>CM057834.1:60033753-62433753 GCA_030068075.1 Paguma larvata | reverse complement strand
GAATCTTAAAGAACTGTAACATAAAAAGAGAATATAGAAGAAAAGACCAAGTACCAAACATGCAAGGAAAAAAATAACAGGACTGTCAAAGAAAGCTTTAAAGAATTATGAGAGTAAAGAAAAGGACACCCATCTGCAAGAACCTAAAGAAAGAATAATGTACATATGTCCGTAATTATTTAAAATAACCAAGAATACATGAGAGTGGTTAGTGAAATGAATACATTGGAGCCAAAAATTAAGGATTGATTTTTTTTTAAGCTCATTAGTTTCAAAAAAAGAAAATATGGCAACCTTTTCCTGGAACATATAGCCCAGTAGCTCTCGCTCTTTTACATCATAATTTATCTAAAACAAACAAAATAAAAGACAAAAAGAAAAAAAGACCCAAGATCACTCAATTTGTTAAACTAGCTGAAAAAGTTATATAAAGTTTTAAAAACTAACATGTTAAAATAAAATACATTTATGCATTAAAAAAAATAAAGATTTCAAAGGTAGTCTGTTTTATGTCTATCAACTAAAAGAAAAATGTTTCATAGAATTTTAAAGTCAGATTGTTTTAATCGAACCTAACATTCTCCACTAGGAAAACAAGATCCTGGAGAAATGAAGTGACTGTGCTCCATGTTAAAAAGGAAATTACTTGCAGGGCCAATACGAGGAAGCAGGCCTCCTAATATTTATACTTCCTCACCTCCATATTCTGACTAGGAAAATCTCTTAAAATATTTAAAAGTACTTGGTATTATGCGACAGGAGTCAGCCCAACGACCAAAGTTGGCCACTGGTTCTCCCACTCTTTAAAACGGTCTTACTGGCTGTTAAAAGTTTAGTCATATCACATTATGGTGAAAAAGCACTCAACAGTAACAGAAAGCAAATCTGAACTACGAAGTTGTTAAAGTAATTTGGGGAGGAAAAGTTTGGGAACGAAATCCCTTAGAATCATGAGTACTTTTTTGAGAAATTAACCTATCTTTCCTTATCTTGTCAAAACTAAATTTATAAAATAGTACTCATTTCAAAATACTGGTTCAAATGGGCAAGTTATTATGGTTAAAACTATAAGCTTAACATGCAAAAAGTAATACATATTTGTGTGGTCAGAAGTAACATTGAGAATAAAGAATTACTCTGCAGATCTAACTACTGAGAGACCAGACAGAAATACTTCCAACATCAAGAATGTAGGTTTCAAATACTTGAAACTGTTGGGGCATTTCCATTGACCTAATTTTCCTAAAAGTAAATAAATAAATAAATTTGGATTACCTTGTCCAGAGCAAATTTAGTGTTTCCTACTGAAGATAATGACAGTGTGTAAGACCCAACAAGGGCAAAGTTGCTGGTTCGCACAGCATGAAGACCACCCGGACTGGCCATGACTGGAGAGAAAGGAAATGAAGGTTAGTTCAGAGTGATTTCTGCAAGCGTAAATAACAATTCTTCACCTTGCCCCAAAAGAATTAAATCGTCACAGAGAAAGTTGCCATTCTCCTCCATCTCTAAAGAATGAAAGAAAACTGTTAAGTATTTTACGTTAACTTAAGTGAGAGATTATAGACATTCCTTATCATTCCTTTGGGAAGGATGTATTTTTAAGACACAACTTAAAAATGTGCACATAAAACAATTTTCCTAAACAAACGAACAAAAAACCCCAATTTTCCTCAAAGGGATGTAAAAAGACTTCATTGCTCTAGTCTAGGATGACAGAATTAGCAGCAGAGACTGTATCTGCACAGTTTTTCTTAGTTACCCTCTTATGCCAAGAAGAGACCAGAAGCCCAAAGAAGGTGACTAAAACCAGCTCTACCCTAATTCTTTTTGGAAAACTCAGGCCAAAGCCATTCTAGAGAAGCCTTTCCCAACTTTCTGGGAACTAGAAAGAGGCTTCTCTGACAGACACAATGCCAGTCACGATCGGCAAAGTTAAACGAGGTCAAGTCCACAGTGCGGAAAGCACAACACCAATCTACAGAACAACAGAAGCTGGGCTGGAGAGTGATGCCACCGGCTGCAGCTATGGCTGGGTGACTGGGCCTCATACGGGTACCACCTGCTACAGCCTGTATAACGTGATGCCTGGCGGCCCATGGCGACATCTGACAGCATGCCTTTCTGCCCAGCAATCTTATGTATTACCAGAAATCACACCGAAAATATTTTTCAGAGGAGACTGAGGTGAGCGCTCATCGAGACGCCTGGGTGCATAAAGCATGTGTGTGGCTGCTTAGCTCATCGGGTTCGAAATAGTTCAAGATCCACTCACCTGAAGAATGAAGGCTGCTCTTCTAAAACAAAAGGTGTAAAGAAGATACATAAGTTATTTCCTTTATTCGATACAAAAATTTAAATGTTAAATAGTAAACTCTTTAACACTGCAAAAGCTATGTTTCAGAAAACATTATTTTTTCATTTTTAAATATCAGATGTTTCTTCCCATTAGTATATTTTATTTTATTTTTGATTTTTTTTAATGTTTATTTATTTTTGAGAAAGAGAGAGACAGAGGATGAGTGGGGGTAGGAGGGACAGAAAAGAGAGACACAGAATCTGAACCAGGCTCCAGGCTCCAAGCTGTCAGCACAGAGCCCTGACGTGGAGCTAGAACTCACAAGCTGTGGGATTATGATCTGAGCTGAAGTCAGACACTTAACCAACTAAGCCACCCGGATGTCCCCCTAGTAGAATATTTTAAAGATTTCTACAGTGCTAAGAGTTTACAGATGGTTAACCAACTACAATCGTGTGTGTAAAATGAAGATTTCTCAAGGGAGCTAAATTTTTTAAGAATTTACTTACTGTGGTTATAGACGTGAGAAGTCGCTTTGGAGTAATAGCCTAGAAGAAAAGGTAACAGTATATTTCCTGCTAAACATTATGATTCAGAGCTTAAAACTAACCAACCCTGAGATATTCTCACATAGAAAATAATTCTTAAATATGAATACATTTATACCTCAGTCCTCTATTAAGGCTTTCCCCACACTGTCATTCCTGTTTTTGTTAGAGCTACAATAAAATTCTTCTAAATGATAACTTAGAAAAAGCACAAATAGCAAAGACTGGGAAGGCTAGACACCAACCTACAAGTTCTCACGACTTATGCCTGCAGTCACCACATCGTTCCTAAGTACTGGTTAACCAAGAACTTGGTGAGGCAAGAGCTCAGAGAAAAGGCTTGAGAAACATTTAAACAGGTTATAAAAGCTGGTCAAATAAGTGTAGAGAAATTAAAACCGATACATCTATTGTTTCTGATAATGATACTTTCCCTGGGTTCCTCATTCTCACCTTGGACTTGTGTGCCTTTCTCTTCTTATCAGGGCCTGAGAGATCTTTCTTTTGTACCTACACACAAACCCAAAGCGTAATTAGTTTAAGATTAATATGTCTAAGAAAAACATAATCTTGATTATTTTAGAAAGCTTTCACCACTTACCAAGCTGTAAACTTCAATATTTATTTCAAAGTCATTGGACACATCTTGCCTGGAAAAATAAATCATTAAATAAAACTGTAAGGCAAACGGGTTTATGCCATTAAAAATGATGCCACTGATATTGTTACATGATTCTGAAAGTAGAGGAATTCAGTTTTTTTTTTAACTACAGGCAGTAGTTACAAACCATTAAAGAACATATGAATCGGTAAGAAAAGTCTACTTTTTCTATAATTCAAGTCAAATATTTTCTTTATTTTACAATTCAAGATCTCTAATAAACAATTTTTTTCTAGCTGGATTTTGACTGTATTTTCAAAATAAATTTGTGACAATACATCTTTTCACAGAGTTGGAATATGAAGCACATTATAAGACTTAAAGCATAACATAAAATATTAAGGTTCAGGGGTGTCTGGGTGGCTCAGTCGGTTAAGCGGCCGACTTGGGCTCAGGTCATGATCTCACGGTCTGTGAGTTCGAGCCCCATGTCGGGCTCTGTGCTGATGGCTCATCAGAGCCTGGAGCCTGCTTCAGATTCTGTATCTCCCTTCTCTGTGCCCTTCCCCTGCTCACGCTCTGTCTCCATGTCTCTCAAAAATAAACAAACACTTAAAAAAATATAAAGGTCCAGATCTTATACATATGTTTATATTTATTTATTCATTATTTTTTTTTTTTTTGAGAGAGAGAGAGAGAGAGAGACAGATACAGCACAAGCGGGGGAGGGGCAGAGAGAGGGAGACACAGAATCCAAAGCAGGCTCCAAGATCCAAGCTGTCTGCACAGAGCCTGGCATGGGGCCCAAACTTGTGAACTGTGAGATCATGACCTGAGCTGAAGTCAGAGGCTCAACCCAGGTGCTCCTATATATATTTATTTATATAATATAGGACTTATATTATATTTATATAATTAAATATTTATATTCACATGGAAGAAATTGCTACTCAATGGAAAGAAATATCAGAAACATGTAAAAGATTTAAACAAACAAACCGGAACAGTTATTTGTATGAGAATGAACATACTATATTTCAAAGACTACCTTGCATCTGTATTAACTCTATTAAAAGAAAACGTGTTTGAACCAGCAAAAGCCTAATTTACTTACAGAGTAAATGTAGTAGGGAACGTCAGAGCATCACCATTAAGAGAATTTGAAGTACATGCTAATGGTGTGGCTACCATATTTTCAGCTCCTGCTTTTAGTATAATTAAGAAATAGTAATTTGCTGCATCTGCAAAAGGTAATCACATTACAGAGTGAGCATAAGCAAAATCAGATTTAGCTAATCGGCATTCTGGAAAACCAAAGGAATAAAGTAATACTGTGACGAATTTATATAATTTATGTAAAAATTGCTAAAACCAACTTTCCAGACACAAAAAGCTAAGACATAAAAGCAGCCATAATCATCATCAATAAGCATCAGCAAGACCTCTTTCTACTGTTTATTCGAGCTGAAATCACACCACTCCATACCCCTCAATTTCTGCTGACTTCACACTTTACCTACTGTCTCCTAGTTCTTTAGCTAACAGTAGAGTCCTCAAAAAGAAAAGTAGGGTTTATCATTTCAAAAATAAAATACTGTATTTCTGTGAAAGTTACTCAGAGATAAATTCTAATAAAAACATAAACTGTTCCGTCACTATCTGTCATTAAACACCCACACATCTCAAGGTACATGCTATGTTACCAACAGATCTCTTCCACACTACACCCACATCAGACAACAGCGGTAATCAGAACCTAAGTTACCTCATTCCCACAATAATGCTCCAACTTTTAAAGATCTGCATTCTTTCTCTTCCCTGTACCTCAAATTCACTTCCTCACCTATGTCTAGCTCTCCCTTCCCTTAGAGAATGGTCCACGCAAATGAAAATTTAAAAGAATCTTAAAATAACTTTACCAAAATTTAATGAAACTTTATTCAGCTTGCTGTAATTACCCTGCCCTGTTTTCAGATCCTGGCGCTATAGTCTCCTTTACCCACATGGCTATGATTTTTCGTAGAATAAGTGTTTATACTTATTCAATCTACAGTGACAAAGGCGATACAATTTCAATAGAACCGTCTTCACTGTGGTGATTTTCACCTCTACAACCAATCATTCAAGATTTGGGGGATGAATATAAAACAGAAGAGAGTAAGTAAAACAGGTTCTCTTAGATGTCCCAACACTTTCCACAGTAAAATTAAATAGTGAAAGTTGAATGATCTGCCGTGTCAAGAGGATCTCATCTTAGGAAATATTTCGTGCTCAAAACTATGTTTACTTAGCCTTCCTTTCGGTTACAGCCACGTCTGTTGCCGTGTGGCTCAGCAAGCACACACGGAATTTTCCCTTGGTTATTTTTATGCACATATCTTCATCAAAGGAACTAAAGGCCCAAGACACAAGCTGCTCATCCTTTTGCACGCTCTACATGCTCACATTTACGTAATTCCTGTCTAGGTACGGTTCATAATTTAACATAGGCTCCAGAAGCGGTGCGAATAAAAACCACCATACCTGGTTTCTGAACTGTACCGCAAACAAAATCTGCTTTTAGAGGCAAGCGGATTTCTGACAAAGTAACTGATCCCTTGGATGCAACAAATTCACTTGGGGATATGGGACCAGCCTTGTTCTTCCTCTGGGGCCCTTCGTTCTTCAATTTATTCAACTCATCAATCAAAAGCGTTCTCTTCTCAGCTGTGTAAAAATATGCAATGTCACAAATATTAAAACTGCAGCTGTCTCAAAATGAGACCAATTCAAGAAAATGCACTGATGCGGCAAGTGTACATAAGATCAAAGACAAGATCAGGACTTCTTTGTACAAGCAGGTGGTGGGTAGTTGGGTAAAACCTTGACTGCTCATCTGTTTACCACGTCTTTATAATTTAGTGCTTGAACATTCAGCCCGTTTTCTTGTGTGGTGTAATCTCTCCACCCTAACATGCCCTGTCATCTGTCACTACACATACACCACAAAGTTCACAGACTTTTTTAGCTACATGTAGATAGCTAGGTGAAGAGACAGAATACACACACACACACACACACACACACACACACACACACACACACACATTCATATATTCATTTTTGGCATACTTCAAAACTGCATTCCTTCAAATGCATTCTAGTTCCTATCGCCTTTCATGCAAGCTACATTTTATTTTACATGCAGAGTATTCACAAATGTTGTAAGAAACAAACAAACAGAAACACAGATCAACTAAAACAGAAAAAGCCCTTTCTTTAAAATAGAGATTTCTAACTATCCTGGACAAAATGAATCTTTCCTGGTTTGAAATTCTGTTGGAATGGTTTCAGCTGTATCACACGTACTAGCAATGAGGAGAAGTCTTTCTGCTTCAGCTTCTTCTAGTGACCCTTTTCCATGATCTTCATCAACACAGCAGTTAAGAGCCTGGCTGGCTTGATAGATTACTGTCTGCTGCAAATTTATTTCATTATTGAGTTCCTAGGGAAACCAATGAAATAAGAAAAAAAACTCACATTTTTTTTATCACCATTTTTGCTTTATTTAAACTTCAATTGTAACTAATCCTGTTGGATAATTTCCAAAATATCCACAAAGTAAAGTCAAAATGAAATTGTTTCACTGTTCAAGTGTCTGGACTATGCATTGAAAACATTCAACATGCTGTAAAAATTACACTATAAACATTCTTATGAAGAGACTTTCAACTCATACTTCATAAAAATTATAATCGGGGTTATGACCAACAAAGTAAAGATTTAGAAATTATCTGATTTTATTTAAATTACATGTATATTGTACATGACTTCCTTAGCATCAAAGAACCTCTAAGAGCAAAATGAATTTCACAGGTCATCACTATCCAATTTACAGTTATACTTTAAGAATATTTACGACGTGTTTAAATGTTTCAGATATATCAAACAAGCTTCCAACCTGCCCAATAAAGAGGACCGTTCTCGAGTTATAATGAATTCAAGAGTGATTTACTGAGCTCCAGTGTTTCAGACACTGTTCTAGTCACTCAGGGTATGGAGATGAATAAGGCTGGGCCCTCGTCCTTAAGGATTGTACAGTCTAGTACAGAAAACATTCCAAATCTTCTTTCCACAGAAGTACATACCTGCATTTTCTGTTTGATATTCACTTGACCAGGAAAGGCATTCTTTTTCTCATCCAACTTTGAAGTAACATCTTCCTTCCGAACAATCACCTGCTTTATTGAAGGACGTTCTGTTTCTTTGAATCTCTGAGATCTGTACGCATCAATGCTTCAGGAAATAAGATATTCTCTATTAGAAATCCAGCAACACATTGAGCGCTCTCTTTTATTCATCATGTGGGAAATGCCGTTTGGTAAAAGAGAGGCTGACAAAAGTTATTCCTAAGTTTTATACAGGTGAATTATTAATAACGTTATAATTATAAATTATCACACAACTTGCTATATCTAAACCATGACCCTTAGTGAGTGAATGCCTTCTCAAAACATGCTCACCTATAAAGAAGATCACGATCTTCAGAACCAATGCTATCACCTGACTCAGCTCGAGGAACACGGGTTCTTTGGAATTTTCCTGGCTTTGGACTTTCATCACTTACACTGGTATCTTTCAATTCCAATCGAGGTGAGGAAACTAAACTCTGCAGCGAAGCACATCAGGTATTAGTAGATTTTATGGATGACACTGATTCTAAATGATAACTCTGAGGAACTGAATAAATTCTCTATTATAAGGAAATGAGCATCCAATAAGTCAACTGATTTATGATTCATCATAAAAACAAGGCAAACTAATAAATAAGTTCCTAAATAGTAAATGAATAAAAGTTCAAAGACAGGGGCGCCTGGGTGGCTCAGTTGGTTAAGCGGCCGACTTCGGCTCAGGTCATGATCTCACGGTCTGTGAGTTCAAGCCCCGCGTTAGGCTCTGTGCTGATGGCTCAGAGCCTGGAGCCTGCTTCGGATTCTGTGTCTCCCTCTCTCTCTGCCCTTCCCTTGCTCACACTCTGTCTCTATGTCTCTCAAAGAAAAAAAAAAAAAAACCACGTTAAAAAAAAAAAAGTTCAAAGACAGCTAAAACGTGCATTTGTAACTCTCTTGAAAAATATTTCTAATTGAATCATTTTCTCGAACTGTTAACTATTCAATTTAGGGTGATAGCTATAACAATGGTTGATTCTCAATAAATGTTAGTTGTCTGTCTGGTGCTGTATACTAATATACTAATGATTTAATATTCACATCAACCCCATGATGTAGGCACTATTTTTAACCTTATTTAACAGGTGAGGGAACTTTGGCAAAGAGGTTAAATAACCCGGCCAATAAACAGCCAATGGCAGAGCCAGGATTTGAGCCCAAATGTCTGACCTTTTAAACCATGTCACAGTTTGCATTTTATCTAAGGTCACAGGAAACCACTGAAGCATTTTAAGTTCTCTTTCAAGAGAAATGGCATCAGAGTTCCAGAATCCCCCAGGTTACAGAGTGCCAAATCCCCAGGTACCAACTCAAACAAAAGGGGATCTCATGATTGCTGTTTCTTTGTGCCCCAGGCCTGTTGACATTTAATCTTTTCTTACCTCTGGACTTACCACACCAACTGTCTGCGCTAATGGAGTAAGTAAAGACATGGAGGAGATGTTCAGTGCATCTTCCTGCTCTTCAAGGCTTTCTGCTTCTGCGTGGTCCATGTCCTCTTGGCTCTTCTCCATGTCCAGCTCACCTTCCACCAAGACATCACTGAAGATGTCATTAATTACCTTTGAACTATTGATATCATCATCATCATCCACACTCATCTCAGTTTCACGTACCACTTCTGAAAGAGAAGTCAGTGAGTGGACTCTGTGACTCGGGCCTTTGAGAATTAAAGGGATACACAGCAGACCTAACGTTCACGTGCTTCCTAAATAAACTCCAAAGCAACGAAGGTTGGAAGTGTCAAAAGCTGACTGAATGCTTTGGGTTTAAGAAAGAATATTAAACGAGAATGCAAACAACAAGGCAATAGCCAAAAGCTTCGGACTAACAAAAAAATGTTCTTTTGAGTAACTCTTTTTCTGTTTTGGGGGGATTGCCTTTTCACGTGGCTGTCGATAATAGGAAAATATTAACAGCACTGAAGGCACCGTTCCCAAATAATCTTCAAGAACCACGAATCCCTCTAACAACATATAAAGAGTGTGGAAGGCAGTACATTTCCTCTCCCTATGAAAGTGAGAGATAGCTTTAATCAGATTTTCACAGGGATCTGTGACCTAAAGATAACTGTTAACAGTGCTATCTCTTTGTGGAAGCTAGAATATTCCCTAGTTAAAAAAAAGAGAGCGGGGCGCCTGGGAGGCTCGGTCAGTGAAGCATCTGACTTGGTTTTGTTTCATGTCATGCATGATCTCACAGTTTCATGGTTTTAAGCCCCACGTCTGGCTCTGTGCTGGCAGCACAGAGCCTGCTTGGGATTCTCTCTCTCCCTCCCTCTCTCTCTGCCCCTCCCCTGCTCGCTCCGTCTCTCTCTCAAAATAAATAAACTTAAAAAATTTTCTTTAAAAAAAGAGAATATTACAGAATCATAAGACTTCCTGAAATATAGAACATTATATATTTGAATATGTGCTTCTACCTATATATTATTTCTTAGAGTAAGTTCTTAATAGGAAATAAAGCATAAAAACCAACCAGTCTGCTGCTCAACCTTTGGGTCCGATGTTACTTTTAAAGACTTATCCTCTTCTAAAAACAATGTAATTTTCAAAGGACTAGACTTCGTCATTTTACATTCAGGGAGACCTAAAAAAAATTTTAAGAAAAACCATATTAATATATGTAAGAACCTAGAATTTTTCAGTTAAGGTATGTTATATATCCTTTTTTCTGATTATAAAAGTATGCATTTCAAATCTAAAAATATATAGGGAATCCCCCAAGACAATTGCCCTCTCTTAATGTTCCTGTCTCTCTCCTCCTCCCCAACAAGGGAAAGGGGACACCAATATTACCGGGTTGTTGTTTGTTCTTCCAGTTTCCCCCTATGTATGCAAATGTTAGATCCTTTTGTTTTATCAGAAGGCCATCATACTATACATGTTATTTTAGTTTTCACTTTTTAGAAGAAAGTGTCAATAAAAACACTTCATAAGCTAGTAAAAGAAGAAACTGAAACTACCTTAACATAATACAGGCCACAAATGAAAAGTCACTGGCTAACATGATACTCAGTAGTGAAAGAATGAAAGCTTTTCCTTTAAGATCAGAAACAGGGGCGCCTGGGTGGCTCAGTCGGTTGAGGGTCCGACTTCGGCTCAGGTCATGATCTCGCGGTCCGTGAGTTCGAGCCCCTGCGTCGGGCTCTGTGCTGGCAGCTCAGAGCCTGGAGCCTGCTTCAGATTCTGTGCCTCCTTCTCTCTCTGCCCCTCCCCCACTCATGCTCTGTCTCTCTCTGTCTCAAAAATAAATAAACATTAAAAAAATAATAATAAGATCAGAAACAAGACAAGGATGCCCATCTCACCATCTCTATTCAGCGTGGCTTTGGAAGTCCTAGTCAGAGCAAATAGGCAAGAAAAAGAAATAAAAAGCATCAAGATTTGAAAAGGAGAAGTAAAATTGCCTCTGTTCTGTTCACAGACAATTTGATCTTATATGTAGAAAACACTTAAACATTTCACAAAAAAACCTGCTAGAATAAGGAAATTAAGCAGAGATGTAGGATATAAAATCAACACACAAAAACCACTTGCATTTTTGTACACTAACAGAAAAATCTGAAAAGAAAATTAAGAAAAAAGTTCCATTTACAATAACATCAAAAAGAATAAAATACTTAGGAAAAAAACAAACCAAGGAGGTGACAGACTTGTACACTGAAAGCTACAAAACACAGCTGGAAAACATCAAATAAGACACAAACAGCTGGAAAGACATCCCATGACCATGGATTAGAAGACTTAATATTGTCAAGATGTCAATATTACCCAAAGCAATCTACAGATTCAATGCATTCTTATCAAAATCCCAGTAGCATTTTTTAGAGACACAAGAAAGTCCATTCTAAAATTCATATGGAGCTTCAATTCAAGAGATCTTGAATATACAAAATACCTTTGAAAAAGAACAAAATTAGAAGACTGACATTTCCTGATTTTAAAACATATTACAGAACTATAGTAATCAAAACAGTATGGCACAAACACAGACACATAGACCAATGGAATAAGAATAGAGAGCCACAAAAGAAAACCTCATATATATGGTCAAGTGATCTTTGACAATGCTGCCAAGATGATTTAGTGAGGAAAGGACAGTCTCTTCAACAAATGAGGCTGGGAAAACTGGATATCCACATGCAAAAAATGAAGTTTGAACCTTATCTGACACCTTACACAAAACTTAACTCACAGTGGATTAAAGACCTAATTGTAAGACTCAAAACTATAAAGCTCCTAAACATAGGAAAACATCCATAACAATGGATTTGTCAATTTCTTGGGTGTGACACCAAAAGCACAGGCCACAAAACACAAGCAAATGGGACTACATCAAATTTAAGAACTTTTGTGCATCAGAGGACACATTCAACAGAGTTGAAACGTCAACCTACAGAATGTGGGAAGATATTTGTAAATTGTGTATCTGATAAGAGGTTAATATTCAGAATATATAACTACAGTTCAACAACAAAAATAAAATACCCTGATTAGAAAATGAGCAAAGAACTTGAACAGACATTTCTCCAAAGATGATACACAAATAGCTAAGAAGCACATGAAAAGATGCTCAACATCACTAATTGTAAAAGAAATGGAAATCAAAATCACAATGAGCTATCACCCCACATCCTAAAGAATGGCTACTATAAAAAAACAAAACAAAACAGAAAATAACAAGTGTTGGTAAGGATGTGGGAAAATTGGAATCCTTGTGCCGTGTCGGTTGAGATTGCAAAATGGTGTGACTGCTAGAGTAAACAGTATAATTGTTCCTCAAAAAACTTAAAATAGATCTACTATATGATCTAGCAATCCCGCTTCTGGGTATATATCAAAAGAATTGCAAGCAGGGTCTTGAAGAGAAATTTGCATACCCATATTGTTAGCAGCACTACTCACAATAACCAAGAGATGGAAGCAGCCAAAATGTCCACTGATAGCCAATGGATAAACAAAATGCATATATACATAATGGAGTACTATTCAGCCTTAAAAAGGAAGGAAATCCTGTCTCATGCTACAACATGGATAAACCTTGAGGATATGATGCTAAATTAAATAAGCTAGTTACAAAAAGAACAATACTATATGATTCCACATAGAGGAGGTTTCTAAAGTAGTCAAATTCATAGAGACAGGGAATAGAATGGTGGTTACCAACGGCTGGAGAGAGGAAGGAATGAGGAGTTGCTGTTTAATGGGTACAGTTTTGGTTCTACAAGACGAAAGAGTTGTGGAGATCTGTTTCGCAACGATGTGAATATACTTTATACTACTACTACTTAAAAACTGTTAGGATGCTAAATTTTAGTAATGTGTTTTCACCATACTTAAAAATGTCTAAGCGTCTCTGACATTTTAAATGTCATTACAGACCAAGCTATCTTATTCTTTTAAGCAGCTACATAATATTTGAGGACATGGATTTAGCATAATTTATTTAAACAGTTTTGTACTGATGGACATTGAGGTCATTTACACCTTTTCACTAACACTGCTACAATTCATCTCTTTGTATGTACATCTCTGCACACTAGTTTTAAGATGTCGACTTGTAGAAACACTTGTAGAGGAGCTAAATTAAAGAGCATGCACACTTTATATTTCAACAGATATTACTGAATCTTTCTCAAAAAAAAGCTGTAATTTACCCTCCCATCAAGAACATGAGTTCTGAGTCTTGAAAGAGAACTATGGAAGAAGCGTATTGCATGGTAGAAATGAAAGAATGAGTAGAAATCTATCTTTTTACACTGAAGCAGTATTTGTGCTTTCCAATGCAATTTCCAGAACGACAGCAGACTAAAAGCTACATTCTAAGTGAAGCAGAGTTGAAAAACGCTGACCTGTAGGTTCTGTGCCTGAAGGTTTTCCTGGTGTTTGATTTTCTGTCACCTTTTCCGTTACTGGAAGCGATGGGGTATTTGAAACAGCCTGATGTTTTTTGAGGGGAGTGTTCTGACAGTGAATTTCCTGCAAAAAGGAAATGAAGATTTTATTTCTCAAAGCTATAGATTTTTGTCTTTTTAAATGTTATTAAATGAAACAAACATTTGTTTCCTTTTTATAAGCGTCCTCAGAACAAAACGATGTATGTGAAAGGTCCTGGCGGTGTCTGGATCACAAGCAGCCCTCAGTGCTGGTTCAGTGTTCTTGGTAATCCCCAGTACGTACAGCTGTAACAGACTAGGAGGCGAGAATGAAAATTCGCCTCAGAGTACTTTTAGATAAACCGATTTAAGTGAATGCCACACAGAGAAAAGTAATCCCCTAAGTGTCACTTATCTCCTCCTACGGCTATAAAATCTACTGGCAGTTCCTGCCTCAGGATTCCCCTAACCAGTTACTCAGTGGGTAAAAGGCCAAGAAAACAAAGAACAAAAACCTATTTGGGGGGGGGGGGGGGCGGGGAGGGGGACAGAAAAAGAAAAGAAATCCCTCATCTGAGTCTTTTTTAAAAATCATTTACAAGGCCATGGAAGAGAAACTTTCATTGTTTATTTCTGAAAACGCTTTATGATTTAAGCAATAGTAGAAATAATCAAATAAGAGTAAGAATAACAGCAACTAATGCTTAATAGAGCCTCATATGTGCCAGTCACCTTTCCAAGCACTTGGCATTGCTTAGCCCTCCCAATAACCCTGTAGGTTAGGTGCTATTACCTCCACTTTACAGATGAGAAGACCGAGACACAGACGAGTTCAGACGCTTGCACACTCGGCTAGTAATTGTCAGGGCCAGTTTACAAACCTACATATTCTTGTTCCAGAGCTAGGTCCAGACTGTATTGTCTCTCAAATTAGAAGAAGCTTTCGATGCACGAACACAGGGTAAACTATCGAATGCTGTGCTGCAGACCTGGCTCTCTCGTGAAGGCACGACTTCCCTACGATAAAGGCGGTTCTCTCTCCTAGACCCTGACAACGTGAGGGACAGCCCTCTCCAGTCTCTGGCGATAACTCCAAGCTCTCAGTAACCCTCTACCCCTCCCCCTGCTCCTCTAGGCTCACGCCCCCTGGTTATACTGCACTCGCCATCCCACTTCTCCAGTGCAACACCTGCCATCACCTGCGAGATCTCGGTAGCCGCAAGCACCTTCCGGCCAACATCTTGGCCCCTTAGCTGCACCAACACATCAATTCCAAAGACTTTCCCCATCACTCCAATTCAGCCATCACTTGAAATCAGTTTCTTCCCTGAAACCCTCTAATCCCCCTAGCTCTCTTAATCAGGAATTCCTACCACACCATGTTCTTTGGCCTCATGAGGACCTCTGTCCATTTGATGCTTTTCTTCCTGTTACCCCTACCTATTTTCTTACACCTACATCTAGGTTAGACATCATGACACTTCATTTCAACCACTATGTCACTAATACCTTCAACGCCCTCATTGCAATGGAACTGTACTTCCACTCCTCTTGTCGGGCAAGCCCCATCCCTGGAACAACCCACCTTCTCTGTGCTTACATCCAGGCTCTCTAGACACATCGAGAGGGAAAACTCACGACTGCGAGTTTAACTCTATTATGAATGTACACTCTCATACCCCACCTGAGTCTCAACACTACTCCTAAGTCCTTCTCTTTCTGGGTCAGCTCTCTTTCCCAGCCTCCAGAGAGTATTACACCTATCACCTTCCCTTTTCTAAGGACGAACAAAACAGAAGTAACCAGAAACTATAGCTCTAAAACCACCCACCCCCAAACACTGCCTTCCTTTCTCCTTCTTACCACACCAGGAACCTGTCCTAATCCTTTCCCTTCGCCGTGCACTGCAGTGCATCCACTCTTACCTCTTCGAAGGTTTACCACATCCTATCAACCAGTATCACTTATTCCTCTATCATCAGCCTCTTACTTTTGACATTAAGTCACCTCGGAGAGAATAAAACAAACACAAACACAAACCATACTTCACTTCCCTTCCCCTCCCAGCCACCATCTCCTTTATCCCTTCTGTTTCAGAACCACACTTCCCAGGAGGGCCTCCGCTCTCTGGCTCTGCTCTGCACCCACATTCTGCCTCCACCGCTTCACTAAAGCTGCTCTTGCCAAGTAACAACAAGCTCCTTCTTCTTAAACCCAGTGGTGTCGGTCCAGTCCACGTCTGACAACACACGCTTGACAATGCCAACCACACCGTTCTTCCGAAATGTTCTTCCTTCCCTCGACTCTAGTAACACCACACTCAGTTACTCCCCCCTCCCCCACCCTCCTCTTTGGCTGCTCCCTCAGTGGGCACCACAGATGAGTTCTGAGGGGGGGCAGATCCCTCAACTCCCTGTTTTTGTGTTCAGAATGTTCTTTGCATGCATGTGTGAAACCGAATGCGGAGGAATGCCACAGATTTATCAGGAATTACTTAGCACAAAATAGTTTAAGAACTGTTGCCCTATATTTCTAGAGATGTAGCAGAAAAACCATGACAGGATATACTGGCAACCAAGTGAAGAAGGTGCTTCAAAGAGAGTGTAATCAACAATGTCTAATGCCGCTAATAGGTCAAGTTAAATGCCAAAAAATTGATTACTAAAGATCCCTGGGGAATTTGAAAAGGGAAGTGGTCCTTGCAGCAGGTAGTGATGACAGCCTAAGTGGACAGAGAAGGGAGGGAAAAAATTGTAAGCCACAAGAGATAACTCTTCAGAAGAGCCTGAAAGGGGGGGGAACTGGGAGTCAAGAGAGTAGTTTTTGTTTTAAGATGACAGATAATGGCTTGCTATATGCTGATGGGAAAGATTAGCACATTCCTTCCTTCCTTCAAGGACAAATTAATTGAGCCCCTGCTGTGATCCAAGCACTAAAAACACAGATAAACATGGATAAGCCCCTTGTGGACAGTTGTGGAAAGCAAAGGTAGGACAATTACAGGAAGATAAGAATTCCAGCTGAGGTAAATACAGGATGACATGGTGGAAAAAAAGACAGGGCCGCTTAGGGAAAGCGCCAAGCAAGGATTTCCAGAGGGGATCAAAGTTCGACTTATTCCTAATGAAGTAGGAGCTCACCCCAGAGAAACTCCGTGCAAACAGAATAGCAAGGCGAAGGCCAAGAGATCTGAAAACGTGGATACATTTGGGAAACTGCAAATAGTCCGCATGACAGGACTGAAACACACATGTGGAGGAAGTGAATACACGAATATCTACCTTTTAAAACTACTTCTCTGGCAGCAGTGGGTAAGGTGGACAGGAGAACAGCCAGACAAGAAGCAGGGTTTTCAATACAAAGCTCTGTAAGTGATTAAGGTAACGGCAGAGGAAAACGGAGGACAGGCAGCTTGTGACATATTTAGAAAACATACCATTGGATGTGTACGTATTCGTGTGTGCGTGTGTGTGTTCTAGGGGAAGACACAGTAATAAGTGGAAGGAGCCAAGGAAGAACTCCTAGACTGTTTTAGCTGATGAGGTGTGGAGTCAAGACCTAGGTGAAGACAGAGACTCCATGGAGAATACACTTCTGCAAAGTGCAGAGAAATCCACTAGCCAGCCAGACTGGGAGCTCAGGAGAGGGGTGAACACAGCATAGGCAGGCACGCTAGCATTTGTGTGCTTGGCTGAAGCTAACGTGAGGACAGAGAAGAGATGCCCCAGGGCAAATGAGGAGAAAACAGGGTTAGGTCACAACCCTGGGAAACATGCTTTGTTAATCAAGAGAACTAATAAAAACAAAATCAATTAAATAGGTCTTTCTCAAAGTATACTGGTTCAATGTATTGTTCTATTTCTACTGGTACCCACTTTACATATAATTCTATTATCTTTAGCTTAAAAGTATACCCTAACTCAGTATCTTGTACACAGTAGGCATGTAAACGAAATAGGAAATAATTTACAAGAAGGGACTTGGTTGAAGGCTGATTAATGAAATTGGACAGTAGGTAATATAGGAATAAAGAGAAATCTGGGACATATTTTGTGACTGAAAAGAATTATGGATAGTCTGAAAGTGTGGTATCTGGGGAGAGTATACAATCATTACTAAGAAAAGTAGATTCTGAGAAACACTTTAGAACCAGCATATGAAATCAATTGAATGATGAGAATGTTTAAAATTTGACTTTAGGTAGGTCATCAGTGGATATGTTACGAGTTCCACTGAACGGGAAAAACGTCACAAGAGAGAAGCTGAGTTGGTATGAATGCTGAAGGAGTTTACGAATGGACAGTGGCCCAGTAAACCGGGACAGGAAGAAGAACTGTTTTACGATGCAGAACCAAGTTAGATCCCAGCACTGCCTTGGCACCATGTTCACTTTCACACTCCTTGTTTACAATACCTGTTTGGTCTCTAGTTGTTTGCTTCTTGAGCTTTCGCCTTTTTCTGCACTCCATAAATTGCCCTTGTCAAATCGGCCACGAAGACATGCTAGTTCTTTCTCACGTTCCTAAAACCATCAAAAGCTCTATTTTATACAAGAGCCAATAGTATGTTTAAGAATAAAATCCAAACACTACTAAATTTTTGCTAGTCTTAGTTTTAAGGTTAAAAAATTCACAATGTACATGGAGTACAAGACAATAATATTACTAATTTGAAATAAGCAGTACAAAGATTCACAATGCCATTTATCTCGGTCAAAAAGACTGGTATCGGGATTCACAATTTGATTTCTAGGTCCTCTGCCGAGACCACGTGATGAATGATGTTAAAAGCAGTAAACCAGACCTGCTTGAGCTGTTGTGCTAAATGAGTAGTAGATGAAGATGTGTTTTGCTTGAATAATCTTTCTTGGATGGCCCTTGTATTTGGAGTGATAACGGGGGTTCTTTGGGGTGTGCTCCGAGCGGGACTCTGTTTGCTGTGTTCTTGACAACGCTCTCCAAAGCGTTCCAGGAAAGGCTTAATTCCTGCTCCTCCTACAGAAAACACACACATTTTGGAGGCTATTTAGAAGCAGTAACAATTACAATTTCTATTGAAAAAGTTCTAAAATCCAGCATGGCTCTAAAATGTTCTGATTCTATTTAGAATCTTCATTCGGAAAGTAAACAGTAGGAAAATAACTTTAAAAAAGAAATCTACCAGACTATTCAATTCAGTGTCCTAAAATTTATAGGATTTTGTTCTTTAAAAAAGACAGAAGAAGAATTTAAAAATTTTTTAAATATAGAGTGATGGGGCACTCTGGTAGACTGGGTGGCTCAGTTGGTTGAGCGTGCTTTCTCTCTCTAAAAAAAAAACGAGGAAGAATGAGAGAGCGGTGGGAGTTAGAAAACCTTGCGACAACATAATCAGAACTGGAAACAACCCTAAAGGACTGGGAATTCACTGTGTGTGTATTAATAGTACTCCCTACCCAGCAAGTGTCCTAGCCATGATCACCCAACTATTTATATTTCTATAGCCCAATGTATTTTATCTTGCTTTTAGCAAGTCTAAAATATTAAAATCCAGGGATTAAATCCTTCTCTCTCAAAAGAAAAATTAGAGATTGATTATTCGCTTTATCAAGGGATGTCTTCATCCTATAAAGTCTTAAAAGAATATTCCTTTGAAATAGTATGAAGTACATTCAAAGTAGAACGAATAAGGGGGGTGCCATGGTGGCTCAGTTGGTTGAGCATCTGACTTTGGCTCAGGTCATGACTCAAGGTTCGTGAGTTCAAGCCCCACATGGGGCTCTCTGCTAGTAGTGGGCTCTCTGCTGTCAGCATAGCCCACTTTGGATCCTTTGTCCCCCCTTTCTCTGCCCCTCCCCTGCTTGATCTCTCCCCCTCTCCACCCCTCACTCTCAAATAAATAAACTTAAAATGTGATTTCCAGTTGTGTATGCTTTGTCTCCAACAAAAAGCATAGAAGAAAGTATCTACCATGGTCATTCTAGGGAAAAAACATGTTTAAGCTGTTAAAATGTAACAAGGTACAGACTTTGACCAGTAACTGGACAAGTCTATACTAATGAATATTCATTCAATAAATTAGTGCTGAATTTGAAGAAGTCCATTTTATACATTTAGGCACTTGCCATAGCAAACCAACACTGAACATACAATTCATGACTGGATACCTAAAATGCTGAGAACAGACATTCTGAAAACAGTCAGCAGTAACTAGATTTTTTAAAAGATACATAACCTGGTGTTGCAGATTTGTCTTTAGATTGAGACTGCCAACATATTTCTCTATTTAATTCTTCTTTGGGCCCAGCTGCCTGGGACACAGTTGACTTCCCAGTTGGTTTTGATACCTCTGTTTTCAGGGGACTAACAAGAGTTTTCTGAAGTAGCTCAGGATTTTGTACCTCACAATTTTTAGCGTCAGCAATGGATACAGTAGAAGATTTCACTGGGGAAGAAGCAGCTTTCTGAAACATGATAACACTTAGGGTAAATAACAATATTCACAATATCTAAAGGTAGTCTTAAAACAAGTCAAATTCTATTTGCTTAGTAGCATTTATGTAAACTTATGAAAAAAAAATGTTCTAATAGATCAAACCAATTTAAAAGGACTGATAAAAAATCAACTTAGAAAATGCTACTATTTGGGATGCCTGGGTGGCTCCGCCAGTTAAATGTCTAACTCTTGATTTCAGCTCAGGTCATGATCTCACAATTCGTGAGTTCGAGCCCCAAGTCAGTCTCTGTGCTAACAGTGCAGAGCCTGCTTGGGATTCTCTTTCCCTCTCTCTCTGCCTCTTCCCTGCTCACGCTCTCTCTTTCTCTCAAAATATGTAAAAAAGAACTTAAAAAAATAAGAAAATGCTATTATTTAAATTATAATATATAATTTAGTCTGCATAATACATTGAGAAGTAATTTCATAAGGGATAGGGTCACTCCCAATTTTAAAAAACAATTTGTTTCATATTATCTCACTAGCACCTTTATAAATTTTAAGTGTATTAGACCACATCGCATATTTTTTGTATTTTAATTAAGTCAGTATTAACAAAATCATATCATGTATTTGATGGCTAACTAGAACATTATTAAGTGTTTTGTGCCAAGCACTTTACTAAGGGTTTTATACACATTATCTCACTTAATCCCCCCAATAACCCTTTCTTTCCCATTTTGCAGATGGGAAAATAAGGTTTTCCAAGATTAAGTAACTTGTCTAAAGCCACATTTTCATTTACGTGGCAGAGCTTGGGTTGAATGCAAGTCTATCTAATTCCAAAACCTGGCTCTACATTTAAAAACAATGCTCAGAAACATAATACTCTTTTGCTGTTCTGTTTTTTAAGATTGTTTTTGAAAGCTGTGGACGTAATTCATGTGCAAGGTAAAACTTTCAAACATTTCAAAGAATATACAGTAAAATTATCATACCCACCCTTGACAATGTTGTTCAGCAAGTGCCTTCTGAAGACAACTTTAGCTACAAGTTTATTATATGTCCTTTCAGAGAAATTTGATCTTATATTTATACTCATACATAAAGCATTCTATAGAGAAAATAATTATCAGTTGTTCTCCCTGATGACTACGAAGAGGCTCCATCATTCCATTATTATATACCTTGGAATTGTATGAAATTAGTGTAATTTAGTTGTCAACTACTAATTTATTTTGGTATAGGCTACCAAATTTATGATTTTTACTTTCTACACCACCAATCTATAAAAATACAAACACATTCTGTATATAAAATACATACCTACACATACATAGACATCATCGCTCATAATTAAAAAGAAAAGGTTTCCAAAGACTGATAGTGCATGACTTACCACAGGGCTGGGAACTGTAGCATTATTCAGCGATGCGCCCACAGCACTCGAGGATGGAGCTTTATTCAAAGAGGCCCCTGCCATCCCTGTGGGAACAGCATGTAGCTTCCTGCTTGACACTGCTGCTATTGATCCTAGCAGATGCTCCACTTGCAGAGGGAAATTTGGATAAACAAGTGGTACCAGGCTGTTCTTGTGCACTGTTTTGCTTTGCAGATGAGTGATTTACATCATCTTCCCACGAGCAAATAGTTGCGGCAAGGTTGGCCAGACGGCCCCTTCTGCCAACTGGAGTTGCCGAGGCATCTGCAAGGGGTGGCTTGGGAGGGGAGGCAGCCCTTCCCTCTGATGGCATTGGTGAGATGAATGAGCTTTCTGGTATATCATCTGAAAATGTTTTCAGAAAAAGAGTAAGGCCCATGTTCAAGAGTTATGCATGTGTGTAATCCCAGGATCACTCCACTCAGAATTTTTAAGAGGTTCGTAGAGGGGCGACTGGGTGGCTCAGTTAAACATCTAACTTCAGCCCAGATCGTGATCTCACGGTTAATGAGTTTGAGCCCCGCATCAGGCTCTCTGCTGTCAGCACAGAGCCCACTTAGGATCCTCTGCCCCCCTCCACCCCCTGCTACGTGTCCCTCCCCTGCTTGCTCTCTCTCAAAAATAAATCTAAAATAACATTAAAAAAAATAAAGAGGTTAGTAGCTTTAAGAACTAATAAAGAGCTCTCATATGCATGAAACTACCAAGTTGCTTAAATTTGACAATACCTTATCAAATCAGGATACTTAATCCAAATTAAAAAAAACACAAACTTTTTATACCTAATTTTTTCAATTTTTAATGGGTTATGAATGCCTGAAGGTACTGTACATTTAGGTTTTATTTTTAGAATTAATTATGTTACAATACTGCACAATTTAAGCTTATGGATTCCACAGGCACTTTTTGTTTTAAAAATGGAGTAGACCAGTGCTGTGCAATAGAACTTTCTGCAATGATGGAGATATTCCATATCCACGCTATCTAGTAGAGGGACCACTAGCCAGCCACACGTGGCTAGTGAGCACTTGAAATGTAGCTAGGGCGACTCAGAAACCTCATTTCACTTCATTGTAATTAATTTAAATCTTCAAAGCTACATACGGCTAGTGTCTCCGGTACTGGACAGTACAGGGTCAGACAGCAGTGTTTTTCCATAGTTACTTCATCTGGAGATAGATCTCACATTAGTAATGCTTAACTGATGAAGGCCTGTATGCATTCCTCCTCTCTATAAACGCTTTTTGTCTCTGCACATAATTATGCTCCAGTCGGTCTGATCTTAAAGCTAAACACGAACACCCTCTCACCAACACATCCCCCTGCCACTGCCCCTCTTGCCCTGCACAAACACTCTCTCACCGCTCAGCTCCCTTCAGCCTGCCTCTGCCTACACCACAGCCTGCAAGTTGCTTTTGCTGGTGTCACTAGATGCCCGTACACACACACTTGTGCTTCTGCTGGTGACATCATGCTCTGCTAGTTCTGTCCCTGTGCCATATCCTCCATGGGGTCCTTGTAACTATCAACCACCTCCATTCAGCTATCACCCAGGCACCCCAAATAACATATCCGATGTTGAGAGTGCCCCAAACATGTTCCTCAACACCATGGCCTCTTCCTCCTTCTCCCTTCACCTCCTCCCCCATCCAGGCATCAAGTTCTAGAAATTCTCTCCTAAATCTCGCAGATGTGGAAATCAAGCCTCCCCTTGACTTCCACAGGCCTTCATCCCACACGTGGACTGTAACCCTAGCCTTCTAACTGGTCCTCCTGCTGGAGTCTCTGCCCTACCCAGTCCCTCCTCACTTCCAATGCCAGAGAGATCTCTCTACGACATTTGCCTACTTACACTCTCCCACCCCGTCCCCATCACCTCCTGGTTAAATTCCACATGCCCTGGACCCTGCTGCTTTCTCCAAACCCATCTCTTGCTTTTCTGCCAGTAAACACCTACTCTTTAGGCACACGCTCTGTTTATGTAACTCTGCTTTTTAGGCTTCCTGCTGCTTCTGCCCAGGATGCTTCCTCCAGTGTCTGAAGCCGGTCCCTCAGAGGCCAGGTTGATTGCCTCTGCCTCCTCCAGAAAATCCTCCCTGACCACCACCGCCCCTGCAATACCCCTTGGCATACCTCTATCACTTTCCTGAGAATAAGCCCTGTCCTCTACGCAGATGACAATTTTATTATCATGTTTTAGGAATGTTTTAGTATAATCCCTCATTTAATTGGCTGCTACCCACATCCTGGATAGCATTCACTAAATCATTCATTGCAAGTGCTTTATGCTCAAGTGTCAGTGCTTAAAATCAGACAGGCTATGCCTTAATGAGATTTATTTTCAAAGCTGAGGTAGGCATGTGTTAACATTTGCTTTCAAAATGTTCAAAATCACTGCTGCAATGCTTTCTGCTCTAGAATGTTGAGGGTCTTGTCTGTTCTTCTAAGCATGGATTCTGTCACAGCCCTGTCTCCACTATCCATAAATATATCCTACAAAACAGAAATGGGACATCCTTGTGTTTAGGCACATTTACCAGTTAGCCTCCTCGGGCACTGTAAAACACGGTGAGCCCTGCCCACAACTAAGATAAATAGGTCTAACAGACAGCATGGAACATCTGCACCCTGTTACAGGCCCAAAAACATCAAGTAGGTTGGGGTGCCTGGGCAGCTCAGTGGGTTAAGTGTCTAACGTCTGCTCAAGTCATGATCTCATAGCTGGTGAATTCCAGCCCTGTGTTGGGCTCTGTGCTGACAGCCCAGAGCCTGGACCCTGCTTTGGATTTTATATCTCCCCCTCTCTCTGCTCTTCCCCCACTCCCCCGCTCCCTCTCTCTCTCTCTCTCTCTCAAAAATAAACATTAAAAAAAATCAGGTAGGTTACAGCAGGCAAGAGTTGAGCACTAGAGTCAAACTACTGAGGTTGGCATTTTAGCTGCTGATTCTAGCCAGGTGTCTTACTCTCTCCAAACCCAGTCTCCTCTTCTATAACATGACCATAAAAGTGGTATGTATGTCATAAGATTTTACAAGAATTAAATGCTGTATTAAAACAAATAACATTTAGAATGCCTGGCACTTTACACAGTATTTGCTCTTAAAATTACCATCACTGATAAAAAGGATAACCTTAAATGCTCTACTGTCCAAAACTTATCAAAATTTCAGACAAAAGAATTGATATTTATGAAAGACTGCCTAAAGCTATGTACTGCATCCATTTCTTCAAATCTCTTGGTCTCAATTCTATCTGTGCATCAGAATAACATACAGAGCTTAAAAAAAAAAATACAAAAGCACACCCTAGGGCTCCACCGCACTCCTGAGATTCTAATCCAATGTCCAAATGTTTCTGTTACACGGGAGCCAGGCCGAAAGCCAAAGCCTGAGGAACACTTCCTTGGGTAAGGCCCAGTCACCACTGAGCTGTCCACCTGTACTATGCTGGCTCTCTTTGCAACTGTGCTTAGTGAACTGAGCTCGGCACCAGGCCACCTGCCTACCTTGAGAAACCTTACACGTTTACTACCTTCTGCAAAGTCATCTTTGAGGACCCAGGAAAGAAAGTTCTCTTGGGACTTAGTTCCGGCCATGGTTCCCCTTTCATCTTGGAAACACCAGGCACGTAACTGATGGTGTTTCACCTCTTCGCGTGGGCTGCTAGTAAGTTCAGAACTCGGGCACATGAACTGGATCTTAATTTTACCCTGCCTTTCTTTGTTTCTCCTTCTCTTCACCCTGCAATTTCCTTATTTTTCTTGTTTTGTAATATGGTTCTTTTTGTAAGTCATCTCAAAGCTTTTTTGGTAACAAGATAGGAGACAAACCTGGTCACAAACACACAGTCCTGCTGCAGAACTGCTGATTTGCTCTGACACTCTCCGTCTGAGTACGAGCCCAGGTCGCCTCACTGGTTCCCATCACCTTTGCACAACACGCTTTATAGGCGCTCAGTAAGTGTGGGCGTGTTCTCTCCCCTCTATTAAATAGCACTGCATGCCCTGGCCACTCAAATGTATTAAATTAGGTAATCCGTCAAATAGGATTTCTTGCAGATAGAGCTGAAGATCAGCAATGCTAATAATGCCACGGGTAAGTTTTTTCTCTACTGTTTTTTATTGAAAATATAAGAGAATTCTGTCCTAAAACCAAGCTTTTGTGAGCTAGTCTAAGAACCACATCAGCACCCACTTCAACAAGAACACAATCTACTTATAAATATGCTATTGACATACGAACCATTTGTAAGCAATGGATACTCAGGAGATAGATAAAACAGAAGTATTTATCTTTTGTATGTTAACCAATAAATCAACTTGGTTTATTTTCAACCTACCAAGTTGAATCTTCTTGAAACAGAGCTGAAGGACCGTGCCTTCCCTTTAATTCGTACCTGTCATGTCATTATTATCCCAATGGCGCCGCTGCTCCACCAGTCTCTGCATCCGTGTCTTCACTGAGGAGCCTGCCCTCGCTTCCAATCTTGAATGAAGCCCTGTCCTCACGCCCAGCAGCGGTGCCGGGACAGCCTCGGCATCACGGACAGGAGCTGGTGCTTGTGGCTGCGCCCGAGGAGGTGTCGGGCTTGGAGGACAGGCTTTTGCAGAGGCTGACTCGACTGGCTTTTCATTTTCCAAGTTGGAAACTTCTACTTCAGTGTTGTCAGAACAGCGTTTTTTTGATGGTGATGGTTTCGTACAGGATTTCTCTAGATTAAAAAGGACATCGCCCCCCCAAAAAAGCATTCAAAATTCTATAATTTCTCATAGCCTAAAAAACTTGCAGTAGGTACTTGACAAATTATTTAAAAAAATCATGTTTCTTTAAGTCTCTTTAAATGATTTTTTTTACAAGAAATATGTAAAATTCTTTCAGTGACTTAGAAAGCTGATATGAGAGATTTCTTTTTCAGCAAACATATAATTTCTAGTTTAAAACATCTGAATGAAAAGATATTCATAAAATAGTCTCCAGATAAATGCCTGATACTTTATGTAGTCTTAAGACACTGGGAAATAAAAAAGTGCATACACATATAATAAGCAAATGTTTTGAATGATTTTAAAGATCACACAGCCCAATCACCTCAATTTTAGATAAGGGAAACCTAATGCCGAACAAGTACGTTACCTGCTTAAAGCAACACAGCTAAGGGTAGAACAGGCTTTCTGTTTTTAAAACAGTCTTTCACGAACCATACCATATACATGCAATACACACACACACACACCATATACATGTAACACACACACATACACCCTATACATGCAATACACACACACATACACCCTATACATGCAATACACACACACACACCATATACATGCAATACACACACACATCCTATACATGCAATACACACACACATCCTATACATGCAATACACACACACCATATACATGTAACACACACATATACCATGCATGTGTAACCAATCACATGAGTAACTTGTATACCATAAATAATTAATATATATGGTATTCTCTCCCTTCAAAATGTATAAATATATGAAAATAAATTCCTATTCTACAGTTAGCTTACAAAATAACTGTGAGCCTGCTCCACACCCTCATTTCCTGTAATAGTGATTTTGTAATGCTCTTTTTCTATTCATATTTTTAAATTTACACTAAGTAAAATGATTATCTCCAAACTATCCCACACTCTAGGGAAAGACTAAAGCAGCTGCAGGCAGGTTGGGGATGCCAGTATTTAGCAAAGAATAAGTTAAATTTCTAGGTGAGTTTAGATTTACTTGTGTGTATTTATTTGTTTCTAATTCACTGGTTTTTAGATGAACAACCTATACGTCGAGCCTAGCTCTAGAGAGCTGGTTCAACACACATAAGATGAGAAGTCTCACTAAGTGTCAAGCATCTGTGAGCAGGGCAGCCTTGCACTGCCCGGCTCATGCCGGAGACACTGTGAACTTGGCGGTCAGCTGTTCTGACGTTGCCGGGGTGGATAAAGTCCCCGCCACCGCCGTGTAACTCAGTGTTCCCCTGCTCCTTTACTCTCCTTCCCGTGGGGGTTTTAAGGATAACTTTAGGTTGAGGAAAATAAAGTTAGACCAATTAATTCGAAGTGTATATTAGATACTCTGCTCTGGCCTGGTAGTTCTAGGCCTAATAAAACAGACCTGAAATAGAATAGAGGCTGATCTTTCCCTTAGAGGCTATTACTACATTTGTCTCCAAAGACCTTGGTTTTTCTACATGCACAATAAAATGTTTGGGGCTGACCTCCTTTAAAGGATGCAAATGTTACTTTTCCCCACAAAGTTTTTTACCTTCACTACCAGGTGGAGGCTGCTGGTTACTTGCTTCGGAAAGCGGCTCTCTGGTTCTCTTAGCATGCGCCGCAGACCTTGCTGCTGCTGTGGGCCTCTCCGCCATCTTTCTCTGAAGGTTCTCTCGCCTGGCACGGGTTCGTTCAAGCAGTTTCTACACACATATCAGTGTTAAAACACAAGTTTAGTCAAAAGTTCACGGAACTTGAGGCACCTTCTAAAATCACTAATTGCCATGTAGGATAACAGTTAAATAAATTTAGAAAGTGGAATCCTAAGTAATTAAGTCAAATTCACCAAATAAGCACCCCAATGTCAAAATTATTACAGGGGTGCCTTGGTGGCTCAGTCAGTTAAGTGTCTGACTCTTGATTTCAGCTCAGGTCATGATCTCACGGTTCATGAGTTTGAGCCCCGTGTCGGTCTCTGCATTGACATTGTAGGTCCTCCTTGAGATTCTCTCTTTCTCTCTCTCTCTCTCTGCCCCTCCCCTACCCACTCTCTCTCAAAAACAAACATTTAAAAAAAATTTTAATTATTACAGATATAATATGAATAAAATGTGTAAGGTTGTATGAAATTTAAAATGATCGGACGTTTTTTCTGCTTCCATCAAAAGGTAGAACCTATTTCCACACCCTTGATCTGGGCTGGCCTTATGATTTATTTTGACCAATAGAATGTGGCAGAAGTGATACGGTGTGACTTCCAACTGTAGGCCTCAAAGGTCTTGCAGTTTCTTTTTTCAGTCTCTTGGAACAGTGCCACGAGGTGTAGCAACACCTGCCCAAGCCTGCACCAGCCTGCTAGAGACACCTGACACAGCTGAGAGCTGGCATCAACCACCGGACCGATGAGTAAGGCAACATTAGGGCATCCGGTCCCAGCTAATTTGCCAGATCACCACAGACTCCCGCATCACCACAGGGGACACCCAGAAGCACAGCCTAGCTGAGACTAACACAAATTGCTGAGCCACTGAATCATGAGAACTAAGGTGGTGGTTGTTTTAAGCACTCTGGTAGGGAGAATAACAGTCCCCCTAACATGTTCATTAGTTCATTTCCTAATTCCCTGAAACTGTGAATGTGTTACTTTACTTGGCAAAAGGAACTTGGCGGATGTGATGAAGAATCTGGAGATGAAAAGGTTATCCTGGATTATATTTGGGTGGGCCCAATGTAATCACAATTGTCCCGAGAGAAAAAATTCAGGTCAGAGAAGATGTGACAACAGAAGCGGAGTTTAGAGTGATGTGATTGGTGGCTCTGGAGATGCAGGAAGGGGCCACGAGCCAAAATATGAAGGTGGCTTCTAGAAGCTAGAAAAGGTGAGGAAACAGATTCTCCTCTAGAGCCTCCAGAAGGAACACAATCCTGCTGACACCTTGATCTTAACCCAGTAAAATCCATCAGCCTTATGATCTTCAGAAGATAGTAACTATATGATTTTAAGCCACTAAGAGTATGATAATTTGTTACAGCAACAAAACTAACACAGCCACTAAGATTTGGTATAATGGTAAACAGCAAGAGAAAATGGACATATTTAGTCCTTTGAAAACCTGACATTTCCTAAGATGACAAAAAAAAGGCTAAACTAAAAAAGCCCACATTTTATTTAATTGACTATCAATATATAATAAAATAATTTTAAGTTGATATTTTAACCATTCCATAAAATCACCATTACTCTTTTCTTGCCCTGAATCAATTAATGCTTCTATTTGAAACTGTGTACTTGAACAAACACAAGATCCTGTAAAACAATTCTTTCTCTTTCAAAAGTATACGACTAAAGGAGATATGCAAATTATTGGCAGTTTACACAATGCCCTTCACACACAGATATAGTAGTTAGCACAGACTAAGGAGTTACATTCCCATTTGACCTTTTTAATTGCTTAATTAAAATAGAATAATTATTCCTTAAAATTCCTCTGAGTGGAGCGCCTGGGTGGCTCAGCTGCTTAAGCATCCAACTTCGGCTCCTCTTAATCTCACAGTTCGTGAGTTCAAGCCCGCGTTGGTCTCTGTGCTGACAGCTCAGAGCCTGGAAACTGCTTCAGATTCAGTGTTTCCCTCTCTCTCTCTCCCCCTCCCCCACTCATGCTCTGTCTCTCTCTCAAAAATAAATAAACATTTAAAAAGATTAAAATTCCTCTATTTGTGCAAAAGAAATATGAGCTAAATTTGGAAGAAGGCACAACTCTCCACTTTTCTTAGGAATGATTTCTCATTCAAAGAGTGACATGAAATCTAAATGCTATGTCACTAAAAGAGCAATTTATGAACCAAATGTCTTCCAAAATGCAGGACATTTACCCTTTAAATAAAAGTCTTCGAGAAACTCAAAAGCAATATTATTATATATATATGATAATTTCCCGCATGATAAAATGTATCACTCCCTAGATAAAAAAACTAGCCTAATTTTCTTCCTTCGTGTACATGCTCACATTCCATTCTCATCAGTTAGAATACTTGTGAGTCAGTATATTTTCAGTTACTATGAGCAAGAGGTCGGTCACAAAAGAATGCAGCTTTGCCATTCAAACATACACAAGGGTTCTATTGTCTACATTAGGTTCAAAGATTTCAAAATTAAAAAAGAAACTAAAACATATAAGCAGAAGTTCCCTAATCTATAAAATAAAGACCAAAGACTAATTTAAAAGAAATGTATCTAAGGGACAAAAACTCGACAGCTCAATAAATCGAAGTCCTTATAATAATGCATCAGGAATTCAAGGGCTCTTTATTTATAAAGTACATACATTCCTTCAAACATCACACCTCCTTTTAAATAATAAATGCTTTAAAAAAAACTGCAATAACTAACATAATCAGGAAATAAGACGTTCCACTTGGATGAATCCAGACTAACTGAGGCTTACACACAGTCCTTAAGCAATTTCTGCCACGCCTCAAATCGTTTGACAGAAATCTTTTTAGGAGGTATTGCTTATTTCCCTGCCTTCTTAAACGGTAGGCTCAATATAAACTAACTCATTATTTTTAATATGCTCTAGCAGCATTCTTTCTGAGGTCAATACAGAGATTTTCATTTAATTCTGAAAAGTAAGAGACATTCCATTCAGACTAGTAACAGCAAGTTCATCTATTTATTGCACAAGAGAAGTTGCTTTACAGAGTATTTTAATTGTAGCTTCTCTCTTCTAAGGGTCCTACACAGAAAACCCTGACTCGGCACTGCCAGCCGTGGGGTTCCCTATGGTGGTCTTAGGGAATGACCAGCCCCCATGAGATCCTCAAACTAAGAGGCTAACACTAATGTTATGAGCATTAAGTTTATGGTTTTACATTCATTCACCTAGTGGCAAGCACAATAGCACCAACATTTATGTAAATACTTTCAGTGTCTGCACACGAAATCTCATTTCATTTTCAAAATTTTACTTCACAGCTTCTGTTTTTACTACTGTTTTCAGAGATGAAGGAATCCAGGCACAGGTTAAAAATCAAGCCATAGGTCTCATAGCTAAGTGGTCAGGCAGGATTCAAACCCAGATTCCAGAGTTCGGGCTCTTAACAACTTTGCTATAAACTTTCTTTTGGTTAAACCCAATGGCTCTTTTTAAAGAACTTATTGTCAGGAGAACTAATTTCATATCAAAATAACTTTTTAAATGTTATCAGCTGATCGTAATAATAAGCAATAACATCTGCCTTTACTGTTTGTTCATCCATGAACTAAGATGGCTTCTTTATTTCTGGTCCATCCAGGAATACAGAAAGACCCTGCCCTGTGGATCCTGCCTAGAACTTCATTCAAACAAACTGCAAAACCACAACACTTAAGGAAATCTGAATATTGACAGAATATTTGATGCTATTAAGGAATTGTTAATTTTTTAGGTATGATAATGGCACTATGATTTTTTTAAGTCCTTAGTGTTTAATGATAAGTACTGAAGTATATATGTATGAAATTATACAATCTCTAGAATTTGCTTCCAAATAATTCAGTGGGAGGGACTAGAGGGGAGTGCAGCGAAACAATATGGCCATGTGTTGCTCGGTGATGAGTCCATGAGGAGTCGTTACACTTGAGTAATTTGAAATTTCTACAATAAAGGAAAGAACATGGCTAAAATGTTCTAGTAGTTACTGTTGTATATGGTTATTTGTTTGTAAGATAATTTGCACTGAATGGCTCTCTTTATTATGTCAGTAGAATGTTATTGGATGTGCTTGATGTTAGGGAAACCTCTCGGAATAGGAACCAACAGGCCTGCATTCATGGGCTCACAGTCTTGCAGGAAATATATTCAACATGTAAATGCGACGGAGAGGAGCACTGCAAAAGGTGATCTGGCCCCTGAAGAGGAGAAATCAAAGTGCGAGCCGGAGGTTACACTAGTTTGCCAGGCAGAAGAGGCAGGGAGAGGAAGAGTGTGCCAGGCAGCACTGGGGACAGCAGGGAGAAGCAATGCACTGCAGCCTTGTTGGAGGAGAGAGTTTAGGATGGTTGTAGCTTTCTCAACCAGAGTTATCAAGAGAAGTCGCCCTAATGCCCTGCCATGAATGTACTTAATGAACATTCCTCCTCCACTTGGAGGATGGCATGGTTATGAATCGCCTTTGGGAAAATTAACGAAATAGCCTCTCAAATCATTTTCTGGGTTCTGTGGTTCTGATAAAGAACTCTGGTTGAGACAGTCATTTTAACTTACTTTCAGTCCTTTCAGGACAAAGAACTGTACCAGTTCACTTCCCTGTGCAAAAATGTTATGAATGCTATAACTAAGCACCTACTCCCTGGAACCCTTTCAAATAGTTCCCTCATTACCAATTAAGGAAAAGAAGTCAAAGCTGTTTATTCCAACTGCAACTGATCTAACTTTTCATAATATAAGCCATCCACGTTTCTGAGCACACTCTAAAACAAAAGGTTTGTTTCAAATAAAAGTTTCTTTCAACTGAAATTTGCACTAGCTTAAGAATGACATTGTTAAGTAAAGTGAAGTAAAATTTTAAGCCAACTTTCAAAATGCTTTGCTCCTGTCAGCTACTTAGGAATATTCAAGACACATAGGTCTAATTTTTGAAGGATTCTAGATTCCTAACATAAAATATCTTTTTTAACTTCAAGGTGCGTGAAAAATACATGGTGCATGATCCGCCTTATGTTTTAAAGCTAATAAAAAACGTGTTCTGGGTTTTCTGTCAGAATCTTTAAGTCAGTTAAAAAAATTAATGTGTTTTCCCTAGATGATTGAGAATTTAAAACAAAAATAAATACGGTTATGTTTGAATACAAGTAAGCTGTAATTGTTGAAACTTTATCTTAGACTTATCGAATTGTAACTATAGGTCCCCCCCAAAAAAGTATTTCTACTCTCCATAGCATTTAAGCTTTTGAATCTAGCATAGAGACATCTTTAGGCTCACTCTGCGGCAACTCAAAAAATAACAGTTTGAAACTTGCACAACCTAAAGGAACAGGAACTGTCCTGTAAGAAATGGGAGTGGACAAGTGGTCACACTAAACTGCTGAGTATGTCCATGTACATTCTTAACATGACTGGCCAAAGCTAGAGAAATAACTGACACATGAGGTAATTAATCCATATTCAATTTCCCAAGGACAAAAGATGAGTTAAAAAGTATCACTGTAATGTTATGCTCCATAAACACACACAAAGAGGTTTATTTCTTTACTTCGGTTTTTTACATTGTTGGCTATTAATTTTGTTTGTATATATTCGGCCAGCACTCTTTCCTTTCCATTCAAGAATCAATCCCGGGGATTAAACTTCTTCCCTACTTAGCTGAGCAATCAAATCTGAAGAGAGTATTGACTTTATACGAACAGATGCAATGGTTTCAGGTATTGGCTTATTTAACATTTTGCTGTCATTTCGTTAACAGGATCCTTTACATGCATAACACCTCGGGCGGGCGACCTGAACCCCGCAAATCACATTCCATTTGCGGGCGGGGGCCGCACACAGCACTGAGTCATTCAGGCGCCCGGCTCCACCCTACACCTTATCCCCGCTTTCCCTCCCAGCAGGACCAGTTCCGCCGGGCCCCAACCCCACTCTCGGAAGAGACCGGGCTTCACTTCACAGGAGAGTTACAATAATCGGGGCTGACAGCGGGCTTTTCGTTACCGCCTTTTAGGACAGACTCAAAACCTCCCTCCCTGAGCTTCAGCTGCAGGACAACAAGAAGTAAACCACGGACGAACAGCAGCCGCAGAGTAGGCGGCATCCGCCCTCCACCCCCTTCTCTCCCAGGGCTCTCCCAGCCGGGCCCCGCACACGCACGCTGCGCACGCGCGCGCACGCGCCCTCGGCCCGGTGGGCCCAGAGGTCTACGGAAGGTGGGAAGGGTGAGTAGGGGCTGAGAGTGGGGATGGCAGGCTGCGCCCACAGATTTTCTCACCTCGGTAAACGGGTCCATCGCCCCGGAATTCGCGTGTCGATTGCGAGACGACGGAAACGGTGGTTCAATTTCAGAAAAAGAAAAATGAGTCCCGGTTCAATGTGTCACTTGAAGAGTGTCACTTGAAGAGGACCAGAAGGCCGGGGTGGGGAGAACTCTCCCAAACTCTCCTCTATCCCTCAGCCTCCAGTGTCAGATTCGGCCTCCTGCGGCCGTTCAAATTTGAATTTCAGCGCCCGTACAGCGCGCCTGCGCGCGGGGCGGAGAAAGACACGCCTCGGCCCGCCCCGGCTCCCGGTCACGTGGCTTTGCCGGGCGCGGAGGTTCCCAAGAGTGGCTGGCTTTTTCTCAGTCACACCCCAGCCCTGAAGGTTGGGATTCCGTGGGAGGTGCTGCCCCGCCGGCCCTCCAGCCGCCTCCGGGCTGAAGCCCCACCCCGACGCTCGCACAGCCACCCTGTTTAAGCTGATCTCTTGGAACCCGTGGTACTTGGACTTTCTCGCCTTCCTTCATTCCTTAGTATAGGATTAAGAGCCCTTGTGTTTGAAATCCCACTGCCCTTTTGGCCTTCTGTAGCTTTCTTTCCGACCGTCTTCACGTCACCCTGATGGAGACTGCAAGTTTGCCTTCATGAGGGTCCTCGGACTTTTGGGGCTAATGACCAATGACCCCGCCGTTAGCCCTGGAGACCTTTCTCACTGGGAAAATAAGGCTAACGTTAACAAACTGTGTGAAAAGTTCGTACACAGAACTCCTGTCTGCCTTCCTATTTGTTTGTTTCTTTAGAGCAGGCGTGATCTGGGAAAGGGGCAGAGGGAGAGAGAGAAAGAGAAATCTTGAGGCTCCATGCTCAGCACAGAGCCAGACATAGGAGCTGGATCCTAGGACCCTGGGATCTGCCCTGAGAGCAAATCAAGAGTCAGATGCTCAATCTCAATGCCTGAGCCACCCAGTAGCTTTCTATTTTAAATAACATCTAAATTTATACAGTGTTAGAGCTGGAAGGATTAAGAAGCCATCCACCTTAATCATTTGACAGCCAGGAGCAGGAAGACCCTGAGACAAGTCCCTCTTGTCCAGGAGAGATGAAAATCCCATTCTCAGCTCAAGGTACCCTTTCCTCCAGGATCAAACTGTGTCTCAACAATTAATCTTTACAGATTACTGAGAATTGTAAAATTCGTTATATAATTACTTATCAGATTCATTTCTTACTTAGCAAGTCTGTGCAAGGGCTTGTGAAGACAACAGTTCTCGACTTGCTCAGCTGAAAAAACACCACCATGTAGATTAGGGAGTGGCTTACCAAATGACTGCCTAACGGCTGAACAACCAAAACTATTACTTCCAAGTTAGATGTTTTGGTATATTTAGTAATAACCTTTCCATCTTAGCTGCAGTAAACATTACAAACAGTATTTCACTAATAATCTCTCTGGTTTGAATTTCGATGCTATAGGTTGTAGTAAAAGGAATTCTGAGTGTAGAGTAGGAAGAAATTGCTTGGGGTCTTGGCTCCACCAGGACCATGTGACCTTAGGCAAATCATTTAACCCACTATTTTTTAAACCTTTTTGGGAAGTCATGGACCTTTTATATATTTTTTTAATGTTAATTATTTTTGAAGGAGCAAGAGACAGAGCCTGAGTGGAGAGGGGTGAAGAGAGAGGGAGACAGAATCCAAAGCAGGCTCCAGGCTCTGAGCTGTCAGCATAGAGCCGGACACCCGGCTCAAACTCATGAGCCATGAGATCATGACCTGAGCAGAAGTTAGACGTTCCACCGACTGAGCCACCCAGGCACCCTAGAAGTCATGGACCCTTTAAAAATACAATTAAAGCTGACTCTCTACCTAGAAAAATGCCATTTGATCATAAAGTATTTGCCATAGAATTTCATGAACTTCATGATCACCAAGTTAGCAACTCCTTTTTTTAAAATTTTTTAATGTTTATTTATTTTTGAGAGAGGGCAAGCGCAGGCACACATACGTACACACACGTGAGTGGGGGAAGGGCAGAGAGCAAGAGAGAGACACAGAATCTCTTGCAGGGTCCAGGCCTTGAGCTGTCATCAAAAAGCCCGACCAGGGTGAGATTCTGACCTGAGCTGGAGTCCCACACTTAATCGACTTAGCCACTCAGGCATCCCTCCAAGTTAGCAACTTCTGATTTAGCCTCTCTGGATTTTGATTTACTCATCTGTAAAACAGGAATAATCAACTGCCCAGCCTTGCTCAGAGTTGTCAGGAGGATCAGACGAAAAATTGAGATCCAGAAGTATTCTATAAGAAGTAATAAGGCAATACCCAAGTGTTTAGAGTATCAAATTATTAATATTTAACTCCAAATATGCTATATATGAGCCAAAGAAGAAAAGATGTTTGAATTTTTTTCACTGCTAGATAGGAAAGGGGTGTTGTGTGTGTGTGTGTGTATGTTGGAGAGGGAGAAGAGTGTGTGGTTTAAACAACATTGGAGGGGCACCTGGGTGGCTCAGTCGGTTAAGCGTCCGACTTCAGCTCAGGTCATGATCTCACAGTTTGTGGGTTTGAGCCCCACGTCGGGCTCTGTGCTGACGGCTCAGCCTGGAGCCTGCTTTGGATTCTGTGTCTGCCTCTTTCTCTGCTCCTCCCCTACTCACATTCTGTCTCTCAAAAATAAATAAACATAAAAAAAAAATTTTTTTTAAACAACATTGGAAAGTCATTTGAAATTTATGTAGTGTTTGTGCCTTCCAGCCTTGGCTTCTGTGAGCCTTAGAGTCTATAACCAGATTCTAGTCAAGACTAAGAGAGATGCATTACATATACATAGTGTAATATAACTACTCCAAATATTAGTTTATCTTTCTTCATAATCCCCTTATATCTTTTAATCTTTATGCTGATGATTGATGATGATAGCAACCACCACAACAATAACTTGTAAAACACCTACCAGCTACCAGAAGCTATGCTAGATACTCAAGTCTACCCTTCCTAGAGTACAGCAAATGTCACCTAACATGTCCCCTTTTCTCCATTCTTCTCCCCCGTAGTTCATCCTTCAGTTTATAAGCTAGAATTACTTTTCTTCTTTTAAAGCTTGTGTTATAAAATATTTCCAGTTTACAAAAAAATAATGAATAGAAGACTATGTACCCACCACCTAGCTTCAAGAAATGTATAATCCTATACTTAAAGTCTCCTGTGTGTCCCTTATTAATTCCATTCACCTTCTGCTCCCCAGGGGTAAAACTATCCTGATTTTAATGTTTATCATTCCCATGCAATGTATGTACTTTTTTACATTTACATATATATCCATAACAATATGTTTTACATAAAATTTTTAACCATATGTATCTTTCTGCAATTGTTTATTTTTCTGCTTAGTATCCTTTTTATGAGATTCACCTCACTAATAGCTGCATTTCATTGATTTTCACCGCTATAATATATTGTATGAATATACTTGCGACTTATGTATCCATAATTCTCTTAATGGATGTTCAGCTCATTTGAAATATTTCATTTCCAAAGATCCTATGATGCCATAAATATTTTTTAATGTTGTATTTTTATTTATTTTTGAGAGAGAGTGAGAGAGAGAGCTGAGGAGGGGCAGAGAGAGAGGGAGACAGAGAATCTCAGTGCAGAGCCCAATGCAGGGCTCCATCCCAGGAACCATGAGATCATGACCTGAGCTGAAATCAAGAGTCAGACACTTAACCGACTGAGCTGCCTATGCACCCCAATGCCATAAATATTTTTATGTCTCTGCATATACACATGCAAAATTTTTTTAAAAATTTTTTAATGTTTATTTTTGAGAGACATAGAGACAGAGTGTGAGCAGGGGAAGGGCAGAGAGAGAGGGAGACACATAAACCGAAGCAGGCTCCAGTCTCCGAGCTGTCCGCACAGAGCCCGATGCGGGGCTCAAACTCACAGACCGTGAGGTCATGACCTGAGCTGAAGTCGGACGCTTAACCAACTGAGCCACCCAGGCACCCCTGCAAAATTTTATCTAAAGTAATATACCTAGGAATTAGAGGATCATTTTGATAAATATATTTCAATATTATTGCCAGATATTAAAAATAAATTACTGCTCAAAATTTATCTTCACAATTTTTGCTTCAGTCAGGAGTACACAAGCATGCCTGCTTCCGCAGTGCCTCCCTAACACTCGGATACTTTTTAGATTTTGCCATTCTAGTCTGTACTTATTTCCTGTCACTCCTGAACTTGAACGTTATTTCATGTGCTTCTTGGCCTTTCAGTTTTCCTTTTCTGTGAATTTCAACTCTATATCCCTTGCCATGCAGCTATTTGGTTTTTTCTTATTGATTCATAGGCTTTTGGTTATTTACTATTTTCTGGAAAAATAACTATTTTTGGCTTGTAAATATCTTTTCCTCACTTGTGGCTTGTGTTTTCACTTTAGGATGTCTTGGGTGTTCATAAATGTTTAATATTAATGTAATTAGGTATGTATTTTTCTATAGGGTTTGTGCTTTTCATGTCTCAAGAAATCCTTCCCTGTTCTGTGGTTATAAAGATGTTCTCTCATATTTTCTTCTAAAAAGTATTGTTTTCATCATTTTGTCTTTCAATTATCTGGATTGGTTTTCTTATATGGATAACCAAAAGTCTTAGCAGATATCTGCTGGTTCTTTCCCCACTGACCTGGAATGCCACTTTTGTAATATATCAGCTTTTTATGGAAAATTAGGTCTCTTTTGGAGCTCTTTATTCTCTTCTACTGGTTTGGCTATTCCTCTCCCAATACCAAACTGTCTTAATTATAAGTGTTGATATCTGGTAGACCAGTTAAAAATTACCTTGGCTTGGGTAATTGATTTGGCTAATTTGGCCCCTTGTTTTTACATATAAATTTTATGGTCAGATTGTTAAGCTCCACAAAGAGAAAAAAAAAATCCTCTTGAGATTTTTATTGGAATTGTACTGAGTTTATAACATATTTTGGAGAGAATCGATATCTTCGTGATATCAAGCCTTTTCATATTTGAACATGGTAGGTCGTCATTAATTTAGGCCTACTTTAATATTTTCCAAAAATGTTTGTAATGTGCTTCCATACAAAAATTTAAACTGATTGATTTATTCCTTTGTATTGTTGTCATTGCTACTTTTACATATGATATCTTTTTAATTATTTTTGAACTATTACTGGTAGGTAGGAACATAAAAGATTATTGCAAACCTACTCAACTATTTTATTAGTTTTAGTAATTTATTTATAAAGAGGGATTTTTTAATGTAAATTATGCAGTGTTAATTCCTTATTCAGAGCTAGTTTATATCTTCCATTGCAATAATAGAATAATGTCCAAATTCTTTATCATACCTACTAGGCCCTAAATAATCTGGACTCTGCTTGCCCTCCAAATATCACAATACTCTCCTTTTTTTTGCACTAGGCTCTAACCTCATAGTTCTTTTCTGTGGACAAAAAAAAAAAAAAAAAAAAAGCCAAATTCCTTTCTTCTTCAAGAACTTTCTACCTCCTAGACACTCCTCTTCTAGATCTATCCATATATGGCTCCTCATTAATTAAATGAGTGTGAACCGAAACAGTACTACCTCCTCAAAGAAGACTTCCCTGATTGGGCGGCCACACCCTTCTTCTCTGCCTCACCCCCCAGTCACTTTCCATCCTATTACTCTGATTTATTTTCTTCATTGCGTTTACCACTTATGCGAATTATTTTTGTTATGTATTTATGTTTATTATCTGCTTCTCCTGCTAGAGGGTAAGCTGTGGAGTTTCAGGGACGTATCTTCTTTATAGCACCTTCTGGGAATAGGAGTTCAGTAGATATTTGTTAAATGAATGAGTATAAAATAACTATTATTCCTATTTTAGAGATAGGGAAGCTGAGATACAAAGCGATCAGACCATCACCTAATAATTTGAACCAGATCTGCCTGACTTCAAATGCTAGATTGTGTATACTTTTGACATTTCAGTTTATTTATTTCGATCACAGAATAAGGATATACATGGCCCTTGGGCTATGTCTAAAAGCCTGAGAAATAGTAACCATGCTTTCCTCTTGGAATTGCTGTCTTAAAAAGAAATTCATTTTAACTATTAAAAAGGAAAGAAAAGAAATGTATGCTGTAATCACATGATTATTAGTAGCTAGACTATACAGTTTGGCCTAAATGATGTTAATATTTTAAAAATCATCAGAAGTGCCTTCCCTGTGAGAACTGCAACCTCTCAAGTTATTTAGATAAAGACCACTTATTTTTTACAGCTTATTACATTAATGTAAGAATAGAATCAAGGCACTGTAGATTAAAGGTGATACAAGGAAATGAGTATTTACTCCTTCTAAGGTCCTTCCTTTTCAACAAAGGAAATATTATGTGTTTCACAGATAAAAATGATAGAGGGCTAAATACATAAAAATTTGAAAGCATTTATTTAATAAAGACACTCCAAATATTGTATATTTACAGTTAATTTTTTAAAACACATTTACACACATTCTCGTTTCATTCACAAAAAGATACAGTGATGTAAATATTCTTATTTTTACAGGGAGAGAAAAGGCCAAGGTCTGACCATAAGGCAGTGACAAGAAGGATTAAAGCCAAGTTCTCTACTTCAGGTTATCTGGAGGCCACCTCTTTTACACGTTTATTATAACGAAGAAATAAGAACCATCAAAGGATGTTATAAACATGTTACTGAAAAGGACTGTTTTAGTTGTTACAAACACTGCTATTAATGGCCCCTTGCATCACATTTTAATGGTTCTTAGCATCAGATTTTTTTCTTTTCTAATTTAATCAATGAAAATGTTTCATATTCCAAAGTGAGGGAAAACAAATTGTGCTTCCTGAAAATATTGTATTGTTTTTAAAACTCAGTATAATTCCAGGCATATTTTCTTCACTCAATAGACTGTTCTCAAAATTTACACAGCTTTAATCTCCGTTTTTACTTTTCCAAGTGGTAAATAAGGGTATGTATGAAGAGAATTAGTATTTAAAGGACTACAGCAAATCTTTCATAAAGAGGAAACATTCTTTAATGTACTTATCACACTATAATTTATGTATTGATAATTTTACATTTCCATACCTAGATTTTTTAAGTTATATTCAGACAACCTATATTTAAGATTTTAAATGATCCATAATGAAGAGAAGCAGTTCCTAAATATTATAACGTAGCAGAAGCCAGTGTTTCTGACACATCAAAATTTCTCTATTTTGAGAGATCAAAAATAAAATTAAAAAAAAATTTTTTTTTTAACATTTACTTATCTTTGAGAGACATAGAGACAGAGCGTGAGCAGGGGAAGGGCAGAGAGAGAGGGAGACACAGAATGTGAAGCAGGCTCCAGGCTCTGAGCTGTCAGCACAGAGCCCGACGCGGGGCTCGAACCCATGAACTGCGAGATCATGACCTGAGCCGAAGTCGGCTGCTCAACCGACTGAGCCACCCAGGCTCCCCCAAAAATAAAATTTTATCAAAAATAAAATTACATTTGATACAAGGAGATTCACTGTACTCCACCGATGTCTGTCATGAACTTCTTTATCATCCAAACACTTCAAAATTTCTCTTCACATACTACTTTTAGACTATGGCTCTTCTACTCTTTCATTAGCACTCCTGAATTTGGGCATCTGTGACCTTCACTCCACACTTCCCTGCTTCTTCAAAGTTGGACACCATCCTGGTCTTCCTCGGCACCGTTCATGCCTGACGTGTAATAGTCCCTCAAGAAATGTTTGCTGACGAACTCTGTGGATCACAGTCTCCTACACCTTGACCTGACCGTTCCTCAAATCTTCCAACTATACTGGCCACCTCCTCTCCTCTGCTCATTGATCACATGTATGGCCAAACACGAATGCTAGTCAACAGTTAGAAGTGCTCCATCTCTAAGATTTCGAACCCCAAAGCTGGCCTCCTGATTGTAATCTCGAATCCTTACCTCTTCTCCACTGCTGCTCGCTCCTGCTAAACCTCTAAGCCCACCTCACCCTAACCTTCAGTCTGTTCTCCTTTCCCAACTTTTGTCACTTTTAAAATGTTATAGCTCACGCTTTGTATTAACCTTGACCTCCTACCTTGCCCTTTTCTATGAGGCCACATGCTCAGTAGTTTTGCTTAATCAATTCTTAAAAGGAGGCTTCGTGAAAAGGGAGTTTTGAAAAAAGATAAGAGCTGGCAGGGATCACCTAATTCAACCCCTTAAAAAGGTACATGAGGAAACAAGAAGATTGCGACTAGTCTAAGATTTCTAGAACCTACTGTTGGCCCTTTCCAGGTCTCTCCCCCGAACATTGGCTAGCCCCCTTTGCGTCTTATCTGTTCCCTACCCAGCCAATCCTCAAGGGAAACCATTTCGATACCATTTTCCCTGGGCCCTTGTCCTTCTTGCAGCATTTAATTTGCCAATTTCTAACCTTCTATTTTTTTCTATTATTCTTGGCCTGCTAAGCCTTGAGCCAATTCCATTTCAGATTTATCCCAAGTAACTAGATGTTTCATGTTGCTCACAATTCTTTCATTCTTATCCTTTTGAATACCTATCAAATTTTCTATCAGTTTCCCATGCCCCTCTTTTAACTCTCTGTAGATGAGTTTACTACTCACTTTGCTTCATGTTTAGTGCCAGGGAAAGTGCTCAAAAAATAGAAAATTCTCAATCACTTGCTGTTTCCTGAACATAACCCTACTCTGCTACGTCCCTAGTTTCTCACCTTGATCCTACTACTGAAATGCCCCCACAATACCTTTGGATGTCTATATGAGGCCAACTGAATATCATGTCTTGTAAGATTCCCCACCCAGTCCACAGTGAGGTCATTTTCCACATTACTACTCAATTCGCACCACTTTATTTTGATATGATTTCAGACTTAAAGTTGCAAAAATTTTACACATATACACGTAGAAAAAAGTAGAAGTCCAGGATGCCTTTCAACTAGATTCTTAATATATTAAAATTTTACTACATGTGCTTTATTCTCATTCCTTCTCTTTCTCTCTCTCGCTCCTTCTCTCTGTACCTGCACACATACACATACATGCACACATATGTTTACATATATACACACATAATCTAAAGTATTTAGGGGTAAAAGGGCATTGTGTCTGCCAGCTAATCTTAAACAGGTCAGGAAAAAACACATGTATACACACACATACACAGATATAGTTGTATAGTTATATATATATATATTACTCTGTTTATGTGTATGTATGTATATTTGGGGAAAAAAAAAAAACTTCGTTGGCTTCTCTTCCTCTGCTCTACAACAAAATGACTAAGAACTCTAAATTCTAGCCTGACCTCTCCTATCTACCTACACACACTCCCTCAGCAATGTCATCAGACATTTAAATCAGTCCTGTTGATTTAAAATGCTGTCCCTATACTGATGGCTCCAAGATTTATTTATTTAGCATAATCTTTTCCCTGAGCTCTGAAGTCTAATATCCAACCACCTATTTGCAATCTTGACTTGGACTTCTTTTTTTTTTAATAGTTTATTTTCAAATTGGTTTACATATAACACCCAGTGTTCGTCCCAACACGTGCCCTCTTTAGTGCCCGTCACCCCCTCTCCCCCCTCCCTCACCCCCCTCACCCTCAGTTTGTTCTTAGTCTTTGAGAGTCTCTTATGTCTTATCTCCCTCTCTGTGTCTTTTTTTCCTTTCCCCTCTTCCCATCCCCCCTGGTTTTTGCTTAGTCTCTCAAAATCCACCTATGCATGGAAACATGTGGTATCTGTCTTTTTCTGACTGACTTATTTCACTTAACATAATACCCTCCAGTTCCATCCATGTTGCTACATATGGCCAGATTTCATTTTTTCTCATTGCCACGTAGTAGTCCATTGTATATATGTACCACATCTTCTTTATCCATTCTTGACTTGGACTTCTAACTGGCACATTAAACTTAACCAAAATAGAATTCCCCATTAAACCTGTTTTTCCCTAATTTTCTTCATTTCCATACATACTACTACTATCCACTCAGTTGCTCAAGCCAAAACCTAGGAGTTATGCTCAATTCCTCCTTCTCCTCCCCACCTGCTCAGCCTACAGATCAACTTCTCTCTGTGCTGGGACTTCTACTTCTTTCCCTCTCTACAGCTTCCATTTCCACTCTTAAGTCATTATCCCCCTCACTTGGCCCACTATAAGTCTCCTATCTTGTTTCCTCACTTCCAATCTCACCCTCTTATCCATTGTCCTCAGAACAATCAGTGCAATCTTTAAAAACAAATAAGCCATATTATGTCACTGCCCTTTTTAAAATCAACCAGTGGCTTCTGGTTGTACTTAGAATAAAGTCCAAATTCCTTATGCTGGCCCCTGCCTACCTCTGAGATCTTTTCTTCTACCACTTTCCCCCAGCTTGCTGGATCCAGTCATGCTGACCTTCATATAGTTCCAGGATCATGGCAAGATCATTGCCATCTCAGGGTTTTGCATTTATAATTCCCTCCATTTAGAATGCTTGTCTCTCCCACCGCACTCACCCCTTACAAATTTACTATGGCTGACTCTTATCCTTCAGACCTCAGCTCAGAAGTCTTTTCCTCAAGAGGTTTTTCCTGAGCCCCCCCTTACAGCAAGTCACCATCTAGCATACTTCCCTGATTTACTGTACTTCATAGCACCTATCTGTATCTGTGATTACACATTTATTAATTTGATTCTGGTTTGTTTCTCCCACTATAACACATGTTCCAAGAGAACTGGGACTCTTAACACAGCATCTTTGATGTATGTGCTCAAAGACTGGCTGGTGTATGTACATCATGTTCACATATGTATGTATGCACTATGAGTACATTCTCTAGGGTAGGCACTGTGTCTCTTTCATCATCTTCTTGCCTTGTATATAGGAGGTACTTAAGTATCTGTGGAAGGAGTAAACTAAGGAACATCTTGTTTTTCTCAAAATGTAATTAAGATAGGCAATTTTTTTGTCTGATTAAAAAAATATCCTTCCTCCCCCAATCATTAACAACAAAACATCCTATCAAAATAATCATTGTTTCTCAGGATTTTTGTGCTGTTCTATTTTCATTGAGGTGAAAAGGCAAAAGATATTTCACAGAGGATTCTTTGATTTGTCTCCCACTTAAGGCTTTTCATTCTCCTGAAAAAGACATACTGAAAACATTCCATTCTCTCAAAACAGACATCCTGAAGGCATTCAAATGTCACTCAAAAATTTTTTTTAATTTTTTTTTTGGTTTTATTTGTTTTTGAGAGAGAGAGAGAGAGAGACAGAGAGAGAAAGAGAAAGAGAGCAAGCAAGGGAGAGGAAGAAAGAGAGGGAGACACAGAATCTGAAGCAGGCTCCAGGCTCCAAGCTGACATGAGGCTCGAACTCAGGAACCACTAGATCATGACCTGAGCCAAAGTCGACCACTTAACCGACTGAGCCACCCAGATGCCCCCCACCCAAATTTTTTTAAAGTCATAGAAACTATTTGTTGAATTTTTTTTCTTTTATGAGTCAAGGAACATTATTTACAACTTACCCTGAGGCTTCTGTTAATGTTTGTTAAGGATAGGGTGTTGCAGTTAGAGTTGCTCTATTCTCCTGTAAAGGCGGACAGCTACAGATTAACTTTCCTCAACTCCTATATTTTCAGTGACATAGAATGTTATAAATTGCTTCCAATAAACAGGAAAGAAAGGGGCACCTGGGTGGCTCAGTCAGTTAAGTGTCAGACTTCGGCTCCGGTCATGATCTCAAGCCCAACATCAGACTCTGTGCTGACAGCTCAGATCCTGGACTTAGCTTCAGATTCTGTGTCTCCCTCTATCTCTGTCCCTTCCCTGCTCATGCTCTGTCTGTCTGTCTGTCTGTCTCTCTCTCTCTCTCTCAAAAATAAATATAGAGAAAAAGAATTTTAAAACAGGAAGGAAAGTCAAAAGCATTTTTCTAGAAGCTTCTCTTTCCCCCATTCTTTTGAACTCTCCTCTATAATTTAGGTGAGGGGCACCTGGGTGGTTCAGTCAGTGAAGCATCCAACTTTGTCTCAGGTCATGATCTCCCAGTTCCTGAGTTCAAGCCCTGTATCAGGCTCTGCCCTGACAATGCAAAGCCGGCTTCAGATCTTCTGTCCCTTGTCTCCCTTTCTCTCTATCCTTCCCCTGCTTGTGCTCTCTCACTCTCTCTTTTTAAAAAATTAAAAATAAAATTTAAGTGATAAATGTGATTTAAATGTTCTAATTCCTTTTAGTTACTAACTTTTTAAAAAAATTTTTTAACGTTTTTATTTATTATTGAGAGACAGAGCATGAGCATGGGAGGGGCAGACACAGAATTCAAAGCAGGCTCCAGGTTCTGAGCAGTCAGCACAGAGCCCAACGCGGGGCTCGAACTCACAAACTGCAAGATCATGACCTGAGCCGAAGTCAGACACTTAACTGACTGAGCCACCTAGGCGCCCCCCTATTACTGAGATAACTTTTTAAGAAATTAAACCTTTTCTCAGTTTCAAGCATAATATATACTTGATCAGCTCTCAACAAAATGAACCTTTTCTGTAGAAGGCGAAATAAAATTGTCTTTCCACTAGCACTTGCAATACTTATTAATTAGCAGCCTTCTCCAGTCGGCCCCATCTCTCTCTTCCTTTATCTTGGTCTTTACAACACAACTCTACCATTCAAGGTAAATGATCAAAAGTGTTCTAAGTCTCTAAAAAGGAGGGTGTTGATCTTTTTTCTAAAACGAAAACAAAAATGATTCTCTCATATTATAGAAGTGTTTCAACTGACTTTTTTATTCAGTAACTCCATCGATTATGAATAGTTTACTTTGTAGTATGTACATGGAATATACAGATTAAAATTTGAGTAAAATAAAAGTTAATGATAAAATAAGAAAACTATGAGCTTTTTCCATAACAAATTCTTATGACACACAAAAGAATAATATTTCTATCAAAATTACTATTTTTCCATCATCGTCATACCTAAAACTGAATGGAAGTCATCATTAAAGATAGTCAGTGATCAAAATGATCCAAAATATAATACTGGTGGCATATGTGAAAATGACTATAAATGTAAAATGAAGTATTATGTTATGGTAGGATAACCACAATGATATCTTTGGCTAATATTGGAAAACCTTAGTTTAGTCAAACTTTAAAAAGAGAGAAGTGTATCCTTAAATAGAAATATAAATTATTAAAGGCAGTTTTAATAAATTATTAACTTTATTTCCCAATAAGTACTTTGAAAATGGAGTAGTAATTGATAATCACATCAATCCTTTTGTCTCCATATTAATGGTTTATATAGAAACGGATATAAAGAAAAGTTTCTCAGAAAGATGGAATTGTTCATTGTTCTGTCGGGTACGTAAAAACAATGCTGACTCAAAAGCAGCCAAGTGGACAGCTGCAGATGCTGTACCCAATGGAAATACTAAGCAGGCATAGCACAAATCAATAATTAACAAAGCAGATGCACAAAGCTTGATGAGGATGAATAATTGCATAGGCAGGAATGGTAAAAGGAGCTGATAACAGTACTAGTTTTGTAAGAAATTAGATAAACTCTTTGTATTCACAAATTTGTTAGCAAGAGTACTTCAATGCCTAATGGTACACAAAGAATATCTTTTTGGAATGCTTTGATTAAATTGATATGCACCTTTAATAATACTTATCACTAAAGATATTTAGAAATCAAAATTATCCACAAGAAAATATTGGTAGGGTGAACATAAAAATAATTTTAAAAGTAAAGAATGAAATAACATTCTAGATGTGCTAACTACAGGGGCATCATCAAATTGTTTATTTTGGGAATGCTTAAGTTCAATGGAATGTTGAAGAGGGAGGTATTCCTTTAGTGTACATCCTTTTCTAACTTTAGTGTGTGTGTGTGTGTGTGTGTGTGTGTGTGTGTGTGTGTGTAAACCCTTTCCTAGCTAATCAGTAAGTTTCTTGAGGATAAGTGTTGTGTTTTATAATGTAGTCTAAAAGCACTAAGCTCAATGCTTTATATATAAATAAATACCTGTGGAATGAATAAAATAATACATCTTGATTTCTTCAAAATATAATGAATATGGACAATATGATTAAACATGCTTTAGTAAAAGCATTCAGAGTAAATTCTTTACATAGATGCTGAATATATAACTTGGAAACATCTTTTAGGAGCCTATATTTTTGAGAAATAAAAGTTCTTAAATTGCAGTGACTTTAAAAACTAGAAATTTGCAGCAATAATACATGCATCTTATAGCAAACTTGGAAAGCAGGTGTCAGAGTTTTAGGTATATAAAGAAACTAGGTTTTTAAGGTTCACGTATAGCCTTTTTCCTTGGGACATATGTTGCAAGAATAACTGCTCTTATGAATGCAAGGATTCATTGCTCAAAACTGTATCAAGTGCTTTAAACTGAAGATTCATTCTTTTTTTTTTTTTTTTGATGTTTAGTTATTTTTGAGGGTGGAGAGCACTGTGTCAGCACAGAGCCCTATATGAGGCTTGATCTCACAACCTGTGAAATCTTGACCTGAGCCAAAATCAAGGGTCAGTCACTTAACCAACTGAGCCACTCAGGTACCCCTAAAGATGTGTTCTTTATCTAGATGCCCGTTTTATATTATTCTATTTTCTTTGAAAATGCATCCTTTCTATTGTCTACTTATTCATTGATTTACAAACATTTATCACGCATCTACTGTGTGCCAGGCACTATTCTAGATGCTGGGAATATAGCAGTGAAGAAGCAAAAATCACTGCATTTATGGAAATTTTATTCTAGGTGTAGAGACAGACAAAGATAAATCAGTGCAGAGACATAGGGTAGAAAATCTGAGAAAGAAGTGGAATTTTAAATTGAGTGGCCAGGGAAGGCCTCACCAAGAAGTAACATTTGGATTAAGTCCTGAAGGAGGTGAAGGAGCTAGTCCTTTGGCTGTTTGGGGAAAGAGCATTCCAGGCAGGGGAAATCCCAAGTTACAAAAGCCTTGAGGTGAAACAGTGCTTGGCATAGTTGAGAAATATCAAGGAGGCCAGTGTGTCTGGACATGACCAAGGTGGAGTGTGGTGGAACATGGGATCAAAGAGATGACAGGACGCTAGGTCATAAAGGACCTCATAGGTAAGAAGAGGAGCCATTGAAGTGTTTTTCACAGAGTAGTGACATCTGACTTTTTAACAGGATTACACTGGCCACTGAAGAAGGCAAGGGTGGAAATAATGGGGATCATTGATAGTTATAGCTACAATCCAACAAGAGTTGGTTGTGGCCTGAACTAGAATGGTGGCAGTGGTTATAGTGAGAAATGGCTGGTTTCAGGATATATTTTCAAGACAGTATTCACAGGATTTTCAGACAGAATATAATGTAAGGTTATCTACTATTTGTGATACAGTTAAAATTTCCACTGTTCACTCCTAATTGTTAAAAAAGATACAAATTCTCACACGTTCTCTAGATTATGATGTTAACATAACTTTTCTTTTGTTCCTGGGTTTGAAAACACATTTCAACTATTTGTGTCCTGTCTCAACCTTGAGGAAGGGTAAAGAGAAAACGTGGTGCAGAAATTTGAAAGTGCCAACACTATCCTACAGCTCCTCCTAGACTGTAAGCTCCCTAAGACTTATGTCATTGACCTTCTGTCCTCCAGGCCCCTCTCAGAACCTTGCACACATCGGACTCTCAAAAAATGTTGAATGGTATACTCTCTACATTTCCCAAGGAATAACAAAGCGGAAGACAACATCCAGCCGTATCAATTGCAACACTCATAAATTAAAATTTGTATTTTTAGTATTAAGGATACTATGCTGGGATACTCAACTTATAAATGTATTTGAGCTTCCAAATACTGAACACCATTCAATCTAAAGTTGTTTTAGCTTTTCCGAATCTTTTAACTAAAGGGAGGAGGAGACTGGCTTTGCAATACAAAGCTGGGCTGTCCTATTACACCCCCTCTCTGTTGTGAAGCTACCGCAGCATTAAGCCCTCTTGAACAGGGCACAAACATCTAGTCTATGAGAAGAATCAGACAAAATGCGTGTATACCAGTAGCCAGAGACCCAAGCCAGTCCCCGGGCTTAGCCCACAAATCTCCGGGGCCGCGGGCCTGCGCAGTGCTCGCCGGGAATTGTAGTTTCCTTCCCTCCTCTCTCTTCCTGAGAGCTTGGCCGCCGTCGCGCCAGCGCCCCAAGTGGCGGGCAAGCTCTGTGAAGCGCAGCGTACGCGGCGCGGAGCGTTTCCTAGCAACGGGGGAGCGGCAACGTCACGGCGGCGGGTTCTTAGCGCAGCTGCCCCTTGTAGAGCCGCTGTGTGTACCTTCCAGCACCTGCGGTCTGGAGGGAGCGCGTCTCACAGCCCTGTGCGCACGTCTTCGTCTGTCCTTGTCCGCTTTATCCTGCCCCAGGTCGCGGAGAGCAGCCTGCCGCCGCGACCCCACCTCTGAGGCCCCAGCTAGAGGCTAGAGGCAGTCCAGTCGGTTCTCGCCGGCCCTCGCCCCCGGCGCCCCTGGAGCCAGCCAGCCGCCCGCGGCCTCGGCGGGACGATGCTGGAGTCCATTCGCGTGACGGGTGAGTGCTGGGAAGGGCTGGCTCCCTGGGCTGGTGGGGGCGGATAGTGTCTTCCTGGCCGCTGGCTACGGGTGTGAGGCGACTCGAGGCCCCAATCACCCGGAGGCCAGGGTAACGGCTTGAGTGGGCTCCGCGCGCGGCGGGGGCACCTAACGCGGCGCCCGGAACAAGTGCGCGGCGCGCAGGAGGTGTTCAGGAAGAATGCGCGGAGGGAAAGCAGAAAAATGGTCCCTTTTCCTTTTGTCACTAATTATCAGTAAGCACGTGCCATGGGATCTAGGGAAGTAAATCATAATCGACAGATTACCGGTCCTACAAATGTGCGCTCTAAATACTCCATTTCAAAGAGTATTAGCTTTATAGTTAGGCGTTATAGTGTACTGGTGTCTGATTTTCTAGAATGTTCAGAAAAATCAGAGCTAAGCAAAAGAACACATTCCAGTATATGAGTATACAGTGTTTATTTCTCTCTGATTTTTTTTTCTATGGTTTTACTTTTAAGTCAGTATGTTTGGGGTTGATACTATTAATAGGTCACTTTGTGGTATGTATTCCAAGCAGAAGAAATGGGTGTTCAGACCCCAGGTCAGAAAATTTGCTTGCCTTTTATATTATTTTAAAAAATAGGTATTCATGTTAACCATTTAAATATTAGCTTACGTATTAGAAGACTTCCCTAGGGCATTATTCTGCGTTTAATTCTGTGTAACATTTCTGCAAGACAGGGTTTGTGGCAGTCCAGTGTCATGACGAAGAACAACAGTAAAGGGTAATGCTTAATCTGCAAAACTAGTGTCAAAATAAAGCCAGAATTTTTTAGTTTCAGGCATTGCAGTACTAAACAATTTCTATCCGTTTTTAAATTCTAAAACTGAATTCTTTTCCAGTGAAAATACTTGTGGTCTTAATTTTATGCTGTTTTATTTTATGTTTCATGTTATAAAATATGGAGCTGATTTTGTACTTTATCTCATTGTTATTCGTGTTGACAGGAAGCATAAGAGTTACAGGAAGCAACTTAAATTGCATTAGTTTTTTAAATGTAATTTGATGCAGATACTATTTTTTTCATCTTAAAATACAGTGAAATTTTTGAAAGTTACTTAAAAATACCATACCTTCTTTTTGGGAGCAGGTACGAGATAACCACCTCGTCCCATGCACCCAGTTGAGATAACCAAAAATGCCACCAGACATTGTCAAGTGTTCCCTGGAGGGCAAAATTACCCCCTCTCTTCCCATTGAAAACCACTGCCTTGCAGCAAAATATAGTTTGATTTTGTCAAAGTGAAGGTTATTGGATAATTATTTAGAAATAATATCAATTATGATAATCCCCCAAAGCAAAACAATCATTGTAGAAAGATGATAGCATTATAATAATCTTAGTATTAGAAAGTGAATATTCTGACCAACCAAGTGGATCTTGCCTTTCACTATGCTGAGTTAGAAGTTTGAGGAGAGCTGCTTTGAGAATTAGTCGACCCATTCCTCTTGCCTCAATTCCCTTTCTGTGATTTAGTGGCAAAAATACCCTGAGATAGATAATTTTGCAGCGAATTTCTTTAGTTCAATAAGAATTAAAAGAGCCATTTGAGAATTAGAGCATCAAATTTAATTGACCAGTTGTTTTTCAAAGTAGTTTTTTTTATTTTTTTAAAGCTTGCTTATTTATTTATTTATTTATTTATTTATTTATTTATTTATTTATAGAGCATGCAAGCGTACAATTGGGGAAGGGAAGGGGCAGAGGGAGAGAGAGAAAGAATCCCAAGCAGACTTTACACCACCAGCGCAGAGCTTAACACAGGGCTAAAGCTCCCAAACCGAAATCTGACGTTAAACCAACTGAGTCACTCAGGTGCCTCTCAAAATAGTTTTCATATAGTACTTGACTAGTTAAAATAATAGTTCCAGAACCCTAGTAATAGTTCCAGCAAGCATTTTCACTAGCATACCAGAAAGCCCAGTTGGGGCAGCTAGAAACTTTATGAAGAGAACGTAGCTGAAAACATGCCTCCCTTTTCCCACGCTGTCGTCTCACTACTTACTGATACCTGAGAAGCCATCTTCTTCTGGTGGTTTTTAATCTCAGGACGGAAGCAATTACTTAAATATTTCCGAAATCTCTTCCTATATAATATCTTACTCACTTTTGACTTATTAGTCATGATTTAGTATAATTAAATATAACATCCTGATAGAACTGCTGACTGGAGGAACAAAATTAAGAAAGATATCTATGCTGTGTGTGCTGTTTGCAATGGAATCAAATCAGAAAAGGTGTTTTTTTTTTTGCCTGCTTATAGCTTTTTGAAGATAGTTTATTATACTAAAATGTTGATTCTAGAATGTAGAAGTAATTACTATTAAATTTACCTTGGAAAGCCAAATGTAATGATTCTAAATATTTTCCCATTTACATTAGAGTATTTCTGTAGAAGCTGAATATAGTGACTATAATAACAATACCGACAGTTAACACAGGCTGCTTACGACAGGTTTGCACTCTTCTTAGCACTTCATATATATTACCATTTTCGATCTTCACACCAATACTGTGAAATATGTATTATCCCATTTACAGAAATGGAAACTATAGCACAAGGAAGTTAACTTGGTCAAGGTCACAACCAATAAGCAGCCAAGATTCAAACTGGAGAAGCTCCAGTCCAAAGCCCAGGTTTTCAACCACTAGGAAAGACAGAACACTCTACAATGACTGTATGTTGATTTAAGCCACAAAGTTCAACATGAAGATCTCACTTAACATCAGTGGTGCATTATCTGATAGTCGAGTCAAGATGATATTTTTAAAGTTTTCATCACAGGCAAATCTGTAAATAATTTTTTCCTGTAAAGATTGTATTTTACTTGACTATAAAATTGTTTTCAAAATAGAAGACATCTAGACATCTAGACCTTCAGCGAGTAACAGAAAGCTGTCAGAAACCTTTTAAGAGTATATTAATATGTGATTTCCTATTGCCCATATTTCGTATGGCATATGAAAAGTGATTGAGTCATCTGGAAATGAACCTTCTTTCTAACAAAAGTTGAGTGTTTAAAAATACTGGAGACAAAAGTTTTCATAAGGCCAGTGTTTGGCCCTATGAGACGAATACACTTAGACACATAGCTCCTGTCTGTCCTGTAGCTGTAGGCACCTGCCATTAAAACTTGTCTTGAACATCCCTAAGTGTTTCATTTTTTTTAAATGTGATTCCTGGCATGGTTTTTTTTCCCTCGACCGTCAGTCATTCAAATCCTGTACCCTTTCTTTCCTCTCAAATATTGGCTACCTCTCTGGCCATCCTTTCATAAGCAAGTCAGTGAATGAGCAAAAACAAACATAGATGTATGCCATAATGGGACTTATAATTTCAGTATTGGAGGAGGCCCTCATAAAAACAAATGTAAAACTACACCTGTGACAAGTGCTTCAAAGCCCTTCCAGGGGAGGTTTCCTGAACAAGTGGTGTCTGAACTGAAGGACGAGTGGGAATTAATCTGACAGGAAGAAGCTCTCTCCAGACATAGGGGACAGTGTATGAAGAGGCGTCGTGTCTGAAGAGAGGATGGTGAGTGTGAGGGATTGACAGAGTGAAGGGAAGCTAGAGTGGACTGAGTAAAGGCAACATCGTGCAAGGAGGCAGGGGAAGCAGGGTGACCTGACCGCGAGTGACCTTATATGCCACGGTGAGAGTTTTGTCTTCATCCTAAGTGGAAAGCCATGGGCAAGTTTGTTTTCTAGCACATTCACTGTTATTTCGGATGGTGTTTAAAGCTGTTTCTTTTACCACAACCACCATTTTCTGGCATTATAGAATACCCTGCATATTTCCAACTAACATAATAACACACAACAATTTCCGACCAAAAATGACAGAGTCACATTATAAAGAATCATTGTTAGGAGTTGAGTAACACCTAAGTACTCCTAACTGGGATTGTGACATTTTTGGGAATCCTGAAGTAAAGTCAACTTTCTCAGTTCCTGAATGACATGAGCAGTGCCTTTTCATCTCTCTCTTTTAACTTACAGTCGAGAGACTATATGGTGTTCTGTTGAATTCAGAGATGTTAAAAATAGTAGATTATCTGTTGTAATGCAAATTGGGTGATAAGTATGTCTTCAAAGATACTGATGTTCTCACTGATAAATCATTTAAAAGATTAAGGTGTGGGGCTCCTGGGTGGCTCAGTTGGTTAAGCATCCATGTCTTGATCTCGGCTCAGGTCATGATCTCACAGTTCGTGAGTTTGAGCTCCATGTCAGACTCTGTGCTGGCAGCACAGAGCCTGCTTGGGATTCTCTCTCTCTATCTCTCTGCCCTCCTCCCCCACCCCCCCCACCCCCCCGCAAAAGATTAAGGTGTAACTTACATTCAGTAAAGTGCACAGGTCTTAAATGTGTAACCCAATGAATTTATATGTAACCACTGCCCGGAAGAAGACAGAGAACATTTCTAGCACCCTGTAAGGTACCGTGGTGCCTCTTCCTAGGTAATAACCCATCCCTCAGTGGTAGCCGCTATTCTGACTTCTAACCCATAAATTAGTTTTGCCTGGTTTTGAACTACGTAAAAATTGAAATAAACAGTATGTACTCTTTTGATCTGGCTTGGTTTGCACAGTATTGTCTGTTAGATGCACTTGTTGCTTGCACCCTCAGCTGCTTTTTCATTACAGGGTAGTGTTCTGTTATACAAGTTACTGTAATTTATTCATTTTCTACTCTTGACATTGTATCATTTGAGTTTTAGGTGATGAAGAACTACTTGATAAAGTGTTTATTTTGTTCAGGGACTATATTGTTTTGTTTTGCCTTTTCTTCTGTTTGTAATCAACCTATTGTCTTGTTATGTAAGATTATCCCATGTTCTTAGGTTTCATAAATATTAGTGAACTGTATGAAATTGCCATTTTTGTGAGTCAGAATTGGTCGAATGGTATTTTCCACCAGCCATTGTTTCTGGTGATCTAATCTTCCTTTCAACCAGGGACCTCATAATTACTGTGAAACCTCACCTCTTCACAGACGTGGAAAAACAAAGTTTAGTGAGTCCCTCCTCTCTCATTCCTTTAGATGAGGACCATGAGGCACTGATGGGTTTAATGATTAGGCTAATATTACAGAGAGGTCATTGAAAGAGCTGAGGATGGAAGCCAGGAATCCTGGTATCCTTTTCACCTGTTCTAGAAACAAATTAAGCTTTCATTGTGTTGGTAATTTCAGTATATTTACCTACCTGTGAATATACTGAGTATCAATTTTAATGTATTATTATTTCCCCTTTTTCCCCTCAATATGGGTAATCAGGTTGGTATAAATGATTTCTTTGATCAACATACTATTTTTGTTTACTCTTAAGTTTTATTGAAGAAGATTGCTGATGGCTAAAAAGCCCCATTACATAGTGACTTTTAATATGAGAAAGTAGGACTGATTACCTTATTATTTTTCTGAGGGAAAATGAGTTCACTTCCCCCAAAAGAAGCCTGCGTATGCTTTTTAAAAGTTTGATTTTTCAGGGAAAAGAAAGAGAAGATGATGTTCTTCAATGAAATCTTACTGGTCTCTTACTATGTTTTTATGCATGTTTAAAAGTCATTTTGTAAGTAAGCAATAATATTTAAAATTACAAAAACAGTACTTTAGTATATATATTATAGTACACTTTAATGCAACCGAAATAAGATCAGTGTGACTCTGAGAAATTAATTTCTTTTCATCATGAGTTATCTGATCCCCCACCCCACTTTTATGAACTTCATGAGATATCAGCATTTGGCAGGATTGGTGTTTTATTAAATAAATACACCATTGGCACTCCCAAACCTTTCTTATCAGCAGATAGAGCTTAGAAAGGACCGGGGCTAATCCTCTCTGGTAGATAATTAGTAAGCGAGCTGAAATGCCACAACCCCTGGGGGAGAGGGTTCTGTCCTACACACATCACCTCTTTCCCACCCCCCACTCCCCATTGAGTATTTTGGCGGATGGTTAGGACTTTTGTTGAGTATTCTGAAGTGTATAGATTGAGGTAGAACAAAATTCTGAATTTAGAGGTCACTGATGCCTTATGACAAAACAAAAGAACTCTGAGTTCAACTCTGTAGTCCTAGAGTTACTACTTTTTAGGAACCAAAGACAGCATTTTTTAATTAAATATTCATTAAAAAAATATACTCAACACACCTGTAATAAACCATCATCATTAGGAATTCTTCAGAATAGTTTTATTCACTAATTTTAATTTGATGTAACTTTCTCCTTCTTTCTTATGAAGACCAAATGAGAAAAGAACCTGATTACCTCTCTTTACCTTCCTTGGCTGTGCCTACTTCTCACCTGACTTTTCTGTTTGTGATACCCTTGTTGTTATCGCAGGATTTTGGGGATTTTGTTTTGTTTTGTTTTGTTTTTTGTTTCTGCTTTTTCCCTTTTAGTGTCGATTTCAGTCGTCTTTTCCTAGTCACCTCTTGTCTCATAAACTTGTGACATCTTTTTAGGGAAATTGACATTGTTCATGAGCATTTGGGCTACAGCCTGTGCTCTGGTGTTCCTTAGCCTATTGTCGCCAAGCCTGCCCAGTTTAGACTATCAGTTGGCAACATTTAAGTCTGAAACCCCTGAGGAACTGGGACCTACCAGCCTGTAATGAAAGTTGTGTTTGTTCTGTTTATTTTTGGCTGTTTTTTTCCATTTATTGAATGGTTTCTTTGTGCAGTCAACCTTCAACACGACCCTGTGTCTAGCTCCTACTTCTCGTCTTGTGGGTAGAGTAGACATTTAGCCTCTGCATATTTATGCTTATATGTTATCTTTAAGATACCAGAATTCAAATTTCACACATTGGCCTAGAAAATGTTAACTAGAGGGGCTGTTAAGTACCTTACATATTTAGATTATTATCCATTTTTGACCTAGTACTTTACCATGTCTTTACCCTAAACTCTACGACTTCTAACCTTTAAAAACTTATATTTAGGGCAGGGTTTCTTCACCATAGCACAATTTTAGGTTGGATATTTTTGTCATAGGAGGCTGTCCTATGTGTTGAAGGATATTTAGCATCATCCTTGGCCTCTACCCACAAGATGCCAGTAGCACCCCTCCCGTGTTGTGACAACCAGAATGTCTCCAGACGCTGCCATGTGCCCCCTGGGTTCTCAAACTGGTTGAGAACCACTGTTTCAGGGTTTTCCCTGTTAAATTTCCACTTCTGCCATGCTTTCATAGAACTGTAGAAAGGTCCCAGAACTACAAATACCTGTTTATCTAGAATGGTGGGAGAATGACATGTTTAGGGTCGTGCCATTCATTCATTCATTCATTCATTTATTCAGCATACACTTACTGAATGTCTACCAGATCCATGCCAGATGTTGGAAAGGAGATTAATAAAATACAGTTCTGGTACCTATCTTAGTACATCAGCTATTCACATTACCATGTCTTATTAGGGTCCGTGTTCTGTACAGAGAAAGAAAAGGTACAGTGCTGTGCACATAGCAGACTTACCATTGAATAGCTGTGGATAACTGAACAAATGGCCAAACATAGTGTAACAAGCCTGGACACTATAATTACACACACCCGCATTCAAATCATTTTTCTGTTTATTACTTTATTATGATATAACCTTGAGCGAATGATTTAACATTTCTGAAGATTAAGTGATATAACATAATATAGTTTTCTGTGAAATCCCAAACTCACACAAATGTGTCAACAAATGGTATCTGCCATTATTGTTATTATTGTGTATCACTACTTACTATAGAAAGGATCCCTGAATGTAAAACCTTGAATGAGTGAATGACAGATATATGTGGATAAAGTTTTCAAAAAATTGAAATAAAATAAATTGTCTGTTTCTTGGCAAGGCAGGCAGCTGTCCAAGTTGGCTAGCATTGAAATTGCTTCCTTAGTAGAAGCCAAAGGTTGGGGCTAGAGGCATAAGGGTCCATGAGACTTGGAAAAGAGAATTGAGAGAATCATGCGTCATTTGAAGAAAGGACTTAAGGAAGGTTTATAAGCAGATTTGACCAGAGGTCATATTTGTAGATAGGACTTGGGCTGGAATCTAGTTCTGATAAGTAGGATTTAAGACAATTTCAAACACTTCACAGTTTAGAATTGAATCTGAAAGTTCTCAAGGGTCTAGCTAAAAATCTCATGTTTCTTTTCATATTACTTTCTTCCTTCTCTGAACTCTAGGTTATTGTCTGTATTTTCTGTTTTTCACATTTAAACTTACACTGTCTTGTATTACTATTCAAATCTTCATAGGCTTGCCTTGCCTTCAGAGCCAGATTGGAAGCTGGTTGAAGGCAGGGACAGTGGATTTATAAAGATGTGTCTCGTAGCCTGTGTTTCTTATAGTACCTAGTTAGCAGAATTCCGTATATTTGTGGAACGGAACAATGCGGGTCAGCACAGTTGTGAAGCAGAGCATGAGCATCAGTTTATCAGGTGATTCGTACCTTTTTTTAAAGCACTGTGAAATCTAAAGGCAAAGCTGACCTCTCCTTAATTTACCATTTGATATTCTTATGTCTATGTAGTAATAGTTACAATTTTTTTCAGACTTGGCAAGAAAAAAACCCTTAATTTTCTTTTAATGTGTAACCTAGAATTAAGAAAATCAACCAATCAAGTGACATTATAAAAACATGCTTTAACATACACATATTGTTTATTTAATTAAAAAAATTGTTTCTGAGATAAATAAGGCACTGTTGCCCTTCTTTTCCTGATGGCTATCTTCATTTAGAGCGTCTGGTTTCAAGATTGTATTAGCTTTGAAATGCCTTGTTATTGGTAATACTATTGAAAATTATATCCTTTCTGTGAAATTATACTCATTGGTAGAGTTGAATATTCAGATTATTTATGTGTATTATCTCACACTGATATTAAACTTTGGTCATCTTAAGGACTTTAAGCTGAAAGTTTTTAAAATTTAGTATATATATGCTTTTACAGAAGTGAGAATGTCTAGCATGACCAAAGTTTAGTAATATAATTTTTTTAATATTTAAAATGTCTTTTCTAAAGATTGTTGCAAAATTATAAGGTTTACAGAACCTTCAGAATATTTTTTGTATAATAAGCAATTTGCTTCATCTGGTATCTTTGTTATTTCTTTTGTTTTGATTTTGTTTATTAACACAGAAAAGCTTCACTGGCCTGAGCAAGAACTTGCTAAGAAGTCTGTTCTAAATGCAGAAGAGTCATTGATCACTGACAGCAAAAGAAGCATTTCACATTTATCTACTGGAATACTAAAGGACATTTTCACAACTGGAACCAGTAGTTACAATGTTCTACTACAGAGCAAAGAGGAGAAAAAGCATCATTCACAAAAACAGTCTTCCTCCACCTACTCCAAAAGATGTAGAAAGCTCAGCAAATCTCCTAGTTCTTCTCGTAGTAAAGATCTTCGCAAGATGAAAGCCCCCGTGCCTGTGATGAGCAGTGGTACTTGGTACTGCCTAGACAGGCAGCCTGGTGTTTTTGTCAGTAGTTCAGTGTCGAGTCCTATAAAGTTTACACATGATATCTCTGTTACAGGGAACAGCATAGTACTGCCACCTAAACCCAAAAACAAGGTAAAGCGACGCCATTTCTCCACTCTGCCAAAGCCACAGCCACCACAGCCTCGACTGTCTAGAAGTTTTGGAAAAGGAGATGACTTTTCTGGGAAGAAATTTTGTATACTGACTGCTATAAAGCCCACCAATTTGGAGAAAGAAAAACTGAGATTTTTCAAGTCTGACTATACCTACAATCCTCAGTTTGAATATGCAAATCCATCTCTGCCAAGCGTGTTGGCCAAACACAGCAATGCATCTGACCGATTTCTTAAACAGGTAAAATACTACTTCAGTAGTAGTATTTCATTTTTATGTAACTAAAGCAATTATTTACAGTCTTATAAAAAGCAAAAAAAAAAAAAAAAAAAGACTTTAAAAAACATTCCAGTTATATATATGTTATAGTTAACTCCCATCCAGGACATGTAAATATGTGCCAGGAAATCTGCAGATGAGTGCCACAGCTGATATGTAAACTCCTGGGCACTAGTCCGTACCTCTGAAGAACCTGTTAGATAGACTGTGGCCGGAAGCAGCTCTGTTTGGAAGAAGCTTAAGATTCTGGTTCCAGGCTTTCATTTGGGAGTTACAGACATGTAGCCCCTTAGGCAGCCCACAGACCAGCGTTATGTAGCCCACACTGCGTTTGTATTTTCCATTTGATTTTGAGGGCTTAGGTGGATCATAACAGTCTTTGGTTCCCTTGTTCTATTACATTTCCATCTTTTTTTAGGCTCCATTGGCATTTTGGAGGCCCAGGCTTGATACTTGGTCCATGAACTTTTTAATGCTCTATTGAAATTGTTAATCGTCGTCAAATAAATATTTCAGCATTCATTTAAAGAAGAAAATAGAGGAGAAATAGTGGAGTTTTAACAATTATTTTCAAGGTTAGCAATTCATGATGTGAAGGATATGAGCAACATTTTTGATCTTGCTCAGTTTAGACGTGGCACATAGTTTTGTGTGTTATGGGCCTTGAAATCCTTAAATTTTTGAGGAGAAATTGGCTGATGTTTATCTGAAGGGCATAGTGTTGAGATGATAAAGGCACGCTACATTTTGTTAATTTAACTTTCTACATGCTTTTATACTACATGAGGTTCAACTTGGCTTTGAGTGATCAAAAATCTGTTTGTAGGCTAAGTAAAACTGCATGGTTCCACTTTCCTGTGGTGTGTGCCCTATTTTAGCATTTTTACTATAAAAGGTTCCTTGGACTTTTGGCCAGCAGATTTTTGTTGTAATAAATGACATGGAATGTGACCAGTCTTTTGAAGCTGTTATGTAAAGCTTATTTTAGGATTATAATAATTTTAGTTTTGCTATTTATTTTCCTGTGTTAGAAGAAACCTTTTCAACTGTCTAGATTTGTAATGGGTATTAACTTTTTATTTAAAAGTGCTGATATTGTGCCAAATACTAATAAGAAGGTCAACTATGGCCTTTATTCCTGTTTTGGCAGTCATTTTGTGAATTTTAGTTTAGAGATTGCAATTGACTGAATAGGGATTTCACCCATTTAAAATTTATGATAATTATAAAAATGCTATTTGCTTTTTCCCCCATTAGTGCTGAAAGAGATGACCGAGGTTTACCTACCAATATTCTTTAATTTAGTGTCCTTCTCTAAGCCCTGCCAGTTGGGAAAGAGATTTCCCACCATTGGATCGAAATGAACGTTCTTTGATTTCCCTGGAAGACAGTTAGGAAGATTAGCTGCTCCACACTTTGAGAACTGACACTGCTTGGCCTCTGGCTTTACAGTCTTTATTTTAACCCGATTCCAGCTTGAGGAGATAAACCTATACTTGGGTTGCTCAAGTAAATAGCACCAGCAATCCTACTGGCTGTACTTCAAATGCCACCATTTGGGAGAATGTGCTCAACAGATGCCTAGTGTACTGTTTAAACCAGTTTAATTGAATAAAAGGGATTCATTAGCACAAGGCCTTCATAAAATATGCTTAAATTCCTATTTAGCATCTGAGTCAATTATGACATGATGTCATACATCCTTCCCCTCCCCAGCTGTGAAGGAAAAACACAGCTTCAAAGCTAGTTTCAGGATTCAGAAGCATGCTACACAGTGGGGCCAGGATAGTCAAGTCACCTGATGGTCTCTGGCCTCCACCCTCAACGCCTTGTCAACCCATAGAAGATAGTGTTCCTAGTGTCAAGATCTGAATCCTTCTATGGCAGGCAGTCAGCCCTGTTGTTGGAGTGACCAAGGTCCTTTCCAGTGCACAGATTGGCAGAACATTGCTAAACTTTCCATGCTCAGATAAGTCTATGGGAGTGGAACCAAAGCAGCGCTTAAGCTCTAGTCCTTCCCAGTTGATTGTCCTATCAATGTTAAGGAGTTCCAGGATGCAGGTTTTTGTGATCTAAGCAGTAGGTTCCCCAGGAGACACTCAGGCCTTTGAGGTGTTTCATGGGGCCTCACATGGGCTTTAGGACTTGAATATAACTCCAGATGGAATCTGGTGAACTCTGCTTACCCTCTTGCTGACAGCCATGGTGGCCCTCAGCTCCCCAACCTTTGAGTATTTTTAAACTTGACAGAAGCTGAGAATATCTGTTTTGCGTGGCTCTGGACCTTTGCGGGAAAGAGCGCAGTGCTTCCTGGGAGCTGAAGAAGGGATCTGGGGTGAGAGAATGCTGAAAGCTGCTAAGGGTCAGGTGCATCCTCACCCAGTGGCTCAGAAGTGGCTCCTCAGTGGCGCCCTCATGCACTTTTTGTCCTACTTCCTGGGGGTTGACTGCCCCTGGGAAACCTAGATACCAAATCCATTTGACTTTGCAGTCTGCACTTTGTTGAATAACATTGAAAGTGAGAGATGAGAAGAGTCTTCAGGGTGGTAATAAGAGTCCTTGAACTATTTTCAGTATTTCTAGCAAGTCAGATGGAAATTAAATATTTACATGATAAAGCCAATGGACAGCTTAAGTGACTTGTTTTCTACCTCTGGCTAGAATCCTATCTCAGTGTAGATCCAGGCTAGCTCATGGTAACTAGAAGTTCTGATTAGTAGAGTGATATTTAATAACATTGGGAAAATAAGTCAACTTTTGTTTGGCTAGATAAGATAACCTTTGAATTATTTTCTTATGTGTTAATAAAACTAGAGCAGTGGGGATAATTAGTGGTTGGTAAATGGGGAGCTTTTGTGTGACAGAAAGAAGGCTTTGGGGTACTGGATAAAGACCTTGGGATGAGGCTACTCTGGCTGTCAGGGGAGAAAAGTTAAAGGTAGGTGTGCAAAAGGAGTTGACACCAGGCCTGATACCGCTGACTTAGAAAGATCTACTTGCAAGGTGACCCTTGGCTTTAGTCTGAGAACTTGACTGGTAAACAGTTTCCTACACTGAAATAAAATTTTTTTTAAGTGGTAAGAGTAGCTTGCTGTGCCTAAGTTGTGTAGTGTTTATATTGGACACCTCTTTTCCTTTCGAAAATCTGGGATTTTAGAACATGCTGGGCATAGGGGTGATCCTGTAGTAGTCACCAATAAAAACCTTGGGTGCTGATTTGTAACAAGTTTCCTTGGTAGACCACTATTTCATGTTCTTAGAACTCAGTTGCTGGAGAAATTAATTACATCCTTTGTGACTTCATTCGGAGAGGACTCTTGGAAGCTTGCTTCTGGTTTCCTTCTGACTTTCCTAGATGTAAGAAATGGGGAGTGGTGGGCTTAAGTTGATCTCTTAAAGGCATTTACTTACATTCAGATTTTAGAAAAGAAGAAAAAAAAGTTCTGTATTTAAATAAACATCTGTTTGGGCTGTTGTGTTTGCTGTCAGTTTGAGATCCCTGGTCAGTTGTAAGGTCTGGTTTCTTACAGCTTTGTAAAGGGCCATTGTGTTACACTACTATTCACAAATTGAGCCTGGGCCCTACATTTATACAGTAGGGTTAATATTTACCATAAGCATGGGGTTCTTTGGCATCATAATACTTCTCTAATACTTTTTAGTTGTATGGTATTCGTTCAGAAGGCCAGGTAAATTAAGTGTATGCTAAGTTAGAAATTTTGCATTGAGGGTAGCTGAGGAAGAGAGAACAAAAACATATATGTTCTCCATATACTTGTATTATTATGAGATTATTGACATTACCTTTTTATTTTAGGACTCTTGCTCCAGTAAAATTGCTTTGAAATGTAAGGACAAAGTCACATGAACCATCAGTGTGTGACATTGTAACTAGCATTGATGAACTACTTAATACTTGCTTGTTCCTCTGTTTGCTTAGTACTTTATAACCACTGTCATCTTTAGTTCCTCACATGAGATGCAATACTTACAGTTTTACCAGTTGAAAAAATTGATGTAGAGAAGCGTAGTAACTTTCCTGAGGTCACGTATGGTAAGGTGCAGAACCAGGAGTCTGTTCCAAGTACTGCTGTCTTCCACACAATGGCATGTTGGCAAACTAGCTCTCAGTGTCCATGATGTAAATATGAATACTTCCACCATGATCAGAATTAATAAAAATTCAGTCCTCACAAGCCAGAATGAATGGGGCTCCAGCACACCCCTGTTTCACAGCATGGTTTTAGCCTGGCTGTCCTAACCCTCTGCTGCCCCCACACCCAAAGGGTACCAGATGGAAAGATCCTCTCACTTTGCTGGCAAGGATCCTTGCCTCTGGCAGAAGCTAATTATAAGGATAATGAAGATATTTTTCCTCTTTATCATATACCTATGAAATAGTGATTACTGCTGGGTTTGTTTGTTTGTTTGTTTGGAACTGTAAGGCAAAAGTATCTCCCAGTAAGGGCACCTATCCTCATCTTTCAGTTACAGTGTCAGTCTCAACTCAGTACAGCGTTAATTAATACCTTAGGAAGACTGGCAAGGGCTCCCCAGAAAGGCTCTCCACAACATTATAGGTGTTGATTTCTCTCTTCCTGCCCTTGTAACTCTGCCAGGAACAAAGCAGAAACATCCCTTCCAGTAAGGCTCTGTACCCTTTCTCTTTTACTGTTGTCCTAGCCATCGCATTTCATCCATTCCCTTTCTATTTCACATGGAGTACATACAATCCAGAATTGGTAAGTGTTAAAATAAAATTACTTAAGTATCTTCAAATGAAAAAAATAATGGAAAATCATTCAAGGGGTGCCTGGTGGCTCAGTCAGTTAAGCATCTGACTCTTGATTTCGGCTCAAGTCATGGTCTCATGGTTTGTGAGATCGAGCCTTGCATGGGACTCTACACTGATAGCATGGAGCCTGCTTAGGATTCTCTCTCTCCCTCTCTCTCTATCCCTCCCCTGCTCGCTTGCTTGCTCTCTCAAGATAAATACATACACTTAAAAAATTAAAAAATAGTTTTCAAAAATACCTTCCACAATGAAATAGTGTATCCAGTGTTTTCCTATTCCTAAGATTTTATATATTTCAAAATAACTATTCGTAAGGGTAGGTTTTGATTACCCATATTAATGGAAGAAAGCATTTATATGAATTAGTTAAAATAGGAAGATATTCCCTGCTTGCTCGCTCGCTCTCCCCCCTCTCTCCCCCCTCTCTCTCCCCCCCTCCCCCCCCTCTCTCTCTTTATTGAATAGTTCTCATGAAGGCAGCCACCACCTTTGCTTTCCTTCTGGGGACAGTGCTACACCAGCTGTGAGTAATTCACTAGGGTCTGTAGTAAGTAGTAAACGCAGTAATAGAAAAAAGCCACAAACAGCAGCATGAAGTGAAGATTGTAGAAGCAATGCTTAAAATCAGACACCTAAGTAAAAAGAAAGCACTGCATTGATTTATAAAGAAAGATTTTGAACCTTTGATTTGGTTATAGACATTTACATCATAACTTCTGAGGGAAAAGATGAAGTTGGGAAAGATAGGGAAATAAGTATTTAGAAATGTCAGTCTGGATAAGAACAGATGTTCTTGCAGGCTTGCAGTTACTGGGAGAAATGTGCAGATAAGTTCGCAAAATATTGAGATGTCAAAAACATGCAGTAAGACATCTTTGTTTCTGTTGTAGTATACCAAAGTACTCCATAGATCTGTGCTTATTAATCTTTACAGTATCTTAAGATACAACCTTTTCAACCAGTAGCAAAATGGCTTTTAGCTGTTTGTAAGAATTACTATGTTAAGTAAGAGGTTTGTCAGACATTTAAATGTAAATAAGAAATTGGAGAATTGCCTTCTTTTAAAAATATTCTTTGATTTGGAGGGCACCTGAGTGGCTCGGTTGGTTAAGTATCCAGCTCCAGCTCAGGTCACGATCTTACCCCATTATCAGGGTCCATGCTGACAGCCTGGAGCCTGCTTCAGATTCTGCGTCTGCGTCTCTCTCTCTCTCTCTCTCTCTCTCTCTCTCTCAGAAATAAACATTGATATATATATATATATATATATATATGTTATAATACATATATATGTTATAATACATAACATATTGGGCCATATGTATATTCTTTGATTTGGGATTGATTTGTGGGAATCTTGATCTGTAGGAGAGAAATGGGCTCAATCTCTGAAGTTTTCCTTGCACATGATGGTGCAGAATGAACATGGTTATTTAGAACTCTTTCTAGGACCTCACATCTCTCTCAGTTTGAGGCCTAAAAATAGTGGCTAATTAAATCAAGATTTGTTTCATGTCACATCGTATATCCAGTTGTGTCATTTATTTTGTAAAGACTTTTAGTTCTTTCACATTGCATATTAATTACAGAAAAGCTCAGGGCTCTGCATCCCCTTCTCAGCCTCTCTCTGCTCAGCTCTGACAGAGAGAGCCTTGCTGCGCTCGCAAGGGGCAAGGGCCTGCTCACCTTGAAGTTGCCTGGCCCAGCTGTGGGGGTCCGTTGGGCAGTGCCTGAGGGCCAGCCGCACAGTCCCTGGGTGAACTGGTCGGGGACCCAGCATCCGGCTCAGTTCCTGGCATTAAATAAATGAGTCTCCTGGTGCCTCTCCAGCCCAGAAACTCTGTTTCACTTTCTTTACTTTGTATATGCTGCTGACACTATTCGTTCCTTTTGCCCAGAACGCCCTCTATTTCCTCTAGTGCCCACTTTATTTACCTTTCTCTATCATCTCATAATATTTACATCTCCATCAGAGTATTACTAAATTTTGTTGGTTTATGTGTCATCTCCACCAGTCTAATGGTTAAACAGGGACTTAGATTCTAAAATATAAAAATGAATAAAAGTATCAGTGATTAAGGGTGTCAGCCTGGCTCAGTCAGTAGAGCATACAATTCTTGATCTCAGGGTTGTGAGTTCAAGCCCTGCATTGGGTGTAGAGATTACTTACAACAAAACCTTAAAAAAAAAGATCATTGATTAGCACAAATAAGATGAACGAATGAATGGTCGTTACTGATGGTAATCTAGAAATTCAGTGGTGTACTTTGCAAACAATGGATCCATATTTGTGGCCCAAGGGTCAGGTTTAACCTGAATGTACTTTTTTAAGGGGGTTAGCATAGTGGTGTTTTTGTTGTCGTTGTTTTTAAACATTGGAATGTAAAGATGCATCTGTTGTTTCTCCCAGATGTTATACTCAGTGGCCTCACACAGTGGTGACTACCTGCAGCTAAAGGTATCTGAGTGTATGACTATTGCTCATCATTTTGTGGCTGTTGTACCTTAAATGGAGACCTAATGATCTGATTGAGTAATCCATATCTTACTTAATTTGCTGCCGAGAAGTTGTAGCCACCATTGGAAAATTAATTCAGTATTTGGGATTTTGCTTTTCATTCTGAGAATCACAAAGTACCAGAGAGAGTGTATTTGTGTGTACACACCTCATGTTTATCTGAAATAAGCATTTTCAAACTGATTTGAGGAATACTGCATGAGAAAGAGGGTCATGTAGGTTGGAAAACACAAAATACTATATTCATCCCTGAGATTCACTGCACACAACATCATAATGAAAGCTTGGAAGAGTCTTGTTTAACTTTGTTTAATACAATATTTTCCAATCACATTTGGCCATGAAACCCTTTTAAAAATGATATCTTGTTAATCACTTTTCTACAGGAAACAGTTTGGAAAACACTGGCTTAAAGGAAAGGCCTATGTGATCTCCTAGAGTTATTCGGTTTTTGGATAGGGGTGGTGGGAAAGTTCTAGGTGTTAGAATTTACTGAAAAGGAAAGTAGTGAAGGGAGGGTTAGGACTGGATGGAGGTCAGATTGTTATTTAAATTATAAAATTAAAACCCAGCTATTTTCTGCTAAAACTATGTACGGTCATATGGGAAATAGATTGCAAAACACAGTCACAGTCTCTTTCCTCTCCACTCTTTCTCGGTGTCGTTTCTGTCTCTAATGTCATCCTTACAACTCTTTGAGATAAATGGCAAAAATTTTCATCTCCATTTTGCCCATGAAGAAACTAAACCCGCAAAAGGTAAAATAACGTACTCAAGATGACAAACTTAGTAAATGGTAAGGCAATAATGTATAACTAGGTCTACTCATTCCTAGCCTTTCACAATATCACCCCGACTCGTATCGTAATGGTGTCCCTATTGTACATAGTTTTTCGTTGAGTGAACACTGCAGTTGAGAAGGGAGATAACTTTTCTACACAGGACTGTTGAAGTGGTTCATAATTGATGGTCAGATTTTCAAACTACTAAACAGTAAACAAATTAGCAGGTTTACCAAAAGCAGATCATTCACTAGCATGAGATTTTTCAGAAAGTTAAAAAAAAATTTTTTTTTATGTTTTATTTATTTTTGAGAGCAAGAGAGACAGCACGAGCAGGGAGGGGCAGAGAGATACACACACACACACACACACACAGACAGAATCTGAAGCAGACGCCAGACTCTAACCTGTCAACACACAGCCCGATGTGGGGCTTGAACTCAGAGACTGAGTAATCATGACCTGAGTTGAAGTCAGAAGGATGCTCAACTGACTGAGCCACCCAGGTGCCCCTCAGAAAGTTTTTTCAGTCATCTAAGATAATGCCGAAAGTGTTTTGTTTTATTTTTAAAGTTGGCTCCATGCTGGGCGTGGAGCCCAGCACTGGGCTTAAATTTACAATCCTGAGATCAAGACCTAAGCTGAGATCGAGTCAGACGTTTAACCAACTGAGCCACCCAGGTACTGCATATAATGCTGAAAGTTTTATATAGAGATTTTGTATTTTCTGGATTAGTGGTTTAAATGTTACGTTGTGCTACTTGATTACTCTTCTTTTTTTTAAATGTTTGTTTATTTTTGAGACACAGAGCGCACAAGCAGGGGAGGGGCAGAGAGAATTGGAAGCAGACTCTAGGCTCTGAGCTGTCAGTGCAGAGCCCGATGTAGGGCTTGAACCCACGAACCATGAAATCATGATCTGAGCCAAAGTCAGACACTCAGCTGACTGAGCCACACAGGCGCCCCATAATAACAGCTTTATTAAGATATAATACACATGCTATATAGTTCACCTATCTAAACAACACCGTTCAGTGAGTTTCAATGTATTTAGAATTATTCTTCCATCACCACTATCAAATTTGAGGACATTTCACCACCTTGAAGAAAAATCTTATACTCATTAGAAATGACTCCCCATTTCCCATCAATCCCATAGCCCTAGGCAACCACCTGTCTATTTTCTTTCTGTGGATTTGCCTATTCTGGACATTTCATATAAATGGAATCAAATAATATGTGCTTCTTTGTGACCAGCTTCTTTTACTTAGCATAATGTTTTTAGGATTGAGCCGTGTCATAGTATGTATCAGTACTTTTTATTGTTGAATAATATTCTGTGTTGATGTGTATGTTACACTTTATTAGCCATTCATCAGTTGATAGACATTTGGGTTGTTTCCACTTTCGGGCTATTATAAGTAATGCTGCCGTGAACATTTGTTTACAGATTTTGTGTGAACATACGGTTTCAATTATTTTGGGTATACACCTAGCAGTGGAGCATATGATAATTGGTCACGTGATAGTGGGTCATATGGGAACTCTAAGCTTCTGAGGAAGACTGTTGTCTACCAGGACTGCACCATTTTACATTCCTAGCAGCAGTGTGTAAGGGCTCTAATTTCTCCACACCCATGTCAACTCTTGTTTTCTTTTTGTTTTTGTTTTGATAGCCATCCTGGTGGCTATGAAGTGGTATATCATTGTGGTTTTGATTTACATTTCTCTGGTGACTAATGACGTTGAACATCTTTCATGTGCTTATCAGCCATTTGTATATATTCTTTGGAGAACTGTTTATTCAGATATTTTGCTTATTTTTTTAATTGTGCTATTCATGTTTTGATTATTGAGTTGTAGGAGTTCTACTATACATGAGTCCATATCAGATAAGAAATTCGCAAACATTTTCTCATTCTGCGAGTGATCTGTTCACTTTCTTGATTATTCCTTTGAAATAGGAGTTTTTAATTTTGATGTTTTATTGTTGTTGTTTGTACTTTTGGTGTCACATCTAAGAAACCATTGCCTAATCCAAGGTCATGAAGATTTATACCTATGCTTTATTCTAAGAGTCTTAACAACTTTAGCTCTTACATTTTGGTCTTTGATCCATTTTGACTTAATTTTTATATAATGTAGGGGTCCAACTTCTTTCTTGTATATGCAGCCATCTAATCGCCCTAGCACCATTTGTTGAAAAGAATTTGATCAGTCTTTCTTACATATTCTTTTTTATTTAAAAAAAGTTTTTTTTTAATGTTTGTTTATTTTTGAGAGAGACAGAGTCTGAGTAAGGGAAGGGCAGAGAAAGAGGGAGACACAGAATCTGAAGCAGGCTCCAGGCTCTGAGCTGTCAGCACAGGGCCCCATGCGGGGCTTGAACCCACAGACTGTGAGATTATGACCTGAGCTGAAGTCTGGTGCCTAACAGACTAAGCCACCCAGGCACCCCTTTTTTATTTTAATTCCAGTGTAGTTAACATGTATACCTGAAACTAATACAACACTATATAATATAGCAACTTGACAATTTCATATATTTCTCAGTGCTCATGAGATGAGTGTATTCTCAATCACCTTCACCTGTTTCATCCATGCCCCCACCCATCTGCCTACTATTGACCCTCGGTTTCTCTCTATAGGTAAGAATCTAATTTTTGGTTTGTCTCTCTCTTTTTTTTCTCTTTATTCCTTTATTTTGTTTCTGAAATTCCACACGTGTGTGAAATCATATGCTATTTATCTTTCTTGACTGGCTTATTTCACTTAGCATTATCCTTGCTAGATCTGTCCACAGTGTTGCAAATGGCAAGATTTCATTCACTCTTTTTTTTCTGTTTTTTTTTTTTTTTTTAATGTTTATTTATGTATTTTGAAAGAGAGAGAGAAAGAAAATCCCAAGCAGGCTCTCCGGCTATCAGTGCCGAGCCCAATGTGGGGCTAGGTCTCATGAACCGTGATATCATGACCTGAGTTGAAATCAAGAGTTGGACATCCAACCGACTGAGCCATCCCAGTGCCCCAAGATTTCATTCTTTCTTAAGGCTGAATAATATTCCATTGTATATATATATACCACATCCTTATTCGTTCAAGTATCAGTGGACACTTAGGCTAAATTTGGCTACTGTAAAAAATGCTGCAATGAACATTGGGGTGCATATATCCTTTTGAGTTAGTGTTTTTGTATTTGTTGGGTAAATACTGAGTAGTGTGATTACTGGATCATAGGATAGTTGTGTTTTGAGAAACCGCTATACTCTCTTTCCGCAGGGGCTACACCAGTTTGCACTCTTACCAGTAGTGCAGCATGGTTCCTTTTTCTCTACATCCTCACCTTGTTTCTTGTGTTTTTGATTTTGAAACACTGACAGGTGTGAGGTGGTATCTCACTGTGGTTTTGATCTGCCTTTTCCTGATGATGAAAATCGAATGATTTTTCATGTGTCCTTTGGCCATCTATGTGTCTTCTTTGGAGAAATGTCTGTTCATCGCTTCTGCTCACTTTTAATTGGATTATTTTGAGAATTTTTTTGGTGTTGAGTTGTATAAGTTCATTACGTATTTTGGATACTAACCCTTTATTGCATATGTCATTTGCAAATATCTTCTCCCATTTGGTAAGTTCTTTTAGGTTTGTTGGTTATTTCTTTTGCTGTGCAGAAGAAGCTTTTTATTTTGATGTAGCCCCAATAGTTTATTTTTGCTTTCGATTCCTTTGGCTCAGAAGGAGACGTATGTAGAAAAATGTTGCTGTGGCTAATATCAGAGACATTACTGCCTGTGCTTTCTTCTAGGATTTTTATAGTTTCAGGTCTCACAATTTGGTTCTTAATGTGTTTTGAGTTTATTTTTGTGTATGATGTAAGAAAGTGGTCTAGTTTCATTCTTTTGCATATAGTTATCCAGTTTTCCCAACTCCATTTGTTGAAGAGACTTTTTCCTAGATTGCATATTTTTGCCCCCTGTGTCAGAGATTAATTGGCCATATAATTGCAGGTTTATTTTTGGGTTTTCTCTTCTGTTCCATTCTATTTTTGTAGCAGTTCCATACTGTTTTGGTTATTTCAGCTTTGTAATGTAACTTGAAGACTGGAATTGTGATGCCTCCAGTTTTTTCTTTTTCAAAGTTGCTTTTGCTATTTGGAGTCTTTGTGGTTCCATATGAATTTTAGGATTGTTTGTTCTAGTTCTGTGAAAAACTATTTGTGTCATCTTCAATTCTTTCAGTCAGTGTTTTATATTTTATGGTTTTCAGAGCACAGGTCCTTCACCTTCCTGGTTATGTTTATTCCCAGTTATTTTATTATTTTTGGTACAATTATAAATAGGATGGTTTTCTTAATTTCTTTTTCTACTACATTATTAGTGTATAGAAATAAAACAGTTAACAGTTTTCTATACATCGATTTTGTATCCTGCAATCTTACTGAATTCATATATAAGTTCTTATATCTTTTTGGTAGAGTGTTTACAATTTTCTATATATAATATCATGTCATCTGCATATAGTGAAAGTTTTACTTCTTCCTTACCAATTTGGATGCCTTTTATTTTTTTTTCTTGTCTGATTGCTGTGGCTAAGACTTTCAGTACTATGTTGAATAAAAGTGGTAAGAGTGGACATCATTGTCTTGTTCTTGACCTTAGGGGAAAAGCTCTGTTTTTCCATGTTGAGGATAATGTTAGCTGTGGGTTATTCTTTTTTTAGACATAAATTTTAAAAAAGGTTTTTTGTTTTTTTGGTTTTTTTTTTTAGAGAGAGAACAAGTAGGTAAGAGGGACAGAGGGAGGGAGGGTGAGAATCTCAAGCAGGCTTCATGCTTAGCATGGAGCCTGAAACAGGGCTTGATCCCATGATCTTGGGATCATGACGTGAGCTGAAATCAAGAGTTGGACTCTCCACCAACTGAGCCACCCAGGTTCCCTTGTGGGTTTTCTTTTATTATGTTGAGGTCTGTTGCCTCTAGACCTACTTTATTGTGGGTTTTTATCATAAACAGATGTTGTATTTGGTCAGATCCTTTCTGTTGAGATGATCATATAGTTTTATCCTTTCTCTCATTGATGTGATATATCCCTTTGATTGATTTGCAAATATTGAATCACCCTGGCATCCCAGGAATAAATCCCAGTTTTAACAAGGTGCATGTGTCTCCCACAGGAGGTGCTGGGCCGCTGGGAACTGAGGCTCTGCAAAGCTCACAGTTGGCAGATGGTGTTGGCAAGGTTTGCACTGGTGTTCTGGAGGAGGGGACTTGCAGCACCAGGACTGAGGCAGGCCTGGCTGGAGGGGGCAGGGTAGGGTGTAAGCAAGTCAGGTAGGGAGTGTGGTGATTCCTGCAGGTGGCATGTGTTTATGCTGGGGTGGGAGGGGGAAATGGCTCTGCCAGCTCCTTTGTTCTGGAGGAGTCTCCCAGTTTAATCTGTCCCTCTGGGACAGGCTCTGCAATTAGTAAATAACTCTCCCTCCCTGAGGCCCCAGGCACTTTTCAAACTGCTGCTTCTGTTTGCTTCTGGGCTGTTTGTTGTGCTGTCCCTTTAAGGGTGGGGTCTCAGTTTTCACTTGCCCTCCCAGCTTTCTCAGAGGTGAGCCAGCTGATACGGTAAAATCTAGTCTTTAAGTCCCACTGGTTGTAAAAACTAGTGAAATTCATCCCTTCTGGTTTTCTGAGCCAAATGTGGGGATTTGTCTTCCCCATGTGGGCTTCCCAGTGAGAGCGTCTGTTTCTCTCTCACCTCTGCACCCACGGTTCTCTCCTGCAGATGGCCGTTTAGCGCCCTACCACACTTCCACCCTTCCTGTCCTCTTCAGTGTTGTGGAGTCTGTTTGCCTGTCTTCTCCTTTTCTGGGTTATTTACACTGCTGTGTTACCTGGTTGTATCCATGTGGCAGGGTGAGCTTAGGGTCCTCTTACTCTGCCATCTTCCTGATTATACTCTTCTTGTTTGTTTGTTTTGAGATAAGAGAGTTCACCTGCGGAAAGAGCAGGGGCGAGCAGAGAGGGAGAGAGAATCCCACACAGGCTCCATGCTGTCAGTGCAGAGTCCAATGCGGGGCTCGAGATCTCACAAACTGTGAGGTCATGACCTGAGCCCAAATCAAGAGTCAGACACTCAACCAACTGAGTCACCCAGGTACCCCACCCCCTTTCCTTGTTTTCATAGAGGAGAATAAGTGATTCAGGGTCATGAGGTGGCAATGCTGTAGCATTATGAAGAATGGTGCTTTTTTATTTTATGTAACATTTTATTTTATGATCTACCCAGATCAGGGGGGAGAGAGGATCATTTCGTTCATGCTGAACCATTGCTCATTTGTATTTACTTTCTTTTTGCTCTAGGTTTGAGCTCTCCGAAAATCAATTTGTTTTTATGCTTGTAAGATTACACAAAGCTTTAAAACATTCTCTTATAAAGAGGAAGGATTCAGAAATAATGTATTGATTCATAATTTAGCAAAAAATATATGGTGGTTGGTCCAATTTAAAAAGGCAGAAGTGTGTTTGGTGGCCTGTTTCCGCCCATTTTTAGCAAGAAATGTCCTTACCCAGTACTATTCTGACAGAACTCAAGAGTAGATTCTGTTATATCATTTTATAACATGGTGATGGAAGATTTGGCTTAGTAGTAAGATGGACACAAAAGCAAGAAACAAAGTCACATTCCTGCAGACTAGGGAACTAAGACCTGGGCAATAGACTTATATATACATTAAGATGTTTTGGTTCCAAAAGTTTTAAAACTGATCAGTAAAACTATGTAATGTCTGATTACTTACTGTTTATATTTCCTATTCTTACAATTGGAAAGCAGCGGAGAATTATCTGATTTTTTATAGATAAATCAGGGCTAGATCTCCACATGGCTGAGGCAAGTGGCTGGTTACTTCATGAGTAGGCCTCCAGAATGCAAGCCATACCAACTCTTCTTACCAGCAATCTGCTCTGCCTAAAAATCTGTACAAAAATTCTTGTTTGAATTGTTAAGGTTTTTTGCCCCATGGGTTCTTTTTTTAAAACACAAATTCTGCAGAAAAAGGATATCAATGATTGACTAACTGGCAAGTAGGAGAAAGTAGGTGGTAAGTAGAAAGACCTGGAGATTACAAAGTAGAGGGCACTTACGCGTTATGTTTCTAGTCATAAAAGAAATATATGTTCAGTATAGAAATTTAGAAAAGAATAGACAAGAGAATAAAATCTCATAATTCTGTCACCAGCAGATAATCACTATTGACATTTAGTGTGTTTTCCTTGTCCCATCCCTAAAGTTCATAATTGAGGTTAGAATATTTTTGTTTACATACCTATATTTTCTCATGTCATTAAAAACTGTCAGCATTTCTTTTTTGTCAGCATTATTGTAACTGACTACATCTATTTTGTAAAATGGGTATACAATCAGTTAAGTCTTTCGGTTTTTCCTACTGGGTTTTAAAATTTCCGAGTTTTGTCAGTAGTCTGCTCTAGGAGGCTTCTTGCGGTGAGCCATGCGGTAATGGAGGCGCCGGCCAGGATGGCCTGCGCCAGCGTTCTACTCAGGGAAGGAGGACCACGGCTGAACCAGTGACATCGGAAATGTTGGTTCCTTTCTCCCAGCCCGCAGTATACTCAAGGGAAAGAGAGGCCCAGAAAACCCGGGAGGAATGAGAAAGAATCCGATCGCCATTATACATTCTTTTCCCAGCGAAGGTTCTTGAGGCCTCAGGGGAAAGAGCTTTAAATTAAATGTGGTTGACATTTTAAAGTTGATCAAATTGCCATGAAGTGGACTTTTTTTTAATACTTGAAAATTATTGGAAAGTTAATGAAACTGGTTGAGATATTCAGACATAGAAAGGTGATATCCTAGATAGCTAATTGAAAGTGATGATTGGAGGGGCGCCTGTGTGGTTCAGTTGGTTAAGTCTTGCTCTTGACTTCCATTCCACTCAGGTCATGTGAGTTCGAGCCCCACATTGGGCTCTGTGCTGACAGCACACAAAGCCTGCTTGAGATTCTCTCTCTCTCTCTCTCTCTCTCTCTCTCTCTCTCTCTCTCTCTCTCTCTCTCTCCCCCCTTCCACCCTTTCTCTCTCCCTCTTCCCCTCTTCCCCTCCCCCCTCCCCCACTCATATGCGCACGCACTCTTTCTCTCTAAATAAATAAACTTAAAAAAATGAAAAAGTGATGATTGGAGAAAAATATTTAAGCCCCTTCTTGTTTTAATTCCCCACCAAGTAGCTTAAATGATGATATTAATGGAGAAGAGAGATTTGACATGAAATTTTTGCTTTTTAGAAGTAGTTTTCCATGTGGATGAGGGATATGAAAACTTGATTCTCCAAGTGGTATAGATGTGGAGTCTCTGAACTAAGAGTAGATAAACTTCTCCTTTCTTTTCTCTTAAAAAAAAAACTCAAGGGGAAAGATGGGGAGATGTCAAAGGGTTCAAGGGTTTAGTTATAAGCTGAATAAGTCCTGGAGATCTCATGTACAGCATGGTGATTATAGTTAATAATACTGTATTGTAGGGGCCCCCGGGTGGCTCAGTCGGTTGAGTGTCCAACTCTTAATTTTGGTTCAGGTCATGATCTCATGATTCATGGGTTCGAAGCCCCGCATTGGGCTCTGTGCTGCAGTACAGAGCCTACTTGGGATTCTCTCTCTCTCCCTGCCCCTTCCTCACTCTTTCTCTCCCTTTATCAAAATAAATTTTAAAAAATTAAAATAATAATACTGTGTTGTATACTTGAAATACACTAAGATCGTCTCACCACACACAAAAAATGGTAACTACATGAGGTGATAGATGTGTCAGTTAACTTGATTGTGATCATCATTCACAATGTATATGTATATTAAGTCATTCCACTGTACACCTTTAAATGAACACATCACATGGTATAACCTAAATATACCCAATTGTTATTTTTTTAATTTTTTGAGTTTATTTTGAGAGAGAGAGCACACGTGTACATACACACATGTGAGTGAATGGGGGAGGGGCAGAGAGAGAGAAGGGGAGAGAATCCTAAGGAGGCTCCACACTTTCAGCACAGAGCTGGATTCAGGGCTCAATCTCATGAACCGTGAGATCATGACCTGAGCCAAAATCAAGAGTCAGATGCTTAACTGACTGAGCCACCCAGGTGCCCCTCAATTTTAATTTTTATTTATCAGTCATAACTCAGTAAAACTGGAGAAAAATGACCTTTTCCTCTTGATTGTAACACTAACATATGCATATTGTAAAGAATTTTAAAACTTCTGTAAAGTACAGATTATAAACCTTAGTGGAATCCATCACTCCATCCCAAACAGGAACAGCAGCCTTCGGGTATATTCTCGCAGGCTTCCTCGTACCTTTTTACATTGCTTATTGCCTTTTCCTTTTTCCAAAGCTGAGATCACACTTCTAAAATTTTTGTGACCTGCAGTGAAGAGATTGCATAGGGCAGCAGAAATTGTAACGTAAAATATTCACTGATGAAGTGACCACTCAACATTTCTGCTTTCTCTTTTAAAGCTTGAATTTATTCCCCATTTAACCACTGTTTCTGTCTCCGTGCTGGGGGCTATAATAATGTGGGGGGATTGGGAAGTTATCTCTTGAGGTTAGTGCAGGATGCTGGAGATCTTTGTGATCACTGACAAATCTATCTAGGTTAGACCAGTTGGAAAACCCATGAAGAAAGAAATCAGTAGAGCTGACCATTGGATAGGGACGTGACAGAATGATGGGACATGATATGATATTAGCATAAGCTTTGGGGAACATCGATACAACTCCCATGTAGTGTTGCCACCATGATGATGCCGTGTGAGTCAGGATGAAATGCAGGACGTTATGTGCTATTGTGTATCATTCTGAGGGAAAAATCACTCCCAGAAATCCCCCCCAGAAATCCCCACTGTTTTTGTTCATTCTTTGATGAATCAAAAATTTAATACATAAGGATAAATGTTGCCTAAATGTCGTTAAGCTGCCAAGGTAGGTTTTCTTTCTTGTAATTATAGGGTGGCTTTTTAGTAAAAGTTTCCTATCAAATTTTTGTTTCCTATTATGAATATGAATACTCAATAGCCTTCTCCTAGGACCTTTTATTGGTGATAACAGGGAATACCTGTATATGTTTTTTTTAATTCTGTAAATTCTTTTATATCTGCCATAATAAACACAGTAGTTCCCCTTATCTGTGGCTTCACCTTCTGCAGTTATCCAAGATCAGCCTCACTGTGGAAGCAGATGGTCCTCTTTCTGACATATTGTCAGAAGGTCAGTGGTAGCCTAATGCTGCCGCCTGTGTCATTCATCTGCCTCCATCTCATCACGTAGTCATTTTATCATCTCACGTCATCCCAAGAAGAGTGGGATATGGTACCGTAAGATATCTTGAGAAAGAGAGAGGCCACATTCACGTGGCTTTAATTACAGTATATTGTTACAATTGTTCTATTTTATTATTAATTATTTTTAAATTGTTAATGTGCCTAATTTATAAATTAAACTTGATCATAAGCGTGTATGTATAGGAAAAGCATAGTGTACCTGGGCTTTTATACTCTCTGCAATTTCAGGCATCCACTGGGGTCTTAGAATGTATCCCTGCGGATAAGCAGGCACTACCATAGTAACCAGATAATGACACTTTTTCTAGTGAGTAAGCATATGCTAGAAAAGCTAATTTTATCCAAAATGATGTACATACTTTAAAAACATATAACTACAAGTTATATTAAAACATTTCTTTAACCTTTTTTAGGTCTAAATGTCCATCCAATATAGAAGGCACCAGTTCTGTCTGTCCTGGAATTAAGGCCAAATGTCTTACCTTCTTCTCTGTTTGATATTTTGATGACTAGGGATCATTAGATTGGGGTATGCAAACAATCTTTGCTAATTTGCTGAAATGGGTTTTTAATTATGTGCTTTTATTCTTTTAATTGGCCTAGTCGTCATATAAAAAATGTAGCCCCTTTATGCTATATTTCCATTCTCTGAGGTCCTTTTTACCATGCACATGAATCCTCTGCGGATCTCATTAAAGTGGCATGTTCTGATTCAGTAGGCATGGTGGGGGGCAAAATTCTGCATTTGAAACCAGCCCACATGCCGTCAGTGCTGCCAGCATTTGGACCAGAGTTTGACTTGCAAGGCTTTCAAGAACAGTTTGGGAACAGAAGCCAGGCAGAGCTTATTGAAACCATTTCTTTCTATGCTAACTTTAAGTCCCATGCCTAGTTTATTAGAAATACATATGTTTCCATTGAGGATCTATATGTTGTATTATAACTTGTAGTGTGTTTCCTGTAGTTTTTGTGTTGAGCATATTGTCTACAGCGGTGGCATTTAGGAAGATTGAACATACCGATGATGATGACAGTGATGATGTAATGACAGGTATTGACTACTGATCTATACTTTACAAAGCTTGACTAAATTTTCTCAAAAAAACCATGAAGTAGACATTATTATTGTTACTCCATTTAAAAATGAGGAGGCTTAGAAACAAGTTAAGTGACTTGCCCCTGGCCACACAGCCAGAAGGTGGATAGAGCCAGGGCATCAGTGCAAGTAGTCTGACTCTAATGCTTGCAGTTTTAATCTCTTTACTAGTCTGACAATAGGAAACTAGACTTCACAGCATGGATTTTCTAGTTGTCTCTCAGTTCCTATATTTGCATTCTCTAGCTTCTTTCCCAAAAGACCTTTTGAAGATCCTTTTTCTTCCTTATGTTTTCCTTTCTTGTGGCTTTTTCAAGATACTAAGCATTTCTGATTCATTACTTGTTTTTTTTTTTTAAGTCTTCCTTTCTGTATATCTGTGTTCAGAAAAGATCTCAACTGTCATATTCTTTTGATGTGAAAATTTATAAAGAATGAAAAGTAGGTCAAACCTTGCCCTGAAAGAAAGATAAAAATGTTCTTAGTAGTGTCGAAACTGTTTTCTGTGAAAGACTAGCCCAGAAAAACTTCGGATTTTATAAGATTGTCATGGAAGAATGGTGGATTATTTTGTGTGTTCTTAAAAACTGGGGCTATTTTTTCTTTCTCCAAATGGCAATTATATTTTAGTGATTAATATGCCTTCCACTCAGAGTTCTCTTGCCAAACCACCAAATGGTCTTGGAGAAGCCAAGGAACCCTCTGCCTTGTCTCCTCAGCCCGGCAGATGGGACTATATGCGGTACCTTTATCCTTCAGCATGTGAAGGAGACACAAACAGGGAAAGTGGAATTGTAAATACAGAGGTGTTTGTAAAAATTTGCGACAATGAGTGAAAGATGTTTAGGATTAGATATGGTACCTGAGTTGCAATTTCATTTGGAAATCAATAAACAGAGAACAGGTCATGATCAATAAGAATATAACTGGCTTATTACTCATCTCAAAGTAATGCAAGGCTATTTATTTTCATTATCTGTGTTTTTTTATAGTCCATCAATATTATGGAACTGACTTTACAGAAATATGGAAGTTATGAAAAATTTGAGCAAGCCACCGGTGGCAGCCTGCTATCTAAAACTCGAATCTGGAGTCACGTTAGGAAGTACATGATGAAAGAAGGCTGCATGGGTGAGGTATGAATCGGGATGACACGGGATGCTGACTGCTGGCGTTTTAACTCCCAGTGCCACGTGGTTTTCTCCGCAGGTTTTGTTTTCCCATCCCCATTCCGCTCATTAAATCAGCCACTCAGAAGTGTCACTAAATAATCTTAGTTTCTGTTGCATTAAATTATTGTGCTCAGTTTGTGTTTTTCTCTACTTACTACCATGTCTGTATAGTTTATGGGATTATTAGAATTGTTTTATGAAAATTCTTAGTGAAGAGGTTTGCCTCAGTGCCTCCTCTTATTAGTTCAAAATAAGTTTCAGCCCAACCGCAAACAGGACTCTCACTTGTGTATCTTCCTTTGCATCATTGTAGCCAGGTGGGACTGTATGTGAGCGCACAGCCCTCTCCTTTCCTTCAATCCAGGGAAGGCTCTTGGGCTCCCCCGGCTCCAAAGTGGAAGAGTCAAAAGTGATTGACCCTGCATTTCATCTTCTAGGTTTCTGAGAGATTCGAATTGGTATAAGCAAAATAAAAACATCTTGATTTATGGTTCCGTGGTTTCCTGTGAAAGCTGCTTTCCCCCAGCCTTTACATTTTATTTCATATATTTATATTTTTCCTCTTGCTCCTTAGATTGTAGTTCATCTCACCGAAGACCTGCTTTCCCGAGCTTCAATGACAGTGGTAAACGGATGTCCAACGCTGACCATCAATGTGTCCACTGCACGTGAGCACTGGCTGGAGGGCATGCTGAGGCATGAGATAGGTAGGGCAGCTCTTGTCCATTTGTTCACTTGTACTATCAGACCTCAGCGTCAGAGAAACATGCTTTTATTATGGCATTTTTTTCTTAGCAGTATTTGGCAGAAAGTAATGAAATTGTTTCACCTGAGCTAAGATACTAGCTTCAAATTAGATTTTTTAGGGCACTGCATAGCTGAATTAAGAATGGGTAGTCATTTAACTCCTCTGGATTTCAGTCCCCCCACCTGAAACGGAAGGAAATTGAACTAAGTGCTCTCTCAGAGTTTCTTCAAATATCGAGCCTGTGATTCTTCCCTTCACCTCTCCTAATGACATGTAGTCCTTCTGAAGGCACAGTACCTCGTGCAAAAGGCTTTAGGGTCAGGTCATTTTCCACTTTGTTTTGATTTGTAGATACACATCAGTTTAGTTTCAGAACTGTTGGAAGAATCTTTTTTTTGGATGAGAATTTAAAATGAGAATGTCATTTCTTGTTTTTTGTGTGCCTTTTTCTTGTCCATAGGCACACATTATTTTCGAGGTATTAACAACCTTCAGCAGCCATGGAACAGTTGGACTGGTCGTAAAAAACATGAGCTAAAGCCAAACAATCCCACAGAGGAAGGACTGGCAAGTATTCACAGTGTCCTTTTTAGAAAAGACCCCTTTTTATGGAGGGCTGCCCTTCTCTACTACACTGTTTATCGAGCCAGCCAAATGTCTTTTTGTGAACTCTTCAAAGATATTGAAAAGTTTGTCAAGGACCCCAATACAAGATGGGATTACTGTGTACGAGCAAAGAGGGGATGGACTGACACTTCTCAACCAGGTGGGTGTCCCTTGATTGTAGGTTTCCTGACTTGTGGTTAGTTGTCGATTTTGGTTATATCCTTCTCCACCAATCGTAAAATTCACTTACTTATGAAAAATTAAACCTGTGTTACTTGAGGTCAGTTTTCCCCAACCACATTTCATTAGCATTATTTTCTTGGATTTCATTTTGAAAAATTTCAAACCTACGGAAATATGGCAGTGATAGAATTCACACTCATATTACCCTTCCAATACACGAATTGTTAACATTTTGCCAGTTCTGCTTTCTCACTCTGATTGTAAAAGCAGGCTTACTGAGAGATAATTTACATGACCTACAGTTTGCCCATTAAAAGGTACAGTTCGGTGGTTTTTAGAACATTCATAGTGTCGTGCAGCTATCACCCCTGTCTAATTCCTGAATGTTTTTATCACCCCCAAAGGAAACCTGTACCCATCAACAGTCATTCCCCATTCCTTCTTCCCCGAGCCTCCGGCCCCAGGGAACCATTACTCTATGGGTGTGCCTGTTTCGGACATTTCATACAGATGGAATCATAAAGTACATAACCCTTTGTGTCTGGTTTCTTTTACTTAGCATAATGTTTTTAAGATTCATCCATTTGGTAGCATGTATCAGTATTCATTCCTTTTTATTGCCAAATAACAATATATGTGACATAATTTTATTTTACCATTCACCATTAATGGACTTTGAGTTGTTTCCACACTTTTTGGCTATTATAAATAATGTTGCTATGAACATTTGGGTACAAGTTTATATTTTTAATTCTCGTGGATATATAATTTTGAGTGGAATTGTTGGGTCATATGGTACCTCTCTGTTTAACCTTTTGAGGAACTGCCAGGATGGTCTCCAAAGTGACTGCACCATTTTATATTCCCACCAGCAGTATATGGGGGTTCTTATTTTCCTTTTGTTTCTTTCTTCTTTTCTTTTTTTTTTTTAATTTCAGGAATAGAGTTTCGTGATACATTACTTACATATAATACCCAGTGTTCATTCCAGGAAGTGTCCTTCTTAATGCCTCTCGCGCCTTTAGTCCGCCCCCCTCCACCCAACACCCCTCCAGAAACCCTGTTTGTTCTTCGTATTTAAGAGTCTCTTATGGTTTGTCTCCCTCTTTGTTTTTATATTATTTTTGCTTTCCTTCTCTTGTGTTCATCTGTTTTGTATTTTAAATTCTGCATATGAGTGAAGTAATATGCTATTTGTCTTTCTCTGACTGATTTTGTTTAGCATAATACACTCTAGTTCCACCCACGTTGTTGCAAATGGCAAGATTTCATTCTTTTTGATCACCGAGTAATATTCCATTGTGTGTATGTATATATCTTTTGGATAAATACTAGGTCATAGGATAGTACTATTTTTCATTTTTTTGAGGAACCTCCATACTGTTTTCCAAAGTGGCTGCACCAGCTTGCATTCCCACTAGCAGTGCAACAGGGTTCTTCTTTCTCCACATCCTTGCCAACATCTGTTACTGCCTGAGTTGTTAATTTAAGCCATTCTGGTAGGTGTGAGTGGGTATCTCATTGTGGTTTTCATTTGCCTTGCCTCCAGAGACATGTCAAGTAAGAAGTTGCTGTGGCTGAGGTCAAAGAGGTTGTTGCCTGTGTTCTCCTCTAGGATTTTAATAGCTTCTTGTCTTACATATAGGTCTTTAATACATTTCGAGTTTATTTTTATTTTTATGTATGGTGTAAGAAAGTGGTCCAGGTTCATTCTTCTGCCTGTCGCTGTCCAGTTTTCCCAGCACCATTTGCTGAAGAGACTGTCTTTTTTCCGTTAGGTATTCTTACCTGCTCTGTCAAAGCATACATTTGTGGGTCCATTTCTGGGTTCTCAATTCTGTTCCATTGATGTGAGTGTCTGTTTTTGTGCCAGTACCATACTTTCTTGATGATTACAGCTTTGTAGTACATCTTAACGTCCAGAATTGTGATGCCTCCAGCTTTGGTTTTCTTGTTCTGGATTGCTTTGGCTATTCGGGGTGTTTTATGGTTCCATACACGTTTCAGGCTTGCTTGTCTAGCTCTGTGAAGAATGTTAGTGTTATTTTGATAGGGATGGCATTGAATATGTATATTGCTTTGGGTGCTTTCTACATTTGAATAATATTCTTCCAATCCATGACCATGGAGTAATTTTCCAATTTTTTTGTGGCTTTTTCAATTTCTTTCATAAGCTTTATATAGTTTTCAGTGTATGGATTTTTCACCTCTTTGGTTAGGTTTATTCCTAGATACTTTATGGTTTTTGGTTCAATTGTAAATGAGATCAATTCCTTGATTTCTCTTTCTGCTGCTTATTATTGGTGTATAGAAATGCAGCCGCTTTCTGTGCATTGATTTTATATCCTGCGACTTTGCTGAATTCACGTATCAGTTCTAGCCATTTTGCTGTGGAGTCCTTTGGGTTTTCTAGAGAGACTATCATGTCATCAGTGAAGAGTGAAAGTTTGACTTCTTCCTTGCCAATTTGGATACCTTTTATATCTCTGCGTTGTCTGATTGCTGAGGCTAAGACTTCCAGTACTATGTTGAACAACTGTGGTGAGAGTGGACATCTCTGTTGTGTTCCTGACCTTAGGGGGAAATGCCAGGGTCCTTGTTCCGGTGAATCTAGGTGAATCTAGGGGTCCACGAAGGTCAGGCGAAAGGAAGTGAGAGAGCCACGAGAGAGATGTAGTCTGATGACCACGCAGACAGCCCTGGCAATTCTGGCGTCTCTGCCCTGCTGGTCTCAGTGTCTTTATTTAAAAGGTAGTGCCTGACATCACATCAATGAGTGACATTCCATAGTTTGATCTCTTTAACAATAATCTTTTTTTACCAGCTAGGTGGTAACCTCCTTAATCCTGTATGTTGGTTTGGGAATAATTAACATATAAATTTAGGGTGAGGGTAGAGAACAGGATGTTTCCTTAAGGCCTTAATGTTAATTATCTGTAAACAGGAGAAATCAGGGCAGTTGCTTTGAGGGCTATACTTTTAAGGTTATTTCTGGCCAGGCTACTCTCCTTCAGATATAAATCCATCAAAGCCTCTGCTCCAGGTCCTTCCCTTTTATCTAAATGCCATTAAACAAAAGAACATTACATTCCTTGGGGCCAAGGAGAGTAGCTCAAGAAATCCAAGCCCGCCATTTTGGCTAGCAGGGAGCTTTGCTTCGACCACTTTTCTACACAGGGAAGGGTCCTCAACCTGTGAGCCCAAAACAGCTCCCAACAGGGAAAGCTCTCAGGTTTTCCCCATTGAGGATGTTATTATAAGTGAGTCTTTTCGTACATGGCTTTTGATCCTTCTATCCCTACTTGAGGGTTTTTATCAAGAATGATTCTGTATTTTGTCTAATCCTTTTTCTACATCTGTTGAGAGGGTCATATGGTTCTTGCCCTTTTTTTTTTAATTAACGTGGTGTATCACACTGATAGGTTTGTGGATATTGAACCAGCCATGCATTCCAGGAATAAGTTCCACCTGATGGCGAATAATTATTTCAGTGTATTGTTGGATCCAGCTTGCCAGCATCTTATTTCTTCCTGTTTCTTTTGGGATGAATTCCTTCATTTTGTCATTTTGGAGGAAGAAAAAATAAAATTAAAAATTAAAATTAAAAAATTAAAAAATATAAATGAAGGTAGATCCTAAGTGTGTTTTGGTCTGCTTGTTGAAAGAAGCTTTATGGAAGAGAGAAAAAAGGGAAAGAACGAAAAGGGAAAAAAAGTAAGAAAAAAAAATTGGTATAATAAAATAGAATAAAATAAAATAGAATGAAAATTGTAAAAAATTAAACATAAATAAATTTTTCTCTTTCTGTATCCAAGAAAAAGAAAAGAAAGGAAAAAAACACAATTTAAACAAAGAAAAAAAAAACAAAAAACAAATAAATGAACCAGCAAACAGAATGAAACACAAATTAAATTACATCCAGTTTCCCATAGAACTCAAACTACGAAGCACTCTATAGTTCATACACTAAGCAGGTGGAGGGACTTGTGCTGGTTGTCTTGGGGATATGTTTGGGCAGGGCATGGTATAATGCCTCTGTCCTCCACTAGGTGGCACTGCTTCGCTTATTGGGGTGGGTCAGCATGGTGCACATCACAGGTGTGGGAGACGTGGAAATGGCTTCACTCAGTTCCCTAATCTCTGGCACAGGAACTTTGCACCTCACTGACCTGCGATCAAGCATGGGTCTCAGGACTCCTTCCACTACCTGCCTCTATTCTGCTCCTGTCCAAGCTGTCCACCTACCAAGTGGCACCTCCCTCCAGATTTTTACCTCAGATGGGGTTGTGTTTCAAAATCCTACACTTCAGAGGTCCCTGCTGAACTTCAGGGGAGGGCATCACTGAGCAATGGCAGGGGGCCGACTTGCCCCAGAACATGTCCATGCCATGGCGCAGCAGCAGAGGTTCAGAGATTGTGGCAAATCACAACACACAGCAAGCACCAGGTTTCACCCTACTCTGGCGTCTTTGTCCCAATACCAGCATACATGGCTGCTCTCCAGGGTCTGCTGGGACCTTTCCCTGTGAGGAGGCCCTGTGGCCTCTACCAGATGCACTCTGAGCAGGGGAACCTCTTCTACCTGTGTGGCACACACACCGCTCGGACCACGCTGCCTGCCCTGGGAATTCACCCTACTTCCTCACCATAGCGCTGCCAGGCACTGAGCTCTGGAACGTCAGACTCTGTGCTCCAGTGTCAAGAGTGTCAAGAATCCTGGTGGTATTGAAACTCTCTCCTTTCTTTCTGTCAGTGATTTTGGGGAACAAATTTCTTGCTCAGTCCCCTGCAAGTGTTTTTCTCTTTTTCTTTCTCTCCAGCTGCTTTCGGGGAAGTGTTTTTCCTGCACTCTCCCAGTTACTGCACTCTTCCCCTCTGTCTCTGCCAAAGCAACTCCCTCCCCTCCTCGGCTTTTCTCTCCCCCAATTCTCTCCACACTGTGTACCTGCTGATTTCTGGGCTCAGGTTATGCAAATTGTTGTGTTAATCCTCCGATCAGTTTCGTAGGTGTGCAGAATGGTTTGGTGCTGATCTGGCTGCATTTCAGGGACGGGAGAAGTTCAGGGTCTCCCTGCTGCGCTGCCATCTTCTGGTTCTTATTTTTCCATCTTCTTACTAACACTGTTTTCATGTTTTAAATTATTTTTATAATCATCCTAGTGGGTATCTCGTTGTGGTGTTTTTATTTTTAAAATGTTTTTCTTTTTTTTTAATTCCAGTATAATTAATATAGTGTTACATTAGTTTCAGGTATACAATATTGTGATTCAGCAATTCTGTATTTATTCAGTGCTCATCATGATAAATGTACTCTTAATCCCTTTTACCTGTTTCACTCATCTCTCACCCACCTCCCTTCTGATAACCTCAGTTTATTCTCTATATTTAAGAGTGGCCTTTTGGTTTCTTTTTTTCTTTGTTTTGTGTCTTAAATTCCACATATATGTGAAATTACTTGGTACTTGTTTTCTCTGAAACAATCCTATTTCACTTAGGATTATACCTTCTAGATCCATCCATGTTGCAAATGACAAGATTTCATTCTTTATTGTGGCTAGGTAATCAGTGTGTGTGTGTATAAATACACATCAAATCTTCCTTATCCATTCATCTGTCAGTGTACATTTGGAGTGCTTCCACAATTTGACTATTGTAAATAATGCTGCTATAAACACAGTAGGGCGTAGATCTTTTCAAATTCCTGCTTTTGTATTCTTTGGGTAAATACCCAGTAGTGTGATTACTGAATCATATAGTAATCCTATTTTTAATTTCTCTAGTAACCACCATACTGTCGTCCACAGCGTCATTGCCACCAACAGAGCACGATGGTTCTTTTTTCTCTACATCCTCACCTTGTTTCTTGTGTTTTTTATTTTATTTTTTTAATGTTTGTTTATTCGTTGAGAGAGAGAGAGCAAGCGGGAGAGAGGCAGAGAGGGAGGGTGACAGAATCCCGAGCAGATTCCTCTCCATCAGCACAGAGCCTAGTGTGGGGCTTAAACCCACGAACCACGAGATCATGACCTGGGCGGAAACCAAGAGTTGGAGGTTTGACTGACTGAGCCACTCAGGCGCCCCTTGTGTTTTTGCTTTTAAAACACTGACAGGTGTGAGGTGATATCTCATTGTGATTTTGATTCGCCTTTCCGTGATGACGAGTGACGTTGAGTGTCTTTTCATGTGTCCTTTGGCCATCTGTATGTCTTTGGAGACTTGTTTGTTCATGTATTCTCACTTTTAAATGGATTATTGCAGGTATTTTTTGGTGTTAAGTTACGTATAAGTTCTTTATATATTTTGAATACAAGTCCTTTATCAGATATATCATTTGCAAGTATCGTCGCCCATTTAGTAGGTTATCTTTTGGTTTTGGTTTTGATTTTGGTTGACTTTTGCTGTGAAAAAGCATTTTATTTTGATGTAGTCTCAATAGTCATTTTTGCTTTTGTTTCCGTTGCCTCAGAAGACAAATCTAGACAAATGTTGCTACAGCCAGTGTCCATTTATTCCCTGTGTTCTCTTCTAGGATTTTTAGTTTCAGATCTCACATTTAGGTTCCTTAATTCATTTTGAGTTTATTTTTGAGTATGGTGTAAGAAAGTGATCCAATTTTCCCAACCCCATTTGTTGAAGAAACTTTTTTCCCATTGAATATTCTTGCCTCCTTTGCTGAAGATTAATTTGACCATATAATCATTGGTTTATTTCTGAGTTCTCTATTCTGTACAATTGATCTATGTGTTTATTTTTGTACCAGTACCAAAGTGCTTTGATTACTAGAGCTTGGTGATGTACCTGGAAATCTAGGATTGTGATAATCTCCAGTATTGTTCTTTTTCCAGATTACTTTGGCTGTTTACAGCCTTTTGTGGTTACATACAAATTTTATGATTAATTTCTCTAGTTCTTTGAAAAATGCTGTTGATATTTTTGATAGGGATTGCATTAAATGTGGAAATTGCTGTATAGTATGGTCATTTTAACAATATTCTACAAATCCATGAGCATGGAACATCTTTCCATTTGTGTCATCTTCAGTTTCTCTCATCAGTGTTTTATAGTTTTCAGAGTACAGGTCTTTCATCTCTGGTTAAGTTTCTTACTAGGTATTTTATTATTTTTGGTGCAGTTGTAAATGGGGATTGTTTATGTGCTCAGTATCAGTGTATAGAAATGCAGTGGATTTCAGTATATTGATTTTGTATCATGCAACCTCACCAAAACCATTTATCAGTTCTAGGAATTTTTGCTGGAGTCTCTTCATTAAGTTTATTGTCACTTAAGTTTAAACCATGCTAAAAGCATTAAATTTGTACTCCTCTCCCCACCGCATTTTAGGTATATGGTGTCATAATTTACATCCTTTTATTTTGTGAATCCCTTGGCTGATTTTTATAGAGTGCTCTATTTTATTGCTTTTGTGATTCCTACTTTCCTTATTTCTGCTTATGGTCTTTCCTTTCCACTCACTGAAACACCTTTAACATTTCTTGTAAGGTGGTTTAGTGGTGATGAATTCCTTTAACTTGTGTTTGGGAAGCTATCTCTCCTTCTATTCTGAATGATAGCTTTGCTGGATAGAGTATTTTTGGTTGCACGTTTTCTTTCAACATTTCAAATATATCATCCCACTCCCTTCTGGCCTGCAAAGTTTCTGCCGAATAATCAGCTAATAGTCTTATTCGGGTTTCTCTTGTGTGTAACTGTTTTCTTTTCCCTTACTGCTTTAAAAAATATTTTTTTTAATGTTTATCTATGTTTGAGATGGGGGGAGAGAGAGAGAGTGCAAGTGGGACAGAGGCAGAGAGAGGGGAAGACACAGAATCCGAAGCAGGCTCCAGGCTCTGAGCTGTCAGCACAGAGCCTGATGCGAGGCTCAAACCGACGAACCATGAGATCATGACCTGAGCCAAAGTCAGATGCTCAACCAGCTGAGCCATACAAGTGCCCCTTCCCTTGCTGCTTTAAAATTCTCTCTTAATCTCTACTTTTTGCCATTTTCATTACTATGCATCTTAACAAAACAAAACAAAAAAAAGGAAGCTAGATCCTAGGTGTTTTCTAGTCTAATTACTGAGAGAAGCTTGATAGAAAAGTTAAAAAAATTAAAAAATTGAAATGATAGAGTAAAAAATTGTTTAAAATCTTAAAATTTTTGCTCTTTCTGTATCTAAGAAAGAGAAAGAAAAGAAAAAGAAAATGATATAAGCAAAAATATAAGCAAAGAAAACAAACCAACAAACAGCATAAGACCCAAATGAAGTTACATCCAGTTTCCCTGAGAATTGAAACAGTATAGTCTGTAGACCAGGTGGTTGGAAGGGATTTGTGCAGGTCTTACGGGGGGGGGGCGATGTGCCTGGAGGGCATAGGCAGGCAGGGCTTGTTGTCCACTTGGTGGCTCCCCTTAGCTCAGTGGGGTCAGTCTCTATGTACGCACACCCGCTAGAGGTAAAAATCGCTTCACCCGGCTCTCTAATCTTTGGCGCGGAATTTTGTGCCCTCACAAATGTGGGATCAAACACCCCTCCTTTTTCGTAGCCTTCCGTCCACTCCCCACAATTATCCTGTCTGTGCTCAAGCTGTCTGCCTACCAGGTGACACTCGCTCCAGAGTTTTATCTCAGATGGGGCTGTGTTTCAAAACCGCACTTCAGAGACCCCTGCGGTTTAGGCCTGCTCTGATTCTCCGGGGGAAGATCTTACTGAACAGCGGCCGGTGCTGGCTTGTCCCAGAAAATGTTTGTGCGCCTCCACAGCCGCAGAGGCGGAGAGTTTATGGTAAATCACAACACACAGCTGGCCCCAGGTTTTGCTACACTCTGGTGTCTTTGTTCTAATTTCAGTAATGCGGCAGCTCCCAAAAAATGGGACTTTTGCCCGCTTGGAGACCTCTACCCAATGCATTCCTAGCAGGGGAATCGTTTCTCCCCGTATGGCACACGGACCTTTCAGAGCAGTGCTCCTGGGGATTCGCCCCGCTTCCTCCCCGGAGCACTGCCAGGCCCCGAGCTCGGAAACTTCACACTGTGCTCCACGGTCTATAGAATCCTGGCGATATTGGGACCGTCTCCTACTATCACTCTGGAATAGTTTTGGGGAACAGATTTCTTGCCCAGTCTCCTCTCTTTCTCTCCAGCTACTTTTCGGAGGAGTGCTTTTCTACATGATCCCGATCTGCTGCACTCTCCCCCTTTCTCTTTCTCTCTCAGTCCTTTCTCTGCAAAAAATGGCTCCCTATCCTCTATGGCTCTATGGCTCTATGGCTATTCTGTCCCCTAATTCACCTTTCCACACCATGTACCTGCCAAGTTCTCTGGCTCAGATAATGCAGATTGCTGCTGCCTTAATCCTCAGATCAATTTCCTCGGTGTTGAAAATAGTTGGATGCTGAGCTAGCCGTGTTTCAGGGAAATGACAAGCTCAGTGTCCCCATACAACTGCACCGTCTTAATTCCATCTCTCAATTGCGGTCTGTCTTGGTGTGGACCTCCTTGGGTTGATTTAATCAGGAGCCATTTGTGCCTCCTGATCTGGATTTGTGTTACCTTCCCCAGATGAGGGAAGTTTTTCACTATTATTTTTTCAGATAAATTTTCTGCCCCCTTTTTACTCTCTCTCCTCTTTCTGAGGTCCTTAGAATATTATGCATGATGGTGTTGCTGAGTTCCCTTGGTCTATTTTCATTTATTGTTTTTCTCTTTCTTGTTCAGCCTCTCGCTTTCCATTACTCTGTCCTCCAGGTCACTGGTCCATTCTTCTGCTTCCTCTACTCTACTATCAGTTCCCACTAGTGTATTTTTAATACCAGTTATTGAGTTCTTTATCTGTGATTGGTTCTTTATGCTTTCTGTCTTTTTGTTGAGGGTCTCACTGAAATCTTCCACTCTTTTCTCAAGTCCATGAGTATCTCTATGGACATTATTTTAAATTCTGTATGAGGCATATGGCATAAAGTTTCATTTAACTCTTTTGCAGGGATATTGTCCTATTATTTTATTTGGGAGATACTTCTCTGTCTCCTCATTTTTCCTAACTCTCCTGGGTCTTTTTCGTTGTCTTGGTAAAGTCAGCTACAGCTTCTGCTCTTGAGACTAGTGGCCTTAGGAAGAAGAGATTTCGTCGTGCTGTGTAGTTCGGGTGGGGCACATGGTTCCAGCAAGATCCACAGTGGTCTGCTGCTGGAGGGGCCCTGCGGCCATCTGGGAAAACTAGAGGCCAGGATGGAGGGGGTGGATCCACAGGAGAATAGAGCTTAGCAAGCTGGGCCAACGTCTGCTGTGTAAGTGGACCTGTAGTTGCTTTGGAGAACTGCTGAGGGTGAGCCAGAGGGGGTATGGGGTGCACTGTTAGCAAGCCAGGTGGAGAGTTCATTCTGGTGTCCTCATGTGTCCATGTATCTAGGCTATGGTGGGGAGAGGGACGGCACCTGTCAGCTCTTTTGTTCTTGGAGGAGTCTTCTAAAGATCCTTGTCCCACCAGCACACATGCTGAGATTATAAGTCTCCTTACCATGTACCCCAGTGCTGCTGCTATGCCGCCCCTCAGTGGGGTTGTTTGGTATGCTTTCTCTTTTAAGGTTAGGGGCTCAGCTTCCAGTTGCCCTCCAGCTCTCCCACACCAGAGCTTCGCGATTTTTAAAGTTCCAGGTATTAAACCCCACTGACTGTAAGAACTCGTGAAGTTAAGCCCCTCTGGCTTTCAAAGCCAAATGTTAAGGGAATTGTCTTTGCAGTGCAGGTCCCTTATGTCTAGGGTGCCAGGCGTGGGGTCTGCTCCTCTCCCTTCACTATGCTTTACGACGACTCTCTTTCTCTCCCTTCTCCATGCTTACGTGCTCCTCTCTTCTGAGGACAGTGTCTGGGTCAGTTTGGTTTCCCACCATATCTCTGCCCTTTCTACCCTTTTCAATGTGGCCTCTCCTCTACATTTAGCTGCGGAGAGTCTGTTCTGCCAGCCTTCAGGTTGTTTTCTGGGTTTACACTGACGTAGGCGTTGATAACCAGGTCCGTCTTGGGACAAGGTGAGCGCCGGATCCTCCTACTCTGCCATCTTCCCTGGAAGTCCTACCGCATTGGGGTGTTGATTTGCATCTCCCTGATAATTAAGATGTTGAGCATCTTTTCACGTGCTTTCATGGTCCTTTGCATATTTTCTGTGGATAATTGACCCTTAGTCCATTTATTTATTGGGTTACTTGTCTTTTTATTATTGAGTTGTAAGAGTTCTCTATATGTTCTAGTTGCACATGTCTTTCCAGATACAGGATTTACAAATAATTTCTCATTTTGTGGAGGAAAAATAGCTATAAGGAAAATGTTCCTTATAGCCGTTTTTTAAAAAAAAATCTAGATCTAGTCAGGGCACATGTATTTTTTGGGGGCCTTATGCCTCTTCAGCTTCTTTTAATATGGAAAAACAAACCTTTTTTGTGATACTGACTTTTTTAAGTCCAGGCTGTTATTCCTATAGAATGCCACAATCTGGATATGTTTGATTGGTTGTTCATGATTAAATTCTGGGTAAGCATATTTAGCAAGAATACTACATAACCGATACTAGATCTGAGCTGCCTCAGGACAGGTCGTCTCATCATTACAGATGCTGACTTTGGCCCTTGTTATAGGTGGGGATTGTGAGCACTTTCCTTTCTAAAATTACATTTCCCTTTTTTCTAATAAGTGATGTGTGAGGTGATAGATCCTGTATGACTGTCCTGTTTCCCAACCGTTTGATCTCATGGTTTTAGCATCCATCAGTAATCATTGCTTGTCGGTTTCACTAGAGATTTCTAGCGCTTTATTATTTTTATTATTGGTCTAGAGAAAACAAAGGCCAGGAGTACAGTCACAGTGCATGTTGATATTCACTAAGAGTTCTGGTTCTAAGCATGCTCCTATAATAGAAACATTAAAAGTTTTTGCCTGCTTGGGGTGCCTGGGTGGCTCAGTCGGTTGAGCGTCCGACTTCAGCTCAGGTCATGATCTCACTGTCTGTGAGTTCGAGCCCCGCGTCGGGCTCTGGGTGACAGCTCAGAGCCTGGAATCTGCTTCGGATTCTGTGTTTCCCTCTCTCTATGCCCCTCCCTGACTCATGCTCTGTCTCTCTCTGTCTCAAAAATAAATAAACATTAAAAAAATTTAAAAAAAAAAAGTTTTTGCCTGCTTTGAGACTTCAGATTGCCCACAGAGATTTTGGAGGGGCTTTGTGTTTTATGAAATAATTATAAGGCAATACAAAAATGCTTTTTAGAAAAGGATAGGAATTAGGAAATGTTCACTTAAAAGTCATTTTGACTTTAAGATTCTGTCAAAAAAACTTTGTTCTAAAAGTTTTTAAAACTATTTGGAGGTTAGAAATACTTAACCCTAGTCTGCAGTGGTTATTATATGTCACCTGCTCAGTTCTCATTAACAACTCCCTGTGATGTAGTTGTATGAAAGTGTGGTGCCTCAGAGCCAGGACCAGACAAGAAGAGGAAGACCTCTGTCCCCTGCCTTCCATGTTGCAAAGCCAGTCTAGGCTCAGTTCCAGATCGAAAGGGTGTGTGTCATTTCCCATGTCCTTTTTAGATCAGCTTGTCTGTACCTAGAGGCACAGAGCTTTCACTTTGCACATCACGTTAGGCTGGTCCTTTTTTCTGTACCTACTTTTTTTAAGAAGACTTACTATTGAAAATTTCAAAAATGATTAATATGATGTGCCCTCGTAAACATCACCTAATCTTAGTAATTATCAGCATTCCTTAGCTGTAGGAAATGTTGTAGGAAACATTTTATAGCTGTGGTTCTTCTGAGTTCCTATTTCCTATAATATTTTAAAGCCATTTCCAGACATCAAGTTCTTTCGTGTATAAGTACTTCAATATGTATCTCTAATAAGAGTTTTGTTCCTACCGAAAAGTAGGAACAGCTCATAAGATATGAGCCTAGTTAAAAGTGTCACACTTTTTGTCCATAACTCCTATGCTATTAGCATACCTAAAAAAAGTAATGCTTTCTTAAAGTAGGACTTAATGTATGATAGAAAATTTACATAAGTTCTTTATGAGTGGAACTCTTTAGTCTCAGTTCTTATGGACCGTTCCTACTTTCCATGTCTTCATGTTTTCTTCTCTTTTTGAGTGTCCATGTTAAAATCCGGTTCTAATTCTTATTTTCATGTGGAGGAATAATATCAACATTACCTCTAGCTGTTTTTAATGGGGTAAGGAGTTGTATTTTCAAAAAATAGGAGTCTCTGAAATCCCATGTCTCCACATTGCCTTTGAGATTTACTGCTTTATAGGCTTCCGCCCCCAGTGTACATGGATGTTAGGGTACATGGATTGTTATGATCAAAATGACAAATATTTATAAGAGCCCTATATTATAAATTACCTGTGTTTCTTTATAACTGGAAAAAATTCTCTTTTAATTATGGGAGTGGGGATCTGGGGAGAAAAAATTGTTAAAGCGAAGCTACCAGTCTGCACATTATCCTGGTGCTTCCCAAGACCTTGCATTTTATGTTATGAAGACTGTTAATTCTAATTTGCCATGTATATTTTCACTCAGGACTGATTCCTGCAGTAAAGGGAATGGGTTAGTATCTGATGACTTAGTAATTTTATTAAATGTCAGAAAATAAAAGCTAGTGTGCTTCTCCTAGGGTGCTTCAGTAAAGATCAGGTCTACTTGGATGGCATCCTACAAATCCTCCGATACAGAGAGACCATTGATTTTCATCTGCTGACAGCCCTGGGGAAGGTGAGTGAAGCCAATGGCATGTAGTCCCCAACACCCCAGGTCGTCATTTCCTTCGGCTCAATTTAATGATTAAGATTCAGGTTTACATTGTTTTTATCCTTGGCAGTGGAGTAAGTTTCCTTTATGTGATAACTGGAGGGAAGAAATACGATTCGGTTTCAAAACCAAACTTCAGAATTTCTTTGTGGACAGTAAGAGGGGAAAAGAAATTTGGCAGTGTATTATATAATTTTATTTTTAATGTACGTCTTTTTCTAAAGCATTTTAAAGTGAGCTGCAAGTATAACACTTTCCCCTTATCTCCCAAATAGTCTGACATGACCATGTGATTTTTTTAAGACATGTATCACTGATTCAATACCATATCTAAAAAACAGTCTACTTCATCTTTCTCAGATTATCCCAAAATGTCCTTTGTAGCTCTTTTTTTGTAAGTTAGGATCCTGCATTTGGTTATAATACTTAGTCTCTCTTAATCTGTAACAGTCCCCCTTGTGCTGCCCCCTACTAAGTCTTCTTGTTTTTCCTGACATTTTTAAAGAGTCCATGACAGTTTTCTGGAGAATTCCTACAATCTGGATTAACAAATTGTTTTCTGGTGATTAGATTCAGGTTAAACATTTTTACCAAGAATACACTACCTGAGTGACTTGTATATTTTACAGTGCATCACACTAGAAAGCACATATCTGATTTTGTTCCATTATCAGTCATGCTGTGTTTCATCACTTGGGGAAGTCAGTTTCTGCCAGAACTCCCCATTGTAAAGGTATCTATCTTTTTTGTGTTAAATAAGTAATCTGTGGGGGTGATACCTCTGAATGTACTATTCCTTAAATCTTTCAAGGAATGGTTTTAATATCCATTGTTCTTTGCCCAAATCAGTTACCTATACTAGTGGTAGCAAAAATACAGATCTTTAGATTCTGTTACATTTTACTCTTTTTTGTAGTATTTTTTGTAGTATTATTATGGATTTTACTCTTAAAAAAAATACTTTTAGAGAGCATGAGTGGGGGAAGAGCAGAGGAGAGGAAGAGACAGAATTCCAAGCTGGCTCGTCACTGTCAGCACAGAGGCTGACATGGGGATCGATCTCACAAACCATGACCTGAGTCAAAAGCAAAAGAGTGAGACACTGAACCGACTGAGCCACCTATGAACCCCCAGACTTAAAAAACATGTCATCATGTTTGCTGGCAAAGCAAAATGTTCTGGGCTCAGACTTTTTCTACCCAAATCTTGAGATATTTTTCTAAGGAAGCCTTGATTTCTCTTTGGAAAATGGTATTTAGAAAACAAGGTGGGTGTACTCATTACTACTGGAGTGCTGATGCTTCTAGACCTTTTCAGTGAACAAATCATCTATATTTGTTTGTTTTAAAACATAAGGGCATTCTAATTCAAATCAGACATCACCAGGTTCTTTTCACCTCCCTTCCCATTCCATACGTGAATCTCCTTCCTCTTTAAATGAGAACCATGTTTCCCAACTACAGTGTTATATTAATTATACTTACTCATCCTTTCCTATAATAAACTCAGGATGGTTTAAGAATTACTACTGCAACTAAACAGTGGGTATACAAAGAAATCAAAGAGGAAATAAAAACACATGGATACAAATGAAATGAAAACACAGTGGTCCAAAACTTTTGGGACACAGCAAAAACAGTTCTAAGAGGGAAGTTGATAGTGATACAGGCCTACTTCAAGGAAAAAAATCTCAAACCTAACCTTATACTAAAGAAAATAGTAACGAACAGAGCAGAAATAAATGGAGACCAAAAAAATTAGAAAAAATGAATATAGCCAGGATCTGGTGTTTTGAAAGATAAACAAAATTGATAAACCTTTAGCCATATTTATCAAGAGAGGACTCAGAGTCAGAAATGAAAGATTAACAACAGACAAATATTACAAAAAATTATATGCCAACAAATTGGACAACCTACAAGAAATGGATAAATTCCTAGAAACATAAAATCTTCCAAAACTGAATCAGGAAGAAGTAAAAAATTTGAACAGATTGATATACTAGTAATTAAATTGAATAATAAATGAATTCCCAACAGAAAAAACTCCCTACCACCAGGACCACATGGCTCCATGGATGAATTCTACCAATTACATAAGAGTAAATATCTGTACTTCTCAAACTATTCCAAAAAATAGAAGAGGAAGGAAAATTTTCAAATTCATTCTGCAAGACCAGTATCAAACTGATACTGAAACCAAAGTCACTATAAAAAAAGAAAACTATAGGCTAATATCTCTGGTGAACATAGATGCAAAAATCCTAAGCCAAATTCGGCAATACACTAAAAGGATCATTCATCACTCTAAGGTGGGGTTTATTACTGGGATGCAAGTGTGGTTCAATATTTGCAAATCAGTCATGATACATCATATCAATAAGAGGAATGATAGAAACCATATCATCATTTCAGTAGATACAGAAAAAGCATTTGACAAAGTATAACGTCCGTTCATAATAAAGGCCATAAATGAAAAACTCATACCCAACACAGTGAAAAACTGAAAGCTTTTCCCCTAAGATCAGGAACAAGACAAGGATGTCCATTCTTCCCAGTTTTATTCAACATAGTACTAGAAGTTCTGGCCGCAGCAGTCAGAAAAGAAAAAGAAAGTAAAGGCATCACTGTTAACAGACGACATGATACTATGTATAGAAAACCCTAAGGACTCTACCAAAAACAATTAGAATAAATGAACTGAGCGAAGTTACAGGATGCAAAACTAATACACAGGAATCTTGCATTTTTACATATTAATAACAACGCAGAAAGGAGAAATGAAGAAAACAGTCCCATTTACAGTTGTACCAATGAGATTAAAATACCTAGAAATGAAGATGACACAAGTAGAAGGATATCCTATGCCCTTGGATCGGAAAAATTAATACTTCGAAAATGTCCCTAATGCCCAAAGCAGTCTACAGATTCAGTATAATCCCTATAAAGATACCAGTAGCATTTTTCACAGAACTAGAATAATCCTAAAAGTTGTATAGAACCACAACCAACCTCAACTAGCAAAGCCATCTTAATAAGAAGAACCAAGCTGAATGCAGAAGAATCCCAGATTTCAAGGTACAGTACAAAGCTGTAGTGATCCAAACAGTATGATGTTAATACAAAAACAGATACATAGATTAATGGAACAGGATAGCCTGGAAAAAACTCGCACATATAGAATATACAGTGGAGAAAAGACACTTCCCTCAGTAGATAGTGCTGGGAAAACTGGACAGCTTTCTTACAATATAGACAAAAATCAACTCAAAATGGATTAAACACCAAGAAACTAAAACATACACAGTAATTTCTTGGACATTGGCTTTAGCAACATATTTATGACTATGTCTCCTCAGTCAAGGAAGCAAAAAAAAATTACTAAACCACACCAGTATCAACAACAAACCCATTTTCATTACACTTAGTGGTATAAGTACTCAATAATTTCAATCACTTAAAAATTAAAATTTAATAAAATATGAACATGCTTATTTATAGCCTTCCTACTGAATCAGGAAGAGTATTGATCAGAAGACAGTTTTTAGAGTCAGCCATGCTTTGGAATTTAAAGTTATAATGACAGTTTCTAGAACTTAAAAATTTTTACCCAAAAATTCTATATAAATACTAAAGATTGGCTTCTTACGTAAGTAATTGAAAAACATGTGAAATTGTATAAAAATCCTTGCTTACAAAAATTCAAAATAAAAGCAAAATAATTCAACATAAAACACAATTTTATTTCTGAAATTAAATAGAAATAAGAATTCAATATATAATTGTGCTGATTTTCCTAATTCTATAACATGGCATTTATATTCTAGCTATTTCCTGGGTTCTTTTATTTAGATTTAGGATATTTGTTTAGATATAGAGTCTCTCATACACATGTATTACATTTAGTTGTGTAATTTCTAGACAAACTGAGTATAAGTCCAAGATAGAGTGTTAAATCAGTACTGACTATTCATTTTTTAAAAATAAGGTCATAGTATGAGCAGGCAGATAAACACATTCTTACCTAATACAGTAAAGGAAGCCACTGATTTTTGTTATTTTGCAGGTATTAATTTGAAAACCAGTCCATGTAAAGTTTCATTTAAGACTTAGAAAGGAAGTTACTTACGTTTAAAAACAATCTTCCTTTTTTCAGGTTTCTTACGAAGATGTGGATCGCTTAAAAGGATTGGCAGTTACTGAAAACATGAGGGTCCCTCATTTCCTGCAGGACCATGGCCGATACATGGAACATTTAGAGAAGATCATGGAAGTGAATGAGCTGACTGACAGGGAACTGAAAGATCTTATTTGTTAATCAGCATTCTTGCAGACACAGCAAAGCTATACCTCTATGTATATTACCAGTTAGGTGCAGTTAGCACCAGCATATTTATAAAAGATGAACGGCTGTTTACATGAGTTTTCTGAAGAATGATCTGCAGTATTCAGCTGTATTTTTACAAGGTTAAGTACAAACCTTAAACTGTTTCCCTAACATGTTTCTATAGGCTGCAGGGGAAAGTTCTCCTCTTTTCATCTGGATCTCAACAGAGTCTGATGAAAATACTACTGGTGAGTGTGTGTGAAGAATCTTGGTCAAACTGAGTCTTCTGCCTGAGCACCAAGGCCAGCCCTGGCTGCAGACTGAGTTCCAGTCTTGTCTCAACTACAGGATTGTATTCTACTTGATAAATAATGGTGATTGTTTGAGAAATTAGTTTTATTATGCTCCCAAAAGCCAGCTGTATCTAAGATTTCTTATTTCTCTTATGTGTTAGATGATGTTAGAGAAGGGAAAGCAGTTTGAAAAGTGTTTATTAGCTATTTATTTTCCACATGATTGTTTCACCTTATCAGTTTATAGGAACTAAATTAGAGAATTACCTCATTTTGTCTAGTTATTCCCTATTAAACTTTATTTGCTGAAGCAAACTGTATCCCTTCAAGATTTTAGTAAGTTTTAGGGTCTTTCCCTTCCCATTCCTTTATATAAATAGTAAGTACAAGTGGTGTTGTCTACACAGACTAAAATAGTTGGGGAACTGTACTCACCTTTGTATTAAATAGAGCAGCCAGCAAGACACAAATTGACTGACGTAGTTTCTGTAGGAGCCGGATGTTGACTAGGTAGCATCTGCCATAAACTTGACCATGCCCTGAAAAATGGAATTCCTGGACATTGCTATTTGATAAACTGCTCTTGTGATATTGGCTCAGTATATTTTATTAAAATCTTTGATTTCGCCAAGCCAATAATGACAGTTTGACTTTCAAAAATGAGAGTTCTGTGTTGCTGCATTTCCTCTGCTAAAAGCGTATATACCTAGCTTTATATAATTTATAGATTTCAATACATACTTGGGTATATATACTTGGAATCAAATAGTTCTTCAGTCAACTTATTTTAATGATCATGAAGAATACTGCTATAAATACCCCAATCAAAATTGCTACTGTAATTTTTACCCCATGCCATCTGAGAGTTTACCTTTACCTCATTTCAGGTTTAAATATGGTGCTAACACTGGTAGATGTCTACTGCAAAGCCTGGTCCACATTCCTGCTAGGCAGTTATTTTAGGAAGTCTTACGCAGGCTAGGTTATGTGATTTCCTCATTCACTTATCTAGAAGGGCTTGCCTCAGAGAAGAATGTTGCAGCAAACAGGATATATTGTAATTGACACCTGGTGGTTCTTACAGAGCCACACGTCACCTTTGGTAAGTAGCAGGCCAGGCCCTTTGGAACACTAAACGTATCTACACATGTCCCATGATGGCCGGAGTGTGGCCTGCACATTTCTGTGCAGAGTTGGGGCATATACTGTGCCAACACTGACCAGATACTGGAAAACCACTCTCGACCCCTCGAGCATATTTCCTTGTAGCATACGTAGTCCTCCAGTTTCAGCTTTGGTGTAGCATTTTCTAACTTCATCTTCAAACTTATTAAAGGTGATTGTGAAAACTGTGTATTATTAACTGGAATTGAAGTATAGACAAATGGCAATATTTATGTCCTGTGATTTAAGCCCAAATGCTTGTAAATTCAACATTTGTAGGCAATAACTGCTGATCTCATGTTACAGTTTAAATGTAAAGGAAAATCACAACAGCCTTAATATCCTGTTGGTCAAAGGATTATTTACAGTCATTCTAGTCCCTGAATTTAAAATGGATATTCTCTGATTTGGAAAAGGAAACGCTTTCTTGCCTTACTGCTTCGATATAAAGACCAAAAAAACCCAGTGCTATCTAGACAAAAAAAAAAAAAAATGACCTTAAATCACATTGATTGTCTTAAGATATTTTAAAAGTTAGCAGTGAACCAAAAATAGCTTCAGATTAGCAGAATACTTAAAGAGCTCTAAGCTTTAAAAGTTGGGATTGAAGATTTAATTAAAGTTTATTCTCTTTCCTGAAATAGCACTAAGGTCAGTTTTGTTCCTTAAAATTGAAGTTTTAATAAATAGAAAATTTATAGCAGCAGTACTTAGAATAGTTGAAGGCTGCATTAATTTTAATAGTTATTTGCTATAGGCTATTGAGAATTAGAATTTCATCAGTTTTGTCCACTGTAATTCTAACATATAATTGTATCAAATACAGTTAGGCTTTCACATCAGATGGGATTCAGAGTAAATTGTTTATCTACTTAAATCCATAGTCTCCATCTCTTTGTTTTTTCACCCTTGTAAAAATGTTTAAAATTTGTATTGTGTTTTGTATATATTTGAGCATCTTATGTTTAGCTATAATAGAAATAAATAGCACTGAGGTTCTCAAATGAAATATGTGAGTATATATGCATGCAAACTTCTGTTCTTTGAAAACTTAATTATATTTTTGTGATATTTTGGGTTTTATATTGTGTGGTAATTATTGAATGATCCATTGGTTAGGTTTATCTTCCAATATCTTTTTTTTTTTAAAGAAGTACTACATTTTCCGCATTCCACCTTTATCCTAATTCATTCAAGCTTATACTTTCATGGAGTGTAGGAAAAAGGAGAAGGGGATAATTTTCTTAATTTCCTACCCTGTTCATTGAGCCAACTTCTATGCAGAACCTGCTGAGATGCAGGATCTCTGCTGAGGAAGACAAGAGCTATTCACAGTCCGGTGAGGAGGAGTGGCACAGAGCCACAATACAGCATGGCCAGTCCTGTACCCAAAAGTGCTACCAAAAGAACATAAACCATAGTAAATGAGCCTGCTCATGTGTTTGAGTCACATAAAGATCACTTGCAAAAAGTGGGTAGTGTCCACAATATTTTATTACCACTCTTTGCAAGGCTTATGGAATCTGAGCAGCTTTAGCCCAGGAGAAGGAGTAAACCACAAGTACAGCTGCTTGGGTCATTGAGGGCCTGGAGGAGAGTCCTTGAGACCTCCAGCAGGTGCCCAAAGGAGCCGGTGCTTTACCCTTAAGCTTAGTTGTTGTCTTTGAGTTAAGTGTTTACTTGTGAAACATTGGCAGCTTGCTTTGACATCCATTTTTCTCCACTGATTCCAGTAGCTACAGGAATTTAATGTCTTAAAACTAATGCCAAGATGTGAAATACTGATGTTTGTCATCTAGCTATGGAAGAACTTTAAGAATATATAGAATTTTGAGAGCCCGGAAAGGAAGAAGGTGGCCATCTGCAAGCCAAAGAGAGATACCTAAACGGACCCTTCTCTTATGGCTCTCAGGAGAAACCAAACCTGCCAATACCTTTATTTTGAACTTCTAGCCTTCATAACTGAAAGAAACTGCACTTAGAGAAAGAGGGCAAAGCAAAGAGAGAAAAGAAATTTGACTACTGAGGAGAAACAACTGAATATTCCACTTCTTCCCAGCCATCCAGTTATCCTTACTAAAGACAACCAACTTCAGAAAGTGATGTCAGCAACATGGCTGAATAACCTGTCCCTCATTTGTGCCCCCTCCCTGACCTCCCAATAATTTGGCATCCATCCATAGGCAAAAATGCTTTTGTGGGAGCTTTGGGATCCAGCAACATACACAAGGAACCCAGGAGGAATCTTGCCCACCCATGCATTGGGGAATAAACAGACCATGGTCTTGGCTTGGACCCAGCACTGGCCTGTGAACAAGCTTCAACCTCTCTCAGCTGCAGTCTGCAAACCCCTGGGAAACACTAAATCTTAGGCAGTAATCCATGGACAAAGGAGGCTTTGTGTAAGTCAAAGTTGCCAGCAGAAAAGTTTCAGCACACCATTGGAGCAAAAAATATTTTTAGATGCATTAAAGGGGAATAGTTTAGCCTCATCACTTCTCCCCCAGGGTGGAACAACTCTGGGCCAGCCAAGAGAAATCTCACCTTGTGATTTCTCCTGTGGGGGGAAGTGAGAGTAAGTGAGTGTCCAGCTTCCCAGCCTTTGCAGAATGCTCCCAAAGAGGCCCATTTCACGCTCATCCCATTAAGAGCACTGAATCAGGAGCTGTGTGACCAGGGCATGGGAAGAAGCTGGGAGGGTGGCAGATACAACTTTTGGAGGTCATTAGAGGGATATATATAGTCTACTAACTGCATCACAGTCTCCATTAAGAAGCTGGCTCATGAGCTTCTAGGATGCCTTACCTGTGGATCTCCTTGACTAGCCCATGGGAAACCCCCAGTACTCCATGCATCACACACACACACACACACACACACACACACAATCTGTGGCTGGCTCTGTGTGCACTCCCAAAAGCATTAAAATAGGCTTTGGCAGACAGCTAGTGAGCATGTACAAAAAACCTGCCCAAATTCATAGGCCAGAGAGGCCACAAACTTGAGCTTTAGCCCTACCCTTGGGAAAGCAAAAAGACTGTCCACACCAAGACTTGTTAATTGCAAAATTAAGAGAAGGCATACAAACTTAAGAATTCTACCACAAGAGGGGCACCTAGGTGGCTCAGTTGGTTAAGTGCCCTACTCTGGCTCAGATCATGATCTTGTAGTTTGCGGGTTTGAGCCCCACATCAGGCTCTGTGCTGACAGCTTCAGATTCTGTGTTTCCCCCGCTGCCCTTCCCCTACTCACATGCTCTCTCTCAAAAATAAATTACAAGAATTCTATCACAGGAGGCAGCAAGAAGCATGGAGCAGTCCTATACATAGACAGTCTCGAATTCTCTACCAGAGGTGACTAAAGGTATTTCCCCAAAACAGTCATAATAGGTGGAGGTGACTGCCCCTTTAAATACAAAGACAATTCAAAATTTAAGGAACATGAGAAATCAAGGAAATAGGACACCACTAAAAGATTATCATAATCCTCCAGCAACTGAACCAAAGACATGGAGACCTGTTATTTACCTGATAATGAATTCAAAATACCTGTTTTAAGGAAGCTCAGTGAGGTACAGGAATACACAAAGACAAATCAGAGAAATCAGGAAAACCATAACATGAACAAAATGAGCAGTTAAGAGAAATCATAAAAAGGTTGGAGCATACTCTGGAGTAGAAAAATACAGTGAATGAAATGAAAACTACAATAGCACCAACCAAAGGTTCAAGCAGGAAAAAGAACAAAGAAAAAAAAGAATGAAAAAGTGTGATGAAAGCCTATGGGATCTCTGGGATACTATCAAAAGAAACTAGTTGCAAATTATTGGAGTTGCAAGAGAGACAGAAAGGAGCAGAAAGCTTATTTTTAAAAATAATGGCTAAAAACTTCCCAAATATGATGAGAAATTTGGATATCCATGTTATAAAGTTCATGGGTTTCCAAACTCAGAGACCTTCTCCAAGACACATTATAATAAAACTACCAAAAAGCAAAGAGTATTAAAAGTAGCAAGAGCAAAGAAGTTCGTAACTTAAAAGGGAATCCCATCATCTTGTCCGATTTCTCAACAGATATCTTACAGGCCGGGAGAAAGGGGGATATATTCAAAATGCTGAAAGAAAAAAGCTGCCAAGAGTCAGCCGGGAAGGTAAGCTGGGAAGGTCCTCCTAGGAGGACCCTAAGCTCACCTTGTCCCACAGATACAACTAGATAGCATTCATAACAGTGTGAATAACCTAGAAAATGATCCCAAGACTGGCAGAGCAAAATTCACAACTAAAGCCTGGGAAGAGGTCACACTGAAAAAGGTAGGAAAGGCAACAACACAGTCTGGAAGCAAAACAGACCATGGCCAACCACTGTGGGGGGGGGGGGAGCTGGTAGCATGAAGGGTGAAAAACAGACTTTCACACTGGGGCCCCACAACTCGGGAGGACGAATCTCCATAATACTTGTGTTTGAAAGTAACAAGGACTGCATTTCAAGAGTTCTTAAAACCAGTGACTTAAAGCCTAGAATTTAATTCTGTGGCCTTAGCTCTGGTAGAGCCCTGAGGGCATCAGGAAAGATGCCCTTAAAGAGACAGCTCAACAAACCACATGCAGATACAGCATAGAACCAGTCCTTTGAAAAATGTTGGAGTCAGACAGAAGGAAGAGTGGTTTGCTGATCGCAGAGTATGGCCACACAGATGGAACACAGGGACACTTCCTCCGGGAGTCAGGGACAAAGGAGCCGACAGGTGCCATTTCTCTCTTCCACCCTGCAGCATAAACGATGGGCACCTGCAGGAACCAGTGCAGCACCAACACTTCTTACTAGTTTGCTATCCAAGCCGCAGCACCCATGCTTCAGTAGATCTGCCCTTCCCAGTCTAGCCCATCTCAGTTCCTAAACTGTGGGTCGCCTGGAAAACTCATGCAAACTCAGCCAACACTATCTCCAGAACTGCACATCTTGTAGGACCTCAGTTCTTGCAGTGGTGGGGCCAGGTGTCATTTCACAAGCAGAACCCTGCATTAAAATGTTAAATATTAAAACATGCCTCACCAAACACTGTCCACAATAGGCAAGGAGAGCTTCTGCAGACAACTGGACTGAAGGAAAAAGCCACGACTCAACAGCAGAGCACATACAACATACATAGAAGACACTCTCTGAAGCGCCAGGCCCTGGGGAATGGGACATTGCACTGAAGGGCACTGTAGGACCTATTCTTTGTATGGCTGTTATCATTAAGAGCAAGAGAAGCAGCTGACTTACCTAACACAGAAAATCAGACAAAATGAGGAGACAGAGAAACATCTCACAAATCAAAGAACAGAACCAAACCACAGCAAGAGATCAAAGCATAATAGATATAAGTGATATGCCTGATAGAGAATTTAATGATCATAAAGACAACTCAGTGGACTGGAGAAAAGAGTGGAGAACATCAGTGAGACCCTTAACGCAGCGATAAAAACCAGTCAGAGCTCAAGAACACAATAAATGAAATTAAAAAATACTTGATGGAATGAATAGGCTAGATGAAGCAGAGGAACAAATTAACAACCTGGAAGACAGAGTAATGGAAAGTAAGTTGAGCAAAGGAGAGGAAAGAAAATTATGCAAATTGATAATAGTCATAGGAAACTCAGTGACTCCAGCCAGCAAAAGAATATCTACATTATGGGGATCTCCAAAGAAGAGAGGGATAAGGGGGCAGAAACTTTATTTGAAAGAAATAATAGCCTAAAATCTCCCAAATCTGGGGAAGAAAACAGGTCCAGATATAGAAGCCAAGAAATTTCCCCAAAATTCAAGCCAAGGAGGTCCACACCAAGACACACAGTAATTAAAATGGCAAAATGTAGCAATAAAGAAAAAAATATTAAAGAGAAAAGACAGTTACATACAAGAGAAAAACCCCATAAGGCTATAAGCTGATTTTTCAGTAGAAACTTTGCAGGCCGGAGGGGAGTGGCATGATATAGTCAAACCCAGCAAAAGCAAGGAAATAATAAAGATCAGAACAGACATAAATGATATAGACCCTTAAAAAAACAAAACAATAAACAAACAGGAGACGAGATCAATGAAGCCAGGAGCTGGTTCTTTGAAAAGATCAACAAAATTGATAAGCCTCTGGAAAGACTCATGAAAAAGAAAGAGGACCCAAATAAATTACTAATGCAAGATGAAAACAGAGAAATACAAATTGTAACAGAATATTATGAAAAACCTATATGCCAACAAATTGGACAACTTAGAAGAAATGGATAAATTCCTAAACATGCAACCTACCAAAATTAAAGCAAGAGGAAATAGAAAATTTGAACAGACCAATTACTAGCAACAAAATTGAATCAATAATCAAAAAACTTCCAAAAAGCCAAAGCCCAGGACCAGATAGATGGTTTCACACGCAAATTCTACCAAATATTTAAAGACTTAAAATCCATGTTTTCTCAAACTATTCCAAAAAAAAAAAGGAAAATTTCAACTGAAATTTGAGACCAGTATCACCCTGATACCAAGACCAGATAAAGGCACCAAGAAAAAATAGAACTACACACCAATCTCTCTCATGAATATAGATGCAAAAATCCTCAACAAAATATTGGCAAACCAAATAAAAAAAAATTAAAAAAATCATGCACCATGATCAAGTCAGATTTATTCCCAGGATGTAAGTGTAGTTCGGTATTCCCAAAACAATCAATGTGATACATCACATAAATAAAAGAAAGGTTAAAAACCGTATGATCATTTGAATAGATGCAGAAAAAGCATTTGACCAAGTACAACATCCATTCATAAAAACCCTGCCCCCCCACAAAGTTGGTGTAGAAGAATCATATCTAACATAATGAAGGCTTTATATGAAAATCCCATGACCAAAATTATACTCAATGGTGAGAACTGAGAATGACACCCCTCTCATCTTAAATCAGGAACAAGACAAGGATGTCCACTATTACCATTTTTGTTCAATGTAGTACTGGAAGTCATAGCCACAGAAATCAGACAAGAAAAAGAAATACAAGACATCCAAACTGGTAAAGAAGTAAAACTTCCACTATTTGTAGATGACATGATTCTGTATATAGCAAACTTTAAAACTCCATCAAAAAAACTAGTAGAACTGATAAATGAATTCAGTACACAGGATAAAAACCAATGTATAGAAATCTGTTGCATTCCTATATGCTAATAATGAAACAGCAGAAAGTAGAAAGTGAAATTAAAAAAACAATCCCATTTACAATTGCATCAAAAATAATAACGTGGGAATAAACTTAACCACAGAGCTGAAAGATCTATACTCCGAAAACTATAAAACACTAATGAAAGAAATTGAAGATTACACAAAGAAATCGAAAGACATTCCATGCTCTTGGATGGGAAGAACATTGAGTGGCACCTGGGTGCCTCACTCAGCTAAGTGTCCGATTTCAGCTCAGGTCATGATCTCATGATTCTTGAGTTTGAGCCCCATGTCAGCCTCTGCATTGATGGTGCAAGCCTGCCTGGGATTCTCTCTCTCCCTCTGTCCCTGCCCCTCCCCAATGTCTCTCTCAAAAAATAAATAAACTTAAAAAAAAAAGGAAGAAGAAACGTTGTTAAAATGTCTATACTACCCAAAGTAACCTTCAGATTTAAAACAATTCCTATCAAAATTCCAATAGCATTTTTCATAGAACTAGAACAGATAATTCTAAATTTGTATGGAACCACAAAAGACCCTGAACAGCAAATTTTGAAAAAGAAAAACAAAACTGGAGGTAATACAATTCCATATTTCAAATTATATTACAAAGCAGTAGTAATTAAAACACTATAATGGGGTGCCTGGCTGCTCAGTTGGAAGAGCATGTGACTCTTGATCTTGGAGTCATGAGTTTGAGCCCCACAGTGGGTATCAAGATTACTAAATAATAACAATAATAATAAACTTTAAACAACAAACACTGTGGTAGTGGCATACTAATAGACACATAGATCAATGTACTAGAACAGAAAGCCCAGAAATAAACCCATAATTATATGGCCAATTAATTTTTGACAAAAGGGGCAAGAATATACAATGGGAAAAAGACAAGTGGTGTTGGGAAAACTGGACAGCCACTTGTAAAAGAATGAGACTTGACCACTTACTCTCACCATACACAAAAATTAACTCAAAACGATTTAAAGACCCAAATGTAAGAACCTAAAACCATAAAAACCTTTGAAGAGAGCACAGGCAGTAATATATCTGCCATGGGTCAGAGCGACACCTTCCTAGATATGTCTCCTGAGGTAAGAGAAATAAAAGCAAAAATGAACTATTGGGACTATATCAAAATAAAAGGTTTCTGCACACCGAAGGAAACCATCAAAAAAACCAAAAGGAAACCTACTTAATTGGAGATATTTGCACATGATATATCCAATAAAGGATTAGTTTCCAAAAAACATAAAGAACTTATACAACTCAATACCCAAAAAACAAACATTCCAATTAAAAATGGACATTTGGGGCGCCTGGGTGGCTCAGTTGGTTGAGCGGCCGACTTCAGCTCAGGTCATGATCTCGCGGTCTGTGAGTTCGAGCACCGCGTCAGGCTCTGTGCTGACGGCTCAGAGCCTGGAGCCTGCTTCTGATTCTGTGTCTCCCTCTCTCTCTCTGCCCTTCCCCTGCTCACGCTCTATGTCTCTCAAAAATAAATAAACGTTAAAAAAAAATTTTAAAAAAATGGACAGAAGACATGAACAGACATTTTTCCAAAGACAACAAATGGACAACAGACATATGAAACAATGCTCAACATCACTCATTATCAGGGAAATACAAATCAAACTACAATGAGATATAACCTCATTGTCAAAATGGCTAAAATCAAAAACACAAGAAATGAGTGTTGATGAGAATGTGGAGAAAAAGGAATACTGTTGCACTGCTGGTGGGAATGCAACCTGGGGCAGCCACTCTGAAAACAGTATGGAGGTTCCTCAAAAATTTTAAAATAAAACTACCCTACCATCCAGGAATTGCACTACTGGGTATTTACCCAAAAAATACAAAAATACTAATTCAAAGGGATATATATATGCCCTGTGTTTATTGCAGCATTATTTACAATAGCCAAACTATGGAAGCGGCCCAAGTATCCGTCGATAGACAAATGGATGAAGATGTGATTTATATATACAATGGAATATTACTTAGCCATAAGAAAGGATGAAATCTTGCCCCTGGCAACAGCATCTATAGAACTAGAGAGTATAATATGCTAAGTAAAATAAGTCAGAGAAAGATAAATACCATATGATCTCACTCATATGTGGAATTTAAGAAACAATACAAACAAGCAAAGGGAAAAAAAGAGAGAGAGAAACCAAGAAACAGACTCTTAACTATAGAGAACTGATGGTGACCACAGGAGAGGTGGGTGGGGGCATGGCAGAAATAGGAAATGGAGATAAAAGAGTACATATATCATGATGAATAAAATAAAATAAAATGATTTTTTTTATAAAAGAAAAGAACCTGCCAACCAGGAATACTACATGGCAAAATTGTTCTTCGGCTACAAAAGAGAGGTAAAGACTTTCCCAATAAAAACTGAGGGAGTTCACCACCACTAGTCCTGCCTTACAAGAAAGGTTTCCAATCACAATCACAAGAGGATGTTTCAATAATTTAATTCCAGAGCTCTGTTAGAAAATATATGAAGATATTCAGAGCATATACACTTTGACCCAAAAGTTCAATATCAGGAATTTATCTAATGTATATACTATCACATAAACATATGCATCACACATACATTTCATATATGTACAAGGATATTCAGTACATCTCTCTAGTAACAATAGAGTAGAAAATAACCTTAAAATTCATTAGGAAGGAACTAGTTAAATGACTTATTTATGTGTTAAAATTATATAGCCTATTTAAAAATCTATATAGATCTATAGATATAGCCTATTTAAAAATTATATACCCTATTTAAAAATTATATAGGTCTATTATAGATAAATATTGATGCAAATTTTACATCATTGTAGAACAATCTCCAAAATCTACTTTTAAGTAAAGAGCATGTTTGCAGAACAGTGTTTATAGTCTGTTTCTATTTTTTTTTATTTTTAAAATAGAATTTATTGTTATATTGGCTAACATAGAGTATGTCAAGTCTGCTCTTGGTTTTTGGGGTAGATTCCCAGGGTTCACTGCTTACATACAACACCCAGTGCTCATCCCAAGAAGTGCCCTCCTCAACGCTCATCATCCATTTCCCCTCTCCCCCACATCCCCATCAACCCTCAAGGAGGGGAGATGGGTGGTATGTATATGTACAGGTATATACACACTTGAATAGTCACATAATATCTCTGGTAGGCTACACAAGAAACTGGTAAGAATGGTGACATCTGAAGGACTGGGGACCAGGAGTGGCAAAGAGACTCATTTTTACTGGATACTCTTGCACTGTTTGGATTTTTCCACCATATGCATATAGTCAATTTTTCTTGCCTTTTTGAGGGCATATTGTTTTATTCAGTATGAGTATGAGAATCCTGGGTTTATTCAATCACTGTATTTTTAACTGTTTTGCAGAGTCAATAATTTAATTTTATTCAAAAATGAAATTAAAAAGGTATACAGCAAGTCTCCTTTCTACCCATGACTTCCATCCCTCTAGTTCTCCCCCACCAGAGATAACTCTTTTCAGTTTCTTACATACCAGCTTATGCATATACAAGCAAACACAAACACATATATTCTCCTTGTCCTTCCTTTTTTATAAAGACAAATTACTATTATATAAACAATTCTACACACATGGCTATTTTTACTTAGTAACATACCTCAGAACCAAAATTACAACCCACAAAAGAGAAAGGAGACTAGACATCTTAAAAATTAAATAATCCTGTGCTTTGAAGGATGCCATGAAGAAAGTGAGAAGACAACAGAATGGGAGAAAATTTTTGCAAGTCATAAATCTGATAAGAGATGTGTACCTAGAATATATAAAGACCCCTTAAAATTCAATAATAAAAAAATTTCTGACTCCCAGAGAAGATGGTGGACTAGGAGGATCCCAAGCTCACTCCTCCCAAGATTACACCAAATAATTGCCGTATCACAAGAAATAACCCAGAAAACAACCTTAAGACTGGAAAAACTGACTCTCTACAGCTAAATGTAGAGAAGAGGCCACATCAAAGACAGTAGGAAGGGCAGAGACACAATCAGGAGCCAATCCGACCGATGGACTGTCCACCACTGAGAGGGATATCCTGGGTGTGGAGAGGAGAGGGGACCAGATCCCACACCAGGCACGCCAGACACAAGGAAGCCATACTGGAATATGAATCCCAGTAACATTTGTCTTTGAAAACCAGAGGGCCCTAATTTTGTGAGTTCTTATAATCAGTGGGACCTAACACCTGGAATTTTATAACAGGTTCAGCAGGGCAATAGGAAACTAAGTCTTCACCCTTAAAGAGACAGCACAACAAACAGCCCCACTGAGATACAGCATAGAAACACTGTTTGAAAGCACCTTGGGTATAGAGGAAGGATATTTCTTTACTAATCTCAGACCATGTGCTGTAGGGGCAGGGATTTTTGGGAGACTTCTCCAAGAACAAAAGAGTTAGTGGGTACCATTTCCCTTCCCTGCACCCGAGGCTAGACACACATACACTTATGGGAATGAGTACAGCATGAACTTTCTCACCTAGCTTGCTAACAGCATGTCCCACTCCCGTGTTCTTCTGCGGGTCTGCCCTTCTCCGTCCTGGCCTGGGCAGGAGTTTTTCCAGGGTGGCTGCATGTCCCCTCTCACACTGGTGCAGATCTTGCTGGCACCCGCTCACTGTTCTGCAGATCTGCCTCCTCCAACACTCCTTTGGCAAGAGACCATCCAAAGCAGTGCCACAAGCCTAGCAGGGTACAAGCAACCCCAACAGAGACCAGCACCACCCCAAAGTGACTCTTACCCTGGGGAAAAGGGAAGATAACCACAGTCAACAGTCAGACTGTGGACTCAGCTGTGAGCAGGGGAGAGATAACTGGTATGATTCTAGACCTTGCCCTACCAACAAAAGCTTCAAAGGAGACAACGCAGGGAAAGCACCCTGCAGTCTGATGCTATCAGAGCTTGATCTGACCCAACTCAAGGCCAAGGCTGCCCCAGATTAGCTAACAACACAGGGGCCAAACCTTGCCCACAACCAGGCAAATAGAGCCATTGCAGATGACTGAACTGAAGGCAAGTATGGCTCAGCCACAACAGTAGGGCATACACACAAAAAAATAGGACACACCTCTGAAGTGCTAGGTTCTGGTAAACAGGAACATTGAACTACAGGGCACTACAGGACCTCTTATTCATAAGTACAGTACTTATGGATAGGATCTCAAGGGCAGGAGATGTAATAGACTTTCCTAACACAGAGAAACAGAGAGTTAGACAAAATGAGGAGACAGAGGAATATGTCCCAAATAAAAGAACAGGAACAAATCACAGCAAGATAGCTAAATGAAATGGAGGTAAGTAATATGCCTGATAGAGAATTTAAAGTAATGGTCATAAAAATTCTCACTGGCCTTTAGAACAGAGTGGAGGATCCCAGTGAGACCCTCAGCAAAGAGAAAATATAAAGAACCAATCAGAGATGAAGAGCTGAGTGACTGATACTAAAAAAACACTAGAGGAAATAAATAGTAGACTAGAGGAAGCAGAATAGATCAGTGACCTGAAGGACAGAGTAATGGAAAGTAAGTGAACTGAACAGGAGAGAATAAAGAATAAAAATAGATGAAAGGAACCAGCGACACCAGCATGCATAATAACATTCTCATTGTAGGGATCCCAGAAGAAGAGAGAGATAAGGGAGCAGAAAGCTTATTTGAAGAAATAGTAGCTGAAAAGTTCGTGAATCTGGGGGAGGAAACAGAAATCCAGATTCAGATGGCAATAAATAAAGCCTCCAAAAAAACAAAACAAAGGAGGTCCACACTAAGACACACAGTAATTAAAGCAAAAAGTAGAGATCAAGAGCAAATTTTAAAAGCAGGAAGAGAAAAGAAAACAGTTACATACAGGGGGAAACCCTACAAGGCTATGAGATGATATTTTAGCAGAAACTTTGCAGGTGAGAAAGGAGGGGCATGAAAGACTCAAAGAGCTGAAAGAAAACCGGCTACGGCGAATATCCTATCTAGCAAGGTGTCATTCAGAATAGATGGAGAGTTTCCCAAACACAAGTTAATTCGTCACCACTAAACCAGCCTTCCAAGAAATGTTAAAGGGGACTCTTTGAATGGAAAGGAAAGACCACAAACAGGAGTAAGAAAAGTAGGAAGCACAAAAGCGGTAAAAGTAGATATATTTATAAACCTCAATCAAGGGATTCACAAAATAAAAGAATGTAAAGTGTGACAATATACCCAGAATGTGGTGGGGGAGGGAGAAGAGTAAACGTTTGATTTAATTTAGAATCGGTTCAAACTTAAGTGGCCATCAACTTAATATAGACTGCTATGTGCATAAGATGTTATATATATAAACGTATTGGTAACCACAAATCAAAACTTGGAACAGATATGCAAAAAATAAAGAGAAAGGAATCCAAGTATATCACTGAAGAAAGCCAACAAACTGTGAGAGAAGAGAAGAAAGTAACAGAGAAGTACAAAAACAACATAAAACAAGTAACAAAATGGCAATGAACGCATACTATCAATAGCCAAATATGGAAGCAACCCAGTGTCCACCGATAGATGAATGGATAAAGATGATGTGAGATATACATACATACATACACGTTCACATATGCACACACACACACGCACACTGGAATGTTATTCAACCATAAAAAAGAATGAAATCTTAACCATTTGCGACAACACGGATGGATCTAGACAATATAATGCTAAGTGAAATCAGTCAGAGAATATCATGATTTCACTCATATGTGGAATTTAAGAAACAAAAGAGAAAAACCTAAAACAAGACTTTTAAACATGGAGAACAAGCTGATGGTTACCAGAGAAGAGCTGGGAGAGGGGAATGAGTGATATAGGCAAAGGGGATTGAGAGTACTCTACCGCAGTGAGCACCGAGTAATACATAGAATTGTTGAATCACCGTATTGTGCACCTAAACCTAATATACCACTGTATGGTAAGTATACTGGAATTAAAAATTTTAAAAAGTGGGTAGGAATGTGGGAGGACTTTTGAAGGTCAGCAAGTTCAATAAGCTTATCTTAGATTTAGGAGGGATTCCTTTGAGTTTTTTGAACTCAGGAATGAGAAATGAAAGCTGCACTTCAAGAAAAGTTACCTGGAAATTGAACTGAGATATTTCATTTGATCCCACGGAGACTTGGTGAGTATGACTGTACCAAGTATCAATACGGTTGCGCAATTTAGGGAACAATTCCTGTTGCAAGGAACTTAGTCGGGTGGAATCAAACTGATTTTTAAAAGTCTGACTCAGTAAAATGTTAATAGCAGAGTTGGTCTTAACTTACATTATCATGAGGTAGCTGTTCTGTGCTGCTGGTGCAATTCCACCAAAGTACAAGATGGAGTCCGTCATGATTTTACACCACTAAGGTGGGTTCTGTGACTCCCCAAATCACTGGAATCCTGTTGTATCATATAAATTTAGATGAATTTTATTTTTTTAATGTTATTCATTTTGAGAGAGAGAGAGAGAGAGAAAGAGAGAGACTGACTGCGAGGGCACACCCAGCATGAGCACAAGGTGGGGAAGGGGCAGAGAGAGGAAGAGAGAGAATCCCAAGCAGGCTTCAGTCTGTCAGCGAGTGCAGAGCCTGATGCAGGGCTCAATCTCACAACCATGAGATCGTGACCTGAGCCAGAATCAAGGGTCAGATGCTTAACTGACTGAGCCACCCAGGCGCCCCAGGTGAATTTTAAACAGCAGCATCTGTATTTCGTTTTTCTGCATTTGTCCCCTCCAAACTAGATTTCCATCCATCCTCATGAAGACTCAACCCCTCTTCTGGTGTACTCTTAACCGTGCCACATCTTCCCCTAATTATGCCCACCTGGTGGCTCCTTCTCTAAAATGCTTTCATTTCTTTGTCATGCATGTCCCTGACGCTTTTCTCTGCAGTTCTTTCTATATCAGACTTGCTTAATCAAAATTATAGAGGCTTATCATCTAAGATCAGGAACAAGACAAGAATGTCCAGTGTCACCACTCCCATTCAACTTAGTACTGGAAGTCTAGCCAGATCAATCAGGCAGGAAAGAAATAAAAAGCAGCCAAATTGGAAATGAAGAAGTAAAACTGTCTGTATTTGTAGATATGATCTTATATACAGAAAATCCTAAAGACTCCACTGAAAAACTATTAGAACTAATCAACATATCCAGTAAAGTTGCAAGAAACTAGAAACCAGTTGTGTCTCTATACACTAACAATGAAGTATGTGAAAAAGAAAGCAATCCCATTCACAATATTGTCCAAAATGACACAATACTCAGGAATCGGTTAACCAAGGAGTTCTATATACCTAAAACTTTAAGACTTTCATGAAAGAAATTGAAGAGACACAAATAAATGGAAAAACAGCTCATGTTTATGGATCATAAAAATTTATATTGTTAAAATGTCCATATTACCCAAAGCCATCTATAGATTCAATGCAATCCCTGTCAAAATTCCAGTGTGAAAAACCCAGGACCCAGGGTACTTTCCCCCCACAGAAATAGAAAAATATAATCCTAAAATTCACGTAGAACAACAAAAGATCCTGACTAGCCAAAGCAACACTGAGGAAGAACAAAAAGCCAGAAGCATCATGCTTCCCTGATTTCAACTATACTACAAAGCTATAGTAATCAAAACGGTATGGAATTAGCATACAAACAGACACATAGACAAATAGAACAGAATGGAGAGCCCAGAATACGCAATAGGAAAAGGGTGGTCTCTTCAGAGTGTTGGGAAAACTGGATACACACGCAGAAGAATAAAATTGGATTGTCTTTCTCAGACCACTCACAAAAATTAACTCAGAATAGATGAAACACTTAAACACAGACTTGAAACCAAGAAAATTCTAAAAGAAAATGTAGGGAAAAAGCTGCTTGACACTGGTCTTGGCAACAATTTTTTTGGATATGACACCAAAAGTAGAAACCACAAGAGCAAAAATAAGCAAGTGGGGCTACATCGAACTGAAAAGCTCCCGCACAGCAAGAGACAACAAAATGAAATGGCAACCTATGGAATGGGAGAAAATGTCGGCAAATCATTGATCTGATAAGGGGATAATGTCCAAAATATACAAGGAGCTCACACAACTCAGTAGTGAAGAATACAAATTGATTTTAAAATGAGGAAAAGAACTCAACATTTTTTCCAAAGAAGACACACAAATTACCAACATGTAAATGAAAAGACACTCAACATCACTAATCATCAGGGAAATGCAAATCAAAACCACAATGAGATACCACCTCCTACCTGTTAGAATGACTGTTATCAGAAAGACAAGCGGTAACAAGTATTGGCAAGGATATGGAGAAAAGGGACTTATACACAGTTGGTGAGAATATAAATCAGTACACAAGTACTGCAGCATTTTTTGCAATTGTCAAGATATGGAAATAACCTAAGTGTCTGTCAAAAAATGAATGAATAAAGATGTGATACACACACACACACACACACACACACACACACACACACAGGAGTATTATTCAGCTAGGAGAAAGAAGAAAATCCTGTTACTTGCAACAACACGGATGGGCCTTGAGGGCATTATGCCAAGTGAAGTAAGTCAGAGAAAGAAAATATTGTATCATTTATGTGGAATCTAAAAAACTAAACTCATGGAAACAGAAAAGAAGGATGGTTACCAGGACCGGGGGTGGGGACATGTTATTAAAGGATACAAACTTCCAGTTAATTCTGAAAGATCCAATGTACAGCATGGCGATTATAGTTAGCAATACCGTATACTTGAAAGATGGTAAGAGAATAGAAATTCAATGTTCACACTCCACGAAAAAAATGGTAATTATGAGAGGTGGTGGAGGTGTTAACTAATCTTACTGGGGTAATTATTCATAATACATAAATGTATCAAATCATCAATCACACTGTACACCTCAATGTTATATGTGAATCATATTTCAATAAAGCCAGGGAAAACAAGACAACCAACTTCACTAATTTGTGTGTGTGTATGTGTGTGTGTGTGTGTGGTGTCCCAGAGATATTTTATGCCTATCAATCAAATTTGATACCAGGTATGTAAAAATTCTTTGTCTTATTTTTACTTTTTTATTAAAAATTTTTAATGTATATTTATTTTTGAGAGAGAGTTAGAGCATGAGCAGGAGAAGAGCAGAGAAAGAGGGAGACACAGAATTCGAAGCAGGCTCCAGGCTCTGAGCTGTCAGCACAGAGCCTGATGCAGGGCTTGAACTCATGAACTGTGACATCATGACCTGGCCTGAAGTCGGACGCCTACCCAACTGAGCCACCCAGGTGTCCCTACTTTGCCTTATTTTCTTAGCACAAATGGTAAATTACTACACATATTTTTCTGTATTTTGATTTTTCCATTTTATGTGTAATCAGATTATTCTAAGATATGAGCTCTTTAAATGAAGTTTTGGAGGTTTGTTCTTTAAAAAAAATAGGTGGAATTTCAGTGGGTGATAACTTCAAGAGATCGTGGAATGCTGGAGATTATTTTTTCCAATATGGGGATGAGATAAATCTGAAAAAATCCCAAACACCATTTATATCAAAGTTCTTAACAGCAAGCAAGTATGTGATTACCTCAGGTGTAAATATCTCAAATTTAGATAAACCAGATGTTTGCTTCTCTTGCCCTTTAAAAATAACCTGTATCAAGGGCACCTGGGTGGCCAGACTTCAGCCTAGGTCATGATCTCAAGGTTCCTGAGTTTGAGCCCCGTCATCGGGCTCAGGGCTGACAGCTCAGAGCCTGGAGCCTGCTTCTGTCTCCTTCTGTCTCTGCCCTTCCCCTGCTCACCCTCTATCTCTCTGTCTCTGTCTCAAAAATAAATAAACATTAAAAAAATGTCTATCATATTTACTATACCTCATTGGCTAGTTACTGTATTATCTACCAGGAAATTAAGTATCTTGGATCTTACAGGTAAACGGGTCTTCCTGGATTTAGGAAGACCACAATTCTTTTTTATGTTGGAAGACTTAATTCTCTCTATAGTGGCTTATTTGAGCGGTAGTCAGAGTGGAGTGAAATTTGAGTGCCACTCCACAACTGTCCACTAGAGGGAGTATGAGCTCTTTTCCCTTCTGGCTCTGCTTCCTTTCCTTATTTTAGGTTGGAAGCCTGCTAAAATGATTAATCTTGCTGGTTAACCCTTAAAGTTAAGCCCAGATCTACACTCTAACTTTAAGCAAGCATAATTCTTGTAGAAATATTTGTATATCCCTTTAAAGAGCTCAAGAGAAGGAGTTACTGAAGTCTCCTGCAGGCCTATTCCAAAATCGGGCGTCCTCTTCTGTCCAATTTAAATCTCTAGTAAGTTTTCATAAAAATTCCTTGAGTTGGGCTAAAAGCCAATATTCATACTCTGTGTATAAATACATGGAATATGTTACATGCTAAAGTATATTAAATACTATTTACACTCTTGAGAGGTATCTTCAATAACATTTTAATGTCTATTTAAAACAAGCCACATCTATGTGAGTTAATAGCAATTGGAAATTAAGCTGCATTTTACCTTACCACAGCTTCCTAACACAATTACCTAAAATTTTATTAGAAAAACCAATGTCTTCCTTAGAGAAATGGGGGAGAAGATACCAGATCTTCTGGCCAAAGAGATTTCTCAGCTCAATAGCTAAAAATGGCCTACAAGTTGAGGTTCCCATTGTTTCTGGATCACAGGCAAAGCTAGGGAATTCATGATTTCTGACCTCAAGCTCCATCTTGCTTTGATGACCACACCTCTGTGGTGTCTTTAGGTCTTCTGTCCCAGACCCCAGATACCTGGTAACAATGCACCCTTCAAATCCTTTAAGCTTCTGGACCGTCTTCAAAAGAAATAGTGGAAAGCAGACAAAGGCCCTCTCCTCCATAACTCCATACCCCCAGGTAAGCAGAGTCCTGCAAACTGGGATTCTGGAGGGCCTGTGGGCAGGCATCTGAGGTGTTCGGGGGTTACATAAGTGACTAGGTTTGTCAGGGACAAGCCTAGGCTTTGAGAACATGAGCATACTGTATGTTGAGGATGGGAATTGGGGCCCTTGGCTCCAGGGTCCATATGGAAGCTGCCTGCAAAGGCCCTCAGGTCTGATCCCACACATTCACTGGGTCTAGCTGGCCTCATCACTGAAACCACTCAGTCCACTTACTGCTTGCGTGTGGGCCTGTGAGACCACTCTGTGTAACAGACATGAAAAGATGGGACTTCTAACAAATTCTCTGGTAATTTAAACTCGGATAAGTCACAGATGAATCAGGATGTTCAGAAAAACTCAGAAGGAAAGTTAAACAAATTCTGGAGCTCTAGTAGCTGACCGGTTCTACAAAGAGAGGGCATTTACTCAACATTACTTTGAAACCTGGTCTTGCGTTTGGTTATTAAAGTAATGCAACGACCCGGCAGCATCGGCAAGCCAAGGGCTCAGACACTTAATCCGGCAGTCGCGGTAATCATGCTTCTGCCACCTCTCAACTTTGGTCCTTCGCTTCTTCAGTAACCTGTTGATCTTCAGTGGAGATTCGGGGACTATTCATAGTACTGTCCCCACTGAAAGCATCTCTTACCTAGTCATTAAAAGCCACACGAAAATTCTAATAAACTACCGCATTCCTTCTTGATACTTTAGTCCCCCCCATGGCTAGCTCAGCTGTGTTTCGAGGCACTTAAAGACCCTCCCACATTGCTATTTCTAAAGTGGGAGTCTCAGGGCACCTTCGTCCATCCTGCTGGGCCACAGACCAGACCTAATCAGTGCTCGATCAGCAGACTCTCAGGGCTAGGGCTTAGGAACCTGCTTGCCGGAAAGCTCCTGGGAGCCTCTCCCACGTCCTGGAGTGGGAGGCCCACTGCTCCCGAAAGAAATTCTCCTCGCTTGATAGCTTGGTAGACATAACACTTAAGAGAAAACTGGTAAGGTGACGGCAGTTCACAGTGTGCCCCCCCGCTCCCAGCAAACCTGTGCTTGTAGCTGGCCTCTTCCTGGCCTTTCCTCACTCCCTGGCCTTGGGCTTTAGAGTCAGTGAACAACGGGGTGGGGTGGGGGGATGGTTAGCTAAGGATTCATTAGCCTTAGGATTCCTTAAAGCTAAGAATAGGGATAGTACCCCATTGGCCCTTCTTTCCAGCAAAAGCCATCTCACGAGTCTCTGTTTAAAAATGCCACCTCAGCACATCTCAGAACCCAGAAGAAACCACCACAGGAAACCCAGCGGGCCTGGGCCCAGTAGCCTGAGACCTTCCTCCAGCTGCCAAGTCAGGCTCTGTCCAAGGCCACCGGTTCCGATGCTGTCACATAATGCCGGCCAATCGCACTCACTCACCACAGCAAAACCCCAGTCCTTTCTGCTCCTCCCTCCACAAACATCATTTAAGCAAATAATGCATCACAATGGAAGTCAGCAGGGCGCCTGGGCAAGTCGCCTGCCAACACTGACTATTGATTGGAACCCAGCTTGCTCACTAGATGCTATTTTTTTTAAGTTTATTTTTTTAATTTATTTTGAGAGAGAGAGTGAGAATGAGCAGGGGAGGGGCAGAAAGAGAGGGAGAGAGAGAATCACGAGCAGGCTGCATGCTGTCAGCGTAGAGCCAGATTGGGGCCATAAACTCACAAACCATGAGCTCATGGCCTGAGCCGAAATCAAGAGTCGGCTGCTTACCGGACTCAGCCAGGCGCCCCAGTAGACACTGTTAACCACACCCACAACCAAAAGCACAAGTGAAGCCTGCCTCACGTGGTTTGACCCCACATCAGGAAAACACAAGCAGATGGGAAAGGTCCGAGGCTGTATCTCCGTCCCGCTTCGCCCTCCTTCCCTGGCCACCGAGAACCACTGCCACGCGAGGACAGGGCTCTCCAGAGACCAAGCCACACACACTCTTTTCCTGCTGCTCTCGTTCGCAGGCCTTTGAACTTAACTGCTCCTATGGGCCTGAACTGTCCAGGCTACCAAGCCCAAGCTGGCCACCCAGGCGCTTGGACCAGAGAAAAAGGGAGGAGCTGGAGACACCTTTGGAGCAAGAGTCAGAGGCCCCACGGTGCCCCCACATCGCACCTCCTGCTGCCTTCAGAGCTTGTCCTTGCTGTTTGGGGCCGTGACGGCCGAGGGACCGGCCACGCCTGGCTCCCTCCTGCCTGCTTTCCTCGGCCTGTGTGCTGCCAGGGCGAGACCGACGCCTGCGTCACTCTCGGCTACTCGGCCTCCCAAGCGGTTTCCAGAAAGCAGGAAGCCACAGCAGAAGCTCCCTGGCCTGTCCCTTTTGCATTACTTCAACCTGCCTTTGTCAAGGCCACTTGTTTTTCCATAATCCTTCATGTCTGCTTGACACGTCCCAGGCCAAGTGTACTCCTCAATCACCATGAAACCAGGATCCCTTGTCTCTTACCTACGCTGTGCCTCAGTTTCTTCATCTCTATAGAGCACAGGAACAATAGTACCAACTTCGCTGGACTCTTCTGAGGAATAAAGCAGTTAAAAGCGCAAAGTGCTTAGGACAGGAAGGAGCCAGTAAGTGCGGGCAAGGCTCACTGAAGACACGTGAGCGGTGCCGAAGCCATTAATTCTTTTCCTTTGAAAGCAAACCCTGTGACAGTCTCATGTGACGCACACTTACTTACCTCCCATCCCACAGATGGCGGAGACTTAATGCCAGGCTGGGCTCTGCCTCGCTCGAGTGGGACGGTGTCTGCGTGGGAGCAGGGGAGAGAACTCCAGCCATTAGATCCAAAGGAGAAAACCACCTCCCTCTGGCTTTGGAAGAATGCAGCCCTCTCTTGAGGGCCACGCCCTCTTTGCCTCCCTCCACATGTTCCAAGCAGCGGTGACGGAGGCATAGCTTGGGCCCAATTACTTGCAGCACCGGAGGGCTTCAGGCCAGCCTCCAAGTCAGCCCTGCTAAGTCTGGGCAGAAGTGAGAGAGATGGCCGTGGGCCCTGCTGACCGGCCCCTGCAGAGAGGAGAGTTCTAGATCATAGCACCTGTGGGTCAGTGGTCAGGAGAGGAAGGTTCCACTGGGGCAGGAGGGGAGGGGCTCTGGTCACCTGTGGTGCTCCCGTGAGCCAGAAGCCCAGGGAGGAGGCCAGGGCTTCCGCTTGGTGCCCGGGCTTTCCAGTCCCCTAGCACTTAATCCTCTTAAAAAATCCTCTTGGCTTTTCCAACAAAGTGGCTTCGCGGTGGGGCCTCTTCTCGAATGATCCTGGAAGGTAGGTAGGAGAAGGAAGAATGGAACGGGGAGGGAAGGGAGGGAAGGAAGGGAAGAATCTGAAGGAAATGTCACGTTTGTGGACAGAGCTGGGGATGGGAAGGGGGTGGAAACTCTGAAGAAGGGTAGGGCTTATTAACGGTCCACAGGGGCAGTGGGGGCCAGATAAATTCCATCCAGTGGACTATCATTCAGCAATAACAAGAAACGAGCTGTCAGCCCATGAGAAGACACAGAGGAAATTTAAACACAGGTTGCTAAGAGAAGAAGCCAACCCGATAAGGCTACAGACTGTGCGACTCCAACCATGTGGCGTCTGGAAAAGGCAAAACTGCGGAGACAGTAGAAAGACTAGTGGCTGACAGGGCGAGGGGAGGAACAGGCAGAGCACAGAGGAGCTTTAGATCAGAGAGAAGTAGATACGCGTCTTTATACATTTGTCGAAACCCATGGAATGTACAGAGAGTGAACCGTAATGTAAACTATGGACCTCAGTTAATAATATACCAGTTCGTCAGTCGTAACAAATACACCACAGTAACGTTAACATGGGAAACTCTACAGGGGAGTACGGGAGCTCTGTGCTTTCTGCTCTGGTTGCCTACAAACCTAAAATCCTCTTAAAAAATAAAATCTATTAGGGTGCCTGGGTGGCTCAGTCGGTTAAGCATCCGACTCTTGATTTCAGCTCAGGTCATGATCTCACAGTTAATGGGTTCGAGCCCCATATCGGGCTCTGTGCTGACAGTGTGGGGCCTGCTTGGGATTCCGTCTTCCTCTTTCTCTGCCCCTCCCCTGCTCTCTCTTTCAAAATAAATAAACATTTAAAAAAATTAAAAATAAAAATAAAAAATCTATTAAAGACAGCAAAAACGAGAAGAAAACAAAGCAAAACAAAACCCAAGCCCAAACCATCCCCCCAAGCAAAACTCAGGAGGGCTGGGTCTCGAACTAGAACAGCTGCCTCGGCACACAGGCTTCCTGAGCAACTGCTTGGACATTAGGAGCCAAAGCGGAGGCCTCTCTGCACATGAGGTGTGGCTGCTGAGCCGGCCTCCGGCTCAAACAGGACGACCTTCGTCAAGGTCATTCAGCTGGCTTTCTTTTCCCTGCCTCAAGTCCCTTAAGAAGCCTGTTCTTTCCATAGTTTTGGTGCAAAAGCCAGCCTGGCTAAAAGGATTGGGGCAGCTGGCTGCCAAATGCTGGTGGAGGTTTGCACTTTAGATGAGGCACCAAAAACGGCTTCTCAGCTGGGAAGCTGAGCTGAGGGAAACTTTCCTCCCTGCCATGCTGTTTCCTTCTAACTCGAGCACGTTTGGTCAAGGCTCAGCTGTCACAGGGTCCTGCGCCTCCAGGGGTCCAGTCCTGAGCCCAAGAGAGAGGCGCTACTCACCCTCCCACTGGAGAGACAGTCCCTCGGAGCAGGCGTGGCTGATACTCAGGCACCCTAAGAGCCCCAGGAAGGCCTTCCTTCCCGGGCCCACGATCGCTGATGCTCCTTGGAGCTGGGTGGACCAGAAGACGGTCTTCGGTGGGAAGTGGGGCTCTTTCCCTGCACCCGGCTCCAGACCCAAGTCACTGGGCTCACACGGTGTGGTGGCAACAGTTTCCGAGTCCTGGTCCACATCAGGGTTTCGGTGCGGAAGGAGAATAAACCCTCAGCTCCCGTGGTGCCCTGGAGTAACCCGGGCGATCCAGGCTCATGACTACATCCACTGTCAACGATGCTACTTACGCAGCGCGCTGCTGTCGGCTGGGTTTGGATTCCATCTGTTTACTTACCGGTTGTGTAACCCATAGGAGGTTAAGCTCTCTAAGCCTTCGTTTCTTTGGCCGTGAAATGGGCGTTATAATCCTGGTCTCAGGGGAGACCTCAGGGAGAACGACGCCATCTAAGGGGAGGGTGCCTGGTGGCGGTTAGTTAACATGTGCCCTGCCCCACCGCCCCCCGAGCCCTCCCTCGATACTCCCAGGCTGGGCTTCCTGTGGATCTGGCATCAAGGGATATTCCCCAGAAGCCCTGTACGGCAGCTCTGGGCTCGGAGCTGATTGAAAAGGGAAGAGGGTGGGGAGGGAGGGCAGAAATGCTCTCATTCGGACAGAACTCTTGTCCAGCATGAGAACCTCTGCCGAGCACCCAGAGGCACGAATGGTGCTCAGGGTGTAAGACTGCCTAGCCAAGGGCTCAGAAGACGAAGAGTAGGCTGGGAGGGAGAAGGTCGCAGAACGATTTTATAGTGATCTCGGGGGGCTGGCAGGGATGTGAGAGGCATCGCTATAATGTGGGGCATACGGGAGCAGTTTCCCTGGGCCAGAGCGTCACAGAGGCACAGGAAGCAGGCACAGGAAATGGGCCAGGGAGCACCCGCCCCCCTCCCCCAGGACTCTCACTGCAACCAGGCAGGTTCATCTCTGTTTATTTTTCAAAACAAAACTAAAAATCACCACTCAAAATATTTGAGGAGAGTGCTCAGCTCAATCACAGTTAAAAGCTCTATGTCATTTGCAGCCAGAGCATCGTGGACTGGTGGTCCGAAACGAGAGCTTCTGGCATCGCTCGGACGGGGCCAGGCAGCCTGAGACGGCCCTCTCCTGTCCCGTCAGCCCCACTACCGTTCTCTGTACACTGCCACCCGGGGGCGGCAGCCGGCCAACCCGAGCCAGCTGAGGCGGACGGCACGTACACGTTAGAAGACCTCTCGGTTCCCCACTGTGCTTCTGATTTGACCATCCGGTACCTCCCTCTCCCATTAGGGGATCCAAAAATGTCCACGAAGAAGGAAGGTAGGCTGAGGCCCAGGTGCTGGCGTTGTCAGGATGAAGACCGAACGCAGTTCTGACTCCTCGTCTTCACTGGAAGGGCGAACTCCCTGCCCGGGTCCTCCAGGGTCAGAGGTGGAAAAACAGATTTGGTGCCATCATCGCTCGTGTTTAATGTTGGCTTCGCTTCGCTCCAAGGTGACCCCATTGCCATTCCGAGGGCATTCCTTCTTATTCCAATCCTTTTCTGTGTAAAATTCGGCTAGCACGGGGCAGTGCTCAGAAGCCACTCCTCCCCAGGACCAGTTATCTGGAATCCAAGGGTTCGTGAGGCCTTCTCTCACGACAGCCCAGTGACCTGGAGAGAGAGAGAGAGGAAGAGAGACCCAGTGATCAGGCCTGGGGCTGGGTGGGGTCGCAGGCTGGCAGGAAGAGGGCTCTGTTACGTATCTGCAAAGCCAGGATTCCCTTCAATACTCAGATCCCCAGCTTGCCTGGGTACACAGAATGTTCCAGCCGATTTGGCTTCCGGGACAAGTGAAGGTTTACCACGTAGGCCCTGAAGCCCCCTTGCCTCCGTCCCCTAGGCTTCCCACCGATTCACACATCCGTCAACCTCTGGTTGACCTCCTCCTCACTATACACCCCTTCTAATAGGAGCAGCAAAAGTAAATATATTTGATGTAAGGTCAATTGTCTCTCAAAGACATCCAAAGTGAAAGTTTTATTTCACAAAGCAAAGGTAGTAAGTGGGGGAGGGAGGTAAAGAGCTATAAGACAGAGTAAAAAGGAGAAAGTTCTTACAGAGGCTTATGAGAAAGTAACAGTATTTTAAAATAATGCTTTAGGGAGTGTCTGGGTGGCTCATTCGGTTAAGCATCTGACTTCAGTTCAGGCCACGATCTCACAGTTTGTGGGTTTGAGCCCTGCATCAGGCTCTGTGCTGACAGCTCAGAGCCTGGAGCCTGCTTTTGATTCTGTGTCTCCCTCTCACTCTCTGCCCCTCCTCTACTCACCCTCTGTCTGTCTCTCAAAAATAAATAAACATTAAAAAATAAAATTATGCTTTAGAAATATATAAAGCAGAAGTATATTTGAAAAACAGTGAGGGGCAACTGGGTGGCTCAGCTGGTTAAGTGTCCAACTTCGGCTCAGGTCATGATCTCAGGGCAGTTCATGAGTTCAAGTCCTGTGTCTGCTTCAGATTCTGTGTCTCCCTCTCTCTCTGCCCCTCCCCAGCTTGTGCTCTGTCTCTCTGTCTCTCGCTCTCTCTCAAAAATAAACATTAAAAAAAAACTAAAAAAAGAAAAGAGAAACAGTGACTAAATAGTTACAGTACCGCTGGAGCCCCTCAGTGAGAAGCGGTATCATGTTAGTGGAAGTGCGAGCAGGTCTCGGCTGAGCCGCGGCCTGCCCACGTGACGGTTCCGTGATGGTGGCCACTCTTCCCTGTACCTTTGTTTCTATAACTTCACAGCGCGGGGATGGATGAAATGATTCCTAACTTCCTTCTGGCCCCGTGTTCTCAACCCGCCAGCCCTCCTGGGGAGAGCCGCTGTCTGCAGGCGCCCCCTGGCGGCCGCTCTCGGGCTGACAGCGCATTTTCTGCCTAGTTTGATCATGGTCGCTCCCCCTGAGACCCGCTTCCTTCATCCTTCAGATCCTCCCCCGACACAGTCCAACAGGCAACCGGCCCCCAGAGAGAGGTAGAGGCTGGTGATACAGTCTGGACTGGGGGGAAGATCTCAGCCCTGGCTGCCCGCTAGGCTTCTCAGGGAGGACTCCTGAAGTGCGTTTTCACAAACGTTCGGTGTCTCCCTGAAGTATATGTATAACACGTTGGGACTTAGTGAAACAATCTGGTCATTCATCAAAAAACCTTACTGTCACTGTCATATTTTTTTTTTAATTTTTTTTAAATGTTTATTTTTGATATTTATTTTTGAGAGACATAGAGACAGAGAGTGAGCAGGGGAAGGGCAGAAAGAGAGAGGGAGATACAGAATCTGAAGCAGGCTCCAGGCTCTGAGCTGTCAGCACAGAGCCTGACGCAGGGGCTCTAACTCACAGACCGTGAGATCATGACCTGAGCTGAAGTTGGCCGCTTAACCGACTGAGCCACCCAGGCGCCCCTCTGTCCTATTTATGACAAATTGCTTCCTGACCCAAGTCTGCTCAGCAGACTCGGTCGGGGGCTGCGTTGTGGCGCTGAGATTACTAACCGCACCCTGGTCCTCACAGTCCGTGAGAAGCATGTCCCCTGTCCTACCGTGAGGCTCTGAGACATGTCTGCTCTTCCTCAGCGGCCGTCCCTCGGGGCACGGAAGCCTCAGGCCACAGTACAGGTGCCTGAATGTTACAGGGCTCGAGGAGTGTCTGCTGAATGACTAAGTGTCCTTAGAGAAAGCTATCAGCTCACCTCTGAATCAGTACTCTGCTGGCCTAGAACCGGGTTTGCCAGAGACGCAGTCTGCCGCTGCTGAAGATCAGTAAAGGCCTTTTAATTATTTTTCACAGCCCCCCCTCTTAACCCTTAGAAGCAGCTCTGTTTGAACGATAATTATATAGGCACCTAAACGATATATGATGCTGTCAATGCCCACAGAGGAGGGAAGAACTCTTGACCCCAGTTATCGAACCAAAGGATCTGGAACTCTCGGTTTGGACGGGTCTCTCTTACTCCATCTCTGAACAGGAGAAGGGACGAGTGACTTCTGCGTTACCTGTGAAAACCTTCTTTAAGCTTTTACTGAGCCAGATGTTGTCCAGGGACTTTGAGCCTTGGGGGTTCTTGGTGCTGATGTTGGTGAAGGTGTGTGCAGGGACCAGGTGGGAGAATTTTTCTTTCCTTAAGATATCATAGTCACTGCTGTCAGGTCCCTGGCCGAAATCTCCTAAAACAACCATGTCTTTTTCTCCTGGAGGTGGAAGAAAGAAAATCAGGTGTTTAAGCGGTGGTGGGAGGTAAACCCGACGCTCGCCATAACCCAGTCAGCAGGATCCCGATTCTCTGACTGGACTCCCCAGGGCTAGGCATGCGTATGGTTCTCATTCTTCCAATGTTTCCAAATACCTTGTCCAACAAACAAACAAAAAACCAAAATACACACAGAAGTTTAATAGTAGGTTTGTAACCCATTTGGAAAAGGAAAGATACAGGAAGCAGAGAGCACCTGTTTCGGCTCAGGTGTTCCAAATCTCATGGCAGGAAAAGTCTGACGATCTCGTCCAGATATTTAACAAAAGCCAGACAAACATTTACTGGGCACGATGAGGAAAAAAGCATGCAAAAATACAAGACGGTGGCCGTCTACAAGTCAAGGAAACCATCCTGCTGATACCTTGATCTCAGACTTCTAGCCTCCAGAATGTGAAGAAATACATTCCTATCATCTAAGCCACCCGGAATGTAGTATTTTGTTACGGCAGCTCTTGCGGACTAATACAGGGCCAGAGTGAAAAGTTTTTCCCCTTAGAGTATTTTCAACATTTCTACCATTGTCTGGCGTTCCCTAGAGTAACTGGAGTCATCATGAAGTAATTCCCAGAGGGAGCAGACATTCTGAGAGGACAGTGGACCCCAGCTAGGCTCTGGGATTCCCATCATCTCTGTCTGACTGTCACTTCCCGTCTCAAGGTTCCCTCCAGGGGAGTCGCATGATCACAGCTAGCAGGGTTTCTGTCCTCACTTTCAAGGGAGGCTTTAAGGAAAGCAGTTCCTAAGTGAGAGCCAAATGTATCTGAGACGTTCAGAAAGTCTTTCTCCTGGACACCAGTATGTTTCAGCAATAATGGCTAGAGGCAGAGATTGAAAGTGAAATGACAAACACCACCAGCAGAGGGCACCCGTACACTGCAGATGACAACCCACTCTGGGGTTCCACCATGAGTGGACTCTCCTGGGGTTCCACCATGTGGCCTACAGAGATGTAACGGGACCCAGGTTGTACCTCAACAACACCTCGATGTGTCTTGAGAAATCAGTGCCAACTTCAGGAAAGCAGACTTGAGAATAATATGAACAACTCCTACCTGGCCGGGGCTCGTGACCATCCATGAGCCCTCACCCAGTATTGGGCCTTCTCCACATGTATGAAGCTAAGTCTCTGAGAGGGTGAGAGGCTTGCCAGCCCTCGAGCCCAGGGCTCTTCCTAAAGGGCTAGAAAGGAAGAGCCACAAGGACGTGGGCTTTTCATCACAAAATCCCATGTGCCCGGAACAGTGCCTGCGGCGCGGCGGACGCTCAGTAAACACGTATGGAATAAACGCACGCACAAGGCATGAGCAAAACCCCCAGAATTAAGATGCACACTTTGAAAGGAAAGAAGACAGAGATGCTACATTTGTTAAATAACAAGAAAAACTGAAGTTTAGGAGAAATGAGGCGGAACGTTCCGACATAAGGAGACATGTTTTCATTGGGATGCGGACCTGAAAAAGTTTGGGCCAAAAAGAAGCCTGAAAGCAGGAGAGAGACTGGTGTCAAAGGTCAGCAAAGCCAGTTCCGCGCAACTTCAAGGATGACAGACAACGGCTCTTTCTGAGAGCGCACATCCAGGTCTCTTACAACTCATCTGCTTTCGGTTAAATTGCTCTCGGTGATGGGGCGTCTGGGTGGTTCAGATGGTTCGTTACGCATCTGACTCTCGGGTTTCGCCTCAGATCTCTCGGTTTCGTGGGTTCGAGCCCCACATTGGGCTCTGCGCTGGCAGTGAACACAGTCCTTGCCTCTGAGAATCCACAGGTGCATGGGGGCCTGAATTCACCTAGAAATCCATCCGCCTGAGATGGGCTCCTTAGTTCCCAGGAGCGGTGGGGAGAATGCTTGGGGCTGACTTCCTCAGTCCCTAGATTAACAGAATGCCGGTGACAACAGCAGGAGCTGGTCTCCACTGAGGGATAGTCCTGCCCAGATGCCAACCCGTACTATGCACCCTGTTTCGTGCTAGCTGAGTTCACAGAGAAAGCCCCAGTGGGGTCTGGAAGAAGCCCATCCCATCAGAGGACTGGCACCCTACACGCTGACGTCAACCCAGACGCGCGTTCCCGACAAAGGCAGAAAGGCCCAGAGCTTGCTAATCGAATCGGTTCTCTTTGCTCTGATAGCTGTGGAAGAAAAGCTTAGTCTTTGTTTTAGCTCAGCACCTCTGCTAATAATCAATTTGACCTTGTGCCTCGGGCACTCCGGAGCGCTTCCCGAATCCCTGGGTCTGCTGTGTCACCAGTTCACAACTGGGTATTAGTTACAAGCACGAGGGCACGGGGAGCATGAGTCACTGTCCACACCTGGACAAGTCAAGGCGAGCCAGGCTGTGGGTCAATAGTCCCTTGGCAACTTGGAACGAAAACCCGACCACTCTCTGGAGGTCAGGTTTTCTCACTGAAAAAACAGTGAGAGGTTATCAGAGAAGCTATGAATGGGCATCTTGTTTTTCTACTTCCGTGTATAGACAGGGAAAAGCTTGAGGTCAAGAACAACAGAAAGGTCCACAGATTTTAAATGCTGTCAAGTCATCCTTTTTAATAGGCCAGTGACCAGCTATGGGTAAGCAATTTCCCAAAAGCTGTTTCTTGGATGGAGTAGCTCAGCTTGGACATCTTTCTTTCTTTTTTTTCCCCAGCCCAAAGATCCCTGATTTAAGTAGAACGCCAGTCACAGCGCATCCTGGTTCACAATGTAAGTTGCAAATCCACGTCCAGGGCAGCATTATCCACAACAGCCAGAGGACGGAAGCCAGGTATTTGTCAACCAATGAATGGATAAACCAAATGTGGCTGTATACATACGACAGAATAGTATTTGGCCTCAAAAGGAAGGGAAAGAGAGCGAGTGAGCACATGCAAGTGAGCAAGTGGCAGAAAGAGAGAAAGGAAGAGAGAAGGAAGAGAGGAAGGAAGAGAGGAAGGAAGAAAGTGGGGGGGGGGGCTTTTATTAGGGGCTCACCTAAAGTGGGGCTCCAACTCAGGAACGGTGAGATCATGACATGAGCCAAAGTCAGATGCTTAACGACTGAGCCACCCAGGCACCCAAAAAGGAAGGAAATTCTGACACACACTAAGACATGCAGGAACCATAAAGATACAATGTAAGTGAAGTAAGGAGCCACAAAAGGACAAATACTGCAGGATTCCATTTGAACCAGGTGCCCGGAGTGCTCCACTTCAGAGACAAAGAGTAGAAGGGATTGTCGCTGGGGGCTGGGGAAGGCGGCGGAGGGGAGCTCGTGTTGAATGGGCCCGGAGTTTCCGTTTGGGAAGATGAAGGCGGCCTGCAGACGGATGGACATCCTGGTTGTAAAACCACGTAAACGTACATAATGCCACCAAACGCTTAAAAACGGTGAAGACGGTGATTGTCATGTTACGTATATGTTACTACAATAAAAAAATCTTTTTAAAATGTAAATCTACAATTTGACCGAATTATTTTTAAAGCCGAATTCTCACGAATCACTCCTGTGAGGGGCTAGCATGGAGGAGGCTTAGAAACCTAGAGACTATCGGTGAAGACTTGAAAACCCAGAAGACAGTTCTGGGCCTCCAGCTGTCACCTAGAGAAGGGCAGGGCTCTGACAAGCCAAGCCACATTGAAAAAGTCCCAGTCTTTATAGCAGCATTAACTCCTCCTTCTGGTCAACTACGCACATGGAAAACTTTCTGTATTCCTGGGGTAGAGCCTGGAAACAAAGAGCCGACTTCCTCCTGAAGCTCTGCTCTTTTCAACGTTCTCTTAATTCCTTGGGTATATGTGGAGTCCGCTCTGTCCGCGGAGCCCTTACTGTGTGCCTGGGACATCCACAGACCATTAACAGGCCCCCCGGGCACCCCCGTTGAGGTGAGCACTGGCCATTCCCTGACCAGACGGGCTGGAAGTGGGTGGTGACTTCCCTGAGGTCCTGCAGCAACGGAAGGAGCTAAGATCAGCGAGGTTTTCTGAGAGCTCGGGGGTGATCTGCATGCCACGGGGGAGGAAACGTCTACCTTGTGCTCATCAGGACCTTCCCAGGCGCCAGCTGCCTCTCTTTCACGAGATGAGCACATGCCAATCTGCAGGTGGCATCGGCACAGCAGCAGCTGAACGTAGGAGGACTTGTCACGGGGGAGGGTGTCATCACTTTTTCCCCCCTAATCCTTTCCATCAGAGAGACTGAAAATCCCCAAAGCTGACACTGTGGAACACGCACAGTAGGCCCAGAGACGAAGGTGTCACCACGCACAGAGGTGGCCGGGCTTGCTCCTCGAGATGCAGGGGCTGTGACGTTCTGTGCCCTCAGCATGCGCTGCTGTGGACAGCACAGTCGGCCTGCGGGATCGGAGGGAGGCTCGGAAGAGGCGGCCCCCTGCCTGCCCGCTGCAGAAGCGGGAGTTGTCGGCCCAGTCGCAGAGAAAGACCATCTCCTACCTTTCAGAGTTTCCTGCAAGGTCTGTGCAAAGGTCGCCAAGCGGTGGCTGTCGCTGTGATTCCTGCTTGGATTGTCGCCCCCAGGGAGGATCATGGTTGCCAGGTGAAGGTTCACAAGGGTCAAGTCATTGCTTCCCACCTAGGCAAGAGGAAACAAAGCAGCGGGGACAGGGTTAAATGTTCATATTTCCTGTATTCGTTACTTCTGACTTAGGAACCTCTTCTTGCACGATATTGACAACAGCGAACGCAAACAAGGCAAGCTCACACTCTAGGAGCTAAGGCAAGGCGGCTCGAGGCTGGATTCTTTTGAGGCCCCTGGAGGACATCACACACCCCCCCCCCATTCCAACTTAGGGTCTGGAAAACCAGGCGCGTCTGGAAATGTCAGGTTTTGTCTTTTGTTTTTTCCTTTTAAGCAACCACAAAAAATGAGGTGGCTCCTGCGGCTGGTCGTTAAGCAAGAGGGTTGTTATCCTCTAGGGCCGGCCCGTGATGCCTCCGCCAGGACCCACTGCTGGTACCTGCTTCCTTCCCCACCCTACACACATCCCACCCACCCACCCCCCTTGCATTCTGTTCTCTCTGGAGACCACCATGCTCTGCCGCTCACTTTCACCAGATCTCAAACGTGTCAAACAGGAAAGCTGGCTGAACCCTGGCAGCTTGGGGTGCGTCGCAGCCCCACGTCCCCAGGGCAGGTGTCATAGTGGGCAGGTACAGAAACACGCAGAGTCGGTCTCCTGGGCACGGCAGCGGTGCTCAGCTGCTCGGGGTTTGGCAATCCTGTCCTTCGTTTGTCATGCTAACACACACTAAACGCTGTTGGGAAGGACGGGGGTGCAGGGGGGAGCCCCCAGGAAGTGGAGGCTGCTGGTTTCGTCTTACAGATGTGACCCCAGTTCATCATCACCACCCCCCAGCCTGAAGAGCTCTCTGCAGCTGTGGCTCTGACCACAGAGAAACCTCGAGGCCACAGGCAGGGAAGCCCAGCCTAGAGGGGCTGGAGAGATGAGCCGTGTCTCCGAGCCATATGGCACTTGCTTGGCGGAGACTGCGGTAAAGGACTGAGTGCCTGTCTGTGCACTTCATTTAGAGGATCGGGCCAATACTTTGTGACACAATAGCATTTTCTCATCAGCCATTAAAAACAGCCAGACTGTTATGGGGGACCTGGGTGGCTCAGTCGGTTAAGTGTCCAACTTTGGCTCAGGTCATGATCTCACAGTTCATGGGTTCGAGCTGCGTGTCGGGCTCTGTGCTGACAGCTCAGAGCCTGGAGCCTTCAGAGTCTGGGTCTCCCTCTCTCTCTGCCCCTCCCCCACTCACACTCTGTCTCTCAAAAATGAGTAAATGTTAAAAAAAATTAAAAAATAAAATTAACAAAAAATCCAAGCAGCCAGACCATTAGACACACTGGTTGGTCTGGCTGTTGCCCTGCCAGGTCAAAGCAAGCACGACTACTCTACCTACAACGGAAATCCGGCATGCCATTAGGAGGTTTTGAAGATGGTTACTGGCAGGTTTTACACATCGATCTCCTAAGCACAACCACAGGCACCCCAGCAACTTTGCAGCCGGGGGCAGGAGCCTGGTCCAGATCCTAGCCAGAACCCACACAGTCCCCAGCACAGAGGCTGCCCTGGCCAGGTGCTGCCAGAGACCACATTGTGCTTTGAGGCAACTCTCAGGCTCCAGGACTGCTCTGGAGCACATAGATGGTGGGGGCGGGGGGTGTGCTCAAACACTCAGCAAGTAGTTTCCTAGGCTCTGTGACGAGGGACCTCTCTTGCCTGACCCTGGGACTTCACGGGCAGGTGTCATGGGGATAAGGTCAACTGAGTGCTGACTGGGTGATGTGTTTTGGCTGCTGGCTTCTTTTTTCCTCCGAATGCCCAGCTTCTGACTGTTCGTTGTTCACGACCATGTCCCAGGTGTATCCGGAGGACTCAAAGAGGCAGCTCAGACCAGTCCACCTGCTGCTATCGACGTTCACGTGGGGGAGGGCTCATCTGGAGAGGTCAGTGGGGGGGCTGCCCTGACCCCACACGCAGAAGCTCTTCTTGAACCCCTCCGCACCCAGCTGACCCCTTGAGGGCCTTCCCCTCCTCCCGGTAAGGGGAAGGGTGGCCTCAGAACCAGTTCTGCTGTCCTTTGGAAAATAGGCAGTCCTGGGCCCTGTCCCAGAACTTCTGTGTGTTTGGGGTACAGTCCAGGAATCCCTGATTTTAAGAAAATCTCCCCAGGTGATTCCGATGCATGTTAGATTTGTGACCCAGCCACTTGATCCCCTTCCTGCCCAGATGCCAGAGTTACTGGAGCTAGAGTTCCCCACCCCCCCACCCCCCCTGCCAGAGCCCTCTCATTCCTGTCCTGGACAAGTTCGCTGGCCAAGGGAACCCCAGGGGGACATGCTGACCTGACCCTGAAAGAGAATAAAATCGAGACAAAAAGATGAGGCCTCTCTGGACCACAGTTTACAAAGAGACCCCCCCACCCAATCCCCTTCTGGTTTTAGAAGTAGACCTTCATGGCAACATGGAATGGTACCTTGAACCTCGCGAGGTACGGGCTGGGCCCCGTGGGCTTCCCGTGCCCATTGCCGGGGGAACTCTCCTGCGAGGCAGCATCTCTCAGCTCCACCCCGGCCGCAGCGTCCCACAGGAATCCAGAGAACCCAGCCCTCTGCGGGAGAAGGGCAGCAATCAGTTGGGCAGGAGGAGCCGGGGGGGGGGGGGGGTAGGGGGGTGGGGGGTGGTTCTGCACTGGGTCCTGAGATCACATGCACAGGGACTGTTTCTGAAACAACAGAACACCCCCAAAGCCACAGCACGTTCCTCCTTCCCCCTGCCCCAAATTTCCCACACTGCCGATTTCAGAGTTTTATCTGCAGCCAGTGGGGCCTAGGCTGTTATCTTTCTGAGGGTGAAGTGAGGGGAAGCTTCCACTGAGCACAGAGTTATCTTTTTAATCATCATGCCTCATGACGCAGACACTCGTATCCCTGTCCACCAGGCGGGGGTTCAGCTGCTCAGAAAGGGTAAGTAACTTCCCTAAAATCCCACAGCTGGTGAGCAGCAATGCTGAGAATCAAATAGAAGACACGAAGGGGTAGGCTTTACCCAATAATTAGTGGCTGCATACAACAATCAGTACCTAGCACCTAGGAAATCCTCGATAAATATTTGCTAGATGAATGGAGGTCAGTGCTAATAGTCACAATGGTTTACAAGTGGTCAAAGGCCCTCTGCAGGTGGACAGGGCTCACACAGGGGTCTGCAGCCTGGGTGCAGGGCCCTGTGAGGGCCAACTGGTGGTGTCAGGAGTGTCCTGGGCCTTGGTGCCAAACGCTGCCATCTCCAGCTTCAGAATCTGCCAGTTTCTCACTGCTATCCCTGGGGGCCTTCTGGAAAGAGGAGAAGCTTTCTCTCCCACCCCGTCAGGCCATCTGGAGGCTCTGCTGCCTGAGACCAGCAGCAGGATCTGTGGCATCCCTGGAGGGGCCCGCGATGCTCACTGTGAAAGGAGAGGAAGGGACTCTGCACAGCCCAAGTGGCCTCTGCTGGATCCCAGTGCCACGCCTTGCTGGGCTCGGGCCTCAACTAGACCAACTCGTGTGGAGGAGGAGGGAAGGGGCCAGGAGGGAACTGTGTTCTCATGCTGTGCACTTTGATATTTATAGAACCACAGGCTTGCCCGCCCACTGGAGAGAGGCCGGCTTAAGAATCGGAAGAGCCGGATCTCAGGAACACCTGTGTCACTCAGCTGGGGGACTACAGGAGCCCTCCATTTTCTAAACCTGTTTCCTTGGGTAGAAAGGGAGGGAAATGGGATTTGCCTTTTTGGTTTTGGATGGTTATCCCCCGCTTTACTGTTTCTCAAGCAGTGGTGCCAGAGTAACCTGCCGAAAGTACCGTTCAGGCCGTCGGCTCTGCGGGAAACCTTCCGTGGCTCCCCAGGGCGCACTGCCCACCGCCCGAGGAGCCCTCCAGGTAGGTACCTTCCTGTTCAATGCGGCCCTTCGCACCTGCTCACCCATGTTCCCAACAGGACTGAGCGTTTCTGGGAGCATCTCCCAGGCCCCCGGTCCCCGGCCCCAGGAGGCCCCCCTGCTAGAAGAACCGCTGTGCCTCCAGCAGAGCCATGGGAGGTGTTAGAGCCAGAGCCCTAATGAGGTTCCGGGCTGACTCCCCCTGGTGGCGGCTGGAGGAATTTGGGGCAGATCAGTTTCTCCTGTGCAGCTGCCCCTCCAGCTGTGGGGCCAGGACCTGGACGCTGAAGAGAGGCACCCGGATGTCACTGCAGGCCTGGGGAAGACGCCAGGTGCACCTACCACTCTCCCATCCCCGTCTCCGGTGGAGATCGAGTGTGTGCGGTTTGCAGATACAATTTATTACACAGTGTTTACAGAATTTTTAGGTTATCTGCCCATATTTAAAATTCAGGAACTGTCACATTAAAATCCAAATATGTGCATCCCTCTAGAGACCAAGAGATTTTCCCACATGAGGCCCAAAACCTTCCACGGCAACAAGCGCATGGACCCAGCCGCAGCCTGGGACAGGCGTGGACTTCCAGCCCGGCACAGCCCGGCCAGCCTGCCACCTCACGTGGACCCCGCGAGGCCCCGGCCTGTGTGCAGTTAATGAAGCATTTCAGTGCACATTACTGTTTAAGTCCTACGGCCACCCAGTGATTTAGGGAAGGGGCTATTGCTCCCATCTTAGCAATGAAGGAACTGAGGCTGCGAAGTTTAACTGCCTGAACTTGGGTCTCCCTGCAACTGCACACTGTTCTCCAGTGGCCTTGAGGCCCCAATCTGGAGTAGGGTTTCTTGCCTTGTCCCTTCAACAGGCTGTGAGCTCCCGGAGGGAGGGGCTTCATCAGCTCAGGTTGCACCCCTGCCCTGGGCTCACAAGGAGTGAAAACAGGCAGGGCTGCATCCCCGGGTCTGTTTTACTTACCAATGTTTTTCTGGCATGTAGCATAGTGCCCGGCATGCGGTAACCTTTCTAAGTTTTCAGTGGACAAATAAAGGGTGTTAAATGGACTATAAGAGCCTAATGAACCCACCTATAAAATACTATTTTTTAAAGAAAGGCAAGGTGGGGGAGCGGTGCCTGGGTGGCTCACTAGGTTAAGTCTGACTCTTGGTTTCGGCTCAGGTTGTGATCTCAGTTTCATGAGTTCAAGTCCCCCATCGGGCTCTGTGCTGACAGTGCTGAGCCTGCTTGGGATTCTCTCCCTGCCCCTCCCCTGCTCATGCTCACTCCCTCACTCTCTCCAAATAAAAACAAACATTAAAGAAAAAGGCAAGGTGGTAGTGTTATCTCTATGTGGACTGAGAAGGAACAACCATGGGCTACAGAGGTAAAGACTAAATACGTTCCAAGTTGGCTAAATTTCCACCCTAAGGGGAATGTACGCTGTCACCTATAGGAACCATTTATACTCCAAAACATGAAACCCAGAGAAATAAGATTTATATCACATTTTTAAGTAGTAGCTAAAAAACAGAGCTTATTGTCAATAAATACTTTAAGCCAGTATATATTTATAATTTAAAAGCCCCAAAATCTCATTATCGCTCACATAAATGCTATTCCTGTGTGTTTATAAACATGTTGGGCATACTAGAAAAAAAATACAACATCGGCATTTATAGAAAAACTGTGTAATGACACGGTTTTCGACGCAAGATTAACAACCAGAAGTCTATTTTAAAATCCAAAACCCCACTAACAGCAAACGTTCCAAATGAGTACAGACCTCAGTCTTCAGTCGATCTGTCAGAGTGAAAACATACCCTCACAGCGATTTGCCCCCAGCCACGGGGGAAATACCAACGGGAGAAAATTCAAAATTAAAATCTGCTCGAAACGTCCACAGAACATTTCCACGTGCACAGTTTCTACCACCGAAAGCAAAGGCTTCGCCTATGAATTAAGTGAATCTGAAGTTTTCAGTCAGTGAACAATGGACTCTCCACTAACTTGGCAGAGGATGGAACTGTGGAGACAGGATTAAGAGGACAAAGGACAGAAATACCCCATTTGCAGCCTTGGCTCCAGACAGGATTTCTCCTCTCCTCCCAACACCCCAAACCCCCGTTTCCGTCTGGGCAGCAGTCCATTCCCAATCTAAACATGAAGAACGAGGGCATTTTGAAACGAATAGCAAAGAGCTAAGAAATGTGCAGACACACAAAACTGCACCGAGGATGTTGGCAAAGGAAAGTGTTAAAAGTCTTTGATTAGAGAAAAGAAAGGTTTCAAGAAAATAGCGATAAAAATCCGAGTTTTGCAGATGAAGGTACCTTCTGGAGCGGCGTGGAGGGCGTCTCGGCAACGACGGCCTTCCAGCACCCCCGGGACCCCTTCCACTTGCGGATGGTGGGCAGGATAGGCTGGTTCAGCTCCATACAGAACTGCAAAGACAGAGCACAAGTCGGTCTATGTTCCTGCCTAGAGCACACCCAGCTGGTGGCAGCCGGAGGAGCCGGGAAATGCCTAACCCTGACTCATCAGCCTTATTCAGAGGTTGTCCGACTACATCTCTGTTCTTAGGGTTTGTGAAGATACAGAAAGCTAAAAAAAAAAAAAAAAAAAAAAAAAAGCCCCACAAATTAAAAATCAAATTTACCTATAAACCACACAATTATCACCTGGGGCGGATCTCAGTTCATAGAAATCGATTCCCTTTGTAGCATTCTAGTACAGATAGCTCAAAAGGAGCTGTTGGAATCCTTTTGATCCTTGTAAAACCAGGGGTTTCGAGGTCCCAGGAGGGTCTAGCTCAGTATCAAATGTGGAGGCAGGAAGGGGAATACATGGTGTCTTTCTGCCCCGAGCCTAGCTTACAGGTGGACAAACTGCCCCCGGCTCCATCTACAACCACCATATTGTTCGCTTTGATGCTCTTAATTTTTTTTTAAGATTTATTCATTTTTCAGAGACAGAGCGTGAGGGAGGGAGATACAGAATCCGAAGCAGGCTCCAGGCTCTGAGCTGTCAGCACAGAGCCCGATTCGGGGCTCAAACTCATGGACCGTGAGATCATGACCTGAGCCGGAGTCGGACACTTAACCCACCGAGCCACCCAGGTGCCCCTCTTTGATGCACTTTTGAGGAGAGAGCCCTGCTGTCATGGCTCCGACACCCCACGTGTGTTTATAGGGTGTGTTTCTTTTCGCTTATCCCGTTCCTCCAAAACGGCATGGGAACCGTAGAGGGATTTTATCGCCAAGGCAAAAGAAAATTGCACTGACCAAGTAAATGAAGAGTGAAAAAACTATGTGCTCCTAAATAGGTGGACCAGCTCCTCTGACTCACGCCTCAGTCACCACCCGGCCGCTTGAGGACGGTCCTTTTGGAGGGGTCCCCAGAGTTTGTCATATTTGGGTTTAGATTTTGAGAAGCTCCAACATCTGATTCTGCCCCTTCTTGGTGACGCCGTGTGTCCCTTTGCTTCACGTACCTCGGAGCACGCCACTCACCTGTTTCTGTGCCGGGCCCTACCAAGTGAGTCTTCTGGCTTCCCCGGGCACCTCCCCACCCTCCTTCCCTCGAGCTGTCCGTAACTAACCTTACTTCACTCCGTAGCTTCAGCTCACACCTCTGTCCCGAAGGCCCCCAAATCTGTACCTGCAACTCAGATTTCTCTCCTAAGGCCTGAGCTGCATTTTGACAACCTTTTTAACATTTCTATCTGAATGTCTCCATAGGACCACGAGCCCGACGGGACCACAAAGAGACCGGCCCTTCCTCCCCCACCCCCGTGTCCCTCTCCGTTCCTGGTATTTCCATCCTTACAGCTGCTCCGACTCTTCCCTCTCCTCCCAGGTCCCGTCTCTCACCCGGCCGGGCCCACCGATTCTATCATCTCGTGTCCGGAGCCCCTCTTTTTGTTCTCTAGTCCCAAGGCCGTGGCCTGTTTCAGAGCCTCGTCTTCTCTCACCTGGGTCACCAGCATAGCCGTGAAGTTTTCCTGCCTCTCTGTCATTCAGTCACCCCCCATGTGTCCTCTGGGTAAGTTGGGATGGCCGTGCTGACGCGCTATCCCTGTGGTTCCTACAGTGTGGCCCGGGGCCCAGGAGCTTCCGCGTTACCTGGGAGTTTGTTAGAAACCTCCGGCCCCATCCTATGCCGCCGACTGGATCAGAAATGCGAGTGAGGCCCAGCGATCTGTGGTTGACAAGCCCGCCCCACAGGTGATTCTGACCCTGCTAATAAGGTTAGAGAACTGCAGCTGGCCAGACCCTCATAAGCCTCTGCCCCCAGGGGCCGGCGGTGCTGTGGGCGAACAGCTGTCAGCGGTCAGCCCCCTGCAGGGGCACCTCCGCTGGAGAGCTGCATTTCTGGCCCCTCCCGGCCCGCCTCAAACTGCTTATGCTGTAAGAGGGAAGATGAGGCATCCCTCCCTGGGGAAGGGAGGAAGCAGGACAGGAGGTCTGCTTTAGATACGTGCTGTTCTCTCGCTCTCAAAATAAATAAAGGAAAAAAAGAAGAGCAGGGGCGCCTGGGGGGCTCAGCCGGTTAAGGGTCCTACTCTCGATTTGATTTCGGCTCAGGTCATGATCTCAGGATCCTGAGCTCAAGCCCCGCATTGGGCTCTGTGGTGACGGTGGGCGGAGCCTGCTTGGGATTCTCTGTCTCCCTCTCTCTCTTCCCCTCCCCAGCTCGTGCTTGCACTCTCAATCTCAAAATAAATAAACTTTTTTTCAAAATTAAAAAACAAGAGAGAAAAGAGGTGTGCCGTTCTTGGGGCTCTGCTTTTACGGTTAGACGATGAAGTGTCTGCCTTTCCCCGACAGCAGACGATGTACAGAGCAGAGACTGTACCCAAGTCACCTTTAAAAAGGTTTTTTTTAAATTAAATTTATTAATTTTGAGAGAGAGAGAGAGAGAGAGAGGGAATCTCAAGCAGGCCACAATGTCAGCACAGAGCCTGATGCAGGGCTCAACTCAAGAACGATGAGTCATGACCTGAGCCACAATCAAGAATCGAACCCTCAACCGACTGAGCCACCCAGGCACCCCCCCCCACCCCTGTCACCTTTATAAAGCCCACCTGACACCGAGCATGGCGCCCATGGACACTCACCGAGCCTCTGCTAGTGAACCAGGAAACTTCAGGAAGACTGCACTCCCCAGCAGGGGTATGACACACGGAGTTGGGGGGAGGGGATTTCTCCTTGCAGCTGATTATCTAAACAATTGCATCAATTTCAACCTCACTTCGAGTGTGCCTGAGCGAGTGTGCCTGAGCGAGTGTGCCTGAGAAGTGTTCTCTTTGGGGTTTGATCATCGGGGCTTTTATCGTTTCCCGACTGTGGACGGTGTTATTCCTAAAGGGGGCCTTTACCCCAGATGAATCCCTGTGGCCAGATGGTCTTGGCTGGAAGCCATCGCTGGATGGGAAATGAAGCACTTTGGAAAATGCAGCCGGAATGTATCGACTACAACTTTAGGGAATCTAGCGAGGAAACGGACTCCACAAAGGGTCCAATTTCCTGCTGGGAAATCATTTGCTTGCTGAGTGGTCATTAGAGCTGAATCTGAGAATCATTAAAAGGGAGAGAAGCTCCGAATGCCCATCTGGTGCTTCGTTCTTCTCCATGCGGGGAGTCCTGCACCTGGCTGCTCACCCAAATCTCCTAGGATGCACCCTGGGGGGGCTCTATTTTTACATACCCCTCTCTGGTAATAAGCCAGCCACCCAGATTAGACAGCCCCAGTCTTTGTAGGACCCTGCTGTGCTGGGAAGAGCTACATGCAGGAGCCACAAATCTCATCTTTCCTAACCCTCAGAGAACCTTTGGATACCTGAAGACAGGTGATTCTCCCGTTCATGCTGTAAACGCCAGCCCCGCGTAAGCACTCCCGTTCCGGGCAATGCCACTGTGATCGGAAGGGTTCGGATGTGAAGGAAGCGGCGCAGGCTTCACTGCTCTCCGTCCTTAGGACTCTCAGAGAAGGCCTTAGGAGCCGAAAGTCGGCCAAAGTGCGATCATCGGTATCATCTGGGAATTCGTGAAACGTGCAAATTCCCAGCCCCGCTTCAACCTCCTGAGTTAGCAACTCCAGGTTGGGGCCAGGTGATCTGCATTTTACCAGCCCCTCCATGTGACTCAGATACAGGTTTAAAGTTGGTGTTATCAGATGAGGGAAAGACATTCTCCTTTTGTTTTCTATCTAAAAACCTTTCGTTTCCGGGTAAACTCTAGGAGGTTTAAGGAACCATAATTCCTGACCTTTAAGGGCTACCTATATTTCGTACATCTGAAGCCTTGCTCTTGATAACCTCAGCTAACAGAGTAGATGACCCCCGCCCCCGCTATGCCCTCTTCTTCAGTATCTCTTATGTTATCAGAGATAATTAATAGTTTAAGGGACCAGGGGAAAATTATTTATGGCTAAAAGCATTCTATTCGCATGTCTGCATGCTGATACCTCAGCGCTAGGTAAGGGGTAGGACTGTCTTCTATTTCTAGGGCTGGAAAAGAATTGCCAGTTTGTTAACTTCATTGCCTGCACTACCAGTTCACAGCAAAACTGAAGAGCACCATCTAGATTCTTGCTACTCAGAGTGCGGTCCGTGGACCGGCAGCACCGACCTCACCTGGGAGTCTGTCAGAAATGGAAAGTCTCAGGCTCACCTCAGACCCACTGCGTTGAAATCAGCATCTCCCCAGGCCTCCCGAGTGATTTACGAGCCTGGCGAGTTTAAGAAGGCTGCTTCGGAGCCTCCGTCGTTTTGTATACCCCATCCCTGTTGTCCCCCTGAGCCGCCCGCGTGAGGCAGGCGCACCACCAGTTCTTCGTGAGTGAACTCCGGCGCAGGAAGGTTAAGCCGCGCGTGAGTTTCCAGTCAAGATCACGCAGCGGAGAAGTGTCAGGGGAGGCTCTGAACTGAGGTCTGTCTCCACGGCTCTGCCTCCTGGCCGGGCAGGCTCCCAGAGGAGGCCAGGCCGCCTTACCGGATGGATCCTTAGGTCTTTTCTCCGAAAAATCTCACAGGAAAACAAAATCCACCTCTGAGAGCCCTCAAACTGAACTCGGCCGAAAATTGCTTAATTTAGAACAGCTGGTTCTCAAATTGTCTGTGTCGCCCACATCTCAGCAGGCAGAGATGCCACTCTCCTAAGTAAAAGAGGCTCGCCAGGGCGGGAAGGGTGGAAATGGGAGGTGTGTAGGGTTGGGACAAAGTCTCCCAGGGAGCTGACCTGCATAGCCCAAAACCACAACCCCACAAATGTGTTTCTAGAATCCTGGGGGCTCGCCCATCATCTGCCTCCATCAAAATCACGCTGATTCTTGTTTTTAAAAGCATGGGTTTAGGGCCCCTGGGTGGCTCAGTCCGTTAAGAGTCCAACTTCGGCTCAGGTCATGATCTCGCAGTTTGTGAGTTCGAGCCCCACGATGGGCTCTGTGCTGACAGCTCAGAACCTGGAGCCTCCTTCAGATTCTGTGTCTCCCCCTTTCTCTGCCCCTCCCCTGCTCATGCTCTGTCTCTCCCTGTTTCTCAATAATAAATAAAAACGTTAAAAAACAATTAAAAGCACAGGTGTGTGAACCCCATCCCTCACTGAATTGGAAACTCTGAGGTTAGGGCCAGTCTGTGCACTTCTCACAAGCTCCCCCAGCAGCTTTAGAGCGTGAGAAGCTCAGACAAGGCTCAGCAACTGCTGATTTTGAACTCAGCCTTCATATTTTTCATACCTGTGGTCTGGAAAGATAGTTTCCCTTATTCAAAACAGACGTACCGTTTCACCTGTCACCCCCACACCGTGCAAGCATCTGACTTGATTATCTGACTTCCTGGATAATCCCGTGAGGTAACACACGAAGCGAGCGTGCCCACAGCACGGTGCACAGGAGACACGTGACAGATGCTCGCTGACTGGACGAGCCAGAGAGGTCTCCTGAGATCCTGCCTTATGGCTCCTCTCTCCCGGGATGAGTTACGAGAACCACCATAGGCTGGACTGGTTTCTCTAGCTCCAGACCCAACATGGGTGATCATTCTTTCACACCCACCCCACGACCAGCTTCATCAGCACCAAATCCACTCCACCCTTTGGCTCAGCAATCGGGAGGGCTCAGTGTCAGAGATTTTAACTCCAATCTACAAGATGCCCATGGCACTGGCAAAGTCGTAAGAGAAAAGACTCTTGGCTATGTTTCAGGTGTGCTGCACCCCAGGTCTGTCTGCCCTGGACCAGCTGACGCGGCTTGTCTCTGCAGTGACAGAGGGTTCCAAGACCTGAGACCAACCGTGTTTTGTGTGTGGACCTTTGGGCTTTTTTTTTTTCTTTCTTTCTACTCCTCCCCATTCCTGAAACGAATATTCTTTGCTCCTCCGGTCCTGAGTGAGAAATACAAATAGGAAAAGCAATCTAATTTCATTCGGTGGCCTGTCCAGCCACCACCAAGCTCAGTGGTCCTTTCGTCTTCCCCGTTCAGTGAACTTAAAATACCTGTGAGCTAGGTACTCAGACGTGTTACAGTGGGGGCCACAGACATAGCTGGAGACAGACTATCGGGACTGCTGGCAGGCATTTCAAAAGCAAACTCCAAATGGCCACCCTTATCCTGCTCCTTGCAGGGTTGGGGAAGGGTGTCTTCACTTGGAACCCTCTGGGTCAAATTTCCAGATAAAGTTGCTTTGCTTTGAGTTGGTTGTGTTTTCTTGCTTTATAGATTCTGGAGGTGACCTCCCGGACAGTGAGTTTTCTGCATGTGAACCTCCAGTTTTCTCTGCGCCCTCAGGGAGCTACTGAAAACGCAGTATATGAGGGCTAAAGCAGCACAGGTGAGCTCTCCTTTAAAAAGATGCATTGCCATCATAAAAGAGAGATGTCCCTGACTCAGACCGTGCAAGGTCAAGAGAGTGAACTTTCATTTGGAGACTATAGGCATGGGAGGGAATGACGGAGACAACAGTTTTTGTAATGTTAATTGTAAGCAAGGGCTTGTCTTGCCAGCATCTTCAAGGGCGGAAATGCCACGGACAATAATAGAAGCCAGCACATCTGTGGGTATCTGTAAATGACCCCATTTAGAGCGAAACCAAAGAATGGTTAAGGTCATTAAAAAGCATCAATGTACTCTAAAAGAAAACACCAACGCAAAAGCAAATTACATCTAAGTGTCAACTCAATATGAACCATGTTTGGCCTTCTGAGTATAACAAGCCTATTAGAAAGTTTTCCTGGGATATTTACTTAGCTTCTAGAATGTTGATATTTTGAAGGTCGATGGCGCAGCCATGTACTCTGCTACCTTGTGTGGTTCTCCTAGGAGCTAAGTGCCTTAACGGTTATCAGCGGCCTTAATGGCTCTGGCACGCCTCTTTGCAGAGGAAGGGCTCACACACCCAGTGCAACACGGACATAAAGCAAAAGCGAAAAGTCTTTCAACCCCCCTTCTGTCTCCGTCTGTCAGAGGATAAAGTTTGCGCAGTGGCTTATGCCCTATGTTCCCAAAGAGCAGGACCCTCATAGAAGAAAGAAGCCCCTGTCTTAGGTCAGTGCAAACACAGGCATGTATCCCTGAGGGGAGAAGGCACGATGTGGGGCAGAGAGAGATGTGGGGTAGGGGTTCTCCAGGGCGCTGAGCCCCCTCACAATAGCACTCCGGCACGCCCTACAGGTCCTTCCCTAGAGGGCCAGGGGTCGCAGAGGAGGGAGCTGGTCATCGTCTCTGCTCCTTGCGGGCTCGCTGAGCAACTACCACTTTCCAGTATTAAAAGAAAGAGTTGGGCTTGTTTCCTTCTAGCTCTGCAAATTTCCTCAGTGGGCCACCCTCTGGGCTGGAAGAAGAGGAGGAGGGCCTTTGGGACCCTGGGTCTCGGTCTCCTCAGCCATAAAGTGTAGGCATGGGAGGAGGTGACCCCATCCAAGGGCATTTCCAGCTCCCAAACCATATGATTCTGGAATTCTGGGAGGAGAGGGTGAGGAAAGAGGGAAAGGCAGCGGGGGGAGGGGTGAAAGAAGTGTAAAGACGGGAAGGAAATACAAGATTCTCATAAACACCGAAACTCCTCTCTCCCTCTTTCTCTGTGATAATCGCCGTATGAACTCCACGGAGAAGCTGATTGTGTTGACAAGACATTGAGTGAACTTCCCACAGGCTTTACCCCAAAACCGTGAGAGTGGATTCCACTCTTCCAAAAAACGGCATGGCTTTCTTTCATGTCCCCGAGGCTCCACCAGGAAGACCCCTCGCTAAACTGTCCGGAATAAGAGCATACTTTTAATGGGTAGTAATTCTAATAGGTTAAGTTTGGCTAAATCCAACAACAATAAGAAATACAGATGGCCAGTAACCTACAACCAGGTCAGCTTCTGAGACCCATAAAAAGTAAGAGCCAGAGGGGGAGGAACGGGGAGGGGAGGGACCAACATTCATTAAGTGCCAGTTCTTTGACAGACACTTCCCACAGCTTAGCACTTTTAATCCTAATGACAACCCCGTGAGGCAGGTAATAATGCTCCCGTTTGACACCTGAGGAAACCAGGCCTCAGAAAAGTAACATGGCAAAGTCACTCACCGCCAGCGAGCGGGCCAGGCGGAAGGGAGCCCGGGTCTGGCCAGCTCTAGTGCCAAAACGCACAGAGGAGAGAAAGCTCAGAAAACACAGACCTACCAGCCGACCCATGTGATGGTGTGTGTGCGGGTGTGTACCTCACGCGTTCCAAATCTAAACTCTGTCAGTTTCATCAGTGCACCTGGGGTCCTGGGGACACAGCAGTTCTGGAGAGGTCACCACCTCAGACCACAGCCTACCTCCTGGCAGAGACCAGGGCTGGCGGGACATGCCCATCCCGCAGTCTAGAGCCGAGCACTCAGGGTTTCGTAAGGCAGCCCCTGCTCCAACGCTGAGGCCTCAGCCTTCCTCATCTGCGGGGAGAGGCAATGGGCTTACAGCCCCTTCATCACTCTGCCCAGGGGCCACTTCCACACAGCTCCATGACACGCTCCTTCTGTGGGGACCCGGGAGGCATTCTGGGCGACTGTTCGTCCTTGTTAAAACATTACCATGTTGAGGAAGAGAAAAATCAAACAGAGATGTTTCCTCAGCCTCCACAAACAGCTAATCGTTAGCTGCTTTTACAGAGTCAAGAGAAGGGACACCCGCATGCTCTCCTGTCAACACAACAGCTGCTGGTTCTGGTAGCCTCTCCTCTGTGTTCCCCCAAGTCACTTATCCTGGGTTTCCTGAACAAGATGGTTAAAAATGACAAAGGGTGAGGGCTGCCTGGGTGGCTCAGTCAGTTAAGTGTCCAACTTCAGCTCAGGTGATGATCTCGCGGTTCATGGGTTCAAGCCCCGCGTCGGGCTCTGTGCTGACAGCTCAGAGCCTGGAGCCTGCCTCACATTCTGTGTCTCCCTCTCTCTGCCCCTCCCCCACTCATGCTCTTGTTTCTGTCTCTCAAAAAATAAAAAAACGTTAAAAAATTTTTTTAAATAAAAAAAATAACAAAGGGGGAAAAGCCTTTCAAGGACAATCAAAACATTTTTCTGCAAGGGGAACTGTAAAATGGAGAGCAGAGAGAGGGGGAGATTTTGTAGAGGTGGAAGTTAGGTTAGGAGGGGACGGAGCCGCAGAGGGATCCCACACTGCCACCACACTGCCACTGTCCTCGTCATCCCTCACTGTCACCCTTCAGGGACACTTCCAAAGGTTCTTTTCTTCTCCAAAGGTCTTCAGCTGTGAAGACTCTTCATCTCAGATGGGAGCAAAGGCTGTGATAGTTTTGTGGCTGTTTTTTTTTTTTCCTTTAAATTGAGGCTTATATGCAGATATAAATGAACACAAGCTCATTACAGGATAATTTGTAAAGTAGAGAAACATAGATTTAAGCAGAATACCACTGGGCAGGACGAGCACTGCCAACCTTTTGCAGAATCCCTTGCAGTCTATTCCCCGTGGAGTTCGTTACTACGTCGGTCGTCACAGAGACGCACACAGTTTTGCGTTCTGCAATTCCTGCTCACCACTGTGCCACACAGCTACAGCCCCTTCTAAATGCACGCCATGAGCCATCTGACATGCTATGATACGGACACGGCATGCCATCCCACGGTGGCGGAGGTTTCGTTGGCTGGAAGAAATTCCTGGTTTTTTGAGGCTCATTTCATTTCACTATCGACATCTTAAAAATCATCTAAAAAAGTTGTTGCCAGACCAATTCCACCCCCACCTGCTCAAAATGATTGCATCTACAGGTTTAAATAAAAATCCTGAGTAAGTTAGCATTTAAAATTATAATGTGTTCATTTTTGAAAATAAATCAGGAGGGCCCTGTTTATTTAGATATGCATAGCTGTGACAGACAGCAGCACAGGGCCCTAGAGTGTGAAGGACAAAGACATTAAACCCCTGAAGCGGACAATTAGAAGGGAAGTGATGCTTTCTTTTTTTAACCGCCTAATATCAGAGATGGGAGTCTTTATAAATAGTTTAGTTTCTTTCATCTCCAGATAAACCTTTCACCTTTATTTTGCCCCTCTAGCTTTGTTTGTTAATAAAACATCTCTTTAGCGAATTTGTCCTGCTGTCCCCCTAGCTGTTAGGACCCTCAGGTGTGTCCAGACGGTGGGGGGATCGCCTGGGCCAGAACTCAGCGGGGTGTCTACTCCCCTCTGGCGCCTTAAACTAAGCTGTGATGTTAAGGGGGGTCATGTTCGTTATTCGAGGGTGACGTTAGGAACACAGACTCTAGAAAAAGGCTGCATAGACCCAGACGTTGGCTCTGCCACTTATCGAGAGTTTCGACTTTGGGGAAACGACTACTCACCTGACCCACCTGACACACCTCAGTTTCCCCATCTGTAACAAGGGGACGCAAATTGTTCCCGCCTCACCAGTTTGCTATTTCTTAAAAAATTTTTTAACGTTTATTCATTTTTGAGAGAGACAGACAGAGCATGAGCTGGGGAGGGGCAGAGAGAGGGAGACACAGAATCCGAAGTAGGCTCCAGGCTCTGAGCTGTCAGCACAGAGCCCAACGCGAGGCTCGAACTCACAGACCGTGAGATCATCACCTGAGCTGAAGTCGGACGCTTAACCGACTGAGCCACTCAGGAGCCCCTATTTCTATTTCTAAAGCGGGCAGCACAGGGCTTGGCACACAGCAAGTCTCCTGGGTGTGCTTGTGGCTGTTGTACAGATGGGCCACTCCATCCTGGCAGGGCCATGGAAGGAGGATCCCGGCATTCAACGTGGCACACGCAATGGCATAATTCCCAGAGCACACCAGCTGAGGAAGTGGGCGGGGGCCGGGGCCGAAAGCCAACACATCACAAGCTGGGACGTAGAGACCCCTGAAATATAGCCCTGCAGATGTGGACAGAAAGATGGGACACTAGTTGCTAATACTCTTCTCTGGTGAGGAGGAGAGAGGATTCGTGCAAGCAGTCAATAGAAATGCACCAAGCATTCACTACGTGGGTATCCTGGGTCAGGCTCTGGAGCTTTAATGGTGAGCATTAGAAATATGATTCCCTGCCCTCCCCGAGCTTAGTCTATGGACGAGGGGCGGGAGGTGATGTAAGCACACTTTTTTAAAAATAATGATGTTAATGATACTTTTATCAAGGTCATTCTAGCGCCAAGTACTTAACACACATGAATTCATTTCATTCTCACGACAGCTTCCAAAGGTAGGTGTTATTAGGATCCTCATTTGATGGATGAGAAAACAGAGGCACAGAGAGGCTAACTAAGTTGCCCAAGAGCACAGAGCCAGTAAGAGGCAGCGCTAGCATTTGAACCCAGGCAGTTTGACTCCAGAACCCATGTTCTGTATGTAGCCTTCTTCTGTCTCTGTCAACACAGTTATTAATCAAATGAACAGCCAAACACAAAACTGTGGCTGAGACTTGGGCCACAAAGGATTGGTTCCAGGAGCCTGTGGCATCCATGATAGTGGCAGTAGGGGTGAGGATGGGGGGGTTGACTTAGTCAGGGAAGCATTCCCTGAAGAGGTGATGCTTGAGCTCAGAACCCAAGGATGAGGCAGTTAATTGGGCAAAGAGGAGAGGAGAGCAAGCCAGGCAGCCGACAGCACATGCAAAGGGCCTGTGGTGGGACAGACATGGAGAGTTTGTAGGACAGAAAGGCGAGTGTGGCTGCAGCACAGAGAGTGAGGGGCAGAATGGTGAAATGAGCTTAAAGGGATGCCAGAGGCCCGGCCCTGCAGAGCCCCGCCTGCCCTGAAAGGAGTTTGTTCCTCCTCTTAGAGCAGTCCTAAAATCAGGGGAGGGGACAAACAACGGAGCTGCGTTTTTAAACGGCTGGAGAGCTACAGTGCAGAGTGCAGGCTGGAGAAGCACCAGACCAGTTGGAGTTAGGGTTCAATATGCGGTAAGACGTGGGGCCGGCTTGACTAAAAGGAAAGCAAATCACAAGTTTGAAAGATAATCAAGAAAGAAGCATAACTTGGCTTTAAAAAATGTGAAAACAGCACTGAAACCAATACGAGCAGGCGAATGTTCACAGCAGCAGGATTCACAATAGCCAAAAGCCAGAATCAACTCAGATATCCGTCAGCCAATGAATGACGAACAAAACGCGCTGTATCCACACAGCACAACACCCGCGACCCTCAAGAAAGGGATGACGTATTCATACCTGCTACACGGACGAACCTCAAAGATGGACTGACCGAAAAAGCCAGACACAAAAGGCCCCATGTTGTAGGATTCCATTTATATGAAATGCCCTGAATAGGCAAATCCGTAGAGACGGAAAGCAGACTGGTGGTTGCCAGGGGACGGGAGGAGGAGGGCACTAGGTTTCCTTTCTGAGGATGAAAATGTCTGGAACCAGACAGACGTGACGGCTGCAGAACACTGTGAACGCAGTAAGTACCGCGGGGATGACACAGTTTCAAATGAGTTCTGCAGTGGGTTCTCTTTTGGTATGTGCATTTTACACCAAAAATAAAGAAAGAGGGGTGCCTGGGTGGCTCAGTCAGTTGAGCGTGCAACTTTGGCTCAGGTCATGATCTTGCGGTTTGTGAGTTCTAGCCCCGCTTTGGGCTCACTGCTGTCAGTGCAGAGCCGACTTCGGATCCTCTGTCCACCCCTCCCCCCGCCCCGCCGCCCTTTCCCTGCTCACGCTCACTCACTCTCAAAAATAAATCAAACATCTAAAACAATAATAAAGAAAGTGACTTGGACAACGGATTGGATGTTGAAAGCAAAGCAGAAGAACCACTCTGTTCATTGAACGCACGCCCGGCGCTGCACCAGGCTGAGCTGTGCCGGCTGCCTGCCCCTCACCAGCCCTCCATTGGGGCGTCAGTTCCGCCCCCAGGGAGGCCACCTCTGCACAGGGACAATCCCGTGTTCTCACCACATGGTCACTGAGCACCTGGAAGAGGAGACCACCACCCAGTAATTCCTGGAACAGAGGCTCTCTGAAGCTCAAAAAAGACATTTTTAGTGCAAATAAAATAAATACTTGGTCCCAAATGGGCACTAAACTTGTGAGTAATGATTGAAACTAATTATTCGAAGTGGAAAGCAGGTCTGAAAATAGCAGTGGGTTTTGGAGGATTTTGCAGCTATTTCGGGAGAGCGTAGGAAAGCCGCGGGCAGAGTGAAGGACCCCAAGTCAGAGCAGAAACACAGGGACGGCCAGGCCAGGGTTTGCTCTGGATACGCCGTTCCGTGGATTCTAACATTTTTACGTCTCTCAAGAAACATGTCAAGGACGAAGGCTGAAACACAGCTTCACTGGGCACTTCCTAATGAAGTGCTGAACCGAAATTTCACTGCGAAATGTCAACCATATATGTGACAACGTTTTACTTCTAAGCAAAAAGGCATCTGCCCCAAGCTTGTAAGGTGACAGTAACATTTCCTAAGACAAGCCATGTTGGTTTAGCCAACTAGAGCTCTTCCCTTTCTAGAATCTTCTTCCTTGATATTTTCGGGTGAACAGGCTCAAAGACTGTAACGACTGGGGAAACAGTGTTTCTCAACCCCCCAAATCCATCCTCCAGTACCATGTAGCAATAAGAGTATTTTTACTTCTGAGGTTTCAGATATAACACCAGAAAGGGTAGGGACACAGAAAAGGAAGATGGGAGGAGACAAAAAGCCGAGGCAAGAGGGTAGGAACCATTCTTTAGGTACTCACATTCAAAGAAAATAATCTGAACAGAAGCAGAACAAAGCCGTGGTTTACATTAGCTCCCCATCCCTGCCCTCCTATGAGAGTACCCATTTTTCAGCCCCAGAGATAGATTTTCTCAGTCCATAAACACTGAAACTCGTTCACTCTTAGACCCACTCGAGGCTGCAAAGCTCCCGGCACTTCTCTGTGCGTTCCTGTGGAGAACCCAGAGTTATTTAGGAACCGTTACATTAAACACAAAATTAGTTCTTACAGACCCTCAGGGAAATAGCTCTGGTCGCCATGTTTCTTACAGAACACCCGCCTCCAGCTATTCTAAATGGTGTTTCTGCAGCCTGCCGTCCTTCGCAGCCATAATCATAAAAATAAAGACGGCAAAGCCGTGGGTGAAAGTATAACTGATTCATGACTTGTTTTATTTTGATTTGCATTATGCCAAATCCCACGCTTTAAAGCCTTCATACTTCCTAAATTATTTCAGGGCAAACCACATAGATTCGATTGTTCTTTTCTGTGTGGGCAAGAAGGGATGTAGAGACCTGTGATTTTTCACTCCCAGGCACTTGATGGCAGCAAGAACTATAGGTGGCGGTTCATGAAATAGCATTCTCATTTTGGAGAATGTCCTGAGACTCCTCACTTCTCAGTTTCCTGTGCTAATGGGAGCAATGGAAAGCCAAATCCCCCAACTATCTTTTAGTCAACCTCCCTTCCATTATATTTTTGGCCAGAGGCACTTAAAAATAGCCTAACTGCCGGAGGCTAGTTCCACAGGCTTTATAATTCCTTTCAAACTACTGGGAGTGGGTAGAGCACAAGCAAACAGGGCATTGCGAAGTGTTACAAAAATCAAGTTGCACGCCAGCAAGGGCCGTGTCCTGGATGCCAGAACGGCGTCCTGCAGGGCACAAATAGAAGTCCACGGTAATGAGGTATAACCACAACAGCGCTTGGTACCAGACAGCTCACCACAGGGCAAACACTACCACTGGCTCTTTGCACACATTGCTTGACGTGACCCACACCATGGCTCAAGAAAGGGGGAATGTGGGGCTGGAGGGATTAGGATCACCCAGAGGGCAAGGGGTGAGCCAGGACCCGAATCCATGTCTATCTGACCCCATTGTGCCCTTCACCTTCCTGCTGTAGCAAGCACAAGGAGAGCAGTCATATGATCCACCTTGTGTTTTAAAAGGGTTATCTGGTAACCTTACAAATGAAGGACTGAAACAAAATTAAATTACAGAGACCAAATCATCCTTTTATATGTTTTTTTAAAAGTGTTTGTTTTTGAGAGAGAGAGAAAGCATGTGCAGAGAGGGGCAGAGAGAGAGGCGGGGAGAGAGAGAGAATCCCAAGCAGGCTGTGCACTGTTAGCATGGAGCCCGATGCAGGGCTTGATCTCACCGAACTGTGAAATCATAAGCTGAGCCTAAATCAAGAGTCAGACGCTTAACTGACTGAGCCACCCAAGAGCCCCCTTTTATATGTTTTAATTTTCCTCTTTGCTTCCAAGTTTTCTAGCCATAGTATGAATACTGATCAATCGACTTGAACTTCATCTCGGTAGAAGATATGTAAGTGCACGCACACACACCTTGCATTTTTTCATAAATAGAAGCAAATTAAGTGCTGTTACTAAATAAATTAAGTACCAAAAACAACATTAAAAAAAATGTCGCTGCCACATCCTGAAATGAAGCCTAAAAATATATGTCCCTTCTTCCCCTCTTATTCACAAATATAGCCACACAAACTAAGTGCATAACAAGGACGTCCGGGTAAGGAGAGATAAAAAGAACAATCGATACGTAGCAATTTATTCTTCAGCTAGAGGTTTCAGCCAGGTGGAGAGAAGAAGGGAAGACAAATCTTGCCTGATAGAGAAGATTAGCAGTGATACGAAACTACAGGGTCACAACTTTGTAATCAACGTAGGGAAGGGCTTTAATCTCCCTCCGCTGCTCCCATCCCCCTCTCCAGAGCTCGTGCAAATGCCGAAATTTCAGGTAAAAAACCCAGAACTTGTCACTTCCCCTTCCAAGTTCAGCCCTTCGGCTTGTAACTTCTGGGGCTCTTGCTTTAGTCCTGGGCACTTCTGATTCCTGTGCATCCCCAGGGCTGGACACATCAGGAAGACGCTCTGTGTCTCAATAATGACACCACGGAGCCACTTAAATAAATCTCTTGACTGGCTGGTGGCGCAGGAAGTCACTGACAGATAACTAGGAAGGCAGGTAATTTTAGAATAACGCCTATACAGGGAGTTGCTTTGTTTTCTCTGGCTGTCTTCTTCGAACCTAGTTAATTCTGTCTGTGCAAACAGGTCTGCATTTCATGGATGAGAGTTAGGTAGGGCAGGCTGGGGGCGAGGCAAGGAGTGTAGGGCAGCAGAGGCAGAATGTAGAGGAGGAACCTAGTCTAGGATCTAGAAAGAGGTCTTGGATTGTGTTCACAAGGGATGTCAGTACAATTTTCTAAAATTCTACCAAGATAGATCAAAGTCTCTGAAAGCAGGTTGGATGCTTTCCCAGAAGTTTGGAATCTTGTTAAGGCCCAAGCTCACCATTTCAGTGCCTCCTGAAGGTTAATAAAAAAAATATTTTATCAGCTGTAGGAATTACTCATTCTAAATGGGTAGTTAACAATCTGATAGATTTCTCCACTGAATTAATTCTGACAAAGCGAGCTTTAGTGACCGGCTCAGTCAGGTTAATTTTCCCTGCTGAGAACACCAGAATAAATGTTTTTAGCAACTGAGCAAAACAGTTTTACCTGCCTGCCCTCTGTTTCATTTAAAATGACAAACTAACCCTAACTTTGCTAAGTACATAGTCATGCTCTCAAGAAATGAATGAATGAATCATTCGTGAAAAGTCTCAGAATTCTCTAAAGAAGTGAATTGAAAGTTCTTGCAGTACCAACTCATTGTTAGCATTTCCTGATAACAGAAGCATTTGAGGGTGGACTAAATAAGACAGGAAATTGCATGTAACTCCTGTCACATGGCCATGTGAATGTTTCTACAAGGTGGTGGCTACATGCAACAATTTTGTAGGGAATGCAATGAGTTGAGCACATTTTCTCTCTGTGGAAAAGAAAAGAGAGTCAAGAGACCAACAAGATCAGAGGGGAACATGCTTAGGATACACCGAAGGACAAATAGAGCCTTTTAAATACTGAAAAAAATCCCAGAGCAAGACTCTTCCCCTCTTCCAAGCCAACAAACGGTCTAGGACAGCAACTTTTAAACATTTTTGACAATGACCCAGAGCAATAAATACATTTTTATATGGCAATCTGGTGTATTCTATTTGTCTGCCTGTCAACTGTGTATGTATGCATTTAAGTATGTATGTGTCCATGTATCTGTCCATCTATCCATTCATCCATCTATCCACCCACTCACCCCTCCACCCATTTGTATATGCATATAAGATAATGATGCCAAGTAGTAATATGAACCCACAGGAACAAATGAAGAAAACTGGAAATAGTAAATAATAAGGTTAATGGAGCTAATGCTATAAATAGATTCTTGTTCTCCTTTCTTCTCTCATCTTCTTTAAAAGACATAATAGTATATAAAACAATGATTATAATAATGTCTAGTTGGGTCTGTTTGCATAGTACTTAGATGTAACATGTGTAGCAACAGTTCCAAAAGGGGGAAGAAGGAATACAGCTATATAGGAATAATGTTTTTATCTCTCGCTGGAATTAAATTAGTACAGATCTGAAATAAGTTAGTATAAATCTGGTAAATTAAGATTTATATGGCAAATTCAACAGCTACTACTAAGAAAATAACTCAAGAAGCACAGTGAAAAAAAATCATTATAGAAATTAAAATGCTACACTAGAAAATATTCACTTAATGCAAAAGAAAGCAGTGAAAGAGGAAAAAAAGGAACAAAAAGACCTAAGATACAGAAAACAAAAAGTAAAATGGGAGCTGTAAATGTGACTGTATCAATAATAACATTAAATGTGAATGGAGTAAATAACCCAATCAGAAGGCAGAGACCATCAAACCGGGTAAAAAAGCAGTATCAAACTATATGCTGGGTACAGGAGATTCACTTAAGAGTCAAAGATACAAGTAGGTTGAAAGTAAAAAGACAAAAAAAGACACATCATGCAAACAGCAACCATAAGGAAGCTGGAGGGGCTAAACTAATATTAGAAAAATAGACTTTAAAATGAAGGCTGTTAGTAGAGATAAAGAGGGACGTTTTATATTAACGAAAGGATCATTCAATCAGAATGACATAGCCATTATAAATATATATGAAACAAATAACAGAACCCCCAAATACATGAGACAAAAACTGTCAGAATTGAAGGAAGGAAAAATAGTTGTGGGCTTCAATACCCTGCTTTCAGTAACGGTTAGAACAATTAAAAACAGAAGATCAACAGAAAATAAAAGACTTAAGCAATAATATCAACCAAACTGACTTATAAACCTTTACAGAACACTCAGCCAAACGACTGCAGGTACACATTCTTCTGAAATGTACATGGAACATTCTCCAGAAGAGACCACATTTTAGGCCATAAAACAAGCTTTGCAGCATTTAAAAGGACTGAAGTCGGGCACCTGGTGGCTCAGGCGGTTAAGCAGCTAACTCTTGATTTCGGCTCAGGTCAAGATCTCATGGTTCATGGGTTCGAGCCCTGCATTAAGGTTCTCTCTCTCCCTTTCTGTCCCTCCCCCACTGGTGCTCATGCCCTCTGTCTCAAAATAAACAATTAAAAAAAGGAAAGAAAAAACAAAAGGACTGACGTCAAGTAATGCATGTTCTCTGACTGCAGTGCAATGGAATAAAATTAGAAGTTAAAGGCAGAAAGAATTTTGGGAAATCCACAAATAAATGGAAATTAAGCAACACACTTGTAAATTACCAATGGGATGAAAGAAGAACTCACAAGGGAAAGTGAAAACTCTTTGAGATAAATGAAAATGAAGATGCGACATACCCAAACTTATGGAAGTAATCTAAAGCAGTGCTTAGAAGAAAAATTCATAGCTGCAGATGCTTATAGTAGTAAAGAAGAAAGAGCTCACACTAGCCTAAGCTTCCACTTGCAGACACGGTGGGGGTGGGGTGGGGGGTGGGAAGAGCAAATCAAATCCAAAGCAAGGAGAAGGAAAGAAAGAAGAAAGATTAGAGCAGAAACTATTGAAATAGAAGATAAAACATAAGGGAGAAAATAAAAACTCAAAAGTTCTTTGAAAAGCACAATACAAAATGAGAAAACTTTAGCTAGACTGACAAAGGAAAAAAAAAAAGAAGACTCGTGATTTCCCCCCAAAGATTTCCTGCCTGGACTCTAGCTGCCCACACAGACTGGGCAAGGCGATCGGGGGGAAAAGCTAAACAGATGTGGATCTCGCCCGGCGCTGGTTCCTTCTTTCCAGGGTTTTCCACGCTCTCCAGTTTCTGCCTGCTTTTCGTAGCTCTTAGTGCTTTCAAACAGTTGTTTGCCTTTTACCCAGAGTTTATAACTGTTACTTGAGGGAAGTTTATACTATATAAGCTACGATGCCATTTGCAGAACTGGAGCCTCCAGATACCCTCTTGAAGAGGAAAGGGCATTTCAAGCCAAGAGTCAGTGCAGGAAAAATATTAACATGGACAGGCTACATTTAAACCATGGCCTGGGTAAGTGCACAAGACCAGCTTGTCATTTATACGCCACTAGAAGAAGCCAGCAAAATGCTCTCTACTTGATGAACATACAATTCTTAGCAAAACATGGAGAGCGGTGATTTTCAAGGCCCCCTCCATTTTGAAGCCTGAATGAAATCATCTTTCTGCTTGTGTCATAGGCCTTGTGTTGGCCTCTGCCTGAGCTTGCCATCCATTCGGATATGCTGAGATTTCTCCTCTTTTCCTCTATACATATATAATCAATTAGAAGACTAAGAAATAACGAACTTAGAGTATGAAGCCAAAGTAATGGAACCACCCAGAAGAACGGCCCGAGGGACAGCCCATCACAGGCAGAAGGCAGCAGTGGCTTCAGACCTAGGAACGCACCTGGATAAGACAAGCTTCAGATACAATCTCTTTCCTTTTCCCACTCCCCAACTCCTAGCATTGTATCTAAATGGCTTCAAAACGCTATGAAATATTTGTTTACATAAAACCACTATGTATTCATTACAAAAACAGTAACAGTCATACAGAAATTACCAAAAATGGATAAGTGCCTATAAAATTTTTAAGTTCTATATCAAATCATAAGTGTTTTTTAAGAAGGTTTAAATAAAAATGCTTTGGGTTAGAAGCTGGCTAGGGTAAGCTATGATTTATCAGATGACCCGGATTGGAGGCCGGTCTCCCAGGGTTCAGAGGGCTGAGGAACGGTGAAGGCTGACCGTGCCAGTAGTGGGGGGAGAATTTACATTCAAGAAAACTACCAGTGCAGGAAAGAAGAGAAATAGGACGGTAGCTAAGAAGAAAGTAGGACAAGTAGGGACACACATTTCAGGTGTGGAGACCTGCTACCACAGACGGTTTAACCCCTTCCTTCCCAGCGAGCACTCAACTGCCATTAATTATTCGTAATTAGAAAGCATGATAGAACATGCTTACTGTTTTCCATTCTTACAGATTCTTTCCTTAAGAAATGCTTCCGCGAAGGGGATCACTGGCGCAGGGCAGGGGCACCTCGAAGGCTGACAAAATACACTGCCGAGAGCTTACGGAAGGACAGCGCCTCATCATCGCCCCTCCCCAGCAAGGAACGGGGACACTGGTTTTATCGGCACTTTGCACATCTTATAGCATGGCTTAAAACACTTTGCTAATGTAATAAATGTGAAAGAATCTCTTTCTTAATGTGCATATCTTTAATAGCTAATAAAGCAAAGCGGATGTAAGAATCTTATGTGGGACTCTACTTTTTGCTCACTCCATATAAAAGCTTTTCATAAAGAGAGAAAGGTAGTGAGAGTCCCTAAATATACATGGTATCTTGTGATTCTAAAAAAATAAGGAGAAAATACATCTTTTTTTTTTTAATGAACTGTGAAGCCTGGCCCATAATTCACTATGATGCTCCATTTTCTGGCAGCTACGGTGCCTGGGGGGACCCCAGCCAACAGCCCTTTGCAGAACGGGGAGGGGCCCGAGTGTGCAGTTTTTGGAGCGGAGCTGGTGAGGGGGTGGTTGTGGCGGCCGGGCAGTGGGCCTGAGCCAGACTCCCCACGCGAACAGGGGCAGCCCGAGCTTCCCAGAGGCCTCTGTTTCTGCTCTGGCCCCTCAAGGAAGGTAAAAAGCTGCCTGCTGGAAGGGAGCTGGCCAGAAACATGAACACAGTGAGTTTAATCATGCTTAGACACTGTTATGGCTCAACCCACTTAAAATAAAACAAAACTAACAGATACATGAATACTGACCATTCAAGACAGGCATTCGAATTAAGCTCGGACTACATGAAGCATAGGCATGGGAGAAAAAATAAACCCAGGAAGCTGAAGAATCTCATTCTGATATTTTTAAATGAAGACAGAGTACTATTTTTTTGTAAGGTATTTTTAAGTAGACTTTATGTGAAGATTCTTGAAGCTATTCATGTCGTCGCTGATCCTAAATGAAGGGGGCGTCTGCTGCCCGTTGTCTACTGCCTCCTTGGCAGGCCCTCGGACCCCCGCGCCCTCACACCACTGAGAATTCCTCCACTCTCGGATGTTCCCCTGGTACCATCCACATCTGGCGACCCGAACCTCCGGCCGTCTCCTCCTCCAACCCCCAGCCCACGTTCTCTGTTTCCCCTGCTGGACCAAAGGGTCCTCGGGGGCGACAAACATTACATGCTTCTGCCTGTTTCACTACAAGTCATGCTGTTCAAAGACCTGAGTCTCAGCTCTCCAGCACCTGGCCAGGGACTGAGCCTCCGGGTCTGCTCCCGCGCCGGGGTATGCAGAGACAGAAGCTTCCACAAAGTCTGCTAAAGCTAATGTCCAGAGTATAGGAGATGACGGGAGATAGGCAGTGGCTGGAAGGGAGCCCTGGAATGGAGTCCCATCCACTGGGGTCCATTCTCAGTTCCATAACACAACAGTTGTGGGCCCTGGGCCAGGGAGACACTTCAGCTCCTTCGGTGTCCACGTCCTATCTGCAAAACGACAGGGTTACATTCCATGGTTTGAACAGTCTCCCTCAACCCTGGCATTCTGAGATGCTATATATGCCATTCAAATGCATTTATAGGACTTTATCCCTCTTGGTATGCAGTGCAACTGAGGCACAATGTTAAATACTCAAATGTTGCACAGACTGAATTAACTGGAAAAGTCCAAATCACAGTAAAAATCACTCCGAAAGCATGGGAAGGTAGGGCTAGAGCTTGTGTATGTGCCTGTGTGAACGTTCGGAAAACACCAGCACCAGTTACAGATCTCAGCATTTAGCATCCTTAGGTCATCCATGCACATCGACGTGACTATTATTTACCTCCTATTTCCTTCTGAGAATTCCCGGGAAGCTACTAACTCCGAATTCCAATGTTGCCCACACTAGGGTTCAGCTGCAAAAGTCCCTGGCCACCATGTGCAAATATCAAGTTCCATTTTTCTGGCTTCCCGCTTGCTACTATGCACTTCATCTCACATGTAAGGTACCAAAAGAGGTCCAGGGGATCATTTGCTGCACCTGTAGGAAAACTAGACTCAGAGTCGGGCTGCAAAGCTGAAATTCTATGAAAAATACCCAGCGGCAGGCGCGAAGACTGGCAGGCATCCTGTCCTGGTCAATCTGGCAAACGTGACGGAGGCAGGGGTGGGAACTCCTTTATTAACACCCTCTAAGGCCATCAGCCCAATCTCAAGTCGGGCTTCTCCAAAAAGGAGGAGAAAGAGGTATCAATGACGATGATGATGATGACAGCAGGGATAGCAGCAGCAGCATTAGCTACCATCGCTTGGTGCTTATTGTCTACAAAATCTCATACATCGTCTCGTTTAATTCTCATAAAGAATCCTAGTGAGGTAGGTATTACTGTGACCTCCCCTCATATTAAAAAGAAACCAAGTCTGATCAATGACTCGCCCAGGAGATCCTCTAGCTAGTAAGTATCGGAGCTGGTTTCAACCCCAGCCGGAGGGCCCTCAGAACCAGGGTTCCAGGAGACACAGCATGGACTCAGTCAGCTTGCAATTAATGGCTGAGTCATGGCCTGTGGAGGCTGGGGCAGGGGCTAACACAGGCAATAGCCATGAGCTGGGGGGCCTGAGCCTCACTCGGGCAGCTTTTCAGGCAGACTTGGATCCCGGGTTGCGTCGGCCAGTGCCCTCCGGCCCGTCCAGCAACAGGGTGACTCCAGTTGGAGCACACGGCCAAGCTATTGTTCGCAGCTTCGCAGGAAGCGGTTTGAAAGGGTCACTGAAAAATGATCTTACTAAATCAAGCTGTACCAATATTTTTATTTCCTTTCATGCAATGCCACGTTTAAAGGCATTAGATGGGCCTGTTTATAGAGCCTGGGAAACAAGTCTGTGTGCCTTAAGTTCAGAAAAACAAAAGCATCCCACACTTAAAACAAAGAGAGAAGAGAGAACAGGATGGCGTTCATCCTTCCCAGAGCAGTCCTTGCCCTCGGCACCTGATAGATGCTTGATGACAAAGCCCATCTAAATCTAAAACATTTTATCAGAGAAATGTCACATGTCCTGACATTTATGCATTTTAAATAATCTTCCCATGGGTTCCAAAGTTTTTTAAGACAAGGAATTGGTAGAGAAACTTAGCTTATTAATTGTATGGTTTATAGATTTTTTTAAGTTTAAGTTTGTTTTTAAGTTTTAAGTTTATTTATTTATTTTTGAGAGAGACAGAGACAGGGTGAGTGGGGAAGGGGCAGGGAGAGAGGGAGAGAGGATCCCAAGCAGGCTCCATGCTGTCAGCACAGAGCCTGATGCAGGGCTTGAACTCATGAAACCGTGAGATCATGACCTGAGCTGAAACCAAGAGTCAGACGCTTAACTGACTGAGCCATCCAGGTGCCCCAGTAGCTTATTTTCTAAATAAGTAACAAATGACAGTCACTTGTCCAGGAAATGGTTTAATGTGTTATCTGCAGAGAAGAGAAGTCCAGAGACCTTAGCCTCCCAGGGGTCCCCAACCTCCACCCCGATCTACTGCACTTGACTTAAGACAAACAGTGTTAGAAAAGGCTAAAACTGGAAGCTTCCTGATCTGTGTGAGAGGGTCACTAGGCATGAAGTCACCATCACTTCTCCCTGGAAAGCATGTTTTAACGGCGAGTAGGGTACATGAAACATAGAGGCCCCGAAACCCACCAGGAAGCAGAGAAAATATTAGAAAACAGGTGTGAAGAAAAGAACTTCCCCTCTTCACAGTGTGATCAGGGATCGACTGAGAAAATAAAGCCCGAGAGTTTTAGTGGGGGAGGGAGCCAGAGAAGGCAGTTTATGTAGGAAGAACGGGGCTCCAAGGAAAGTCCCCTGCAGGTCCAGCAGCCAAACAGGGGCGCGGCTGGGAGGGGACCTCGGCTCTCCCATGACAGAGCCTCCCCAGAGCTGGCCCCGTGCACTCCGGAAGCCGGGAATGCCTTGGCACTTTCCCAGCGGACAGGCTCTCTCCCTAAATCCAGGGGAAGCAGAAGTCAGGCAAATGGCTGGTAATTTGAAGGCAAAATACTAAGACCATGATGCCTACCTAATATTAAGGAGAAAAAGCACTAGAAATCTTACTGTGTAGGAGACTCCAAAACACTGCTACTTCTCTTCAGCCTTTTATATTATGTTTTACATAATATGATTATTTTACTGGTCATACCGAACCTGCAAATACCAGTGATGGAAATGACCCCTCAACAGCTTATATCTTATAAGAGAAAGGCACTCAGATAACAGCTCCCCATTCTTGGGACTGTGTCTGGAAGTGACTAGTTCCACCATGGCGGGATCTCAGGGGTTCAGTAATTGCAAACCCCAAAAGCAGATTGCTGGCGGTGAAGATAGTCAAAGAGGTTTGAAGTTTGTAGGATGTGTGTCTCACTGAAGGCTTTCTGGATCTACCTATTAAATTAAATAAGACGGGGCGCCTGGGTGGCTCAGTTGGTTAAGCGTCTGACTTCAGCTTGGGTCATGATCCCACAGCTCGCAGGTTCTAGCACCATGTGGGGCTCTGTGCTGACAGCTCAGAACCTGGAGCCTGCTTCGTATTCTGTGTCCTCCTCTCTCCGCCCCTCCGCTGCTCACGCTCTGTCTCTCTCTCTAAAAATAAACACTTTAAAAAAAAAAATAAATTAAATAAGACTATTTCTAAATGAAAGGAAGAAGCAGGAAAACTAAAGATAAAAACTGGATTCTTAAAAATAGAATGATGATGTTGACTTCTCTTTTGGTGTTAATTAAGCCACAAAAGCAAAAATCTGACACCTCAGAAGTTCTCTATTAAGATGGACTAGTCAATAGCAGAGACGGTGATAATAAATGATACTCCTCAGGACAGCTTCTTGGACTTCGGTGTGCACACTCAATGGGTCTTGTTCAAATGCAGACTGAGTCTGGGGGTGCCTGAATGGATCAGTGAAGTGTCTGAATCTTAATTCCAGCTCAGGTCAGATTTCATAGTCGTGAGATCTAGTCCCAGGTCGAGCTCCACACTGATAGCACAGAAGCTGCTTGGGATTCTCTCTCCTCTGTCTCTCCCCTTCCCCGTGCTCTCTCTCCTTCTCTCTTTCTCTCTCTCTCAAAAGAAATAAACTTTAAAAAAATAAAAAGAGTGCAGACTGATTCTGGGTGTGGAGGCTGAGAGGCTGCCTTCCTAACGAGCTTCTGAATCTGCTGATCTACACATCCCACTTGGAGTAGCAAAGCTCTACAGCTTACTAAGAACTTTCTTGGTGGTTCTTTAACTTATCTGGGTGGATGAGAATCCATATGTCATGAGGCTCTCTGGGAGCATATCTTAGCCAGCATATGAACTGGGCTACTCTTGCTGCACAAAGTGGTACTACGGCAGGTAAAATACGATGTGCCACTCAAGATGCCATGGACTACCAAGCTCATGTCAACTGGTTGCTTCTGGACTTTCCTCAAAATGTTTCCTACTTGGGGGTGCCTGGGTGGTTCAGTCAGTTAAGCATCCCATTTCAGCTCAGGTCATGATCTCATGGTTCATGGGTTCGAGCCCCACATTGGACTCTGTGCTGACAGTCCAGAGCCTGGAGCCTGCTTCAGATTCTGTGTCTCCCTCTCTGCCTTTCGTGGCTCATGCTCTGCCTCTCTCTCTCAAAAATAAATAAACTTACAATGTGTCTTTCCTACTTGTCTGGCACATAGAAAGCTCAACAGAAGCCTGTAGTATAAGTGAATAAATTAATAAACCAACAAAGAAAGAAGGAAGGAAGAAGGACACTAAGTGAACTTGGCTCCTACCTGGTCTCTGTGCGTATTTGGCCCATCTTGTAAATCTTTCTACTTGTCAGGTGTGGAGATAGGGGAACAATTCAAAACCATCGTCAGACTTGGTGAGAAACAGGGAGGAGGAGGAGATGGGGAAATAACACGCGGAGCCACTAACTTTTGGGGATCCCTGATGGCAGGGCACAGAGTTAAGTCCTTTACGTTGACTTAATTTCATCTTCTCAAAACCTCCATGAACTGAGGTTTATAAAGATTTCCACTTTATAGATTGGGAAACCAAAGCACAGAGAGAGTTACTAACCCAAGATACCCCAGTGAGGAAGGAGGAGGCAGGCTCTGGGCCCAGGCTGCTTGAGCCCCACATTATACACCTTGCTCCACAGCAGCCTCAACACTTAACTGCTGCCCCCCACAGCAAGTCTTGATCCCCTTCTCTGCTAGATTCCACAAGCAGTTAGTACCCCAAAGTGGCTTCCCCATGTGGCTTCTCCAAAGTGAATATTAACCCGGCTTTAAAGACCTAATCGTTGCCTGTGTTTTTATTATACTGATACACCTTAGCATGTGGACTCCATATGTTTACGAACTTTGTCTGACTGTTTCTGCAGTTTCTCTAATTGAAGACTAAAACAAGAGAGGAGGAGCCAACATGGCGGAGGAGTAGGGGGACCCAGTATTTCCCTTGTCTTTTAAACTAAGAATGACTGAAACCAAAAGACTCTCAACTCCAAGAATCGGGGAGGAAAGGTGTTGCAGTCTACAAGGAACAGAAAGCGAAACCCAGAAAACACCCCAGGAACTGGCAACTTCAAGAAACAATCCAAAACACACCTAGTCAAAATGGTGAAATGGAAGAATTCTCCTCAAAAGAATCTACAGGAAGTAGTGACGGCTCAAGAATTGATGAAAACAGATATAAGTAACATAACAGAACATGACTATAGAATGATAATTATAAAACTAATCGCTGGGCTTGAAAAAAAGCATAGATGAATGCAAGGGGTCCCGCACGGCAGAGTTCAAGGACCTTAAAAACGGTCAGGAAGAATTAAAAAAGGCCTTGAATGAAGTACAAAGCAAATTGGAAGCAGCCACAGCACGGATTGAAGAGGCAGAAGAGAAAGTAAGTGAATTAGAAGATAAAATTATGGAAAAAGAGGAAGCAGACAAAAAGAGAGAGAAGCTGATCCAAGAACAGGAAAGGAGAATTCGAGAGCTGAGCAATGCACTCAAACGAAACAATATCCGTATCATAGGAATTCCAGAGGAAGAAGAGAGAGAGACAGGAGTTGAAGGGGTACTTGAACAAATCATTGCCAAGAACTTCCCCAACATGAAGAAGGAAATGGGCATGGAAATCCAAGAGGCACAGAGAACTCCCCTCAGATGTAACTTGAATAGACCTTCTGCACGACACATCATAGTAAAACTGGCAAAATATAAAGACAGAGAGAGAATTCTGAAAGCAGCTAGGGCAAAATGGGCCTTAACATACAAAGGCAGACACATAAGGGTTGTAGCAGACTTATCTCCAGAAACTTGGCAAGCCAGAAAGGAATGGCAGGATATCTTCAATGAGATGAGCAGGAAGGATATGCAACCAAGAATCCTGTATCCGGCCAGCCTGTCATTCAGAATAGGAGAGATCAAGGTTTTCCCCAACAAACAAAAACTGAAGGAATTCATCACAAATAAGCCAGCATTACAGGAGATCTTGAAGGGCACTCTATCAAAGAAAGGTTGCAAAGAACGCAAACCACCAGAGACAGCCTTACAAACATGAAACCTACAGATAATACAGTGACTATAAGCCCATATTTTTCAATATTAACACTGAATGTAAATGGACTAAATGCACCAATCAAAAGACACAGGGTAACAGAATGGATTAAAAAACAAGACGCATCTATCTGCTGTCTTCAAGAGACTCATATTAAACCTGAGGACACCTTCAGATTGAAAGTGAGGGGATGGAGAACTATCTACCATGCTACTGGAAGTCAGATGAAGAGTAAAACAAACAACCAAACAAAAAACTGTAGAGAATACTGAGAAGAAAACTGTTTTTGGAGAGAGAACTTTTTCAAAGTTTCAAGAACATACAAAGAGTCTTCATATACTCCTTCACCCGGAAGGGCTAACCCTCTGCATTCTGCCCCATTTGCTTTATCAGTCATGCTTGCTCTTTCTCCCTCTGGCTCACAGATGTATACATCGATCTCCACTATTTTTTTTTTTTTCTGAATCATTGGAGAATAAGCTATAAACAGCACGCCCCTTGATTCCTAAATACACCAGTGTATAATTCCTAAGAATAAGAGCATTCTCTTACACCTGCCAGTCATCGACTCCAGGAAAAGTTCGGGTTGCTATAACACTTTAATCTAATCTACAATCCATATCCAACATTGTCATTTGGCCCAAGAATGCCTTTTAGAGCTGGACCTCATACGTTTTAATGGCTAGATGTCTATTAAGAATTAATACAAGTAATTAAGAATTAATATGAGTCAAGTGCTTTGGCATTTAGAAAGCCCTTCCACTACACTAACTCATTTGGTTCTCATGTTGCCTCTCTGAGGTCAGGCAGGCAGCATTACCCCTGTTTTACCTGTGATGAGAATGAGGCTGAAGGAATCTTACACTCGGAGCCAGAGCTCAGCATTCCCTCCCCTCACATCACTCCTTGATGCTTAAACACTTTGCTTTTGCACGAACCAGCAGACTGACCGCTAATCCAAACTTCTAAAATTCTATAAATACAATAATATTGGTTGACTGTTTATATCTCTAACCACTTTCTTTTATGTTAACATTATAGATTCCAATTACCCCCAATAGCTACATACTCAGAAAGAGTCTGCGGTACCCCAGGGGAGAAGCTCGGTATGAGTTGGGAGGCCCATGGGCTGACTCTTGGCGCTGCCCCGTCTGTTTTCCAGAGCCTACCCGAAAGGCACATAGAACTTGAACTCATAACTGGCCAAGGATCCCCAGATGTGAGCTTGACTTGATCACAGAAAGCTGAGACACTGGCTATCTCTTCCAGAACACAGTGAAACATTAGTGTGAGGTGGGGAGGGAGTTTCCTAATCTTCACAAATAGCCTAAAAAGGGGATCAAACTCACGAACTTGCCTGCTGAACAGAAAAAGCACTGATTTCATGAGGTTCAAATCTTTACTCTGCCACTTAGCTAATTTTCCTTGGGCAAGTTACCTAACTTCACCGGGCCTCCATTCTACCACCTGTAAGCCCAGACAGTAACAGCCCACAGGCAGGAATGGAGTGTAGCCAGTGCGTGGTGTTAAGAGGAACAGAAAGGCTGCCCCAGAGCACGACGAACCTCTGCTGTCACACAACCCTGAAGGAGCCGCGCAGGGCTGAGTTTGTAACAGGATATGTGGGGAGCTTTGATGAAAATTTTGCACGGTTCGCTGACTGTGAAGAACACAAAATAGTAGACCCACTCTGCAGAAAGCGCCGTCTCTGGTGACAGGGAGCTGAATTTTTCCTGCGTGTGGCACTCTGCTCTAAGTCTGTGAATGTGGGGTAGAAAGAACAAAGTCTTTACCTTTTCCAGGGCCTCTCTGTCAAGTAGTTCCTGCACAGCTAGAAGCTTGATGCTGTAAGAAAAAATGGAAACCACACTTGAAAACAAATCATTCCACGTCACCAAGCATCAGTCAAGTCATGAGAACAAAAGTTTGACATGCCAGCCTGCATGTCTGCTTCGTCCCATCTAAAATAAACCTCTGCATTGAATTGAAACAACCACTTCAGAACGATTAAAAATATTTCTAAATTATACAACTGATTTCATCATATGATCCAGAAATTTCACTTCTGGGCATGTACCCAGAAGAGTTGAAAATAGGAACTGGAACAGATATTTGCACACCCATGTTTCATAGCAGCATTATTTATAATAGCCAAAAGGTGAAAACAACTAAAGTGTCCATGAATGGATGCTTGGATAAACAAATATGGTACTTACAAGCAATGGAATTATTTCTTTTTAATGTTTATTCTATTTTTGAGAGAAAGTGTGAGCTGAGGATAGGCAGAAAGATCTGAAGTGGGTTCTGTGCTGATAGCAGCGAGCCTGATGTGGGGCTTGAACTCATGAACTTCGAGATCATGACCTAAGCTGAAGTCAGACGCTCAACCGACTGAGCCGCCTAGGTGCACGTGGAATTCAGTCTTAAAAAGAAGGAAATTCTGGTCCATGCTACAACGTAGAGGAACCTTAAAGTCATTATGCTAAATGAAAAGCCAGACACAGAAGGACAAGTATTGTATGATTCCAATTATATCTGATACCTAGAGTAGTCAAATTCAAAGAGACAGAAAGTAAAATGGTGATTACCAGGGATGGGAGAGGAAGGAATGGGGAGCCGCTGTTTCTGCTGTTTAGTGGGTACAGGGTTTTAGTCTGGAATGACCAAAAAGTTCTGGAGATCGATGGTGGTGATGGCTGCACACCGATATAAATGTACTTAATGCCATTGAGATGCACGCCTATACATGGTTAAATTAGTAAATTTTATGTTATGTACACTTCACCAAAAAAATTCTAAAAATCATGATAGCAGCTCATGTAAGGAATATGAACAAATTCAGAGGAATATAAAGAAGAAAACAGTTGCCCATGTTCAGTGTTAATCTTCCCTCAATGATCTTTTGATCATAACAAGTCAACAGCTAAATCCACTGCTTACAAACACAGGCCGGCTCAGCTGCTCATCCGTTTACCAAACAGTGACCAAGCCCTACAGTGTGTGGGTGACCGAGGGTACACCAGGACTAGGACATGCTCCCTTCCCAGGAGGAGCTCACAGCCTCCTGGAGGTCACAGTCAGACCTGCTGTCAGAATACAACATGCAGGGGACCAAGTAGGTGGGCCAAGACATAGAGAGAAGCCCGGCCCTGGCAGAGGACAAGGAAGGCTTCCTGGAGGAGGGTCTGGGCTAGCACTGACCTGGGGAGTAAGGTGACCCACAGAGGGATAGCAGAGGCAAAGACACCAAGGGGAGAGGAGGGGTCTGAAGTGTACGCAAACTGCCAGTTTCCAGTTTAGGGGCCAGAGCCCAGATTGTAGCCAGTAACTAACTGAGATGAGAGAATTCAGAAGTGGATACAGGCTTTACAGGGAAGATCTCTTCCCCTCGTGACATGCTGCTTTCGACATGTCTGTGGACACAAGGCTGGACTCATCAGCACATGGAAGGAAGCGTGAGAGCTCACTGAGATTGTTCAGGGAGTGGGCCTGCTGCTGATGCTCCATGATGCTCCCACCCCACTGAGTTTGTCTGTTCGTGGCCACTGGCCACCTGCACGGGTTCTCCGGAGCTGAAATGTCCCCACCCCCTACCTGCACCAGGAACCTCCCTCAAAGGGGGTCATGCTCATGATAAGACTCACCTTAACTTACAGATTTCTTTTTTTTTTTAACGTTTATTCATTTTTGAGAGACAGAGTGCAAGTGGGGGGAGGGGCAGAGAGAGAGGAAGACACAGAATCCGAAGCAGGCTCCAGGCTCTGTGCCATCAGCACAGAGCCCGATGCGGGGCTCGAATTCACAAGCCATGAGATCATGACCTGAGCCAAAGTCAGTGCTTAACTGACTGAGCCACCCAGGTGCCTCCTAGAATTCCTTATTGTATCTCCATATGACTAAGCAAGCACATCCAAACAAATGCAGTGGTTTACAGTAAAAGCAACTCCGAGAAGCACAATAAAAGTTTTAAAGCTTACAAGACACTACGACCACTGCTAATGACTTAGCAAATATGGGAGCTTAGAGGACTCTGGGCATTCCCCCTGCTCCAACCTCACAGACTCTCCTTCATCTCTTGGACACTGGTTTTGTTGTTTGTCTGGCTTGGGTCTTGTGCAAGATCTTTACAACACTGACGCTGGCATATTGTGTCATTCCGGGCCAGACGTGAAGGCCATGTCCTCCAAGCAGCATTCTCTGGACACTGGGGTCAAGCAGTGTCCCTGATCATCACATTTTATTTTCTTCAGTGCAACTGCCGATCCCTTAAGGCATTTATTTCTTGGGGTGCTTTTGCTTGTCTCTTCCCAAGCAGCATGGAAGCCCCTTGCACCTGGGGGCTCAAGGGTCTTCTCACCACTACAGTTTCAATGTCTGTAACTGGCACGTGGAAAGCACCCGAGGAGCGTTTACTGACCGACTGGCAGGACCCAGTCGATATTAAAGCTGACCCATCTCATCTTGGATCTACTTGTCAGGCCTCAGTTTCTCCCTCTGAAACAGTATGCCTCCAACGAGATGACTGTGTGTGTTTTCCCTTGGTGACAGGCACAGCATGCCCGCGCAAATGCCTGCCATTAATGGGACGTGCCCGGTAGATGGTCAAAGCCACTGGCTACTCCTCAGCACATTCTGATTCCCAACACACGAATCTAAATTCCAGGCCACTGATTTGGATGGCAACTTACATGCTGCGTTAGGGGTTAGCTCAAATTTCAGAAGCTTAAATTGCTTCTGAAATAACCACTGGAAAATATTTCTACCAGAGGAAATTTTTCAGTGGTCTCTTGTTCCTGCCCCTGTCCGTGGCCATGAAGTCCAATTCCAGATCAGATATCAGACATCCACCGAGTAGAGGAAAGGTTTAAACACTGTTAAGATCTTCAACTCTCTTTTCCTCTCAGCTTGCGAAGATACTGCACTCAAGCCATTGTAGAACATGAGCTGAAAATCAACAGTTTCAGGCTCTAAAGGAAAATGAAATTAAGACCACAGGGGCGCCTGGGTGGCTCAGTCGGTTGAGTGTCCGACTCTTGATTTTGGCTCAGGTCATGATCCCAGGGTCATGAGATCGAGTCCTGCGTCAGGCTCTGCAATGAGTGCGGAGCTTGCTTAAGATTTTCTTTCTCAAAAAAAAAAAAAAACAAAAAACAATGGACTCTCATTTAAGTCAAAGCCTGAAGGATCCCTGTTCTCATTGCCTCACTTTGCTCTTGGATGGGGATGGAGAATACACGGCATGCCTATCGCCACTCTCCAACCGTCTCCACCTCTCTCCATAACCTCTGCCCCATTTAACTTAGACACAGGTTCAGAATCCTTCTCAACAGTCCATGAGACACAACCAATCTCCTGAGGTTGGCACATGAGATTACACTGATTTAACATCTATTCTAAAACTAATACCAAAGAGTATTAACATATGGAGGGGTCGGAAAAAAATAAGGGCATTCCCACACTACTAAAATGCAGCAACGTGAGATGTGATTGCTTTAGGGGCAGGGGGAGAAAAGTTGGAGAGAAGGTGAAAAGACCCTCAAATCTATATGGCTTGAGTTTCAAAATGGAAACAACACATGCTAGCAAGTTACTGCTACGGTGGCTTGGAACATGGGATTTCTTCAGGGAGCTGTGGGGTTTTTTCCTCCTTAGAGCTGTAGTCTTCAAGAGTATATGAGATGCTTTCTGTTATATAACTATTCGTAATGTTTTTTCTTACTTTTTTGGAAACTCTCCAAGTTTGGGGTATTTATTTCAGTATTTACGGTATCAGATTCTTCTAACACATCAGTTAGTCCCTGGGATGAAATGTCACTCATACGAAGGAGCAACAAACCCTTTTACCAAATCCTCCAAATGACGCCTCTCATTTTTCAGCCTCCTTTCTCAGTCTGTTTTGTTTTTTAATGTTTATTTATTTTTGAGAGGAGGGGAGGGGTAGAGAAAAAGAGTGGGAGACACAGAATCCGAAGCAGGCTCCAAGGCTCTGAACTGTTAGCACAGAGCTCGACACTGGGCTCTAACCCACGAACCACAAGATCATGACCTGAGCTGAAGTCAGATGCTTAACTGGACTGAGCCACCCAGGGGCCCCTCTCAGTCTGTTTTATTTCTCCTTCCCTCTTTCCCTTCTTCCTCCTCCTCTCCCTCTTTCCATCCTTTTGCTAATTCCACAAATGTATTTGAATACCTCCTATAGTTCAGAAACTGCCAGGCATCAGGGTAACAGAGATGAACACATACTGTCCCTGCCTCAAAGAGGCTAGGATTGCACTTGGGCATGTGCCAGGAAGGTGTGTCCCTGAGATCCTCCTGCTTCTATGGACCAGAAGAGCTGAACCAAAGAGGACATATCTGTTGGGTGGCCTGGGCTTGGCCAGCATCTTCTGAAAAATAGCAAGGCTCCCATCGGATGGAAAGACATACTATTTCTTTTTCTGCACTCCACTGAGAACAGAGGCAAATAATAAAAGCAGCTGCAGTGGTGATTTACTTAGAAAAATGACAACGTTAAGGACAAGTTCTGAAGTCGAAATGGACAATACTTAGATAGACCTAGAAGGCATGCAGTTAATGTTTGTTTAACTAAGCTACAAGGAGGGAAGGTAGTTGAGGGCAGAGGTCTTATTCAGCTGGATAGAGCCTGGTACAGTGAAGTCTATCAAGGAACTAGAGGCGGCGATGGGGAAAGCGCCAGGCAGACACCAAAAACCAAGTTGAAGAGACAGAAGCTGGAGGCACCCCTGCAGTGCGGGGGTGGCTTAGGGCTGCAGACTGAACCTTGATGGCTCCTGAAAAGGCAGATAAGAGGCAGATAAGATAAAAGACAGGTAGCTCTACGGGTGCTATAAAAACACTTAAAGGCCAAACTCCCAACTATGCAGAAACTCTAGCAGCCAGAACAGATTATAGCCTGAAGGGGCACCAGAATCAAGAATTCACTCCAGCTCCCTTTCTCTGAGGATTTTGGCACTGGGTTTCCACTGCATTTATGAAGTGACACATTATAGTGCACGAGACAGAGCAGCATTCGATAAATACATAAAGGATGGATATATAATATGGTGGAGCCATCCACCCACCACACGGATAAAATATTTAAGGGTTATGTATTATGCACCAGGCACTATTGGGCACTGGGGGTTCCGTGATGAGCAGGCACAGCCTCTGCCTTCAAACTCTGGAGTGTAACGGAGGCCCCAGGTATGGACAGCAGCCATGAGAGGAGCACTTTCAAGAGGCAAACACGGGATACTATAAGGGCCCTTTGGAAGGGCATTACACAAAGCTGTCAGGTCCCTGGGAAGTGACTTCTAGGCCAATGCGTACTGGCTTGCAAGGCAGAGAGGTCAGGTGGGAGGAAAAGCATAAGCCAAGGAACCAGGGGACAGAGTGAAGATGGCCTGCCCCCACCCCAAGACTGAACACAGACCAGGGAACACGGGGGCTTGGAGGGTGGGACAGGTGCTGAAAGAGGGTTCCGCAGAAGCAAGTGAGGCCAGGCCTGCTTAGAGGATTTGTTAAGCCATATTAAGGAGTTTGGAATGTGCCTTTATTATTATTTGGTTATTTTGAGAGAGAGAGAGAGAGAGAGAGAGAGTGAGCACAGGAGACGAGGAGCAGAGGGAAAGAGAGAATCCCAAGCAGGCTCCATGCTCAGCACAGAGTCCGACTTGGGCCTCGATCTCACCACTGTCAGATCACCACCTGAGCCAATATCAAGAGTCAGACACTTAAGTGACTGAACCAACCAGGTGCCCCTGGACTGGACCTTGAGGGCAAGGAGTAGCTAGGGATGAGCTAGGGCAGTGGTGTCGTTGAGGGCCCAAGACACTCAAGATGCCCACTAAAGGTATAAAAATGGCTCTGGTGTGAATGACTTGGGGTCGGGTCGGGGTGGGGGACAACAGTGGAGGCAGCGAGACCTGGGCTCTGCACCCAGCACGCCAGCCCAGACTGTCTCCGGGACAGGGAGCCAGACACACGAAGGACGGGTTTCCACCAGCATCTTCAGCATCTGAATCTCCGCGACAGCAGAAAGGACACTGCGGGCACCTTCCAGCAAGGACAGGGGTCCCAAGAGCAGAATCTGGACAGAAGGTGGAATTGCAGCCAGCGGCCACAGGCGACGACGACTCACTATCCACGCGTCCCCACATAGGACATGGGGGCCACTTAGGAACAGAAACTACATCAACCCAGTTGTCTGAATGCTTCTCCTTTTCTTTGAAGGAAGGCTCCACGTTAACTTCCCCTGAACAAAGTAAGGAAGAGTTCTCTCTTGGTCATCGAATGTTAGAAGAGGCCGTGGATGTTAGAGGCAGACTTGTTTTCCCTAATGCTTTATTTTCTTCCACCATTAGCTCAGGGCTGGGAAGCACAGCGGACATCAGCCTCTGGATGTTAGTGAGAACACGCCTCAGAGAGAAGGCAGGCTCCCACGGAAGGCGCTGCTTTTCTCAGACATGTCCTCTTCAGCATCTCCTCCCGTTGCTGCCAAACACATGCTCGTCATCTCATCCTTCCTTTCCAAAGCCAGGCACTGAACTAGAAAGTCAGCACCAGAACTATCTACATGGTATTTAGCTTGGGTAGCTGTTCCTGGCAGGTCTGAAGAAACTGGCCTGCCAAACAGTGGGCAGGAAACTTCTCTGATGACAGTCCCACGGTTTTTGTTCTATTTAGGTTTTCAACTGCTTGAATCAATTGCAGTAATTTCTATTTCTTACAAATTTCTTAGAAAATTGACCAATCCACTCAGATTTTCACACTTTGAGCACAGAATGGTACTAACGATCGCTTTTAACTTAAAAACAACCTCTGCTTCTGTGCTTATGTCCTCTTCCTGGTTCTTTAATGCATGTAGATATTTTTTTCTCATTTAAAAAATTAGATTTGTGAGAAATCAGTCTACTTTGTTGGTCTTCTGGAACAAATAGCTCTAGGATTCATCAATTCTATCATTTTCTTTTCTATTTAAGTAGGTCAACATTACTGTCATTAATTCCCTTCTCCAAATTTCTACTGTTTTCTTTTGTTTCTCTATTTCCCTTCTTGAGTGGGGTATTCATTATTTAGATTTCTTATATAGAAAGCCATGAATTTTTCTCTATGTAAATATTCGTCTTTGTTTCAAATTTCATTATGTAGCCTCCTTGTTACCCTCTACCAAGTCTGCAGTTGTGATTTTGGTCTCTTATTGGAACCCACAGTTCTTTGGATTGTATTTTTCTATCTCTAAGTAATTGGGTTTCAAATTTTATAATTTTGTATTTTCTATAATTCTACTGCACTGAAGTTAAAGGAAGCACCCTGTACATTTTCTGCTTTTTAAAATCTCTTGATAATTCTTGCAGGGTCTATTTTATGATCCTCTTCTACTTCCTAGGGTTTGAGTACTTCTAGAACTTTTTTTTTTGGACTTCTCAGTGTGTACCTTTAAGTTTTCATATTAGTGTAGGGGATTAGGGAAGGACTCTGCAGTCAGTCTGCCTGGGGTTCAAGCTTAAGGAACTTTAAGAATAGTAAGTGGGAGGCAGGGAAGGGATCTGGCATCTACCCCTGTGACCTTGGCCAGAGATGACACAGGAGAAGCACTCAGCACACTTCTTAGCTCAGAGTAAACTACCATCGATGGTGGATATTGGACCTAATATTGTTCAGAGCTTTCTTTGGCTCTTAACACTTCTCTAAAGATCAGAATAAAGAAAGAAACAGCTTTTTGTGCTACCAACCTATTTCCAGACAAGAGGCACAACAAACCTTTATCTTCTGCTCTCCTTTTGATTTCCTTTAACAATACCCTACAGTTTACATCCCGGACACGGGCCCTTTGTCGTTGTTCCATTCTACAACTCATCTTAAGAACAATTTCTGACACTCATATTTGCTTGATTACCAGACTTAAAATAATAATTTAAGTTTCTCTCTACATCAATGGATTCCTGGGCTTGTCCTACCTCTTCTTGAGCAGTATTTGTTTTATCTCTTGAACTTCTACAACATATCTTTAAAGTAAATTTTAAAGTAAGGAACATGTAGGGGCGCCTGGGTGGCTCAGTTGATTGAGTGTCTGGCTTTTGATTTCGGCTCAGGTCATGATCCCAGGGTCGTGGGATCAAGCCCCATGTTGGGCTCTGCGCCGAGGGTGGAGCCTGCCTAGGACTCTCTTTCCCTCTGCTCCTCTACCCCCCTCATGCTCTTCTCTCTAAAATAAAAAAAAATAAATTTAAAAAAATAATAAAGGAACATGTTTATATGTTTTCCCAAGCCCCTGAAACTCCAAGAATGTCTTTCTAATCAGCTTCATATGCAAAAGACAACTCAGCTGAGTGCGAAATTGTTGGGTTACAACATAACCCTCAACACTTCATAGATGGTTTGCAAACTGACTTGATAATCAGAAGAACTTTTGATGCGTCCTATTTACAGACCCCACCTAGGAAGAGTGATACAGGAGCTGGGAAAATATCTGAATTAAAAACAAGACAAAACAAAACTCTCAGGTGTTCTAATCTTCCAACAGCTTCCCTAGACATAGACTCTCTATTACAAAGAAAAAGCCGAAAGTCAACCTGATTTTTGTTACTCTTTCCCCTGTTTGGATTCTTGTTAATCACCACCCCCACTCTTCATCCTGTATTTCCCAGGCTATGCCCGGATGTGGGCCTCTTTTCCCTGACAGTGTTCAGAATGTGGTGAGCGACTGCCTAATACTCATACCCAGTCTCTGTGCAGCTCAGGGAGGTAGCTGATGCCGGTTGCTTGATCTCAGTAATCACCAACACCAGCAATCTGAATACGGGCTATCAGTTCTGTCTTCTACATCTATAACCTTGTCTCTTATTTTTCTCTTTCTTTCTTGTATTTTCCAGAACCATTTCTCAAGGTTTTTTTCCCCCCATAATTCACATCACTGATTTGATTTCCCATAGCATTTGTATTTGTTTTCTGGGGCTGCTCTAACAACTTATCACAAAGTTGGTGACTTAACACCACACGAATTTCTTCTCTCACCGTTCTGGAGGCCAGAAATCTCAAATCGGTATTACTGAGCAGAACTCAAGGGGTCAGAGCAGCCACAACCCCTCTGGAGGCTCTAGAGGGGAATGTGTTCTTTGCCTCGTCCAGCTTCTGAGGGCTGCCAGCGTCCCGTGACGTGTCTCCATCTCTGTGATCACAGTGCCTTCTCTTCTATCAAACCTCCCCCTGCTTGTCTCTTAAGGACACTTGTGACTGCACTTAGGACAATTCAGTGTAATCTCCCCATCTTTCAAGAGCCTCAACTTAATCACAGCTGCAAAGTCTTTTTTGCCATGTAAGGTAATAACATTTACAGGTTCCAGGGATTAGGATATGGGTATCTTTTCGGGGTCATTATGCAGTCTACTACACATTAATACTCTTTACACTCCTGCTAATTTGGGTTTTAGGTCTCTTGTTGGATTTTGTTTCCTCACAACCCTTTCCTTATTTACTCCTTCTCTTTTAAAAAATGTATTTCTGTTGCCCTTTCCTGTCAACACATTCTTTCCTTATGTTTTTCTGTCCCTGTTCGCGAGAGGCCATGTCTTTTTGGAGTATGCTAAGGATGCCACACATTTCCCCCAAATTGTCTTTGTGGCCTGCTATAGATAATTTTCTGGGTCTTCCAAAGCTGCTGTCTTTATTCTGATCTGCAGGACTTCTCCACAAAGTCTTTTTTTTTTTTTTTGTCTTGTTCATCCTCAATTAAGGAGAACTTTGTCCTGACCAATGATCAATTTTCAACAGACGTTACGAGCCAACTGGCAAGGGTTCCATTTTCTGCCCACCTGTGTCAAGAATGGGTCTCCTTCTAGGACCGGCTATGGAAGGGGACTGGCTGGGGGCACAGCTCCTGGCCAGCTCAGAACCTTCGCTCTAGTGAGGTTTGCCTCCTCCTCTGAGACTCTCAATCGATTCAAGATGGGAAGCATTCTGGCTGCCAGCATGTGTAGCCGTCAGGGCACCCTGCCGGTAGCACTGTGCTTTTGGGGAGTAGATTTACTAGAATGCACTGAAATCGTGCCATTTCCCCCCTATTTCCCATCTGGTTCTAGTCTGATGTTTTCTTTCTCTACTTGGCAATGGGGAAAAAACCAAAGAGATGGTTCTACAAGGGCCCACATCCGAGGCCAGTAACTGAGGATAGAGAAGAAAGGCTAACCAGTTGGGATCTGCTTTGAGTGCATGAGTCAGGGACTAGTGATGAAAAAGGTATAAACTTCTTTCTTACTTTTTTCAGGCAGGGCTAGGGGGGTGGTAAGGCGGGGTCTCCTCTTGGTGATCCTTTGCGTCATGAGCGACATCCTGGAAAGGCTCCCCAAGACCAGCACTGTCTGCCTCATCACTGCCATCGGTTGACAGTGATTTTGCCTCTGAGATTTTGCCATTTGTCAGTCCTTCTCAGGTTTTGCTGGCCTGAGATTTTTTTTGTTATTTTTCTGTGTCATCATGGGTATCTTAGCCAAACCTTCCAGAGATGGGGTCTCTGAAGGGCAGGATAATGTCTAGTCTCTTGTTTTTAGCAATTGGCTTGTTCAGTAAGTGGAAAGACTGGCTCTTCCTCAAACTGCAGGGTTCTTCCTGCCCCATGTGGGGGAAAGTCTCCAAACAAGAATCCATCTCCTCAGTCAGATCTGGCTCTTCAAGGCTCCCAGGGCTTCAGGCCTTAGGGCTCCTGAGCGCCTGGCAGGGTGCCCCAGGGTAGAATCAGGATAGCACCTTCTGGAAATCTCTTCAACCACAAACCAGTGGGATGGCCAGAAGTGAGGAAGCCTGATTTTTAACTGAAAACAGCTGAAGATGATCAGAGCCAAGACTGGACAAGCTAACAGTGGAAGTGAGGTTGGTTCCCAACTGGAGCCTGGGAATCACTTTTCCACACCTGCGCTTTTTTCTCAGCAGCAAACTGCCTACTTAATGCCACTTTTTAAAAGGTTGAAACATTTAACCTAATCTAAGGTCTGAAGCCCCACAGGAGAGAAAGCCCATTAGAAAGTTAATAGCATGGTTTCACTGCAGGAGAAAAAGCTACAGTAGACTGGGTAATTTTATTCATGGGGAATTTGGAAGAAAAGACACAGGAACAGACTGAAATGCTGACAGAACTAATGAAAAGGAGAAAGAGGATGTCATTAATGGAGTGACTTCCAGACTTCAGGTACGGTGCTAAGCCTTTATTATGTTATTTTCCTTAGACCTCAAAGTTTCTCCTGGTAGCCACAGCTATAACAAACAGCGAATTCCAAAGCTAAAGAGTATTCAGGGATTGATTTGATGACTTGTAATGCTACAATATTATTTTTTCTTACTCCTGGCTTTGGGATGTTTTACCCTCAACTGAAGATGCAGAGATTTCAATCCTATTTTATAGCTTCACAGAGATTCAGTGTCTTGTGAAAAATCCATACAAGGGCAGGGAATTACACCCAGGTCTGTATGATTTAAAAGTGCTTGCAACTTTTTATTCATTCAGCAAATATTTAGTGAGCACCTACTATGTCCCAGGCGTATTTCTGGGTTTGAGAGATAGAGCAATGAACAAAACAAAATCTTTCCTCTCAAAACAAAAATCTTCCACTCTACTGAGGGGTAAGGGGTGTTGGTCTGCTGGCATATGTTTAGCCACTGGCCCTAAGGGAGTGGGACCTGGGGAGCTGTAGCATTTGCCAATTTCCATGGTGTAAATACTCCCATCAGAGCCCATTTCAGGCCACCAACTCGACATAACTAAACACAGAGATGGGACGAGTGTGCCATTTCACACCAGCTCCAGCACACCATTGGAGAGGAGGGATCTGCAACAAACCAATATTTCTATTATATTTATTATAAATGGAATATATAATAAATTATATAATTATGTAATGTGCCTAGTGGTGATGAGTTTATAAAAATTAAAGTGGGGTAAAGGAGTAGCAAGTGGCCAGTATGCTGTGAGGAAATCAGAACACTTATCCCATGAGACAACTTGGATCAGAGACTGGATTTTTTCCTCATCTGTAAAATCAGGATAATGATTCTAACTATTTAATGGGGTCATCATAAGGACCCAATGAAGTGGCACTTATTGCAACATGTTGCCTTCGAGTACAGAATAGGTACTCAGTAAATGATGGCTATTAATATTTATCTGAATTGAGAGGCAGATGACCGAGTACACAATTCTCATCTTCCTTAGAGCTGATAAGAATCTAAAGCTTTCATTTCATTCATAAAAATCAAACTGGTATTTTAGCCATTTAAACAAGTTCTAAATGATTGACCAACAACCTGAAACGTTCCCGTAAAGATGGAGTTGCTAAGCTCAGATTTAATGATGCCTGGCCCTTTAACACGGCCATTAGGACTTGCAGTATCCCTATTGTTATTACTGAATAATTTGGTTAAATTCTTTAATAGCACTGTAATTCCAGATCGGTCCAGGCCACTCTCCCTCAAAGTACAAAAGGATGCTATAACTTTTCCTGAGCTGAGTAGACCACATAGTTTTTGTTCTCCTTTATCGTCTAAACTGAAAACAAAAAGATACACAGATGATAAGCCAAACATATACTATAGAACTGGTTCTTAAACCTGTTCAAAGCCATAACAGTCAGTCATACAGAATGCAAGTGTCTTGACGAAAAGGTAAAGACTAGAACCCCCAAAGATAAAGCTGTATAAAATGTTGAAAAGAAACTGTTATTTTAAATTGAAGAATGAAACTCTTCTCTCAAACTGAGAAAAATTATCAACCGCTTCTATTATTTCTTTAAGAATTGAGGTACAGTTATAGGTTCATGATCAGGGCAGAGGATTAAAGGAGAAGGAAAAAACTTTCTTCTTAGCCTGCCATCTGCCGCGCACAGAGCCAGATGCCCCACAAATATTCCCATTTTGTCTGCTAGTCACAAAGACCCGGCGTCACTGGCTCTGCTCTGGAGCTGTGCTGGCGTGAAGCCATCATTCAGCCCCAGGGCTCAGGGCCCTGACTGGTGCCTCCTGATTCGGTCCCAAATTCCCACCCTGGTGTCACATCCGACTGGTTAATGATGGAGCCTTCAAATTTGGATGAAGTTCTTGTTGGTCATTCTTAATCCAAGTGGTTATGATAGTGCGCCCACATGTCTCTAAACCAAGAGAGCTCTCCAATCGGGACTGTTTCTTCCATAATCCAAGTGAACTGGGGATTTCTTGGAACTCATACCTTCCTCCTTATTTTTTTTTTCAATACACTTTCACCCAAGAAGGAGAGCCATCTGCCCAAGACCAATCTTTCCTTCAGAAAGAAGTATTTTTCACCACAATCCTCTCCAGTGGCTTTCCCTAAATCCTTTTTGTTTGCTCCTTGGCTTCCAACTGGGGGAAGGTAAAGGCAATAACTAGATCAAATAAGTTTCCTATAGTCTTCCCCTAGCAGCTCCTTCAGAAGCATGTGGGAGATACTTCGAAGCGTGATCTTGTCTTATATTCCTGTCTTCCCTTTCCATTCACAAAGCTTCCTTCCAACATTTAAATTTTTTTTTAATGTTTTATTTTTGAGATAGAGAGAAAGAGTGCGAGTGGGGGAGGGACACAGAGAGAGGGAGACACAGAATCTGAAGCAGACTCCAGGCTCTGAGTTGTCAGCAGGAGTCCAACATGGGGCTCGAGCCCATGAACCGCAAGATCATGACCTCAGCAGAAGTTGGACGTTTAACTGACTGAGCCACCCAGGTGCCCCATAATCTTCTGCCTTACATGATTTCCTTATGTGTGTCAAATTCTGTGAGAATGGAAGTAAGCAACACACACACACAGACACACAACAGACACACACATACTTCTTTTTTTAATGAGTGCTGGCGAGCTATCATGTCAATAATTATAGGTTTTGGGATTTTTTTGGTCCCCACCCTCTTTGTATTTTGGAATTCATGGGGGATTCCTTGTTGCCTAGTTTTTTCTGTAAATGCCCACAAGTTTAGGTTTTGCCAGCTAGTTGTTCTTTTTGCTCCCCCTATTTTCATTATGAAAATGTTCAAACCTTCAGGAAAATTCAGAGAACTCTACAGTAAACATCTACCACCCACATTTTAGAATTGTTAGCATTTTCCCTCGATTTGCTTTATCACACATCTGCCCTTCTAACCATCCTCCCACCCATCTTCTATTATTTTTTTTAATACAGTTCAAAGTAAGCTACAACCCAGTGATTTGTCTGGTATTTCACACAAAGGCTGGCTTCAAAGTAATTCCTCTTATTTTCAACTGAACCACTCCCTGCAGACTCCTAGAGCCCAGTGTGAAAGCCCACCCTCTGGCTCTGCTGAAAGCCCACCCTTGGTACGGAGGCCTGATCTCCAGGCCTTTCTCAAGGCTCTCCCGGAAGCTTTCATTAACCAAAGCCCTCTGACCCTGGACGAAACCACCGCTCTCCCCGCCCCACCTTCAATTCCTCCACTTTTTAATGTTTCCATCAAGCCGCCATAAAATGAATATTTCTAAAGCTCAACTTTACATCTGAGCACATATTTTTAGCTAAGAAAAGAGTGATATCTTCACATAGTACTCAGTATAAATGATTACTCTTGATGTACTTCAAAACCAAAGGACACGGGTGTTGCTCATGGCTGTGTCAGCCCACTGTGTATGTCTCAGAAACCCCTAGAGTGCCCATTGCTGCTGCTTTCAACTATGCCCTGGCATCATCAGAAGAACTTAGTTACTAGGAAAAAGAAAGAGGGATTAACTGAACATTCAAGAGAAAAAAATTTCCGCTTCCAAGAACATACTAGAAATTAGAAAATTATCTAACACAATGCAGGGTCTGTGAGTCTATCTTAAGGCTCCAGCCAAAATTTTTCATCTGGTTTCAATGTTGACCTTTCACCTCTTAGCAAGTCTTCTCTTCCTTTTAGGCCAGACAAAATTCACCCCTGGGTTTTGTCAGAAGCCATGGCCTCATTAATCAGCTTAAAAAGCAAACATTCATCCCTCCTTGTAATGTAAACCAGCCAGTAAGATTCTCTGGGCAGGGAGTTGTTTAAAGCAGCAATTATGAGGGCATACTTCACAGGAATCTTTAATTTTTTTTTAAAGAAGTCATTTACGAAGCACTTATTTATTGAGAAAATTTAGAAAATACAAAAAGAAAGAGAGAGAAAAAAAGAAACAATAACCATAATCCTGCTGCCTAGGAATTACCATTAATTTCTTCATGTATATCCTTTTAGACTTGAACAAAATGAATATATACATCTTGAGAAATTGGAACTATATTGTACATGCTGTTTCCATTATTTTTAAATTACCATTAAATTATAAATTATTGTCGTTATTATTCATTGCCATGATTCCATGTCATTAAGTGTTATTTGATATAATTTTAATGGAGACATCTAAAGAGATATAAATATATATATGCTATATTTAATAATTCTTGTTGGACATAAAAGCTGTCACAGTGAGAATAGGTTGCCCCACAGTGTGCCACTTTGTCATGTGGATTGTTTTGAGCTAAAGGTGATCGAGACTCAGCAGATTCAAGAAGAACTTTTACCTCTCCCTTAACTACCAAAAAGAATTTAGATAGGGAGCCTGGCCCTGAAAGAGAGCTATTACCAGAGAAAACTTTTTATGTGAATGACCCATCCGTATGGCAGAGCAAACAGCTAATTACCAAACACCTGTTCTTGTCCTGCATCTCTTGTCCTGTGAATCACCCTGCTCCCCTTCGAAGCCCCAGGCCCCTAGCCCATGCCTCAGCTCAGGATGGCATATGAGCCTCAATTGCCAGACTTGCCCTTGGGTCTCATATTTTTATGGGGCTCTCATTGGTATGAAATTAAAATTTTGTTTTTCTCCTATTAATCTGTCTTATGTCAATTTAATTATTAGATCAGCCGAAGAACCTAGAAGGGTCGAATAAAAGTTTTTCCACCCCAGCAGCTGTTTCAAATTTTTCACTGTTCTAATTATCACTTTGGTGAACAATTCTGGACATACTACTTTCTGCATCACTTTAGCTGTTTCACACAGTAAGTTTCCAGGAGGTCAAGGGCTGGGTGAATTTTGAAGACTTTAAATAACTTTTGCCAAATTGCGCTGCAGATTTAGATTTCTACTAGCAGTTTTATGACCCACTCCCTTACCTGTATTATTTATGTAAAAGCTCTCTAATCCAATAGATGGAAAAGGGGTTATCAAGCTGTTTAAATTTACATTTATTTGACCACCGGAGAAACTGAACATTTTAATTTTCTTTCATCAGAGCCAGTGAGTGATGGCGAGGGTAGGGGGCAATCCCAAGGAAGTACCTTCCAGCACCTGTGAGTCACACTGGAAGGCCTGGTGTAGGGATGGGGGTGGCGCTCAGCAGCCCCGAGCAGGGTAATCAATGAACGATCATACCTCTGTACCCTAGGGGAAGTTCTGAACCCATTTCTCTCCTTCCTCTCCTTTGTTAATTGGATATATTTCTCTAGAGACACTAGGACAGGAATACACAGGGATTTTAAATTCCCCAAAATTCTTAATAAATAACTACGATCAATATTTTGCCCAAAAAAAGTTTTGTTTAGGGGCGCGCCAGTTGGAAGAAGTATGATTAAAGCCTACTTACCGGAGAAAGAGTATAAAGAGAGTATTTGGAAAGATTTACTGGTTGGCTAAAAATCATATGGGTGAACTAGAACCAGAACCGAGGGCTCCCATTTTCCCCGTGGTTTCGGCAGCAGCAGCAGATGTAGCTATACAAATGTGCGAAATGCAAAAGAATTTACTTAGATTGGACATAAGTCTGTAGTCTGCAGGAAGCAGACTTTTCCAGAAGGCGAGAGGGTGCTCCTGAGTGACATCACAGATCCTTGCCTGCTCTGGCCTCCTACCTAGGAATAACCCCAACATCAGGGGATGGAGCCGGCCATGGCTCCCCAGGATCTAACCACAACACTGCACTCGACAGTGCAGAACAGACTGGAACACAACTCCCAGGCTCCCAAAATGTCACATCTACAAGCTTTCAAAAGGTGAGCGAGCATCCCAATGCAGGGACAAATGGCACTTACTCTTTGCCAAGAGCCTTGGTTATCTGTAAAAACTTCAACCTCTGATTTCTAGAGTCAGCTTCAGATGTGTGGGGCTCTGGCTGGTCCCTGGATATGTGTCCCTCTGAATTATGAAGGGGAGAAAACCCCTCTATCTCTCTATCTCTCTGTTTGCTGCTGGGGGTCTGTTCTATGAGCCGCAGCTAAAAAGTTAAGTCCCTTAAAAGTAACAGCAGTAGCCACCACTGCTGAACTTTTATCTCCCAGGAACCCCAAGATGCACTAGGAGTTTGGTGTCCCAGCAGGGCGCCGAGTCACAGTGAGGACTGCGGCTGGTGGGCTGGGACTGGTTTTTGTTAAACAACACCATCTCACCCGGTGTCTTCAAAGCGATAGGTCCCAGACACCACCGCTATGAATTCCAGCTGCTAAGTGTGAAACCTTATCCTCCAGCCTGTAACTCAGGCCCCTCCAGTCCTTAACTGTCTTTAATTTAAAATACTGAATTCAGGGAGACAGAAAGGTCCCCTCCCCTCCCCTCTCTTTTCCCCTCACCCCTTACTAGCTGGCTCAGAGCCTCCTGTGCGGAGAAGTCAGGCCCAGAGAGCTGCCTGGGATCCCCGCAGAAACTGCTGGATAACTCGGACTTTCTCAGCCCAGTTCTCAGAGAATTCCAAAGTAGGTTTTAAGTTGCCAACTTCAAAAGCTCTTCCAGGGAGCAGGCAGGAAGAAAACAGACATCCCTGCTCTTGGAGGCTCCTGCATAAATGTCAGCGGAGAGAGTTAACTTCCAAGAACCGCTGGCTCGTGTTTTGCAGTTAGTACAGTAGTTCTTGAGCTGTAGTGTTAAAACAGACTGTGGGGCCCCAGCCTGGAGTTTTCTATTTAAGTAGGTCTAAGACAGGGCCTGAGAATTACATTTCCAGCAAGTTCCCTGGAGAGGCAGATGCTGTCAGACTGAGAACGATACTTTAAGAAGCACTGAATCAAAATATGGTATCTAACTAGGAATGCCACTTTGGTGAAGACTTCAACTTTTCATGGCACATATCTGAGATTTCCTTAACCGGACCTGGCAAGGAGGGACTCTTGGCGGCTTGGTGAGGGTGCAAAATAGGACTATCACTTTTGTTTCTCAAATCGGCTATCTGTTTCCTGTGGACACTCGGTCAATCAATCAAATGTCAATCAAATGTCACAGAGTACTCACCCCAGCTGACCTTGAGCCATGAAGCCCATTTACTGCATGGCCTCCTCTCTCTTATGGTTTCTTTCCATCCTCTTTCCTATCCTTGCCCCTCGGAAGAGCTCCTGTGCCTCTTTTCTAAAACCAACTTGCCCACCCGTGCTCCTGAAAGACCAATCACATTTTCCTTCCCCGGACCTGCTTCCACTCTTTCTAGAACCCATCTTTCTCCACTTCTAGCCACTGCCTGGGACAGGTGCCTGCTCCATCTTGAAACCCTTCTCCAGAAATGCCTCTGGATCCCCAACACGTTTTCTGAATCCTTCTTATACATTTACTCCCTGGCTTGCTTGCTGCGTATGCTTTCACTCACTCATTCTCCCAGAAAACCCAGGTCCCACCACAGTGATTAACAGCGGTGCGCGAGACAGGGCTTTGCCCTGGTCTCACGCAGCTGACAATCCCGTGGGGCCACTCCCATGGATGAACTAACTACAGCAGTGGTCATTTCACTACAAACATGCCAAGTGCCCCCAAAGAGAAGCACAGGGTGCTGAAAGTGCATACGAGGGGGTGCAGGGGGGTGGCTAACCTAGTCTGGGACAGGGCAGGGGAGGCCTTCTGAGTGAAGCCACACTGAGCAGTGTCTGGAATTGGAACTGGCCTTGGCACTTGTCTTGCCAGGGCCTTAAATGTTGGGTCTAATAATATTTTCAAGGATCCAATCATATTTTCTGTCTCGCAATGACCAGCAGTGATTAAAAAAAATTTCTCTCTCCAGTACCCACTTCCCTTCTTAATTCCACTTCTGTATTTCCAACATCTGCTGGACTCTCACTACAATGCCCCAGCAGGACCTCAGACTCAACACGTTAAATGAGATGTCCCCCTTCAGAGTCCCTCTACATCCCCTTTCTCCATCTTAGACACATCCAATCAAGGCCTGGGCATCAGCTTTCCTGAACCCACCTCCTCCCAAATTCATCTTTTGTCATATGTTAAGTCCTCCAAAGTCATAACTATACTTTCCTAATTATATATATATAAATATATAAATACAATATATTTGCTTCTAATAAAATACAAATTCATTGTAAAACAGTTTGAAAATACACAGAAAGAAATTAGAAAAAAACACTGATGACATTCTGTCTTATTTCCGTAAATGCATGTGTTTTTGTATGTCTTATATATAGAAATTGCAATCATTGTATGAACATACACAGTAGACTGCTACACTGGTGAGTCCCTCATAAGATTCCTTTTTATGAAAGACCCACATGGAAGGGTCCCTGGGTAGCTCAGTCGGTTGGGCACCCAACTGTTGATTTCAGCTCAGGTCCTAATCTCATGATCCATGGGACTGAGTTGGGTTCCTCCCTGACAGTGTGGAGCCCGCTTGGGATTAACTCTTTCTCTTACTCTCTCTCTGCCCCTCCCCTGCTCACACACATTCTCTCTCTCTCTCAAAATAAAATAAATAAACTCAAAAAAAAAAAAAAAAAGACCCACATGGATAATCTATGTTATGGTTGAATTGTGCCCCTCAAAATCTAAATGTTGAGGTCTTAACCCCCATTACCTTAAAATGTGACTATAATCGGAGATAGGACCTTCAATAAGGGAGCTAAGGGAGCTAAGTTACAAGGAGGCCATAGTGTAGCCCTAGTCCAATACGGCAGGTGTCCTTATAAGAAGAAGAAATTTGGATACAGACAGCTACAGAGGGCAGTCCATGTGAAGACGCATGGAGATGACAGTCATCTACAAACCATGGAGAGACGCCTTAGAAGAAGCCAACCCTGTGGGCACCTTGATCTCAGACTTTCAGCTCTTGGAACTATGAGAAAATAAATTTCTGTTGTTTAAGCTTCCCAGTCTCTGGTACTTTGCTGTGACAGCCCTTACCATGTCTGCAAATGGGACTAAACACTGCTGTTAATCATGATAAAATAGAAAGGTATCTGGCCAGGATCCAGATCCAGATCCTTAAGCAGTCCTTTCCTGTGGCCACAGCCACCCACAAGTCCCAAAAGAGTGAGCACCAGCCCAAGGAGTACATTAATTCCCGGGACAGGCATGACCCACAAACCACACGCAGACTCCTGAAAACCCATCTTGAACACACGTAGCTCACAATAATTCCTCCGGCCTGTGGCTTTTAGTGGTGACTCTTAACAGCCTCGCATTAAAACCCAGTAACAGGAAAAGATCAGAAATTGACACCAGATGGTTTGACAAACCACCGAGAGCAGGAAGGAAGAATCCTGCCATGGGCACCCAGGACAGACATCACCAATCAACAATGACACAAATATGCTAAGATCAGCCTTGGCCTTAAAATCCTTCTCTCAGTGTTCAAGCAGCTCCTAGTAAGGAGCTTGAGCTGGCAATGAGAAAGGTACCTCTTTGCTGGCATGGGCTTACAGAGCATCCTACATTTCTGCAGAACGAGATGCTGTAACAGCAAAATGAATTAGGTTTCTACAAAACAGCCAGTAAAATGAGTAAAAGGCCTTTCATTCAAGCAGACCTGGATCAAGGCCGAATCTGAGGTAGCTAGAGCAAACACTTAGTGTGTGCTGAGCATATGCTCAGCAGTGTTCCTAGTTTTAACACAAATTACTTAACGTAATTCATGCATTTGCATAATCCACTATAAATACTGCCCCACAATCTACAGATGAGGACACTGAGGCCCAGAGTGGTGGCCCAACACTCCCAAAGCCATACATCTGAGATCTGAGCCCCGACTAGCCCCCGGTCTGTGCTCTTCACCTTTCTAGTGGGGGTTCCCAGGCTTCGGAGTGCCTCAGGATTGCCTGGAGGACTGGCTAAAACGCAGCTAGCTACGCCCCTCCCCAGTGTCCTCATTTCCGGAGATCATGGATGGGGCCTGAGATTCTGCATTTCTAACAAGTTCCCAGCTGAGGCTGACACTGCTAATGCAGAGACCCCACTCGGAGAACCATTGCCCCATGGAAGGAAAACTCCCTCTAATGATGATAAGCTCACAGACAGTTGTGTAGAACTCATGGACCTACATTGGAAGAGTGCTTAACACAGGTCCTAGGATAGCACACAGGGCCCCCAAATATTATTCTTCTTCCCTTTGATTTCAAGTGAGTTTCAGGCATCAGCCAAGAGAGGGGCAGGGCAAGCCGTCCGCTTTCCTGTTTCTAAAATTCTGCCCTAGCCTCCCCCGAGAGTCTGGGGCAGCTGGCGCTGAGCACTCATTTTCAGGGGAAGCACACCCCGATGCCCAACCTCTGAATAGGAAACCACGTCGTTCTGATGCATCAGCATGGATAAAATCTCAGCACAAGCCTCACAAGCGTGAACGTCAAAAGCCAACGGGCCTGACTTTTATCTACAGCCAAACTCTGAGAGGTACCCGCACTTGACTGTGTGTTTCTAAATATTAACGTCTAAATTCTGCAAACTCTACTTGTTCTTTTAAAAGGGCTACTTTAAAGGGGGTGCACGAGGGGGGAACACGGGCCCCAATTTACATGTAACAGAACGTTTTCCCAGCTTGGGAACTGGTCAGGCTGGCAGGCCACTTTTGCTCCTGGCCAGGGTGAGCCCGCCCTGCCCCGCTCCCAGCCAGTCACACAGGAAACCCCCATCCCTGCGATCCCAGCCTAGGGCCGCCTCTGAACTGGAGTAACCTGGTCCCGCTGGCCCAGGCCCAGACAGACAGCTCATTCGGGTCACTAGGATTCACACTTTAAAAGGAGGAACACGCTGATGAGATAAAAATAAAACCTGCTGAGTGTAGAGGAGGCTGCCATTCCTGGAGGGCAGCGGGCCTCAGGCGGGCATGTGGGCGCTGTCTCTGTCCCGCCCTAGTGGTGGCCAAGGGCCTTTTGTGGACAAAAGGCAAGAGCTCAGATCCCTGTCTGGCTTAAGATCCGTGAACTGAGATTCCAGATAGGCAGTCAGTCATATAGGGATGGAATCATCCAGAAAGGGTGATTTCTCTCCCGAGGTTCCTCAAAAACTACAACAGAAACATAGCAAGCCGTATTTAGAGCACACACCCTTACTGATCTTGAACGTAATGACAATACAAAATTGTATGTGGCATATTCTTTCCTTTTTAATTTTTTTAACGTTTTTTACTTTTATTTTTTGAGAGACAGAGAGAGACAGAGCGCAAGTAGGGGAGGGGTAGAGAGAGAGGGAAACACGGAATCTGAAGCAGGCTCCAGGCTCTGAGCTGTCAGCACAGAGCCCAGCACAAACTGTGAGTTCATGATCTGAGCCAGTCAGACGCTCAACCGACTGAGTCCAGGCACCCCCTATTCAGGAAGTTCTTATTTCAGATATCAAAACAAGACGTGGTGGCTATGGGCAGGGGAGACCCTGGAACAGAAGTTCTCAGATCATCAAGTTTCAGGGTAAGGCCCCTCCCATCACTTACTCCCTAAAAAACTCGCCCAGAAACCACTTTTTTCCAGATGAATAGCAGCTCTAGGCATGGTTAACCCGAACTCCTGGGCTCCAGAAACCTTGCCTATGGATACCCAGTAGGTCTTCAAGCAGGTGTCCACCCCGTCTGCACGATAAAATAGACACAGCAGGCTCGGAGGTTCTAACCCAAACGGATCACGTTCAGATCGCCTCTCCCCTTCACCACCTCTGCCTGACTACGGCCTCCTCATTCTGCATCTTTCTACTCAAATATCCATCCTCTGATGTCTCAGGCAGAATGAAGGTGTTTCTTCTGTGTTTCCCATAGCCCCTGCTCACATTCTCGCTACAGTTCCGACCATACTGACACAATGATGAGTTTTTCGCCTCCACTGGAATCTGAGCTCTAGGAAGGCAGGAGGGGTTGTTGTTTTTCTTTTTGTTTATTCTCAGGTTAGTTAACATGCAGTGCAGTATCGGTTTCAGGAGTAGAACCCAGGGATTCATCACTTCACGTATAACACCCAGTGCTCATCCCGACAAGTGCCCTCCTCAATGTCTGTCACCCATCTAGCCCATCCCCCGACCCAATACCCCTCTAGCAACCCTCAGTTTGTTCCCTGTATTTAAGAGTCTCTTATGGTTTACCTCCCTCTCTGTTTTTGTCTTTTATTTTTCCTTCTCTTCCCCTAAGTTCATCTGTTAAGTTTCTCAAATGCCACATACGAGTGAAATCATATGATATCTCTTTCTTTGACTAATTTCACTTAGCAGAACACACTCTACTTCCATCCGGGTTATTGCAAATGGCAAGATTTCATTCTTTTTCATTGCAGAGTAGTATTCCATTATCTATATATATCACATCTTCTTTACTCATTCATCAGTCGATGGACATTTGGGCTCTTTCCATACTTTGGCTACTGTTGGAAGTGCTGCCAAATACATTGGGGTGCGTGTACCCCCATGAAGGCAGAAGTTGTATGTGAATCAGGGCCTACCACCCAGGAAACCCTCCAGAAACATTTGCCAAAGGCATGGTACCTGCCCGCCTCCCTCTCAGAGTTTTACGTGCAAGAGAGAACGTACAAAAGCATCTTCTGAAGGAAAAGCCCTATGAAAATGTAAAGAATTAGTATTTATAACTTAAGTTATTAAGGTCTAAAGGTTTTTGGTCTTAATGACCAAAGAATGCTATGAGAACCCTACATCAAATACCACTGAGGGACACAGCTTCTAGGCCTCCGCTCTCCAATACAGCAGCCAAGACACATAAAAAGAATGTAAAACATTTCATGAGTAATTTTTAAGTTGATCGTGCACATAAATGGGGAATGTAAATATTTTGGAAATATTGACTTCAGTAAAAAATATTAAAATTAATGCCACCTGTTTCGTCTTCCCTTTTTACAAAATCAGAAAATTTAAAATTGCGTATGTGGCTCACAGTGCGTTTCATCTGGATGGCGCTGTTCTAAAGAGTCCGCCAGGAACCGTCTCTCTGACCCAGCCCTGGAGTAGAACACGGTCCGTTCATTTCTTGGGGTTCTTAAGATAAAAATCCTATTCCTTAGTGTCTCTGTCCAGGGATTAAGCACTGTTATCACTCTGCCTTCAGCCAGGCTCCTGGAGCCCGGAGACCTCGTGTGGGTGGTGCTGGGCGGTCTGGCTGACTTGGGAAGGCAGCCCACATGTCGTCTGGGGCTTGAATGCACATGGGGCCGGTGTGTGAATGGAGGATGCGGTGGCCTCAATTCAGCCCATTCTGGCAGCGTGAGCTCATTGTACTCAGCGGGTTCCTGCCCTTATTTAGGTCAGTGGCCCCATTACCCCAGAGTCTGAGAGACAGAGTTTCTATGGGGTTTTGTCTTTCTCATTCTTTGCTACCCTTGTCCCCTCTTTGCAGAAAATACCATGTTGCGGAGGCACTGAAACTTTTATTTTAAAAAGAGCCAGAGGTCTGGTTTCCACGTGCTACTCACTATAACCTTTCCTGAGAAAATGGCCTATGCACTCTGGGAATGTGTTCCTGTTTGCAAAACTTAAATTCATCGTTCAAAATCTCGTGCCATTTCATTTGCGGGGAAAAGAATCATGTTCTGTGCTTTTCACCTGCAGCTCAGTTTTTATGAACCACACTTGAGACAAACGCTTTTCCCCGTCCCTGCGCAGTAATGGGACCCAGAAGGACCGGGGCTGCTCAGGCCCTGAAACTTGAAACCATTTACGAAGCTCACCAGAGCCCAGGAGTATTTTGCAGGCCGCTCCCCCTCCCCCATCTGAAATATAGAACTCGTCTTCCTCATCATAAGACAATCAATGGGCAGTGACTCAGATACGATAGATACAGTTTTGCAAGGGGAGGAGCCTTTGGAAGAGTCTGGAGGTAAAGATTAATTTTCTTTCTTCTTGTTTACCTTCTAAATTATTTTATTTATACAAATGCCACATGGCTGCATCCTCGTTATGAAAATAATCCCCAAAATACAGAAGCGAGAGTGACACAAAGCCCACGCAACTGCCACCTCCAGGACTTTGTTCTCGGCTTTTGTTCCCGATGCAACTCGCTGTCTGCTCGTGCTGTCTGCTGGCCGGACCCCCCTCCCCCGCCCATCTGCACTGCCTTGAGGGCCAGGGTTCCAGGCACACCCACCCCTCTCCCCTGGGAGAATCGGCCTGGTGGAGAGCCAGGGTGGGGGTGGGGAGATGGCCCGTGTCTACAGGCCACTGACGGAACGGAAACCGCTCCCAGCTACCGCTAAGCTTTATCCTGTCTTCAAACCATTACAGGACGGTCTTCCCCCCACTTCCTAGAGGATAAGAGCCATGACTGATCCGTCCCTAGACCCCTAGTCTCCAGCACAGCATCTGACACCCAGGAAGTAATCAACAGATATTTGCTACTGTCCTAAGGCACACCTTTCTTTTTAAACCACTTCTGCCCCGTAATCTCCAGCCACTTCAGAAACTCCATGGAGACTCTCCAAAACCGGGCAAGGGGAGACGCACCCAGGAGAACGGCAGCCCCAACTCCTGTAGCCCAGGTGGCCCCATCTCTTTGTCAGGCTTTGGATACCCAGACTTCACTCCCAATCTGGGGGAGCTGCAAATCCCAGAGGGCCAGACAGCCCTCAGCTGCATGGGGGCTCTGAGACTCAAGGCTCTATGATCCACACTCATGGAACTCAAAGGGCTTTGCAAAGGAGGCCTGTGCACGAGAGATCCGGCCTGGAGGAGGGATCCGATTTCATCCCCTCTTAAATCTGTTTCAGGCATGAGGAAAATCCACCTGTATTTACTCCCACTATTTTCCTCCTCTCTGCTCGATCAGCAAATGTTTACAGAACAAGCACCCTGTGTGGGACACTGAGCTTCGAGAACACGCGTGAGAAAATGTTCTACCCACAAAGAATTTTCCGTCTAATTGGGAGACACCAAATCGAGAGACTGGAGCTCACTGACATTATGAGGCAATAAAGGGGCAAGTGAGTGATCAGGGCAACGGGTCCTCACGCATCAGGACTAAAGACGTGCTCCCTGTGCAGGCCCCTTGGTCACAAGCTGCAATGCTCAGCAGACACCGGATGGTTCCCCTCACCTCACAGGCCACTATGAGACCACCTCCAGACCCAACAAAAAGGAAGAAGGAAAGAGACAGGGTGGAGACTCATTCTCTAGAGCAAAGGGGAAGGGCACAGAAGCTGTAAAACATGCAGACCCTGTGACCCAGCAGCAACCTACGGGAAAACACGTGTGCTCTTAAAGATGTGTGCTCGTTTTGAGGTTGTTTAAAACATATTTTTGTTTTAAAGAGAAAAGTTTAGGGGCGCCTGGGTGGCTCAGTCGGTTAAGCATCCGATTTCAGCTCAGGTCATGATCTCCCAGTTTGTGAGTTCGAGCCCCGCGTCGGGCTCCCTGCGGACAGCTCAGAGCCTGGAGCCTGTTTAGGATTCTGTGTCTCCCTTTCTCTCTGCCCCTCCCCAACTCACACTGTCTGTCTGTCTGTCTGTCTCTCTCTCTCTCTCTCAAAAATAAATAAACACTAAAAACAATTTTTTTAAAGAGAAAAGTTTAAATGTCAAACCACACAGAGTAAGCAGGGAGTGCAACAGGACCCATCTCACAGGCTGTGTGATGACAGTGGATTCGTACAGAAAGCCTAGAACAGTGCCTGGCACAGAGTGAGTTCCGTACAAAACCCCGTCCTCTTCCTCATCGCTGCTGGTGCTGCTGTTCCCGGAGGAGTTACAATGCCTTCACCCAATGCAGTCATTTTACTATGACACAGAACATGTAAGGACATGGGGGACAACGGAAATATTATCCGGTGAAAAAAGGACTTCAGAAGACTACACGTCAATGCGATCCCAGTTTCATGCGCGTAAGCAGGTCCCAGTGAGCAAAGGAAAGGCAGCAGGCCTATGAGCAGTGATGTCAAACGGTAGTATTAGGGGGTGATTTTTCTCTATTATTTGTTCTTTCCTGACTCCTCTAAATTTTCACAGCAAAATGCATTCGTTTCATGACTTTTTTTTTTCTCACATTAAAAAGTAAGAGAGTGACAACTTTAGGCCCACTGCCTAATTTTCATGAAGCCAATTGGCCGGTTTCTTTTAGCTCCTGCAAGCGAGGTCCAGGGTCTATTTTTACCGCCGCGTTCCCGCCCCATTACAAGTAACGATTACTCCCACCAGGCAGCTTTTTTAAATGACGATCCAGTCTTCCTATAACGGCTAATTACCTCTGAGCCTTTCAGATGATTCTAAAAGAGAACCCGTTTCAAGAACACCAGCCTCTCTCCTGCACTGGAGTCCGGGGGATAAACCAAATTGGTTGGGTATTAATTTAGTTTCTGGTGGTTTTCCGCTTTCTACTGCTCATCTGTTCGAAAGGGAAGGGAAAGGAAGGAAAAGGCCCACAGAACAGGAACGGGAACGAGGCTGGGGGGCGTGGCGCACGAACCGCGGGGCCCTCCTGAGCTACTTTCTGTCCAGGTGCGGCCCACTCTGTGACTGCTCCAGACCCAACCCAAAGGGCCACACTTCACAACCACAATGCAAAGAAGCCTGGACGCCGCCCCGGTCTGGCCACCAGGACTGGCATCACTGACCCATACATTCTGCCTGGTCTCCCAACCTGCAACTCTCCCTTCTAACCCGAACCCAGAACTCACCCCTTGGAACCAATGTACCCTGCACTCACCAGAAAGCGGGGACACTGGGTCCTGGCAGGTGGTTTCGGGGCAAGTACAGAATCACAGGAAGCAAGGAGGCTGCCAGGCCTTGCTCCTGCCTGCATGAAGGAAAGCGCTGGTGTGGCCATCTTGCTTCAGACACTCGCAGGGAACGTGGCTCAATACAATAAAGGGTTTGGGAACCGGGTTCTGGGTCCAAAGCCTAGTTCTACTCACCAGCTACATGACCTTGAGCCCCTATAAGTCCTTCTAAATCCTGGAGTCCAGGGCTATAAAATGGGGCTAGTGGTGGTCCTGCCTTGTAGGGGCATGGTGACAGTTAAACACAAGGCAATAAAAGCACATGGCTCAGTTCTTGGGCACGCTGGATCTCCAGGAAATGTGAGCCTAGTTTAAATGACAAGCTGTGCAGTACCTGAGTCAAGCTGTGGGGTATCAAGTCTTGCCACAAAGCCTAGCGTTTAAAAGCAACCCGTGCTGCCATCCATTTCCTGTGGATGCCCTCGGGGCAGCTGGAGGCTGCCAGCTCTGGGTGTGGAGGCCCCGGGCGTGCCTGGCACAGGCTCGTAAATAGGGTGAGAAACCCAAGTCTCCACAGAAAAGAGACAGCCCTTCCCCAGCAAGACCCCGGCCAGGCCACCCCACGCAGAGGCCCTGGCTGAAATTCCAGGCTGCTGGCAGGATCTCACGCCTCTGAAGTCTCCCGGGGAGAGAATTCCACACAAGGGCCTGGCCTACAACGATGCGTCCTGAAGAGTTTTCTAACCTGTGTTCACATTTCTCAGCTCTCCTCTCAACCCTCGCCCAGCCCCTTCCTGCAGAGACACACGCGGGAAGGCAAACTGCTCTGGGCTCAGAATCCACGTGTGTGTCAAGTCCCCAGGAAGACGACTTCCGGAGCTTGAGTCACGAAGCCCCTGGCACAACACAGATTCTCAGCCTTTGCACCTGAACCTCTGTATCTCTCACAAGCTCTCAGGGGGTCTGATGCTGCTGGTCCAGGGACTAGACGCCTCTGAAGGAGAATCCTGAAGGAAGCCAGAGCTGAAACGGGCGGCTGAGGCGGGACGGACCAGGGCTTGACCCCACTTCAGGCTTCTTCTGACAAGAGTCACAGAGAGAATTTCTCATCTGTAGAACCAGCTTTCTCGACCTCGGGCATAAATGCATGTGCAGGTTTCTGAAAACTCTGCGTGAGAGGGTGCATGGTGGAGGTTGGCAGAGAAAAGGGACAGGTTGGCAAGGGCTGGAAGGTGGGGAAGAAGACGAATCCCTGGTTTACCTGGGAGGGAACAATCCACACGGCAGATTGCATACACTCCTCTATGCTCATAGTACCACTGGGAGACTGGCAGCCAGGGAAAGAGAGACTCTGACCAGCGTCACTCAACAGATCATTACCAAAGGCAAGATTTGAACCCACACCAGGACTTTTGGGCTCCAAAACCTGAGCATCTTTCTCCATAGCCTGGTGTGGGAAAGAAGCGGGACCCCTCGCCCAGCTTCCTTACAAGGTTAGGATCTTACGAGACAGTACAATGATCAAAATCAAGGAGGTCACGGTGACACCAGACTATTATTAACTACTCTAAACACGCTATTCACATCTCACAAACTGTCGATCAGTCCAAGATCCCGCACTGCACTGAGTCAGCACGCCTCCTTGGTCCCCAGCAACCCGGAACAGAACAGCTCCGTTGCCCTTCTTTCTTTTGTCTTTCATGACGCTGATGTATTTTAAGAGTGGCCGGGAATTTGCAGAAGAGGTCTCGATTTGTGTCCGCTTGCTGTGTCCTCATGATTAAATGCAGACTGAGCACTTTGGGCAAAAGTTCCCTGAGAGTGAGGCTGTGCTCTTCCCAGGCTATGCGCTCACATCAGGAGATGGAGGAGGAGCCACCCCGGTCTTGTTATGGTGCGTCTGCGGGTGTCTCCACGGGAAAGTCTCCACCTTTTCCTTTGTAATTAGGAAGTATCCTGTGGGGAGACTCGGAGGCCACCCGAATGTCCCAACTGCTGATTACGTCCCACGTTCACGTGTGGGTGCCTCAGGGCTAAAGCAGCAGGAATTGGGGAAACCCGGTTACATGGTTAACAGCCAATTCACACAATAGACAACCCGTGGAAGACTCCAGCAAATCTCTGCAACAACAGCCTCAGGCGTGAATCCGGCCTGGGAAATTTGGTAATCTTAGTGACAGAAAAAAAACGAAAACACAAACCAATCCCTTGGTGTCGTCTTCTCCAGAGGAATGTTCTCAAGAGCATATTTGGTACCCTAACGCATCCTTGCTAAGAAATAGGAAGGTGCAGGTAATGATTCCCTTAAAGTAAGCTTTTCTTTCTAGAACCAGAAAGAAACCGGGCATACTTAAAGAATGTGGTGTGAGAGAGAATACCCAGAAATCTTAGAAAAGAGCAGGAAGAATTAAAGATTTACTGGAAGCTCCCAGCCTCCAGGGGAAGTATTCCTCCCACCCCAGACGCAGCGGGCGCCACAGCTTCTGGAGAGAGAATGTTATTCCCATCTTAGGGAGGAAGCCGCTGAGCCTCAGGGGGATACCATCATCCAGGGGGTCTGAGCCCAGGCCTATCCAATGGCACTCATTTCTCCTAAGCCTCTGCTAGGCTGGTCCAGGGTCTCCTGGAAGTTTTGGAAGGCCTGGACTTATTAATCTCAGACATTATGATGATTATTAATTATTATTAAACCCAGGCATGAGGCCTACTTCCCACCATATCCTCCCACCTCGAAGCAAGCCCCCACCCTCCCCACTTCTGAAGGCCATGCCAATAGTTAGAAAAGTTAAAATTCTTGAGGGAGGAGATAAAGAGATTTTAATACTTTTGCTACTAATGATAATGATGATGATTATGACATTAATGATAAATCCCCCTTCGAAGAACATTCTTATCATCTAGACAGTCCCTACAAAACCAAGGCATCTCCTGACACCCAAGAGAAAGCGCTAGTGAGGGCGGCATCCTAAATTACTGGGTCTAAGGCAGGGCCTGCTAAGTGCTGGCAAGATACTGCAACTTTCAGAGAACTTTCCTCAGGTTTCTCAGACAGAAAGAGAGCTCCCGTCTCCTATCTCCCAAGGACAGACCTGCACCTCTGGGTCAGGGCTCCAGTGGAAGGCATTAGACAAAGCTTGCATCCTGCCTGGGCTGGCTGGGTGGGTGTGCAGTCCTGAGACCCCCTACAATGTGGAAGCCGCTCTTCTACCTCATGGGAGCGGCAAGGAGACTCTCCTGGGCCTCCCTGTGCTCTCCCCTCACTGTACAGGACTCCCACCGCACCCAGCTCGGCCCACCAGCCTCACTGCTCAGGCCACGAGGCATCAGTAAGTCCGACCCCCCAAAGACAGCGATGGATGGGCGGTCACCCCAGTGACCGTGAACAAAGGCGTGGGGAGACAGCCCCAGCTGGGGCCTCTGGGCAAAGGACGATCATGACCAAAGCACCCATCAATCTTAAATTGTGCCTTGATTTAAGATAGCACTCAACCTGTTCCCACAAACCAAGGAATGCAGAATGTCTCATCTTTTAAAGCTTTCTCTTTTATCTTCAGGGAAGAAGGTCCCGGACATTCCAGCACTGAAGTGTTCTACGTGTTGGATGCAGACACAAAGAGTACCCTGCTTACCTGTGCCCACTTTGTCAGAGTCCTTAACTACAACTGGAGAAGTCACTACACTCTCAGTGCATAAAGGCATCAGGACTTTGCTGGTGGCTTTCTTGGCTTCTTTTATGAATCATTAGGAGGGGAACCATTTTTCAGACTTGCCCTTGATTTCCTGAGGAGGAGCAGGTAATGGAAACTGCCAGCAGCATTCCACCATCAGGGAAGCCGGCCCCTGGGCCTGGCAGCTCTAAGTCCCCTCTTTTCTCCCGGGAGCAAACCAGACCTGCTTCCCTCACCCCCTTCCTACCTCACAGCCTGTCAGGTGTCCAGCCCCGTTAGCCCTCTTGGCCCCACACTCCACATGAGGGCACCCACTTGTGGCCCTGGGAGGGAAGCCCTGCCCCTGGCTTCTCACTGTATCACCAGGGCCTGGTCAGGGATCTGCCGAGAAAGCACTCAACAACACCTGATCGTCAAGGAAATACAGAAAGGAACAAAGGAAGAAATGAGTTAGAAGGAGACCGACTGCATTATGAAGGATTAGTTTCAAAAATAAAGATTTTAGGGGCGCCTGGGTGGCTCAGTCGGTTGAGCGTCTGACTTCGGCTCAGGTCATGATCTCACAGTTTCAAGCCCCACATTGGGCTCTGTGCTTACAGCTCAGAGCCTGGAGCCTGCTTCAGATTCTGTGTCCCCATCTCTCTTTGCTCCTCTCTCACTTATACTCTGTCTGTCTGTATCTCTCTCTCTCAAAGTACATAAAAGTAATTTTAAAAAAATAATAAAGATTTTTGTAGTCTCCAAGGGCATGAGTTTGAATGTCTCATATTTGGAGACCAAGTAAAGTCACATCCAAGTCAGCACTGGAGCCAGCTGACCAATCTCAACACGCATAGGGACACGTGATTTCTGATAAACTGCCCTCATTTTAAGAACGTGCACCTCCAGACTAACGAGGCAGGAAGGCTGGGCTGACAAGGGCTGATTTGGGATCCAATGCTCCCCCATAACCTATCCCTCCACTCTTCCGGGACCAGCCCAGACCTAGCCCGGGGCTCCTCCACCCAGTGCACTAACTGTACTGTTCACCCCCACTGCTACCTGCCTCACAAGTATCGGGAGCTCTGTCAGAGATCATGACTGTCAGCTCGCATCCCATGCTTCCTAAGTCAGACTCAGTGGGACTGGGGCCCGGGAATCGGCATCTCTAAAATGATGCCCAGGTGAGCCCATTTGAGGACCACTGTCTAGCAAGAACTAACAATCAGAGTCCATCCCATTTGGCCTCCCTGGACCAGAGGAGCCTCCCTGGACTTTCACGTGCTGGGGGCTTTTCCTAGGAGACTAAGACCTGGGAGGAGAGTGCACAAGCAGAGGATTCAATTCATAACACTCGGGTTGTAAAGCAAGGGGAATGCGGAGGTAACAAGCCTCAGAAAGACGGTGGCAGCAGGAGGGACCAGGACTCGGGAAGTCCTGTAAGATGCCCCCACCCCTAGGGGATACTCACCATGGGGGAGGGGTGGGGCACAGGGAATGGACAGGGCAGGAGGCCAAAAGAACTACTGGGGTAACAATCACTAACTTGGAAATTCTGCCATGTTGGGCCTGGAATTCATCCGCTGATTCATTTACTCATTCATACATGCCAGGATTTCTCCCACCGACATGTACTTACTATGCCTGGATATGGGTCTGAACCTAAAGCATGAGCTTGGCTCCACGTACGTTCAAGTTGTTGCGAAGGAGGTCCCTGAGGTCTGGAGGACATGACGAACGAGAGGACAGCCGCTGCAAGTGGTGGCCTACTGAGTCCACTACTTTGAGCGGTACTATCCCGCTCACCACGTGGAATGAGAAACCCGAAAGGTCCCTCACATTTAAACCCGGCTCTTGTTTTCACTTCGCAACAGAAGTAGACATTGTTCTTCTGGAATGAAAAAGACTCAAAACATGGGGTTCAAAAGGCCACACGAAACAAACCTGGGACGAGCATGTCTCAGGATTGGGCTCTGAGGACCCAAGGCAAGATGAGAGGCTCTAGGCACAACTCTCCAAACTCCTCACATCCTGTCCAAGGCTGGTTTACTGCCAGCTCTGCCACAGCGTGGGGACAGGGCCCCAAAGGCCACCTAGAGGGAGGTGATAATTATTCTGGAAAAAGCCTTAAGAAGAGTGTATGCGTGGAGGGGTACAGCTGGTTTGCTACTCGTCACTTAGTGGTCACCTACTGATGGTCTGGATTCCTGAATTCCTTAGAAAACACAGTCCTTAAATTAGATTGCCCCTTGCTGAACACGGAACAACACCCCACAGTGTACAAAGGCTGGGCCTTCTGGAAGCTGTGGTCCCTGGAGCTTTTCTAGACCTACATCTCCACTAGGAGAGGGTATCTGGCCACCTCTGGGCACGACTCCATCGACACGTAATAACGAAGACTCCAGAGCTTCGCTAGTCTTCCTGAGCCCTCGTTTGCTCTTTCTATGGCTTTCCTCTGCCCTTGCAGACTGGCCTTCCTCTGAGTGGTCCGTCTGAGGGGGTCCTTCCCTTCCTGTTCGGCCTCATCTCTCCTTCCTTTCCCCTGTGGAATTCTTCCCATAAATCGCCATACTCTGCCTTCGTTACTCTACAAGCATCCCCTCCTCTTCTGGCTCCAGGCCTCGGCACCTTCCGTCTCTCTGGAACTGTTCCCTGAGCCTCTTCCTCCATCTAACTTCTGGCTGGCACTTCAGATCTTAGCATTTACCATCAGGTCTTCTGGAAGCCTTCCGCAACACCACACTCACCCCCTGCCGGGTCAGCTTCCATGCTGTGAACGTCCCGCTCTGTGCCCTCATTGCCTCCTCACTGGTCCATGAGTTGCTTCAGTAAAGACACAGGCCACAGCCCAGCAGGGTCAGGCTGTGACTCTCTGGAGAGCTGCAGCAAAGGGTCTTGGCTGGGCTGTCCCTCCTCAGTCCCCTCCAATGTCCTGCACCCCACACAGGAGACCGAGGGACAGAAGGAACCTTGTGCCATGGCCTTCGGTTCCCACCTAGGGACATCTGGGCATCGCTCACCCTCAGGGAGAACGTCAGAACAACCAGCCCCCTTAACCAGGGACAGGGAAGAAGGAATTCTTCCCACTCTATCCAGAAGGTCTCTAATTCCATTCATGGGAACACAATTTAGATATTGATCCAAAAAGTATCATTTCTCTCCTCAGATTTTAAACTTTTTTTTTTTTTTTTTTTTGGTAACATAAGAGAAGTTGGGTGATATGATAGTCTGGTTTCGGTAAACCAGTCTGCCCAGTATAACCCAGCGTGGAGATGCAGCCCTTTGACCTGTGAGGTTCTACTGCTCGAGCAAGGTTTGTTCACTTTGAGATAACACCGCACGCTCTGGACTTCCGATTTCTGCACTTTGCAGTGTGTATACAAAAGTTATTCAAATTCATTTTAAGAGAAAGAGGGATCCATCCACAGAAAGAGGGACACCATTGACGCTCTGAAAATCAGACCCAAAGAAAGGTGTCCGCTACCCCCGAGGAGACAGCAGACAATTTCCTGCTGGTTTGTTCTGGTCGAGCCGGTCTTCCCTCCGCCGCTGCTCAGAAACGCCTCCTGCGGAGTGTGTCCCTTAATTCACGTGACGTGAGGAGTTCTCTGCATCTGTTCTTTTGCCTTCTTCCCTTTTAAAAATAATTTGTGGTTTGTGTGTTTTTACACAATACAGATTAGCTGGCTGGGGATGCGTCACTGCTCATACACCGTCACTCTTGGTGTTTAAAAATAAAAATCACATCTGCAATGTAAAGCTCAGCTTTCCACTTTTAGAAAAGGGTGAAAGACTTGGGTGCCCAGAGCCTTCTTTTAAATCCGACTCAGGCCCTCACGTGCCTGTGTGGAGCTTGTACAGATTTTAACCTGCAGGGTTCCGACAGCTCGGGAGAGCCTCTGTGCCCCCAAACTGTGGCCTCCCGGACCTGCCCGTTCCATCTCAAAAGCACATGGCAGGGGGCACAACCAGCCTCAGGATCCCAGACTCCAGAGAAGGCTGTGGTCTCTGGCTACCGACTCGAGGGGTATATTCCCTCAGACTAACAGAAAAGAGCACCCTTGAGTCACAGCATGAAGGGCGTCTGGTCGGAGACCCGGTGTTGCCATCTGAGATAGACAGGACATGAGCGTGCATCTGGTTTCGATCAGAAGTGCCCTACGTGTATATCACCTGAGACGGCTCACACTTGACCGGGCAGCTAAATGGGTCACAAATCATTCCCAATCTGAGTGTTCCTCTCTCTTCTTCCGTATGGGCTGGAAGTCTTACCATAGGAAGCGAAGGGCAGTCAGCCCTGGCCAGTACCGCCTCTGGTCTCGGCCACAATGGGGAGGACTCAGCACGCTGGATGGAGCTGCTTTCAGTCTAGCCCTGTGTCCCCCTCCCCATCTTGTGGGTGCGCAGCAAACACCCTCTTCCATGCTTACCTATACGGCTGTGCCAGAAAGGTTTCACCCACGGCAGAAGGTCAGGGCTGAAAGCCAATTTCAGGTCCTAAACAAAAGTCATCTCTGACTGGCTGGCCTCAGGAACCCATCTCCTGGTCCTCTGAACTCACTTTGGGCAGGCCAAGCACATGCCTAACTTTAGGACCAGTACCAACTCCTCTCAGGAGAATATTCCCTTGACAGATGCCATGGACACTTCCTAACTCGATACTAATACAGTTACTTCCAAGCGCTGTCTGATTTTACACCACCTGGCCCAAACGAGGAAACTGCAAAGTTTCTGAGTAAAAGCGAATGTAGACATCTTTTCAAGTTCATTTTTCTGGGGAAGAGGTCAATGACCGGTAATGACCGGTAATGACTTAAGAGAAGACGGCTGGCAAGAGACCAGAATGAGGAAGCCCGAACGTTCTGGGTGTGGTGGGTAGAAGTCACGCTCCCAGCCAGCCTCAGAAGCTCCCACACCACCCCAGAAGGCAGAGGCCAGGAAGGATATGCAATTTACTGGACGGTGGGTTTCTCCTCTCTAAAAATAACCTGGGGATAATCAAACTACAGGGCTTTCATCCCCAACTCCCCCACCTTCCAAGAGCGGCTGTTTGACATCTGTACTGGGATTAGCGTTATTTTTGTGTGTCAGGTTTCCATTAGGTATCAGACTCAGAGAACTAAAATAAATGCAAAGAACAAAGGAAGCCGGTGGAAGCTGCCAGATGTTTTTCTCTCCTAAGTCCATGAAGGCCAACCTGTGTGCTGTTGCCTGCCTAGCTTCACCTTCAAGAGTGGCCTGTGCTTAAGGATGACATGCAAAGCTTTTGAAAAATCAAAGAAGAATCGCTTCTTGGTCACCAATGTATTGATTTTTGTCTGATTATGCACAGGAATTAAGAATGGGAGATTGACGCAGGAGCCAAATCAAGAGTCACCCAAGCTAAAAATAATGGTCGGCATTGATCGGCCCTGGATTACGGTAGCCTTAAGTGCATTTCTCATCTACACGTCATCGAAATCAAAGAGGCCAATGTTGTTATTTTTCTTTTATAGAAAGGGAAACTGAGGCAAGGGAAGGTTAAGTAATCTAACATGTCAGATACAGCAAACATCAAGCATAGAATTTGAACTATTCGAAGATCTCTTAACCACAGTGTTAAATAACCTCAGCAAGGGAATGACAATAATTAATTTTGGGGAAGCCTTCCTTGTCAGTCATCTTAGGGAGCGGTTAGGTACGCGCTTTCTTCCGCCCCTTAAGCACTTACACCTACTGGAGCTCTACCCACGGCAGGTCCTGGTTGGATTTCCGGATTCTCACATTCGACAAAAATCAACCTCAAGAGATAAAAGGAGCAAAGATCTTCCAAAAGATTTCGGAAAATTAATGTCCACTGATAACATACAGAAGTCGACTATGTTACACTATAGTTACTGCACATTTAGTAATAACATCAGTATTAATATTTCAAGACTGAATAAAACCATTCATTAATTTCTTTTTCTGGGATGTGGCACTAAAAAAAAAAATCCCTATTTTTCAGCCTGACAAATGTTCCATCCTTTAGAATTCAGAGTAGTGCTCATCTTGAAACTTTTATAAATTGGGTTAACCAATAAACAAATATGTTCTTGAGGACCACACCCTGCCGTGTTGGGCTCCATGCTTTGGAGCCTCCGCAATGGCTGTCGTCACTGCATCCCTTGTCCTGCGGAGGTTGGCCCAGAGGAAGTGGTCGGACACCTACTACCAGTAACTGCAGAGGCCAGGAAGAATGGCAGGAACGCTCAGTGGCATTGATTACGATTCGTACGTCCACAGTACCTGTCCAATTGAACGCACTAAAGGACAGTCAATCCACCACGCATTAAACAGATCTGTTTTAAATGTGGAAATCAATATTTGCTAGTATATTGTTACAAAGCATTTCCAAATATGAAATTATATAAGTCCTTGATAACATTTGGCATTTCTGTAACAAAGTACACAAATGAGCAAATTCATCTACTCATTTCCCCAATGTTTTTAAAAATAAGTATCTATAGTGAGCATTTATAGATTTCAGAACTCCATTTTTTTTAGGTTGTTATTTTATCTGACACACAATCTATTCATTTCAGGTGTACTACATAGCGATTTGGCATTCGTGTACACCGTCCAATGACCCCCACGGTAAGTCTGGTTACCATTTATCACCATACACAGTAAATATAATACTACCGAGTAGATTCCCCTTGCTGTACAGCGCACTGCCGTGACATATTAATTTTACACCTTCAAGTTTGTACTTCTCGATCCTCTTCGCCCATTTAGCCCCACCTCTCCAGTAACCACCAATCTGGTTTGTTTTTTCCTCTCTCTTTCTCTAACACAAACCACTCATTTCAGCAAATGACTAGGAATCAGGACAAGAGGAAAAGAATGTAGAATTAACTCTCATCATCTATTTACTGGAGCTCTCACCTGCATGAAGGAAAGGCCTGATGGAAATTCTGCTTTGCATTGAAGCTGATTATTGATTTATAGCTACTGGGTTCTTGCAGGATCCAGATGACAGTCATCCAGCCCGCCCATCTTAATTACAGTCACAGCACTGCTAGCTGCAGCGTCTTACCTCTCAACAGTGTTGCAGGGATCGAAGGCCATTACCACACCATCTAGACTGACTCCCGCACTGGGCTGGCAGGTGCCAGACACACAGAATGACTGATAAAGTTACATCAGTATAACTGATGTTGGTAGGAAGTACCTCTTCTACTCCTTTCTGGCCTCATCATCACACCCAATCATTATTCTATACTGATTATCAAAAAAACGACGTGTCCTAAAAATCGTATAGTAAAAATAACAGCGCTTATGGAAAAAAGAGAAAGATACCATTCAAAACTGATGCAAATTTGTACCCAGAGAATGAAAGAAACTAGCAATTACAATTTAAAAAGCTATCAGCACAGTTAAGAGTAAATTTTATCACTAGGAAGTAGAGGAACAGGACTTACAGATAGTTATTTGTACACCCGTGTTCTAGCAGGATTATTCACAATAGCCAAAAGGTAGAAACAACCCAAGTGTCTACAGACAGGTGAATGGATAAACCAAATGTGTTATATACATACAGTAGAATATTCTTAAGCTTTAAAAAGGAAAGAAATTTAGATATGCTACAACATGGATATATCTTGAGGACATTAAGTTACAAGAAACCACCCAGTCACAAAAGGAAAAATACTGTATAACTCCACTATCTGAGGTACTTACGAGTAGTCAAACTCACAGAGATGGAAACCAGCATGGAGGTTGCCAAGGGTCGGAGGAAGAAAGGGGAATGAGGAATTAGTGTTTCATAGGCACGTAATTTCAGTCTGGCGAGATAAAGAGTTCTAGAGACGCCTTGGGGTGATGTTTGCATAAAAATGTGAATGTTCTTGATGCCAGTGAACTATATACTTAAAGATGGCTAAAATTGTAAATTTCATGTTATGTATGTCTTACCACAATTTAAAAAAATTTTTTTAAAAGAAGACTTCGTTTAAAATTTTAAGAGATAGAGGTGGCTTGATTGAAGGGGAGGGATCAGGGAGTTGGAGGTGTTAAGTTCTAATGACAAGGGCAAAATACACAAAGCTCAGACAGAACCAGCAAAGTCACTTCCGGAATAGAGTGCACGGCCAAAACAAACCAAGAAGAACAAAGAGAATGGCTTCCTCCTTGGCTTGCGGAGATCTGCCGGAACGTATTAACGTGGAACAAATGACTTCCATGATATACTGGCATCACTGCCGTATTTACGATCATAGTAGTGTAGGAGCTAACCTCTATCAGAGAGACACGTGATGTGGCAGTTTGGCATCTGACATTTCATAATGTTCCTAACGCTGCTACAAGAATGGTTAGCTTGCAAACTGCTAATCAGTCCAAAGTTTGCATATACCCCTGCCACATCAGTGACCCTGCCTATACCTCCACCCACACAAGTACACATTTATGCATCCCTAACTGTATGTTTATTTTTAATTACTTTTAATTGCTTACCTTGAATCATGCTATTTCCCGCAGATCAATGCAGAAGTTCTGATTTATGAAGTTGTGAAGGGAAAAACAGACAATTATTTGGGTCCTTCCAGAAGGCTGCTACTATATTTTCATAATCCAATAGGAAGATGGGGGGATGTGTTTTTTTACATCTTTAAATGAGGCTGCAGAACCCTGTAAGACTCCGAGTGAAGGTCTGGAGTTGAAGCCAGGGGAACGAGCTCTGCCTCTCCCTCTGGGAAGCACAGTCAGAGCGTCAGGCTGATCCCACTTGGGATAAACTTTCCAGGGTCAGAAGAGCCAGTCAGCCCTAAAGCCCTTTCCCCGCTAGCCATTAGCACCCTTTATTGTGAACCCTGAGGAAGCTAAAGACAAGACAGGTAGATTTTTGAGAAGGAGGAATGTAAAAGACAGAAGGAAGGAAAATGGCAGGAAAAATCAGTGTGCTACTACCCAGGGCAGGGAGGGACCAGAGAGGTGTTACCGCAGGGCCTGGGTGCCAATAGAGTACCAGCCACCTGGCCTCCGCACCCCCGGCGAATGCAAAGATAGGATCACATGCTGCTGATTTCCTACAAATGCCAGGAAAAATAAGCAACCCACCAAGCAAAATAAATCTAATCTCTAGAAAGGAAAAAAGGAGTAAAGGCACCGCAAGTTTCTATATTTATAACATAACAGCCCGTGTTAAATGGTCCCTTTTGCCAGTTGGTAAAGTGATATTCTGATTTATGCTGTACACTTTTATGCCAAGGCGAAGGCCTTCTATGGAGCTTAAAAGAAACTGGATATAGAGCATATGATCCGTACAAAGCCTAACAACACTCCAAACAAACACGCTGCCACTAACACAGAGGGCACCAAGTGAAACATCAAGGCTGCTTAGGAACCACGAACAGAGGCCGAGGCATGATTCTCCTTCCCTTGCAGAAGCCATCTCCAACTCAGGAGGCTCATATCTTTTATTTATTTTTTATTTATGAGAGAGAGAGATAGAGACAGAGTACTAGCAGAGGAGGGGCAGAGAGAGAAGGAGACACAGAATCCAAAGCAGGATCCAGGCTCCAAGCTGTCAGCACAGAGCCCGATGCGGTGCTCGAACTCACCGACTGCGAGATCATGACCTGAGCTGAAGTCTATGCTTAACTGACCGAGCCACCCAGGCGCCCCAGGAGGCTCATATCTTACCAGTGACCTTTATCAGCTGGAAAGTACAACATCCTTCTAGGGTAGTCAAGTGAGGGGCCACAGCTCACAGGAGTTAGAGCACGGGATGTGGGAATCTATATGCTCACCAATCACTGTTAAATCCTATCTGGCAAAGGGATGCTTGATGCTAGCGTGATCAATAAAATACAAATTTATTAATCAGACATCAAAAGCCAGCCGGCCTACTTCTAATATATTCCCAAGAGAGATTCTTGCCCACATGCACCAAGAGACACATAAAAGAATGTTTGCAGCAAAACTGCCTGTGATAACAAAAGACTGGAAACACTCTAAGTGTCCATGAAGAGTAGAATGGATAAGTACATTGTGGTACACCAACACAATGGAACAGCACAGCAGTGGAGCTGAAGAAGTTACGGCTACACACATGAGCATGGATGAACCTCGGGGGCGTGAGGCAGAGTGCAACAAAAATCGAGCTGCAGACAAATACATGGCACATCACTCCATTATATGAAGCTCAACAATGCATCTGTTTATGGACACAGACACATGTGGCAAAACTCTCCAGAAAAGAAGTGAAATGATGAACACAAATTTTCCCAAGGAGTCATCTTTGTGTGGAGGGCACAAAAGGAACTTTAAAATAACGGTGTTCTCTTTTTTAAGTTGGGTGGTAGCCTATGGGTGTTCATCATATCAATAATTCTTTGCCTCTTCTCGGTATTTTGTGAAAGCCCTTGTGGTTTTACAAAAATGCTATTTTAAAAAGCAAAGGGAGTCAACGGCCTGCCTCCTGTTACAGGAGAGAACTGTAGAGTAATTCTTGCTTCAAACTGAAGGGATTGGAATTCTTCAGGGGAAGGAAGAAATACAGATTTGTCGTTCCAGAGGCATCTCCTGCCTTCGCCCAGTCCCAGGTCTGATATTCCCAGGGTCCACTTGATTCTTGACTCTGTGATGGTCATTTGGATAAGATGAGCTCTGGGTTCAACACTGTGAGCAGCTGAGTGTGTGTGAGGCCTCCTCTTTCTTAGAAGTGATCAAAAGACATCAGTGATTTAGAGCAGGCGTCAGCAACTGCAAACCCACAGGCTATATCCAGCCTGCCACTTGTCTGTGTACAGCTTGTAAACGAAGAATGGTTTTGACATTTTTTACGGTTGAAAAATATCAAAAGAAGAAGAATATTCTTTAACATGAGAAATTTACATAAAATTCAAATGTTTAGTGTCTATAAAGTTTTATTGGAACACAACTACATTTAGCGTGTTGCCTGTGGCTGCTTTCACTCTACGACAGTGAACAGAGTAATTGCAACAGAAATGGTAGCCTAAAATATTTATTCTATGACTCTTTGCAGAAAAAAATTGCCAACCCTCATCCTAGAGAAAAGTTAGAACAGAAAAAAACAAAACAAAACAAAACAAAATCTCGGGTCAAGTTGAGAAGAACCTAAGACACAAAATTTGCTTCTTTGCTTATATTCAGCCTCAGTCCATAAAGAATTTATGGCTTTTGTGAGACTATACAATAAAGTAGGATATAAATTTTAAAAATAAAGGCCGGGAATAATCTGACTAGAATGGGGAGATGGGCCCAGAGAGACAGACCATCCAGGTTACGAGATCTACACAATTACCGATACTGGAATACCAGTCTGTGCTTTGAGCAGCCGGAGCACTGTGGGAAAACTCATGCAGTCAGAACGAAACAAACAAAAATGTAAGTTACTTGGAGCAAAGCTGCTCCCCCATCGGGGTGAAGCCATTACACTGACTGGCAGTGTCCTGACAACATCCCCACAGTGAGAGCTTCCGGTGACAGAAGCCAAGTATATAATTCGACAGAGCCCTCTGTCAGGAAGGTCTACTAGGTAGATGTGATCAGATTTTCTCAAACAGAGCCCATGCTCAGCCTTACTAGGTCTTCATCATCCTCTCCTAGGAGCACAACTAGACTGTGTGTCGGCCAAGTACAAAACCTGTGCCAAGCAAGCCAGGTTTCAGTCTCTGTGGAGAAGGCGACGATGTGTGCATGCCGTCTGCACCTCCGAAGACACCAGGAACAGCCCGCAGTCAGCTGCTCGAATTTGAGAAGAACGGTTCTAACAAACTGGAAAGTGAGCTGGCTTAGAAGCAGGGGATCACAGACGAGGACTGGCCCCCTCTGGGCCCTCCTCTCTGAGGCCTGCCTGACCCCATCCACCTAAGAAGCCCTGACTCAGCAACACCAGATCTTTGGGGCTGCCGTGGTTACTGCCATCCATGGAAGATGGAAAAAGCAAGAGGTCAAAGGTCATCATCACATGAACAGTAGAGCATAATGACATGGACACCCTAAAGAGCACCTATAGAAGTTAAACAGAACTTTAAAACGGCGAAAAGAGGGACGCCTGGGTGGCTCAGTTGATTAAGTGTCCGACTTCAGCTCAGGTCATGATGTCGTGGTTCATGAGTTTGAGCCCCACATCGGGCTCTGTGCTGACGGTTCAGAGCCTGGAGCCTGCTTTGGATTCTGTGTTTACATCTCTCTCTGCCCCTCCTCTGCTCTCTCTTTCTCTATCTCTCTCAAAACTAAATAAACACTAAAAAAAATTTTTTTCTTAAAGGTGAAAAGACCCAAGATACTGGATATTACTTCAAGGATGCCATTTTAGTGCCTGTATCTGCATGCTAGGCCCATGTCCATCTGCTGAAGGGAAGGAAGCTCTTTGCTTCTGTTCTATGATGGTACAGACTGAGTTCCAGAAGTTTCCAGCCTGTCTGCGCACCTCCAGCCACGTGCCCCTGAGAAAGTCCAAAAGTTCCTTGCAAAGACCCAATGGAAGGAATATGAAAGCTGGTTGGGAACTTCGGCAAGGCAAAAGCTGGTGAGACCGGTCTGGTTTTGAACACAAAACAATAATCAGTCTGTGGATGTAGCATTACATAAAACCATATTAGAGATATTTTATCTGTATATAATTTTTTAAAGGAAATATATTCACATACTTCAAAAAATCAAGCTGCTAATAGAGACACACCCTGAGAGCTCTGGCTCCCCCGCCCGTCCCCTGTCCGTTCCACCCCTATCCCTACCCCCATGCGTCCCCCACCATAGATTACCATTTCATTGGATCTCTGGTGTCTCCCCAGCATCACTTAATGCATTTACAAGTAAATATAAATATTTTGTCTTATTTTTCTCTCCTTTTCTTACACAAAAACATGTTTTTCTCTACCTTACTTTCTTTCCATAACAATACAGAATGGCTAGCTTTTTGCATAGACCTTCTCTTTCTTCTGTGACAGCTGCGGAGAGTCCTCTTGTGTGGCCAGGCCCAGCCTGTTAACAGTAGAAACACAGGCTATTTCCAGGCTTTGCTGTCACAAACAACATGCAACCTTATCGAGACTTCGCTCAGATGTGTTTAGGTTTGTTTGCGAGACACACTCCCAGCAGCAGATCACAGATTTTAATCCCACCCGCCCCATGCTACCAATTTATAAATCATCTTTATTTTTGTCAATGGTTTTAGTCAATTAGTCACTGGTGAAAAACATAAGAGATAACAACCGGGGTAAAGCGTCTTAGGAATCGTGTTTTTGTTGGCAACACTAGAGAGGGGATAATATTCTGCGGCAAGGCTGTCCTGGTGCCCTGCCCCTTCTCCTCGTCCTCCTTGTTAACACTACAAAGAGTTGGCGAAAGAACAACTGAGCAATGCGCCAAACAAGTGTCTGAAAAGGGCAGCCATGCGCTCCGTCTCCCTGCTGGTCTGAGGTGCCGAGGTCTCAGGGGCACCAAGAGAAACTTGGGTGTTTTATAACTCTGTTGCCATAATTATTTATCTCCCACGCCAAAGTACTTCTGAATGTACCCACACTTCCCTCTAAAAGGAGGAGGGTGGTAGGTTGGGGGCTAAGAGCCGGAAAGATGCTCAAGATACAGACCAACTCAAGGTGCTTCTCACCCTGGCCGCTCTCAAGTTGCGAATTCAGTTTGAAACTTCTTTCTACGCCTCTCGTGTCGGACTACGTGTGAGATGTCAGTAGCACAGTGACATGGCTCATCTTGAGAAGCTTACAAAAAAAGTCATTCCTGGATTGGCAGCAGTTCAATTCAATAGTTAACCCAAAACAGAGGCGAATGTGGGACATGAGGAGGGAGCCGCTGCGAGGAGGGTCTCCCCGATCTGCATTTCCCTGCATGGACACAGGGCCCTCTGGGTGTGCAAGTGGACAGGGGGCATGAGGGGGATGAGGGCGGCGGGATGTGGAGGCAGAGTAGGGTGGGGAAGGGGTTGCAGGGGGGAGGGGGCGGGTATGTGGACCATCTGGTGGACTGTGCTCAGTGGTCCCCAAACATCGGCCTGCACCGGCATCACCAGGAAGCTTGCCAAATGTATATTTCCCAGGCCCCATCCACGGAGGTCAGATCTTGCAGGTCTTGAATGGGCTGAGGAATCCACACCAAAAAAAGCATTCCAGGTAATTCCGCAGACGATCCAACCTGACTTCGGGAAACACTGCTGAAGGCCTGGGAGGTGTAGAGCGACAAGAGGGACAAACAGGCCTAAACGGTCTAGAACACTCTGGAGCTGGCGAAGGGAGAGGAGGCAGGAGGCCAGGAGGTGAGCAAGGGGCATGAGGTCAGGGGCATGGGGTGCGGGCTTGCAGACCAGGCTCGTGACCATGCCCACTGCCTCACTGGGCACCAGGCAGGGAAGAGGCCCTGCTAGGGTGGGTATGTGCTCAACCCTCCGGGGCTACCGCACCAGCCACCGTGCCTGTGTCCCGAGTGGGTCATTCCTCCTCCCTACTTCTGTGGTTTCGGACACGTGCAGCTATGAGTGCAGTCACACGATCCCCAATATTCCAAAAGCAGTGCCAGGCAGAGGCGCCATGGCCCTGGTTTCTGGGAAGGGATATGAAGGGGAGACCTGCACCCTTTCTGGACAGCTTTCCTCCATTAGCCCCATGATAAGAGTGGGCAGGGCAAGAAGAGATGGAAGCAAATAGCTGTGGTCCCATCACCTCTACCCTCCCCTGCCATCTTTATCTTTAAAACCCCCAGTGGGGCCAAGCAGTGAAGGGCTACAATGGGCTAGGTCATCTGATAATGAGAAGACAAATGGTAAATCAGACAGAAGACTGTCACACCTACTGCACAGATGGAGAATTGCCCCATGACCCTTCCTCCAGTGGTTGCACAATTATTCTGATCATATTATGCCCTGCCAATTACCCAATTCCTTTATCCATAAATCTGTTTCTGGTGGGGAAGCGTCTTCAGAGAGCCTTTTGTATTGCTCTATAGTTCCGGTATCCGAGTGCCTCTTGGAGTCATTGCTCACTGTGCTGGGAGGAGCAGTTCTCAACCGGCTGCACTCAGCACCAGGAGCGAGCCCTGAGGAACTCTCCCACGCCCGGCCCCACCCCGGGCCGGCACAGGGGCATCTTGGGGTGGAAGCGGGCGTGGGAACACATCCTCCAAGCTCCTCAGGTAGTCGTGAAGCACAAAGAGGGTTGAGCAGCGCTGCGAGGGGAAGTTACAAGGGCAAGACTCCAGGCCCCAGCCCTTCGGGCTCACATGGGGGTGTGTACTGTGCACACTCTGGAGTCCCACCTACAAGTTCCTTTCAGGAAAAGCTTCTGCTGATTGTGGAAGTCTGCAAACCATCGCATATAGATAAGTTCTATGAGGTTGTAATCCTGTTTCCAGTTTTAAAATTATGCATCCCTACCTCAACCATCCTTAGAGCACCAGCAATATTCTTGATAGCCTATATTCTTGACTATATACAGAAAAACCTTGGTTTGCGAGCATAATTCGTTCCAGAACCATGCTTATAATCCAAAGCACTCGTATATCAAAGAGAATTTCCCCATAAGAAATAACGGAAACTCAGATGATTCGTTCCACAACCCAAAAATATTCATATAAATATGATTACAAAACTGTAATATAATACAAAATAATAAAGAAAATACAAAATATAAAGAAAAAGAAACAAATTAACCTGCACTTATCTCTGAAAACCTTCGTGGCTGGTGTGAGGGAGACTAGAGAGAGGAGAGTTATTGTGTAGAACGACTCTCGCTATCACTAACAGAATCACTCCTTTCTCTTGGCTCAATGGAACCTTTTTCTTTTCGTGCAACTTTAACAAGGAATCTATCCAATGACCTAGAATGAAGCAAAGCATTCCTTACTCTTGTATGGAAAAGCAAAGGACTGTCCATAGGTGATGTGAAGTGACAAAAAATACACTAGTGCCAGTTGTGGGCACCTTCCAACGTTCGGAAAAATCACCAATTTCTGCCAAACACTGTGGGCTGAGACCAAGCATCCAAGCATGGGAGACGATCACCCACAATCCCGCAAGGAAGGAGGAGGGGGGAGGGATAGGAAGGGAGAGAGGGCAGGAGAGGGAGAGAAGAACCACCGGTTCAGTTGTGATCATGTGACGTTTGGCGTCATATTGCAAGACATGGCTCAGTTATCAAGTTAAAATGTATTAGGAATGTTTGTTTGTCTTGCAGAACACTCGCAGACCAAGTTACTTGATCCAAGGCTTTACTGCATATATAGTTACCGTCTGTACATATACACACACATATATAGAATTTCTATACAATATTTCTATATATAGAAATGTTAAAAGGATGAGATAAAATTCACATCAGTAAAACTCCAGGGAACTGCCAGCCCCCGCTGGCCCAGCAGCAGCGGGGGAGGGAAAGGCTGATTACAAGAGCAGGAGCTAAACAACTGAATCCCTCAGATTAAAATGGAAACGATGCTTTATTTAAATACATTTTTTAAATGCATGTGTGGAAAAAATAAAGAGGATCTCCACAGGAAAAAGCTGGTTTACAGGTGAGCAGATGGCTAATGGGTAAGCTCTTTTATTCTATGCAAAGAAAGCATTTCTAATTTAGGGCTTTAAGATCCCAGGAGATCAGACGCAGAAAGGGTCTCCGCCTTGGAAAAGCACCATCCCGTAATGCCAAGACCATATCTCTTTTCCAGTTTAGGTCAAACCTATGGACGACATGAGGGAGCTTTCTCTGGAACAAACACCCAGAGAGAAAGCGTTCCAGACATGAGGCCTCCTAAGACGAACAGAACACACACTTAGCAGGTTACTTCCCGGAGCAACTGAAACAGGAAGGCAAGCCAGCGCTTGAGAGACACAGCCGTTCATCAAGAGTTGGTGATCGAGTGCCAGGCGCTGTGCTGGCGTAGGTGGGCGTGCCCTCCCTTGTGGGGCTCAGGGCAGGTATAGAAGTAATGACAGCAGCAACAGTGCTGCAGGGCTTGGGAGGGGCCTGATACAGGCTCCAGGCAGGCTTCCCCAGGAGCCATAGGGATGTTGGCACCTACAGAAAGAGAAAATGGTGGCGACAACCTCCCAGAAAGAGCCCAGATGGGGAAGTGGAAGAATTCCTGACTGGCAGAAGCACAGAGAGCTAGCTGAGAGATGGTTGGAGAGCTTAGGTGAGGCCAGAGACAAAGGGGCCATGGTTGGGGTGGGGGTCCCTATTAGTACAGGGAGTCTGGACTCTACCCAAAGAGCTGTGGGGAACCACTTACAACAGTGTTTTCAGAAAGATTAAGTTTTCCTTTTAGAAGCCGCAGTCTAATTGCAGCCTGTGGAAAGGAATGTGCGGGAGGCTCAGAGGCAGGCCTGGGCCAAGATAGAGAAGGAAGTGACGAGTGCCTTGAATACTGATGATGATAATGATGGTGGTGACGATAACACCAGGGAGAGAGGGTGCTCTCCGTGCTTTATACTTATGAGTTCAGTTACATGTCCCAACAACCTCTGGGAGGTACACTGTCACCTCATTTTCCAGGAAAAGAGGATGAGGCACAGAGGGTTTACAATTTACCTTAAGTGAGATACTTGTGAAAAAGGCTGATGAAATCCAGACACAGAAAAACTGCTGAGAAGTCAAATAAGATATTACCTAAAGCACAGAGCGAGAACTCTTGGATCGCTTTAGTGAGGTACAATTTACATACCATGAAATGCACCCATTGCAAATGTGCAAATGTACAATTCCTACAAGTTTAGGAAATTTATAGTCATGCAACCATCACCACACCCCAGTTTTCGAGCACGTCAATCCTCCCCAAAAGTTTCCTTGTGCCCATTTGCCATCAAACCAGCCCCAAACATTGATCCCCTTTCTGTCCCTAAAAATTTAAGCATTAACAATATAAGTCAAAATATACTTTATCATTTTTTTGATTCGTTATTTTTCTTTCCACAGAAGACACTCAAGGTGTCTTGAGGAGAACCAGGCAGCTTTATTTTTAGGTTGTACAACTTTATACCATATGCTATTTCCCTCCCACCTCTTCTTCCTTGCTGAAAATGATTTAGTCTGCTTTTTGGCATTAGCAATTTATTTAGGATTGTATTTATAATACAGCCAAGCACATATCAAATTAACGTATCTAAAGTCAAATACAATTATCTTCTTAATTTGAGATGTTTCTCTGCACACACAAAAAATAATACTTTATTTCAACCGGGGTTTTGTGTGTGTTTAAGGGGGGGTTATTAGTAAGGGAAAATGATAACATCTCCAATTAGAAGTATGAACGCTAATGCTTGCGTATCTCAAACCCTGAGTATATTTTCCCTACACGTTCACAGCTGTAAGAGTGATACTTCCCAGCACTGGAGGACAGAAATAATTTTATTCAAATAGCCATTGCATAAGAGAACTTGTTAAAGTTCCTAGGCTCCCATGAGACCCAATTTTTCTATTGTACAATGAGGCCCAGAGGTAATTAGCCCCACCTCTTCTTTCCTTCCGGATTTCTGCTCTGCCCCACACTGTGTGAGGGAAGGGATTCTCTTCAGGCCACTCCTGCAGTGGTTCTTAATCCAGCAGGTGCATCGACCTCCCTTGGGAAGGCCTTGCTTTCTCTTCTTTAGGGAACTTCCTTCCGTGGGGCCTTCGCTTAGTGTTCCTACCCTTCCCTCATCACTAGGGAGCTGGATCAGTTTGTGGCTCCCAAGTTCCTTCTTCACTCAGTAGTTCCAGCAAGGGTCGGGGGCACAGAAGGGTTACCAGGCCTCATCTCCTCATCCCTGCTTTCTACTCCACACGAGTCCCATCAGCTCCAACCAGGCCGTACTCTCCATGGTGGAAACCGTACCTGCCCCAGCCTCTGCCCCGCCCCCCCCAGTTCTCCATCTGGGAGAAGTCACCCACACTCCTTCTTCAACCTCACCGGGACAAGTGGTCTTCTTCTCAGCCCCTCTGGCTTCCCTCCTTCCCAATCCAGCCCATGCCCCAGGGTCTAGCACTTCTACCAAAGCCAAGGAAAACCAGCCAGGCTGAGCCCTGGTGCCCACGCTGCTCTCTGTGCCTTCTTTATAAATGGCTCTAGCGGGGACAATTTTACCTCCCAGGGAACATTCAGAATGTTTGCAGACATTTTTGCTTGTCACACCTGGAGAAAGAGGGTGCTCCTGGCATCTAGCAGGTAGAAGCCAGGGATGTCACTAAACATCCCACAATGCACAGGCCAGTCCCCACAACCAAGAACTATCTGGCTCAAAATCTCAGAATGTGAATCCATCATAATCTCAAAATGAAAAATATTTTAAGTCAAAATTGCCAAGGTTGAGAGACATCGTTCTAAAGCACATCTTTTATCACATATGAGGGCAAAATTCAACTTAACAGTTGACTGTTAAGCTTTTTCTCTTAAAAATGGGTGTGTGTTTTGAAGAAGATTCTAAGAGAGACATGTAACAAATGTCCTTTGATCCAGGTATCCACATGTGTGTAGGGTCTGGACGTGGGCCAGGTTTGTGACCATTCACCTGGTGAAAGCCATCAGAGAGGAGGTCAGTGTCTTAGAGGAAAGGGACAGCACATGAAGGGGCCTGGACACGTAAAACAATGAAGAACCAGTAGCAAATGCCACCCTCTGCTCTTCCAGAGGCTGCCTGGCAGAGAAAACAGGGCTTGGGCAACGTGGACAGAGAGGCAGTGACGGATCAGGGTCAGTAAACGTCCAAAGCCGCGGACTTCAAGTGTGATTTGTACAGTGGAGGCCCCTCCCGGGTCCCTCCCCCAGAGAAGCTCTCCTTTCATTGGCTTCACATGTGGTGTTTCCCCATGAGACTTCATTTAAAAAAAGGTTTTGTTGGTTAGGAAGAGTTTTAAAACCACTGCGAGGGCCTATATATCAGAATGTATTAGTCAAGATTCTTGACTGCAAGCCACAGACACCAACAGTGACTGATTTAAGCAGAAAAGTACTTCACTGAAAGGATATCGAGGAGCTCAGACGGGGCCATCGGGGCAGCCAACAGCACCAACCTTGCACACCACTAACTGCAGGAGCCACACCCTCTGCCGTCCCAAGGATGTGGTCCTGTGTACACTGTCCCCACGGCCAGAGTGAGCTCTTCATGTCCCTGAGCTGTCAGTGCCACTGGCTCCCAACTTGAAGATTAGGATGGAACCGCTGACCTGCAGAGCCCACGCCCTAGCCGCAAAGGATGCTGGGAAAGTGAGCTTCTGCATTTCCAAGTCCTTATAAGGAAGGAAATCTTCCAACCACGGGGGGGGGGGGGGGTGGTGGTGGTGAGACAGATGTAAAAGAATGGCAGTGGGATAAAAGGACTCTGGGTTCTCAAGAAAGTAAAATGCATTGACAAGAGGGAGAAAAGGCTTAAGTATCATTTATATATTTTTTATATGTTTCAAATGTTTCACATCAAAATTAAAGGCACCTACTTGGACACCAAACACAAACGATAGTTTGGCCTTGAACTATGCAAACGACCTAGGTCATGGCACCTGACGTTGACTTTAGCAGCCACCAGGCCATTTGAAAACCTGATAGAAAAAGAAATTTCTCACTTTCATCTGGGTTGCTTTTAGGTAAAATCAGACACCAGGTACCATTGGGCTTGGCTGAAACCAACTACAGAGGAGAACTTACAAATAATTAGTTAGAAGGCAGTGCACAGGCAACTGCGTACAGGTCCTTCCAACTCGACTTACTCACTGAGAAAGTGGAAGAAGAAAGAAGCAATTAACACTAAAGATAAAGATCTATTTAAAACGATGGGTATATTTATAACTCACACATACCCAGACACTCTGTGGGTGGAGGCATGTACAGACATATGTCTGTGGTCAGACACACAGGAATCCACGGACACGTGAGAAGCAAATAAGATTTGTAAAAATGAGAATAAATGATGTTTGAACTGCTGCAGATAATTCTCAGGTCTTTGATCTCAAATGTGACCTACAATAAAATGCGACTCGCAGCTAGAATTAATTAATTCATTAATTTTAAATTTAAACGTTTATAATTTAGGGTCAGTCCTTTTTTTTTTTCCTGTTTGGTTTAAGCCAGTGGAATGTGTTTTGGCTCTTCCACTGAGTCCACTCATGTTTGTACATCTGCTCATACAGGAAGGGCACTCTAGAGCGCCTGGCTGGCGCAGTCAGAAGAGCGTGCCACTCTCTTGATCTCAGGGTCATGGCTTTGGGTATAGAGATTGCTTAAAAAAAAAAAAAGAAGAAGAAGGACAATCTGAAGTCTAGAGTATAATCAGAAATTGATTTATCCTTGAAAAACATGAATCATGGGGAAAGGCCAATGAAGGAACATTATTCGGGTTGAAAGTATAAGGTGAAAGGCAATTAAACCTAGTCTTCCAAATGTCACAGAGCTTCTGACTGGTTGGTTTTCACTTCTACCAGGAAAGACTCAGCAAAATAGACCTAAACTACAAATGAAGGATGTACAGTAAGTGGAGGAAAAGCCTTGTGGTAATAAGGACAAGTAAACACTAGAATGAATAACAGAACAAAACTGTAGAAATTCATTCTCTGGGGATTTTAAAAATAGGGAATCAAAGTAACTATGATTTGACCTCACGAAGAATGCATAGGACCTCCATGGAAAAATATGTTACAATCTATTAAATGCTCCAAAAGAAGATTTAATTAAATGAAATACAGATGTTCAAAGAAAGGGTGACCTAACATTGCATTGACGTCAAATTTTCCCAAACTTCATCTATAAAGTTAATGCAAACCCAATCAAAATTCCAAAATTCCCAACAGGATGTTTGAGATGTGAACTGATTCTAAAATTTACACAGTTCGGGAAATCTTTTAGTAGAAGCACGAAGGGGACTCACCCGACCAGATGCCACGGTATTAGTGTGAGAACAACACAGGAGCACACAAATGGGCCATTAAACGTGAGGCTCATGGTGGCATCCCAAATCAGTGGGGAAAGGAGAACTTGTTTGTAGACGGTATTAGGAAAACTGGACAGAGTAAAAGTGGACTCCCCACCTCATACCTACACAGAGATGTTCTCCAGATAGATTAAAAACTTAGATGCAAAAGAACACTGTGAAACGAAGCAGAGAGGAAAATGCAGACATGAACTTGGGGTGAGATGGGTTTGTGAAACAGCATCCAAAGGGAAATTACAGATTCAACCATATCAGAACAAAGAGCTTCTGTTGCATGAAGGGCACCGAAGACAAAGTTACTGGAGGGTGGTGGACTGGGTGAAGAGCTTTGCCATCTCTGGGGACCGGCATCTAGAATGTGCACAAACACTTGCAAACAACTAAAAATAATAACAATAAACACTTTTAAAGGAAATTCTAAAGTTTACAAAATGAGCAAAAGTTGAGAAAAGTTGTTTCCCAAAGAGGAAATCCAGATGGCTGAAAAATATGTGAAGGACAAGCCGGCCTCACTGGTGGCAGGGAGCCCAAGGCAAACTGGTTTGTCACCACCTGGGGATAGATGAGTATATGCGGTCCCTGCCCTTGCACACGGCCAATGACTAAGCAGTCATCAGGAGCAAAGGCCTAGCTGGCAACCATAAAACACAAAGTTTCTTCAGATTAGAAACACTCCATGTTTTAAAGATATGTTTAAGGCTATACATTTAACACTTCGTACTGGAGATCTATGGAAGGAGATGACTGGGGAAGGGGATGAAGAAGAAAAGACATTTTAAAAATAAAACAAAACAGGGGTGCCTGGTGGCTCAGTCAGTTAAGCATCCGACTTCGGCTCAGGTCATGATCTCAAGATTCGTGAGTTCGAGCCTCGTGTTGGGCTCTGTGCTGACAGCTCAGAGCCTGGAGCCTGCTTTGGATTCTGTCTCCCTCTCTCTCTCTGCCCCTCCCCTGTTCACTCCCTCTCTCTCTCTTTCTGTCTTTCTCTCTCAAACATAAAATAAACATTAAAAAAAGTTTTTTAGTAAAGCAAAACAGAAGTGGGGCCTACCTAGCATTGACTGGTGACAGAGTGCCATGAACTGAGGCGTACAATGACTCAAATCTCCACAGCCGGGTTGAAAGGAATAAGGAATTATAGAAATATTATATATAAAATTTCATCTGTCTGTGATGACTTAGGCAGAGCCCATGGAAAGTGCTCCTTCAAGGTTGTTTCCTGGCCCAGGAATGTGATGTGCAGATATGGTTGTGAACTATCCAAAGCTTCCCTCTCATTGCAAATCCTGGCATACTGTATGTTACATTTGGCTTTAGATAAGAAGTGCTAAAGTTCCATCCAAAACACATACTTTAAATATAAAAATCAGAGGACACCAAGTACTTCTCAAGGACAGTATTAAAAGTCCAGTATAGACGGACTGCTCCAGTCAGAATAATGAAGCACAAAATGAAATTCTCCAGGTTCCTTCCCAGACTGAGCCGCGGTGCGGGGTGGGGAGTGAAGGGTAGGTGTGGAGCGGGGGAGGGGGGGACTTATTCCTGTAGGATGGTGAGCACTTTTTCCTATTACAAAGGAATTATTCTAGTTTAGGTTCCAGTATAATGACCCTGTGATTAAGGGGCAAGGAAGAGGGGGAATATGGAATAAAAAGGGAGTCAGTATAAACATATCTTGTAATTTATCAGCTTGGAAACAGGTGTGAAAACAGCCCACCCAGATCTGCACAGACATTTCTCCAAGAAGATCTACAAATGGCAACAAACACACAAGAAGATGCTCAATATCATTAGTCATTAGGGAAATACAACTCAAACGCCTAATGATATACTACTGCACGCCCAGCATGATGGCTATGACCAAAAAGAGATAGCAAGTACTGGAGAGGACACGGAAGAACAGGAGACCTCATATATTGCTGAGGAGAATATAAAATGGTACAGCCATTCTGGAAGAGTCTCGCAGTTCCTCAAAATGTTAGACATAGAATTACCGCATGACTCAGCAACTCTACTCCTACACATATAGACAAGGGAAATTAAAACATATGTCCACACGCTTTAAAACTTGCACACGAATGTTCACAGAAGCATTATTCGCAATGGCCAAAAAGTAGAAACAACCCAACTGTCCATCAGTTACCACCAGATGAAGAAAATGTGGTATATCCATATAATGGAATATTATTCGGCCATTAAAAAAAAAAAGAAATAGGGGCGCCTGGGTGGCTTAGTCAGTTAAGCGTCCGACTTCAGCCAGATCGTGATCCCGCACTTCGTGGGTTCGAGCCCCATGTCAGGCTCTGTTCTGACAGCTCACTTCGTGGGTTCGAGCCCCATGTCAGGCTCTGTTCTGACAGCTCAGAGCCTGGAGCCTGCTTCGGATTCTGTGTCTACCTCTCTCTCTGCCCCTCCCCTGCTTACACTCTGTCTCTCTGTCTCCCAAAAATAAATATTAAAAAAAAAAAAAAAGAAAAGAAAGAAAAAATACATACATGCTACAACATGGATGAACCTTGAAACATGCTAATAAGTAAAAGAAGTCAGACACAAAAGGCCACATATTATATAATCCCATTTATATAACCTATCCAGAATAGGCAAATCCATAGATACAGAAAGGAGCTTGGTGGTTGCCGGGGGTTGGGGGAGAGAGGGGAGTGATTGCTAATGCAAATAGAGTTTTCTTTGGGGGTGATGAAAATGTTCTAGTATGGTGGTAAGGATTGCACAACTTTGTGAATATACCAAAAAAACACTGACTTGTACTTTAGAAGAGTGAATTGTATGGTATGTAAATTATATCCCATTTTTTAAGAAATCCAGCACCCCTAAAGCCCCACATTCTTGACTTCGCCAGATAATAGAAGGGGATGATTTCCTCAATACGGGCTGGGCCCTACTCCAGGGGGTACCCTCCGGTTCAACTTGTCTCTTCATGCTTTCTAGATATAAAAAGTCTAGGAAATCTCCAAGTTTAGGATTTCTCCACCTTTGAACATGAAAGACATTGGCCTCTGAGTAATTCTTCCTGGCTTTGAATTTCTGCTCCATGCTCACCAACCACTTGACCTTAAGCAAGTTTACTTCCATTCTTTAAGATAAGTTTCCTTACACGTAAGATGGGGATATTTTACCTACGTCGCGGGGATGGTGTGACGATAAAAGGCTTAGCAATCGCACTTGGGGCAAAGTAAATAGTTGATAAATGTCAGTGGTGGTTTCTTCTTTCCACAAATTGCTGAGTGTTACTGTGCTGAAAGTAGGCTGTTCGTACAGTCCAGGAGTGCAGACGGTGTCACGCAGGCAACTATGACAGAATGGCCGCTTTGGAGGGAAACATATGCCAACAGGGGAGCCCACAGCTGCAGGGCTTAACAACACAAGCCAAGGAGAGCTGAACTTGAGTTGGCCTCACGGTGGTCCCTCCGAATCTCACCTTTCCTCGGCGATTCTAAAGGGCACTACATGCTAAAGGGTAAACTCGGGCGGCACATCACTTGCAGCCAAGGGCAAGCAAGGAACTTGGCAAAGTGAAGCTGCTGCCGTGGTAGGGTGGGCAAAAGGTTTCGGGCCACTGCTATGTTTCGGGAGAAAACCAAGGACTGGCAAGTTGCAAAGAGAGAAAGATCCCAGCCCATAAGAGCTGGTCCATGCTGACCGTGGCTGGCGAGAAAGCCATCCCTCTTATCGAGCAGACCGTCATCCCAGAACTCTAACACAATGTTCTCTAGCATTTAAATGGTTAAACAAGTACCTTGAATCATCATCTCTCCAGGGAAAACCCAGAGGTACAGGTTCCTCACAAATAGCCAAGAAGGAATCCCTGGGCAATTTTTCTGACGTCATTCCGTTATGGGGTAAATTGTGTCCCCAAAAGTCATGCGCTGAAGGGCTAATCCCCAACACCTCAGAATGTGACTGTCTTGAGACAGGGTCTTTAAAAAGGCAATTAAGGTAAAAGAGGCTCATTGGGGTGGCCCCAATCCAATATGGCCGGTGTCCTTATAAGAAGAGGAAATTTGGACACACACAGGGACAGAGGGATGACCCTTTGAGACACAGTGAGAAGATAGTCATCTATAAACCAAAGATAAAGACCTCTGGGGGTGGGGAAAAACCTGCCAACACCTTGATTTTGGACTTACAACCTCCAGAACTGTGAGAAAATAAATTTGTGTTGTTTAAGCCGCCCGATCTGTGGTACTTAGCCCTAGTAAACTGATACACATCTTACCCACAGGATCAAACACTTTTTCTTCTAGGAATTTAAGGGCATTTAGCAGAAATAGTGATAATTTTCCCTCTCTGTGGAAAAAGCCTCAGGACTGGAAGAGACCTTTGTGATTTAGAGAAATGTATACATTTAAATAGATAACCTTAACCGATACCACCAAACAATAAAAATACTGCAGCTTCTTGGATGAATGCAAGCATTGCATATGAAATCGGGGGTTATGGGTGATCTTATCATCACCTCCCATTCTCCATCTAGTTTATTTCTCTTTTTTTCCTGAAGATCTTTCTGGTTTCATTAATCAGCCTGTGAATCAGGCAGTATCCCAACTAGCAAGTAGAGGGGAGTTTCCATCATCTAGTTTATTTCTACACCTTGTTTTGGTAGACCCGTGACAAGAGACGCCTGGTTTTCATAGATTTGATGAACGGTTGCAAATGGTAACATTTTGAACAACCATCTCATAATCTCAGAAATTCTTCAGTTAAATTTACCCAATAGTTTAAAAGATAGCAGCAACTTCTCTTTCGAAGTTGAAGCTCTAACAGTATCTAACAACTACTTGCACTTTTATTAGAAATATCGGAAGCATTAAGAGTAATGTAATTGAAGATTACAACTCAACCCCAAACAGTCTTGCCCGGCATTTAACTGAGGTCAGCACGTGTGTACTGCAACACAATGGTGTCTTAGACAGGGTCACATGTATGGACATGTATTTAACATGAACAAAAATCAAACTGAAAATTAAATTCAGAACAGTTCAAAAAGAAGAGAGTTACACATTTGGGAAGGTACTTCATAAGGTACTTTATCTAGTCCAGGCCACTTGCGTAAATCCCTCCTCGCTTGCTGTTATCCACGAATTTCATAAGCAGCCCATCTATGTCACAGAAGAAAATGCCAACTAGTACGGGTCATATGTCAAAAAAAAAAAAAAAAAAAAGCTCATCACTTCTTCACCTCTTTTATTTCTAGAAGTGGCAAGAGTTTTCGGGGGTGTCGGGGTTTGGGTACAATGAGCCCTTGACCTTATACCTAGTAACAATTTTTGAGTCAATCTTCTAGAGAAAATAATAGTGGGTCAGTAACTGCAGTCACGGCCGGAGATGCGCAATATACGTACAAATATTGTCTCTAGGCTACATAAGTAATACGCCTTGGGCCCAGGTGCCAGGTACCAGCATTTTTTAAAACACCACAGTATTCTCCTAACCAGCTTCTACTCGGGGGACCCACCAGACCATCCTCAGTCCCTTTGGAACACATGCCGAGGGACAGATGCCCATGGCGCACGGAGTATCCCTGGCTAGATCAACTGTGAACCATGCGTTTACCCAGGGTCAGCTGTATCCGTCCCCAGATTTGTTTATGTCAGTTGTACGTGTTAATGTGGTCTCCTAAAATGTGTCATCAACGGATGAAAGAGGGGTGCGAGCAGAAAGAGAAGTAGTTTCTAAGAAAACTAAGACGAATGCTTGAGAAGCTTCCATAAAAGCAAGTTGTTTAAAGAAACTGTTGTCATAATAGGGGTGGGCAAGACGATTGTAAAAGCCTGAAAAGTCCTAAAAATACAGCATATCCTGCACTCAGATTGCTTTGCAAATATCCCTCCTCTACTCTGAAGAAGCAAATATAAGAGACACACACAGGTGTCATAGATAGGCATATTCATGAGAGATCATGACCTAGGGAACTCAGACCGAGTTGGTGAGGCACAACATCTAGTCTAGCAGGCGGCGGGCGGGCTAGAGCGACGAATAAAATACAGATACGTGGAACAGCACGAGTGAACTGAGAGTCGTTTCTATCCTTAAACTTTAGAGTCTCGTTTCTTGGGTTATAATCCAAGCTCTACCGCTTAAAAGCTGTATGATCTTGGGGAAAATTACTCCGCTCCTCTGAACCATCTCTCTGTGTCTGTACAAGAGGACCTCAGCCCCAGGAGCTGTCGGCGTTAGTCACCATTGTTTCTGTTCTTAGTACAACCACCACTACCACATGGACACTCAAGGTACAGCCACTGCTGGGTGACAGGAGGGACATGCAGTATTTTGCCGTTTTTTAAAAATGCGTCTTCAAATTAAAAACGACTAGGAGCCACTTTGTAAAGAAATGACCGGTAACGCGACACAGTGACCTGACATCGCAGAGGCCGCCCGCCAAGCACGCAAGGCCAGCGTCCCTGGTCTACTGGCAGAGGAGTCCACGGCCTAATGCCAGTCATGGTACTTTGAGGCCACCAAAATTCTTACTTTTTTGCCATTTAATTAAATGAATACTGCAAAAAATTTTAGGTCAGACTGGATTTGCTTATTGAAAATGTATTCTGAAGTTTGTTTCTTAACACAGTACTGGATCAGTATTTTTAAAAACAACGGTCCAAAACCAAACCAAAACAAAACAACCCACAACAATCCAACCAAGATGAGATCTCCAGCTTTAAAAGACACCACGGGGGCGCCTGGGTGGATTGGTCAGTTAAGCACGACTTCGACCTGATCCACTCGGGTCGTATCTTGTGGTGCACAAGTTCGAGCCCCAATTCGGAGCTCAGAGCCTGGAGCCTGCTTCAGATTCTGTGTCTCCCTCTCTCTCTGCCCCTCCCCATTCTCACGCATGTGCGCTCGCGCTCTCTCTCTCTTAAAAATAAACAAGCATTAAAAAAAAATTTTAAAAAAAGGCACTGTGCTTTTAGCACAGGCCGAGAAAGATAAAGTATGGATTTCACTCACCAACTTCTGGGTGAGCAAACAGGATTCAGTGATAAAACCGCTCTCAGCCTTCAATACGGCAACAATATTCTCTCGGCTGTACCACTGCGTTTCAGGAGTTCGCAGTGGCCTCTAGATAAAACCATTGAAGGCCCAACGTAACAGCTTAATCAGGTAATGGCTGAGCCAAAATAGAATTCCCAGGAAACAGCACTGCTGGAAACAAATGACAAAGCAACACAGGTAGGGAGCGGTGCTCAGTAAAGCAAACCCAGGGTTTCTCCACCCAGGAGTTTGGTGGAAGAATTCAAGCCTTTTCTTTAAAATGAAACATTTACTCTGAGCGTATCTCCCCGGGTTCCTATCCAGCTGTTTGACAGCTGTCAATCAAAATAGTACAATAAGAGCTGTTGTCCAGACCCCGCCTATGTACATTCAGAAGCAACAGAGTCAGGGAGCTTCCGAGCTTCCTAAATATTTGCTGAGGACCACGGGCCGGGAAGTAGAGCAGGGCATCTCTGTGGCATCTGCTGCATGTTTTGATGCTGGCAGTCACCGGTGTGAACTTTCCGCTTGACTGTTTATCACTCCACTCAGACCAGGTGACCGTGAGGAGCCCATCAAATCTGAGTGAAACGCATCATTTTGTTATTGGCAGAAAGTGTTATTAAGGAATTCTGAGATAAGATCTTTGGTGAAGTAGGGGAATTTGGAGATAAAAATAACACTGCAAATAACACATACCTCAATACGATTCTCTGCTGTGAGGCACAGTTCGTGGAAACCTGCTGTGCTCTCAGCCTGAATATTTCAGATTATAAGCCTGGGCAGTGAGCCAGCCTGGACCCCCCGGGGGGGGCTGCTGACTTTTACCCTGAGGGCCACCATGATCTTACCACTCAGACCCGCCCCCCTCCTCTCCACATTCGCTCTCTCCCAACCACCTGCCTTGGTTCTATCCCCTCATCTTCCTTCTATACTGAGGACTCCACATGCCTCCAGAGCCCAGGAGACAGGTACCAGATCCCTGTGATTAAGCTGCACTTCCCCCCTCCCAGCACGCGGCACCCTGGTAAGTACCAGTGAAAGCATCCCCTTGTAAGACTGTGAGGGTAGGCTTGACGACAGGGGAGGCTCTCCCTGGGTCCCCAACCTCACTGGGGAAGAGACAAGGAGTAGGTGCTCAGTCAGTATTGAATTAAATTAATTTAAATGTCTTTTAATACAAGTAGCTCCCCCAAACCCCTAAATATGTCCTTGTTACATGTATAATTAGGCACCTGGTTTGAACAGAGGACAGCCCACAAGGCCTCTTCCTCTATCCACTACGAACTGAGACCGCCTTGTCCAGAAGGAGCACTGTGGACCTGTCCAGAGTGAGGCAAGAATAGAGGGGAGGGGTGAGGCCGGCAAGTTGTATCATGTCAACACAACACAGAGGTGTGCGAGCTAGCCCAGGATTCCTTAACCACCTGCGAGCCTGTCTTGACGGAATCCACATGGTTAATCCCCACAACATCCAGAACACAGGCAAGGCTTTCCAGTCTTTGCCGCTAAAGGACACTTTCATCTCCACCCCACTCTGCCTTCTCCCCACTCACTACCCTCTGTAGCCTTCATTCTGCAATTCAGCTTTCTCAAACTGTACCCACTACCTACCTTCCAGGACCTGCTCCAAGCGCCTCCTCCCACCCCAGCAGCTAGAACAGCCTGGTAACAGGTAAGTCATCAACCTCTGCTTCCAATCCTCTGTGGCCTCCTCCTGTGAAAATAAGAGCCCTGGAGGCCCCACCCATCTGGCCCTGCCTCCCCCTGCACCCCCAGCCACCCACTGCTCCCAGAACTCTGGTTTCTGTCAGGAACAAGCACTCTCAGGGCCTATGCACTTGCTGGTTCCTCCAGGGGAATACACTTTCCCCGAACTTTTCCTATGCCTGGCTCCTTCTCCTCCATCAGCTTTAGCTGAGGCCTTCCTTGACCCCCATCCACCTGGGCAGGCTTCTCTTCAACTGGCCTCCATCCTCCTCAGCATCCACCACGATCTGTAATGATCTATTACGTACTGACTCGTCCGTCTCCCCACCTGACACGGAAGCTCCAGGAGAGCAGGGACTGTGTCTTATTAGGAGTCAGACACAGAACCTGGTACCTAGTAAGAGCTCTAAAAAACATCTGCTGAATGAATAAATAAGAAAGGAATGAATATCCCTTGGGAGAAGCAATACCATCCCATCAAGCCTCCAAAATCAGATCCCAAATGGGCCCATCTCTCTTGTAAGATAAACCAACGTCTTCCCCTTCGGTGAAATAAAGCCTGCAACGGTGCACACACCAGGAGCTCCCTTCCTTCACACCATCTTCTCTGATTAATCCACGGCAGTCTCGTTACCGACCACCTTTCCCTCCGGAAACCACCCAGAACCCTTTGGCTCACAAAACCGGAACTCTACCTTGGAGTTGAGCCAAGGTCACAGACTCACAGTTGAGGGGCCGGGTGGAGAGGTCCTGACGCCCTCTGGATTGCTCTGCCTCTGGCCATAAGCCCTGTCCTTCAGAGGAACAAAAACAGGAAGGGAGCAGAGGCCTCGGGGGAATTGCCATAGTACTAGGAGTCTAGGTGAAGTCCTGAACCTGGACAGCCTGAGACCCAAGACAGAGGGGAAAAAGCAGGTGTGCCAGGGGTCAGTGAAAGGACACGGTGTTTGGGAAGAGACGCACTCCCTGCTCGAAAATCAGACAAATGCCTGGTTTCAAATCCTGACTCCGATCAACATTTCTGAAGGCCACGCAAATGCGATTTAATCTCTCTGAGCCTCAGTTTCCACAGTCAAAACAGTTCTCATAATTTCTACCGTAAGAGGATTGCTGGGCGTTTTGCCCCAGACGTTATGTCCGGCTGTACCTCCCTACCCTTCAATCTCCCAGGAGAAGCCCACTATTCACACAGGAAAAATACAACCAGAAATCAATCACACGCAGTCACTGTCCCCCCCAGATCTGGGTTTCTCGGACTATTCTGAGGCTGAGCCACGCAAGCCGATTCACATTCATTTAAGTGTGTTAAACAGGCCAGGCTGATTCCTGGATTTAGCATATGCATGTACACAGCAGCTACTCAATACATAGTTTTCAACGAACGAATCAAACGACAAGACGGCTCGTGTCTATATTGATCTTACTAATCAAGTCAGATCGACTAAAATCCCATTTCTCACAATGAGCACATGTTGCCAGGCACTAATTCACCCTGTGCTTTGATACTGCAGACAGACATGCGGCGGGAGAACAGACTGAGACCATTAAAGGCTGAAGACTCTGACATGTTCCCTTCTGACAGAGGCCATGAGGAGAATGTGCAAGTGGGGTATATTTTTTAACGCTTATTTATTTATTTTTTGACAGAAAGAGAGTGAGAGAGAGAGGGAGACACAGAATCCGAAGCAGGCTCTAGGCTCTGAGGTGACAGCCCGGAGCCTGACGTGGGGATTAAACCCACAAACCATGAGATCATGACCTGAGCTGAAGTCAGACGCTCGAACGAATGAGCCACCCAGGCGCCCCAGTGTGCAGTGGGATATTAAATCTCTTTATTTATTTATTAATTTTTTGGAGATGATCAAAGTCAGCCCCTCCAGGGCTTATACTTTCACAAACCAAAGGGACTTTTCAAAATAGGACAACTACTCAGCAGAAACCAAAAATTAAAAATTAATCTTCATTCCATACGTGGGCTGCCGCCAGATTTTGCAAGGATGTTTAGCAGAAGTATTCCTCTCTCTGCCTTGCTCCATAAACTCTGAACAAGAGAAAACATTGCCCAAGACTGAGATTTGGCAAAGGAAGCTGATGAAACCCGTCAGTTCTGTGCCACAGGGTGATGTCCCCGAAGGCTGCTGGTGACCATGTGATCCTAGCGTTCGGCTGTCCTACCTCAGTTGCCTGCAAAACACGGTTTCTTGTAGCTCACACGTGCTTGTCCACCTGGCAGTAGCATCTCAGGGCAAAGAGGGACTCTAATTCTTTAGGGTCCCACACAGGGCCCTGCAGTCTAAGAAAACATACCTGCTAAAGCAAACCCACAGAAAGGAAAATGAAGAGCCAGTTAGTTATTCCCTTTGCAAAAGGAGTATATATTTTTTCTTTTGTTTTTCCAAGGCTTCTTTTTTTTTTTTTTTCTTTCATTAGCTACATTTAACAGATGGAAAAACTGAAGCTCGGAAAGGTTAAGGAATTTCACCAATTGTACACAGAAAAAGGTGAAGCCATGGGTTTCCTAAATGCCCTTACGATGGATTTATTTTCTTAAATGTGACGAGCACACAAATCGGCAAGGGCCCCTGACTGGGCAGCGGGCAGGATGCCTGAACCAGAGGTGGGATCAAGGCAGCATGCTTGCAAAGAGCACAGGGCTGAAGTCAGAAGGTCTGGGTCCTAGTCCCAGCCGAGTCACTAAGGAGCAACGGATGGCGGAAAGTCATTTAACATTTTTTGGTTCTAGCTTCCTTGCACAGAGATGGAGAATCGTTACTAAAAGCAAGCATTACCTACATCCCAGGTGAATGGGGAAATGAAATGAATAGGAAGCATTAGACACTACGAAGGCATACCCAGAATACTTGTGTTATATATACACAGGTATGAAAATAAGAACCACCTAGAAAATCACCTGCACCCATTCTTGCTCAAACTAAATGTATGTCCTCTTGCTAACAAAGGGATCATCTGGAATGTGAGAGATTTCTGTGAATCAGGATGAACACACAGCCCTTGGAGAATGTGCACTGCTGTTCCGAGGGCATGTGAGCCACTCTGTCACAGCCAGCCATCTTTTGGTGCCCGAGGACAGCCACACGGGCAAATGGATGCTCTCCAGCTCTCCGGGGGATCCAGCTCTAAGCCTATTACTGTATGTTTACCAGATGCTAATAAGATGGTAGGAGTGCCGAGAGCACCCTGAACACATTGTGAACAGGCGAAAGAAATCGCCAAGACACAGGACGACACAGGTGGCCTAATGTGAGAAATGTGACGAGGACATAGGTCACCTTCCTGGCTACTTCTACGTCCTACTAGGTCTGGGTAAGTTCTAGCACTCTTGCTTGAGGACAGCAATTAAATGTCTTCAATGAATCATCATCCCTCTAGGACAAACCCTAACGCTGTGCTGGACACAAGTTGCTAGTGCTTTCCCTGGCTGACCCAGGTCCACGCTGCAGGGCAGAGCCCACCCTGAGGCAGCTGGTCACCCAGCACATAGTCCAATGGGGCTCAAACTTAGGTGAGCATCGGAACCACCAGGAGGGTGAGTGAACACACAGAAACCCTGAGTTTCTGAGTCAGTCGCTGATGCTAGCCCAGACACCACACTTGAAAAATCACTGTCATAGTAAATGGACAAGAGCCGCCCGGTCTGTCGTTCCCCCTGGGCAGTTTCAGATCTCGATTCATCCCCCAAACTGAGCCTTAAGGTAACTCATGATAAGAATTAAACAGCCATCCGTCCTTTACCCTCCTTTCCCCTTTCCCATACACGCACCCATGTTGCTATGGATGAAGAGAAACAACTGAAAAGCCATTCCTGATAAATATCACCCAGCACTAAGTCCAGTTCTCACCTGCGTACAAGATGATTTTGCAAAAGGAGTGAGTTACAGGGCAAAACAGAGGACACGGCAGTGCAGGAAGAGTGCTCGGGAGCTCTCCCGGTCCAGTTCTCTGACCCGGTGCGTGATCCCTCAGTCCTGTGACGAGAGTGTGCCACGGGGACAGTGCCAGGGAAACGGTGTGACCTGGTTTTCTCCTCACTCATTTATCCTGATGCTCTGCCACAATGCACTGTGATCGCCCGCTGAGAACTCACTTCACGTCACTAAACTGCTGCTCAGCCAGGCTCCCACTAGCCAAGCTAGTGGCCACAGACACACTACATGTCTGTCTGGCGGGTGGCAGGGCATAATCCCTCAAGGCCAGGACGAGGGGATTTCTGACCAAGAAGGACCATTAAAAATATTTCATTCCTTCCCCAAGCTGATTATGTTATACACCACGCTATTTTACTAACGGCAGGAGTTACTGCTCCAATAATATTGTTTTGTTTTATGGGGGGTTAATGGAAACTCCTAGAGAGAGCGGTGTTGTGAATAATGTAAACACGCTGTGATAAGAGCCCAACCCGCAAGTCCCTTCTCCTGCGGTTCAAACGGGAAAATCTGGCCAACAGTCACCACACGTCAGGCTGACCTTTCCTGACTATGGGACGGGAGAGGTTACATGTATTCGGGGCTGCAACTGTGGGCCTGAACACCAACTTCAGGCTAAATAAGGAGAAGAATGAGGAGTGATTCATTCACAGGATTTTGGTGAATATATAGAGTGTATGTGTTTGCAAATACCTGGCCTTTAAGTTGATTTTGTGCACACAAATAGGCATATTCGGTGAAACAAATGTGACTTTCTGTCTCATTTAAAAAAAAAATCCCAACTAGCTCTTTCTCACATGCAAAACTGTGCAATGCTTCCCAGGCTCTGAGCGTCTGACTGGTGTAAACCCCATGAAGTCCTCTAAGTCTAACAACATTCTCCAAAACAATAACACTAACAGAATCTCCACTTATCCCCAAATTATGAGTTGATCTCAGATATGCCAGGTTTAAGATAAAGGCCACAAGCCCAGACAGCTGTATTCAGAAAATTCTGGAACAGGAGAGCTCAGCTGCAGGTGACAATATTGGCTGGGGCCTCGAGAACACTGATTAAATACCCTTGCCCTCTCCCTACCCCCTAAAAAGTCCACTCATTTGCATGTACAGATGAGGCCATGCAAGCACGGTCTTCACACCCAACCCCCTCCATGGTTCCCGTCCTCACCTGTTTTCCAGGAGTGTCATGCACACCACTTCTCGCACCCCGGGGTTGTTGGCTTTCTCCACTGAGCAGCCCTGCAAGTTCCAGGTGGCCAGCCTCAGCACTGGCCGCCCATCCCTTGTGCCTCCAAAGGCCTCCACCGAAGGGCGAGTGGAGATAATCTGGGTGGGCCCCCCGGGCGGGAGGTCCAGGTCCTCACTCTGCAGGCTCAGGGAGGTAGGGCTGGGGTGAGGCTTGGCGGTGAAGGTCAGGCCCCCGTTAGTGTGGGTGGACGGGGGCCTGGACCGCTCTGCGAACACCTGGTGCCGGATCCTGTCCAGGAAGGCAGCGTTGATCCCGCCCATCCTCACCAGGTCCTCGACGCTGCGGAAGGGCCCGTGCTCACGGCGGTAGTCCACGATGCTCACAGCCATCTTCTCCGTGAGGCCTCGTATACTCATGAGCTGGGCAGGGGTGGCCGTGTTGATGTTGACCCGCGGGGTGAGGGGCACAGTGGTGGCGAGGTGGTGAGGCTGCTGCTCGGCCAGCAGGTCCCGCCGCAGGGAACTGGGAGAGTGCTGCGCGGAGCTGCCCTTGCTGCTCACGCAGATCTCAAACTTGACCTGCTCCAGTTTGGTGGCACCCACGCCGCTGACCAGCGCCAGGTCCTCCACCTTTTTGAAGCCACCAATGTACTCGCGGTACTCCACGATGCTGCGTGCCACCGCACGTGTCACACCAGGCAGGGTCATCAGCTCCTCCTCTGTGGCCGTGTTGATGTTGAGCCGCTCCTGATTCACCAGGATGTTGCTGAAGTTACAGGCCGCGCTGAACTTGCGGCTGTGGGACAGGTCCGAGGGGTCCCGTGGTATGGAGCGGTGGCAGCCCAGGGTGCTCCCCATGCCGGCCAGTGTTAGTGGCCCAGGAAGGCCTCACCACCGCAGGAGAACTCTCTGGCTAGGGAGGAAGCCCAACAGACCTTACAGGCGCGGAAGGAGGGAAGGCGCAGGATGCAGGGAATGAAATGGTTACCAAAGACAAACACTAAATCTCCATGGCCAGGGTGTCCAAAAGTACCTTTCACTTGGCCGCCTGGAAAACAAATTAATAAACACACAAATCGATTGAATCAGTTAATCAGTTTGCATTAGCATTCCCTACCTAGAGCAGGAGTTCTTAACCAGGAGTCTCAGACTAATGGCTGTGCGTGAACCCCTGAACACACACAGCGAGGCTGGCAAGTATGGATTTCCCTCTGAGAAGGTCCGGTTTTTATCACATTCAGGTCCAAAAAGGCGATGGGGCTGCTTCTCTTGGAAACAGACCTATCCTCATCAGCCCACACCTCTGATCCCTGCCTCTCTCACCTCCCACCACCATCCCCCCTTAGGTCGCCCCTACCAGGTCTCGGGCAGCAGAGGGGGTGCATCTCCCACGCCCACCCCGCTGGACACTCAGCACCACCTGCAACTTGGGAATCCCGTCCTCACTAGTGCAGGCACGAAGAAGGGGTTTATGGACCCCCACCAGACCCGCCGCCAGTCCCCGCGCCCCACCTCTCGGCTGCTCCCCCGGGGCGTCCTTCCACCTGCGGCTCGGAAGCCTGAGCTCAACCCGGGACTACGCGGGCTCCCTGCCTCCAGTTCTGGTGCTCGCGCGGGTATGGGTCAGTGGCTGGGCCGCCTCGAGCCGCGCGTCCCGGCTCTTTCTGCGGGTGAAACTCTTAGAGGCGCTCTCTCAGAGCCAACAAGAGCTGCAGGGCTGCGCGGAGGCGGCAGCGGCAGTGAAATCCGGCCGCAGAGGCTGCACCAAGTCTTGAGGCTGCACCAGGACTTGCGGCGTCGCCGCAGTTGCGTTGATGGAGGCAAAAAGTCCTGCGCCCGACTCGGACGCGGGATCCTCCAGGACCGCGTCGGTGCCCAGTACCAAAGCCACGGCTCCAGTTCGCCGTCCGTGTCAAAGCCAAAGTCCTGGCAGCTCGGCCCGCGCCTCCGCCGGCACCTCGGCCACGCCTCCCCCAGCGCGGCAACTCCTCCGGGGACTCCAGAGGGAACGTGGAGGCGGAGCCCGAGCGCCAGACCAGAGCCCGGGAGAGCGGAACCAGAGAGCGTTGGGGCGGGGCCCTGGAGTGCGGGAGGCGGGGCCACGGAGCGCGGGGACGGGGCCAGAACGCGAGAGGGTGGAGTGCGGAGCGGAAAAATCTGAGAGGCGGGGCCCTGCTGCGCGGGAGTGGCCCGAGCGCGTGGGGGTGGAGATGGAATGCGGGAGCGCAGGGGCGGGGCCATGGCGGGAGGGGGCGGGCCACGGAGGCGGGATTTAGGGACTGAATGGGCGGGACCGATACCCCTGCGGCAGTGTCGGGTCAAGAGGAGGCTGCCCCGGGGCCTGCAGCTCCTGAGTGGGGTTGCTACCAGAGACCCGGAGCTAGATGTGCGGGGTGGAGAGTGTTTAGTCTTGACCGAGGCGAGACCTGCCGAGCTGCTTTTCGGCAGGAGGAACCCGAAAGAAGAGAAGGCGCCCAGGGTCGCAGATATTACCAGGCCACCAGTCCGACTTTAGATCATCTTTGGGGCGTGGCTTAGGGTCAGGGCACTCCAAGTGGGGGAGGCACCCCTGCGTGACAAGGGCCTCGCTCAGCTCTGCAGTCAAGTCTGAGAACGTTCCCAGAGGGGACTGAATGGGATCTTTTTTACTTCTGCCCCCCACTTCTGGCCTCCTCTTTTTTTCGCTGGAGTACTGACTTTGCACTGCTCAAAGAGATGTCCTCAAACAACGCTAGTAACTCATTGTGCTGCTAGGAGAGGGCACGCACCACCTATTATTTGGAGATATGTTCGCCAACAACACTTAATAGGGCTGCTCATTGGCACGTATGGCGCTCTAAGTAAATATCGATATGTTTCTATACGTATTAAACCTAGTCATTAAGGAGACAGGAAATGCTACTTGGAAGTGAAGATTGCTTACCAAAATTCAGAACAGTCCTTGGATCAAACCACTCAAAGACAATTTAGTTAACGATTAAAGAGCCTGCTGAAGTACAGCGGATACACGGTGCTAGAGTATTTGATTAAACAAACCATGTGGTGATGGTTTTGAATACTTTGACCCTGGGCATTTAGTGTCCTCTGAAGTTTTGTCCCAACCAATGTGGCCAATGCTCTTGCTTTAAATTCCCAGGGCTAGGTCAGCAAAAACAGTAACTCTCAGGGAAGGCACAGAGTACTTCAGATGTGAAATAAGAGGCAGCCGGGGCTTGGCAAAACGCTGTTGCCTTTCTGAGGCACATTCCCCTACTGTACATACTGGTCAGGACTCTTAATTGCAAGCGACAGAAATCCAAGTCGCACTAGCTTAGACAAAAAGAAGAGGGGGAGAGGTTTCCAGGTTCTTATGTGCAAAAATTAAGGAATAGAGCTTATGTCAAGCATGGCTGAATCCCGCTCAAATGATGTCATCAGGACCTAATCTGACTCCCTCCCTCTATCTCCTCCACTGGCCACCACACTCCCCAACCCCGGTACTAAACTATATTATGTTACTCCTTTCCACCTGTAATCCTGTTGTGATAAGGAAAAACACTTGAGGAAAAACAAGAAAAATCCCTTGTAGAGGAAGGAATAGTCCTTGTTGAGCAAAGATGAGCTTAATGAGCCTTTGTGGCTGTGGATGGACAGCCTACTGGCACAGCCGATGGGCTTACAAGCAGATAAACTACATGTTTTATTATACAAACTGTAAGGTTATGAGTCGCTGATGGATAAAAGTAAGACTGCCAAGGCAAAGTGTGGTCTGAGAGTACACTTTATTGCAAGCACCCTCGGGTGAGTTTCCGCTCCTCGAAAGAGAGGAGTCCGGAAGTCGCGCCGAGGTTGGAGGTTAAGGGCTTTTAATGGGCTTAGGGAGGAGATTTCGAAACTGGTGACGAGTTCTTATTACCAGATAGGATACCTTGTCCGCTTGTTAAAGTCCCATTGGTCTACTGGAATGACGTGTCCACCTCCCAGTGCTGTGGCGGGAACTTCGGCCATTTTGGGTCTGTTTCCATTTTATGGAGCCTTCCCTCTGCCCTAGCCCAACACAAACCAGGACACTTGGGACGGTAAGAGGGGCACTATTAACCTCACTGGCACAACAGGTATAACCTGGTTTTATTCTCTGTGAATCTAAGCATATGTTCTCCCTTGGTAGAATGAAGCCGAGAGGTAGCTAAACCTCTCTGTGTTGAAACGAACTAACACATCCACAACAATATGACTAAATTTAAAATGACTGACATACCACATGTTGGTGAGGATGTGGAGCAACTGAAACTCTCACACACTGATGGGGGGAGTGTAAGACGGTATAACCACTTTGAAATCAGTTAGGCAGTGTCCTAATAAGTTCAACACTCATCTACCATATGACCCAACCACTCCACTGTTAGGTATTTACCAAAGAGAAGTGGGAGCATGAAACCCAAAGCCGTTTAGTGAATGTTCTATGAGTTTGTTACAGCCTCAAACCAGAAACAACCCAAATCCACCAGTAGGTGAATGGAAAAACAAATAGTTATATCCATACAATGGAATACTATTCAGCAATAAAGACAAACTATTAACACACACAATATTGAAGAACCTTGAAATCATCATACTGAATGAAAGAAGCCTGACAAAAAAATGAGAGAATATATTGCTCGATTCCATTTATACTAAACTCAAGAAAATACAAGCTAATTTATATACAGAGAAAGCAGACCAACAGTTGCTTGGGGCTGTGATGGATGGAGGAGTGGATGAAAAGGGCCACAAGGAAATCGTTGGAATGCTGGAAATGTGTGAGAGGTCATGGTTTCATGAGTGTATGTATGTCAAAACAGAGACTTGCACACTTTATGTGAGGTTTAGTGTACTTCAGTTAGACCTCGAACTGAAAAAGATCCTCAAAAGATAAAAAGGAATGCTGTTTGAACAGAAGAAGGAGGCAGAGGAAGAGGAGAAGAAGAAGGAGAGGAAGAGGAAGAAGACGACAGGATTATGTTGGGCGGAGAAGTAGATGAGTCAGGGTGAAGAGAAGGGAGGTGAAGGGGCATGAAGGGACCCAGGAAGAAGGTGAGTCTGGAGCCCACAGAAGAGAAGACCAGCGCACATTCCCAGTTAGAGGTGGGCCCCAGGAGAGGGGCCACCAGAGGCTTTAAAACTAAAGGTGTCTCAGGGCATCTGGGTGGCTCAGTTAAGTGGTTAAGTCTCTGACTCTTGGTTTTGGCTCAGGTCGTGATCTCACAGTTCGTGAATTCAAGCCCCGAATCAGTCTCCACGTCAGGCTCTGCCCTGGGATTCTTTCTCTCTGCCCTTCCCCAACTCGTGTGCACACTCTCTCTCTCTCAAAATAAACAAATAAACTTAAAAAAAAGGCTAATGATGTCTGCTTTATCCGGTGTGCTATTCTCTGATGTAACCCCCACACCTACACCCTGAATCTTTTTTTTTTAAGTGAGCTCTACAGCCTACATGGGGCTTGAACTCACAACTCTGAGATCGAGAGTCACATGCTCTATGACTGAGCCAGCCAGGTGCCCCTGCACCCTGAATCTGGAATAAGAAATGTAATGGCCTTGAATGAGTGCTGATCAGGGAAGCAAGGCAGAGGAGCTGAGTCTCTCTGGGGAGATGGGGGAGAGTGAGAAGGGGGTGGCTGGAAGCTGCCAGATGAAAGACCTGGGATTCACTGCAAGCAAAACTCAGTCTGAGTGACCTGGTGACATGTCTGACTTTCAAGAATCCCTGCTGAGACTGGGAGCTTGACTGGTGGGGGGAGGGGTCCTACTACACAAGGAGTGAAAGTTTGAGCCAGTGTCATTTGACTGTCAAAGGACAGGAAGTGAGGACCTGGCTGACACCTGTGTTACATGAGTATGTCAAAGAGCAAGGGTCACATTATCCCCCCTGAGTGCCACATCCCGTGACCACTGCTCCTTACAACAGAGCTCTCACCTGGGGCATTGGTCAGAGAGACGGTGATGGAGGTCGCTGGCCTGCTTCTGCATCAGCAGTTTCAAAGAGAAATGGCAATTCAGGGGAAGGGAGAGGTGGTGGAAGGGAAGAAGGAACAGCATTTTTCCATTTTCAATTTCAACATGCATGGCACTGGAGACCTGTTGATGAGGAAGATAGATTTCTCTATTCCCAAAGCTGAGAGGCCAGCAGGAATGCAGACATTAAATTGGTAAAACAGAGCATGCTAGAATAAAAGGAAGGGGAAGAGGATGCAGCTATAAATGAAAAATAACTGAGTGTAGGGGACTTCCTTGGGAGGTGAAGATGAGATCTGAAAGACGAGTAAGGAAAGATGCCCCAACCATAAACCTCAGCCCTTGCAGAGAAGCTCCCGTTTTCCCAGTCAATAAAGGGTTCAGTCAGACTTCTGACAGCTACCCTGGCACTCACACTTGTGCAATGGCCAAACTAGACGCTATCCTGAATATTGGTATGACCTCAACAGTAGATTTGTCACTCTCTACCAACAGTAGTCTTCTGTGTGTTCCCAACTGAGGAAGCATGAGACGTTGACACTGTACATGAACTTTCTAAATCAGACCCTGACTCCCTGGGAGTCATGACATTTGATGGCCCGGAATGCCCGCAGATGGACTCCATGGACAGTCACAATGGATATACCCTCGGTCTCCAAATTTCTTCTTCTGCTCTGTTATAGACACACAGCCATGAATCTCACCATTAGAAGCATTTTCACTGGGTTCTCTAAATGAGTCTATTGCTCTGCTACACACAGTACGTGGCAGACTGTGACACTGGTGGCCCCCAGTGAGTCATGTGTCCCAGTACTCTCTTCCCTGTGTGATTACTTCTCATGTGACTTGCCTGACCGTGTGATTTGCTTTGATCAGGAGACATTTAGTAGAGGCAAACAAGGATTTGATAACACTTGTCAATTGGATCTTGTCTCCTTGGAGAGACATGGAGTTCCTCCTAGAACCCAGCTGCCATGCTATTGGAAAGTTCTGGCTATCCTGTTGTGACGGGGGGTATCCCTACTCTCAGTCAGCACTAAGGCCTTACATGGGTGAGAGAGTCCTTCTAGGACCTTCCAGCCTAGCCCAGCCACCAGCTAGATGAACCCACAGGAGTGAGCCCAGGAGAAACCACAACGAGCAGAGAAAACCACCCAGCCGAGCCCAGCCAACCCACAGGACTGTGAAAGAGAATACACTGTCATTGTTATAGGCTTATAATTTCTGAAAAGGTTGCCTCACAGCAGTTTTTATCATATAGACGTGACCCTCAGGCCTTGTTTTCCCAGCAAGAAAGGCCAATATCATAGCTCCGAATGTAGTGCCCTTTACAATCACTGACATTTGTCTCATCTTCAGGAGATATCACTAGGCTTTGACTTCCCTCAAGGAAAGTGGTTTGAGGCTTTTTTTTTTTCAGTTGGGTCACAAGAGAATTTTGAAACATTTAGGGCCCTTTCTTGTAAAGCAGTAGATGAGTATCGTATCACAACTGTAAAAATAAAAAGCAAAGTGGTTTCGTTAAATTATTGTATTTAAACAGAATAACAGAATAGCTTTTCCAATTGTGTTTATTTCTACAGCTCTATTTCCCCTCCCCCACAAATATGGAAGACAAGATGGAGAAGATCAGGGAAGAGGAGAAGGTCGCCAAGAGCAGCAGCCCCGTCTCTGAAGTTTACCCAGGTGGGGCAAAGGGGCCTCTCATCTTGTCCTCCAGGTGGCTCTGGCATCCTATAAGTACAGCATTGTCTTGGTGACTGCTTTTGAAGGCTTTGGAAGTGCTTTTATCTGAGCCCTGTGAGCGAAGGCCGGGCAGGTTATACTATCCCCCAATGCACGAAGTCTCTCTCCGTGGGCCGTGAACGCACAGCATTATGTACATCTTGTTCAGTTCCCAGTGCAGCTGTTTGTTTCCAGTGCCTGGCCGATCTCCCACACTATCTTGATGAGCTCCATGGAGTTCATGATCTCCATGCTTGCTGAAGTGCAGGGAGCTCACCTGGCCTCCCAGGATGCTTCCTTGTTCATCTCACTGCTTTGGCCACCGAGGTTTCCCCTTCTCCACTCTTTTTGCTTCCTGCCACTTCTTTCTGGCTGACCTCAAACACAGGTGCGGATAAAGGTGACCCTTCATCCTTCCCAATGACCCCCTGCGGGCCCTGGCTGCTGCTGGAGGGAGAGGATGGGGTCACACCATCAGGCAAATTCTGTTTGCCAGACACCCCTCTAAACTTCCCGCGTGGAGGGCCCTTCCTTTGGAGGATACACCCTGGGGAAACTTGGTTGCATCTGGGACTTCATCACTGCTGCTGGTGTATGGGTTCAGGGGAGGCCACAGGACCATGCTGGGGGCGGTACTGAGCTGGTCTTCCTCTCTAGGCCAGGTAGGGGTCTGGCAGATTCCTTGCCTGAGCTGCTTGCCTCCATCCTAACTCCTGGTTCTCCTCATCATGCCACTGATTTTCTGTCCTGCTGTTCTGACTATTCTCTGAGTAGGAATTAAAGGTAGAAGTGGCAGGCTCATTGAAACTCCACTGCTTCGGGTTGGCAGACACACTATACCATACCGTGCAGGATGAGTTTAAAGGGCAGCTATTGGTGGGATCAGCCAAAGGCTGGGGTTTCAGGGTGATGCTGTAGCCCTCCAACTCAGATCTCTTGGAGGCCAGGAGCACATAGATTACCACCACTTATCATACTTCTGGCCCATCTCTGGATCCCTTCCCATTGTGTAGCCCTGGGACACCATCTATTCAGTCTGTTCAGGATCCTTGGAGTTAGGGAGTGGCTCCATGTAAAGTATTAGTTCCTTTCCATGGCCCATGTTCACCTACAGAACCTTCATGATTTCCTCTAAAGTACCTCCCTTGATGGGGCTGAGGATGAAGAACTTCACGAGGTTTAAATACTCCATTGACACGGAGAAGAGAATATTGTATATTCTGCTCAGTACTCATTCCTACAATAAAGAAAAACTTCGAAAAAGAAAAGAGAAGTTTTAAAGTGAGAAAAATTGAAAATGAAGAAAAATGTTAGAAAACTAAATGAAAGAAAAAACTGGGAAAAGGCAAAAATAAAGATGAGAAAAGTAAAAAAAAAAGATTTAAGAAAAATAAGAAAACAGGAAAAAGAAAATAAAAGGTGAAAATGCAAAAAAAAATTTAATTAGAAAATTTTAAAGAAAAACTAAGAGAGATAAATAGAGGAAAATATCTTTCCAAAAAAAATAAGCAAAATAGACAAAAAGCTGAAGAGAAAAATACTTAACTTTGTGAAAGTCCCTCAGGTGACCAAAAGCTAGCTTTCTGAGCTAGAACAACCAAAAATCTAGGCCCGGCCATGGATTTATATAGGTGCTTAGAATTGCATCACACTGCCTCCTGATGAAGCCACAGCAAGAAATGGACCTATCACAGCCTGGGATACTCCACAGTGGCTTCCTAAATTTTTGTCTTAAGAACCTTTACCATTATAAAATTTAAAACAAAGCTTTTGTGTATGTGGATTATAGCAATAGATATTTGCCTTATTAGAAATTAATACCTGTAGGATGCTTCAGTAGCTGTTTTACTTCTGATTTGAAAAGTTATAAAAAGTTATGGTTTTTAAAAAGCTCATCATCTACACTTAAAATATGCAATTCTTTTTTTCCTTTAAACTCTGATCTCAAAATGATGCCACAACTTAACTGACATCAAAATACTATACAGAAATGTTCCTTTGCATAAAACAACGTAATTTTTGTCTGGTTTTGGTATTAGGGTAATGTTGGTCTCATAGAATCAATTAAAGAAGCATTCTTTCCACTTATATCTTCTGGAAGGAATTGTAGAAAATTGGTATCATTTCTTCCTTAAATGGTTGGTAGAATTCACCAGTGAATCCATCTGGGCTTGGTGCTTTTGTTTTGGAGGGTGATTAATATTGATTCAATTTCTTTAATAGATGTAGGCCTATTCAGATTTTCTGTTGTATAAGATTTTTTTTTCAAATTGAAGTTTTTAGAAAGAACTAATAAAAACATTTCCATGACAGTAAACTAAATAAAAAAGATTGTAAAAAAAATTTCCCCATTTATGTACCATTTGTCTGTTTGCACATGTGCTAGTCTGTTTGCCTGACAGGTCACTAACTGCTGACAGAAATAAAGGAGCCTATTTCTTCTGGCGAGATACATAGATACTGGAGGAGACAGTTTCCAATCAACTTTACATGCAAACCTGCATCTGCTTTGGTTTACTAAATGGCTTAGCATCAGCCCCCACAATAGAGCCCAATCCTGTTAAAAACAGACACCTCCATTCACAACTTCCAGGGAATTCAGAAGTGTTATTTCTCCTTCCTTTACTGGACTTGGCCTTCTCCCAGGGAAGTGGCTTCAAAGGCAGGAATGAAACTTTGGCAGTACTGGTTTGTGCTTCTTTGCATCAGATTTCTCCTTGAAAGCTCATAGTCTACTGACTGATATATTGTTTAATTTCATGGCTGACAAGTGAAGGCCTTTGTCATTTCCCGGACATGGTAAACGCCTTTCCAACTGGCATTTTATTTCTTATGGAGCATTTGGCTGGAGGTTATTGTAGCAAAGTCCCGACAGAACGAGGTGGCTTCATTTACAGTACCACAATGAAGAACATTTACCATCAGAAGCACTGTGTTGCCCTCCCTCCCCTTCCCATCCAGAATTATTGCTATTACAGAAAATAATATTCATTAATCTTTAAAGGTGATGTCATTATCATCATCACATTTGGGAACTCTAGTTCCCATTTGCTTTATTCACTTCCTCTTAAAAGCAACATTTCCAGTGAGTCTCAGGCTTTCACTTTTTCACAGAACAGTTTATTCTTTCTTGTTTATTAAGTTTGAGGGTTTATAAAACATTTTTCTTGGTACAGCCCATTATTCCCATTTCTGAATGCCTAATTAGGAGGCTTCTCCTTAGCATAGAATACTCCAAAATCAGAACAGGGGATGAGGCAACTCTTCCTTCCTACCTTAGAATAAATAATGGAAATGCCGTTGGACCCTAATATTTCTGGGGGTGCAGTGAGGAGGCTCCTTCAGCCAGGCCACAGGCCCGAAGGAGGGAGCACTGCTGGCCAGAGCTAGGGGAAAAGGCTCTCACACACACAGGAACAGCAGATAGACCTCACCTGCCCCTCCTCTCCATCAAGCTCACCTGCCTACAGCTGGTCTCCCTTATTTGCCAGGTTCAACCTCACGATGCATTTTTATTGTTCTCACCTTTTCTTCTCTTTCACCGTTACCAATGATACTCTTTTTGGGGCCATGTTTCTCCTAAATATTGGAAAAGTGAGTCCTGATAAGTTGGTCCCTGACCTCATAACCCCACACCCAAAAATGACTTCCTTAAGAAATAACCTCGAAGGACTTCAAGAGCATCCCCCAAAGTGTGACCCCAGTGGTGGTAAGGAAGAGAAGTTTAAGAGACTCCAGACACAACATTATATATACTAAACCCCTCACTGGGGAATCTCTTCCTTTTCATTTCTCCAACCATCGCTGTGGTTGTGTTGAGGAGAAACTCTCAGTTTGGGGCCACCATGACCAAAATATGTTCTCATATTTGTTAATCTCTTTCCATAAAGAAAATGCTGACTTCAGGCTCAGAATTTTGGCAAGTGCCAGTATGTAGCTGGAATTTAATTACATTGCTTTCCATTTTGGGGGATTTTGTTTTTTGGCTATCTCGTATTTATAGCAAAAGTTACAACTGTTAATATTGCCATATATCCCCACGCCCAGATGGTACCCAGATATGGTAATAGACCGTGAAGGTGTTCAATAAAGGCTGAAGTGGTTCTTAATCTTGGCAGCACCTAGGAATCCAGGGAGTAGTTGTCAAAATCCCAGTGGCCCTTCCCCAGACCAATTCCATCAGAAACTCTGGGGGTGGGATCTAGGTATGGGTATTTGTTAAGCCTCCAGATGACTCCAGTACATAGTTTAACATAGAGACAGTGCTTCATATGGATCTTAAGTCTGAGCATAAATGAGTCTGAACATTTTCCCAACACTAGAGCAGCAGGATCAGCATCTGGAACATGAATAGCCAACCAAGGTCAACCACATTCCTAAAATCTCAGTCCAAAAAATTATGGAATTTTGGAGCTAGAGGAGACCTGAGAGCAATGAGCCTGGATCCTCATTTTATCTTTGAGCACCTAAAAGGCCAAGAAACTTGCTGGGAATCACCCTTGAGAAGCTCAGGGTAGACTTCTTTCCCAGCATCATGCTGCCTCCCTGGTGGCTAAAATTGCCTCACTTATGAATTGATCTGGAAGAAACTACAATAATTTTTGAGGAATAAGTTAAAGACCCAAACGTTGGAAATTCAGCCTCTAGAAAGTACATAGGAAAGACCCTATACAGAGCCCGAGAGGTACCATGGACATTCTTCAAAGTACATTCCATAGTTGGAAAGTTCTAGGTTAAAGAAGTTGAAGTGGGTTTCATCATTGCAAGACTTCTCAGGGTCTTCCATTTACAAATGTGCATAGGGAATCTCCAGAAGGAGACAGTTCAACAGCACTTATTTGCCCTTTTATGTGGAATGTTTCCCAGAACTAGCTTTTCTTGGGGGAAACACTAGGTGGGCACCATTTCCGAAAGCTCTGGCCTGCTCTCTATCCCTCTTACCCAGCTTTATTTGTCTCGGTAGCACTTATCACTTAGATATTTATTGTCTGTCTCTTTCTCACCAAAATATAAGCCCCTTGAGGAAAGGGAATTTGACTTCACTGCTGTATCCCAAGCACCTCCAACAGTGTCCAGACCTTAATCAATATTTGTGAAAAGGAATTAATGGGTGGTCTCTTAAAGCATAAGTAACAATGACTGCTTGTCTAGTTGGATTCCTCCTATTCATGTTGTAAGTCTCTCACCACCATGGTAGGCTGAATTTGGGCATCTGTATGCTGCAGGGAGTCTCACAGACTGAGTAGCCCTGGTGACACCTGGGCTAATGGCCAGGCTCTGGCACTAATGAACTCTGTGAACTTGCATAAGTCAGTTGACTTCTCTGGGTCCCATTTTCCTTATCAGTAATATGAGTGGATTGGATCAGACGATCTCCAAACGTCCTTCTCAGTTATTGTATGACAAGTGGCTAAAATATCTGATATAATTGAGGATTTTTCTATTTCTCCTTGGAGTTCTATCAGTTTTTGCTTCATGTAGGTTGAAGCTCTGTTATCAGGCCCATAAATATTTAAGATTGTTATAATCTGCTGATGAATTAACCATTTTATCATTATGAAATAACCTCCTTTGTCCTGGTAATATTGTCTGCCCTGAAATCTACTTTGTCTGATATTAATATATCTGCCCCAGCTTTCTAAAAAATTAGTGTTACCATGGTGCATCCTTTTCCATCATTCTACTTTTAACCTAGTTGTGTCTTTCTACTTAAAGTAGGTTTCTTGTAGGCAGCCTATCGTCGCCGCTTGCTTTTTTTTTTTTACTCGATCTCTCAATCTCTGCCTTCAAATTGAAGCATGTAGACCGTTCAAATTTAATGCGGTTATTGATATGATTAGGTTTATTTATTTTTTTTAATAAGGTCTGTCCCCAACGTGGGGCTGGAATCCATGACCCCGAGATCACGAGTCACATGCTCTCCTGACTGAGCCAGCCAGGTGCCCTCTATGGTTAGGTTTAAATTGACCATCTTCTTGTTTGTTTTCTGTTTGTTTTATTCATTCCTTTCCCCTCTTTTCCTCTTTTGCTGCCTACTTTAGAACTGCTTACTTTTTTTGTAATACCTTTTTTGAGATATAATTCATATACCATACACTTTACTCATTTAAAGGGTACAATTCAGGGGTGCCTGGGTGGCTCAGTCAGTTAAACGTCGAATCTTGATTTCCGCTTAGGTCATGATCTTGCAGTTTGCGAGATTGAGCTCTGTGCCAATTGTCAGCACAGAGCCTGCTTGGGAATCCCTCTCTCCCTCTCTATCCCTCCCCACTTCTCTCTCTCTCAATAAACAAATAAACATTAAAAAAAGAGAAGTATTCCTTCTTCTTTCACTAAAAAAAGGTAGTGTACAATTCAATTACTTCTGGTGTATACATAAAATTGTGTAACAGTTACAGAAAATTTTGATCACCCTGAAAAGAAACCTCACAGCTTTGAGCTGTCAGCCCCAAATCCTCCCACTCCTACCCCTTCTCCAGCCCTAGATAATCACTAAGCTACTTTCTGTCTCTACAGATTTGCCTCTTCTGGACATTTCGTATAAATGGAGTCATATAGTATGGATCTTTGGTGACTGACTCCTTTCACTTAGCATAGTGTTTTCAAGATCCATCCATGTTGAGGCCTTTTCATAGATGAGTTCCGCTGTATGGACACACCGCATTTCTTTATCCGTTCTTCATCCGATGGACATTTGGGTTGTTTCTAACATCTGGTTATTGTGAATAGTGTTGCTGTCAACATTCATTTCATTTCTCCTGAGTACAAACCTAGGCAAGGAATCGCTGGGTCATATGGCAACTCCATGTTTAATGTTCCAAGTCCTGCCAGATGGTCCCAAAGTGGCTGTCCCATTTTACATTTCCACTAGCAGTGCATCAGGGCTTTTAATCCTTACATTCTCTCCAGTGTGCATTAGTTTTGCCTTTTTGCCTACAGCCATTCTGGTGGGTGTGAAGGATTTATCTCGCTGTGACTTTTTGCATTTCCCTGATGACTAAAGATGTTGATCCCGTGCTCACCGGCCATTTGTACGTCTTGGTGAGCTGATTGCTGTTTGTGATTTCATTTTACTGCTTTTGTGGCTTACTTGCTATAAACCTTTGTATTGTTATTTTAGTGGTTATTCTAGGGTTTATATTATACATCCTTATGCCTACCTTCATGTACATTCAAGAACCTTACAAAAGTACACTTTCATTTCCCCACTCCTGGCTTCTGTGCTATTGTTGTCACATCTCTGGTTAAATGACATGCTCTCCTCTCTGTAGTATACTGGTGCTCTGTCACCTTGAGGGAATAAGATTTGTCATGGGAAGCTAGAAGAGGGAATGTCAATGGCTGAGTTTTCTTAGCACTTTGCACCGTTCCTGGAGGGCAGGCCTAGGTCCGGTTATGAGGATCACCAGAGAGAACATCGAGAAGGACACAAATGCAGGAAACAGGAGGGGAGAGCTCAGAATGGGAGAAATCCTGAGGAATCTCCGAGGCACATTCCTGCTTCTCCTGATGGTCTTGCTGGCTGCATTCCTCAGCGTCCAACCATGGGGTTCATGACTAACATGTTTGTCAGTTGTAGTGATTGCATGTGAGTCAGGTGGGGCAACAGAGAGTCACAGGCTTGGTGATAGAGCTGGGCTCAAACACCAGCTCTACCACTCACAGATATATCCAGGGACAAGAAACTAAGCTCTTGTGAGCCTCGGTTTCTTCACCTATAAAAATGGGGAAAGAAGTTCTTACCTCGTAAGCTCGTTAAAAGGATTAAATGAGGTGATGTAGGGAAAAGTGGCCAGCAGGTGACATTACGGACCCTCCATTAACATTTCTATCCCTTCTATATGCCTCATTATCAGTGTTAGCAGTTATATTTTACATTTTTCATGTTTCTCAAGCATTTGTAATTCATTGAGATCAAGTCTTTTTCCTTTTCATAAACTGAAAGTCCTAGTGCATTCGAACATTTTTATAGGATTGTTACAAACTTCCTACTTTTCAATGTGTACAACTGCCATTTATTGGGGTGACTCAATGCCAGGGATGTGCTATGTACCCTGTGTGCCTCATTTCCATAGCTAATTATCAACCCCACAGGATGGGCAGGTTTCTCAACCTTGTTACTATTAACACTGGGGGCCAGATAACTCTTGGTTGTGTACGCTGCCTTGCAGATTGCAGGATACTTAGCAGCATCGCTGGCCTCTACCCTCTAGATACCAGTAGCACCCCCTCTGTTATGATAATCAAAGATATCTGTAGACATTACCATACATCTTCTGGGGGACAAAAAATCTCCCCCAGTCGAGGGCCACTGGGAAGGAAGTGATGTCCTTCCCATTATCTACCTGTGAGGAAACCACAGTTCAGAGTGGTTAAGAGCTTTGCTCAGAGTCACGTAGCTACCAGGTAGTGAAGGCAGGATTCAAATGCTGCTCTTATCTGTAAAGATAGCCTCAAATACCTTTGCCATACCTGGCCCTCACTCTATCTTCTGTGCTGAAGAGGCCTGAACTCTGGACTCTCTTCTCTGAAAACCCAGAATAGGTCCCAAAACAAGGGATTAGGTAGTCATTGTTTACAGAAAGGGCTCAGAGGGCCAAGTGCAACCTATTGCATGCAGCTGGCCTCCAAACATGCTTTTCCTTGACATAAGGGGTGTTGTAGTTTAAATCATGTCCCCTGAAAATATGTTGAAGTCCAAACCCCTGGTACCTCTGAATGTCATCTTATTTGGAAACAAGGTCATTGCTGCTATCATCAAGTTTAGATGAGGTCATTAAGGTGGACCACTAATCCCATAGGTCTGGTGTCCCTGTGAGAAGGGGAAAATCTGGGCACAGAGGGAAGAGGGCTATGTGAAGATAGAGGCGGCAATCGAAGTTATGCTGCCACAAGCCAAGAAAGCTGGAAGAAGCTGGAAAAGACAAGGAGGCATTCTCCCCTGGAGGCTTTGTAGGATCACAGCCCTGTGACACCTTGATTTTAGACTTCCAGCCTCCAGGCCAGCGAGACAGCACATTTCTAATGCTTCATTCCACCCAGGTTATGAGAAGTTTGACCCTCGCACAACACGGGTTCGAACTGCATGGGTCCCCTTAGAAGCGGATTTTTTAAAATAAATACAGTACAGTAGTGTGTTTTCCTTTCCTTATGATTTTCTTAACATCTTTTCCTCAAGCTTCTCTATAGTATATAATACAGTAAAACTTTGGAGTGTGAATAACTTGTTCTGCAGGTGTTCCGTGAGATGAGCAAACATTTCCAATAAATTTAACTTGATAAACAAGCGATGTCTTGCAGTGTGAATAGGACGTGATGCCAAACATCACATGATCACAACTGATTCAATAGTTCTTGAAATTCGCTTTGATATACAAGTGCTTTGGATTACAAGCATGTTTCCAGAATGAATTACGCTTGCAAACCAAAGTTTTAACTGTTACATAGCACACAAAATATGTGTTAATCATCTATTGATATAATCGTTAAGTCTTCTGAACAACAGTAGGTCATTAGTTACTGAGTTTGGGGAGAATCAAAAGTTATAATGGGTTTTCAACTGCACGGCAGGTTGGCGTCCCTAATCCCTGCAATGTCCAACTGTTAAGTCAAAAGTACTTGGTTACAGCACTCCCAAGAGATCACTCCCCGGGTCCTCTGACAGCCCTGAGCACCTCACATTTTGTTTTGACAGTGCTTCTTGTTCCCCACCCAGTTATAATACCTGGTCATTAATCAAAGTCATGAAAGATCTTTAACTTCCCTACAATAAACCCACAAGTTAGTTTGTGCCTCCCAGGAATCACATGGCCGAGACAATGATCTGGCAGTGAAATGACAACATGGGGACCTTCCTAGATAGCAGCTGCCCATTCAGATGCCTTCATATGGTGTGTCAGCCGCTACAGCATTGTATGTCAGTGCCTTATCTCTCTTGGTAACAGGAGGTGCCGTATAGTCCCAAGATAAGGAGGAGAAACTTCGTAGAACCTGACTGAATGGACTTGGTTACCCTGCATGTCACAAATAAACACACAGAGGAAAATGAAACCATGAGTACAATATAGACAGAAAATGACCAAAGGTAGCTAAGAGCATTTAAAATATGAAATCCATAGCAATGTATTCTGGGTGAGTAAACAAGTAGCAGCAAACAGACTCATAGGAAATCCCAGATTCTTTGAGGCTCAATCAGCCCTTAGAGGTCATGTGCATCCCAAATAGACCTTTCATCTTTCCCAGCCCGAGCCCCTGCAGGATGTTGCACATTTAAAGGTCCACATGGACAAGCAGAATTCGGAAAGCCCTCTGTACTTTAATCTCTCCCAGGAAAGTTCATAAAATCCATTAGCATATTAAAGACAGAGAAATCTGCTGGAAAGACACCCATTCAACTCCTTTTGTGGAGGCAGCGAGTAGAACGCTCTTTGGATTACCGACGTACACGCCTTTCGTTTCACAGAATTTGAGGCCAAGGCCCAGAGAAGCGAGATGCTTTTTCAAAGGTCACACAGACAGAAAGTGACCTTGTATGGTCTTCGGATTCCAAATCTGGTGCTCTTTCTATGTTTTTGTGTGCTCGTTCATAAGTTTATTAATAAACATTTGAGTGCTACCATGTGGTGAGGCAGGAATATAAAAATGAATAAGGTAGGTCTCACCTTGCATGTAATTTACTATTTCTGGAGTGTGTGAGCAGCAGAAAAACAAATAATGGAAAGATTGTGGGGACAGGGAGGGGAGGGACAGAATGGCTGACTCTGGGATGAATATAGACCCTGTCAGGCCGGAGGTTTCCCATCAGGTTACTGTTGTTCTAGTGAAGCTCCATCATCGAGACCTGCCTTCACTGTCACCCACGGCCTCTGGTGAGGAGAGGCCGGCGACCAGAGCCCAGGGGGCTGCCCACTAACCTGGCAAAGCTGACTGGGGCAGAGGGGCCACCCCACAAGCCTGTCAGACACTGACGATAGGCTTGCTCCCCCCAAAGGGACGACCAACTGGATCCCCTCAAAACTGGAACAGGGGGCTACGGAGAAGACACAGTGCTCAGGAAAGCTGAAAAGGAAAGGACATCTGAGGGACAGCGTGAGGTCAGAGCGCCCCGAAGGGTCACAGGCTGAGCAGGGGTGTGAGGAGGCAAGCAGCAGGCAAGAGCTGAAGTCGTGAGGCCGCAGGGATAGAGCGCAGTGGAGAAGGGACAGACAGCAGGCAGTGGCCTGGGGGTGGGGGGTGTGGAGGTGGCTCCATCACAGCTCTGGGAGCTGCACTCCCAGGAGACCCGCCCCCCACCCTACCTGAACTAGCCAGAGAGGGGTTCTGGTCTTAGTTAGTAAAATGCCTAACTCCTATTTTGCAATCGTGGTAAATTAAATACACATAACCTAACATTTACCATTTTAACCATTTTAAATGCATAGTTCCGTGACATTAGGTACATTCACACTGTTGTGCAGCCATCACCACCATCCATCTCAGAACTCTCTCATCTTGCAAATTGACACTCTGTTGCCCAATAAACACGAGCCCCCGCATTTTCCCCTTCCCCCAGCCCCTGGCGACCGCCACTCTATTTCCTGTCTCTGTGAATGAGCCTGCTCTAAGAATCTCATGCAAGGGGAATCATATCGTATTTGTCTTTTTGTGACTGGCTTATTTCATTAGCATAAAGTCCCCAAGGTTCATCCATGTTGTATCATGTGTCAGAACTTCCTTTTCAGGGCTGAATAGTAGTCCATTGTATGTCTACATCGCATTTTGCTTATCACTCACCCACTGAATAGACAGTGGGCTGCTTCCACTCTTTGGCTATTTGAGTAACTCTGCTATGAAAATAAGTATACAAATATCTCTGAGACCCTGTTATCAATTCTTTTAGGTGACAAGACACCTGGCAGGGAGGGGTACAGGAAGAAATTTGGCTACCTAGGGCACAGGTGGTACATAGTCAACGGAGGTCTAAGAAGGGGAGGTGACGAGGAGCCCTTCTTTGAGGCTTTATCATGGCACATAGCTTGGGGTTTGCTACCCTCCCAGCCTACACCACAGGGAGCCTCTCTCCAGGCAGAGACAGAAGATCAGCACAGTCTCAGCAAACTGAGGGACAGTTTTAGGCACTTTTCGTTTTCCCTCCTTTCTCCATGCTTTTCAAACAGGCTTTCTAGAACATCGGCTCCATGAAGGCAACGATTGCCCCTTTCCGTTTTCCCATTCTCGCACCTCCTGAGTGCCTGACACAAAAGGCACACTTTAATCAAATGACATTTGAGAGGTCATTAGTGCTTCAAAGTGAGTCAAATTGCTGTGTTCCTTCTTTCTGTCCTCCCCCATAAACTTCCACCTCCCTGAGTTTTGCTCTGTTTTTATCAAGCAAAGTCTGTGTTTTATATAAGGACTCACTGTTGGTATTGCATGGGTTTGGACAAAGGTATGCGTCCCCCATTATAGTGTCTTATCACGGGGGCCCACCACAATCGCCTGAGGAGGGTTTTGAACAATTTTTCAGGTTTGGGTTCCACCTTGGAGATTCCTGTTTGAAGTGAGACGAAGGAATCTGTACCTTTAAAAAGCTTCGATGATCATGATGGGCAGCTCCGTCTGGGACATGACATTAAAGATAGAATTTCAGACACTGTGAGAAATGGGAGGATGGTCCTATCATGACACCTGGAGGGTGCTGCCTGCTTGGCCGTCTTGTCTCGCCTGTCCTGTTCCATAGCTCCAGCTGAAGGCCAGATGAGACTAGACCTTTATAATTCTCTGCTCATCGGGCATCTCCACCTGGTATCTCAAATGTCACTTCTCCCAAGCTAAATCCATAATGATCTTAATCCCATCCGGAAAGCAACTCTGCTTCTGACCTTTTGACTTCGGAAGATGGCAAATCCAACCTCCCGCCCTTTCAGGACAAGACTCTCGAAGTCAACCTTAGCTTCTCTTAGGATACGTCTCATGTGTCAGCAATGCCTGGTGGCTCGACCTTGAAAATAAATCCAGCATCTGACCACTTCCACTGCTATCATAGGTCTCCCTGCTGCCCTTGCCTCCTTCCCGTCTCTTCTCAACCTTAAGCCAGAGTTGGCCTATAGAAATGAAGTCAGATCATATCTTCCTCAGCCTATAACCCTCCACTGGCTCCCATCTCACTCAGAGGAAAAGGCAAAGTCCTTACGATGGCTTATAAGGCCCCTCACCATCCTTGTGGTCCCAATTTCACACACGGCTCTCTCCCCTCACCTGCTTTTTGCCTCCCTGGCCCTTCCAGGCACAGGGGCCCCTTGCAGTTTCTGGAATAGGCAGGTACACTCTACCCCAGGGACTTTGCATTTCTGCTCGCTTCTCCTGAAACGCTCTTCCTCCAGAGAGCCACGGGCCTGGCTTCCCCTCACCCTGCACATTTTCACAGGACACCCTGTCTAAAATTTCACATTTCCTGCCCCTTTGCCAGCTCAGCTATCTTTATTTTCCTCCTGAGGACTTAGCTCTTGTTCTACCACCTGCTGACTTGCGTGGTGTTTTGTTGGTTTTTTTTCTGTCTGCTCCTCCCACCAGCTGCCAGAGCCACAAGGCAAGTTTTACTGGTCTGCTCTGTCCCTGCGGTGCCTGGGAGCCTAGAACAGAGGCTGGTACACAGTGGCCCTCATCCTCTGATGCCCCTCCTGTCCCCTCAGCTGCTGGCTCACATCCTATCTGCCTTCCATGTACTGAGGTATCCCCCGTTTGACCCTCTCATGTCTCGTCTACTTAGTCTCCACTCCCGGGAGGCTCTCTTCCCCTCTGGGGTGCCTTCACGGCTCCCAAAAGCTTCTTTCTAAGGGGCAGATCTGCACCAATCCTTCAGCGACACCCCTTAACTCTCAGGACACTGTTCAAACTCCCTGCTTCAAACACGAGGTCCCTGCTAACGGGGGCCGGCCTGCTTCTGCCCTTCCCCCCATGCATCTTTAATTCTCTAGGCTGTTTTTTTCTCTCCTGCCTTTGCACATGCCGTCCCTTCTGTCTGGTACGCCATCCTCACACCCGAACCCTGCCCTCCCCTACGCTACACCCATCGGGCCCTGAGTTAGCTTTCCAGCTCCAGCTAGCGGAACTACCTGCAGAAAGCCTTCTACCCCAGTCATCCCACAGCCCCTTCGGCTGCCCCGAGTCCCCGGGTGGACCCAGCAGCACCACCCTGTATCCTGGCCAGTTATTTATCTGTCTCCACTATCAGTCCAAGTTCTCTGCGTCCTTAATCATACTGGGCCTGGCACTGAACAGGAGCTCTGTGTATGTTTCCTGGTTGAAGAAGTCTCCAGAAATGTGAAAAAGTGGTTCATATCAGTAATAATGGTTCAAATGTCCATGACACTTGCTAGCTAATTAAACTCGTTAGTTAACAGTTTCAAGTATGTTCTAGAATACATCATTGCAGGTGTGCCTAAAAACTAGGACAGAGGAGATAACTGACCTCTCAGGGATATCTGTGCGGCTCAGACTGGACTGACTAAACAGTCTCCCCGTAGTCTACCATTCCTTCGTGTGTGTGTATGTACATACTTACATATAAATATGGTGTACACACATGTCTCTCTATATGACTGCAGATCCTAGAAATATTCTCTGTGCATGGCTGTCAGGCTGTCCTGTAAAGCCTCCCGCATCTGGTTGAACCTCCTGCACTCAGGCGAGAAAAAGGATAAACCACCAAAACTAATACTCACTTTCAGGGAGGGGGATGGGCTGAATGGGTAAGGGGCATTAAGGAATCTATTCCTGAAATCATTGTTGCACTATATGCTAACTAACTTGGGTGTCAATTAAAAAATAAATAATTTTTAAAAACTCATACTTTTCCCCCAAAGTCTCTAGAGCTTGAGTCTTTACTAAGATATTTGTTTTTAATTGTAGGACCTTGTTATAAAATTCTCTCGTGTTAATTTTAATCCACTTATTCTATAATCATAGAAGACCCCTGACGAATATTTTCGTGAAAAAATTCTGGTATGTTGAAGACAGTAATTACATCTATCGCATTAGCTATTTTTAAACTTCGCGAATCATCTGTGTGATTTAAGCTAATGATTTAATTTAACATCTATGAGCATGTCGTTCATCCATTCATTTAGAGGCTCTGCCGGCCATTCAGCAAATATTCCCTGGGTGTATGCTAGCGGAAGTCCAAGCTGACAAATAAAGGAACTGTTTGGATAATGATAAGCACTGCAAGAAAAATAATATGGGCCAATGTGACAGACTGCAAATCACATGTACGGGAGCACGTCTCTGCAGAGGTGACATTTGAATTGAAACCTGACGAGGAGGAGACAGCCCCGCAGCAGGGACTGAAGGAGAGGAGGGGAGGGCAAAGCACTGGGGACACTGGATGGGATGTGGTCCTTGCCAACCTGGGGGAAGCCTAATCGTCCAATCTGTCCCCTTCCTCTTGCAGCCTTGCCAGGCGTCCCTCCACCCCCCAGCCTTGTGCTCTGTGGTCATTTGTTTGAGCAGCTGTCTCTGTGTCACAAAGACCCAGCTCCATGGGCCAAGTCCAGATGTGGCTCACGCTTTCGCCCTTACATCTATTCACGGTGCTGGGCAAATAGGTGGGGCTCAGTAAACGCTTGTGGCATTGTCGGGTAACAATGACTTGACCACAAAGCAGATTGTGGCCCGTCATATGACCGAGTAGAGGTTCACAGTGCAGTGTGGGAGAAAAGAATTCCCAGAACCAGACAAACCGTCTTTCAATTTTTGGATTAACTATCAGTGATTCTCAGGGGGAAAAAAAAACATACACAATAACTCTCAGGAAGGATTTAGATCATCAGATCATGGGAGAGACAGTGGAAGCATGGCTGAAAATGGAATTTCAGGACTTTGCTGTTAATGTCATCAGTCTTAGTTCCAGAAGCCGTTACTCCCCATGGCTCTGTGTGCTGGGCACGGTAAGGCTCCAGAGCCTTCCACCCTCTTAGGTGTGGCCAGAGCCCATCGTCATGCTCATGCTGTAGGTGAGATGGAACTGCCAGGTGTGTGACTCAGCCCGTAGGGAACCCCGTGCATCTGCAGGTGCAATCAATGTCCGAGGAGCAGGCACACCCCCAAGGGAGTCTGTGAACACTGCCCCGTCGTCACTTTGCCTCCGGTTATCCAACCGCCTAAAGAAAATACTACAGATATAATACAATAACTTCTGACCTAGAATTCTGCAAATTGGCTCACCTAGGCAGTTAGTTTTGTGTCAAGAGCAGTACCCTTGAGGTGCTTCTAGAAGGTTGAGCTCCAGAGGTGTGACTCAGACATGTTATCAAAAACCTTTGGTTAAAAGTAATAATAGGTAGCATTTATCGAGCGCTGACTATGTGGCAGACAGTGAGCCAAGTGCCTTATCTTGGTTGATACTCCCAGCACACTTATGAGGTCGGTATTATCATTAACCTCACTTTATAGAACAGGCGAATGGAACTGAGAAGTTAAACAACTGGCCAAGGTCTCTCAGTGAGCAGGCGCACTTGTCCTCTGGCCAGGAAGCTGAGCTCTCTACAGCAAGGGTCCATCCTGTTCCCAGGATCTGCATTATTCCAATCCTATTTGCAAAAGTGAAGCGACAATGGCAAGCCCGTGTACAGCAATCAGAATAACCCGCAGTGCTCGCCGCCGAAACTGAGGCCCTGGTTTGAGTCCTCCTGTAGGAGGTTCCAGGTCTTGTGCTCAAGAACGAAAATCAACCAAGTATATACTGAGCACCTGCTGTGGTCACAACAATAGCTCACGCTTACCGAGCACCTGCTGGGTGGCAGAAATGGGATTCAAATCGAGGCAGTCCTATGTTTTTAAATAAATTACCAAGTACATATCTAAGAAAAAACTTCAGTTTTGATTTTGAATATTGGTAGATATAACCCAGGACAGCCCTTTAGGGTCTTCAATACCTTTAATGGTGTCAAAGGGCCTTGGGACCAGAAGGCTTGAGAAGCGCCGCAGTAGGCAGTCTCGCCTTCCCGATGTGGCTGGGTCCTGTGCCCATCCACAGCCCCGCGGTCTTCCTGCCACAGATGTCGTGAAAAAAAAAAGCTTAAAGAGCTTACCAGCCAAGCTGGTACCTCTGTCAGGCCTCCCCCCCACCCCTCCCCGAGCTAGGTCGGACATACTCAGGAGCAGCGCCTTCTGGGACATCCGGGCTCCACATGGCGGGGAGGCTGAGAGGCTCTGTCCGCCGGGCCGAAGATATCCTTTTCCATCAGGGGTGAGCTCTATGCTCTGTTCTCATCAAAACCTTCCCTCACGGTGTCTGTCCCTCTGAACTCCATGGCAAGGCCTCACATTTATGAATCTTACTCCAAAGATGAGGCCGAGATCTCTTTTCAAGATCTCTCTGGGGAAGGCAGTATGTGAAAATTAGCAAGACACTAGAGATTTTCAAACAGAGGCAGGACAAGGCCTCGTGGGGGGAGGGTTCTGGAGGGGATTCAGCAACAGGAAGGACGTCTGTGTTCTCTGAGATCCCTCCCACAGGAAAGCTCTGACTGCTACGAAAGCAAGAGTCATCACCGTTGATCAAACCAACCAGCTGCTGCTTTTAGGCCCAGTGAATCTAGGACGTGGTCTTCGTGCAGGGGCTTGCAGTGCCTGAATCCTGGAGCTTCTGCCGGCTGCACCCTTGTCTGTGGGGACACTGCAGAAACCTAGAGCACACAGCCCTGGAAGTTAAGCCTAAGCTTTCATTAATCAGGCAAGTGAAGGGAGCACGAAACTCTGAGACAGGAGAACATGGATAATGCTGGAATCTTCACATGGCTGTGCCCTACTCTAGCCATGCTGGGCCTCCTTCTCTTTGCCCTAACCCCACATTATCATTAACAAGGCCTGTGTTTACATCACGTTGGGAACAAACACCCTGTATTTTCTACCTATATTAGGTCATCGAGAAGGTTACGATGAGCAAGTGGGGGCTCAGTTGCGTCTAGCGACTTACCCAGTGGCAGAGCAAGTTTCCAGCAGAGGCTAAATGTGAACCATGCTCTCCTGGCTTATGAACTCTTTCCAAGACACCACAGTCAGCTCTGACACAGACAGCCCTGCGGAGGCATGGGAGGCACAGACCCCATGGGCCTACTGAGCGGCTCCCACTGAGAGAAGCTCTTGACCCAGACAGGAAGTCTCCTAGATATACATCCCGGGTCTCAGACTCTGGGCACCCCATCATGACCCAGCACCCCCTAACCCCAGACACTGTGACATCATTGGAAAGCCAGTCCCTGGACCAGAGGAACCAACAAGGGACATCCAGACACCAGCAGGCAGGCAAAGAAAAGGCAGAGAAGAAAGAAACTCACTTACTGAACTCTCCGTATTGGCAGACACTGTACTAGACATTTTATTTTTCAAGTTTACTTTGTATTCAGGCAAAACGCACATGCAGAAAAGTGTGCAGATCGTAAGTGTATAGCTTGATGAATTTTCACTGAGACAACAGACCCATGTCACCAGCACCTAGATCAAGAAGCGGTAAATTACCAGCACCCCCAGAAGTCTCCCTTGGGCCCCTTTCTAGGCACTATCCCCAAAGGAGACCACTACTCTGACCTCCATTAGCCTGGATTGACTTGGAGGGTTTTGAAGTTGATGTAAATGAACACACCATATATACCTCTTGGTGTCGGGCTTCTTTCTTCCCCAACACCGGGGGTGACGTCCACCCTAACTGTATGTAGTTTGTTCACTCTTACTGCTGTATAGTACTTCTCTGGATGACCATCCAATAATTTATTTACCACTATCTACCAGCGGACATCTGGGGGGCTTCCAGGATGTGACTCTTGTGATAGTGCTATGAACATGTGGACCTTCTTGGAGACGTCTTTTGGCAGCTATAGGCATTCATGTCTCTCAGGTATGTGACTAGAGGTGGAATTGCTGGGGCAGGTGACACATACCTGTTTCGCTTCGTCAGAAACCACCAGATAATTTCCCCACACGTATGTACTGATTCCTCCTCCTCCTCCTGCAGTGTATGGGTGCTCCGTTTTCTCCTTATCCTTGCCAGTCCTTGGCATATTTGCACCAGGCACTTGGGATGTATTGTTTTGCAGCAGTCTGGATGGTGGTTAAGGGTGTGGACTCTGGAGCCAAACGGCCTGGGTTCTTATCCCGGCTCCACCCTTTTACTAGCTGTGTGACCTTGGCCAGCTTCCCTAACCACTCTGGGCCCCAGCTTCTCATCTGTTTAATGGGAACAATAGCAGGAGCCCCTTCCTCTTAGGGTTGTTGTACACATATCACAGTGCTTATCACACCTAACGTTGGTTCCCATGGTTATGCCAAGTAGACACCAAGAGGCTTTCACAGTGGTCTTTAGGGGGTCCTTGGAAAGCCCCTGCCACTCAGCCTCCATCGTTGCCCATAGCCAGGGTCTCCATGTGGCACCTGTGTCTCCGGGGAGGAGGATTCCCACACCTAAGGAGTGAAAAAGCATGGGGAGTAGGGCGTGGGGCAGGGGAGTGGGAGGGAAGAAGGGTAGGGGGTACAAAGGGGATAGGTCTCCCTCACCAAAGTGCTTCCCAAAGAAGAAAGGGCCCAAGGAGATTCCATGGCTTGTACTGACAGTCGCCTTTTGGCTTCTCTGCTTATAATTTTTCTAGCTCCATCCCCCTACACGGTTAATCGCTTTGGAAGAGCTGTGGTTATTTAGAGAACAGGACGAGGGGGAAATGTCTAAAATAGTTAGAACAATGCGGAGAAATTGAATTGCGATGATAATTGGTCTGATGGGCTACACTGTTAAGTAAATGAAAGTCTAATCGATATTTCTTTTTATCTTTAAGAAATGATTGTTCCTATCCCCCTTCGGTTTTGTCTTAGAAGTTTTGCCAGAAGAGAAGTTCTCCCATTTTTATATCAAGCAGTGCTGTGAATCATGCCACATTAAAAATGAACGTTTGTACTCATGGCAGCCGATGGTGCTGGGAAACAGAAACACAATCCTCTATTAAAACTGCATGAGACTAATGGCGCCCCTCAAGAAAGCTTTTTAAAGAAAGCTAGTCCTGCCATTTGTTGGGGCCAAAATATACACAAAAGTTTCCCTTCTTGGAGTCACAGCCAACAGAAATAGAAGTGGTTTCTGTGGGAGGACACGGCAACAGGGGAATCACCGAGCTCCTGGAAGGGAGGACTAAATGAACACTTTAGACCCTTGGGACCACCATTTCCACATCTGTGACGCAGGAGAATTAGAGCGGGGCTCAAACGATCATGTGAAGCTGCACCATTTGGAGAGTCTAAGAGTAACTTGGCCATTGGAGAATACCTGCCTAACTTTCTCTCCTGATTTCCTTTCAACGTTCCCCTTCTTGGTCATCCCCCACCCCTGCCCCAGCACTGCACCAGCCTCACCTCTATGCTGTCTCACAACACAGGGCTTGACTTCTAAAATGCTGAGGGACTCTGGCAGACAGCGGCAGCACAGTGACAGAGACCTCCGCCCAACCCCGGCCCCAAATCCATCCCTAAAAAGTTGATACCCTTCACTCTCCAGATTCCTTTTATTTAAAAATTTTTAAATGTTTCTTTATTTTTTTGAGAGAGAGACACACACACAGAACATGAGTGGGGGAGGGGCAGAGAGCGAGGGAGACAAAGAATCCGAAGCAGGCTCCAGGCGCTGAGCTGTCCACACAGAGCCCAATGCAGGGCTCCAACTCACAAACCATGAGATCATGACCTGAGCTGAAGTCAGATACTTAACCAACAGAGCCACCCAGGCACCCCCAGTTTCCTTCTTTTCAATCCTCAAACTGTCATTCCCAGGAAGGAAACAATTCTTTTCAAAAATCTAATAGTAAAGTAAAATCTAGTCCAGACACTAATCTGCACCTCTCATTTACAGGAGAAAAACCCGACATTCGGTCGGGCGCATAACACGGTTTCCCCAAGGTCACACAGCTGTTAATGAGAGCATAGGGACTAGGCCCCAAGTTTTCCTGTTGGCATGATAGCATTTTTGTTAACCAGAAAAGGGAAAGGAGCAAACATCTCTGAAGAACCTTTATGTGCCATGAATCTTAAATGACCTAGGAAGATTAATATCATTGACCCATTTTACAGATGAGAAAACTGAGGCTAAGAATAACTTCCTCAAATTATTCTTGGTGGCAGGAGAATGGAAAACTTTCCTACTTCCAAAATCTTGCTTTACTCTTTCTGTGGTATCACGTTTAATTCACAGGAAGAATTTTTCCACTGGAACTTTTCTTAGGAGGAAACTTGAACTTTTTAAAAAATAAATCTAGAGCTAGCAGGTAAGACCTCAAGGGGGCCCGAGTGCAAGGTGAACCACTTAGTGTTGGACAAGACAAATAACTTGTTTTGGGGGCGGGAGGGTGGAGCCAGAGAGCTGACGGAAGGCTGCACATGGACTGCGACATGACCCCTCCTGAGACCCTACAAACTTTGACCCCTCTTCACCTCATGAAATATTTGAGTATGTGGAGATTTCCTGGAAAATAGTGAAGGATGGACATAACTGAGATAGGTCATGTGGGAAGGGGACTAAGAAGAAAATTCTAGAGAAATCACAAGGAGGGCCCAATTCCCACAAATCAGGGCATTAATTAGGTTTCAGGTTAAATTTTCCAAGGAGTGGGGATAGGTCGTGGGCAACCACCTGACACCTACTGATGCCCCTGGTCAGGAATGAAAACTGTCAGCTAGGCCGAATTCCACGTCAGATCTTGGCTCTTGGTCAGACTTTCTTGGGGGCCAAGGAAGATGGGACCTTGTCTCTTGCTTACTGGTTACAGCCTTATTGCAGAGGGCCTCACAGCCCCCTCCCGATGAACACACACACACACACACACACAGAGTGAATCAAACACACCTGAGAGGAACGTCCACTGAATTTCCTTGCGAATGGCAGGATTTTTACAGGACGACACATGTGTGTTAGCCTTAGATTTTGTTGAAAGCACCCACTCACAGCTGTGCTTCAGGGAATTTTTATCGCGTGCAACTATGGGACATGTGGAAGATGAATACATCCGGTGGCTGCTGAGGCGGGAGGGAGGTCTAGTGGGGCAGGAGACCCAGTGACAAATTGCAATGTAATGGCTACAGGGAAGGTTACGCTGGGCAGAGCAAAAGCACAAGGGTGTGGAGGGGTTAATTGTGCTTGAGGGCATGAGGAAAAGCCCCGCAGGGGCTGTGATGGAAGCCAAGGATAAGGAGTCATCTATCAGGAACAGCGGCAGAAGGCCAGGGTGTATCCAGGTGGAACAACTGAGACTTTAGTTTAAATATGGACATAATTTTGAGCCCAGAATCAACTAGAAAAACAGAAGGACCATCCACCAGCACCAGAGAAAGATGTAACTGGTTCTCAAGACAGCTGGCAGGAGGGCTTCTGCCTCCCACATCAATATCATTGTTATTAGTGTTGCCTTAACTTACCCTTACCATTAACGGACCACAGCCGCCCACTCCCTAGGCAGCTTCCCAGCAACCCCAGATCTCAGATCTAATTTTATCCCGGAGAAATTTGGATTTCAAAGGAAATGTACAGAAGCCCCACTTGGGAGGAGGCTGGTGGAAGCCAGGAACTCCAGGCCCCTGGAGAGCACACAAGGTAATAGGAGGAGTCGTGTGGCCAAACCCACAAAAGGCCCCCATGTGTGTGAGTGACAGTATTTTATGTCACCGCCCAGCAGCTGTATTTGCCCAGGCTCTGAGGAGGGTGACACAAGTCTCTGGAATGTGTCTCTTATTTCTGTCCGGCCTGGGTTTATGGCTAGAAAATGAGGTCTCTGCCTTCAGAGCAGAAAGGACTAATTAGTCTGGTTGTGTCCCAGGAAGCCGCGCCGGTCCGTATGTGTCTGTGCAGAGAGGTGTGTTCACAGCTGCACCAAGGGTGCTCAGGGGAAGGTATGACCACGACGCTATGACTCAGGCCCAAGAGTGGGCAGAAGAGGAGATGGCACACATTAATATGAAAATCAGCCCTCCCTCCTGGGCCAGCAGAGATGCCAGCCTTCACCACTCCCTTCTGATGCCAGGCTGTCCCTTAGCATGTCCTTCACTGATGCCTAGAGATTACTCCTCAGTGATCTATTGTCAACGCAAATTGACCTACAGGTTCAGTTGAATCCCAATCCAGATCCGAGCAGAATTAAAATCTGCTCTGTATAAGACCCTGATGACATTAAAACAAAGCACAGACTGGGAGAAACTACTTGCAAAAGACATATCTGATTTAAAAAAAATATACAGGGGCGGCCTGGTGGTCAGGCGGTTAAGCAGCCGCCAGCTCAATACTCTGGTCTATTTCGCCATCGCTTGGCATACTCGAGCCTGAACTGCATATACAAAGAACTCCTAAAATACGACAACACAAAAGCAAACAACCCAATTAAAAAAATGGGCAAAAGACATGAACAGACGCCTAAGAATATATATCATACACATGGCACATAAGCATACAAAAAGATGCTCGACATAATATTCTAATTAAAATGACCGTGAGATGCCACTACACATCTCTTAAAATGGCTATAAGCCAAAACACCAAATGCTGGTGAGAATGCGGAACTTCATCAAATACCAGTGGGAATGCAAAATGGCACAGCCGCTTTAGAAGACGGGTGGCAATTTCTTAGAGAGCTGTTTGGGAAGAAACACTCTTACCATACGATCAAGCAATCATGCTCCTCAGTACTAACCCAAAGGAGTTGACAACTTATGTCCACACAAAAATCTGCACACAGATGATTATGGCAGCTTTATTCATGACTGTCAATACTGGAAAGCAACCAAGAAGTCCTTCAATACGTGAATGGATAAATGAACATGGGTACATTTGGGCAATGGAATATTATTTAGCACTAAAAATAAATGAGCTCTCAAGCCATGAGAAGGCCTGGATGACCTTTAAAAGTGTATTACTAAGTGAAAGACACTAATCTGTGAAGGCTACATACTGCGTGACTCCAACTGCGTGACGTTCTGGAAAAAGCAAAACTGTGGACAGTGGAAAAGATCAGTGGCTGCCAAGGGTTGGGGGATGGCGAAATGAATAGTCAGAGCACAGAGGGTTTTTAGGGCAATGAAACTACTCTGTATGATACTGCGATGGTGAATATGTTTCATTATATATTTGTCAAAATCCCATAGAATATGCAAGAGTGAACCCTAAGGTAAACTATAGACTTCGGGTGATTATGATGTACCAATGTTGGTTCGTCAGTTGTAACGAACCTACCACTTCGGTGTGGGATGATGCTAGTCAGGGAGTCAGTGCATGAGCAAGGCCAGGGGTACCCAAGAAATCTCTGTAACTTCCACTCGATTTTGCTGTGGACCTACAACTGCTCTTAAAAAATGTCTATCAAATACTCAAAGAAACAAAGTAGAATTCCGACTCTCTCAAGCCACAGATGCAACTACTATACAGACACTCCAGACAGGAATCTGCTCAAAAGAAACTGGGAAAACTATAAATAAGAAATAAAAATATGATGAAAACGGTCTTCCCCTCGGGCTTTGTAGATGTTAAGAACGCACCTTATTATGTCTTATGTAACGGAACGGTTTCATATATTATCATGATCCCAGTTAAATTGTGGCATCTTTTAAGGCGGATTGTTCAGAATTTAAAGAAAAGGGAATTAAATACTTTAGATGTAGGGGCGCCTGGGTGGCTCATTCGGTTAAGCGTCCTACCCCTGGTTTAGGCTCAGGTCATGATCTCACAGTTTGAAGAGTTGAGCCCCACATCAGGCTCCACATTGAGTGTGGAGCCTTCTTGGAATTCTCTCTCTCTCTCTCTCTCTCTCTCTCTGTCCCTCCCTAACTTGTGTTTGCACATGTGCGCGCTCTCTCTCTTGCAAAAACAAATAAATAAGCTTAAAATGATAGTTTAGGGGCACCTGGGTGGCTCAGTTGGTTATGCAACTGACTTTGGCTCAGGTCTTGATCTCATAGTTTGTGGGTTCCAGTCCTGCATGGGGCTCTGTGCTGACAGTGCAAAATCTGGAGCCTGTTTCGTATTCTGTGTCTCCCTCTCTCTCTGCCCCTCCCCCACTCACACTTTGTCTCTCTCTCTCTCTCTCTCTCCCTCTAAAATAAGTAAATGTTAAAAAAAAGACTGTAGATGTAAACACTATGAGCTCTTTGAAAGCCAAAAGGTGTTATAGCTCTTCAAGCCAGAAATAAAGAGACTCTGAGACATCCCACAGGTTTTCATTTCTAGTAAGGTAAATATTGATCGCAGTGAGCCACGTGAACAAAACCTCTTTGGGGTCCTCCCACTTTGTTTCAAGATTAGAGGTTTCTGGATTCTAAAAGGTGAGAAAACCACTGTGGAGTATTCTTAACTGTGAAAGGTCCGTTTCTTGCTTTGACTCATAAGGAAACGTTGTTCTTTAATTCCAAACATCTATAAAAGTCCCTGGCTTGGGCCTCGGTTTTTGGTCCTTCTAGCTCAGGAAGCTGGCTTTGCTCACCTACGGGCCTTCCAACAAAGTTAACTTTTCTTCCTTCTTCAATTTTTGTCTATAAAAGAAAATTAAGTCTCTACTCACAACTCTTTTGACACCAAATGTGTGAGTTTTCCACATGGAGCAATTCTCCAGTATTCTGTGGACACCAGCTGGATGTCCTATAATTTAATTCAGTTCTGACTCAACCCAGAATTAGCACAGACCCCACAGATTAAGGGCTCAGTCCCATAAGACTGCCTGCCTTCGGATGCCAACTGCAAGTAGTAAGTCTCCAGGTTACCCCCACTGACGTCTGACTTGGCTGTAAATTGGTGGTTCCCACACACCCCTACCCCAAGGCTGATAATTTGCTATAATGGCTCACCGAACTCTGGGAAACACTTTACTCGGTATTACTGGTTAATTAGAAAGGATACGAACTGACCAGACAGATGAAGAGCTACATATTCACATAGGGCAGCATAGAAGGGTCCCAAGGTCAGGAGCATCTGTTCCTGGTGGAGTTTTGGGGTGTGCCACCCTCCTGGCACCCGGATGCAATCGCCAGCTCAGAAACTGTAACCTCCCAACTTAGGATTCTTTATGTAGGTTCCATTATAAGCATGCTTGATTAAATCATTAGTCATGAGTGCTTAATCCCCAGCCCCTCTTCTGTCCTTGGAAGTTGGGGGGTGAGGGGCGGAGGGAGGGGTAGCAAGCTGGAGATGGCTGAAAGAAGTTCCAACCCATCACAGGGTTGGTTCCTCTGGCAACATGCCCCATTCTGAAGCTGGGAGAGGCTCTTAGATACCAGTCATCTAATTAACATAAACTCCCTGTCTGGTTTTGAAGGGGCTTATTATGAATAACAAAAGACGGTCCTTTCACCCCTACCACTCAGGGAAATAGCTAGCTTCTTAGAAGCTCCATGCCAGGCACGGGGGAGGAAGACAGAATATGTATTTCTTCTTATGTCACAAGATCACGGTGTATGCTCCTTGTCATTTTTTCTTCTTCCTCCTCTACATTTCCCCCGTTTTCTCATTTTTGTCTTATTTCCTTTTTTTCTCATTTTTTTATTTTAAAATTTTTATTCTTCTCATTTTTCTTTCTACTTTAGTTTAAAAGTTTTTTTCTTTCTTCACTCTGTTAGTCTTTTCCTGGCGTTGCTTTTTTGCTCTATTACTATCACCTTTTGCTTTTCCTCGTTTTTATTTTCTTTTGTTTTTCTCGTTTTTAATTTTTTCTTTATGCTTTTAATTCTTTTCACATTTCTCTGGCTTCTCATATTTTAATACTTTTTATTTTTCTCATTTTAATCTTTTTTCCCATTTCTTTTCTCTCTTTTTTTTTTCTTTAGTAAGTGAGTGTTAGCAGTTAGTCCAATGCCCTGCAGGGCCTCATGACCATCTCTGCTGAGGGGCAGGCCATATAAAGGATTGGTGGCCTCTCAAAGCCATTAGCAAAGATCATGACACTCATCATTGTATCTTCAGAGAGATGTTGAAATTGCAAATCGAAAACTGCTGTCCCTTCTTCCCTTCCACCACCTCTCCCTTCCCCTGAATCGCCATTTCCCTTTGAAACTGCTGATGCAGAAGCAGGCCAGCGACCTCCATCACCGTCTCTCTGATCAAAGCCCCAGGTGAGAGCTCTGTTGTAAGGAGCAGTGGTCACGGGATGTGGCACTCAGCGGGGATAATGTGACCCTTGCTCTTTGACATACTCATGTAACACAGGTGTCAGCCAGGCCCTCACTTCCTGTCCTTTGACAGTCAAATGACACTGGCTCAAACTTTCATTCCTTGTGTAGCAGGACCCCTCCCCCCACCAGTCAAGCTCCCAGTCTCAGTAGGGATTCTTGAAAGTCAGACATGTCACCAGGTCACTCAGACTGACTTTTGCTTGCAGTGAATCCCAGGTCTTTCATCTGGCAGCTTCCAGCCGCCCCCTTCTCACTCTCCCCCATCTCCCCAGAGAGACTCAGCTCCTCTGCCTTGCTTCCCTGACCAGCACTCATTCAAGGCCATTACATTTCTTATTCCAGATTCAGGGTGCAGGGGCACCTGGCTGGCTCAGTCATAGAGCATGTGACTCTCGATCTCAGAGTTGTGAGTTCAAGCCCCATGTAGGCTGTAGAGCTCACTTAAAAAAAAAAAAGATTCAGGGTGTAGGTGTGGGGGTTACATCAGAGAATAGCACACCGGATAAAGCAGACATCATTAGCCTTTTTTTTAAGTTTATTTGTTTATTTTGAGAGAGAGAGTGTGCACACGAGTTGGGGAAGGGCAGAGAGAAAGAATCCCAGGGCAGAGCCTGACGTGGAGACTGATTCGGGGCTTGAATTCACGAACTGTGAGATCACGACCTGAGCCAAAACCAAGAGTCAGAGACTTAACCACTTAACTGAGCCACCCAGATGCCCTGAGACACCTTTAGTTTTAAAGCCTCTGGTGGCCCCTCTCCTGGGGCCCACCTCTAACTGGGAATGTGCGCTGTTTTTCTCTTCTGTGGGCTCCAGACTCACCTTCTTCCTGGGTCCCTTCATGCCCCTTCACCTCCCTTCTCTTCACCCTGACTCATCTACTTCTCCGCCCAACATAATCCTGTCGTCTTCTTCCTTTTCCTCTCCTTCTTCTTCTCCTCTTCCTCCTCCTCCTTCTTCTGTTCAAACAGCATTCCTTTTTATCTTTTGAGGATCTTTTTCAGTTGTGTCGAGGTCTAACTGAAGTACACTAAACCTCACATAAAGTGTGCAAGTCTCTGTTTTGACATACATACACTCATGAAACCATGACCTCTCATACATTTCCAGCATTCCAGCAGTTTCCTTGTGGCCCTTTTCATCCACTCCTCCATCCATCACAGCCCCAAGCAACTGTTGGTCTGCTTTCTCTGTATATAAATTAGCTTGTATTTTCTTGAGTTTAGTATAAATGCAATCGAGCAATATATTCTCTCATTTTTTTGTCAGCCTTCTTTCATTCAGTATGATGATTTCAAGGTTCTTCAATATTGTATGTGTTAATGGTTTGTCTTTATTGCTGAATAGTATTTCATTGTATGGATATAGCTATTTGTTTTTCCATTCACCTACTGGTGGATTTGGGTTGTTTCTGGTTTGAGGCTGTAACAAACTCATAGAACATTCACTAAACGGCTTTGGGTTTCATGCTCCCACTTCTCTTTGGTAAATACCTAACAGTGGAGTGGTTGGGTCATATCGTAGATGAATGTTGAACTTATTAGGACACTGCCTAACTGATTTCGAAGTGGTTATACCTGTCTTACACTCCCACCATCAGTGTGTGAGAGTTTCAGTTGCTCCACATCCTCACCAACATGTGGTATGTCAGTCATTTTAAATTTAGTCATATTGTTGTGGATGTGTTAGTTCGTTTCAACACAGAGAGGTTTAGCTACCTCTCGGCTTCATTTCTACCAAGGGGGAACATATGCTTAGATTCACAGAGAATAAAACCAGGTTATACCTGTTGTGCCAGTGAGGTTAACAATGCCCCTCTTACCATCCCAAGTGTCCTGGTTTATATAATAATATATGTAGTTTATCTGCTTATAAGCCCATTGGCTGTGCCCCCATGCTGTCCATCCACAGCCACAAAGGCTCATCAAGGCATTCTGCTCAACAAAGACTTTTCCTTTCTTTACAAGGGCATGTCTTGCTTTTCTTAAAACAATTTTTCCCTATCACAGAAGGATAACAGGAAGCAAGAATGGCATAATGTCGAGACACCCCAAAAAGTTCAAAACTTTTATCCACAGAAAAGCCTGCACACTAATGTTTATTGCAGCTTTACTCTTAATTGCCAATACTTGGAAGCAACCAAGATGACCTCCAGTAGGTGAATAAACAAACACACTGTGGTATATCCAGACAACGCAATTTTAGTCATCAATAAAAAGAAATTAGCTATCACCCATTGAAAACCTGAAGGGACCTTAAGCATACTGCTTAGTGAAAGAAAACAGGCTACATATTTTATGATTCTAGTAAACGGAATTCTAAAAAAGGCAAAACTATAGAGACAGTTAAAAGACCAGTGATCGTCAGGGATTAGGGGTGAGGAGGGATGAAGAGGTCCAGCAGTGTAAAGAATTCTGCATGATACTGTAATGGTGGGTACATGAATTAGGCATTTGTTAAGAGCTATGGAACTATAAGAACACAAAGAGTGAACCCTATATGAACCAGAGAATTTGTTCATTATAACGTATCAATTTGGGCTCATCAATTTCAACATGTCACTCATGCGACATGTTAACAACGGGAGAAATTGGGAAGGGGGGCTGTGTGGGGGGGTGGAAGGAAGTAGTATATGGGAACATGGTACATATTTTCTGTTGAATTTCTACGTAAACCTAGAACTTCTATAAAACATAAACCTGGTATTAAAGAAAAATCCCAGCAGACTTTTTGCAGAATTTGATGTGCTGATTCTAAAATTTAGCGGAATTACAAAGAACCTAGATTTGCCAAGACTCTGGTAAAGGAAATTAAAGTTGGACGACTTTACACTGCCTGAATCCCAGACTTACTATAAAGCTACATTACCAGGACAATGTGGTACTGATGCAGATAGTCCAGTGCACAAGTGGAAAGGGGCAAGGAGCGCTAAAGGGGACCCCTAGATGCAGTCAATGAACCCACATGGGGAGAGGAACATCATTTCAACAGGTCACACTGGAGCAACTGGACATACCCATAGAGACCACGAACCTTGGCCCCTACTTTATACCACACACACACACACACACACACACACACACACACACAAGGAATTCAAGATGTGTAATGGATCTTAAGGCAAGAGCTAAAACTAGGAGTGCTGTCGGCCAAATGTCTGACTCTTGATTTCAGCTCAGGTCATGAACTCATAGTTTGTGAGACCAAGCCCCACGTCAGGCTCTGTGCTCAAAACCCAGAGCCTACTTGAAATTCTCTTTCTCTCTCTCTCTCTCTCTCTCTCTCTCTCTCTGCCCAGCCCATGCACATGCTCTCTCTCTCTCTCTCAAAAATAAACATTTTTTTAAAAAGGAGCTAAAACTAGAAAGCTTCTGGAAGAAAACATAGCAGAATAATGTTTCTTAAGACACGATAGAAAAGCACTGATTATAAAAGAAACAGTCAGTAAATTGTCTTCCACTAAAATTAAAGACTTCTTATCAAGAAGCACTCTTAGGAAAATAAACAAGCCTTCAGCTAGAGGAAAATCATGCATAATGTGACATAAAATAAATGGATATATGCATCTGTGCCTACATGTATGTACATGTACACGTGTACACATATAAACAAACACAGGTAACCTGGCAAAAGACTCATATCCAGAACGTACAGCAAGGTCCTCCAAGTGACGATAAAGTGAAAACAACACAAGAAACCTCTTGCTGGGAAGAGACCATTCTTACGGCGTGCTTTGACTTCTTCCTCAACCACACCCAGGCTGTCTTGGTCCCTCTGTCCCCATCCTGCCCATCTATTGCTGCGATGGCTGTTGTCCCCTTCCTCAGTCACAGTGACTATTTGTGGGGGATTCACATGTGTTTACAGAAGCCCAGAACACTCCCAAACTCAGGGGACCCAACTGAGCAGTCGAGGGGCCCTGCAGGCCTGGGGCAAGTCGCTGTTGTCTACCTTCCTGTCTGAAAATGAAGCGCCAGGCCATTGATCTTTAAGGGTCCTTTCTGCTCTGACCCCTCGGTAACCCCAGTTGGGGATCTAACTGTCCCACACAATAACAGGATGGAGGTGGGGTTGTCTTCCCATCAATGATTTCCACTTCGGCGCTGTGCATCCTGCTTGTGAAGTTGCTTAAGTCAGTTTCCAGAATAAACCTTTGCCTAGATCCCGCATTACATGACCTAATAATAACAAAAATAGCTACTCTAATAAAAGGTACTTCCTGACCTCAAATCAAATCCGAGTATCATGTGTAACTACTCACATTTCATGGGGTGGAAAAATGAGGCTCAGAGAGGTCACGCTGCTTGCCCATAATCACCCAGCAAATACCCCAGAGTCAGCCTTCAAATGCAGGTTTTTTTCTAACCCCAAGAGTTTTCTACACTCCCACTGAGAGAACAGTGTTTATTTGCTTTTAAAGAGTTATATTCCTTTAATGAAGAGACTGCCTTTCAGGAGGGCACACAGAAGTGAATGAGTCTAAGATTCATGACATCTCCAATTCCTTGACACGTGGGAAAACAGCATGAAGCCAGTGCATTGGGGGTGGGTGGGTGAGGAATTCATACCTGTTCAGAGGACCTTTCTGGAAGTTGAAACAATTCTAAATAGAATTCCTCTAAAACTACCAATAATTAGAGTACCTAACATTTACTATCGCATACCATGTTTGAGCACTATAGTAATCTCACGAAAGAGACATTACTTCGCAAAATTCTCACAGCTTCAGGAGGTAGGTCCTATTGTTACCCCCACTGGGCAGATAACGTGGGCGGGACTTGGAGTGCTTAAAGCCTTCCCCACAGCGGCAGCCTAGTAAGTGTGGGAGTGGTTGGGTTCCAGAATCTCCTCCCATTACTCCATTTTAGTTCCTGTTCAGCCCCACCACCACCTGATTTATTTTATGTGTTTATTTTCTGTGTTCTTCTTCCTATCCTGTTAGACTCTAGTGTCGTGAGGGTGAGGACTAACCCCTCTTGTTTGCATCTGTGTACCTAGCTACTTGAGACCCTAAAGATGCTCCAACACTAGTTTTGAATAAATTAACAAGAAGCATTACAATTGCTTACTCTTAGCTTCTGGGTTCATCTCTTGTAACAGGAAAAGGAGGAGCCTAAATCATAGGAACTTGGATCATTGAGGCAGGGTTTTCATGGGAGGTGAGCTGTTTTTAGAACTTTGGTGGAGAGTTCTAGACAAGTTTGTGGACATGAGTTCATGTTCCTTTTGTCTCCCCCTGGCCTCACCTCAGTTCTTTTTCCAGGTTCCTTGCAGGTGCTGGTCAGGATGGAGACACTCCTCACCGGAACCAGGGCATAACCTCCAGTGTCCCAACCGCCATTTTCCTTCCTAGAGAAAATCTGTGAAGCTGTCCCTGCTTGTCCTTCCACGTTTGGCCTGTGCTGTGAAAGGGACAGAGAGAGGCCTGGAGCTCATCTGCTTGTTTGTTTTTAAAGTGAAAATAAAAATGTTCTCTTTCCAGGACTGTCACCCAGGGCTGTGATTAGCTGGTAGCAGACAGCAAGGTGTATAAATAAAATAAATTTTAAACATTATTCACCTTTCAGTGTTCAAAAAATTCCAGAATGTGGCTGTCCACCTGACTGAGGGAAGAGCTCAGAACTCATTCAGGGTCACTGGCAATGAGTTACAACTCATTTTTCAAAATGTCAATGTCTCACTTCTTATCATGCTGAGGAGAACAATCAGGTGCTCCCTTTATGTATCCACTTTGTCCTGGTCATTTGTACGTGAAACCTGTTTGCTTTCGTGTATGAAGAATTCCTTGGTTTTATTGAAAATACATTAGCATTGCACAGGAGATCGCCTGTGGTGATCGTTACCTTGGTGGCCCCAGTGATCTGTGCCCCCCTGACCGTCCTCCCCCAGTGTTTGTGCTCGTGTGGTCCTCTCCCTTGAGTGTGGACTAGATTTGTGACTTATTCTAATGAAAGGCACATGTGGGGCAGCAATGCCGTGGCAGTTCTGGAACTAAGTTCTAAAGAGTTCTGGCAGCTTCTGCTTTTGTGCTTTGGGAACCCTGGTCCACCATCTAAGAAGTCTAGTTGGCCATACATGAAGGGAGAGTCCCTGAGATGTGGAGAGAGAGAGAAAAACCCTGACTGTGTGGTGTTCCAGTTGAACCTAGCCTCCAGTTAACCCCACTAGTTCAGTGTATCACTGAGTGACCACTGGCCAGCTAGCAGAGGAGCCATACAGTGGAACCTGGCCCAGATAGTAGAATCATGTTAAAATGAAACGGTTGTGGCTTTATGCCACTAATTCTGGGGGCAGCTTATTATGCATCAGTGGATAGTCGAAATATTATCTAAAAGCAACAACCCTCAATCTTTGCTGCACATCCCTAGGGATTCACCTATCCTGTGGGAATCCAAAAGTACTGTTACCCAAGGTCCAGCCTTTCAGAGATTCTGACTTGATTGGTTTCGTATCATTACGCATATATAGTTTAAATGTTATTTTTGGGGGCGCCTGGGTGGCTCAGTCGGTTGAGCATCTGACTTCGGCTCAGGTCATGATCTCATGGTGCATGGGTTCAAGCCCTGCATCGTGCTCTGTGCTGGCAGCTCGGAGCCTGGAGCCTGCTTCAGATTCTGTGTCTTCCTCTCTCTCTGCCCCTCCCCTGCTTGTGCTATGTCTCTCTCTCTATCTCAAAAATAAGTATTAAAGAAATTTTTTTAATTTAAATGTTATTTTTAAAACCAATACATAGGATGAATGGATAAAAAAAGATGTGGTATAGCTGTACAGTGGATATTATTCAGTCATGAAAAAGAACGAAGTATTTGCACCTGCTACCATGTGGATGAACCTCCAAAACATGCTCAGAGAAAGAAGCCATACATTGTATGATTCCATTTACCCAAAATACCCAGGATCAGGATAGGTGAATCCCTAGAGACAGAATGCAGATTGGTGGCTGCCAGGGGCTGGGGTAGGGGTGGGGCAATGAGGAGCGACTGATGACTCAGTGGGTCTGAAACTAGGCAGACGTGGTGGTTGCCAACATTGTGAAAGTAAAGAACTAAATACCACTAAGTTGTTCACTTTCAAATGAACATTAGACATGTTAATTTTACGTTATGTGACGTTTACTTTGACAAAAAAGAAAAAGTGGAGAGAGAGATAGAAGGGGATGTTGGAGTAAAGCAACGTGGTAGGGGACTTGGAAGGTGCCCTTGCTTGGCTTGGAAGGGAGAGGACGGTGCCACCAGCCAAAGAATGCAGGTGGCCTCCCCAAATGGGGAAGGACAAGGAAGTGGATGCTCCCTTGGCTCCTCCAAAAGGGAAAGGAAACCCTGCCAGCACCTTGATTGCAGCCCAGAGAGACCGGTGTTGGATTGTAACCTGCAGGACTGGAACATGATACATTTGTATTGTCTTAAGGCACAAAAGACAAACATACACACACACCAGCACAACCCCCTCACCTACACACACACACACACACACACGCTAACGTTAACCTTTCTTTCTTTTAATTTTTTTTCTTTTTGGATATAACAGTTCTAAATTTTCTCATATATATATACAGTTTCGTGTAATGACCACAATAGGATGCAGAATAGTTCCCTCACACTCAAAGCTCTCTGTGCTCCCCCTTAGCAGTCACACATGCCCCACCCCTAATCCCCAGCAACCATTGATCCACCTCCATTGCTATATTGTTTTCCTTTTCCAGAACATCCTTGGCTTGTTCCAAATCTCAGGGAGAAAGCGTTCCCTTAGAATTTGTTTTTGAGTGTATCTGTTGGTGCTAAGTTCTCTGTTTCCCTTCATTGAGAAAGTTTTTATTTCATCTTCATTCCTGAAGGATGTTTTCGCAAGATATAGAATTCTGAGTTGACAGTTTTTGCGTTTTAGTACTTTAAAACTGTGGTTCCATTTCCTCTGGCTTCCATTGTTTTATACAACAAATCCACAATCCTACAAATTATTGCTTCCCTCTGTACAAAGTGCCATTTTTTTCTGGTAGCTTTTAAGGTTTTTTTTTTTTTTCCTTGTCTTAGTTTTTAGTAGTTTGATTATACTGCTTTGGGGATGGATTCCCTTGGGTTTATCTTATTTGAGATTCACTGAGCTTTTTGAATCTGTAAGTTTCTGTCTTTCACCAAATCTGAGAAGTTTTTACCTATTATTTCTTCAAATAATTCTTTTGGACTATAGTCCTTTCCGTCTCCTTCTGGGATTCTGACAAGATGTTAGAGTTCTTGGTATTGTTCCACATATCCTCAAGTCTCCATTCATTGTTTTTCTGATTTTTTCTCTTTGTGATCACATTGGATAAGTCCTATTGATCTGTCAAGATCACTGACTCTTCTCTATTTTGCTATCGATCCCATGCACTGCATGTTTTATTTCAGTTATTGCATTGTTAGTTTCCAAAAAAGGTCTATTTAGTTCTTCTATCTTCTATTTCTGTATTTCTTTTCATCTCTCTATTTATTTCAAGAGAATTTGCCCTTACTTCTTGGAGCATAGTTATCATAGTTGTCTCGGCATCTTTATCTAATAATTTCAACCTGTGTGTCCTCTAAGAGTTGGCATCTCTTGATTGTCCATTTCTTTATTAGTTGAAATTTTTCTTGTTCCTCATATGCTGAGTAGCTTCAGATTATATTCTAGGCACTTTGAATATTATGTTATGAGAATCTATGCCTTGTTTCAATCCTGAAGAGAATGTTGGATTTAGTTTTGTTTTATTTTAGCAGGCAACTTGATCTGGCTAAGCTGCAGCCTCAAGTCCTGACCTGCCTTCTGTGGACTGTGGTTCCAACTTGAGTTCAGTTTTCAAAGACTTTGCAGTACTGCACGGATCTGTTTTCAGTCACCCAAATGGCCATCACCCATTTGACTGGGTGATGCTGTAATCCACGGCTGAGTTCTCAAAGCACACAGAGCTTAGATATAAGCTGAGGAGCTCAGATGGGACCTCTCTCTTTACTGCTGTCCTTTCTGAAATCATTCTGACGCTCTTACCCCCTGTAGCCTCTGGTAAGAGAGCTGGGGTGTTAGTTCCCTGCTGTACTGTGCAGTCTCCAGAGTGTCTGACTATGGGGCCGAGCAGTGGAAGGCAAGGAGAGAAAAAAAAAGGATGGAATTGTGCACTACCCCTTTGAGACCATAGTGGTCAGGAGGAAGATTTTCCTCTTCAGAACTTTAGGCACCTTCCTGGCTGTTGTCACCATTGCTACCTGCTGCTTTGAGATTAGCTGGGGGTCGGGGTGGGAAAATGAAAGGAGCCAACCAGGGGCTTTCCCCACTTTCTCTGACCCTTAGGAGTCCCTTTTCCCACTCCTGGTATAGAAAGCCAGGGTTCCTTTAACAGCACATTCTGTTTGTGTCTGGCGTGCATTTCCAGTTTTCAGACTGTCTGTGAGTTGAGAAGCCAGATGGTCCCAGAGGGGAGAAAATGGGAGACTCAACACAGGTTTGGTGAGTCTTCAAATTCTGATCTCCTTCTCTAATCCACCTGCTCCTGTTTCTTTTCATTGTCCTCAGATACCTGCTCTGCACATTCTGTCTAGGATTTTTTGTGCGTTCAGGGGGAGAGACATGTTGGAGTATGCTTACTCCATCTTGCTCAGAACCAGAACCCAAATATATATATTTTTTAACCCAATTTTTTAAACAGTAAAGAAACCTTGCCTTTAACAGCAGGCACAATTCCAATACTTATTGCCAGGGTTGCCCTCATATGGCCTCTGATAGTTGCATTCTTCCTGCTGGATTGGGCCTTCTGGCCACATCAGGGGTAGGCTGAGGCAGGCTCTGCCCTGATAAGATGCTCCTGAGACTGGGACACTTGCAGCTGGTGACCATGGACATCAATTGCCTCTTCTGCAAAATGAGGATAACTACAGTGTCCCCTCTGTGGTGCAGCTAGGACAAGATTATGGATGCAGCATGCTTTGCCCAGTGGCTGGCACCCAAGAGGGACTCAGTAAATAACCATTTTTATTTGTTTCTCCTAGATGTGTGGGCCCCGCTGTACCAGCACATAGAGTTCTCCTTGAATCTCCAAGGACCGGCAGGTGTCTGGGACCAGACTCCGTTTTTAGCGATAATTGGATGCTTGTTATCACCTAAGATCTGACTTAACAGCTATTTAACACTTTACCAAGAAGAAAAGCAAACAGCTGTGTCTTGGTGGCAGTCAGATGGCCAACACATCAAAATTGGCTGGCATGACCCAGTACTTTACCTACAGTCAAGTTTTAAAGACCTCATCTTATTTACACAATTCCATTAAAATGTTTTTCTCTCAATTTCTGTAAAGAGGCAGGGGAAAAAAGGTAATATGTACTTTCTTCTAGCATTTTTACTTAATGTGTGAGGTCTCACTTAAAAGCAGCTTCCACATGTTTGGCAACAGTTCGGGGACAGTCTGGTCAATGGGAAGGAGTAATGTCCCCACTTAAGAGGTGGGAGCCAGTGACTGGGTCAGTAATATTCCACAGGCATCCCTGAGAAACATAACAGGGACCGTGACAGGAGCGAAGGAAGAGGGAGAGCATAGAAGGGAACAGAACGAGGCAACTGCCCTGTGGGGACCCAGCTGCCTTGGACTTGTCCACAGCCTCTGTGCTGTTAGTTCTCCCTATGAAACCTGGGGCACATGGGTCTAGAAATGGACCAAAGCGGGAGGAATATCACAGCCAGGCTGATGGAGATGTGGAATTAGGGAGGGCGGTGATGTCCGATGGATCCGCTCTTGGTAGTTACTGCTTTTGGCAAGTTGTTCAACCTCTCTGAGCCTTGAGTTCTTTTTCTGAGCCTTGAGTTCTTTACTTGCAGAATAGGACAAACATCCCCCTCTTATGACTGGGAGCAAGATTAAGTGAGGTAACGTGTATGGCACAGCTGTGGGGACTGGTGTCCAGGGGATCTTGACAGTGGTGCTTTCTTCTTAAAACACAGATGTCCAATGGGACCCATCTGCCTCCAAAACCTGAAGAATGATCCTGGGTCCCCACCCTACCTACTGCCAATGGGGAGCTTCAGTGAAGGCATCATATTTCTTGCTTCAACTCCATTATACTTTCCTCAGTTTTTAAATCTAACCCAGATGTGGAACTCAGCCTGATACGCATGCTTGTACACAAACACACACACACACACACTCACCATCCCTCAAGGCCAAGTGTGTGGTCCAGCAGTACTGATACCTTGGGGATGTGAAGGAGATTTACACCATAAAACCACAGTAGTACAAACCACCTACAGACAGCCTGGTTTGTTGGGGTTTTGTCTTTCAGACATTTCTGCCCATCCTCCTCTCCCCTTCCCCCTACTCCCTCCATCTGCTGGAGTAGTGCCCCTACCCTGAAGGGCTCCCACCACCTCTTGGTGGCCTTCTCCTAAGTCAGACCCATGGCTCTCACCTTCCACTTCCAAAAGCTCATCGAGTTATTTTCCTAAGGATAGGTGGCTCTTTCCCAGAGTCCTCTGGGAGCAGCTGGTAGAATATGATCTATCTATTTTGCTCTGTGATCTTTCCTGCACCAGCATGTGATGGCAGTGGTGTCCGTACTCTGTTTCCCTCCTGGAGTGCAGGGCCTATGGTCGTCTCCACTATTGCCATCTTCCCAGGGCCCCACACCGCTCCTGGCACAGAACATGCCCTGGATAGACACAACCTGGTTTGCTGATGGCATAAGACATTTTATGATGCAAATTAGACAACCAGTCTTTCTATAACCGTGGCATCCCCGTCACCTCCACCATCACAGGTCATGGGATGTCACTACCACTTTGGGCCATGCTGAACTGATCTGGGTTACAATTCCAGTTCATTCATTGCCCCCTGTTTGACCTTGGGCAAGTCACTGCCCCACCCTGAGCCTCAATTTCATGACCTTTTAAATGGGAGTGATGATAGATTTACCCGGAGCCAAATTTATTGTGAAGCTAATGAAGCTAAATCAGTGGGTAGTCCTCACTTCTAAATAAATATCTGCTTTTGTACCTAATTTTTGTGTTGGCAAATTTGTGTTCATTTTCTGCAAGGGCTCCCCAAATTGTATACAATTTGGGCACCATGAACCTGGCTCCATGGTGTGAGAATGTGAGATGCATGTCAGTGCTCATCCTGGAGGGCTCCAGGATCAGAAGCCTTGTGACAAGAGGGCCAGGAGGTTGAAACATGTCTGACAGGCACCCCTCTTCCACTGACGGGCTCCTGCAAACTTGGGCAAACTTCCAAAGGGTCTAAGTTCAGCTTCTCCCAGGCAGACACTGACCCACCCTTTTCTGGAGGGAGGCGGTGTCAGGAAAGGAACCTCTGGACGCCTGCAGGTGACCCGGCAGCCTCCTGCTAGCCTCTAAGCCAGCTCCGCTTTGCTCAAAGCCCTGGCTGTTCCCTTCTGGAAGCCACGGTGGAGTCAAAAGGGAGGAAGTGTTCCAGCCGGTGCCCCCATCTTCCCCAGCTCAGCAAAGGCCCTGTTGCAGCCACTTGAGACACCGTATTACTATAATTTATTCCTGCATTCCATTTCCTGACCCTTAGGTACACAGAATTGGATTATGAATGAATCACCATCCTTTGCTCATGACATCCTCTTGTTGTTGGTCCATATCTGACCTCCTATTACTTCCTTAGGCTTTTGGTTTTACTTTGTAATGCAATAAGGACTGAAAAACCATCACTCAAAATAAAAGCTAGAACCATGACAGAAACCTACAGCCTGCTCTGTGTGCCCCACCCCCACCTGTGTTTTCACACACTGAAGTCCAGTCTCGTAGCACACCTGGCTCGTGGCCTCTGCTACCCCTCTCACCATCTCAGAGCTGCCCCAGGGAAGCTAGGTGAGAGGTGGTGGTGCAGGTCTGGGCCCGGTCCCATCAGCCAGGTCAGACAAGGCTCCCTGCTCATAGAAGAGGAGAGTGGCTGGGATCGTACATCCAGAAATTTCTATTCACCTTTGACGAACCAAAGAGCCTCCCCCTCAAGACTGTTAACTGTGTCTGACATGAAGTGGGGTTACTGGCTAGACATGAAGTGGGGTTACTGGCTAGATGGAAGAAGGCCCAGAAATTCTGTGCTCCCTGGAAAGTCGGCCATAGATATAAGAGTTCCCGTAAGGGCAGAAGTCGCTCGGAGAGAGCTCGCAGCCAACAGCCGGTGATGGTGACCCAAGCCACCTGATCTGGCCAGAGGCTCAGCAACCACAAGCCGGATGAGCCCCATTCTCTCTAATCCTTCCCCTTCCCTGTCTACCCCAAGACATACTAATTCCTTTAGAATAAATCAAAATGGGAAGAAAGACTTTCCCAAATAGATAGACCTTCCCTGCTTGAAAATTTCTCAGATTTGTTCACTTTTGGAAAACCTTGTTTTCCCCTCCCTCAGTACTGCCATATTAAAAGCCTTCTCTTGACAACAAAGAGCCTTCAGGTTGATTTTCAACCTAAGTAGATTTCCTATACAAAGACAAAAAGGAGCAGATCAGTGTGGTTCATTTAATTAAAACTTTATAAAGTCTCTTTGTGTGGTCCATTTGGGTCTAGGCACAGAACGATTAAGTAGTGATATCACCCATTGCTGCAATCAGGGCAGGCTTGATGTCAAAATACAGGAAGCAACACAAAATTGATTATTTTCTCTCCAAAGGGCCTTTTCCAGGTTATTCTCAGCCTAGGAGAAGCACAAGTCTGAAGACAAGAAAATTCCTCCCAGAGACATAGTACAACTCAGACAGATGGGGTGGTCAGGGCAGGCGAGCGTCACAGAGCATGGGGCCACCTCAGGATTCTGGGGAGCCCCCTTGCAGAGCCCACATCTCAACATCTACATCTGCACAGACCTGTGCAGTAGCATGGAGCGACCAGGAGAGCAGGGCTTCTGAACATAGAGCCTAGAAACATGAACTTTGAGCAGTTGTAGCTAGAGAGAAGGAGACCCCTTTCCTTATTATTATATTTGAAGCCCTAGCGGAAGGGATTAGCCATCCAGGACAGACTGGAGGGCAACAAGGAAGAGTGTGGTACAGAAGATCAATAGAGAATGAAAGAAGACACCATCAACTGGAAGGGACTGAAGCATTTCCCACAGCTCAATCTGGCTGTGGTTTCACCAGTCATTCACCAATGTGACGGGCTTGGAAGTAAATATGGGCGGTACACTCTGTATTTCTTTGTCCTTGGTGCATCCTCACTGGAGTTAATCATTTGATACTTTATTCTGTAGCATGTGACCGGCTACAGAGGTGTAACTTAATCAGAGTTATTCTGTATATAGGTTTGCCGAATCTGAAACCCATTCCTCCTCTGGGCAGGGAAGACTCTGGGGCTGCGATAGGTAAATGGGAAACAGGACCATCCATGGTTGACATGAGAATTCAGGTGACATGAGCATTGAATGCCTACCTGTTGGCTTCACCTGGGTATTAGTCTGGAGCCAACATGCTGCCAGGCACTTCAGACAAACCACTATCACTACGGCTTCTGCATGGCCATGAGTGAAAGGGAGAAGTAGATTTTGAACAATGAATAATTTGTTTTCCAGGTCAACTTGAGGAAGCCAGAAATTTCATTTCCAGGACCATTTGCCTACAGCGGAGTGTGGCTTGCTCTTAAGGAGGGGATCTGTGCCCCATCTGGAGAGGAATGTCCTGCAGACTGCTGACAGTCTGCATCGGGGAATATTTATGGCACCTGCACAGGTGAATGCCCATTTGTATATGCATTCAAGAAAAGGATAGTATAGATGCTTAATGAAACTCAAGTGGTATTAGATTAGAGCATGAGGCTCATGTTAAGTAGGTAACCTCAAGTTAATGAGCCTTATTAGTACAGAACAAAAGCAGTAGCAGACACAGAAAGGTGGACTGTGAGGGCTTCGATGGTGGGGAAAGAAACAGAGAGTTTTTGGTTACAAATTACTGCATTTTCATGTGAACTGTTAAATGTGATGTGGAAACATGAATAGGAGATGACTGAAAGCAAATCGGTTCATAGAACAACAATGTGGAGAATTTTGCAAAAAAATTTTTAAATTAAAGTTTGTATTAGTTTCCTATCGCTGCTATGACAAATTACCACCAACACAGGGGCTTAACCAACACAAATGTGTGATCTTACAGTATTAGAAGTCACAAGTCTAAGACAGTTCTTAAAATCAAGGTATCAGTGGGGCTGTGTTCCTTCTGGAGGCTCAGGGGGAGAATTTGTTACCTTACCTTTCCCAGTTTCTAGCAATGGGCTTGTGGTCCCTTCCCCCATCTTCAGATTATGAGACTGACGCGCTGCCCACTGCTCTAAGAAGGCGATCCTTCCCCCATCTTCGAAGCCAGCAGGGGGGTGTCTTCAAGTCTCCATCTCTATTTCTCTCTCTGTCCCTCCTCCACACTCCCCTGCTTCTATCCCCACACCTCTGCCTCACCCTTGCAACGACTTTATAATTACAATGGGCCCACACAGATAACGCAAAATAACCTCTCTGCCTCTCCATGACCCCCTTACTTGCATCTGCGAAGACCCTCTTACCAGGTAAGGTAACACATTCCCAGGTTCAGCGAATTAGGATGTGAACAACCGTGGGGGGGGTAAGAGCATCATTTCACCATGGTGTTGTGTTGCAAATGGTGAATTTTAAAAAAGAACTTATTTTGTAATAATTTTAGACTAACAGAAACTTTGTCAAGGTAATACAGGGTAGTGAGCCTTTTAAAAACAGTGTTTGCATCTCTGTTCAGGTTGTACAAATGTTTTTGCGTTCAAAATTATTTGAAAATAAATGAGCCATCTATGAAAGTGCTTTGTGTTCTTGGCGGGCGGGGGTGGGGGGAGGGAAGTGCTGTTTAGTGCAAGGTGTTTGTGACACCCCGGCTGCCTTCAGAGGAGAACCACACAGTGTTCCTTGATGGGAGCAGCCAGCCTCTTCCATCCCTGGGAACTTCTTGGGGCTGAGTCCTCAGGAGATAGGACCCAAACCTCATGACCATTATTGCCCTACGCAGACAGGTTAAGATGACTTCTCTCTACCTGTTGGGAAGCACATTTCACTCAGAAAATACTTCTCGGTGTCACCTCCTTCCTGTTTCCTTCAATTGCTGCTTTGGATGCTTCTAGGTGTTTGCCAATTATAACTGGCTGGGCAAGTGGCACCTGGGAACCTTGGCCAGGTAGTTAGCCTGAGTCATCTGTGCCTGTGTGGTGAGCTCCTCAGGGATGCTTCCTCGGAGTCTTAGGGACACTGCACACCTTCACCAGCTCCTGCCTAAGGGTCTTCCCCTGCTGTTTGCTACAGATTCTGGCTCTGGAATAGAGCTAACCCCGATGGTGATGGAGGCCACTGAAGGGCATGATTGGTTCCAAACTTAGGTGTGCATCGGGATTGCCTGGTGCGCTTTGCAAGAAATACATCACAAAATGACTCTGGAATGTCTTCTTGCTCAAGAAAGCAAGGGGCGCCCAGGTGGCTCAGTCGGTTACATCTCCGACTTAGGCTCAGGTCATGATTTCACAGTTCATGGGTTCAGGCCCCGCATCAGCTGTGCTGACGGCTCAGAGCCTGGAGCCTGCTTCGGATTCTGTGTCTCCCTCTCGCTCTGCCCCTCCCCGCTCATGCTCTGTCTCTGTCTCAAAAATAAATAAAACGTTAAAAATTTTTAAATAAAGAAAGCATAGAATTAAAGAGTGATGGGAACATGTCAAGAGGACACAGGGACCAGACTGAAGGCTAAATCTGGGACAATTTGAACATCGCAATCAATAGTGATAGTAATGGGTTATAAGCCATTGCATAAGAAAAGCAGCCACTAGTCTATACTCATTCATACAATTAGCTAAACAAGTAAATAAATCAGAGCATGCTCTTGCTAATATACATGTCATATATTAGCTAATTGACTAGTATATTGCTAATATATATATATATGACTAGTATATAATATATATATATATATTTACATATATATATCCCATGCCAGAGATTCACCTGCTGAAATGCTCCTTCGAGAGACCTAGAGGGGGGCCCCGGCACAGCAGTTATAGAAGAAGGACCTGAAGTGTTCGTTGTGTCGTTCATTCAGTAGTCATCTGTTGAAACCTGTGTGTCAGATGATACGCAAGATGGGATACCAAAGGGCAAAAGCGTCCTGCTCTCCTGGAGCTCAGGGCAGAGGTGCTACTTCGACATCTAAACAGTCCCCTGGGAGGAGGGCTCTGGGGTCTCGGAGCCCCTAAGAATGAAGAGGACTCTGCCGGGTGGGTGGGGAGAAAAGGGCATTCAAGACCTAGGGAAGAGCAAAGGTGTGGAGGAGGGCAGGGCGCGAGGGCGATCTCATCCCGCCGGCGGTGACGGCCCACTGGATTGCAACAGCGGAGCGCGAGCGCGGTACGCACCGACCCCGGAGCACACGCCCCGAGCCAGGCAGTGGCCTGCGCATGCTTCGTCTACGGAGCCCTGTCATCTTCACCACAGTCACACTTGCAGCAGAGCAAGACTGAGGGACTTTCTGAAGGTGGCACTGCTGGCACTCTGGAGCACACACTTTTCACCCTTTGCTGGGCTTTAAATCCTTGCTTTTCAACTGACTAGTGCTCTTGGCCTCACCTGGGAACTTAGCAGACATGCAGAATCTCAGAAAACCTGCCCTTCAACTTGATCCCCAGGATAGTCACACACACTTTGAAGTCTGCAAAGTGTCAGTGCAGGTAGGTCTCTCTGATGTCTGCTAGAAGGACGGACTGAGATAGGGACAGTGGGTGGGGAGTTGGCAAGACCAGGTGGAGGTCTGTCACGGTGCTCTTGTGAGGGGGGATGGGACCTGGTGGCACTGACACGGTGCTAAACTGGTCTCCCCCGCATGGCTTTTCTCTCCACAGCTTGACCGTAAGCTCCTGAGGAATGGCCTGCGGTGCTGTCTCCGGCGGACCTAACATGGCGACGTCCATCCATCAGCGGTCTATAGGTATAGGCCGACTCGGCGTTCTGTGGACGGATCACCGACTCGGACTTGGAGCCATGAGACCGCCCACAGCTTCCCACGCTCTCTGCAATTCCTCCTCCTCCATCCGAGCGCTGACCTCGCAGCCACAGGGATGTCTGCCCTCCTGCTGGCCTGTCTGGCCACCTCCTGGGCCCAGCCTCTTCCTGCTGCCTCAGTCATTCCAGGGGCAGGTGTGAGCCATGCAGGTGATGCTTAGTGGCAGGAGGGAAGTGAGCGTGGGAGCCCACACGGCGACCCGGCCATCCACTTCCTATAGATGGCTGGAACATCACTCATCACTGAATAAAGAAAACTCCATGGCCATTGTCACTGCCTGATTTTAGCAAAACAAACAAACAAACAAAAACTATCCTAAAGCCCCAGTAACTGTTACGGAATTGAGAATTTTCTGTTGTGGGGAGCTTAGTCCAACCAAGAAAGCTCGATATGGATGTATGTCGAATGGCAGGTATAATTTCTCTGAGTTTCCACAATCACTAGTCCCTTCCATGCTATTAAGAACTCATTATTAACCCCCAAGTGATCTCAGTTCTGGGCTTTCATTCTTGGCTGCGGTGCTGCTGCTGTTTTTGCCCAGAAGTTTGTCCCAATGGATCCTGTTTTGCATTTCTTTTCCCTGGTTCGGATTTAAACTCTGCGGATTTAAGTGTGAACTAAAATGTATTTCCATTAAAGGCATTTCTATTGCCATGGGGGAAATACCACCAAGTCATTCTGATATTCCCATGACTCAATCCTAATTAATATTAATAATAATTACTAACATTTATTGATGTTCCCTCCCTAAGAATTTCTGCTGTCATTAACTTGCCCCCAATTCCCTAGGAAATTGGAAAGGCCTGGCTCTTTCCCGTTAGCACCCCTTGAGCCCAGGGACTGTGTTTTTCATCTTGGAATACCACTGGCCAAGTGGTTAGCTCAATGAGTGAACACTCTGGCTGCTTTCAACCCCAGAAATCCTGTATCTAAGAAAACTAGATTGTGGAGCAAGCAGAGAGAGAGCTCTGGGGTGGGGTAGCACTGACCACTGGCCCATCCACACACTCCTTCTGTTATTATATGGACAGAGAGGGGAAGCCAGCTGAAGGGAGGAAATCACTGAAGCAATAAGATACTATGACAAAGCTCTCTGGGAATTAGGAGATGGCAATTTTGCAGAATAATGGATGACCAGCTTTCTCAATATCAAAACCACTGAAAAGATGAGCATCTCCAATCGAGGCAGTCAGGTGACATCCCAGCGGCCAGATTTGGTGAGACTAGGGAAGGAGGGCGCATGTGTGGTGAGCCATGACTGGGGGTGGGGGGTGTTAGCGGTGCCCTGGCCCAATTCATTCATATTCCTGCACAGCGTTGACCAGTGGGGCCCCACCCCCTAGCCAAAGGGGCCCAACAGGGCTAACTTTTCTGCCTCACCCTCTCCCTTCTTTCCCTTGTGAATCATCCAAGTCCATGAGCAACACCAGTGTTCCGTCTCCAGTGTCCCTTTCCCTCTTAGTGACCCCATTAAGACCCCGCCACCTCGGAGCCCAGATAACCTATTCTCGACCTCTCTGTGGCTCATTCTCCTTATCTGTAAACGGGATAAATTTTAACTGGAAGAATACGTTGAAGGCACATTGCTTAGTGCTTCGGAGCATTAAATAGCCAAGCCTGGAATTCTCGTTGTGCTGTTATTCATACCCCGCCCTCTCAGCGTAGGCCACAGGCAAGGACAGGAAGGGCGGCGGAACCTGCCTGATTATACGAAGAACTTAGTTCAGGAACGCCGAGCCAGGGTGAGTGGGTGGAGGCAAATGAAGTCTGGACCTTCCTGGGTCAAGGTGCCCTTTGCCTTCGGAAAAAAACTGTTTAATCTGGGGAGGATCCCGAACAAAGGAGGCTCCAGGAGAAGGGAGGTGGGGTGCAAGAGCAAAGGCGACTGCCCACCAGCCAAACTCCCTTCCACAGTGGAGTGGAAACAGGTTCCCCAGGTGCCGGGGTGCCGAGGGCATCCAGCCAGCCTCTCCATGCCTCATCTCAGACGCAAAAATTAGCATCCCCTCAACCCCGTGTTCTCTGAGGTCTCCTGACAAAAGTTAAAACAAACCGCGATACACAAAAACTTAGTCCTTGGCACTATTATTAGTGAAGAATTAAATCATTAGCTTAAGAGTTAAAATGCTGTGCCAGGTGTGCAGAGTAGATATTCTACCACCTTCTACAGGAATTGAGGGCTCACTCTGTGACATGACAGTCAGTCGGGACAGGAAAGGCTCAGTGTGTTCCATGGGAACAATGCGGGCATGGGGAGAACCGTCACGCGTGGAACGTGGCACAGACCTCCCAACCCACCGGGGCCAGGGGCTTTGCCACGATGCAGGGACTCCTGTCTCAGAGGGACAAGACAGGGGCACCTGGGTGGCTCAGTCGGTTAAGTGTCCGACTTTGGCTCAGGTCTGTGAGTTCGAGCCCTGCGTTGGGCTCTGTGCTGATGGCTCAGAGCCTGGAGCCTGCTTCGGATTCTGTATTTCCCTCTCTCTCTGCCCTTCCCCTGCTCATGCTCTGTCTCTATGTCTCTCAAAAATAAATAAACATTAAAAAAAATTAAAAAGAATATAGAAGACAAGACAAAGTGTTCTGGCCTTAAGCCTTGCCAGGTGGGAATGACCGTTACTGTGTGAGCATCGTCTATGAGCCTGTGTGGGGTTTGAAGGAATCCGCCCCAGACACTGTTTTGTTCGGCATGGTTTTACAACGATCGTCAAGTGTTCTTTAGGGTTCGAAGTCCTCTCTGGGCTCTGGAAGAGCTGGAGGTTGTAGGTGGGGTGGGTTGTTAATGGTATTTCTGAAAAGAGAATCTCCAGCCCCTTGGTAGCTGACAGGTGGTCTCCCAGGGATCAGATTCTTACTGCTGGAAACATAGACCTAGGCCTTGAAGTCCACTTGACATTGGAGAAGATCCTCTGAATAACGCCATGGCTGGCATTGAAGTGCTCTAAGGATGGGTGGGCCTTATTGCAGCCTTAGGTTCTAGATTTCAAAGAGGATTCTAGGCACCAACAGCATTCATGTCACAAGAAAAAAGCAAGTGGGAGGAAGAGAAGGGGGGTTCCATTTACAGAGCACTTTATGGACGAGGTGCTGTAAACCTGTTGTCTTTCTTCTCCACATGAATTCCTTGAGATAGGGTCTAGAGTGTCTATTTCAGAGATAACAAAACTGAGCCCTTCTTTTGATGGAGTAAACCTGCCCAGTGTCCCAGGGCTGGCAGCCAGACTCTACAACCCCTATCCTGCGCACTATATCACAATGGCTCCCGTGTTAACGTTCCCCATCAAGGGACTCCACAGGAGTTGGCCAACAATCCATCATCACACGCAGGTGGGTACTGTGGCATGTCACTGCAAAGGTTTGTGTCTAGCCCTGTAGGGGGCTGCACTGTGTCCCTTGCCAAAGATATGTCCAATCCTGCCCCCTGGTGCCTGTGAATGTGACCTTATTTGGAAACGGGGTCTTTGGAGGGGGCAATTCAATTAAGTTAAGGATCTTGAAATAAGATCATTCTGGATTTAGAGTGAGCCCTGAATCCAATGACTGGCATCCTTATAAGAGAACAGAAGGGGAACTCTGACACACAGAGACGCGGGGAGCAGGCCACATGAAGATAGAGTCAGAGATGGGAGTGACATGGCTACAAGCCAAGGAATACCAAGCACTGCCGGCAGCTACTGGAAGGTGAAGAAAGGCACGGCACAGATGGTCCCTCTGAGCCTCCGAGAGGAATCACCCCTGCTCACCTTGATTTCAGACCTGTAGCCTCCAGCACCGTGGGAGAATCCGTTTCTGTTGTTTTAAGCCACGCACGTTGCAGTAACTTGTTATGGCCACCCCGGGACACCGAGGCAGGCCGATCTCTGCAGTAAGAGTTGTCGAAGCCATTTCTCATGTAACGTGCCTGCAGATTCCAGGCACTGACCTGAACTTGCTCTAGCTCCACTGAGCCTCTCACTCGCTCTGTAGGGTGGGTGCCCTTATTATCCCGTTCGTTATCTGGAAAGAAACAGATAAGTCATCAGGTCCCAGCAGATCTGGTGCCTAGTGGGCCAAACTCTGATCCAGGCAGTGGAGCCCCACACCCCACACCCTCAGACAGTGATGAGTCGGGGGTGGGTAACGCCTGCCCAGGGCACGGAGGGCATGGAGGCTCGGCCCTGGTTCTAAGGTTTGCCCAGCCTCCCAGTGGGCCTCGGAGCTGCACAGGACCACTGGTTGCGTCTGAGGCTTACCTCTGCTCCCTCCCCACTTAGTAGACCAGGGAGGTACAGTACCTTCCCTAAGGAACACACCTCCGCATGACAGTTAGTGAGGTAGCTCAGCACAACTGGCTCCTCATTCCTTGTGTTCTGGAACTGCCCAGGGAGTGGGGTTTCTTCCCTATGGCACGGCTGCAAAGCTTCCAGACCAAGGCCCCTCTCCCGCCCTTCCCGCCAGCTTTACCTGGCCAGGACTTACATGAGCCAAAGAGGCCCTAAACACAACCTGCAAGTCCACTCTCCCTTATAGTGATTCCCAAAGCCCCAATGCTCTGAAAACATGAACTCTGGCTTTGCCAATTTGGTAGCAAAAACCTGACCTAAATTCATATGCAACTCTTTATATCTATCCCCCTTGGTGTGACTATTTTCACTGCAGAAGTATTAGTATGATTCATTTCGGGGCCTGCCCCAGGTAAGACAGGACATACGCACTCCAATTCCTTTATAAAATCAGGAAAGGCTGAATTTTAACATCTGATTTTGAATACCTGGCCCCAGAATTTCGGGTTAGAGACTTGGGGACGTCTTCTGTTTTCTCCAGACCTGTCCTCTGCCTAAGAAGGATTAGACACGTGAGGGACAGAGAGAAAACCCGGTCTCTCCCTTCCAATGGAGTGGGTGAGTGTGGAGATGTTTAATTCTGGGAAAAGGCATTTAATTTGAAGTTAAGGTCAGCATTAAGGATGCACAGTAGAATTTTTCAAGTCAGGGAGACCTGGTGCAAACTCAAGTTTAAAAGTTCCTGACTCCATTGCCCCTAGGCAGTAATGTGTGAACATCTGTAAAATGGGAGCGTTGCACCCTCCGTGCAGGACTGAGTGGGTAGGAGTGTTAAAGGAGCACGCTCAGTGAAAAGCACAGGAAACACACCTCCTTTTTCATGAAATTCCTCCCCCGGGGGCCTGTGTGGTTCAGCTGGTTGCATGTCTGACTCTTAGACTCTTGATTTCGGCTCCGGTCACAATCTTATAGTTTGTGAGTTCAAGCTCGGCGTTGGGCTCTGCGCCGACAGTGTGGAGCCTGCTTGGGATTCTCTCTCTCCGCCCCTCCCCTTCTCTCTCTCTCTCCCTCAAAATAACTCAACTTTAGAAATTCCTCCCCTAAAGCTGGCCAAAGTGCAACTTCTCAGAAAGAAAGTAATATTCTTCCCAACTCTTAGCCACAGATATTTGACACCTGTAACCAAGAGATCAGTCTCACGGTGTCATAATCAGACTTTCTGTTTCCCAAGTGCCTTCTAATAAATTATCCCAGGACTTAAGGGGCTCTGCCAGCCTGGGGCGCGCACCCCAGCACATCTGGGGACAGAGAATGAGGGCAGCGAAAGCCACCCCAAGGCTTGCACTTGACTATTGTTTTTCATTATTAAAGGAAGTGTCTCTTTTAAGTATCCTTTCCCCAGGTTTGAGCCCCCAGGAGACTCTGGAGAAAGCCATTTCCACAGGACAGTGGGCAGGGCGTGTGACATTAAAAGACCCTGGGGTGAGCTTTCCCAGAAGCCCCTCCTCTGACACAGAAAGAGGGCCTAGACAACGATGTTAGAGGGAGCAAAAGATCTAGAATACACGTTTTCTTTAATTCAGCCCGTTCCTTCTTGTTTTATTTGAAAATGTAGGGTCTTTTCCTGGATTTATATTATTGTCATTAAATCATGGTCTCATCAAGCTAACCCATAAAAAACATTTGGGGTCTTTCACTGCGCAAGGGCTGGCAGGAGGCACAGGTGATGAAAGCCCCCCCCACTCCAGGCCCCTGCACCGCCCTGTGACACACTGCGCTCCACGCTTCATAGGAGACTGTGAACCTAACCTTGAGGACATTGCTCTGGGAGAGGGGAGATTACATTTATATTTATCCTGAGGGATACCTGCTATCTGCAAGTCTTGAAGTGATTTCAGGACCAGGACAACTACTTTTACTCCCCTGGTTTTTCTTTCTTTCTTTCTTTCTTTATTATTTTTTACATGTTTATTTTGGGGGGGGTGGGGAGAGACAGAGTGCGAGTGGGGGAGGGGCAGAGAGAGAGGGAGACACAGAATCTGAAGCAGGCTCCAGGCTGTCAGCACAGAGCCGGACATGGGACTTGAACTTACTGTGAGTTCACGGACCTGAGCTGAAGCCAGACGCTTAACCAACTGAGCCACGCAGGAGCCCCTCCCCCTGGTTTTTAAGTGGGGGAGGTGAAGCTTCCTGATGCTTGTTTATCTTCACGAGGGAATGCTGCAGCCAAGTAACAAATCAGTCAGCTTCAGACAATGACAGAAGGAAAAAGAACACTAGGGCTAGCTCACCCCTTTTCATTCTGCCCCTCACACCTGAGGGTGACAGGTGTTCACACTTCAGAGTCTCCTGCCCTGGAAGGGTCTGCTAGAATCTCCTGGGGGGCCAAGAGGATGACAGGTTGTGTAGTTTGGGCGGAAATCTACTTACAGTAATGACTTTCCGTTGACCTTCTTTTCCCCTGAGAATCACCTAGCATTGGGACAATTCATTCATTAATTCCTTTGCACTCTCATTCATTCAGCAACTTCTTGGCCCGCAGCTCAGAGACGGCTCCTTTTACTTCCATGGTCTTGCACGCGCTGCTTAAAAGGACTCTTATTTGGGGGCACCTGGGTGGCTCAGTCAGTTAAATGTCTGACTTTGGCTCAGGTCATGATCTCGCAGTTCGTGACTTTGAGCCCCATGTCGGGGTCTGCACTGACAGTACGGAGCCTGATTTGCATTCTCTGTCTCCCTCTCTGTCTCTGCCCCTCCCGCTCTCATGCTCGCTCACGCTCTCTCTCTCTGTCAAAATAGATAAATTTTAAAAAAGGGCTCTCTTCATCCTTTAAAACCCAGAATCCAATGTCGCCCTGTCAAATGTTTTCTGCTTCTTCCCTCTCTCACCTCAGAATGCCCCGAACAAAGTTCTCTATTATGTTGATTATTCTAAATCTAAAATCGATTCATTTTTCTGCCTTTCCAGTCCTGCAGCCAGCGAACTCCTGGGGGGGAATGGATCACTCTGTCTTATTAGCCTCTGTATGTCTGGCCCCTCATCAGAGCCTAGCAGGTGAAGGCTCTCAGTAGATATTTGGCGAGTGATTTAATGAAGCATTTTTCAGAGCAAACGTTTTCTAAGCGTGACCAATTAAAGCGGTATGCATGGGGGAGGGGAGCCAGGACCAACCGCTCCCGTGACAAACTCTGCTGAGCGGACTTGCCCCTGGGACTTCTTGAAGCAGGACCCAGGAGGGTGTGTAGGGAGGTGGCATTGAACAGAAGGAGCAGTAGATACTGCGGTGTCCTGCCGAGATCCGCTCGGCCCCTCCTCCTGGTTCCGTGTGCCCACGTCACTCCTGAACTTTGCTCTCTCATCCCTGTGACCCTTTCCAGAGAACTGCCCTTGAGTTCCTGGAGCTAGGCGGCAGGTGCAGGGTGCTGGGAGCGCCCGGGGACTCCCTCCAGGGTGACTGCCAGCGCCTGACTGGTGTGGGTGGATGTGAATGCTCAGCTCCCTTGCCTCAAGGGGAAATTTCAAGATTCAACTCATGTTCTAGAACTTTCTGAAGGATCAGGATCAGGTTGGGGCTGGGACTTTGTCTGAAACTGAGCTTTTGCCAGCTTCCTCTCTCTTCTACATCCTGTCCGCTCCTCCTCCCCATCTCCCCCACCAACACTCCCTTAACAAAGATCTGCCCCTGGGGTGGGGCCTTTCTCTGCCTCAGTCTGGTTGTAAAATGGAGACTAAAGAGTATCTATTTTTATTGTGGGGATTAAATGAAGTAATCCTCGTAAAACCCAACACAGAGCATGACACTTAGCAAGCATTTGAGCAACAGAACTCTCACATTGTAGCTAGCCCCCTGGAACCCCCCCCCCCCCACTGCAGCCAAACAAAGTCTGCATTTTCCACTCCCCACCCCAGGTAGCTTGATGCAGCTGAGTAAGTCAGGCCAGTTGGATTTGAGCAGAAGTGCTGAATGCACCTTGCAGGTAACATCCCTTGACGGTAAGGGGACTGGTCCACTTGGGCTGGCTGGAATGCAGGGGGGTGACAGTGGGAAATGGCGCAGCCCAGCCTTGACAGTGAGGTAGAAGCAGCACGCAGAACAAAGGGGCCCAGGACCTGGACACCCTTGAGCCACCCCACGGCCTGAAACCACCTACTCAGACGGTTACACAAGAGAGAAACTTCCAACTGATGTACGACCTTGTATTGGCATAGGGGCCAAACCTGTGCCTCCACTTCTACGGTCTCCCAGTGGAATGATCACTAGAGGAGAAAACTCTGAAATGTCTCCTAAAGTAGCCAGCTCCAGCACTGGAAAGAAGAGCCTCCTGCTTACCTGCACGATCTCGATCTCAGGTCCCTTCCCTCACTTAGTCTCTGTCTCTCTTTTTGCATGAAAATGGGATAAGGATGAGAAGTGTTATAAGAGAGAAAATTAAGGAACGACAACTCTAAAGAGGAGGTAACTTTGAGCTTGCACTTGAGCTGGTAGAAATAAAATGAGAGCGGGCAGGGGTGGGCAGACCCTGCCCAGAAGACAACTGTACGCCAAGTGCTAATTCTAGAATGCTTCTCTGTCGCCCTTTCCCTCACTTCCAAAGCTCAGCAACAGAAGCGGAATGAACCCGTCACATTCCTCCCACGGAGCCACTCTGATGCAATGGCAGTTGGAGACCCTGCTGCCGAGCCTGCAACACTTAGTAATTTTGTATAAAAGTCATGCAGTGATTGCCGCAATTTTTCCAAAAGTGAAAATAGACTCCGAAGAGATGAGTTTATTTAATTAGTGAACTGACACAATCACTCAGTTCAAGGTGTTTACTTGGTCCCTGCTCCTGCCTGGGGGCAAGTTGGCATCCTGAGGCGAAGAATATCGACATTATTTTTATTTAGAAGGGCCTGAGGCACAGGCAAGGAAGCACTAAGGAGGAAAGTTGGCTTTCAGCTTGGTCCACCCTCTAGGGCCATGCTTTTCAACCTTGGTACTGCTGACAGTTTTGATTGGAGAATTCTTTATTGTAGGGGGCTGTCCTGTGCACCGGACGATGCGTAGCCGTGTCCCTGGCCTCTACCCAGTAGACACCGCTAACACTACCACCTTCCCCGATGTGAAAACTGAAAATGTCTTCAGACATTACCAAGCGTCCCCTGGGGTGTATGTGCAAATTCTCCCCTTGTGACGGACCGCAGCTCTAGGGTCCGGCTAGGGAGAAAGGCAGTGGAAGCAGCCCCTGAATTTTCGTGGTTAGTTTGGTTTTTGTTTCCCCCCAAAACATCCGAAAACAGAATTGGAGAACAAACAGTTATGGGCCAACTGACAGAGTGAAGTTCAAAGGGTAGCAAGCATTCTCTGATCTTCACAGAAGTCCGAAAAAATAGACTATCACCAAGAGATCGCTTTGAGGACTGCGAGCAAGAGCAGTGGACATGCCAAAAAGAAAAAGGGCAAAGGAAGAAGAAAAAAAGCAGATGCCTGATTGTCCCTGATTCAGTCAGTAATGGCTGTCTCGTTCCTTTCTGCCAGCGATTGGTCGACAGATACCATATGATTCTGGGAAAGATATTCTTCCCTGATAATGGGTAGCTGGGGAGAAAGAGCCCTTTCTGCTCTGCTCTTCCATCCTAGTCTATGCCAGGATGGAATGTTTAGAGCCGTAGCAACCATTTTGCAACCATGAGACAGCAACCAGAGGTCAGAGTCCCTTGAAAACCTATGGATAGAATGCAGCTTCTTGATGATATGGCTGAACCAATGAACCAACTTTAGGACCATCTACCTTTAGGCTTCTCGGTAAGTAAACAGTTTATGTCCCTATGACTTAAGCTAGGGTTCGCCGGGCTTTCTATCATTTACTACCAAAGACATTACTAATTGGTGGAAATGTTTTCAACTAAAATTAATAGAATATCCAACTAAAAAAAATAAATAAAGGCAGAGAGTATTTTTCTCACCTAACAGGAGGTCCTGAGGTGGGTAGTTGGTCTGGTGGCTGTGCTGTGTCAGAGTTCTGAGCTGACTTATATGTGATTCTCCTGGCCTTTCCCTCATGGTCACAATATTGCTGCCACAGCTCCAAATATCATGTCCGCACTCAAACTGTGTTTAAGACAAGAAAGAAAGAGGTTTATCCCTCTCTTACTATCAGGAGAAAAAATTCCTTTCAAGCTCCTAGTAAACTATCCCTTGGTCTTATTGACGGAAACCAGACCACATACCCAGATGATGTGGGAGAGCGAGCACCTGGCATTGTAAGTCTCTGTCATGGGAGGCGGGTTCTTCCAGAAAGGGCTCTTCCAGAGAAGGATTGTTGGGTCAGCAGACAACGGTTCCTGCCACACAAAATAACTGCTCCTCTTATATACCCTGTGATCAGAATATATTTCCCTACTGAGGCTTCCTGTCCCACTCCATCCCTAACTGTCCTCCAAGTGGGTTGGCCCAGCTTCTGCACACCAGCCGAAGAGAAAACTGGAGCCAATCAGTTCAGTTCTGGCGGTCTTTCTCCGTGGCACGCGGTGTTGCTGTTGAAGACCGTTGCCCTGACAACAGCACTGCCCCGCCCTGCGGAGAAGCCCCTTTGCCTGCTGGGAGGCCCGTCCAGGATACACTGGTTCTCGTCGGGAAGACACACCTGGAGCACTAAGCCAACCAGAGGCGCTCCCGTCTCTGCTCCCTAAATGTCAGCTCCACGGGCTTGACCTCTTCCCGGGCCTGAAGTTGGTTCCAAGTAGTTGGGACACAGGGTCACACGTCCCCTTCCTCTAAATGAACTCTCCTGGGGCACCGGGGTGGCTCAGGTGGTTAAGCGTCTGACTCTTGATTTTGGCTCAGGTCAGGATCTCAAGGTCATGAGATCGAGTCCCGCATCGGGCTCCTTGCTGAGCGTGGAACATGCTTAAGATTCTCTCTCTCTGCCTCTGCCTCTGCCCCTCCTCTGCTCGTGTGAGCTGAAGAAAAGAATAAAACATGTTCATCCTCTAGCAGGGCCCCCCTTCCGATGCAATCCATTGATACATACACAAATGTGGCCGCAAAATTTAATCCTGGCGAGAGGTGCCCCCTCTACAAAGGCACCTGCTATATCAGATCCCTGCCCCCTGTGGATTTCCTGTAAGTCTGGCCCGTATCCTCCTGTGTAGCTCTGTTTTCTGCCCTTGCCTGGAGTCCAGAAAGCTGCCTTCTGACCCATTCGAGACTGGCCCTTATGAAAAATGAGGCCTCGAGTGTGCTCTCACTCCCCCGCTGGGACATATGGAAGCTTGTGTTTATTTTCAGAAACTGCTGCCTGATAGCTTTTTCATTGACAATGGGGATGCATTTGACATCATACATAATCCTGGATTGCCGATGTGGTTGATATTTCATGATGTCTATTAGTCATTTACATTTATAGAAACATCGGTCATGAAAAAGTAAACCTTTAATGCTTTGCTTTGGGTTCCCCCCCCCTTTTTTTAAGTTTATTTACTTATTTAGAGAGAGAAAGAGAGAGAGAGAGAGAAAGCAAGAGTGGGAGAGGGGCAGAGAAAGAGGTGGGGAGAGAGAATCCCAAGCAGGCCCTATGCTGTCAGTGCAGAGCCCAACACAGGGCTGGGTCTCACGAACTATGCGATCATGACCTGAGCTGAAACTAAGAGTCAGACGCTCAACTGACCGAGCCACCCCAGTGCCCTTCCCCCCACCCCTTTTTAAAAAAATTTTTATGGTTGAGAGTTTTTCTCTTAGCTGAGTTGTCTTCCAAATTTGGGGACCTGAATTACTCAAAAGAATCAGGGAGTTTGGAGATACAGTCTGAGGACAAGACTGATAGGTGGCAAGACAAAGAGGTATATGAAACGGCAGATTCCTCCACTCGGCGGGGAGGCTCTGGAGTAAAGGGATGACTCAACATACTGTTTTTCTTTTGCCGCGAAGACAACTGCCTACCAGGAAACCAAGGCTGAGCCCGTCATTGTGGAATTTCAGGCTGAGGACAGCCCACCACTAGAGACCGTGAGAAAGGACCCTCGGACGGCCTGGCCCTGGGCACTGGCTCCCAGGGCGAGGACACTTTGGGTTCTTCTGCATTAATTTGGCATTTCAGAACTGTTCAGGCCTACAGGCCGCAAACGTACAAGACATGGAGTCGCTGAGCAGGTTAGCGCAGCCCCTGAGAGTCACCCGGGGGGCTTCTGGGCCAATAGATCCAGGGCTGGTTCAATGCTGCTCTTCTCCTGAGAAATAAATATTTGGGCTTTGATGTCTGTACCTCTATCACACATGTAACTGCTCCTCTTTATTTGCGGAGGGGGGTTGTTGGTATTTGACTTGGCGATTTCAAACAAATTAACTTCGGTCTCTTAGCTTGGTCTCCCTGGGGGTGAACCGTCCTACAAGACTGCCAGTTGGGAGGATTTGCCAAGTGGAGGCTTCGGTTTCGTTTTCTGAAAACGTGGACTTGGGAGGTGGGGGTAGGGGGCGGGAGGCTGCCGTTCAGGGAAGAAGAGGTACATTCCGCCCTAGTAGAAAGGCCCAGAAATCAGCCCTGGAGGATAAATGACTGGAAGCATAGGCGTGCGAAGCAGAAGGCACTCGTTTACATGGCAGAGAGATGTGTGACCTCCTAGCCTGTTAGAACTATGTTCCCGTTCCCAGGAAATCCCCCGGTCTCTACAGTAATGGCTAATTAGACAAAAGCGCAGCATCCTCTAAAGCCCACTTGAATTACAGCCATGAAATAATAGATTTTTTGAGGAAAATAATTGTCTTATGTCCCTTCAATTTAAACCATGGAAATCACTGGAAATTACTTCATTGAAAAGAGAACATTTCTTCTTAACCTCTAAATTAAGCAAAGCTTTCCTGAACCAGATTTACGGCAAGATAATACTTTTCACTGTGTAATATACGAGACTCGTCACAGGGTTGTCACAGATTGAGGACACCAGCCATTCAGTGCTGTGGAAGTTTCCGCGAGGACAGGACAGCATATGGAGCCTAAGTGAACCAGACATTTTGTCTCAAGGATTAATGTCTTTTTAAGCCTCATCGGATTTGCATGAATGTGCTTAAATTTTTTTTAAACAGTTTTATTCATTTTTGAGAGACAGAGAGACCACAAGCAGGGGAGGGGCAGAGAGAGAGAGGGAGACACAGAATCCGAAACAAGCTCCAGGCTCCAAGCTGTCAGCACAGAGCCCAATGCCGGGCTCGAACCCATGAATCGTGAGATCATGACCTGAGCTGAAGTTGGATGCTTCACCGACTGAGCCACCCAGGCGCCCCTGAACATGCTTAAATCTAACTGGTTTCCTATGTTAGTGCTGAGTATTCCATAAAACTCAAAATCCCAGGCTACACCTATTATAGGCAGCTTACGTTAGCATGCCACCGTAAAACATGCTCTTACTTATTTTCATGATGTCAGGGACATCTTTTCATGTGACGGAGAAGTGGAAGAACAGCTTAGAATATCAGCATGTCTTCCCTTCTCGGTGAGTTCAATTTCGTTCATCCGCCGAGGTCCTTGAGGTATGCAAAGCAAGTCGATCCTCTAAATGGGCTCTAGACAGGAGTTTGCTGGAAATGTGGGGAGCCGAACGCGGCAAAGTCACTCATTGTGAAAGTGAAGAAAGCACGCAGGAGAAAACACATTTCAGATTATGAAAGGACTGGGTTTTGCTCCCACCGGGCAGCATACTCTTATACTGGATTTTGTTACTGTGATGCAGAAAAGTCTCTGAAACATTTTTTATAGGGCATTTATAGAACAGGAGACCAGAGCCAGTCTCTGCCACGGAACGGGGAGTTAGGGCCGCCGGCTACTCTGCCCTCCCGAAAGCCCCCTGCGTGTGAATGAGTGACACACGCCCCGCGTCCACTGCAATCCTCTGTTTTGCAAATAAAGACAAACAGTTTGCCTTGCACGACCGCTGGGTCCTCACTGTGGCCACGCAGGAACGTTATCGAGAAAAGTGAGGAAGCACAGAGAGAGCAGTTGCAACACCGAATCGGGACAGCTGTCCCCTTGTGTGCACTGAGGGCTGTGGTGAGCACACCTGCGGAAGGCTGGGGGCGTGGGCCTGTCAGTGACAGTGACGAGGGGGGCTGGCCACGCCCTGGGGACTCAGGCCATTGGTGCAAAGGGACAAAAACACTGCTTTAGAAGGAGATGCAAAGCCCTCAATCCAAGATGATACAGTAAACAACAACCACTACCACGCTGGTCGTAACAGCAAGTTTCAACAGATCCACGAAACCAAAGGACATCGAAATGTTCCACTGACTTCCTCTTTCTACTTTCTCTTAATGCTCACAGGATGTGGGCTCTGACCGACGAGGGTACAAACAGAACCTCTTCTATCTCTTCTGGTGAATCTTCAGCCCTGACAGGATTCCCAAGACCAAGCTCCAAGTGCTTAAAATGAGAGCAAGCCGGAGCGCCTGAGGGGCTCAGTCGGCTAAGCATCCAACTTTGGCTCAGGTCATGACTTCACGGTTTGTGAGTTGGAGCCCTACATCGGGCTCCTGTTGTCAGCACAGAGCTTCGGACTCTCTGTCTCCCTCTCTCTCTGTCCCTACCCAAGTCACGTGCTTGCTCGCTCTCTCTCAAAAATAAACATTAAAAAAAAATGAGAGCAAGTCATTTAGAACAGTAACTCCATCTTCGCTGTTATTTGGAAATACTACTTCGAGGATTAACAACACACAAATACATACTCACACCCACGTGTGCATGGAGAAGACAAGACTGAGCTAGATCCACTAGTTATTCTGTAAGTGCTTATTAGCAGAAGGCCAAAAACAATGACAAAGACAACGATTTTACTCCTGGAGCTGGAGAAGTTTCCCTATGGTTTGAGTTTCCAGCGTGTGACTCACAGGAGTGGTCGTGTTTCTGTACTATTACTGAGCCTTACATGAGTCGTTCGGCCACCTTTCTTTTCTTCAGTATCAGTGTTTGTACTGCCGAGTTCTTCATTTAGAAGATTACGAAATTTCACAGGAGCAGCGTGTCTGTGGCACAAACAGCAAGAGGACGTCAGCATCTATCAAAAAAGGGAAACAAAAGAAAAGCCACTTACTTTCCATGAATCCTTTTGGACTCTGCGTCTCCGTGGCTTCCGAAGAATAAAGCCCAAAAGGACAAAATCATTTCGGCAAAGGGGCTGAGGATGGTGTGTTGCGCTGGGTGAAGACGCGGGAAGCCGGGCCTGGGGCACCCACCTGCATCACACCGGCAAGCGGGGGAGCTCGCTCCAAGGGCCCTTCGGCCGTGCCGAGGAGGACCGCCCTTTGCAGCCATGCTCAGCCGACTTGAGGCTACAGCAGGGTGAAGAACCCCTTAAAAAGGTAAACTCTGCTGTGCTCGAAGAATCCGGGCTCAGGTCCGCTGGTACGGCCAAGTTCATGACTGCACAAGCCTGTTCCCCCCCTCCCGCTGAGCACTTGGCCACCTCCCCTCCTGTCCACTTCCGCACCCGGAGCCTGGGGCTGCCCTAACAAAGTACCACAGACTGTGTCCTGGGAGTGGAGATAAAGGAGGAGGAGAAGGGGAAAAAGAAGAGGAGGAAGAGGATGAAGATGAGGGAGAAAAAAGGAGGGCAAGGGAGAGAAAAGCAGACATGATGTGCCTCCTGACGCAAGAACACGCTGCCACCTACGGCCTTGCCAAAAGGACTCGAAAGAAGCCTGATGAAGCCTCTGATTTCAGCTGCCAAACCTCAGGAAGTACACAGCGCAGGGGAACACAGCGAATTGTACCACGAGTAGGCAACCAGCAAGATCCAGACCGTGAGACACCGCAGGTGAAATGTCCCTCTGCTTTAGAGAGAGGAAGGGAACCCGTCGATCCAATGGCACTAAAGACACCGCGGAGGTGTTGAAATGGCAAGATGAAACTCGAAAGACCAGGAATGCACCGCCTGGTGATGGGACCATAAAGAAATGCAGGGAGTGAGAAAAGGGAAGGAGTGGAGAGACGGCAGAGGGGCTTCCGGGGCGACCTGCAAAGCCGTTTCATGACGTGAGCAGTGAGTGGCTAAGGGATGGTCCCCTCACAGCTCCTGAAGCTACGTGCCAATTTCCCTGGCTTCAGTGTCTTCTATTTCATCACCTTTTTAAAGGGGGAGATAGGAGAGAGAGAAAGTTGTCAGCCTTTTCTTCCCCTGCAACTTGCAATCAGGGCAGCGCTGATCTGGGGCTTCCGGGGGCCTCAATCTGGAGCCACCCAACAACGGCGCAGTATTTCCAGGGCAGTGGAAACAGGGGTGCATTGCATTGCATTCCTGCGTATTAAAAAGGGGTGCTTCTGAGTGTGGTGAGCTGACGAAGGACACGGCACCGAGGTCTCCACAACACCTCCTATGGATGGACGGCGTTGCCCGGTAGCTGTGTGAGGAAGGTTAGTTCCGAGAAGTCAACTGCTTTTGCTCAGTCCTCTTTTCCTTCCTCGGGCGGGTTCTCGGGTTTGCTAGCCGACTAAATTACACAGTGCCATAGCTAGGACCTGGGAATTCTCCCAGCTCAGTGTTTTTGTAATGCCTTCCCCGCGCCCCTTCTCCCCCCACCCCAACCCCCACCCCCGGCCACCATCAGCATCTCTGGGGCTTATTTAGGATGTGGACCTGGCCCCACTCAAGATCCGGGTGAAGGAGGGCTAGATCCCGCCTTACGTGGCTCCCTAAATGACTCCCACACTTCCTGAGGTTTGACACCCACGGGTCTAATCCAGCCTCGCTTTTATCAGGTGAGGAAAGAGCATCTCGGAGAGGAACAGGGCTCTCCAAACCGCTGTTCAGGAAACGAGCACAAAACCAGGACTAGAACTGCGCACCCCTATTCCCGTTTCCTGCCCTTCCCAGGCAGTCACTCATTCCCTGCCTCCTTCAGCCGCGTAAGGCCTGGGAGGTACATTTTCAGATGGAACAGACTTAGTTACAATGCCTACTAACAGATGAGACCAACAGCAATTTTTTAAATTCCCGTGATGTATAATTACAGACCGACGTGTTCTGGGAGAGAAGAGCAGAGACCTGCCACACTGTCCAGCCAGCCAGGGGGTTGACTTCCATGGGCAGGTCACATCCGAGCAGAGCACGAGGCTGGGCGGGACTCTGAGGTCAAAGGGCATTCGGCTCAGTGAAGGGACTCGGAAAACAGCTGGAGGACCCTGAGGGGCCGAGGCGGGAGGAGGGTGGAGCCGCGTTCCCCGTGCACTCCCGAAATCCAGCTGGCCCTACCCAACCCTGTGATTTAGCAGGCCTGGGGGAGATCCCAGGAATTTATATTTTAAAGCTTCCCGTTTATTCTACTGTGCGATGAGGCTTGGGAACTTCTGGCCTGGGAGATTTGAGGAAAACGGAAGCAACGGAGGCTAAGTGATGAGCCGACTTTGATTTCTCACTCGGTCCCTCACCGTGCTCTTTTGTCAATGGAGACAGAAATACCTGCTTCACAGGGTCGGGCCAGATAATCTCTGCAAAGAACCAGCTGGGGCCTCGGTACCCTGGTATACGCTCAGTACATAGTGACTGCAATTCGGTCCAGGCCTCTGGTTTCCAGAAGGGTTATTTTTAGAAGGAAGGATTATTTTTATCACTCTGCAAAGTATCCAGGGGTTTTGGGGATACTCCGGTTTATACCCTTCCCAGAACAATCCCTATCCCTTCCACCCTCCACTCTGTACCCCCCGCCCCAGCTGAGAGCAGGAGATTTAGGGTCAAGGCCGGTTTAAATCTCCACCCCGCGCCCCCCTTCCCCGCCCCCGGGCCTTGCTCTATTCCCAGCTAGCCATATGGGTGAATAATCTTTTCCCTAAAAATAGACAACAGGCAGAGGCTCCATCCAGATTGGATTTCACCTCTTGTTTTTTAAGGCTGTCAATCTGGCAACCAGTACCGAGGCTAAATTATCTTCTTGAAAATCTTAAATGATGAGAAGAAAGCCTCAGGGGTATGAATGCTTGGCGCTGGAACGGTTAGATGGCAAAATCTGCAGATCTGAAAAATTGAGCAAGAGATTTGAACCACAACTATTTATTCTTGCAAAATCAGCACAGACTTCTGGACGGTTTCGGCGGCAAGGCAGCACCAAGACCATGTGGCACAATGAATGACCGGAGGGGACCGCGGGGCGGGGCGGGGGGGGGGACCCGGAATTTGCTTCCAGACAGTGTCACAATTACTTTCAGGTCTAACGTCTAGTGCCTTCGTCCTTCCAGGAGAGAACAAAACAGAGTACAGATTACAAGGCAGGCGGGGAGGATGCGAGTGATGGGGAGGGAGTGAGAAGCCAGGTGGGAAAATGGGAATGCTGGGGTTGAGGTTTGCCCATCACCTTTCTCTCTGGACAGCTGCCCCACGTTCTCCCGAACTATTTCGGCTTCTCTGTGGATGACCCAGACTTGTCTGTGCTGGGTGCCCTCTACGGGTCAGCGTCACCCCTCATGCGTCCCTTCCTCTATTCTCTCAAACACAGCTGACACAAGCCAGTGTGTTTACTGTCTTTGCTGATGCCGTCAAGTGACAGAAGACTATGATGCAGAACAGGAAGCTGTAAAAACTGGACTGGCAGATTCCGCCCGGTGCTCCTAGAGATTCTGGGCTGCGAACTTGTACAGGATTCTGGCCCCTCCACCAACGTTTATGTTCTCGTAGCTGTAATTCCCAGCTTTTTAATTTTTTTTTTTTTGAGAGAGAGAGGGAGCACAAGCTGGGGAGGGGCAGAGAGAGAGGAGAGAGAGAGAGAGAGAGAGAGAGAGAATGAATCCCAAGCAGGCTCCAAACCCAAAGCAGGGCTCGATCTCATGATAGTGAGTAGTGAGACCTGAACCGAAATCAGGAGTCAGACACTCGTCCGACTGAGCCACCCAGGCGCCCCTATATTTCCTAGTTTTGCGTTCATTTCTTCATTACCAATCAACAGTCATTTCTGACTGTCTCCCTAGCCTGCAACCACCCACCTCCCCCACCCCGCCCTTCGTTCCCTCTCGTCCAGGGGCCTGTCTCCACTCAGCCCACCCTTCTTTCATGCTCCTTCTTGTCACTAACTTCTTCCAAGCCCAGGGACTCACGAAACAGGATAGCCCTTCCTCTCTGCATTACAGAGCGTGATTTTAAGATGAGCAGGCGGACAAATGTGCCTGAAGCAGAGGTGTGATGAAAAGGGCCTCATTAACGAGTGGGGTTGTATCTCTCACGGGCCCAGAGTGCTGGGGTGCAGAGGCAGCTTTGGTGTTCAATAGCACAAGGGAAAATGAAGACGTTTGAGGATGAGAGTAATACAACCCACGCGGTGTTTTAGGAAGATTTGAATGCAATGAGATATGAACAATTTTGGAAAGTTATAGAGGAATCCCCTTGTGCAAGAAACACTTTTTATTTAAACAAACTTCTAAATAACTTATCAATAAATTCATACTTCATCAGTTTGTTTGTTTTATGATTCGTAGGTAAATGCCGGCTTATTTCATTATGAGTTTTTCACGGTTCGCGATTCTTCAACCTTTCCCCAAGTTTTTCGTTCCTTAAGGACACTCTGTGTGCCAAACATCTTCCAAACACTTCTCACGAGTTCTCGTTTTCAGTGAAGAAAATTCATACAGGCACGAAATGGGCAAGTAACTTGCCAAAGGCCACGCAGCTAGAAAGTGGGCAAGCTGGGATTCTAAATTCTTCCTGACTGACATCAGTAACTGGGACTAGGTCGTAGTTACCTGGAAAGGTAATTCTGGGGGGAGCCTGGGGTTGGTGCTATGGGAAGACACAGCCAAGGAAAGGTTAGTAAGATCTCTGATGCCTTCAAAGAAAGTTGGCATGTATACCTCACGGACTTAACCACTACGGTCCCAGGTCAAACAGAAACTGCATGTGCAATGTGGCTCTGGGGTGAACTGGAAGTTTGCTTTAAATGTATCTGAAAAAAAACGCCTGGCTCCAAGCAGACGGGGCTCTGACCAGCCAAGAGCCTGAGGGAAATACAAAGCCCTGCTCGGTAGTAGCGGATGATAATCTCGTAGTCTCCAGCCAGGCCTGTCTCAACGTCCATCTCAGCTCAGACTCTTGAGGGGGCCTCACTTGGCTTTTCTTTTTAATGTTTATTTTATTTTTTTATTTTTGAGAGAGAGAGAGAAAGAAAGAGAGAGAGAGAGAGAGACCATGAGCAGAGGTAGGGCAGAGAGAGACACACACACAGAATCCTAAGCAGGCTCGTGGCTCAGAGCTGTCAGTACAGAGACCGACATGAGGATTGAACTCATGAACTGTGAGATCATGACCTGAGTCAAAGTCAGAACCTTAACCAACTGAACCACCCAGGCACCCCGTCACTTGGCTTTCAGAGGTGCTCCTGGGGTGGCAGATGTGGCTGGCGGATAACTGTAACCCAGACCTCAGCGGCCCCCCAGCTCAGGGTCTGCCCTGTCAGTTTTGCCCACATCACTCCAGGGCAAAACTCAGCCCCTTTGCCAGTTTCTACCGTACGAAATTAAAAAACTCGCTTGCACCGAGCACAGTCTGAAGTCAGCCACTGCAGTGAATATAAAAACATGGTGGGAAATTATACCCCAAGTGTCCGTCAATAGGTGAATGGCTATACACACGTAATGGAATGTTACTCAGCCATAAAAAAGAACAAGATCTTGCCATCTGCAACAACATGGATGGAGCTAGAAGGTATAATGCTAGATGACATGAACCAGCCAGAGAAAGATAAATACCATATGATTTCACTCACATACAGAATTTAAGAAACAATTAAACAGAGAAAAAGGAGACAAATCCAAAAAACAGACTCTTAACTCTACAGAACTGATGGCTACCAGAGGGGAGGCAGGTGGGGGGGATGGGCAAAACAGGTGAAGGGGGTTAAGAGGCACCTTAATCTTATCAGGGCACCGAGCTGGCTCAGTCAGGTAGAGTGTGCAACACTTGATCTTGGCGTTGGGAGTTCGATACCCACATTGGGTGTAGACATTACTTAGAAATAAAATCTTAAAAAAAAAAAAAAAAAAAAGAGAGTGCACTTATTGTGATGAGCACTGAGTAATGTCGAGAACTGTTGAACCACTATATTGTACACTTGACACTTATAGAACATTCTGTGTTAACTGTACTGGGATTTAAAAAAAGAGTGGCGGGGCAGGACCCAGCTCAACACCCATCTGCCCTCACTGTCCTCCCCTCTCCCTCTCAGGACCAACACAAACCTCTCTTGTCCCTTTACCTCAGGGCTTGACCATGTCCTGGGGCCTTACTCTCCTTCCCAAGAGATAGATCAAGCAATTTCTTCCCAAACAATCTGGTATTCTCTCCAAGACAAGCCTGGGGAATAAAAGCTCTTTATCTTACAACGTAAATGTGGCTGGGAAATCTGACGAGGGAAAGGTTTTTCCCAGCCCAGAGATTTGACTCGTTTCTTATAAAAACTGAGGGAGAAAAAGTTCAGCCACAAAAAGGCTGAGAAGTTCACAGTTGGGCCGCTGTTTAGTTCCAGCTGCTGAGCAGGAGTCTGTAGCCATAACAAGTTCCTGCAAGCTGCAGGCGCCGTCACGCTGCAGTTTGCTCAAGTTGCACTGCAGTCTGGGGGAAAGGCCGAACTTCTTTTTAAAATTTTTTAAATATTTATTTTTGAGACAGAGACAGCGTGAATGGGGGAGGGGCAGAGAGAGACACAGAATCGGAAGCAGGCTCCAGGCTCTGAGCCACTAGCACAGAGCCCGACGTGGGGCTCGAACTCACAGACCGTGAGATCATGACCTGAGAGGAAGTCAGACACTTAACCGAATGAGCCACCCAGGCACCCCAAAAGGCCAAATTTCTTAACATGAAATTCAGAGATGCCAGAATATTCTCTCGCTTGAACACAGAGGTCATTTTCTCACTGCTTCCTGTTTTGCCTTCATCTTTGACCGTCAAGATTCTGCTGAGGAATTAGCCCTTGTATCAAAAGCCCGTCCACACTGCTGTCTATTGTTCTCTTTTAAATCTCAAGTTTGAGAGTGCTACTTGCCAGTGGCAGGACCGAGGCCATACAGGAAGTGGTCTGTCGTTTCTGAATTCCCAGTGCTGGTGGGCGCACTGACAGTCAACCAGTCACTCAGGACCTCCTCACCGCCCCAACTTGCCCACTCCTAGCTTTCCATGCTCACCCTCCCCGCATCATTTTCCCCTTTCGAATGAATTAAAAGCAAAAAAAAAAAAAAAAAATGTGGAGTAGAGGAAACTCCTTTTCCAGATTTAAATCACTTTACTGAAAGTAGCAAGATTTTCCTTCTCCATCTTCCACCAATGCTGGTCTCTGTAGAAGTGGCCACTGTTTCCCCTGCTGAGTGCCTTTACTTCCAACCCAAGGTATTTATAAGGCAAAGGCCATGTCTTTATTTCAGTATCTGCTATATGCAATACAAGTTTAATTCTATTAACCCACATGCTTTGCCCTTTCTGGACCTCAGTGCTCTGATCTGTAAAATGGGCACAATAATAACTACCTGTAGGCTCATGGTAAATTAGAAATGCGATTATATTCGCAAAGCATAACCCCCCACCCCAAATAGTTGGTCTTTAATAATTCTAGTCCCCGTTGCCGTTTCTTCCCTGGATTTAGAGGACAGAATGTAGCCTCTTTTTGCCAGCTAAAGCCGGACAAGCTGGCGTGGGCAGTCTTTCTGCTACCTGCGGGAAGCCGCTGGGAGGCTTTCAGAAGGCCTGCTGGAGCTTGCAAGCTTTTGCCTCCCTGAAGCCCGAGATCAGAAGTCGGGAGAAGGCAGGGCAGCCCTGTAGGTCCGAGCTTACGTACAGTAAGAGGACCTCAGACCTGCACGTGTGGCCAATCACACGTTCATTCAACGGCGTTCGTGATCCCCTCCGTGGTCAAAGGCATAGGGATAGTTGTGTTTTAAAAGCACATTCGGGGCTCTACCAGCTCTCGCTGACACAGCCCATCATCCCACCCCGTCTCGAGCGATGAGGCGCACTCAGGTTCAAACCCCAGCCTCACCGCTTGGCAGATGTGTTGTTCTGGACAAACCACCTCGGCTTTCCGCGCCCCATCTCCTCCCCTTCAACGCCCCTCCCCACTTCTGCAGCTCCACACGGCCCTTGAAAATCACGCGGCACCTTTCTCTACCGACTATTTTGCTGTGAATCTCTCAGAAGTTGGTTTTGTTTTTTTTTAGATACTTCCTGGATAATGCTTCTGCTTTTTAAATTCATCCGGAGCACAGAGGACGATGCATGGCATCCGGTGAGTGAGAGAAAGATGCACTGAGAAGCAGGCGAGGGCAGAAGGAACAGAACCCGCAGCGGCCTCGGCAGGACCCCCCGGCGATGGCACCCGGGGCAGAGCTGGATGGGTCACATCAGATGCTCCTGCTGCGCCGAGCAGCCTTCGGCGAGCAGTCCACCGCCGGGTGGGCGGGTGACATCGGGAGTCCCAGCACCGCGGGCCTGGCCCTTGCTGCCTCACAGACAAATGTGGCTGTCAAACCCGGCTCCGTTTCTTAATACTGTAGCCCCCACTCAGGGACCGGGGACGGGGAGCCCATCCAGAACCGGCTCTCGAGCCACTGGCTTTCGGCATAAAGGAAACTTGTTCCTCGGTCCAAATCATGAAGGAACTGATAACAATCTGTTGCCAAGGTAGCTATTCTTCCAAGATGGTCAAACAGAGAAATTACTCACATGGTCGATCGTGACGTAATTTTGAACCCAGTGGCCATCTGGCGGCAGGTCAAGCCGCGGGGCCAAAAGCCCATGCGCGTTTTTTTTTCTTTGCTTGCAATTTCCCTGAGACCCCGGGCATGGGAACCCCGTCCACACCCCCTTGGCCCTCACAGCCAGAGGGAGCGGCGGCATGCCTGGGAAAGAGAAGAGGTCCTCTGTGGGACAACTCAGAAGGCTCCCGTGCCAAAGTCCCCCCCCCCCCCCCCCCCCCCCTCCTCCCCGTCCAGCCCTTGTCAATGCTGCCTGCGGAGCGGAGCCCAGGGAACAGGCTGTCAGCTCTTTTCAGGGCTGAGAAAGTCAGGCTTTCTGTCGCCTTGGCTGGGCCGAGGGACTTGGATCGCTGGTCGTCAGCCCAGGATTTGCTCAGAGAGGAGCGAAGAGGGATGGGAAGCATCAGACCTTTCACTCTGGGGAACCGGGGACTCGGAGCTGGGGGAACCCTTCGCGGCCACCCCATCCCCTCGGCTGATGAGAAACGGAGCCCTGCTGGAGTCGCACAGCTCAGCGCCCAGGGCTCCCGCCTGCCCAGAGCCAGAAGGTCTGAGCAGATCGCCCGCGCTGGGCGATCACGACCTCCGCTCGGCCCCTGCTGCTGGCTCCTCACAGCTACTGCGGTGCTCCCGACCGCGGCCCTGGCGAAAGAGCAGACTCCTTTCCCAACTCCCCATCCGCCTACGTCCAGCTGCCCCCCCCCCCCCCCCCCCCCGCAGCCCGCTCGGCTCCGCCAGCCAGCCCGCCCTAGCTCAAGCACCCCCAGGGATGCGGATTCCTGGAAGAGCGACTCCAAATGACACTAACACCTTGTCATAGTGGAGAGAGGAAGAGAACAGCCAGAGCAGGCCGCAAAATCTGACTCTGCCACTTCCTCACGCTTTATGCTGGTCACATCACTTACTTTTTCCGAGCTTCAATGACCTCATTAGTGAAACGAAGATAATAATATGTCCCAAGGAAGATTTTAAGAGTTAAACGAGAATCTAGGGAGCACACACGGCATCATGTCTGGCACAAGGCACACCCGGCAACTGGCAGCTGCTTCTCTTTGGGGTCTTCCATCTTATGGGGCGGGTGGGGGGCATCTCTTGGTGGGTCCCTACACCATCCTTCACTCTGGGCGTTTACTGTCTGCTTTCTTCAGTGGTTCTGGCTGTTGCTGATTTTCACTCGAAGCAAATGCCGTTCCGTAAATGCGTGCTGAACACCTATCACGTGCAGGCCCTTGTGGAGGCGGAGGATGCAGCCACCACTCGGTCCCACTTCCTGCCCTCTACGTGCTCATGGCCAAATGAGAAGGCAGGGAAAGCAGTCAAACACAGAGCGGCAACTTTGCAGGCAGAATGGGTACAACTATGGCCTGGAGGAGTCAGGAGGTGGGGTCATACGCTTCATGATATGAGTATTATCTAAACTCCTCTCCTGTTCTGGCAAGACTATGGTTGTCCTCCCCGTGGAGAAGCCCTGGGGGCCAGGGTGAAGAATAAGAGTTGCTATGGTGGGCTCCAGAGCATGGACTCAAGCCCTGAAAGGCAGTGTCTGAGGGGAAGTCTGGATCAAGAACTAAGAAGACTGTCAGTCCTGAGCCATAATCCCAAGGAGCTGCCAAGAGCCTGAGGCAAGGATTCAGTGCATTTGATTTACTGAAGAGGTTTTCTCCAGACGAGGGGAGTGAAGGAGAAAGGGCAAGGCAGGTCTCTGCTGGTGTCTAGCTTCAACCTTCCCAGAGGGAGCTCTGGGGCAAGAATTGTCACGTGGAGTTGACTCCACAATGAGACAAGGAGGTTAGACTTTTATTCTCTGTGTCCATCAGTCATTAGTTGGGTGTGGTGGTGCCTGCTGGACTAAAGATAATTTGGGAGGGATGTGGGCATCTCTGAGCCTTCAGTAGCCCACAACCACAGCTTCTGGAAGATAGATGTGCTGGCCTGCTGTGCTGTCCAGTTAGAGGCTTCAGCCCAAGGAGGCTGGATAAAGGCAGAACCTGGTGGTGACAGCCACATGGAAACTGAATATAGAAGGTTCTAGAATCACAAAAAAAAAAAAAAAAAAAGAGGCCTTGATATCTTGGAGGGTATGTGAGAGAGAGTGAGAGACAATACTAACTCTAGCAGCTTTTACTGAGTTTTCATATTTTAGAAATAGGACCTCATTGAATCTTCCCCCAAATCCTACAAAGTATCCATCTTGCTTATGAGAAAACCAAGGCTCAGAGAGTAGTCTGTTGCCCAAGTTCGCCAGAGCCAGAACTGGGAACTGAACCCAGATCCTCGTTACTCTCAACTAGCATTTCTACACATCTTGCCGTGGCCTTGACCTTTCTTTAACTGGTCCCAGGCTGTTTCCAGACATTGTCTTTACAGCAAGCACCCTTGAGGGATGAAGTCACAGCTCCCCCTGGCAGAGATCAGCCTGCTCTAACACGGTGGGTTGCTCAAGCCCACTGCTCCTTTCCTGTGGGCAACCCCCTGTGTGGGGAGCCATCTATCTACACCCACCTGCACAGCCTCTGTGGGCCTGGGGCCTCAGGGAACTGATAGGATGCTCTGGATCCTGCTGTTGCCAGGAGTCATAAAGCCTCTGGTCCCTGACTTGGAAGGCTTCTGTCAGCATCCACGCAATGGTGTCAGGCTACTTCATTATGTTACAACTGGGGGAAATCTCAGCCCCTTCATAGCCCTTGGCATCTGGCGTTAGTCACTCTCACTTCCAGCTACCATAGCCTCCTTAGTGAGCCCACAAACACACAGAAAAACTTTTACCTCAGACCCTTATACCCAAAATCTCATTTCTTTCCACTGTCAAAGCCAAATAGCACCTCATTGCTATTTACTCATATCAAGCGTCTCAATGGGATGCCAGCCTCCAGCCCCTGTTTGGTGGTTCCCCCAGCAAAGCCTACAAAACCCTTTGCAATTTGCCTTTGGAGCTGTTATGGTCTCAATTCGGAAGTCTCTCACTGCAGCAAAACCAAACTTCTTTCTCTTCCCAAAGCCCTTTCATGCTGTTCCTTCTTCCTGGAATTATCCTTCATGGTTTTTGTCTGGCTCAGTCTTTATGATTTAGTTCCAGAGATACTTCCTCCAGAAAGCCTCCCCCTCCTCGTGTGGTCTAGCTAGCTCGGTTGGGTCTTTGTCTCCCAGCCCCCGCATGTCACACAGAACAGCATCAGCGGGTACCACAAATGCTGGCTGACTTTGGCTGTTCTTCCAGTACTGGGAGCTCCTTGGAGGCAAGAATCATCTCTTGCTCATTCTGATATCAGTGCTCAGCAGGAGCGGTGCCCAGACATATTTCTTTAAAAAATAAAAAAAATGAATGAATGCCCACCCTCTGCATAAATTACTTCCCTGACCACTTCTGACCCAAATGATCTCATTCCTCCAACCTCTTAACTCCTCCGAACCCCCTGGAGATGGTGTTATGACAGTATATATATGGGGATGACTCGGCATTTCTCACGTGCACCCCTTAGAGGTTTGAGACCATATCTTCTCTTTGTTCAGACAGATCTTAGATCATTTTGGAGTTTTTCTGGCTTTCAGTTTTATAGATAGATCATTTTTAAATCCCTAAAATCCTAATCCAATGAAAGCGAAAAGAGTTATGGAATATATTCAATTTTATTTAGGTTAATGGGTGAATTTCGATCCAGCTCTGAGTGCATGCTAATTCGCAGGTCTATTTCTAACATAATAACTGAATCAATCTTCTAGGAGAAGAGAAGGACGCTCTTTCTCACTTCCCTCTGCCCATTTGCTGTCTCTGAGCAGGTTTCGGGAAGTGAATTTATTTAAGATTCAACAAATATTTATCAAGCATCTAATAACATTCCCACCCCCAGGCACCTGGCCAGCGTCCCAGGCAGTGTATTGGCAGGGAGTGCAGCTCTCCTGATTTATAAGTCAGAGACTGAGCAGAGTCCCCACTGCAGCGTGGACAGGCAAGCTGCCAAGTTTGGTTGATTGGAAAATCCAAAAGGATCATGAATAAACATATAGGTGGATGGATGGCCTTTTGACAGCTATACTTCAAATGTGGTTCATGCTGCACCTTCTCGACTCATCAGAGCACACCTTTTCCAGGAGCAGCCTGAATGCTCAGCAGCTCAAGTCAGGGGAGGGCTCTCTCCAGGCAGTAATGGAGGGCGGACAGCCTGCAAACAGTCATCAGACAGAACTGCTCTCATGTGACAAAGCAGACGGTGCCCGGTGAGGAGAGAGCCAGGCTTCCCCTTCATCGAACCACTGTAAATCCCTTTCAAATTCCAGTTTAGTTCCTTGCGAAAGAAAGCCAAACTTCTGGCCTATTTTGTCCCTTCCAGATGCACGATGGAAAATACCAACGTGTTGAAGTGAGAGGCCAGCCCTTCTCCGCCACCATCACGGGGAGGCCCAGTGTATTCTGTGGGCTGAGACCCACGATCTGCAGGTAGCTGGCAACATTTGGAGAAGGCAATGTTTCAGTTAAGAGAAGTCATGGGGTTCAGTGGTTGAAAATGCGGTCTTTAAACTCAGCCAGAGGAGGATTCTAGTTCTACCCCTGCCGCTTATCCACCGAGTGGTAATAGGGTGCAAGCTGCAGTTTATCGGTGACCGGATTGTTCTCATTTGTCAGTCAGAAGCAGTGAGACTTCCTCTCTGAATCATGCTATGGCCATGTGATGGGGGGATTCTACCCCTCTTGAAACTGCTCCTCTTTTTGACATACTCCTCAAACCTGTGTGGCTTTCCCCGATATACTCCCCAGTCCCAAGAAGAGGGGTACTGGCCTCTCATCTATGTCCCCGTCAGACTGTTTTACCAAAGGGGTGACTATGTGGTCCCACTCGTTTCTGTATGATGGAGAGATCTTCTTTCTTGCTTCTCACCCCTAACCAGCTAAAGATAACTTCTCTTTGCCTACTCATATGTTCCCTTTTCCCTACCTCCTAAGAAGACTTTAGTCTTTACTGGCCAAGTTATTAAGTGTTTGTGATAACACTGGGAACATGAGTAGAGAGAAACAGGCCCTGAGCTGTCACAAGAAACTGGGCACCAGGTAGAGTTCAGACAGAATTTGACCACTGAGATGTTCTGGGGCACCTATCTGCCAGCTGCTGGAAAAGAAGGAAAGGAGACTTTGAAAGGGTTTGAGGAGGTATAGATTTGTTCCCCATTAATATTCCTTAATTCTTTTTGCAAGTAAAAACTTATAATTTCGTTTTAATTTTAAACTGTGTGTTTTAAAATGTCTCTGTACACCAACTGAGCCACGTAAAGCCCCCAAACGTATTAAGGTTTCACTCGTATCTTCAGCACCGAGGACAGTATCTGACACATACCCGGGATTTCAAATGGTGGTTGGAATACTGCCTGAACACAGTGGCGGGGGAGGGGGACGAAATGCTCTGATGCATCTCTCGTCTGAGCCATCCCATCCTCCCTCGCAGACAGTGATGCCAACACAAAGACAGCTGTGTAGAAAGGTACAGAAATTTGGAGGGCTATGCTCGATTTGATAATAGATCACTTAAGGGTATATTTTCAGCGCTCAGTAATTCCCTGAAGCTGTCCTTCTATTACACGATAGTGACCTCTGTGGCCACGCAATTCATCTAAATGAAAATAATCAGGCTCTCTCTTTTTGGAGCCTGGGCTGAGACTAATGCAATGGGCTCAGCCTGGGCTGGTTAGCTCAGACAAAGCAGTGAAATCTATCTGTAGAGAGAGAAGGAAAGAATGGAGAAATGAAAGAGGGATCAATAAAGAGGTATGTGTACCCAGGGCTCTCTGAAATTGCTTTCTAGTGAAAGTTGATTTTGGCCGAAGCTAGTTTGACACTGTACGAAAGTAAAAAGACACTCCACAGAATGGAAAAAGTAGTCGCAAATTATATATCTGATAACATTTTGCACAGTACACATCTGATAAGGGACTTGTATCTAGAACATATATAGAAAACTTACAACTCAATAATTTTTTAAAAAACCCATGATTCGGGGCACCTGGATAGTTCAGTCAGTTAACGGACCAACTCTTGGCTTTGGCTCGGGTCATGATCTCAAGGTCCGAGCTCTGCTGACAGAATGCAGACTGCTTGGAATTCTCCCTCTCCCTCTCTCTCTGCCCCTCGCCTACTGATTCTCTCTCTCTCCCTCTGTCTAAAACTAAACAAACAAACAAACAAACAAACCCCATGACTCAATTTAAAAAGTGAGCAAAAGATCTGAATAGACCTTTCTCCGAAGGTATACAAATGGCCAACAAGCACATGAAATATGCTCCGCATCATTAGCCACCAAGGAAATGAAAACCGAAACTACCATGAGATTCTACTTCACACCCACTCAAGTGACTTAAATAAAAAGACACTGGTTGGCAAGGATGTGAAGTACACCACTGTTAGGAATATAAAATGTTGCAACCACTTTGCAAAGCAGTGTGGCGGTTCTTGGGAAGGTTAAAGGTCATTCCCCTTTGAACCAACTGAAACCCACGTGACCATAAAAAAACGTGTCCACGAATGTTGACAGCAGCATTCTTCACAATAACCAAAAAGTAGAAACAGCCTAGATGTCTGTCAACTGATGGATAAATAAAATGCCGTGTATCTATACAGAAAGATTTGTCTGTTAAAAAGAAATGAAGTGCAGACACATAGTACCACATGGATAAACCTTGGAAATACACAGCTGAGCTCAAGAAGCCAGGCACAAAGCACCGTTAATTGTATGGCTCCATTTAAAAGAAATGTCCAGAATAGGAAAATTCAGAGACAGAGAGCAGAATTGTGGTTGTCTAAAGCTGGGGGTGGGAGAGAGGGGGAATGAGGAATGACTTTTTTTTAATTTTTTTTAACATTTATTTATTTTTGAGACATAGAGACAGAGCGTGAGCAGGAGAAGGGCAGAGAGAGATGGAGATACAGAATCCGAAGCAGGATCCAGGCTCTAAGCCGTCAGCACAGAGCCCGACGCGGGGCTCAAACTCACAAACCGTGAGATCTGACCTGAGCCGACGTCAGCCACCCAACCGACTGAGCCACCGCTCAGCCCGATTTTTTTAAATAAATCATTCATTGAGCACTTAAACGTGCCAGGTACCATACTGGATTCTCTGCCCACACAAGCTCCAGTCCTGACCTTCCTGCAGCGTCACTATCCCCATCTCCTAGCGAAGGTGTGAGGCCCAAAGGAATAAATCCCAGCCTGGTGAGTGGGAATCTGGGAGCTGACCCCAAGCCTGTCTGGCTCCATCTGCCATGCTGTCAACCTGCAAGTTACTGCAAATGACCTTTCCTTTGACAAGGACTTTTGGTCGCTTACCTCCTTTCCTCCAGCCCGTACTGACATTCCTGCTGGAAAGTTCACTTCTTCATATTAGTAGTGTTTCAACTGGGCAGTTGAAAGTTGACTAAAGAATCCAAGGCATAGAAAACTCAGAAAAAAAGCAAACTTCTTCTCAAAAGGATATAGAAGATGTGAATAAAGCCAAAGACCAGCTAACTGAATAAAAAGATTGACTATGGTAAGGTTAGCAATTCCCCCCAGTTAATCCATATCATACACTTAATATATTTCGAAGACCCTGTGGAAGATCAAAAACATGTCTCAAGAATCCTAAAATTTATCCAAAAAAGCATCCTTGGGATAGCTGGAATATTTTTAAAACTAGAATAATGAGAGAATCTTGTTCTATGTAATATTAAACAGTATTATAACACAATGCTAAGGATGTTAGCAAGGAGCAATTTGATACATAACTCTACGGAACAAAATGGCTAACAGTGAAAGAATATTCAAGTTATAGGAGAATGAAATATATGACGGATGTGGCATTTAAATTAGTGGAGAATGAGAAGTTTGTTTAATAATTTAGGGTGGGATTATTGGCTCGTTTGGGGGTGAAAATTCAACTTGGGTCCTCACTAAATAAAACTTTAAAACTTCTGTACATTAAAAACACTGTGTAAACAAGATTTAAAGGCAACACTCGGATTGGGAGAATTTTGCAACGAGTATGATACATGACTGATAGTTTGGATTTATAATGGGCTCTTAAAACATCGATGAGGAAACGCTAACATCTCCAAATGGGGAAAGGACACATGTAATCTAAAAAATATTAAATATAAATAGCCAATAAACCTATAAAAGAAAGTTCAATATCTATAATAATTGAAGAAGGTCACATAAAAAATAAAAAGATATTGACTCAACTGTCAAATGATAGTTTTCTATTTGTTGTTTTTCATTATAATAGCAAATTTGGACAAGTTTTAGGGAAACAACATTTTCATTGCTATTGTGGATGTAAATCCATGAAAATATTCTGGAGCCAATTTGAAAATATTCATCAGAAGCATTAAAAATATCTATTCATTTTGATCCAATCATAGTGACATACTAGGATTTTTTTTTTCCTTTAAAAATTGGGGGGAAGGGAAGGGGAAAAACCTACAGGGACCCAATATGGGATGAGTAAAACACATGAGAGTACAATCACTCCATAAACTATTTTTCAGCCTTTAAAAGTGATGTAGAACAGAACTGGCAAAAGGTGTCAATACACAGGCTCGCTGAAGGAGGCTGCCCAGAGGGCTGTAGTGAGAGGGATTCCGAGGTCTTATCTGGGTTGGAGCACTGTCGTCATTGGTGGGTTACTTTCCATCCCTGTGGTAGAGCCATAATGATATGGAAAGATGTTCTATCTTTATCAAAATTATAGGAACATACACATTAACAAAAACAAAAAGACCCTTCGATGCAGTAAAAGAGGCACGTCGCCCCTGTGGTATTCTTCTTCCAAAACTAGAACCCAAATCCACGCGTGAGAAAATCATGAGATAAACCCAAGTTGAGGGAAATCCTACAAAATACCTCATCAGTACTTCTCAAAAGTGCCAAGGTCATGAAAAACAAGGAAAGATGGAGAACTTTTCACAGATTTGCGGATATTAAAGAAACATGAAGACCGAATGCAACACGGCGTTCTGGTGTGATCCTGGAGCAGAAAAGAACCTCCGTGGGCAAGAGGGTGAACTCCAAATAAGATCTGTGGCTAACAGTACGACACCAGCGTGAATTTCTTAGTTTTGACAAACGCACCACAACTGTGGAAGATGTTAACACCATGGGCAGCGGACGAAGTGTATGTGGGAACGCTCTGTAATATTTTGCAACTTTTCAATAAATCTAAAATTACTATAAAATTAAAAAAATTTTTTTTTGCTGTTGGGAATGCAGAAAACTGAACCGATAGTTAAGCGAATAGCCAAGCTGTTATAATTCTACTTGCAGGGTTTTTTGTTCTGATAATAAAGCAGTCAGACTAAACAACAAAAAAGACTAGACATATCTCTTGCAAAATGCTAATGCACGTAGTATAAGAGAGTGTTTTTTTGTTTTGTGTATTTCTAAATTTCCTTCCATGAATATATGTATGTATATACACCTGTATATGTGTATTATATATGTAATATATAATTTTGTACCAATTATTTTAAAAAGTAAACATTATTTTAGAAGTCATAAGGGAGGGGTGCCTAGCTGGCTCAGTCAGTAAAGCACGTGACTCCTGATCTCAGGGTCATGAGTTCAAGCCCCACACTGGGTGTACAGCTTACTTAAAAATTATACCGTAAAAAAGTGACTGAGGCTCCGGTTTGGGATGGGAGAGAGCCTTGAGATCAGAAGATAGAACCCATTGTAATCGCGTCAAGAGCTGAAATGAAATGAGACCAGCGCTGGAGAGAAAGCCCAGAGCTTTCCAGGAAAAGTACAGCATTGGAATGCAAAGTGGGTTCAGGCTCTGACACCACAGGGGGACACAAAGGCCTTCAGAACTTTTGGCAGTAAGCACACTCCCTATGTGAGCAAGAAAAGCATCTCGGCTGGGTCAGCCACCTCCCTGTGTCCTCCCTGCAGACAGCCAGGAGACTCCTCCAGGCTCGGGTGGCCTGTTGCCAGTCATTGAATCAGAACAGCAGAGCGAGGTCGGGCTGCTCAGGCTGAGCAAGGCGCACGGGATGGTGGGTGGTGGGTGAGGCAAGATGGCGCCCTGCCTGCTGGGGACCAGGTCCCATAACAAAGGTCAGCACACAGCAGGTGTAAGATGCAGTGGAAGGCTCTGGTGAGTTGAAAGGAACTAGACCGTGAAAGGCAAACTCGATTGGCAAAGTACAGACAAGTAAGTTTCCTTCCTTTGCCTTCTAATGGTCTTGATAAGGTCACAGGACAGAGGGGAAGCTTTACCCAACCAGTGTATCTGCTACCTTTCATCAGCCAGAGGACACAGAGATTCGGTTTCCAGGCAGTCACCCAGAAACTCACAGTAAGGGGATTTGGCAAAATGTAGCAGTTCACTCTTGGTAAAACTGAGGCTGAGATATTGCTTCACTCATTTAACGCATCCATTCTTAAAACCGGTGTTTATTGGGCGCCTGGGTGGCTCAGTCGGTTGAGCGTCAGACTTCGGCTCAGGTCATGATCTCACGGTTCGTGAGTTCAAGCCCCGCATCGGGCTCCGTGCTGACAGCTCAGAGCCTGGAGCCTGCTTCAGATTCCATGTCTCCCTCTCTCTCTGGCCCTCCCCTGCTCACGTTCTCTCTCTCTCAAAAATAAATAAACATTAACAAAAGATTTAAAAAAAAAAACCAGTGTTTATGGAGTACTTGTATGTACCAGATTACAAGCATCCAAAAGCGCCCTTTGCAGGCAAGGTAAGGACAAAGCAGACTAGAGTGAGGGGTCTGGAAGAAACAGAGCTTTAAGAAGCGGGACAGTTGAAAGTGTGCAGAGATCTTGACTGGAAGGACTCCCCAGGCTAACAAGTAGCTTATTTAGTAAGAGACGGCCTCAGGGCGCCTGGGTGGCTCAGTTGGTTAAGCGGCCGACCTCAGCTCAGGTCATGATCTCACACTCGGTGAGTTGGAGCCCCGCCTGCCTCAGATTCTGTGTCTCCCTCTCTCTCTCTGCCCTTGCCCCGCTTGTACTCTGTCTCTTTCTGTCTCAAAAATAAGTACACATTAAAAAAATTTAATATGAGATGGACTTAGTTTTTCCAGATTCATTAACCTCATCCCTTAAAAGAAAAAAAAAAACTATAGCAAAACAAGAGGTTGTTTCAGAGTCAGAAGGAAAATTCAGATGACATCACTATAGCTTAGGAGCCTTCTCTATGGAGAAGGAACATGGCCTGAGGGCAAAGGTCAAACGACAGAATTTTCTGTAACTGTACTATCCAGGTCGTTTTAAAGAGGGTTTCAAAGGACGTTAGGTGCTAGAGCACCTGGAAGTCCTAAGACCTGGAGTGAGCTTTCCTCCTCCCCAAGCCCCGGTTTTCTCTCCCACGGAACGGGGCGGCCACAGCGCCTCCCTCACGGGATTGAGGATGACAGAGGTAACGTACAGGACTCATTAGGCACTAGCCTGCCACATATTAAAACACAACAAATGTTAGATATTAATTTAATATTAAAGCGCTAGGACATGCTGGCCTGTTAAATTCCAGCACATCAACTACAACTAATTTTACCAAATGAAAACCTGGCCACATTCCAGGTACGCGGTTCTCACGTCGTTAAAAACATGTAAGTTATTAAACACCTTTCTGAGTTTTTAGAAATTCACAGTCACTCAGCGTCGGTGTATTTAGCCACCAGCCGGCAAGCAGAGTCAGCTCCCAAAGGCATATAAAAACTCGCTGGAGAAGAAACTGAACTCAAGTTCATTCTATCCTCTGACTCATCATTTCCTTGTGACATGGGACACAGCCGTCGTTATTTGACATACTCTTTCAGGACTCCCTGCACCAGTGTCCTTTGGAAACACAGCCTGAGAGCCACTGGACTGGACAGAATTTTAGAAGCATTTTCTTGGATTTTAAAGAGAACCAGTTAGGATTTGTAATGAGGCCATGAAGACACCCCCCGCCACACACTGTTTTCGGCAAATCCTTCTGAGGATACAGTAAATCTAAGAATTCCCAGAACTTAAGTAAAACAGTGCAGATGTACAGGCTGATGAGCTTGGCAGTGTGACCCAGATTCTGCGGCTTGGAGGCCCCATAATGCATATTATCAAGTGATGGGACACCTTTGAGAGTCAAAGGAGCCCTATTTATTTTAAATGCTTATTTATGATAGAGAGAGAGAAAGGGAGAGAAAGGGAGAGAAAAGGAGGGAGGAAGAGAGAGAGAGAGAGAGTTGCGGGGGGGGGGGGGGGGCAGAGAGAGAGAGGGAGACACAGAATCTGAAGCAGGCTCCAGGCTCTGAGCTGTCAGCACAGAGCCCAACGAGGGGCTTGAACAGTGAGATCATGACCTAAGCCAAAGTCAGACACTTAACCGACTGAGCCAGCCAGGTGACCCGAAAGGAGCCCTATTAACAATCATTCCAGAAGAGCAGATATGCACACAACTTGTCCTGGGCAAGGTAGTCACCTCCTCCACGGACAGCTGAGCTCCTTGGATTTTTGGCAGCAGGGACGCACCTGCTCATCCAGCTGTCTCTGTGAAGCTGCCGGCAGGTAAAGGGGTGGGGAAGGTCACACACGGGTGGCTCAGAGGCCGGAAGCTTGAGCAGGTCAATAACCACCCAGCCTTTACTTCAGCAGAAGAAATCGACCCTTCAGAACAAGCACTGCTTTTCCCCAAAGAAACCAGAGTTTGGGGTAAAGGTCCGAGGAGGCCTCCAAAGCCTTCCTCCCATAATTACCAAAATGACTGGATCCAGTTCCTGAGCCAGTCCTTAAATGGTGCTCCCTGCTAGGTGTGGGGGCCAGGGCCCCGAAAGAAACTCAGGTGCCATGGAGAGGAGAGACGAGGCTTTCCACCCCTATGTGCAGGTCAGAGGGACTGTTCCCAGACCTCGGGCAGCAGACAGGCAGCAGTACTGGGAGCACTGGGGGTGGGGGCGGGGAGGACTCCCCCTGGGGACGCCAAAGACGTTTGCCAAGGAGACCACACCTGGGCGAACCCTGGAAGGCAGACAACGAGGGAGCACCAGTGGCAGAGAGAAGGGGGTGTACAGGCTCAAGGACACAGTGAGGCACGATCTGGAGAACACGGTTACTGCACTTGGAGAAGCCGATCGAGCCGAGATGGCGGGAACAAGCCGGGCCTGCCTCAGCAGCCGTGGAGTGGAATGCGACTGCAGGTCCCCGGCCCGCCGCCCATCTTGCCCACTCCCCTCCCATCTCTTACCACAAATGGCCTCACGACGTGTGCGTGAGTGGACGGACTGCTCAGCCCAGTCTCTCCACACCAGCTTGCAGCCGCCGCCTCTGGGCTGCCCCTCAGGTGCCCGACTTGCTCTACAGTCTTCCCTGGGGAAGATAGGGCCAGGGCAGAGGCCTGGCGCCCCCGGAAGCAGGCTCGGGGCACTTGGGCATGTATTCCGGAACCCCATGTGACTAGGGCACGGTTTCAAAAGGAGTGTGCAGGCCCTGGGCAAGTAGGCAAGTCCTCTCAGCTCCAGAGAACTCCTGGGCAGGGGTGCCTGGTGCGGGCAGGATGCCCTGAAGCGCAGAGCCCAGAGCAAGGGCCACGATGGCCTGAGGCCAATCTCGGTTCTTACCCAACCCCAAGTCCCGACTCCCCTTCTCCTCCGCAGGGACACTGGCCCCACAGGCCTTCTCGGTACCAGGAGCACGTTCACCAACGATCTTGCTGGGCTGGAGGTCGAAGCCTCCTTGCCGGCCCTTCTAAAAGACGCCCCGTTCGGGTCGCTTCCCTCAAGCATGTGATGATCCTCACGGCCTCACCTGGAGATTCCACCAGGGCTCTTGACCATCACCTGGAAAAAACACCACCATCGACGCCCGCCCCCACCCCCAAGATTCTGATTCAATTGGCCATCAGCAACCCAGGAGCCATAAGGGGGAATGAATGGGTGTCTCTCGATTTCCTTAGAAGCAAGAGGCTCTCCCGAGGCACCAACATTTTGTCTTTAGCTCCATCCCGGAGACCACCTTCCAAAAGAGGATTGCTGCGGTGCTCCTGGGATTTGTTGTTACCGCCAAGCCGGCACCCAGATTCGCAGGTGTTGCCTATAGAGTCTCCTCCTGGGACTTATTTCCTGAGTCGCTGTCAGGTGATGGAAACGCGTGGTTTTGGCGTTGACAGGGCAGGTTTCCGAAGAAGGGCTTCATATAGTCAAAAGGCAGAGCACTGGCCGCTCAATCCCGAGAGCCAGAGACTGGGGGATGGGACCCCCCTCCTTGGCCAGACTCGCAGTTCACTGGCCCCCTCCTGTCCCTGGTAGACACATGCTGCACAGGAATGTGTTTGGAGACTGAAGTCGCCCGATCTCCATGGCGACCAAGACGTGCTGCGTGCATAGTACAGGGCGTCCTACGTATACTTAGCCACAGCGATCAGGAGGGCTGCCTTTGCGTCCAGTTGGGGCACATTCCTGGCTGGCGTGGGCATCCTGAAGAAGACGCCGTCCCCAGAGAAGGGCCCAGAAGAGGTTTTGGTGAGGTCCGAAGGCTTCCCCGTGGCATTATTCAGTCTCGGGGGAGGCAGAGTGCTAGAGCGAGCCTGTGCGGATTTAGAACTAGAAGTTCCAACAGCCGGGCCTGAGTCACGTGGAAGCTGGGGTGTCCCCTTGCGTCAGGGGATGCCAGGGCGTGCACATCCCCGCTGGATTCCTGTAACAACCCCAAAAGGGAGGGGTGGTGGTCCCTGTTTCACAGATGGGAACTGGGGCGCAGAGAGGGTGCGGTAGAGTTGAGATGAGAGTACGGTCCTTCAAGTTCTAAGTGCAACTCTCCAGCGTTTTCTGGAATCTCGACGGTGGGAATAATAAAAGGTCCCTCCCGTCTTGGAGAGTTCGGAGAAAACTTGTGAGTAGACACAAGACACGGGGTGGACGGGGCTGGCTGTGGCTGCTGGCCCTGGAGGGGATGTAGGTGAGACAGAAGGGGGCTCCTGAGGGTACACAGCCTGGGCCTCCACGGGGCACGGAGACTTCCCTGGCCAGAAGGGAGCAAACCTTAGGTGCGCTGATGAGGCGCTGGCCCAGAGAGACGGACAGAGTGAGTCCAGAAGCGAACCCAGCGCACCTGGGAAACTAGCGGATGTCTTTAACAGGCGGCATTTCACAACTGCGGGGAGAAGGTGGATTCTTCCAGCGATGGTGCTAGAATGAAGGCCCGTGCTGAAGAAAGACAAGAACGGCAGCTCGCCCACACTGAGCGTTTGCATTGCCCCTGGCACTGGGCTCTTTGCTTTACCCACATCATCTTACCGACCTCTCACCGCACGCTTATAAACACATTCTGTGGTTTTTCCCATTTCACAGAAGAGGGAACAGAGACACTGAGAGAATAACTTGCCCACAGTCATTGGTTTGTAGTCACACTCAGTGGTCCTCAGTTTCCCAAAGCAGGCCACCGTTACAGAATATAGCTGGAACCCTATCTCCCTCGTCATTTTCAAATTAACACCCCAAGGAGAGTAGGAAGTTAAACCACTTACATTTCAGAGGAAAACATGGGTGAATATTTTTTATAATCTTTGAGTGGGAAAGACGTTGTGTCAAGTACGACATGAAAGCTAGAAACCCAAAAGAAAAGGCTGATAAATTTAGCCACAAAAAAGTTTAAAACTTCTCTGTCAACAATAGAACATCAAAGCAAAGGCAAGGAATTAACCACCTGAGAAAACCTGCATCATATATTAAAAGTCCTAGTATCCTAAATAAACAAAAAGTTCTTACAAATCAACAAGACAGCAAGTCCACAACCCGAGTGCAAAGGACAAAAACAAGGATTTCATAGAATAGGAAATACAGTCTACACTATGAAAATATGTACAACTTCACTAATTAGAAATGCAAGTTTAAAGAATGACATTATTTTCATCTATAAGATTTGTAATTTTTTAAATGATACTACCTGACGTTGACGACAGCGTGGGCAAGCATGTCCACTCCTATACCACTAATGGGTGACTTGGCCATATTTTAAAATGTGCCTATTCTTGGATCTAGGAATATACACAAGGAATTCTAGGAAGATACACTACAAAATTTTTCAGACAAATTCATCGAGATATGTGTGCAAGGATTCTTTATTGAAGTGGTTTATATTAGTAAAAGTGGGGCAGTGGGAGAGGGCAGGCTGGGAAGGAAGCAGATACAGGGCGTGCTGGGAATTCAGACATTTTGCTGTGGGGTGGGAGCTTGTGAGATATTTTAAATGAGGTAGGTAAAGGAGGAAGGGAACACAATGAGACTGGGTTTTGGAAGGATCAGACGAGCTCAAGTTGGAAGCACAGTCCAGAAGAGTACCCGAGGAAGTACACAGTGCACCGGAAAGGCTAATTAGGAGACTACTGCACCCGTCCCAGCAAAAGATGATGACTCTGCAAAGATATAAAACACCCGCATTGGACACTTTTAAGGGGTGAATTTATGGCACGTGGATTATATCTCAAGAAACAAAGATGACAAGAGCCTACACTAAGAGGGTAATGACGGAGATGGACAGAAAGGCGTAGCTGCCAGAGTTATTCAAACAATGGAATAGTTTTCCAGCTTTCAATTCCCAGGGCCACGGGAATGAAACTAGAATGAAACTAGCTACCAGTTCTGTTCCATGGCCCAGGTTCCAATTTGCTGTCCTTGCAACAAAATTAAAAATGTTTTTATCTTAGCAGCTGCATGAGGCGCAGGCCTCAGGAAAGTCCTCTCCACGGTGCCTGGGACTCCCTCACATTGCCTGCCATTTAATAATTTTTTTTCCTTGTTTTGGCAACAGTGACATGAACGGTCTATGCTGGCTGGAGGGGGTGACGAGTAGTAATAATATTTTAATTGTTTACCAGATGCTAGGATCCCACAAAATGCTTTGCTTTTTTTTTTTTAAAGGTAAAATTCACATAGCATACCATTAACCATTTAAAAATGTACAATTCGGTGGCACTTAGTGCGTTCGCAACATTGCGCAACCTCCACCTTTCTCTAGTTTCAAAACTTATTCATCACCCGAGAACACCCCGTACCATTAAGCAGTTCCTGCCCATTGTCCCTCTCTCTGTCCCATTACAGAGAGCAGTAATATGTCTTGTCTCTCTGGATTTGTCTATTCTGGATCTATCTTATAAAAGATATCACACGCTATTTGGACTTCTGGGTCTGGCTTCTTTCACTTCGTGTAATGTTTTTGAGGTTATCCAAGTTCTAGCAGGTGTCGGTGCTGCATTCCTTCTCTTGAAATATAGTTGAAACATAACATTATAATAGTTTCAGATGTATAACATACTCATTCCATATGTGTATGTTGCAAAATGATCCCCGCCATGTCTAGTTAACACCCATCAGCACACATCGCTGCCAAGTTTTTTCTTGTGACGAGAACTTGTAAGATCTATTCTCTTATTATCTTTCTAATACATGATACGGTATTATTAACTCTGGTTGCCATGCCTACAGTCCCTTTTTATGACTGAATAATATTCTATTGTATGGACGTACCACATTCGTTTAGCCATTCATCCACTGATGCACATATATTATTAACTCATTTAATCCTCTTTACCGTCCTCTGAGGACTTTTTATCCTGTTGTGTTTTAATTGAAGTATAGTCGACACAAAGTTACGTTAGTTTCAGGTGTACACATGGTGATTCAGCAAGTCCACACCGTGCGCTCTACGAGGACTTTCTTGTTTTTTACAGAACAAAGATGAAGCGACTTGTTCCGAGTCATTCATGTAGGTCAAGGTAGCAGAGAGAGTGGGACCCAAACAACTCGGCTCCCTTCAGTGCTGTGTCTCCCCACTGGCTCTGTCCGGGGTTAGAAAGTGAGAGTCTAAAGACACACGTAGAAAGCTTAGAGAAAAAAAAAAAAAGAACCACACTGTTGTAAATGTTGGTTATTTGTCCACAAGGATGTGCACAGGAGAATGATTTATATTAGTGAAAAAGTGAAAACCCCCCCTCCATATCTAATAATAAAGGGCTGATTAAATTACATATAGTTTAGCACATGTTCATATTATAATAGTTGCTAAGGTTTATTGAGTTCTTACCATGCATCACTCATCATTTTAAGGGCTTTATTTGTATTAACTCACTTAATCCACGTGATGGATTACAGTGTCATCTTTAAAATAAGATTGCACAGGAACGTTTACGATTTGAGAAACTGTTCACCATCTATTGTTGAATAAAAGAAGCATACTGCAAATTAGGTTTAAAAACTATATGTTTTGGGCTGCCTGGGTGGCTCAGTCAGTTAAGCATCTGACTTCAGCTCAGGTCATGATCTCATGGCTCGTGAGTTCGAGCCCCGTGTTGGACTCTGTGCTGACAGCTCAGAGCCTGGATCCTGCTTCGGATTCTGTGTCTCCCTCTCTCTCTGCCCTTCCCCTGATCATGCTCTCTCTCTCTCTCTCTCTCAAAAATAAATAAACATTAAAATAAAATAAAAGCTATAGGTTTATAGCAGCTTTATTTGTAGTCGCTCAAACCTGGAAGTGACAGACACGTCCTTCAGCAGGATGAACGATCAATAAGCTGACCCATGCAGATAATGGACTACATCCAGCGCCAAAAACTCATGAGCTATCAAGCCATGAAAAAGACCCGGGAGAATGTAACTGCGTATCACTAAGTGAAAGAAGTCAGTCTGAAAAGATTATATACTGTGTGATTCCAACTCTATGACCTTCTGGAAAAGGCAAAACTATGAAAACAGTAAAAAGAGCAGTGATTGCCAAGGGTTGGAGGGGGTTGGGGGGGAGGAGTAGGCAGAGCCTGGAGGGTTTTTAGGGCAGTGCAAATACTCCAAATGCCTCACGATGATGGCTCCATGTCACTCCATGTCCAGACTCATTGACAGGGAACTGTAATGTCAACTACGGACTTTCGGCGATGATGATGTGTCAATTGTAACAAATGTCCCACTCCACACGGGGACGTCGATAATGGGTGAGGCTGTGCACGGGAGGGGGCAGAGGATATAGGGGAAACCTGTACCTTCCCTTCGATTTTGCTGTGACCCTTAAACTGCTCTAAAAAAATAGTCTTGACAATAATACAAAAAAACCTAGACAGATGTAAAAAAGACAGTAATTACATCTAGAAAATGGAATTACTGTTTTTATTTTCTTCTTTGTAATTGGAGGAATACTCCACAATAATAATCATCAGTTTAAAAAAAAACAAACTGTTTTAAAAATAAATACACAGTCAAGGTGTTAGACCACGAGGGAGGGCCTGGCACCCGGAGAAGCACCGGCCCTCCCCAAGAGGCGGGGTCACTGGTTAAACAAATGGAAGAGGGAGCCCATGACCCCTGGGGCCTGACCACGGGAGACTTCATCTGAATTCAGATCAGGCTGGATTTCAGAAGTGCATTTGTACAGAGTACTGTTGCGAATTCATCAGGACCCAGGAGAGGCGCTGATGGAAAAGCCAGCCTGTGGATGGAATATCAGATATATGCATGCTACCTGCGAATATAGAAACCAGGCGAAAACACACCTGCCAACAAGCCAGAATTAAAGGGATTTGAAGTTAAATCTAAGGAGATATGAACAATTGTGCTCCTTTTCCCAAAATACAAACGAACAAGCCAAAAACCCACTCGGGTCCTGTGGCAGGGGAATAGAAGTCTCCCCACAGTAAAGGCATGCCCTTTAACCCCTGTTATTTGGAACTAAAACTACATCCGGGAGGAGCCCCTTGTTCCAGAGCAGATATGCTGATAAGCCAGGGAACAGTGACTACTTACAGGTTTGAATGCCTTGTCCCCCACCCTGCCGTCGGGGACCATCATACAGAATATCTGATTTACTTCCTTCTTACAGAACACGCTTGGGCCGAGAACGTTGTGTTGGACTCTCGGGGCAGCCCCGGCCCGGTGCTTTACCTCTTCCCGACATTTCTGTACAAATGTATTCATTGTTTACTTAGACTTGGCAACTTTCGGTCAATGTCTCAGGAGAGGCATCGGGTGGACCGGGAGTGCAATGAATGTCCGGGAAACTGCCAGGCCGGGTCCTATGTCTGATGTCACCTGTCCCCAGGACTGGGGTCTCAGTCCCTCAGTGGCCTTGGGCTCAGCCAGGCCCCTGGAGCTGCTCAAGGTCAGCAGAGAGGAAGCACGCTCCAAGGGTATGGACCCACCTCCCCCCCACCCCCGGAGGAGCCACACGGAAGAGATCACTAGAAATAGGTTTCTTTGCATACGCACTATCCCCTGAAATCCTTTTCTTTTCTTTTTTTTTTTTTTTAAAGACTATGGCCATATTTTTTTAAATTTTTTTAACGTTTATTTATTTTTGAGAGACACAGAGACAGAGTATGAGCAGGGGAAGGGCAGAGAGAGAGGGAGATGCAGAATCTGAAGCAGGCTACAGGCTCTGAGCCGTCAGCACAGAGCCCGATGCTGGGCTCAAACTCACAGACCATGAGATCATGACCTGAGCTGAAGTCGGCCGCTTAACCGACTGAGCCACTCGGGCACCCCTGAAATCCTTTTCTTAGAGGTCCTGGCATTCTATTTGGAGATGGCATTCTACTCATACATGACTACGCCCTTTTGGACTAATATTGTTTTCGTCCATGATTGGTGACCAAATTCAAGACTGACACCTTGTCACAGGTGCTCTGGATACAATGTATCCAGACATGTGACTTTCATCCACACATGTATCCCTTGTTTCTTAGAGCAATTCATGCCTTAAATATGTGGGAAGTGAACCATATTTTTAAATGCACCTATTAGATTAAAAAAAATTAAAAATAAAATAAAATAAAATGCACCTACAAGAAATTCTCCAGTGAACTATTTTTTAAAGTAGAGACTCTTTTTTTTTCAATGTTTATTTATTTTTGAGAGAGATAGGCCAAGTGTGAGCAAGGGAGAGGCAGAGAGAGACAGGGAGACACAGAATCCGAAGCAGGATCCAGGCTCTGAGCTGTCAGCACAGAGCCCAACTCGGGGCTCGAACTCACGAGCTGTGAGATCATGACCTGTGCCAAAGTCGGATGTTAACCGACTGAGCCACCCAGGCGCCCCTAAAGACTCTTTTAAAAGTAATTAGTCCTTTAAGATTGTCTGGTAACAACTTTAATGAGATACAATTCACATACCTTACCATTCACCCATTTAAAATGTATAATTCAGTGGTTTGTATTATCATCAGAGTTGGGTGACCATCCCTACAATTAATTTTAGGACGTTTTCATTACTTGAGAAAGAAACGTGTACATGCTAGCGATCACCCCCCAGTCTGTCACCCCCTACCCCCATTCACCTCCCAGTCCTCGGCAAACACCGAGCCACTTTCTGTCTCTGTAGATTTGCCTCTTCTGGGCATTTCATATAAAGAGTCATACAATATGCGGTCTTTTGTGACTGGCTTCCTTCACTTTGCGTCATGTTTTCCAGCTTCGTCCGTGAGATGGCACCTATCAGTACTCCATTCCTTCTTCATAAGAGAAAATATTTCATTGTGTGGGTCTAGCACATTTTCTTATCTACCATTTGGAGGACATTTGGGTTCTTCCCACCTTTTAGATATTATGAATCATGCTGCTATGAACATTCATGGTCCAGTTTGTGTGTGGACATATTTTTTAGTCCCTTGGGGATACACCTAGGAGTGGAGTTGCTGGGTCCAATGATAAGTCTGTCACACTGTTTACCAAGTGAACGCACCGTTTTACATTCCCATAGCAGAGTGTGAGGATTTTACCTTTTCTATTTCCTCACCGACACTTGTTATTATCTGTTTTTTTTAATGTTTATTATTTATTTATTTTTGAGAGCAAGAGAGACACAGAATGCGAGTAGGGGAGGCTCAGAGAGAGAGGGAGACACAGAATCCGAAGCAGGCCCCAGGCTCTGAGCTGTCAGCACAGAGCCCCCGACGTGGGGCTCAAACTCATGAACCTCATGAGATCATGACCTGAGCTGAAGTCGGATGCTTAACAGACTCAGCCACCCAGGTGCCCCTTATTATCTGGATTTTTAATAATCACCATCCTACTGTGTGAACTGATATCTGGTTGTGGTTTTGATTTGCATTCCCACAATCGTGGTGACGTTGAACACCTTTTCCTGGGGTTATATATTTGTATATCTTCTTTGGACAAGAGTCTACTAAGATATGTTGCCCATTGTTTTCAATTGGGTTGTCTTTTTATTATTAAGTTGTAGGAGTTCTTTACTTATTCTAGAAACAAGTCCCTTACCAGATACAGACCAGGGGTCTAGAGACCGTGCTTCGGGCAAGACCTTAGGACCTGGCGTGAGGAGGCAGGAAGGCAGGGCCCCTGCGCCCAGCCTATCCAGGAATCGTGAGGGTCCTACGCCCTGAAGCCCTGATCACAGAGCCCAGCCTGGAACCCTGACCCCAGACCTCCCAGTAGGAGTGATCACCCACAGTGTGCCGAGCAAAGGCTCTCCTCGCTGTGCCGAGACAGGCTGAGCTTCCAATTGTGAAGTTCATGATCCTGGGGCCATGGCTGCTGGCTCACAACGTCTGAAAAGCAGACCAACTGGCTATGGGATGGAAACCAGCCAAAGAGTAACTTCCAGTAGATTCGGGTGTGGCCTGTTTGTGCTTCCGTCCCTCTCTCATCAGCTGGTGTTCTGCAGCAAACGCACCAGTGTGGATTGTCACAATGGATGCGATGTTAACATTTTCCCACGTCAGTAAGAATCCTTCAAAAGTAGGATTTTTCCATAGGTGCAAAATAATACATTCTAAACCTATATCGTCATTGACTTAGCCATTGTTTCCAGAAAGACTGGGATCCCTTTGGAGCCCCGCAGCACTAAGTTCCTAAAGCATCTCTTTGGATAAAGATAAATGTCACCGGCATCGGCGATCAGCACTGTGGTCACACCCCATCTCCCCAAAAAAGACAATCCACAGACAATTCCCGTCGCTTACGGTTCAGTGGCTACGTCGTGGCCAGGACTGTCCAGGGTGTGGCCTGGCCCTCGGTTCTGGTTCTTCTATAAATCCACAAAGCCTGACAGAAAGAGAGAGTTCTGGAGCCACAGAAAAGTAGTTTTTCCCATGGGACGTGTTAGGATCCAACATTTTAAGCAGAACAATTTACTTTCGATGTTGTTCCTGAAAGAAATCAAAGAGGAAAATATCCCCACCAGACGTGAGCTGTTTATGTTTACTGGAAATCTGAGAAATTTCCAGGTGAGCCCACATGAATCTACCCAGGTGCCAGGGTCTGAATGAGTCAACACTGGACACTCGAACAAAAGGGTAGACAGAGGCGTGTGAATTCCCCAAAACCTCAGGCAGCGCCGGAAGGTTTGATGGCGCCTGTGACAGAACCTTCATGGTTAATGCCCGTCATGTTTGCCTGTCTCACCTCTTTGAGTGGCCTCTGCAGAAAACTGCTCTGGTCATCCTTCCAGCCTCAGGACACAGGTGTCACTGCCAGGTGGCCCTCTCCAGACATTCTCTTTCCTCATGGACTTCCTTTGTCCCCACACCCGTCTCCTTCACCAATGGGAGACCATATCCTTGAGTGCCTGAGTGTCCCTTTAAGCATGTATTGTGTGTTCACATGTATTCTAATTAATATGAACGGTGTTGGGTTCCTTTTCTTGCGTACCACCGCCCAGCCTCATGTTGTTGTTCTGCAGGTGTGTGGCTGGTTGTTCCTTGGGCCTCCATCCATTTCAGGTCAAGAGAACCCCAACTACCAGATGAAAAAGCAGTTTTGTCTGGTGCTGACTTGCAGAGATTGCCAGCAAATGTTACCCAAGTTCTGTCTGCGTTTCATTCACAAGGAATTATTCGCCTCAAGATGGAGGTAATGTTAGACGTTTCCCCTCCGGTTTATCAGGAATCACCTACTAAGACTGGGAGGCATTTCAAATCAGCTATTTTAGGACTCTTCCTTTGGAGCCCACAACCTGTGTGGGGAGGGCCGGGAGGTCACACAGCCCTGAAAAGGTCTAGGTCACCGTGGCTCCCCCCACATCTGGGCAATGCTGCAGCCTCACCCCAGAGCATATATTCACTGGCCCCCTCCCCCCATCTGGCAGGGCCCTGCCAAGGCGGGGGTCTTCAGGGAAACTCCATCCCTCCCCACTGGGGCTGCCCAGGGCTCTCCCCACAGGCCCCTGGAGCCCTGGAGCCCTCTCCCCTCCCACAGGCCAGCTCACGGCTTGTTCTTCCCAGCCCCTGGGGGCTAACTGGCAGGCTCAGGCCACAGGCCCTTTCCAAGCCTCCAAAATGGAACACATCCCTCCACTCTGCTTCTTTGTGCCACGACAGGGCCTCAGCCTTACAACTACAAAGGTTTTCTGGATGTAAAGGAGGTCAAGATCTGAGGAATAGCAAAGTTCTCTTCCCGGAAGGAGAAAAATACCTTCCCTTGTCTCCCAATCAGCCATGAGCCCACTCGGCCTCCACCCCTCAAGGATGAACAGAATGACTTAAAGAAAACACCCAAAATCAAAACTTCGCAATCTTTTGGCTAGCAGCAGGCTACACTATTTGCTAAGCACCTACTGTACCGTAGATGCTTTGCCAGACACTTGATAGACATGAGCTCATTTTATCTTCACAAGGGTGCCTTGAGGTACGGAAAATGGCCTCCATTCTCCACCCCGGGAATGTGATATAAACAAAGAGGGGGGAGGAGCTTGCTCAGGGTCAGGCACCTGCCTGGTGTGTGTGGCTGGGACTAGTGTAAATACTCTGGCTGAATGGACTTTTATAACCCCGTGCCTTTTAGAAAACTGCATGCCACCTGCAAAGCCTTCCCCTGGTTAAAGCTAAGGACGACTCAGGACGCAAGCTAGGCCTTGCTGGATTATTCCGGTACATTCTGCCGGCCCCTCCCAGGGGATGTGTTCCAAACCTGGTTCTGCCGAAGCTCCAGAAATTCATCGTGCCGTGTCCCGTACGTACTGTGCTGGCCTCGCCGCCTTCCTGGGGATGAAAAGGTTGACAGAAGGTTCAACCGCGAGAAAATCGGTCTCCTACTTCTTCCTCCTCTCACTTTCAGGGGCTCCTTTCTCATTAGTGATAGAACCGCTAGTGAAGAGAAGGCCCAACAGTGGGCATCCCAAACGGCCCCCTAAACCACACACACACACACACACACACACACACACACACACACACACACACACACACACGAGACTCTCAGACGCTAGGAGGCCTCCCACTGGCCAGGTGTGACTTTAACTCGGGTTCTCACTTCTTAGAGGCCAAACTCGTTTGTGGCTCTGCCATCATGGTCCCTTGGCTGCGTTCACTTGCAGAAGCAGGAAGCACCCCTCATCGGCCGCATGTGTCCATCTGTAGGAAGTTAACCCCAAAGGACAGACTTACGAACCCACTTGTAAAGATGCAACATGGCGCACTGCCTCACCACGGGAGCGCCCCTGCCTGTGGGCCGACAGCCTCGAACACAGGGGGAGCGTTCCCCATCGACTGCCCCTTTTAGCACAAGAGTTCTATAAAGCTGTAGGTTAGGGAGCAACTGCTCCAGTCTCACAGATGGGGAAACTGAGGCCTTTTTACTTCTTGAAATCCAAAACTGTTAACAGAGCCCCAGGCACTCAGCGCTGCCATGGCTGCGGAAGCCAGGACGGGTTCGCCCGAAGAGGGAGTCCGATGCCGGGGCAGCGCCTGGCCTGTGTCCTCTGGGAGTGTGTTCCCTGCTCTGCCGGGGCGGGGCGGAGCGGTCCTGGCCCGGAATTCTCCCTCTCCTTTCACCCTCTCCAGAGAAGTGGGCAGGGCACGGGCGGGGGCAGACAGGCCTCCACCTACATGCCCATTCTGCTAGGCAATGTCAGCGGGCTTGTCCAGTGTCTGGAACAAATCAGCCCTGGGTCGGCCCACTGTGTGCTGTCACGGCTCCAGGAGGAGCATGCGCGTGTCTGTCAAACCCTTTTTCCAGAGAGGTTTGCTCATCCATAGAGGACATGGTGAGGTCACCAGGGACTCCTCATCCCAGCACCCCACTTCCCCCCCCCCCCCCCCCCAGCCATGCTGATACTCCCAGGAGACCTCAGTCGGTGTCTGCCCCTCCCCAGCCATCAGGAAGCCGATGCCCTAACTGTCCTTGATCAGAGCCCAAAATGGCACCACTGGGGGCCTGTCCTCCTCTGCAGGCTGGCCTCAACCCCAGCCTCCCCCTCACCCAGTCTCTCTCCCAAGCATTTCCCCTGGGGCCCGCCCACTCCACACCGCACTGCACAGACAGCAAACTCCCGTGATGCAAGCTTCCAGCACCCACCCTCCCGGCCCTTCCTGGCCTGGCCTCGAGCGATGTGATGATCAGGCCCCCGTGAGAGTAAGCGAGAAGCTGGAGGGAGAAGACCCACCTCCAGGCAGGCTGGGCAGGGCCAGCTGCAGACACAGACAGGATATAAACCCTTAAGGACCAGCGTCCCACCGCCCATCCATACGGTTCCAAGTAAAAACAATTTACAACCATATCAAGCTACCACAAAACCAGAATTTGTTGGAATCCTGGTTTCCCATAAGTAATTTGACGTCCTGTTTTTAAATTTCAAACTTTCCCCTCCTCAGTTTTTGGAAACACAAGCAGCAGTTGGGCAATATTCCCAGGGTTGGGGGGGAGGGAGGGGAGGCAGCGTGTGGGGCCCAGGGGTCCCGAGCCTCTGAGGAAAGCACTGGACTGGTGGAGACAGCTATGGGAGGGGGAGAGGGAGCTTGAACTTTCATGAGCATGCGGCATGGGAGGGGAATTGGAGGGGCTGCTGCTGGGGGGGCAAAGGCCCAGGGAGGGGTGGGGTGCGAGGTGGTCATACCTCAGTGTGGCCCCTGCCATACTTCACTAGGAGAGGGGCCCTCTGCAAAGCCACCAGAGCCTCCTTCCCATTGTGCTAACCTGAGATTTGAGGCGGCCACAATGGGTTCTCCAACAGTTACTGTCACTCTCTGTCTCAGGAAAGCTCGGGCCAGCACACTAAAGCCCAGAGCAGGCCCGGGCCAAGGTCAGAGCCCCACAGGAAAGCAAAAAAAAAAAAAAAAAAATGCTGACTCACCAAATGGCACTCCCCCAGGTGAGAGGCACTTCACCACAGGTGCTGGCCTCTTGGAGGGTGGCGGCTGGAATCCTGCCCCTTCCATTTGCATGACTCCAGGCTCTTGTTAAGTCACCCCACTGCCCCTGGCCTCAGGGAGAAAGAGAAGTAAACTCAAAGCTGTACAATTCTCACAATACCGTGTGGCCATCACCACTATTTTCAAAAAATTTCAACACCCCAAACAGAAACTCTGTACCCATTAAGCAATAACTCTCCAATGCCCCGCCCCCAGCCAGAACCTAGCAGCCTCTAGTCTACTTTCTGTCCCAGTGAAGTTGCCCATTCTAGACAGTTCATGTAAGTGGAACCATGCAACAAATTTGTGCTTTCGTGTTTGGTGTCTGGCTTTTCTCACATAGCATAATGTCCTCAAAGTTCATTCATTCGTGTTGTGGTGTGTGTCCAAATTTTCTCTCTTTTTAAGGTTGGATAAATAGTCCACGGTGGTATATGCCATATTTTATATATCCATGCGTGTATCCACGGATGCGTCCACCTTTAGGTTATTGTGAATAGTGCTGTTATAAACATGGGTGAGCAAGTATCTGCTTGAAACCTGTTTTCACTTCTTTTGAGTATGTGCCGCTAAGTGGAAGTCTTTTAGGTATATGACCCAGAAGGTGGGTCACATAGTAATTCTATGTTTAACTTTCCGAGGAATGGCTGGCTACACCATGAATATTGTCTTTATGTTTGGTTGCTTGATCTGTTTCAAGAGCCTAAGTTACTTTTGTAACATTCTTAAAACTCTTCCCTAAATAAATAAAAGTAACAGAAGGTCCTGAAGTTTTTCTGAAACAAAATAAAATCCGGCTGTTGAGTGGTGTGGAATCTAGGGAAGGCTCGGACTCCAGAAGGCTCCTAGGAAAGCCACCTTCCGGGAGAGTCCCAGCCTGCGTGGGGATGCTGCCACCTTCTGTCCCAGTGGCCACCGCCCTCCGCTGACGCTCGAATGGAGGCCCGTGGGAGTAAAGCAGGCTGTGTCCCCACAGATCCCAGCCCCCGCCTGACCCCGAGAGGCAGATGCTAGGAGGGACGGGGCTGGCCGCGCACGGAGAGTGGAGGCTCTGGGCGACTCGCGCGGGGAACCTGGCCCTGCCAGGCGTTCGCGGCCGCCAGGGGGCGCGGGGAGCCCGACTTCGCCGGCCCGCGCGGGTCAGACGGGTCAGACCCGGGGCCACCACCAGAGGCTTCTCTAATCCTCCGAACCGCAACCCCCGCCCCTTCCTCTGCACCCGCAGCCCACTCTCCTCGTCTCCGACGGTGGCGGCGGGATTCAGGTCTCTCCTGGCCGCAAGCAGAAGTCCCAGCGCGGGGCTGGAGACACCTAGAGCAGAAAGAAGCTGGACACAGCGCCGCCTGGGGCGCGGGGAAGGGAGCCTGAAGGTCTCGGCCATTACTGGACGCTCAGAAGGGAATGAATGTTGACCACACTCAATTGTCTGTGACTGTGGCCCTACGCTAAGAGTGTCCACTCATCGTGCTTCTCTCAAAGACCACGGGCTCCTGGATGACAGGAGCATCGGGCATCTCTGTCCTGCACAGAGCGGGCACATTCACCCATGGCCCCCAGCTGTCCCACGCATAAGACCTGGTGCTCAGGAGACGGATGGATACAACGAATGATTGAATGAATGAATGGGAAAGAATGAATCTGCTCCCATATGGTGTAGAGGGAAATAAACTGGGACCCTGGACTCTGATGTCAACACTGCCACCGATTCTATGCTATCAACTGGCAGGGTTTATTCGTGCCCAAGGGGTCCAGGCCCAGGAATGCTGAAGTGATCCCCTTTAAATTTAAGGAAAATGCAAGCACAAAGCCAGAATCGGGGGCTTTGGGCCATAATGCAAAATGCAGTGTATGTAAATATAAATACATAAATAATATATTGGAAGATAAGGTAGCAAAGAAGAGTTTTATTAAAAACTCATTAAATTTCATCAAGTTTTGATTATTGTACTATTACCATAAAGGAATTTCCTTGTTTCTAGAAAATACACACCTAAGTATTTAATATAAAGGGTATGGAGTTGCAAATCACTCAAAAATGGTTCAGAAATTTTTTTTGGTCAAAATTATAAAGAAAAAAGTTTGTGAAAACAGTTAATAGGGAGGGGTTATTTGACCATCTGTTAGGGGTGCCGGTAGGAAGCCAGCCCTGGGGTGCAGGGAGGGTTGGTGCTGGGATGTGGACTTTGGGTGCATCCATGACCCATGGAGTAGAGGTGACCCTACACCCAGGACAGGCTGCCGGGAGGACGGGCTAAGGTTCAGGGTCTGCCTGGATGTGGGGAAGAGGGTTGTGCGTTAGGCAGAGCTCCACAACCAACACGGGCAAAGCCCCACACGGCCCAGAGCTGGGGGATGGGGGGATTGGAGGGGGTGAGTTGAACTGATTCAAAGATCCAGGTTGGCTGCAGAACTGGCCCCTTATGTACTTATAATCCCTAGGGGAAGACAAGGTTTCCAGGGAGCAGGCGCGCTGTGCTGTCTGGCTCACAGCGGCTCTCTCAGGGACCAAGTCTGCCAGTCACCGTATTGGGCCTGTGGCAGTTCTTCCCCGAGGTGTTTCAAACTCTAAGGCACGGGGAGAGATCCTGCTCTCTTCTCTGGTCAAGACGTAAGCCCGGACTCAATGAAGGCTGTGGATTGGGCCTGTGGGGACGTCTGGTCTGCGTGAAGAGGGGCCAGGGAATAAACTTCTACATGATGTCTTTCAGAAACCTTGAGAGCAGCTTAGGAACCTAAAGGCCACAGATTTGCTGGCTTTATTCATGTGGATACACGAGCCTGTGGAAACTCTTGCATATTTGGGCAAGAAGATGTACACAGAAATGTTTCACTGCAGTGTTATTTGAAAAAATGAAAAATCGTCTTTTAACCAGATAACAGATAAAACGTGGTCGCAGCCTCCTTAGTATTCCAGCTCTTGCGCAGCTGCCTCCCACGCTGAACAGGGCTGAGCTGGATAAACACACTGCAGAAACGGCATCGTGTGACTTCCAAGGCTAGGGAATAAAAGGCATTGTGGCTTGCACCTTGCTCTTTCTTGGATCACTTGTTCTGGGAGAAAGCCAGCCACCATGTCACAAGGACACTCAAGCAGCCCCCTGGAGAGGTCTGTACATGGACATACAAGCGCCTGAGGCCTCCTGACAAGAGCTTGCCAATGATATAAGTAAACCATCTTGGAAGCAGGCCCTCCAGCCCCAGTCAAGCCCTCAGACGACTTTAGCCCCAAGCCAACAACTGTAACAGCCCCAACCAGCCTGCTAATTCCTGGCCTGCAGAAATTAGGATAACAAACATTATTACGGTTTAACTATAGTTGTTACTAAGGTTAGGGGACATTTGTTGCTTTGCATGTCATGAGGGCTAATACAAATGTTATATATTCATACAGTGAAATTTTAGTCTGCTTGGTTTTTTTTGAAGACTTTATTATTTTTTTAATGTAATCTATATCCAGCGTGGGCCTCAGACTTAGAAGCCTGAGATCCAGAGTTGCACACATTATCAACTGAGCCAGCCAGGCACCCTTGGCCTGCTTGTTTTTAAAAAGGGACTAAACAGCCGCATCATCGAATTCTGCTGAGCTTTCACGGAGAATCAATGTGAACTTTACGTATGTGGCACCGAGCGGGCACTTGGTATGCTTGCGGCTGCACTCTCCCCTGGTTTTGTTTCCTTCCCTCAGATTTCCAGCTCAATTTCCCCTCGTTTGACAAACGAGACAGTTTGACAAACTATTCTTCCTAGTTGGAATATTGTCACAATATTCTCATTTGGCAGGACGGGTCCATCACCTCTCCTACAAGTTGGAGAAAAAGGCCATCTCCTCTGGAGGGCATGAAGTGTAACGGGGCCAAACCCACCCGAATGCAGAGATCACGAAGGTGCGCTTGCCTCGGCGCTATCTGCTCCATCTCCCAAGCGCCTAAATAGGAGGCGCCGGGTCTAATTGGGCACTCATGAAGTAGAACTTAGGGAATGCCAACCTGAGTTCCTGGCACTTTAACCCAGCAACCCTGAAGTCTCAGGAGGACTTTATTTTGGTGTCTGGGTGAAAGAACTGTGCTCCTGAAATACTACAACTTTTTTTTCTTTGAACTAACCACACTAAGCCATACATTTATATAATCGTATGAGACTTAACCCTAGTAATAAAATCAACAGCTCCCTCCTCTTCCACCAGACAAAATACACATCCCTTGACTTCTGAAAAGCAGGGGGGAAGAGCTCACACCAAAGGCTGTGCCAGGGCCCCCATCACTTCACCCACCACTTGCCAAGTGGCTTAAATTACTGGCTTATCCAAAATACAGGGAACTTTTCTGTGCCTGCAAGTCTAGTGGAGCATATATTTAAATATGAAAGAGACCAGTGAAATTCAAAGACAATGGAATTAAGTGAGGAAAGAAATGTTGTTAGCCCCTGCTGGACCAAGTTAGTTCAGTACTCCACATTTTGGTGAGAACCAGCCCCTCACCCATGGGGCTTCTGGGGTCTGTTTCCTTGTAAATATCCAGGGTGAACAGTTGCACCTTGCAACACACCTGAGAGCTAGAAGCTAAGCAGGGCCCACTCGGAAGAGAGAAAAACAGACATCTGTTGGCACCGTCTTGCCACGCCCACATATTAACCCCGATCTTATGCCACGTCTTCACAGATCTGGTGTTAACTACTTCCCCATCCCAAAGGACTTCAGAAAGCCTGAATGGCTTTAGATTTCGGCAGGTCCACAAATACTGCACCTTAAACAGTGGTTCTGTGTGGCCAATGGGGTTTCAGGCTACCCTCTGAGAGCCTGGCACGGAACAAGGTCTCCTTTCACTTGACCCTCCTTTGCTAATACAAGGCTGTTTGGCTGGGCCCAGCACCCCATGGGGCAAATGTTCGGGCCAAGAATAGTCTTCATTCTTCCTGTGAAGCTTTGAAAGGCTTCTAAAGAACACAGGAAATTGTCAACCCGTATTTTCTGTTGAAAACGGCTGACACTAAACTTTGAACATTCTATGGATTAATCCCAAATCATGGGAACCAATTTGCTTGAAAAGAAGCAATTTTTTCAGCAATGTCAGAGATGAGATACTCTGATAAGCCATCTCAGCATTACTTGTAAAGAATGACAGTATTTTATAACTCCCATTACTGGCGCTGTAAAAACCCGTTCTTCACCAAAATTACCTTATTTCCATGGCATGCCCTATTGTTGAAACACACTTAGTAACTTCAAAAGGCTGTGTCTACAAAGAAGCCTAGAGACCTATCAAAGCACCATGCAAAGTTACTGAAAATGTACAATCACCTAAAACTGGGAAAAACAATACTCTTTTGTCTGTCCTGGCCCCAGCATCACCGCTTCCATCAACATCCAAGGATAATCTCTCAAGGTCCAGACACCTTCACTTGCACCGTGAGAATATAATCTTCACCGTGAAGCAGCAGGGGAGATGTGCACCTGTATAGCTGCAGAAACAAATGTTCAGAAAGGAAAAAGTAACATGCCCAGTGCACACAGAGATGGGATCTGAACATAGATGGTTAGTGTGTTCAGGGTTTTCTAGCACAGACCAGGTGGTGGCACAGCAGAAGAGGGAAGCACGTAGGCCCCGATGTCACCACCGAGACAGGATCACACTCCAGCTCTGCCAGTTACCACTGGTCTCTGAGTAAGTCCCTAAACATCTCCAAGCCTGTTTCCACCTCTGGAAGAGGGCGATTCTGGTTATCTGTTATGGGTTAAATGAAGATAATACATAAAAGCTAACATCGTCTGAAATGTAGTAAGTGTTCAATACGTGGGTAACTATTATTATTGCAAAGGGTAAAGGAAATATTCTGAATGAAATACACGGACTTTCATTTACATTTGCAAGCTTTTTATTAGAAAGGACTTCAATGCACTGGAATGGCAGACAGTAATTTTTCCTTTCACATCAAATAGGACACCACAGCGGTCTTCACTAGGACATCCTTGAGGAGTCAACAAAAATTATTAATGATCTATATACTACCTAGATCAATGGCTTCCAAAGTGGAGTGAGTAGATATTTCACTCGGGCTTAAGAAGGGTGTTCAACTTTCCCTCCCCACTTGAAAAGTTTGTTTCATAATTTCACAATAACATAGCAGTACATGCATACAATTTTAATTATGGATACATGCTTAAAAATATTTTAATAACAGGATAAAGTTTGGAGACAGTGATCTTAGATGACTTGCTAAGTCAACATTCTGCTTTTGCTGCATTATCAAGCCATCTGACACGCGTTCCTCTTTTTCTCTCATCTACTATACACAGACCTCCACATTCCTGGGTCAGTTTCTCCAGGAGGATAAAAGGCACAAAAGGTGGGAAGACTCAGAATGTGGTGGTTCAGTGACACCAAATTAATGAGTCTGAGAGGCAAGAGCCTGTGTCTCTTCAGCTTTCAAGAGCATAACCTGAGCTACATAGAAATAAGCTATGTGTCCAATCAATTCATTATCAATTTCCCCCATTGTGAACTTGATAATGAGACAAGTAGATCTCTTCCCACTAGGTGGCGGTAAAGCTCCAATAGAAGAAGCTCCAATACGCAGCGCCCAAACCAGTCACCAGGATTGGTGCTGACTGGGTCAATGCTGCATAACTAGAAAGATCGTGGTTACTTCAATTACATAATGCCTCTGGACAATGGAAACTAGGCACTGCCTGTTTTGCTGTTTACAAGCTGGGCTTCCCTTATGACTTCCTGAATGTTACACGTATTGTGAATGATCATATAGCAGTTTGCAGAAATCCACAGGCCACATAGCAAAATTAGCCCTCAATATGCTGGAAAAGCCTAGAGTCAACAATCAAAAGATCCAGTAAGGTTGTACAGGTCCCATATCGGATTCAGCTAAAACCTTAGGTATGACACGGGTAAGATTTGTGCAAGTTTTTATGAGGGTAATAGAATAAAGGTGATTTACAAACTTACCACAATATACAGAATTTTTAAATGGCAACTGTAAGAACCTGTTTCTAGAACTCTAGAAGTAATACTTCACCAGTTAGGAGGTGGTCTATACAATGTTTTTCATTTTGTATCCTCCGAATTCAGTACGTTGTTAACTCCTTAAAACCAAACCTTTCAGGTTACAGGTATTAACCCAATCTCACTTAACGTAAGAAAAACAAAAAAACTCCTGCATATTTACCTATAGTTATTCTGGAACACCTGATTCTAGTCTTAGAATAACAGGCAGTTTATTTTTACAAAGCCACTCACACCATGTAAGTTCTTCAACAGTAGAAGGCATTTTAGGATTAACAAAATTTTTCCAAGACAATTTTTAGTGACGGCCATCAAATAAGAATAAATCTTTATTGCGGTATTCCTAAATCATGTTTTTAATCCTCATGAGATTTACTTTAAAAATAGTAACTCTCAGGGCACCTGGATGGCTCAGTCAGTTAAGCACCCCGACTCCGGCTCAGGTCATGATCTCACAGTTCCTGAGTTCGGGCCCCGTGGCAGGCTCTGTGCTGACAGCTCAGAGCCTGGAGCCTGCTTCAGATTCTATGCCCCACTCTCTCTCTCTCTCTCTCTCTGCCCCTACCCCACTCGTGCTCTCTCTCTCTCTCTCTCAAAAGTAAATGCTAAAAAAAAAAAAAAAAAAAAGGTAGTCACCCCAGGGTGAATTTACATATAAACTCAATATAACATGAATAATCTAATATATGTTTTACATTTTAGATCAGTTTTTTTGAAAAGCAATAAGAATCTTTTAAGCATACTGACTTATCTAAATCCTTCAGATTGTGAAACCAAAAATATTGGCTAATAAGAATTAGCAGTTACTTCCTTCTGCTTGGATCATTAAGTTTTAAAAGTAATAAACACGGTGAAACTTTTTAAGGTAATGACCTGGGTTGCATTACCTATATTAATATACCATAAAGCATTCTGTTAAAATCTACATCATCTGATCTTTAAATTGCACCACCTTCTTTCCAGTTAGAAAATTTCAGTTTCCAGGGACTTGAGTGTTCACCTAATGTGAATGAGTTGGTATTTGTTCTCAGAGATATAAACAATGGGAGTAATGAGTAGAGAAAACTGTACATAAGTTAGAAAAGCAATACATTAACCATATTCCAAATGAAATAAACGTACAACAGGAAAGATGAGTTACAATTGTGGAGGAGGCAAATTCGAGTTGAAGTTTCTTCCCAAACATATTCTAGTCTTGTATATCAACTGTAGAATATTTAAGAGCCCACACTCTATTACATCACAACATTGTTTATTATGTGAATTTTTTACAATACAAACAAAAAAATACAGAAATGCAATATATGAATACAGCTAAATGCAGAATGGTGACTTTTTTTCTTTTCAGGAGGCCATGATTCCCATTTCTAGTAAAGTAAAGAGACTGCACATAGGTAGAAACAGGTTGGTCGTTAGCTTCACAATTTTGCCTAGAAATGATCTATAAATGCATTTTTTCCCCTGCTACTTACCATAAAGTGTAAAAAGGGAATTAAAGGAAAGTTTCCTTGTTGGTTCCTACCATATGAAAGATGCTATATTCTATTTTAGCAGGGCCAATATATGGAAAATACCTAAATAAAATGTTATTACAAAAATGAAGCAGTAATGAGATTCTGGCTAAAGAGGGTACTAAATGAGAATAACATATATTTAAAGAATCCAAAACAAACAAATAAACAAAAAAAGGTTGTTATAAAAAAGCTCTAGGTGCATTGTAAGCATATAGGATTTTTTTTTTCCATGTGTATTTTTAAACAATGGAAGTGTCAAAAATAGGGTCAACTGTGTTAGACTAAATTACATTATTGTATACGCTGCACTGAATGGAACCTTTGTATTATAATTATCATAGAGAAGCATAGTTTGCATCATATTATGGCAATTCATCCTCAATGAAAACCTTCCAGAGTCCTTTTATTTTGGAATATCCTGTAAACAATCAAACCACCAGAACATGATTGTACAACAGTAAAATGTTTTCTTGCACTAAATTGAAGACATCTGTTTAATAAAAAAAAAAAAAAAAAAAAAAAAGAACAAGAAAAGAAAATGTCGGAAAGGTACTTAGAGCTGTTAGTTTCTAAGTACACAACACCCTAGACAATTCAAGGCATCTTAATTTCCATCAAGAACAAAAAAATAATAATAATTTTTGTCATGCTGTTAAATCCATCATTAAGGATTAAAACTGGTGCAAATTGGTCAAACGGATCCAACAAACACTGATGTCCAAGCTGGCATATTGGCAACTAATACGTAACTGGTGGTCAACGGGGGGTTTAAAAGATCTTCCCTTTCTTCTTGTTCTTTTCCAAGGTTCTAAATGATTCAAGGAAAATAGTCAAAATGAGTGGCCATGTTATAAACATTATAGATAACATAAGATGGTAGCAACGGCTAACCCAATTACAACTGTTAGCTTTTCAAACACTACTTTTTTTACTTAAAAAATTATCAGATTTAGAAGTGAATAATAAGGACAATACAAATCTGTAAACAATCAAATATTTGACCAAATTTCAGGATAAACAGTAAAAATAGGACAGAAATCCAGTTTTAATGTATGAGAACAATTCTTCCCAAATAAAAGTGCAAATTGAGAAAGATCAACTGACATCAAATAGGGTGCCTTTTCTTCTACTGCTTTTTGAAATTCTCGATTGTTTGCTTTTACAAATAGAGTTTCCTCTTCATTAGGGAAAAAGTTAAAAGAAGGATAGCGTTATAGAACAAATAACTATATAGTCATATAGAACTAACCTTGAAAATATTTAGCAGTGAGGGTAAATTGTGGAATTCTTATAGGGATATAACTTTTCAGTTTTAAATGGTAGTAACAAGGAAAAGAACAAAACCAAGGTACAAATATTATTGAATTTTGTGTAAATTAAGAAGTAATTAATCAGTTGTATTTGGAATTACAGATCCAAAATTTTATCTTCATGACTTAATCCTAAAGAAATAACACAATGAAAACACAGCCCTAAATTGTATAAAAGATCTTTGCAGCAATGTTTTCTATGCTTGCCGATGATTGAACACAACTATTACATCCAACAATTGCGGGGAGGAGGTAAGAAATAGATCATGGTGAGTCAACTGGGGAGAAAGTTATAAAGTTATCAAGTTATAAATAATGACTATTAAGTCATGGAAAATGCTTGTAATGAAAAGAAATACCGTTAGAGAAGAAAGACTGTATCCATCTATGTAAAAATATTCATCCATGAAAATAACTGTGGTTGTATGATAATGGGTAATATCTTTTAAAATGTTAATGTTGTTAAATAAACAAGACAATAATTCCTTAAAACATGAATACACACATTCCTTGGGAATCTGATTGTTAATTACCTGGAAGAGTTCTGTTGTTCTAAAATACGTTGCTGGGCTTCCCAGTTTGCTTTCTCATCTTCAAACTGACGACGTTTTTCCTCTAATTCTTTGTGCTGTGCTTCCAAATTCTTTTTCATTTGCTCATGGCGCCTTTGGAGCTAAATCACAGCACAATATATAAAATAAAACTGTTTAAAAAATCAGGAACAGAAGTAGGTTTCACCCGGGCATCCTAATGTTAAAATTATGAGCACTGAGTTCTTGTGCTATAAAACTCAGAGCACTACCTGGAAAGGACGGTCTAGGCTTTCTCCTCCATAGGAGACCAGTGACCCAGGACAATAATCTTGGGAAACAGAAAAAAAGGTGCGAAAAGTTCACAGTTGTGTTGCACTCTACAGTGGACATATCCTATCTTATGATCTCATTTTTCATCACCCATAAGCATGTAGAAGCAAGGCAAATAAGACGTCACTGTCCTCATTGTATAAATGAGTAAACAGCTGCAGAGTTTAAGTCACTTGCCCAAGATCATTAGCCAGAAAAACTGAAGAATGAGGATTTGAACCCGCCTCCTAATTCCAAGTTCAGAAAGCTGAGACACGTAGAACGAAAGCGAGTATACATAAAGACCTAAATTTAGAGCTCCAAGATCACAGCAAGCTCCCCCGATTCTTATAAGCAGTGGTTTCTCAAATGTTAATTTTCATATAAATCACCAGGAGTTCTCTGGTAAAAATACAGAATCCTGGACCTCACCACGACATACTGAATGAGAATCTTTCAGTGTTAGATTAGAAATCTACATTTTCAACAAGCCCCAGAGAGTCCAGTGCAGGTGGTTTTCCTACAAAGTTAATGCTGTACAAGAATGCTGGCTGAGGAGTAGAAACACTCACGCAAAGTAACTGCAGAAACAAAGAGCTCATCTAATGGATGACTAATTATGCACTAGTCAGTCTATTTCTGAAGAAAATAGTCATTAAATACACTAAATACCTAAAATCTAAATCTAAATACACTTACTACCTAAAAACTATTCAAAATCTCAGATGTCCAGGAACATGTTCTACTAATGATCGTATTACATCAGTGAGTTAACACCTTGAATTTGGATTATAATGAAATTTTGCATAGTTTATTTTCTCAATTGTTTTGTAAACCCACAGTGACTTCATGTTTATTCCTACTGCAAATGTCATGCAACTCCTACAAAACAAAACCATCTAAGATAAATTTAAGCGAACATGAGTCAAATATATCATCTTCCTGATCACAGCAAACAAGGTACTAAGAAAATATCAGAAAATAGAAATGCAGGAAAATGCCTTTAGTTATAGAAAAAAATGCAAGGGAATCATAAACACACAATTCACAACAGTTACCTCTGAGGAGGAGAAAGAGTGCTACCATAGGAAGAGGCACACGAGGGCCTCAAATGAACTAAAGAGGTCTTATTTTTTAGCTGGGTAGTAAGTTCACAGGTGTTCATCACTCTTTATGTGTACATTTCTGTTGTATATAAGCATCTTCTGTGTTAGTTGTACGTAGGTAAAAAGTACAGGTTACAATCCCTCTCAAGAAATCCCTGGAGTTACAGGTCTTCCAAACTTCTGAATATTTCAGATTTTAGAATGGCAATACTACTTAGAAATATATACATACTACATTTACAAGACACCTCCTGGGCTAAGATAGCATCTATAGTCAAACACATTACTAGGGGCGCCTGGGTGGCTCAGTTGGTTAAGCGTCCGACTTCGGCTCAGGTCATGATCTTGCGGTCTGTGAGTTCCAGCCCCGCATCCGGCTCTGTGCTGACGGCTCAGAGCCTGGAGCCTGCTTTGGATTCTGTGTCTGCCTCTCTCTCTCTCTGCCCTTCCCCTGCTCATGCTCTCTCTGTCTCTCAAAAATAAATAAATGTTAAAAAAAAATTAAAAAAAAAAAACCACATTACTATTTTTTGCAGTAAATTTTATGAATATTCACATCAAGGGGATAAAACTATTTGTTCTATGTCTGGTTTTGCAGTTTTCAGAGCTTGTTAGGATTTAAGATCGGAAACTATGGATACGTGACTGTGGATTTATCTAGTCAATAAGAGCAAACTTAAAGAATTAAGTGGATTCAAATAATGGCTGACACCTGTGCATACAGCACTGACCAAGTTAATTCATCCTTCCTCTCAGGAAAATAAAAGGGAGACGGACAATAATATCTACTCCATAGGGTTATGGTGTGGATTTAATGATATAACACCTGAAGGATGCTTACTACTGTGCCTGAAGCACTGTGCTGCTGGACATTAGCAGGTATGCCCTGAACAAACACTTCTAGCACTAATGAACTTGAAAAAAAAAAACTGCATTAAACATGGTTAAATAGATTTCTTCACCCAGAGATTTATATAGTTACATGGCTTACAGTATCAGGGGAAACTTGGCCAGATCTCTTTACAGGTTCTTTCATGCTAAGAAAGATTTCGGACTTCAAAGAGTAGTTACATTTCTCAAAACTATTTTCACCATTTATAGAAATCATAAAAACTCGTGAAGATTCTTTGGCTACAGTTTCATCATTATTTCTTTATAACATTTACTCATAGGAGGAAGTTCTAAAATATATCTATAGCAAATGTAAATTCAACTACTTTTAGATTTTCAATGGAATCTAAGTTTGGAGGTAATGCAGACTTGATTATTCCTGTTTTTATTCCCCTTCTGTTACGGATTTTCCAGGTTATTCACTAATAATGAAAGGGTACAAACTCAGATTTAATACAGGTTGATTAAACTTAATCTCCAAAATGTCATCTTAGTAACAGGTGCCAGGGATGCTTTCCTGCAGTCCTCTGAGGACTCACACAAGAAGGAACTATTCTGTATCCCTGCTGAATTAAGCCTATAACAAATATAACAACAGTCATAGTTGCTGTTTTTTTAAAGTTTAAGAGAGAGAGAAAGAGGGAGAGAGAGAGAGGGAGAGAGAGGGAGAGAGAGGGAGGGAGGGAGAGAGAGGGAGGGAGGGAGGGAGAGAGAGGGAGGGAGGGAGAGAGAGAGGGAGGGAGGGAGGGAGGGAGGGAGGCAGAGAGAGGGAGGGAGGGAGGTAGAGAGAGGGAGGGAGGGAGGTAGAGAGAGGGAGGGAGGTAGAGAGAGGGAGGGAGGTAGAGAGAGGGCGAGAGAGAGAGGGAGGGAGGGAGAGGGAGGGAGGGAGGGAGAGATAGAGAGAGAGAGGGAGAGAGAGAGGGAGGGAGGGAGGGAGGGAGAGGGAGGGAGGGAGGGAGGGAGAGAGGGAGGGAGGGAGAGAGAGAGGGAGGGAGAGAGGGAGGGAGGTAGAGAGAGAGAGAGGGAGGGAGGGAGAGATAGAGAGAGGGAGAGAGAGAGGGAGGGAGGGAGGGAGGGAGAGGGAGATAGAGAGAGGGGGAGAGGGAGGTAGAGAGAGGGAGGGAGGGGGAGAGAGAGGGAGGTAGAGAGAGAGAGGGAGGGAGGGAGGGAGAGGGAGGGAGAGAGAGGGGGAGAGAGAGGGAGAGGGGGAGAGAGGGAGGGAAGGAGAGAGAGGGAGAGAGAGAGAATCTCAAGCAGACTCCATGCTCAAGCAGAGGCCAATACGGCGTTTGATCTCACAGCACTGATATCATGACCTGAACCAAAATCAAGAGCTGGATGCTTAATTGACTGTGCCACCAGGTGCCCCTGTTTTGTTTTTGTTTTTTTAAGTGAGAGATTACGTGTAAAGCCCAGTAATTTAAGAGAAATTTAATGTGGAATAAAAATGTTTCCTTAAAATTTTTCAATATTTTACTCCGTGTTTTCTACTTAGGGCATTAATATACTTTCAGTTAGATATTTGGTCAAAGATGGTTTTAGTATTTTATGCAGTAATTACAAAAACAATGAGATCAACCATAAGAATGTAACAGAATAGATCTGAACCTACTTTTACTTTATTCAGATACAAATATTATTAGTGGAACCACATATAAACACAGGGATCTCAATGAATTTTAATCTTAAAGGTCATTTGAAAATATTTCATATTAATATCTATCAAACCAACTACTTACTTGACAGATTCTCATGTCAGTGCTTTTCCCCTCCATCTTTCACTTCTTGAAGGAAATGTAAGGAAATGTCCTCAAGGTCTTTTTGATTAATAAAAACTAAATGCATGCCTCAACACCTAGCGGGATTCCAAGGTAGGAGATAAGCTTGCTGGGATGCTTTGTCACTACTCTACCAATTTGGTGACACTAGCAATTACTCTGACACTATATTACAGATAAGCGCAACTCATTTACAAGAATATCACATCCTTCATGTTCTCCCCTTGGCTGTTTGTTTTATCCTGGCATGCCTAGTTAAGGTCTCTCTCTTTCTCTCTCTCTCTCACTCATATTCATATGCAAATAACTCTGGTTGTTTATTATTATTATTCTCATACTAGTGTTTATTCTTACATCCACCCAAAACTCTGATCATTACTTTTCTTATACTGAATATAAGGACTAGCTTATAATGCCAGTTCTCAAAATTTGCTCATTAAAATTGGTAGTTCATTGTAAATATTCTATTATTATGCCTTCCTACCAAGTATATGGGTCCAAATACTAACATACTGAAAAATATGGTATCATAAACAAAGTGCTTGCTTTAATTTCTCCATTTTATTACATTAGAGCAGTGATCCTAAATTTTTTTTTTTAAATGTTTATTTTTGAGAGAGAGTGAGTGAGCAAGCACAAGTTGGGGGGGGGTGGGGCAGAAAGAGAGAGGGAGACACAGAATCCGAAGGAGGCTCCAGGCTCTGAGCTGACAGCACAGAGCCCGACAGGGGGCTCGAACCCACGAACCATGAGATAATGACCTGAGCTGAAGTCAGATGCTTAACCGACTGAGCTTCCCAGGTGCCACATTAGGGCATAATTCTATTAAATTAAAAAAAAAATGTGTAGAAAGGTTTTATTATCTATACTATTAAAAATATTTGTTATTTCAAAAAGAAATATTGAGTCTTATATAAGAGGTGACAATGTTAGGCTGAATACCTCAGCTTCCGAATCCTTCAGTTTTTGAACTTTTTCTTTGACCTTCATCTCGAACACCTGCTCCATCTCCATCTCCATCTTCTTCATCTTAGCTACATGCTCCCTTCTTTCTTCTTCCATTTGTGCAAGAGGGCTCCTGTTGTGAACATTAAGGATAATCATCAAAAGTCTAAAAATGAAAAGTATAATACAAAACTCTGAAATGGTAATGAAAACAAATGAGATGCTGGCATTACTAAATTCTATTTTTTGAAAAAAAGTTTGAAAATAGTTTTTCGATTATTCTGAACACTATCTTAAATGACACAGATCATAGATTTGATGTTTTGTGTATAAATGCATTAAACATTTTTTAGAAGCTTCAAAAGTTATATTTATAATCTAGAATCTCCTTCCACAAAGTTTGATATTTAAACTTGAATCTCTAGTGAATAATTATTAAAACAGATAATAATAACAAACTGTTAGCAGGAGGTTTCTCTAAACCTAGTTAGTGCATACCAAATATAAAGATGACACATAAAATAAACTGTAGAAGGAAAATGGAAAGGACACATTCACAATTTATACTCAGAGCAGGGAAAATGAGAAGAAAATCATTTAATTTTGTACTTTCAACAAAATTTTAATGTGAAAAAAGGAACTGAACTGATGAAGCTAATATACATAGCCTATTTTTAGTTTAAATTTCTAAGTGTTATAATCTCTTCCTCTAAGACAACTAACTACTGGCATTACAATTATAAGTTAATTAACACTAATTCAGACTTATTTTAGTAACTGAACTGACATGCTGGAAATGACTACCAGTCAATTCCTAGAACATTTCTCATTTCTAGGCCATTTACGGTAATTTCACTGCTCATGAAAATTCATTCCACCTAATTCATATTATCTTATTGTCTAAAGTTTTTGTCTTATTTTAAAAGATGTATTTGGTGATAAAAAACATATACACATGAGAAAGAGTCAGAAGCAAATAAATATACTGGCAATTATTTTTGAAATGCCAGAAAACAGACACAAGCATAGTTAAAAGGAAGTATTTCACTCTACTGACATTAAGGTCCACAGGCTCAATTCTCTACAAAATTGCGTTCAAAATTTTCACGTTGAAAAAACTGCTTTATATTATGGCTAGTATACTCATATACACAAGGGAACATCAAAGTATCAGTAACCTACTATATCCCAGAGAGGAAAGAAACGTGTACTCTGTGCCTTTGAGGATCTCTGAAAACTATTCAATACACTAGAACAACGTAAAGAGGCAAGCCCCTTCTGACTTTGTTGATAAAACATGATTACTTTGCCTCCACATAAACAGGCTTTCACCTCTCCTAACGAGGCTGAGAATTTTTACAGTACTCCTCTTCCCTATCAAGAAGGAGAACAAAAGAGCCAGATGGAATATATTCAACAGGAGCAACGGGACAGAACACTGGCTACGGATTTTTTCTTAGCAAAACGGGAGGACAAAGGCATGAAGTACTGCTGTGATCAAGTTGATCTGTTGTTGCAATTAGTGTAATTTAGAATAAATGTTTAACTGAAGAAAAGTTCTTCCCCAAAAGTAAACTTACAAACCTGCAGTATATGTTAGCAATTAAACAATTAATCAGAAGTTCTGAAAATGAAACTAAACATTAACTTAGAACAAAAAATTGTATTCAAAAAGTGAAGTCAACTGAAATAAATTAAAAAAATTTTTTTAATGTTTATTTATTTATTTTTGAGAGAGAGAAAGAAAGAGAGAGAGACAGAGACAGAGACAGAGAGAGGGAAGGGCAGAGAGAGAGGGGACAGAGGATCCAAGGCTGGCTCTGCACTGTCAGCACAGAGCCTGATGCGGGGCTCAACCCCATGAGCTGTGAGATCATGACCTGAGCTGAAGTCAGACACTTAACCCACTGAGCCATCCAGGCACCCCTGAAATAAAATTTTAAATGGAAATTATCATTATTCCATTAGAAGTTAAGGCCCTTCTTGATAATAGTTCTCATATCTATGGTAGGTGTTTGTGGTATAGGGGCTTCCGATCTCTTGAACAGAGTGTCAGTGAATTCCCTGAAATGACATACTAAAGGTGTGTGTCCACGCAAGCATTTTTTCTGGTGAGAGGGTCCAAAGCTTTTGTTAGGTTTTGAAAGAGTCTATAAACCTCACTTATTCCATCCCCCAGAACGTTTTTAGCCTCTAGAAAAGAAATAATCTAGTAACTATTTTTTTAATTGATAATTTTAACTGAGTGGGTATGTTTAAGCAACTGAGATTATCCAACAATACTGTCGCAATATGAAAATATAGTTCAAAACTGTAAATATATTAAATAAATGAGAAACTCAGACGGATTTTAAAATTAAATACATATTCCCACTTCTAATAACTTATCTATAAAATGCTCATTTCATTTTATCCTTGGGAGGAAAAAGGCAATTTATGTAAATTTAAAGAATTCATAGTATAATTTGCACATGAAAAGGCTACCAGCTAACCAAACGTAAACACTGTTATCTTTATTTTTATTTAGAAAACTCCAGGGGGAAAATAGAAGATTCTGTATTTTGAAATTTGCTTTTATATTCCAATTTTATTAAAAATCTTTATATCCTAAAAGAAAAACAAATAACCACTTACATGCCTCCAACTGTGTCCTATCTAAAAGAGTAATAAATGGAGACTTAAAAACAGAGTAAACCACACTAAAAGCAACAATTAAAGGTAAATTCAGAGATTTCACAATTAAGCAAAGTATGTGCCCTAAAACAAAAGTTTATGGCAAAATTTGTTAAAGCTAATTAATTTCTTTCCCAAATTCCTTTAATTACTATACCAAATCATTAGGAAAACAAATATGCTGTGCAATTATCTCCTCACAGCCTACTCAAATCTTTACACCTATTCAAATACATGTACTTCCAAAAAAGGAAATATTTACAATATTTCATATTTGAGATACTTTAAGTTTTTTGGCCTTGTAAAAATACTGGACTTCTGATCAAATGAAGTGATAGTACGGTTTTATAAAACCCTGGTTATACATATCTAAAATAAGTTTATTTAAGCCTCTCACCAGTAAAAATGATCTTTCAAACCTTAAATTAGCACATTTCTAGATATCTTTATTAAAGTGATATTAAGAAAACTGTAACACAATATTGTGCTTACAATGTAGAAAACATAGGAAAAAGGATCACTTTTCATCACGTTATTTTTTTCCAAATAAAACCTTTTTTATTACAGGATCAGAAAAACCTTTTAAATTATATCATAGCCTAACTACTTTTTAACGGGAAATTCTTCTTTACACATAGATATGCTAAAGCTTATTCACTTAAACTTGACAGAGAAATTTAAAGCGACTTAGCCAAAGAAATGAAAGGCCCAGGTAAAAGATTAAAAAGGGGGGAAAAAAGGCTATAACATAACCTGAATACCATGCTAAATCCCCAAAGATATAACATAGCTCCTTCTAGTGATCTCTTTAAAGGGTTATGGTTCCCGAAAGTCATCAGATGATTCACCCTTTCACGTGACCAAGAGTAAAATCACAGCAAGGACCACACAAGGCTGACCCAGTAAGGTTCTATTGTGGTTGTGTTACACGACCCACATTTTGAGTACAACAGAAAATAAACACATTTCATTTAAATTATGTGTGGTCTTTCCTGAAGAACACATTAAGCAAATACTTTCACATACTTTTACACCAATGGTTAGCAGGCCACTATGTACACAGACATGTAGCAATTTTCACACAAGAACTTTCAAAGGAATTTCATTTACATGGATTTCAAAGACCAATAAAAATTTCCAAAAATTTTGGGAAACAATAGTCACCAACATTTTATTTTTGCCAAGCGAGAGCGTTATAACCAAACATAAAACAATATTCAACTACCATTATATTTTCACAAAAGGACATTTGAACAAAGGGTAAAAGATACAACTGAATAAACTTACGTTTTTGAAAAAACATTAGAAAACGTCAGAAAATTGTCTTTATTTCTCTTTCAATGAAAACTCTGTCATGTAACTAAAGCAGTTCTGAAAATCAGCCTTTGGAAACCTGTATTTTTAGTCATTTCTAGGAATTTGGTTACCCATAAAGTTTTGTCAAGCTTACAGATGGAGAAGGCTATAGAAAACAGAAAAATAGTGTATGGGAAAGTGGGAACAGGGTATGCCCAACCTGAAGCAAGATACCAGTTGTCATAAACTGGTGCCCATGATAGATAGACAACAGTTCATGAGAGTGACCAATCGCATGTGGCTTTAAGTAAAACATACAAGAGATCAAGGAAGGAATAACTTTAAAAGTGGGTTTAGCAACAGAACAAAACAAAACAAAAAAACAACAAAACCTTCCCCTTACTGGGGATCACCTTTCTTTCTTTACAAGACCTGCCTTCTGGATATGGCTAATTCTTCTCCTTTTTCCTTTAGAACCCCTTGTTCAATCTTCTTTAATCTGGAACTTGACCTCCCTCTCTGTTAATTACAATTGCCTACCACCCTCCACTCTCCAGTCAGGGGTGAACGAGATACACTCGCCCTGAGGATTTAAGAAGTACTTAAAATAGATGACCTGATATTTTCTTTGTGAGTTACGGGTAATACCTGAATAGCTGTTAGGAATAGTGCCCACTTTTCTAGACTTTGACCTTGAGACAAATTAGCATTTGATGAAATAAGCTCACCTACTTTTCAGATTTTAACCACATAATCTAAATCTTGGTTTCTTCCAGCTCAACTGAGATATAATTGACATATAATACTGGTAAATTTAAGATGTACAATGTGATATCTAAATCTTATTTTACATCCTTCGGAAATATAATCATTCTAGAACCACTAAACTAACACAAAGTCACATTTTCAGCTATACGAATAAAATATTTTTAACCATCGTTTAGTACACTCTACAGTCCATTCAAAACTGCCTCAGAAAATTAAATATAAGATTATTTTACTACTTCATGCTTAAAAAGATAACTTAAACTCTAAAACTAAAGTGTGATTACCACTTTGTGGAGTATACATTGCCATATAAAGGTTAATATAATTTTTAAAAAATCTTTATTTTTGAGACAGAGCGTGCACGCTCTTGCACAAATAGGAGAGGGGCAGAGAGAGAGAGAGAGAGAGGAATAGACGATCAGAAGTGGGCTCTGCGCTGACAGCAGAGAGCCCAATACAGGGCTCAAACTCACAAACTGTGAGATCATGACCTACCTGAGCCACATGCTTAACTGACTGAGCCACCCAAGCACCCCTATAACTATAAATTGTTAATAGATGAGTATATGTATGTATAAATACTTTATGAGGTCAATGAAAAATACACAGGTCCATTAGCAATCAGCAGATATATAAATGACCTTGTTATCAATTTTATTTCTTTCTCAAATTGCCTGCAGATGCTATTTGGAGACTATGCAAAGTGATAAAATGATCATCTGTTTTTAAGGACCAAAGAGACTATTCAGTTCAATGATCTTCAAACGAGGATCTCCATTTATATGAAGTCTTCCAACGGTTACTTGAGCCTTTGTAGTTTTAAGAGAATTAATTTCCAGATCCTCAGCTTCCATAAGTCTTTTCTAAAGTGATCTGCCTGAAAATTTCCAAATTACGAATTTCCAAGTTACAGATAGCCCAACCCTCACTTTACAGAAGACCTATTATTCCCTCTTAACCAGCCCTTAACCTGAGGTACACTGTCCCAGGTATATCTGGAGGTGTGAAAACCTCCAGATGATGAGAGAAGTCTCCTTCAATGATTAATCAAAGTACTATAACAGACTCCCATACAGTGTCCATATCTCCCAGTATTAAACATGCTTCCAACAAGCTAACTGTGATGTTAGCTGTCAGAAATGCAGTATTTGGGTCCATGCTGGGATGCTCTGAGTTCAGATACATAATGGAGGGAGGTAGTTAGAAAAGTGGCAATTTTTGTTTAATTACTCTGACTCTTCCACTCCAAAACCCCCACAACCTCAACCTCTCCCTGCCAATATTATCAAAGGATGCATTGCTATGGAGGGAAGAGTCCCTTGAAAGCAATATAACTAGAACATCACTAAGAAACCTAATCTTACATTTGCTTACATCACATATTTAAATATTAGCCATTCTTTTCAGTTCCTCATGAAGGAATTCTTAGTCTTCAGCACGTTAACATCAGTTAAAGAACCATAAGTTGCTGATACCGATTTAAACAACAAAAACGTTCAGCTGGAATGCTTTCTGAAATTGCTAACGTTTTCAAGATAATAGAAGATATAACCAATAGATAAAAATTCCAAGTGACTTCTTTCAGATTCAGTATATTACTCAGTAAAATAGTAAAAACCCAATGGAATAAATCATATCAATATCTATTCTAATCATAACATTCCCCAAACTGGTTCAATCTTTAAAGATATTTTTCTACTTACTATTAACATAAAATAATATGCTAACTCCTGGGGGAATTTGCTTTTTAGCAGTACAAAGGTTTTTATTATTTTCAGAGACAAAGCTTGGACATGATTCATCTCATTAAGAAACACATTTCCAACAGAATTCTACTTTTTATGTTGTTGCCTTGGTTATATAGTTTAAGTCGAGTAATCCACACTAGAATTCTATTCGTGCAGAAGAATTTTTAACAACAATGTAATAATGTTCACTATTTTTCTCTGAATTGCCTTATCTGAATCCAACATCAGAAATATCACAATACCACTATTTTAAAAGTCTTCTATTAGAAATACGAAAACAATTCATTATTTCTAGGACATAAACAAATGTTTAAAAGAAAAAAAAATCAAACATTAACTGCATACATTTAATGAATAATATGTACTGAGCACATTTTTCCCCTTCACATATAAAATTATCGGTGGCTTTAATTACACATGGTTTTCTTTTAAACAACCAAAAAGTCCCTAAGTTAGTAAAATGCATTTAAAATGGATCAGGATTTTATAAACAATATTTACTATGATGGATCCTTATGTTTTTGTGCTAAATAAAGTTGTCTGATACAAATGTTGCTAAAAACAAATAGTTTAAAAGTCTTTTCTTATTCACTAAACCTTATCTAAAAGAGAATTTTGTATTTTAAATGTAAACAAATAGCTGACATATTAAGGAAATCAATTTTTTAAAACAGCAGTAGTAAATTGTTTGGTGAAGCATACATGGCTAATCACCCGTATCAGAACCATCTAGGGCGCTTACTAAAAACACAAACTCTCAGGTCTGTCTCATATCTACTGAATCAGAATCTCTTGGCAATTATTAAGCCTAGAAATTTACCTTTTTAACAATCACTCTCAGGAGATCCTTAAAACCAGAAAACATAGGAATTGATCTGTAAAGTCTCTCAAATATAAGCACGTTAATAGCATAAGAAGAAATTCAAAGTTGAGAAAGAAAGAAGAAATTCAAAGTTAAGTAATTGCATAAGAAGACATTCTACTTCAAAGGGTCTATGACCTCCACATCATTAGAAAAACACAGAAGGAAATAAAGTTAGATCTAAGATCAGTTGTAAAAGAGAACTGCTTGTGACTGCCAGTGACCATTAACGCTTTGTTTGCTTTCTTCTGTAATTCAGGGCCATTGCGGAGACATAACTAAAAAAGAAAAACGGAGTACTTTCTTTTCCATTTTAAGGAATGTTGCCCACTATAAAACAGAGCACTATACTGCTGCCTTCCTTGCCGTTTTCATTACTTACACGGATGATGCTTCAGGACTGTCCTCTAATGGCAGATAACACCTGGCTACAATGTACACATATTGTTAAAATGGTTTTCATAACACTTACGACCTTCAACAGTCCCAAATAAAGGAAAAATGGGGCACGGATACCGTCAGCAAGAACCCCACCAGCTAACTCACAGGCCTCCTCTTTTTCCTACCCCATCATAAACCACCACAACTTGAAACATGGACTAGGCTCAGCAGGGTGAAGCTACACACTTGGCAGTCACTCATACTACTTTAATGACCAAGAGAAGAAATCCAAACTGAAGCTAATTTCCTCCCTGGAAATACAGAATAGGAATGGAGAAGGTAACCAAGACTATATTCATCTACATATTCCTTTTGCTTGGTCCTGTCCCTTGTTTCTCTATAATGTTAGTGAAAACTCTGCTAAGTTTTCACTAGCAGAGAAAAGATAGAAGCTCTATATTTACTTTCCATAAAAAGACTATAGGATGTTTATCTTAAAAAAGTAAAATAGGTTAAGAGATCTTGGTAGTAACTGTCCTCTTCCCTTAAAAAAATGTATTTGCAGATACATGTACCCCTATGTTTATAGCAGCATTATTTACAATAGCCAAGATATGGAAGCATCTATGCATCCACAGAGGAATGGATAAAGAAGATACCGTACGTACACGTATACACACGTACGCACATGTACACACACACACACACACAATTATTCAGCCATTAAAAAAAAAGAATGGAATTTTGCCCTTTGCAACAACATGGATGGAGCTAGAGAGTACAATGCTAAGTGAAGTCAGTCAGAGAAAGACAAACACCACAGGATTTCACTCATATGTGGAATTTAAGAAACAAATGAATGGTGCCTGGGTGGCTCAGTCAGTTAACCATCCAATTTTGGCTAGCAGTTCGTGAGTTCGAGCTCCACATCCGAGCCTAGAGCCTGCTGAGGATTCTGTGTCTCCCTTTCTCTCTCTGCCCCTCCCCCTCCTCAAAAATGGATAAACATTAAAAAAACAAAAATGAGCAAAGAGAAAAAGAGAGAGATTGAGAAAGGGAGTGACAAACCAAAAAACAAACTCTTAACTACAGAGAATAAACTGAGGGTTACCAGAGCGGGGGGGGGGAGGGGGGGGGATGGGTTAAATAGGTGATGGGGATTAACGAGTGCACTGGTGACGAGCGCTGGGTGATGAAGGGAAATGTGAATCACTATGCTGTACACCTGACATGAACCTAACACTGTATGTTAACTAACTGGAATTAAAATAAACTCTTAAAAAATGTATTTGCAGAAGGAGCCATTTGATTTATAATTGGGGTTCTATGAAACATGGTATATGGATTATAAATATGATGGCCAATGACCAGAAGAGAATGCATGGCTCTTTCATTTAAGGAACAAGGTAATAAAACACTTCCTCTGAAAATTAAGTAGTAAAATACAAAACTGCCAAAACAAAGCCCTTAACAGCAATAAGTGTCTGCTATTGTGCTATAAAGACCATTATCCTAATTTTCTAATGAGTAGCCAAGAACTTGATGAAAATGAAACAATATGATTATTTACTTACATAAATGATACTTTTTCTGGAGGAAACAATGTATACTTACTTGGTAAGCTGCCCTTTATTCTTGTTATTATCAACTCCATTATAAGTCACAGCTGCCAGTTTTCTGCTTCGGTAGTTCTCATAGTGCACATTATTAGTGACATCTTTCAAGTCCTGCATGTGTGTTCTGTCGTAAATAAATAACATATCAACAGTTTGCTTCTATGAAGAAAGCTTTGATGTAAATTCAAAATTTTCCAAAACAAAAATTTCTAGACCTAAACAAGCAAAAAGACTATTCTTAAGGAAGAACATTCATCTGTCTTCATTTATACTCAAGGCAGAGCAAGATACAATATGCCAAACCTGAAACCAATGGAAATTTAGGTTCCAAATGACAATTTAAGAGTTCTAAACCTCCTCAAAGTAGTTACTAAAGAATGACATTTCTACAGAAGAATATTTACCATTGTAGTATATGTTTTATTTTACTAGAGGAAGATTAGCTCCTGCCAAAGCTCATAAAACCTAGAAGAAATTGGTTTTCTTTTAGTATTATTATTAAGATTTAAGCTTTTACGAAGACAATACATATGGAATACTGTAGGTCACATATCGAGCTGGATATAAACCAAGGAAAATAATTTATAAAGTATATTCCTGTTTCTTCAAACTGTTCAATGAATGTGGTATTTTGGTTAAATGAGTTTTGCTCATAGCATTTCCATTATATATAAAACCTATATACATATATGAAATGAACTATACAATACAGGAGATATTTTCACCATTTCTTAACGATTCTAGATGCTACAGACACTCTGAGCTGCTCTATGTTATCCTTTACCTGACCTGGTGTAGCAGTACTGTTTCAGCTGATTCTCCCTTTTCTCATCATCCTTTCCTAACTCTGCCATCCTCCATCTTTCATTCCTACCACTTTACCAAAATTCCCTTCTGGGAAACACACATAAAGGTGCACCGTGTTTTCACTCCTCCTGCTATTCAGAAAACTTCCCCTTTATGAACAGAATGTGATTTTCAATTACTCTGACTCATCTCCCACTAATGGACATTTATTTCCATGCAATTCTCTGATAGTTTAACTCGTCCTAAGGAGTACTTCTCGGTTTTCCTCAATTCTCATGTTCCTTTATGTTCTGTTCCTTGAGGAACTTATCCTCTCCTTGGCCACTACTCCTTTCCACATCAGTCAAGTCAGGTAGCTCCTTATTCCTAGAATATCCAGTGACTGAGATTGAAGAGCTCATGCTAATTTGTCATGAACTCTTCGAACATTAAGAGTCCCAATGCTTTGAAAGCTCTCTTCCCAGCCTTGAAGTTGAGTCACTCTAACCCATAACAATTTTCTCCTTGGTGGTCATTTTATGGTACCAGTATATGTTGTGGGTAACACCACACACCTCTTCAATTTTACTATAAGCTGCCCTTTGTAAGACATTTTTGCCATCACTTCTTGTACTCTTGATACAAATAGCACATAACAGGCCCTTTAAATAAATTGGTAACTAAGTATTACAGCTGAGGTAAGATAAATACCATTGATTTTCTGGAAAAAATTACTGTTTCTGATATTACCAGTTTCTCTAATATAGAATAAACAACACTATAACTGTACCAGTACAAAAATTGTTTTGTAATTTTAAATACAGATTACCTCATTATGGAGTCACTGAAAAATCACCAAATGACCTGAGGTGGAGCACTTAGTAGTTGAATTACGAGACGTGAAAAATAAAAATAAGGTGGATTTATTAACTGTTTAAGCTATTTCTGTTAATGTCATCTAACATTCGAGATAATGAAAGATTTTTTCCCTTTCTCTAAAATAACCTTCCCTACAATTACCTGGTTCGCATTTTTTTTTCAGGATATAATGGTCTCTATTTCCACCTATTTAAATATGCTTCACTTTTTTTTAAAATCTTTTTCATTTTTTGAGAGAGGGAGAGAGAATGAGAATCTTAAGCAGACTCCATGCTCCATTCCATGTCCCTGGGATCATGACTTGAGCTGAAATCAAAGTTGGACACTCAACAGACTGAGCCACCTAGGCGTCCCCACTTTATTTTTTAAGATTCGACCCGTCCCTCCACTAAAGTTTTCTCCAGTTTCATCATCTTTTCCATTTCTCCCTGCTGGTATCATGGCCCTCTTTCCTCTCCTTTTGTTTTCTTTCTCATTTAATTTCTCCACTGTCCATCACCACACCCTGAAAATACCCGTATCAAGTTTGTCTCCTTTCCATTGCCTTCCTTGGTTTGCCTGCAACAACAGACAGTTCTCTTAATTAGCAAGATGACACTTCTTTGAACCTGGGTCTTTCTTAGAAGTAACCATTATTCCTAACTTTAACCTGCAAGATTTCAATTACTTGGAATTTATAGACATCTGAAATACTGGTGATGGTATTTCCTTGCTTTAAGGAATTTAAGATATTTAATGGGTATTAAATATCTACTAGGTGCCTTTCAAGACATGAGCTACATTAAATAAAAATCTTTCTCACCTCTACTCCAAACTTATAAGAAAAAGTAATATATAAAAATATTCTTAAGCTTTTCATTTTCAAACTATAATTCTCTCCTTTTCAAGGATGTTTTACACACTTAAACGTAAAAACTGCAAATGACAAATTGTGATAAAAAGTAAAGTAAAATCATCTAGAATTAGTGAATATTTATGCTTAGGAAGAAAAACAAATGTGCTACAGTAAACTGAACAAATAAATGAGCTCTCATTAAGTAAAATCACCTAACCATCTACCTCAAGGAGCTTAACTCAATGTCTTCACTCTACTCAATGATAAAAATATTAAATAGGACCACACCCAATCTCACAAATAAACATACACGAATGAATGTCTTTACTCTAATCGATGTTAAGACATCTATTTCTATGAATCCTTTCGCATCTGACCCACTCCATGAAATATACACATATTCTAAATTCTTTTAATCCATCTAAGTAATCATTTTACAGCACATATCTGCTTTATATTATATAACTTCAGGATTTTTTTGTATTTTCATATTTGTATGATTGCCTTGCAGCTTTCCTATACTCAATCTTCCTACAGGAGTGGTCCATTTGTTCTGTTATGCTTTTATGCTAGTGAGTCCCACTCACCAGCTGCCAGGCTATGCACCTACACATGCTCAAAGTCTGGCTTCCAGCTCAGTAATTAGTCTTCCCCTCTATAGTATTTTAGCTACGCAGTCAATTATTGATTGCATATTTAAAAATACACAAGACACCACTGTGTCAAGCACTGGGCAAGCTGCAGAGACTTAAAATTGGGAAAAAGAATAAAATTAGAGAGAATGGATTGGCGATTAATATTTATAAAACATTCCCGGGGTGCTCGAGTGGCTCACCTGGTTAAGGGACAGACTCTTGATGATTTTGGCTCAGGTCATGATCTCACAGTTTGTGAGATCAAGCCCCGTGGTAGGATCCACACTGACAGCATGGAGCCTGCTTCGAATTCGCTCCCCCCCCTCACTGCCCCTCCCCTGCTCATGCACGCCTGCGTGTGCTCTCTCTCAAAATAAATAATAAACTTTAAAAAATTCCCTGCATATATACTGTCATAAGCAATTATATTAATTCTTTTGAAGTCACACCTTAAGAATGGAAGAGAAAGGGAATAGTTCATAATAGAAACTGAAATGCTATATTCTTCAAAGTGAGACAGATGACCGCCTCTCGTGTGCATCTGTTCTCCTCCCACTGTGTGAGGCCTGGCAACCCCAACTGCTGAATCAACCCTATCCTCTACTTCTACCTAAACCGCCTGGTCATAAGCTCCTTTAAGAAAAACTAAGTACATATCAATCTCTTTGATCTCAAAATTCACTCTGATATTTAGTGTACTTCTTGAGGGTAGCACTTCGACCCACTTATATTTCTTTCCTCTCTCGTAAGAATAACTTTACTGTTCCGTGACTTCAATGACCATCAATATGCAAGTTAATACTTCCACATAGGTAAAAATACTCCTGTGCATTAGAAAACTGGATGACTGCATGAAAATAAATAAACATCAACCTTAGATGGCCATCCAAAACTGGAGGTCGAAGAGAGTTATGTCAGGTGAGGGCCCGGAGAAGCAAGCAAGATGCAGGTGGAGAGAAGTGGGGAAAGGGTGTGAGGTGGCAAGAGGAAGGAATTTATCTCAACGTGAAAACACTGAGGATTATTTCGATGCCCTTTCTGTTTCTTGCCCACTAATGTCTCTGCTTCTATTCAACTTTTTCTTCATGGTATCCTCTTTGCTGTTTCTTTTCTAATTCAAGTCCCAATGTTCTGATCAGGATTAGTTCAATGTCCTGCTCTCATAGGCTTTCCTTCTCTTTCATTAGCTGCACATGGTACAATTGAGGAGTAATGTTTTCTCGCCTGGGAGGAAGATCAGTTTTGTTCACTGTGTTCTAGTACCAAAAACACTCCACTCACCAGCTACCAGGCTGTGTACCTTTTAACATTCAGAGTCTACTTTTTAACTCAAAGCCAAGCCTTCCCTTCCAGTTTTCCCAAGCTTTTCACATAAAAGAGCAAGAGCCTTTTCCTTTCCATCTTCCTTATGTCTCTCAGTATTAGACCTCAGCACAAAGTATAACAGAAAAAGACTCATTTTCCCACATATTGCTAGCGACATAGCTTATTTTGTATTTTTACTAACAGCTTTAAAACTGGGCAAAATAATCCAAGTGGTCTCCAAGCAGTGCTTACTTGAATACTAGAATGAAGAAAATACCAATTTAAATTAGCTATATGAAAAAGAAGAAAAAATAGGGGTGCATGGGTGGCTCAGTCGGTTAAGCGTCTGACTTCCGCCTAGGTTACAATCTCACAGTTCACAAGTTTGAACCCTGTGCTGACAGCTCAGAGCCTGGAGCCTGGTTCAGATTCTGTGTCTCCTTCTCTCTCTACCTCTCCCCCACTCGTGCCCTGTCTCTCTCTCTTTCTCTCTCAAAAATAAATAAAAACATTAAAAAAATAATAAACAAATCAGCTATACATAAATCTAATTTTAACTTTAAAGAATAAAAACACTTACATCAGTTTTATCATTGTTCAAACTTACCTTATCAACATATTTCTTAGAATTGTAAAATCACAATGTTCACCATTTTCAACTATAAAAAAAAAAAAACACACTAAGCCCAATCTTTTCAAAGGAAATTTCACAAAATGTTGGAGGCAACAATGAGAGAATATGCAACATTTCATTTACTTTTCATTACTTTTCTTTAGATCAATTTTTCATTAAAGTTTTAACACTATAACATAATACTTAATTTAAGGGCATGCCAGACAAGTGTACTCTAATATTATTTATTGTAGTTTAATCTTCAGTGATAAAATATATAAAACTAGTAAATGAGCTCTCCAGAAAAAAAAAATTGAAATTTTGAAATGGGAGCTAATGTATTGATTTGTAAGAAAATATATTTGTTCCATAATTAAACGTGTTTTAAAAGTTTAGTGTTGGGGTGAGGGGGAATCACTTTAGTAGCCAAAATAAAAATGTGAGCCAATAACTTTAAGATTCTTTATTTCAAAGAAATGTATCACTAATAACATTCTGGTGGCGGGGAGGGGACTAAAACTAGAGAAACAATTTTTTTAGCACACATTCCTAAGGACTGTGTAAGTTCTGAGGCCTCAGCTCAGCAACTGCAAGTTACCTGAGGACGACAGAGAGGCGGAAACAAGCATAGCCTCGCTGACAGGGAAAGCTGCTGATAAGGACAATAACTTGGAACAATATCCTAAAAATTACAGAATTTTTTAAACTAATACTAACAAGTAGAAAAATAATCATGACTCAATCTTAATTCCAAGTTACTATAACACAGAAGACTAAATATTAGGCTAAACCAATACAATGAACACAAATTTGGGGAAACATGTCTATTGCCAAGAAGACTTCTAAAGTTTGATGCTACAAACTTAGATTTTATTGGCATTTAGAACTCTTTATAAAATTAGTAGAGTAACTCTTAACAATGAAAAACATTTTTTTATTCCAAGAATGTGATACCATAACAGTTGATTTTTATCCCAAGGAAAAAATGTTTTAATTTGGTTTAAAGTGAAAGTTGTTCTCAATCATTCTTGAAGGTCCCAGACCCATCTGAGACTCAGATAAAAGTGAGAGTTCTTTTCTCTGAAACTGTTTTCAATTTCAGAAGGTTTACTAGTTCCCTTGGAAGTAACCTTTGGGCCCCAGGAAAGAATTCTTACACTTTAAGTATGTTTTCAAACAAGAAAACAGGAGTGGATTTGATGATGGGACGGAGGTGAGAGTGGGGCACTGACGAGTGACTTGGACAGTATTACAATTAGGATTTAGCACATACTTGCCTGAGTTGGCAAAAACACAAAGTCTAAGAAACTAGAGTGTACTTATTAGCAAACGAGACTAAATGAAACAGAATTCAGAACTATTTCTGAAAATCTGGAATATATGAATGTGAAATATAAATATTTGATCACATTTGTGAAATCTTACAGAAAGTCATTCATTGAAGAAAACCTTACCTTCAGCAACACCCCAAGGATACTGCCTTCCTCTGACCCTTTTGCCATTAACTTCAATGATAGTATTACTACCTACCACAGCAAGAGGTAAACGGTCCTATAAAACAAAGTATTCTTGTTCAAATATATTTCTGTAGTCTTCACAAATTCAAGAATAAAGTTTATATTACTCAACACATTACCAAAAAAAAAAAAATACCTTGACAGTTTCTGTATTCACTTTTATCGGGCATTCAATTACTATTTAGTAAACTGTCATTACATGGTATTCTCATCAATATAAACAATGAATAAAATTATATTTGCTCTGAAAATTTAACAATACTAAGGCATATATACTCCACTCTCAAATTATCTGTTAAAAACCCAAAAGAAGCTGTCCCATACGGAAAACGTTAAAAGGGGGAAGTAAAAAGTGTATTGGCAGTTAGAGAGAGAACACGAGGCTTGTGACTAGCATGCTCATCTATCACAAACCAACTCTAATAGCCCTGGAAGCAGGAAATGTTATACGTGCTAAACTCTACCTTCGGAACTCCAGACCTGGGGGACTGGATTTGTATTTATCCAGACTTAACTCAGAGTACAATCTTTCAAAATTCTTATAGCTTCCAAAAATCTTTAACAATATATAAAATATATTTTATAAAACCTCAGAAACTATTCATTGGTCAGGTACATGTATTTCATTATTCCAAGATAATTATTTGCTTAAATAATACCATTAATTAATACATCATTTAGATCCAGGGTACTTAGAAAATGACTATAAATTAAAAATACAGGGGCGCCTGAGTGACTCAGTCAGTTAGTTAGCATCTGACATCAGTTCGGGTCATGATCTCACAGTTTGTGAGTTCAAGCCCCACATCGGGCTCTGCGCTGACTCCAGCTCAGAGCCTGGAGCCTGCTTCAGATTCTGTTTCCCTCTTCTCTCTGCCCCTCCCCTGCTTGTGCTCTTTCCCTCTCAAAAATAAATAAATAAACATTCTTAAAAAATAAACAAAAATACAGAAAATTATGTTGGTATAAGTTATGGTCCTTTTTTATAGAAGACCAAAAAAACCATACGTTTATCTGACTCTTAAAGAGTATGCAAAAATAGTGCTTAGGAACAAATCTCCTCCCTTTTCATTACATGTTTTTTAAGGAGGAAAATTACATAATATAAAACCAGTTAACTGAAAATTGAAGACAGATTATAAGACAGAGATTATGCCATTCATCTCTCTAATCAACAAAGTTAATTGCAAAGTTGAATTCAGCACTGAATAAACTCCCTATTCCTTCTGTAACCCCACTGCTTCAAAACACTGATTTTCTTTATCTTTTCAGTGGATATATCAGTGGTTTTAAGGCACTGGAACATTTTAGTATACATATGGGAATAAACCTACCTTTATCTTTTTAACAAGCTTATTTTCTTCTTCATCATCTGTTTCTGGAAATTCATATATTTTAATTTTATGTTCTTGGATTTCTTTCATTATCTAAAATGAGCAAAAGAATACCACACATAATTAGTACATTAGCTTTATATGTATCATATTCTTTTAAAATTCCTGATTCCTCAGCTCCAATTCCTTTACTATTTTTCAATGATGAAAATTGTAATCTAAAATCAAAGTACTATACTGATCTTTTTTTAAACTATTAAGTTGATATATAAATACCATTCTCCAAATCCAATTACCTTAGAAGTATTAAAGTTATATGGTTATAATACCAAAAGAGATCTAAAAATGATTTAACATTCCAGAAAGGGCTTTCTCTAGTTGATTTCCACTATAATGGTTTTACATCGTTTAGTCACAATGACCGAGACTCTTTCTCTAGATAGAACTCTCACCAACTATTTTATTCAGGTAAATCAACATAGCTTAAACTCATCTAAATTTTTAGTAAAATTTAGTAAAATTACTAAATGAAACCAAGTACAGCACTGGCTCCAGGAGAAAAAAAGCTGCATGATGATTAGGAAGGTAAGAAGCTAACAAGTTAATAAAGAGAATGCAAAAACAATTTATTAATAACATCAGAAATGACTTACTTCAAACTAAATTATCTTTTCCCATATCACTCCAAATTCTAAACAAAACACAGATAACCAAGTAATGTTCAACTACCTACCCTACTGAAACTCATAATAAACCGATGGCCAATATACCTAGAACTAAGTCCTTGCCTTTACTGGTATTTCAGCACTGTAGGGGTCCCCAGCAGCGTAAAGGGACTCTAAACAAAATGTGCTACATGGTTACTAAAATAGGTAGAGGTAAAACGCCACAGAGAAAAACATGAGAATAAATGATGAAGTGTCAAATACAAGACTAGGAGGAAAAAAAAGAAACATTAGCGGCTAGCTCTAAAAGCAGTGTTTCTTGGGGTGCCTGGGTGGCTCAGTCAGTTAAGCGACCAACTCTTGATTTCAGCTCAGGTCATTGTAAGATCAAGCCCCACATTGGGCTCCGTGCTGGGTGTGGAGTCTGTTTAAGATTCTCACTCATACTTTCTCTCTCTCTCTCCCCCTGTCTCTCCCCTGCTTGTTCTCTTTCAAAAAAAAAAAAAAAAAAGCAGTGGCTATATATTAAAAATCTCCAATCTCCACCTTAACTTACAAAACCAACTGGTAAAGATACAATCCAGTAACTCATTGTAAAACAGTTCTCCATAAATTCCAAGCGACTGTGTGGTCCCACAACCATTTTTCTGGGATAATCTGGCACCAGCCACAGCATGGTGAGACCCTCCCCAAGAGGATCTGTGCAGGCAGATGTCAGGCAAATCTCTAGGATTTGAAACCAAGCCTCGCACCTGAGATAAAACACGAGAGTGCTGCGCTGAGAGAAAACACAAGATGCTTCAGACTCAAAAGCGGGTGAAGGCAGAGATCCGACAGAAACTAGGGAAACAGGAAGGATGATTGTTTGCTCTTCTCTGAGGCTTTCCTGAGGAGTGACAGGTGTGAGATTCCCAGCCCTGGGGACAAGAGAGTGGGGCAATACCATTCTCCACCGCACCCTCCCCAACAACATGCGCTGAAAAAACAGCCACTTACATCGAGCCCTGTTCCCCTGTGCCCTGCACAGCATCTCTACTAGGCAAATCCACCTGAGAATCAACGCAGCAGGCCCCTCTCCCAAAAGACCAGCACAAAAAGCCATGCATGCACCAAGTCTACTGATCACGGAATGCTGCAAAGCTTCAGCTCTAGGGTAAATAGGATATACTTTCCTTTTTTGGTGGGGGACCTCTTCATAATACAGGCATAATTCTCAGAGCAGGAATACAACAGGCTTTCCTAACAACCACATGAAAAACAGTAATCCACACAAAATGACAAGACGGAGGAATTCACCCCGAAAGAAAGAGGAAAAAGTCCCAGGAAGAGATTTAATCAATAAAGATACAAGTAAGAGGTCTGAACCAGAATTTAAAATAATAATCATAAGGATACTAGCTGGACTTGAGAAAAGTACAGAAGATACAAGAGAATTCCTTACTACAGAGATAAAAGAACTAAAAACTAGTCAGGCTAAAATAAAAAATGGTATAACTAAGATACAAAACCAAATAGATGTAAGGGCAATGAGGACGGACAAAAAGGGAGGAACAAACCGGTGACATAAGATAAAATTATGGAAAATAATGAAGCTGAAAAGAAGAGAGAAAGAAAGGTATTGGATCATGGAGGCAGACTTAGGGAACTCAGTGACTCCTTAAAGTGAAATAATATTAACATCATAGGAGTCCCAGAAGAAGAGAAAGAAAAGGAGGCGTAAGCCTTATTTGAGCAAATTATAACTGAAAACTTCCCTAATCTAGGAAAGGACACGGACATCAAAATCCAAGAAACACAAAGAACTCCCATTAAATTCAACAAAAGCTTCCCATCATCAAGACACATCATAGTCAAATTCACAAAACGCACACAAAGAATCCTGAAGACAGCAAGTGGGGTGGGGGACAGGGTCCTTAACCACACGGGAAGACAGATCAAGTTCACAGCAGATCTGTCCACAGGAACTTGGCAGGCTAGAAGGGAATGGCATAATATATTCAATGTGCTGACTGGGGAAAATATGCAGCCAAGAATACCATATCCAGCAAGGCTGTCATTCATAACAGAAGGAGAGATAAAGAGTTTCCCAGACAAAAACTAAAGCAGTTTGTGACCACTAAACCAGTCCTGCGGGAAATACTAAAGGCGACTCTTTGAGGTCAGAAAAAAAGACCAAAAGCAACAATGACTAGAAAGGAATAGAGAACATCACCAGAAACACCAACTTTATAGGTAACACGATGGCACTAATTTCATAGCTATCAATAATCTGAATGTAAATGGACTACATGATTCAATCAAAAGACATAAGGTATCAGAACGGATAAAAAGAAAACAAGAAAACATCTATATGCTATATAAGCATATATATGTTGCCTACAAGAGACTCCTTCTAGACCTAAAGACACCTGCAGAGGGAAAGTGAGGAGATGGAGAACCATCTATCACGCTAATGGACACCAAAAGAAAGCCAGAATAGCCATACTTTATAGCAGGCAAACTAGATTTTAAACTAAAGACTGTAACAAGAGATGAGGGAGGGCACTATATCATAATTAAGGGGTCTATCCATCAAGAAGATCTAACAATTATAAACAGGTATGCCCCCAACTTGAAAGGACCCAAATATATAAATCAATTAGTAACAAATGTAAAGGAAGTCATTGATGATAATAAAATAATAGTAGGGGACTTTACCACCCCGCCTATAGCAATGGACAGATATATCGTCTAAGCAGAAAATCAACAAGGAAACAATGGCTTTGAATGACACACTGGACCTGATGGACTTAACATATATATATGTTCAGAACATTTCATCTTAAAGCAGCAGATTACAAATTCTTTTTGAGTACACATGAAACATCCTCCAAAACAGATCATATACTGAGTCACAAATCAGCCCTCGACAAGTACAAAAATACTGAGATCATACCATCCATGGGCTTAGATCATAATGCTATGGAACTTAGAAGTTAAACTCCCCCCCGACCCTCACCAAAACTTGGAAAGACCACAAATACATGGAGGTTAAAGAACATCCTACTGAAGAACAAATGGGTTAACCAGGAAACTAAAGAAGAAATAAAAAAAAAAAAAATACATGGAAGCAAATGAAAATAAAAACACAAAAGTACAAATCCTTTGGGATGCAGCAAAGGCGGTCCTAAGAGGGAAGTATACTGTAATCCAGGTCTATCTCAAAAACAAGAAAAGTCTCAAATACACAACCTAATCTTACACCTAAAGGAGCTAGAAATGGAAGAGCAAATAAAGCCTAAAGCCAGGAAAAGGAAGGAAATAATAAATATCAGAGGAGAAATAAATGATAGAGAAACAAACAAACACAAAACATTAGAACAGATCAACAAAACTAAGAGCTGTTTCTTTGAAAGAACAAAATTGATAAAACCCTAGCCAGACTTATCAAAAAGAGGAAAAATCCAAATAAAATCACAAATAAAAGAGAGATCACAACCAACAATTAGTATTTGAACTTAGAAAAAAAGCACATCACAAAATAAAAATGGAAGTGAATAAATGTAAAATAAATAAATATATATTCCTAGTAGAAATACTAAATACAGTAAAAAAGAATTAAAACATTCCCACGATATAAGATTTAGCATAATTTCAAAGCAAATCTCAACAGATTTTTGTTTTTGTAGCAGATTGCAAGGTATTCTAAAATTCATATCAAGAAAAGTTAAAAAACAAAGGAGACTTTTAAAAAAATATAACATTGGCTTAAAATAAAAATTAGTCTCTGGTAGAGGAGCATAGTTCCAGAAATTCACCCTACATTTCATAAAATGTTATAACAAACCAAACACAGTAAGGAAAAAGTAAACCCCTGCTTTAAAAAGTGTTCATCTTTACTGGAAAATTAAATTAAAAGTGAAAGGAATGATTAAGTGCCACTTAATTTCAAAAACAGTTTTAAAAATGACAACATTGATAAGGCATTGAAACAAATACACCCATTATTAAAAATAAAAAAATCTGTTTCTTTGGGAAAGCACCACAACAAAATGGAGGAAAAAAAAAAGAACTATAAAGTAATCATACCCTTTCAAAAAAGTAATCCTCTTCCTGAGAATTTAGTCTAAAAAAATAATCCTAAAGGGTGTGGAGCAGAGTGATGGAGGAGGCTGTAACAAACACCTAAAATATTTAAACTGACAAAGATAAGGGCACTATGATAATGGATAAGAGCTTTGAGGAGAAAACTAAGGCAGGAGATTTTAAATAGTTATTTTTAATACAGTATAAATAACCATAATAAAGTAGCAAGAGAAATACATTACAACACATTCTGAAAATATAAAAACTGCCAATTACATGAGTGGTATGAGAAACCCAAGCAAGAGTTCAAGCTTCTTTTGCTCACCTGTTTTTTAAACTGTTGGCACTCCTCTGGAGTGAGTGTGTCTGCTTTGGCAATAAGTGGAATGATGTTCACTTTTTCATGCAAACGCTTCATAAACTCAATATCCAATGGTTTAAGTCTGAAATACACAATATTTAATATGACCGAATTGATCAATTTGAGAGAAGAGACTATTCCCATCCCCAGTGCTAAATTAAACACGCTGGAACTACTTTACTTATCAGAAACACTCTCTGTACTGGGACAGCAACAGTTAGCTAGAACAGGATGCTACTAAGCATTAAAGTGGTTAAGAAGCCTTTGACTCCTGCCCTTGAACATGATGGTCACAGGGTTTGGGCTCTGAAGAGGAATTAGAAAATCAGAAAAGCTCCTAACAGATTTTCCTAGAATAACCTCTATACATACTACTCAAAATTTGGGACATCTGTTTTGTTTTTCAATAAAAAGATTGTCCTTTTTGAACCCCATATTCAGTTCTTGCTGCCAACTTTATTTCTCATATAAAAGGCTCAAAATGGAATCATCTTCATCATCCCTTTTACCCATTGCAATCTGGCTGCTGCTTCCACTTTGCTGTTACACTTTCAATGAGGTCATGAAATACTTCCATGCTGCCAATATAATTAGCATCAAGTAACTCCTAAATATTGTGGTGTTTACCATGACTTTTTAAATTTACCCATTATACAGCATTTGACATTATCTTCTCACAAGCTATTCCTTAAGGGCACTTTTAAGTATCTTCTCTGGAAGCTAGTCTCTTAAGTGTTATATTCCTCACAATACTCTACTAGGTCCTCTTCTCTCTTCACATTCTGTATGCTTATCATCAACCACAGTGACTTCTATCATCCTCTATAGATCTCAAATCTTCACACCCAGCCCAGATCTCATTTTTATGTTCCAGATCTGTGTTTATCCACTGGAAATAGTATGTGGACATCCCATTTAGGGTCCTCAAAATCAAATGCTCATCTGCGCCCCCAAAGTTTCCCTCCTCTTCTGTGCTATTTTTGAGAATGGTACTACAGTCCATCCAATTACTCCTGGCTGAAACCCAGGATTCCTCCCTCCTCTAATTCTCACTCCCAAAGATTCCCCAAGATCTGCTGAACAAATAAATATATTACTTTGGGTCAGGCCACTTAGACCTTTGGTATGGACTACTATTAAAATACATCCGGTATCCCTCCAAACCATGCACACTGCAGTCAGAGGATCTTTCTAAAATCCAAATCTGAATGAGACACTTCTCTGACTGAAAACCTTACTAAAGGCCAGATTCCTTGGCTAGTGTGGCCTACAAGGCCTGTAAAGACATAGCCTCTCGGGCTGTTTTCATCTCTTAGATCCCTCAGCATCATTTGCCAACTCTTGCTTGCAATGTACTAGCCTTTTTGAACTTCCTATGATTTCTGGAAAGAACCATACTTTGACTACTGGTCATTGGCTACTGCCTGCTCTCCATTCCCATCCCCCTTCTACTTGGCTTGCCTAATTTATATTCCTATAGGTCCTTTAGGACTTGGCTTACAATTCTCGTTTCCTCTGGGAATCCTTCTCTGATCTAACACTAGTCATCTTCTATGAGGTTACAACACTTAATTTGCCAATTATGTGTATTTGTTTTCCCCATCTTCTAGAATATCCTTAAGAGCAAGACCTTTGTCTCATTCATCTATATCTCCAACACCTAGTACAGTGTCAACTGGAGAAGGTGCCCAAATATTTGTTGATCAAAAAAGTAAGCTCTTGTGATTTCCTTCTGTTCTTGAATAACTCTAAATGAAAACCAAAGATATTCCTCACACCTAGACAATAGACTAAAAATTAATTTTCCACAAAAATAAATGAAGATAATGGGAATATTCTTCTTAGAAATATCATTCTAAATTGGTATTCTTTAACTTACAAACCATGACAAAAATGGAGGAAAGATCTAGTTTTGTTATGAATTTTACTAACATTATAAAGAGAAAGTCCTTGTTAGAGTCCTCTTAGAGTACTATAGTTTCATGTACATCCATATCCATATACCCATATATATATGTGTATATATATATGTTTATAAATATATAAAGTTGGGGGGAGCAAGGGCCCAGAGACTAAAGAGGTATTCCTTTTTACTAACAAACAATGAACAATACTATATACCTCTTTGTGGCCGTGACAGTGACTGATGGAAAGATAGGGATATGAAGTAGGAAGGCAGATATGGAGAAGACAACTACCTCCTATTCTAATTCTCCTTATCCTGAATCCTTTGAAATGTGATACTGGCATTCAGAGAATAGGGAATGCTACAGAAAAGAGACTGCAGCTGGAATAACAGTGTATTATCTATAAATAGCACTCTTATTCACAAGGGGTAAGTGAAAGAACCTATCCAACTCTGAAAAAATTTAAGTTCTGCTTCTTTTCATCAGTCATTACATACAAGACTAAATATAAAGGCCATTATATTAATTTCATTAATTAATTAATTAATTAATTACATTAATTTCAGATCAGATTTGTAAATTTTTATGGTTCACTTTCCAGATTATACCCATGACAAATTAAATTACCATCAACACCACCTCATTAAACCAGGAACAAAGGAAGTCAGTTACTTTGAAATTTTAATACATCTTGAGAGCATTTAATACAAAACATTAAAATCAAAATCTAAGTTAAAAAGGTTTTATACTTAAGTAAAACAACACTTGCTAAATATTTATTATCTCAACTTTTAAAGATAAAGACCCTAAAAAACCACCATGACAAGGAAATGGTAAAGTCAACTTCTTAAATATAAAACACGGCCGAAGAACATTTAAATCAGTTTAAAAATTAAACTTTAGAAAATAAAGGTAAAATCTTTATAAAAGCCCCGATAAAACCCTTCTGCCCTTTTTAATTAGAATACAAATTTCAGAAGCTTACAAAATGTCAACAGCAGAAAACATTTAGTTCACATGTAGATTACATTCTGGTTGAAATTTTTCCTCTGTCCATTTAGTTTTATTTCAGGTCATCTTTTCCAAGAAATTTAGTTTTTAAATGTTATTTTTAAACAATGGAAAGTCCTTTATAGAATTTCTAGAAGATAAACCGATATTAGAGGGGAAAGACTATTTTACCTCAAAGCCTACAGCAAAATAAATAAAATGACTACAGGGCAAATGACAAATATTTAATATACACATACATATATCTCTAAGGGAAAAAATATAAGACTCACTGAATGAAACTGATTTTTCTTAAGTGGCAATCAATATTCAAAAGGGTAAAAATACCATTTTAAATTTCAAGTTCCCAGTCAGTTTTTAAATTTAATAAGCAATTACCAGTCACTAAACAAAGAAAATGAAGAAACAATTCCTGAAATCATAAACTAGTCATTTAGTGACGACACTTGGTGGGGTGAGGTGGGGGACACTGAAAATACAATGTTGGACCACTTTATAATTACTCCAAAACAGGACCCCTCAAAACAGGACTACCCAGATAAGACAGAAATGCCCTGACTCATCTGTTAGACTGCCTAGAATTTCAGTCTGTAGAGAGCAGATCAGGAACTCTCTACATAAAATTCAGTGTTTTATTCTTTAACTTAATCCGCAGTAGCACATATAATGGGCAAAACTTTGTTCCATGACTAAAAATAGTTAAGATGAGAAACATTCAAAAGCATATTTTTACACCTAGAAAATAAAATTTTTGAACTCCCATCCCTTGTGACAAATACGATATGGCCCAAAGCTACTACACATAGTTTGAATCATTAAAAAAATTTTTTTTAATCTTATTTCCCATGCAATTTTAAGAAATGTACTTTCCCCTAGAGACAGAAGGAATGCGATTTCATGAGAATTACTAAATCTTGGAGAAAGTCCAAAAGATCTAAAATAATAAAACTGGATATAAACTGACAAACTTCTATTGACTAAACTGCAGATTAAAAAAAAATAAAAATAAAAAAATAAACTGCAGGTTAAGATTTTACTCTGTTGTCTTACAAGACAAAGCCCTAACAAGTTAACTAGAATGATTTTTAAAAAACAAATATATAAATCAGGAAGAAGCCAGCAAGTATTCATAAAAGGCTATACAGGGTGTTAGTTTTTTAAAATTCTTTTTAACATTCATTTATTTTTGAGAGACAGAGAGACAGTGTGTGAGCAGGGGAGGGGCAGAGAGAGAGAGGGAAACACAGAATCTAATGAAGGCTCCAGACTCCAAGCTGTAGCACAGAGCCCGATGGGGCTTGAACTCACAGACCGCGAGATCACAACCTGAGCCGAAGTTGGACACTTAACTGAGCCACCTAGGTGCCCCACAATGTATTATATTTTTGAGGCTACTTTTTGTTGAGCCTTTTAAGTTGATGAATCAATTTTATACATTATGTAAACTTCTAAGAATGTTGTAAAAGAATATTAGAAATAAATGAAGAAACATTTGTCACTATAATCTGACAGTGCAAAAATGGTAAACTACATAATTCAAACTTTTTGCTCAACCATGACAGTGATAATGGCCATTAGCCTATCTAGGAAAAAGGTGAAGAAAGAAGCAGAAAAGAGAAGAGAAAAGTACTCTCATGAAGAAACTGGTTTATACTACTGTAATCTGGGTGTTGAATGATGCAATGCTCTTTAGTGTGATGCTATATAATATTCCAATTCCTTCTGGTAGAGAGACAGTGGCTCTGATAATCAGGTGGCTGAGCTATACGGAGTCATCTATCCAAAGAAGAAGACTGAAGAACAGTAATTATAGACATCTGTAGTTGACAGTGACGTATGTATCTACTCAGATGACGGAGGAAATACAAACAAAAAAAAAGGAATACAGGCTAGCCATATTACCAAAAAGAATATTCAGATCAGATAAGATACTTGTATCTTAACTCTTCATAAGTAAAAGATTAGCACTGATGACATGAAACGTAAGCAACATCATTGTTATAGCTAAGATGAAACAGAAGCCAAAGAAATTTAGTCAAGAAAGATATGGCACACAAGAACTTTGGTACTTAACCTTTCTTGTAACCTTTTCTGTCAGATTCATAGGAAAAACATCTTTAAGTTTCTTAAAACTTGTCTAAGCTAATTTTTATAGCTGTTTCTCCTTATTTGATAGTTCAGTTTGTGGCAGAGTGGTTAAAAGGAAGCTAAATTAGCCACATTGAAACATTAAACCATAATGGAAACATTATTCCTTATGAACAGGTTTAAAAAAAAAAAGCCTTACACATGAACCAAGAAGTAGATTACTATTAGCTTATCTAGGACTTAAGAAGTGTTTTTATAAGCCATTTTTATATAGAATTTGAAATTTTACAACTGATAAATGTACTACACAGAGATATGGATAACTAGAATATATACCCAAAGTTCAGTCATAATAAACATCGGCAGGTTATCAGAAGTATCAAGGTACTGACCCATGTCCTGAAGGGGCAATGAAGTATAAACAACACTGCACCCTGTTATCAGGCATCTGACGTCTGTTCACTCGAGATTCTGCATTTAGGTAGTCCTCAAATTTACTATCAATGTAGTCAATAACAGGCTGCCAGCTATAAAAAGCAGATAAATAAAATAATTAAGTTGCAATTCTACATATGAATGTACAACTGATGACTATCACAGTAATCAATATTTTTAAATAGGCAAAACCAATCAAACCAGTGGAAGATATCTCAAATTATTCTACACATACTGACTCAAAAAACAAGTAGTTACTATCTTGGATAAATCTTGATTCATTATTTCTGAACCTTCCAAATGGAAGAAAATTAATTATTAGAGTCAAAACACAAGCAAATTTAGGCTCTTTCCATGATTTGGCTATTGCTGAAAGTGCTGCTATCAACATTGGGGTACGTGTACCCCTATGCATCAGTACTCCTGTATCCCTTGGGGAGGGAGGGGAAAGTCGGTGATGGGCACAGAGGAGGGCACTTGTTGGGATGAGCCCTGGGTGTTGTATGGAAACCAATCTGACAGTAAATTATATTAAAAAAAAAACACACACGCACAACCAAATTATGTTATTTGCATTGATAAGTATAGAGTTTTATATTTCAAATTAAAAGATTAAATAATACAAAAACTTCAAGATGAACTTATTTGTTTTAAAAGTTAATAGAAATTTACTTCAAAAACAAATAAACATAAAGTATTGTTTATAAGATACGATTTCCAAATAGAATGCCATGGATGTTTTCTTAACTTAGGACTTACGAAGAAATGGAACATTTAAAATCAGGTTTAAATTAGGAAGGGACAAAAAAATAAGATATACAGTAAGTGGGTAAAATTATAGTAGAAAATGAAGTTTTAACTTCCTTATAATGAGAATTCTTGTATCCATGTTGCTTTAGAATTTGTCTTCAAAATAATTCTATGATAGGTATTATTTCCATTTTATAGAAAAAGAAATCAGTTCAAAGAAGTAACATGGTCAAGTAAGCGGCAAAGTTGGTATAAGAACCCAAGTCATATCATTAAAAAGTTCAGTGACCTCTGTTAAGATGAGAAGTTTAAGAATCTTAGGCAGAAAAAGTCTAACCACCGATGCAATCAATGTAAAGCAGTGATGACAAACCCTTCTTACCAATTACTATTATCCACTGCATCTCCAAATCCTGGGGTATCAACTATTGTGAGCAGCAACTGAACACCACCTTCTTTGATTAAAACTTTGGATTGTTCCACCTGTAAGATTCATTGGTACAGATATTAATACTATATATTTCGCCTGTGACTTCCTACAAGGCAAGAAGCAGGGAGATGAGCATAAATCAAAAGCAACTGGGAAATCTTCTACAAACTAAATCTACCCACATTTTCTTTAAAATCAGTTACTGTGGATATTAGAAATCCTGGTTACTTGAAAGAAAGACACATATATAAGGAGTGGGTTTATGGCTTATAGTTGACATAAAGGAAAATGGAAACTGACAAAACAGTTCACAGTCATGAAAGTCATACAATACATATATGATCTAATGTGTGTCTAATAATACAAATAAACAATGTGCTCGAATGATTCAGTAATTTATAGAAATCAAATGTGATTAATCAGAAAAGTAGATCTAATCTACCATTTACAGTAAATGTTTTTCTGAACTACCTCCATCTAGTTTGGTCCAAACCAATTACTCAAGTGAACTTATTACCACTCCCAAATGCAACATGTTGATATATCTTGAATTCGCTTCCCTCTACTTCATAAAAACAGGTTATTCATTTATGGTAACTGACACTGAAGCAGAAATACCGAAAGTAATCATACTACCCCTTTACCTAATAATTCTTTTAAATGAGATAGTACTATATATTAGAAACTGATGCAAAATATAATTGTTCTACATGAATCATCTCCCAATTTTACTCTAAGCCATTTTTGGTTCCCTTACTAAGCAAAGACCATTTCTATCTTCAGTAATAGGTAACCACACACCATACAGCTTAAATTTTAAGATCCTTATTTCCTTTTTATTTTTATAATCAGTTTAACAACTTTATTGTTTATGGACATAAGAAAAATTAAGATCTGTTCTTAACGAGTCTGTTTGTAAAAGCCTCTTTTCCGGCCTATAAACTTCTGTGTGTCCATACATGGTCAAATACAAAGAAGGCGGCAACATATGGAAGAGATCCAGAAAACATAACTGTAAACTAGTGCCATTCACAGGATCTGACTGTATCCTATCATCTGGTTTTGCAAGTATCCTCATGGGATCCATGGAAAACAAATTAGTTCAAGTTCAGGAATTTCAAACTTTTCTTAAGAAATCTATTCCAAATGGCCATTTTCCCATGCACTTTACTTAAGCAGGTCACGTCAGCATATTTTATGGCATCTGTCAAAGTTCTCTAACATTAAATGCATAATTTAATGGTGAAGGAATGAATCAAGGGCATTTTCAATTATGTTTCTCTCTGAAAAACAAAACTAAAGCCTATTCTATTGTTTGTGTATAATTAATTTACTCAGGACTCTTTTGGACTCCTAACTCCCAGAAATCTAAGGCATTCTTTTCTCTAATATTGTTCAGTTTTTCCAATCTGAGAAAAAAAACGAAACAAAACTCAAACCTTCAGTGTTTCTATGGCTTCACTTCTTTCATTTTCAAAAGACTGTTAAATACACTGAAGTTTTCCAACCAATGTTTACGAGCTATTTGTTAAGGTAAATAAAAAGTGTTACTTAATTAGTTGTATTAAATTTCAAGGACAGGGTTACAATGTTCTGTCAGGAGCTTACCTCTATACCTAAACTTGCTCGGGAGATGGCATTACAGCCAAAGCTCTGCAGAGGCTTGGAACAACACACTTTAACAGCCTGAGATATTCCACTTAGCTCAAACACAAACACTATCTACTTTATTTAATGGCTGAAAAGATAAATATCATCGTAGGTACTTCATTAAGTTCCACAAGAAACTAAGAGGCAATGACCAATAGCAGAATAGTTATGCCTCATGACTACCTCTCATCAACACCCAAACCTAATTAGGAAAGTTGACCCAAAGATTCCAATTCTGCCCTCTACACTAACTCACTACACCTCAATCGCCTGCACCTCCTTACACGGAGATTTTAAAATTTCTTGTCCCTTTTACTTTCTATTAGCAACCCCCCCTTTTAAACCCTTTATTTCTTTTTCTTTTCCAGCTCAGATATCTTTCTGTTACACAAAATTTATGAACTTCAATTTGACAGGAATTTCCCTGCTATCCAATAATCCTTTTATGTGCTTGCTAGTCCCATGCTTCTTTCATTTCCCAGTATGGCTCTTCTCTAGCTCTACCCTACTCTCTCTCCAACCATGCTCAACAAAGTACCTCATCTCTGTGTGAAGACAAGAGCATCCTCAAATTATTGAAGCAACAGTCTTTTCTTCTGTTCAGTGGAATAGACTCCTTTCTTCCTAAGCCTAATTTCTCAATATACACTAGGGATTTGATCACTCCATTTTAAAGTCATGATGACAACCATTTAGACTATTTCCCCTTCATTTTCAACCTCTCATCTCTTAGCAATTGATTCCTCATTGGACATAAACATTCTCGCGTCTTTTTTGGAAATAAAAACCAAAGGACTCTCTCAGTACCCTACACTCAACCTCTAGGTATTCCCTCTTGTCCTTTTCTTCACAGCCATCCATCTTCACTGCCTCATTTCCCACTCCCTTCTCACCCCACTGCCATCGTGCCCTCTATGCCTACTACTTCACTAAAATCTGCCTTGCCACGGTAACTTCAATAGCACCTTACAGCAGCATATTCTCACTAAATCATGTGATTAGGAGATCCTTAAGAAATCTGATCGTGTCCATCATCACTGTAGCCCCAAAACCTGGCTTAAGACATTCAAATGTCTGTCCTGTGAATGGTTTAAAAAACTATCAATACTGGACCAACACCAACAAGAGAGTTTCCTAATTGGGCTTTATAAAAATGTCTCAAGGAGTCTATAAAATGTTAGCCTAGGGATCGGATTCATTGCTTTCACCTTTTTTCACCTCCAAAATTTTTTATAGCCATTTAATCTACCATAGTGATTTTTAGGACTTCCCAAACCAAGAAAAACGAGGGTTTTGTTTGTTTGCTTAAGTTTATTTGAGAGACAGCGTGTGCACACACATTTGAGTGGTTTGGGGGGAGAGAGATAAAATGGAATGAATGAATCTCAAGCAGGCTCCACGCTCTCAGCACAGAGCCCGACATGGGGCTCGATCTCACAAACCATGAGATCAGAACCTAAGCTGAAATTAAGAGTCGGATGTTTAACTGACTGAGCCACTCAGGCACCCCAAGAAAAAAGTATTAATTTTTTTAATGTTTATTTATTTTTGAGGCATACAGAGAGGGAGAGAGAGAGAGATAGAGAGAGAGTATGTGTGCTAGCATGGGAGGGGCAAGGAGAAAGGGAGACACAGAATCTGAAGCAGTCTCCAGGCTCTGGGCTGTTAGCACAGAGCCCGATGCGGGGCTGAAACTCACAAACCACAGATGATGACCTGACCAGAAGTCAGCCGCTTAAATGAATGAGCCACCCATGCGCCTCCCAAGAAAAAAGTTTTAAAGGGGACCAACATAAGGTTGCCAACTAAGAACTTAAAAAAAAAAAAAATCCACGAGCACCTGGGTGGTTCAGTCAGTTAAGGGTCCGACAACTTCGGCTCAGGTCATGATTTCACAGTCCATGGGTTCAAGCCCCGCATTGGGCTCTGTGCTGAACACTTGCTCAGCGCCTGGAGCCTGCTTCAGATTCTGTGTCTCCTTCTCTCTCTGTCCTCCTCCACTCACACTCTCACTCTGTCTCTCAAAAATAAATAGATGTTAAAAAAAAATTTTTTTTAAAAATCTAACACTCTCATTTCACAAAAGAAACTCAAAACTGATTTAGTCTCAGAATAAAGGGCAGTTTTTCCTTTGGAGATAGTTGGCAATCTTTCAACTGATTTGATTTATGATCCAAAAATTTTCAAATATAATGATATTATAAAAGTTACTACTATACATACATCACTGTATGTAATATTTTTCTTAAAACTTTGTTAATCTGAGGACCTATATTCGAGATTGGAACATGAAGTGGAACAGGTGTTCAATTTTTTCTATAACTTTATTTTAATCAGTCTATTAACACAAAAATATATGAATAAAAATGGAAATTATGGTACTATTTCATTCAATGTGAGAGATTCTGAAAGAACTAAGGATAAACAGTGCCCTCTCTAAAATCTTCCCATTAAGACAGGATGAAGTCAGTCTGTATCAGGCTAGAAACACTACAGAGCACTCATTCTCAAAGTGTAGCATCTTGACTGGCAGCTGCATAGTCTAGGAACTTATTAGAAATATGAATTCTTTGAGTTCTGCCTCAAATGACTAAAGAGCAAGCTCTGGGGAGGGGGACTCGGCAATCCGTTTTAGCAAGTCTTCCAGTGATGGACTCTCAAGTTTGAGAACCACTGGTATAAAGAACTCTAAAACTAGAGTGTTGGCTCACATTTGAAGCAGCAGAGCACAGAGTTCCGAGGCTCAAGACAGGGCATTGGGAATCAATCCCAAAGGACTTCTATTTAATACTGAAAACTTCCTTCAAATCAGAACCTTTGATATAAAGAAAGCTCAGAACCATCTCTTTGTCCAAGGTAGACAGCTTCTTCTTCGTTCCAAGACTGCAAATGTGAAGGAATTTCTTCTTAATGATACGAGTCTCTTACAAATAAAAAATGCTCAGGGAAGAGAATTATGAGATCATGGTCTTTATTAAAATTTCACTCCCTATTTGGCTACATCACAGGATTTTTCTTTTTTCTTTTTTTTCTTTTTTTTTTTTTTGGTGACAGATGGGAGTGGTCCAGAAAGCCTTCAAGTTAGGGAAATTGCAGACATTTGCTTTTTGAAACTCAGGATTTTATGTTTCTCCCGGTCTTAAATGCCTGGGCTGAGATGTAATACTTCTGACCACTCTCCACTGAAAGAATTTGTGAGCTTCCAAAGGAGATTATCTGCTGGATTATTGGACTTGGTGAAAAGCACTCAACTGTAAAAGAAAACTACATTCTATTTTCTAAATACACTGAATGATTCAGAACATGTTCTATCCTGGGTAAGTGATGAAAAGAGTTCAGAGGATCTTCAACTTGTTTCCAGTATGTCAAGGAACACCTCCATGGTACAGTCAGGAAAGGATACTTCTCTGGGATTCTAGTGAGAATCAATCTAGTTCTCAGATGCTACAGGTCATACTTTTCATAAAAAGAGAAGATTTAATGGTAGTACACAGGACTTTGTCTTAAAAATCTTACTAAAGATACTCTCAACCCTGATTACTCCTTTGTTTTCAAAAAAAAAAAAAAAACAGAGAGAGAGAAAGAGAGTTGGGAAGATGTTCATGATAGAAGACAACACTTTTGCAATGTTACCTTAAGAGAAGGTAAAGTGAGTTTAAACAGAATTATTTTGGAGAAAGGCAAATGTAAAAAGAATTCTAACAGAGAGCCTCTCCCATGGTCTTTAACAGATGCTAGCCTAGGAGAAATTATTCTGAATGTATGAAATATAAGGGACAATTATCTAGATAAGGAACTCCTCCAAATTGAAGCAAAAAAGATAGAAAATATTAAGATGGTCAAAGCACTTCAATGAAATCTGAACAGTTAATGAATACAAAAGACATGCTCAACCTCATAAGAAAGTAAATTAACTCAAACAATAAAATACCTTTATATTAATGTGCACAGACACACAACAGAAATGAGTGCCTAGGTCCACTAAAAGTATGTACAAAACTATTCATATTGGCAAAAAAAAAAAAAAAAGAAAGAAAGAAAAGAAAACCCAAGTGCTCATCTACAACAGAATATAATTTGAAATATATTCATACAATGGTATATTATACAACAATGAAAAAGAACTACAGCCATACAACATGGACAAATACCACAGATACAATCTTCAGTGAAAAAAAATCAAACACAAAAGAGTATATATAATATCTAAATGAAATTCAAGAACAGGCAAAATAAATCTATGGAGACAGAAGTTGGAAAGCTATATGTACTTGGGGTTGGGCGTAATACTGAGAGGCACGAGGAAGCCTTCTAGGGTGCTAGAAATGTACTATAATATCTTACCTGGATATATGAATTAATTACCCGGATATATGAATACATCTACAAAAGTTTAGCAAGCTTTATGTTAAAATTTGTGCCTTTTTAGTGTAAAGCTACATATTAATTTAAAAATTAAATTTAAAAAATTCTGCTCAAGAAAAAAATGAAAATAACCAACGAAACTTTTTTTAAAAATTATCAAATTAAAAACTTCAAAAATTCTCAAATTTAAAATTATTTCACTTATTCTAAATAGTGATTTATAAAACTTTATGGACGAAGAAAAAAAGATTAACAAATCTTCAAAGATCCTTAAATTTAAAATATCCCAACTAAACACTTAGTCTTATACATTTTTTTAAATTGTTTGTTCAGTCATTCAATAAATACTGGATGCAGTTCCAGATGCAATTCTAAGAACTCAGCTTAACAGCAGTGAGTAAAATGAAGTTGCTACCTTCACAGAGCTTAATGCCTTTAGAGCCAAGGTAGAGCCTAGAAGGAGTTTATAGGGTGGCCAGACAAGGCCTCACTGAGAAAGCAACATTTAAGCAGAGAACTGATGAAAATTAGGGAGCAAGCCATCAGGAAATTTCAGGGAGGAACACTGCAGGCGGAGAAATAAGATGTGGAAGGGCCTTGAGGTAGAAAGTAGGATTGGCATGTTCAAAGAAGAGCAAAGATGTTAGTTCAGCCAGAGCAGGATAAGCCAAAGTGGAAAAGTGTAGGAAATAGGTTACAGAGAGGGGTGAGGGCAGATCTTACAAGGTCCCCTGGATACCATAAGGACGCTAGCCTTGCTTGGAATAAAACAGGAAAGTCACTGAAGAGTTTTCAACAGAGGTTCAAAAGGATCTGATTTACATTGTAAAAGACGATTCTTGCTGTTTTGCTAAAAAGATGGGGCAGTGGCCAAGGATCGAAGTCAGAGAAGTGAATCAGGAGGTGATATCTAGGAAGAGAAATGATGGAGACTGGATATGAGTGGTACTGGGAAAGTGGTAGGATTATGGGTATATTGTGAAAGCAGAAATAACACAGGATTTAAGATGGACTGCATGTGGAAGTAGAGAGTAAAAAGGAGTTAAGGATGGCTCCAAATTGTTTGGTCTAAGCAATACCATATAGTCTATCAGTATTTTTGACAAACCTGTTGATTTGGTTTGCAAATTTATTTTTGGCATAAGAACTTTTAGGGGCCAGATTTTGCTGAACTGACTTAGAACCAATTCTTAATATGAATCTTATTCCTCAGAGCTACTTTTTTATCTTTCGGTATTATATTTTCTTTCCTGAAAGGCATTTTTAAAGAAAAAACTATAAAAGCATGCTCACCGCATAAAATTGAGAATATATAATAAAGAGGAAAAAGAAAAAAATATTCAGTCTCACAATATGGAGAATCACTGATGACAGTTTGATAATGAATGCTATTTAATATCCGTCTTGCAATATGTAGACCATGACAGAATAAGCACAGTCTTAACTACATTACAAGCAATTTCTGACTATTTGAGCAAATACTTTGCTACAAAGTATGACAAGCTAGATTTCCATGTGTTGAATTCCTGACATTGCAAATGATGATACTTTCATCTGTTCAGACACTGGCAAAAATCACTGCATGTATGAATCAAGCAAGGTAAAATGTTGTTCTTCTCACTTTATTAAACAAAGTAAAATAAAACATGGTAAGGAACAAAATTTTCATGAGTTAATTGGCTTCCAGCATCCACCCACCAGTAGTTTATTGGAATTTCAAGCCTAGTATTTAAAGGGAAGTCAATATCCTCTTGAGTCCAGACTGCAAATTCAAACCTTACAAGCAACAGCAAATATTACGTTGTACCATTTAAAAAGTACAACCAAAAAATCCCTTCTCTTATGTATCCCTTACCAGCTAGCATCAGATGGATCTTAGAGCTTAGATGGATCTTAGAGCTTATAGTGGCATTTTCTATGTTATTTTAACTACTTTCATATAATAATAATTATGATAAAGAGAGGACTTCACTGATCAAATCATTTTTTGAGAGAACAGACATGTGAGCAGGGGAAGGGCAGAGGGAGAGGAAGAGAGAGAAGCTTAAGCAAGCTTAATGCTCAGCACAGAGCCTAATGCAGTTCTCGATTCTACAATCCTGGGATCATGACCTGAGCAGAAATCAAGAACCACCCAGGTGCCCCTCTGATCAAATCATTATGTCTAAATTGCCTAACTGGGAAAGCTATTTCTTTATGTAAGATTTTTAAAGAAAAAGGTGAAAAAATAAAAAACAAACAAAAAAAAAACACCAACAATTTGTTAGATGAAATATTATTAAAAAGGGAGATATAGTAAAGGAAAGCTGCTTGACCTATTAAAACTGGTTAACCTATGAAGCTAGCATGTATTAAGTATCAGTAGTATAGGGATAGCATAACTTGACAGGATACACACTAAATCGATTGCTTAGATTTGTACCCTAGTTCTGTCATTCTAACTACACGGTCTTGGGGATATGACCATCTCCCTATTCAATTTCCACATTTATAAAATGGGGGGAAAAATACTAGTTACCTCATAAAGTTGTTGTAAGAATTAAATAAGTTAATGCACCTAAAGTGCTTGGAAGCAGCTTAACCTGGAAGACGTAAATGACTCACTGATGCAAATCTGGCATTGTGCAATATGCCAGAACTATAAAGAGGATTCAGAAAATTTCCTCCCCAGCAGGAATTACCAAAAACACTACTGGCAGATACATGACCATTAAGATCCAACATATTTTAGACTAAATATTCTTGAACTTAAGAATCTACACTGTGGAGCTCCTTTAACATTTCTACATACATAGTTTCCTTATCTTGAGTTTAAATACCTAAATTAAAAGTTTCTCTTCGTCCTTAGGGTTGAATATCCAACACTGATCATCAAATAAATAAGCAATGTAGTATCAAGTTTTTAGAACACATTTTTGCAAATAATTTGAAATTGCAAGCTGTATGAAGGATATGGAAAAAAAAATCTTAAAACAGAGAAAAACTGTAAAAAAAGAAACAGAAGAGTCACTTCACAGAATTACTTCTTAGGATCTAATTACTAAACTGCATCTTATAGTGTGATATGTATGAGTTTCTGCCCACAATTCCTAGGCTATCCTTCCACCTTATGCATTAGGATAATCACTACCAATCCTTCAACTCCAGCGCCAGCCTTAATAAAGCCTGCTCCAGGCAGAAGTGTTGACTCCTTTCCTCTCTGCTTATGTGTTATGTATTACTACTGCCATCAATCCACCAACAATTGTTTAATTAATAGTTTAGAGGCGTGCTGTCCAACAAAAATATAATGTGAGCCACATAAGTAATTTAAAACTTTTCAGAAGCCATTGTAAAAATAAGAGGTGAGAGGGAGGTGAGGGAGAGGGGAGAGGGGGTGATGGATATTAAAGAGGGCACGTGTTGGGATGAACACTGGGTGTTATATGTAAACCAATTTGAAAATAAACTATTATAATAAAAAAAAAATAAAAAAAATAAGAGGTGAAATAATGTACTTTATTTAATATAACCAAACTATTATCATTGCAAAATGTAATCAATATAAGAAAGTATTAATGGGATCCTTTCCATTCTTTTTTACATACTAAATTGTCAAAATCTGGGATGTATTTTATACCTGCATAACATCTCCATTTGGACTATTTATATTTTAGGAGCTCAACAAGGACATGTGGCTACTGACTGCTGTATCGAACAGTGCATATCTGGAGCCTAGAACACTCTATCATAGGAAGTGTGGTCTGTGGGTCAGCAGCATCAGCATCACGTAAGATTTTGTCAAAATGCAAAATCTCAGTCCACCTCAAACTCACCAACACAGCAACTAAATTTAACAAGCTCCCCAAGGTGATCTGAAAGCATATTAAAGCCTGAGAAGTACTAAATTAGACTACAGATAGTTTAAAGAATTGCTACTACCATTCGTCTATTGTGTGGTACTATGCCACTGACTAACACAGAACACTATATTAAATAATAATGGCTTCTTCACAAACGATGTTTTCTCTACACTGTCCAACAGAACATTATGCAACAGTGGAAATACACCTATACTTCCCAAAATGGAAAACACTTGCCACATATGTCTATTGAGTGCTTGAAATGTGGCTGGTATAACTGAGAAACTGAGTTTTCAATTTTATTTACTTTTATTCAAACTTACTAGCTAAATATGGCAAGTATCTACCAGGTTGGACAGCATAACTCTAGGGGTGTTATTTACTACCTCACAGTGCAATCTCTAGGAGAATCCTAGAGACAAATTTAGAAGGTTCTAATCAAGATAATTTCTCTAATTACTGGTGTTCACTGTCTCTCCTTTTAATCAACAATCATATTTACCACTTTACGTTGGCTGAGGCTAAATATAAAACCTATCTCTAGGGAAGTATAATAAAAGTTATAGCATGTGTTTTGAGTGTGTTAGCACTACTTCAGTTTATCATCAATTAACAATACTAGTGTACATACCTGTACAGTCTTTTTTATTCTATGAGATGGACCTGGATACTCTGGAGAATACAAATCTGTGAGGAATAATGAGTTGATTAATGTTGACTTCCCCAGTCCAGATTCACCTAAAAGAAATAGTGGGGAGGAATGTGTTAAATTCAACCACTTTATCAGCCTTATTCAACCAATACTATAATCAAACTTGCTTTAAGTAAGTAGTTCTTGGTGGAACAAAGAAGTAACATTAGGGAACATACTATGAAGACTCCTTTTTAGAATAAGTTCTTTGTCTTCATTTTCTTATCAAAGTAGACTTAGGCTTCCAAGGATTCTTTTTAGATCTGCAATTCTACAATCTGTGCTCTTTAAAAGTAATTTATCTAATACAATATTTTCCATTTTTAACAGTAACATATTCCTAGAGACCAAAGCTAGTCATGAAAGAAACATTCAAGTTAGATTATATACTGCTGCTTCAGTAAAATAAAGCATAAAAGAGAAAATACCTTTTCATAAATCATATTCCAAAATCATAGGTAATTATTTTTCATAGTACTTCTTCTGACTGAGGTAGGAGGTAGGAATGGAGGAAGGTAGGACACAACTTACACTAAGATTCACGCAGGCTCCTTTGACCGTCCATGTCAAGTTTAATATAACACACCAAATACATAGTTAATTTTTACCAAAATATATATATGTAAATTCAAGATATACATAATACAAGGCTAAATAAATTAAAAATCATACTATAATTATCTATTAATACAGCACAAGTTAAAGAATCCAGTAGTTAGTTTAATAGGCACCTTTAGCCTAAACAACTGATGTCAAAATATTAACCTTACTATTTCTGTCTAGGTTGAGATCTTTTTATAATGACTCTCAAGAAAGGCAAGATCCATTCTGGTTGTTGGGGCTTACAACAATGAGGGGATGTCATTTGAATGAAGGGATGTCATCTCTTTCTAGATGTAAAAATTCCAGAAATTTCTAAGACAAAAGAAAATAAATTGTAGGATCTTCATGCCTGCTTCTTTCTTAACTCATATACTGAATAAAGGAGAAAAGACTAGAATAAAACCCAAGCATGTGAGGATAATCAGAAATATCTGGGCCTTGTAGACACTGTTGCCCTAGAGCTACCTGAATCACCCAGAGACGGTCAACCCCACTGTGTTCTTTGACATTGCTATGGACAGCAGGCCCTTGGGCTGCCACCTCCTTGAAGCCATTTGCAGACAAAGTTCCAAAAACAGCAGAGAACTTACACGCTCTGAGCACTGGGGAGAAAGGGTTTGGTTATAAAGCTCCCTGCTTTCACAGGATTATTCAGGATTTATGTGCCAGGGTGGTAACTTTCCACACCATAATGGCACTGGCACTCCATCTACGAGGAGAAATTTCATGATGAGAATTTCATCCTGAAGCCCACGGGTCCTGGCATCTTATCCATGGCAAATGCTAGACCCAACACAAACACCTCCAAGTTTTTCATCTGCACTGCCAACACTGACGGGTTGGATGGCAAGCATGTGGCCCTTGGGAAGGTGAAAGAGGGTAGGAATGTTGTGGAAGCCATGAAACACTTTGGGTCCATGAATTACAAGACCAGCAAGAAGATCACCATTGCTGACTATGGACAAATCTAACAAATTTGATTTACGTTTTGTTAAGATATATATATATATATATCTTACATATTATATATATCTTACATATTATATATATATGTACATATATATATACTTAGAAGCATAAATGAGAAATTTGAGTACTTGTACAAATACTTTGGGATGTTAAATGTAAATGTACACTATATTAAAAAATTAACACTGTACTGACTAAAACTATGTTTAGACCTTATTTAACTTTGTGGGGGGAGAGGGGGGTGTAAGGGGTAGAGGAACAAGAGGAAACAGGACAAAATGAAAGTAAAGATGAAGGGGAAAAAAGCCTGAAAGGCAACACATCAAAATGTTAATAGTGGTTGGAGTTAAGATTTTTTTTCTCAGCTTTCTCCATTTCTGTGTGCTTTAAATTTCCTTCACTAACTTTATTTTACAATTTAAAAAGCATTCTTGACTGACATTAGCAAAATGACTAAGGAGTTCCAAGCCCTCACAGAAAGTGGATTAATTAATCCTATAGGAGCTCTGGAAAAAGTCAAAGATTTACAGCAACGAAGCAAATGCCCAGTCAAGAAAATGCCATAAATAGCAAGTTCTTGTCATTTTCAGTTGTTCTTGCCTTTTTCTCTATATGGTACATCTGGGTCTCAAGGAGATAGCAGCACAGCTCGACATCCGTCCCTCAAACCGGAAGGAATAGAGCCAACTTTACTTAAAACATTCTAATCTCTCTACGGTTAGCCAGAGAGCCTGGTCCCTGTCTTACCTAATTTAAATTTTAGGTAGAAGCAGCACTGGACACCAATGGTGAAAGTTGAAGGGGGACTACAAACCCATGGGTACCTAGAGCAGAAAATTATGAGTGGACAGATATAACAGACTACTTAAGGCCCTGAGGAGAAGCCAGAGTGGGACCCTTTGGAGAATTAAGAAATTAAAAGACAGCCACGTACGCAGAAGGAACTGAGAATCCACAAATAAGCTCAGGCCAAACTTTCAGTGAAGGCTGATCTCTGGGCTCAGAATATGCCCAGCTAATCATCATATGAATGCCCTAACGTACAGCCAGTCTTCAAATACTGGGAAGGTGACTGTTTTTCCAAATGCACATTTTCAACAACAAAAATCACAAAGCATGCAGAAAGAAGAAAAAACAAAGCCCAGAGAAAGGAACAAAATGAATTCCCAGGAACCATCCCAGAAGCAGCACAAATATTGGACTTACCTATATGAGTACTTTAAAATCAAGAAATTATAAAAGGAACTGAACAAAAATTCTGGAGCTGAAAAATACAATAACTGAATTGAGCAATTCACTAATGAGGTTCAACAGCAGAACTGAGCCAGCTGAAGAAATAATCTGAAAGCCTGAAGGCATGATAATTAAAGTGACTGAGTCTAAGGAAAAGAAAGAAAAAAGAAGTAAACACAACTTCAAGGATTCATGGGACACCATCTACTGGACCAGTCAAGGGAGTTTCAGAAAAAAGAACGAGGGGTGCCGGGGCAGCTCACTTGGTCAAACATCAGCTGAGGTCATGCTCTCGCAGTACATGGGTTTAAACTCTGCATCAGGATCTCTGTCAGCACAGAGCCTGCTTCAGATCCTCTCTTCCCTTCTCTCTCTAACCCTCCCCTGCTCACACTCTCTCTCTTTCTCTCAAAAATAAACATTTAAAAAAAGAAAGAATGAGGGGCGCCTGGGTGGCTCAGTCGGTTGAGCGTCCGACTTCGGCTCAGGTCACGATCTCACAGTCTGTGAGTTCAAGCCCCGAGTCGGGCTTTGTGCTAACAGCTCAGAGCCTGGAGCCTGCTTCACATTCTGTGTCTCCCTCTCTCTCTGCCTCTCCCCCACTCATGCTCGGTCTCTCGCTGTCTCAAAAATAAATAAACATTAAAAAAAAAATTTTAAAAAAAGAAAGAATGAGAAAGCATCAGAGATTACAGAGAGAACAAAAAACAAAAATTTTTCCAAATTTGATGAAAGACATAAAACTACATATCCAAGAATCTCAACAAACTCTTAGCAGGATAAACCCATGATGACCAATGCTGACACAAACTGATGAAAGCCAAAGACAGAGAATCTTAGAAGCAGCAAGAGAGAAGCAACATAACACACAGAAGGAATCCTCAGAAAGATTTTAGCCAATTTCTCAGTAGAAAACTTGAAGGCCTGATGGCAGTGTGATAATACAACCATCAATTGAGAATTCTGCATCTGGCAAAATTGTACTTAGAAACTGAACTGAAATCAAAATATTCCCAGATAAACAAAAACAAAGGAAATTCATCAATATTATACATGCTCTACAAGAAATGCAGAAGACGGAGTCCTTCAGGTAAAAAGGAAAGGACTCTAGACAGTAACTCAAAGCCATGTGAAGATATAAAGATCTCCAGTAAAGGTAAATACATGATCAAATATACAAGCCAGTATTAATTCCAATTTTGGTTTGTAACTCCATTTCATTTTCTATAAAATTCAAAAGACAAATAAAATAATTATAAATCTATGTTAATGAGTACACAATGTTTTAAGACATAGTTTGTGACATCGATAATAAAAAGTGAGGGAGAGGGCTATCTATGAGTTTATGTATACAAAAAGTTTAGTTGGTATAAATTCAAATTATTATAACTTAGGATGTTATATATAATCTCTATAACCACAAGGGAAATATCTATAGAATATATATATTAAAAAAAAAGGAAATGAGAAAGGGAATTTATGTGATACTACAAAAAAATCCACTGAACACAAAAGGAGGTAGTAAATGAGAAAATGGTATACAAAAACTGTAAAACAGGAAGAAAACAATAAAATGACAAGGGTAAGTTCTTCATTATCAGTAATTACTTAACATGCAAGTGGATTAAACGGTACAAAGGCAGACTACCAGAACTGCTTAAAAAACATGTTTAAATGATATGCTACCTGTAAGACACATACATGCACAAGTGAAAGTAAAAGGATAATAAATATATTCAGTGCAAGTAGTAATCAAAAAGTGAGGTGGCTATACTCATATAGGACAAAACAGACAAGTCAAAAAATAATACAAAAATTAAATAAAAATTGAATTGATAAAAAGGTAAATTCATCAAGTCAATATTAGAATTATAAACATATATACACCAAACACCAAAATAAATGAAAGAAACACTGACAAAATTGAAGGGGAAAATAGTTTACAATAATAGTTGGAGACTTCAATACTTCACTTTCAATAACGGATAGAAGAACCAGACAGGGGTGCCTGGGTGGTTCAGACAGTTAACAGTCCTACTTTGGCTCAGGTCATAATCTCACAGTTCATGGGTTTGAGTCCCATGTCCAGTTCTGTGCTAATAGCTCGGAGCCTGGAGCCTGCTTGGGATTCTGTCTCCCTCTCTCTCTACCCCTCCCCTCCTACTCTGTCTCTCTCTCTCTCTCTCTCTCTCAAAAATAAACAAACATTTAAAAAAAAAAAAAAGGACCAGACAGAAGGTAAACAAATAAACAGAGGTCTTGAGCAACACTATAAAACAAATGGACCTGAAAAACACAGACAAAACATTACATCTAACGTCAGAACACACATTTTCCTCAAGTGCACATGAAACATGTTCCAAGACTGAACATAAAACCAAACAAGTCTTAATACACTTAAAAAGACTGCACTCATACAGAGCATCTTTGCCCATCACAATGGGATGAAACGAGGAATCAAAAACAGAAAGAAAATGGAAAAATTCACAAATAGGTGAAAATTAAACAACACTCAAACAGCTAATAGAAATCACAAGGGAAATTAGAAAATATTATGAAACAAAAGAAAATGAAAACAACATACCAAAATTTAGGGGATATAAAAAAAATCAGTGCTAAGAGAAAATTTTATAACTGTTAATGCTCATGTAAAAATAAAGATTTTAGATTAATAGCCAAATAAATCAAATCAAATAAATAACACAAATACAGAGAAAAGTCAACAAATCCAAAAGATAGTTCTTGGTGAAGATCAACAAAATTAACAAAGCTATAGCTGCACTGATTGAAAATGAATGAAAGACGACTCAGAAAATTAGAAAAGGAAGTATGGTTTACAAAATAGAAAGGGTTATAAGAAATCTATGGACAACCATATGCCAATAAATTAGATAACCTAGATGAAATGGACAAATTCCTAGAAATATACAACCCACTAAGACTAAATCATAAAAAAATAAAAAATCTGAACAGATCTATGACCAGTAGACTGAATCAGTAGCCAAAAACCTCCTCAAAAAGAAAAGCCCTTACACCAGATGACATCATTAGTGAACCCTAGAACACATTTATATCAGAATTAACACCAATCGTCCTCACACTCTCCCAAAAAGTTGAAGAGAGAACATTTACAAACTCATTCTATTTGGCCAGCATTACCCTGATACCAAAGCCAGACAAAAACATAGGACATTGGATTTGGCAATGATTTCTTGAATCTTTCCTTGAATCAAGACAGGCAACAAAAGAAAAACAAACTGACCATCAAAATTTAAACCTCTGTGCATCAAAGGGCACTATCAGATAAACCACAGGAGATACTTGCATATCTTAAGTGTGATAAGGGATATTCACAGTACTTAAAACTCCTACAATTCAAAAACCGCAGGAAAAAAACAATCCAGTTTTAAAATGGGTGAAGGTCTTGACTAGACATTTCTCCAAAGACAATATACTAAAGCCCAATAAACACATTAAGAGATGCTCAACATCACTAGTCATCAGGGAAATGGAAATCAAAACCACAGTATCATTTCACATCCATTACAATGGCTATTAACAAAAATCAAAAGAAAAACAAAAACAACACAAAAAAAACAGAAAAAAATAAATTAGTGAGGGATGTACAAATTGAAGCCCTAAGGCATTTTGGTGAGAACATTAAATGGTTCAGCTAACACGGAAAATGGTATGACAATCCCTCAAAAATTAAACATATGATTACCATATGATCCAACAATTCTACTTCTATTATATATCCAAAATAACTGAAAGCAGAGAACTGAACGTTTGTTCACCCATGTGCGCCGCTGCATTATTCACAATAATCAAAAAGTGGAAACAACTCAAATACTCATCAACTGATGCAACGGACAAAACAAAAGTTGTAAACAACCCAAATGCCCACCAACCAGTAAGTGGACAAGTATGATATATACATACAATGAAACATTTGCCCTTAAAAAGGAATGAAATTCTGAAATCTACTACAACACGCAGAAACCTTGAACGCATCACAATAAGTGAAATTGGTGAGACACAAAAGGATAATTATTGTATGATTCCACTTACATGAGGTATCTAGAATAGTAAAGTTAATAGAGACAGAAAGTAGAATAGTGGTTAGTGGGGACTAGGGGGAATGAAGAGTTATTTTATGCATGTGGAGTTTCAGTTTGGGCTGATGTAACAGTTCTAGAGATCAAGAGTGGTTGGTGACAGCTGCACAACAATGTGAAAGAACTTAATGCCATTAACAGTAGCATGGAGTCAATGGCATGAGTTAATAACTGTTGAAGCTCCATGTTTAAAGTTTTTAATATTAAAAGTAATATATGTATGTGTATATGTATGTATACACATACACATATGTATATATATTCTTTTTAACCTATTACATAGTTCAACTATTTTATTTCAATATTTATTTTTGAGAGAGAGATAGAGTTAGGGAGGGAAGGGGCAGAGAGAGAGGGAGACATACAACCCGAAGCAGGCTCCAGACCCTGAGCTGTCAGCACAGAGCCTGGCGTAGGGCTCGAACTCAAGAACAGCGAGAGCACGACCTGAGCCAAATTCAGACGCTTAACCAACTGAGCCACCCAGGCGCCTCTCAATTATGTTTTAAAGGCTCCTGATGTTTGTATAAATTCAACAATAAAAGCAAGTGTAATTTTTTCTTAACTATCTTCCAAATAATTCCTTCAATTCTCAAGATAATCAATCTGTTATCAGTTCAATGTGTATTTTCCATGCTCTTTCACATATGTAAATATGAATGTATATATATGAATGGGTTAAATACACAGATAAAAATGGACTCATTACATGCATTTTATACTGTAATTTCCTTTAAAAAAATTTTTTAATGTTTATTTTTGAAGGAGAGAGAGACAGAGTGTGAACAGGGGTGGGGGAGAGAGAGAGGAAGACACAGAATCTGAAGCAGGCTCCAGGCTCTGAGCTGACAGCACAGAGCCCAATGCAGGGCTCAAACTCACGAGCTATGAGATCATGACCTGAGCTGAAGTTGGACGCTTAACTGACTGAGACACCCAGGCGCCTCTGCAATTTCCTTTTTAAAAAATGTAAGATATCATGACCATCCTTTTCAATCAAAACATGTTGAGCTACCTTACCTTAGCCAGTGTCTAATACTCCACACTATAGACATAATTCATTCATCTCTTCCTTTTAATGCACATGCAAGACATTTTCTTTTTTTGTTCCTATAAATAATGCTACAAAAACAAGTATCTATATATATCTTTAAATACTGTTAACTTCCAAATTATATCTTTGTATACTACTATTTGTATTTGTCACATAAACTCCCAGAAATCAGGTTGTGGATTCAAAGAATATGTAGATTTTCAATTTTGATAAACAGGATACTTTCTCCAAAAAGTTAAAGCAGTTAAAGCTGAAGAAATTCCTAAGATTCATGAAGAATTGTATGATAGTGTGTATGTGATCCTTTGAGTGCACTGAATTTAAATTATGAACACAGAGGAAAAAACTTATAAGATGATAGAAAAAAATTTTTTTATAGAAATGAGTGGGGGTGTGGGACATGTTTTAGAAAAAGAAAAGAATGTAGGATAAATGTAAAGAAAAAATAGCATTCTCAAATGCAGGGCTCCAAGCGTTCTGGCAATATCGTTGTGTCCAGTACCCTAGGAATGTAAAAATATGAAAGCCTATGAAAAAGTAAAAATGAGTCCTCTGACCCTCAGGAAAAAAATGGGTTGTTGTTTTTTTAATGTGTAGTAAATGAGTTAATATCCCAATTTCTCCCATTCAGTTTACATTATCTTTCCTTAAGGCAGTCTTTTTCATTGTACTTGCCAAACAACTTTTTGAGATAGTTATTTACCACTGAGGAAAAAGACCTCAGGGATATTAAGTGACTTGCCTGAGATAATAAAGTATTTGGGTATTATGACTTAGACTAAAGTCCGCCCAACCTTTCTTCCAAGTTCCCCCACAGTAATAAAGTTGGCTTAACTATCTAGGGAAAAAAATCTATCTACAAACAGATATTCACAGAAAAGTGGTATTAAATTTCAAACATTTTTACCTACTGATTAAGGTGCAGAAAGTTCCCTAGGGTTTAAATTAAGATAAACTTCAAAAACCTTTAGAAATATACAGGTTAAAAAATCCCAAATTTTCCACTTAATAGATGTGTATGCAGTATTTACTACTGTATGCAATTCCTTGGCTAGGTATGCTTATCAGCAAAATGAAGACAACACTACTTACTGAGAAGGAGGACTAAAAAAAATAAAAATTAGCATCTAGTATACATTTTTTCATACAGTAACACTCAGATTTAAATTCAGAAAACTTCCCGTCAAATTAAGTCCAAATCGAGGTTTTATCCCTCTTCTTCACAAACATGATTTGTAAATTAAACTAATTCCCTCAAAAATAGCTATTTTAAAAAAATATGATCACAAACCAAAAAAATAAAATTTGAAATTGTTTCATAAATACCAAGTGAAGCCAACTTTTAAGTTTCTATAATTGTTAGTATTCCTATTTTAGGCTGCTTACTTCCCATGTGGATCTTTATTACCATAATTACCTTAGAAAGGAATTTGATCAATTTCCTCATCTAAGTTTAAAAAGAAGATAGGAGGGGCGCCTGAGTGGCTCAGTCGGTTGAGCATCCGACTTCAGCTCAGGTCATGATCTCGCCATCTGTGAGTTCGAGCCCCGCGTCGGGCTCTGTGCTGACAGCTCAGAGCCTGGAGCCTGCTTCAGATTCTGTGTCTCCCTCTCTCTCTGCCCCTCCCCCACTCATGCTCTGTTTCTGTCTCAAAAATAAATAAACATTAAAAAAAAATCACTAAAAAGAAGATAGGTGTAAATTTCATATTTGGTAATTATATGGTCATAGCTGATTTAATACCTGTAAGTTTCTTTCCTCTTTTACTATCATAAGGAAAAAACTTGAATGATACAGTAATTAAATGTATATCTCCAATTTATAGGCTTGCCTTCAACCCTTCAACAAATGCTTAGTTATAAAATGTTATTTTATAGTTGGTAAATAAAATATATAATGAAAATATATAATAAAATTGAGTATATATCTGATTCTAAAGAAGTTAGGCTCATGATTTTCCTATTAAAGGACAAGACTATTTGCCTTTTGTTTTTTGAAAAATTCTCGTTTTTTGGAACAATGATCAAGATGACTTCCTTAATTCTAAAGAGTTTGTATCTTACACTATTATAAAACTTCAACATATTGTCTGCTTTTTTATACTCACCAAAAAATCAGAAAACACCTAACTATACTTTCACTAATGATTTTTCCCCCAGTGAATTTTTTTCTCTATCTTTATTGAAAACTCTCACCGTTGACTACATGAGCTTGTATACTCTAAAACTAAAACTTAGCTTCAATTATCAGGCAGGAGGTATTTAAATAAACTAACTTCCATCCATTTCTAGACAACTCATATTGAAATTAAAGCTTAAAGATTCAAATCATATGTGGTATCCCTGAAGGCTGGTTATAATAACAAAAGATACGTAAATATTTCAGGAAACTTTACCAATAGTTACAGAGTAAACAACTAATATAGGGTATCATTTGGCCAAGGAAAAGATTTTCAGAATCCAGTTCAACATTGTTCACATGTAACTGGTGTTTCCCTAGCTCTCATCTCCACATTTATGCTTGTAGTCGCTTCTAAGTTATTTAGACTTGTTGCCAAGCTGTTCTAAAAAAAATTTTTTTGTTCAATTTCTTTATTTCTGAGATACACATTTCCCCCATCAACATTTCTAAAAAGGAACAACTCTCATAGTCAAAATGTGTATTTCCTGTACTATTTATTTTTTTCAGCATCTTTTTATCTTTTTTAAATCACTTCATTTTTTTCATCATGGTAAGTGTACTGTTTAATCCCCATCCCTTATTTCCCCCATCCCCTCATCCATCTCCCCTCTGGTAATCCTAAATTGTTCTCTACAGTTAACAGTCTATTTCTTGATATGTCTTTTTTTTTTTACCTTTGCTATTTGTTTTGTCTCTTAAATTCTTACATATGAATAAGACTATATGAGATTTGTCTTTCTCTGACTTATTTCACTTAGCATTATACGTTCTAGTTTTAGTTATGTTGTTGCAAATGGCAAGGTTTCATTCTTTTTTATGGCTGAATAATATTCCAGAGTGTGTGTGTGACACGGATAAAGAAGTATATATCTATACACATACACACGTACATATTTACATACACAAATACAGATGTGTGGTGTGTATGTATATGCGTGTGTGTGTGTGTATACGTACACACCACACTTCTTTATCCATTCATCTACTGATGGATACTTGGACTGCTTCCATAGTTTGGCAATTGTAAATAATGCTGCTATAAACATAGGGGGACATGTATCTCTTTGAATTCATGTTTTTATATTTTTCAGGTAAATATCCAATGCACAATTATTGGACTGCAGAGTAGTCATATTTTTAACTTTTTGAGGAACCTCTGTACTGTGTTACACATTGGCAGCACTCATGTGCATTCTCACCAACAGTGCATGAGGATTCCTTTTTCTCCACATCCCCACCAATAGTTGTTGTTTCTTCTGTTTCTGATTTTAGCCATTCTGATAGGTGTGGTGGTATCTCATAGTGGTTTTGATTTGCATTTCCCTGATGAGGCTGAGCATCTTTTCATGTGTCTGCTGGCCATGTGGATGTCTTCTTTGGAGAAATGTCTGTTCATGTCTTCTGCCCATTTTTAATTACATTATTTTTTGGGGTATTGAGTTCTATCAGTTCTTTATATATTTTAGATACTAACCCTTCACTGAATATGCCATTTTCAAATATCTTCTCCCATTCAGCAGGTTGCCTTTAGTTTTGCTATTTCCTTCACTGTACAGAAACTTTTTATTTTGATATAGTTTATTTTTGCTTTTGTTTCCCTTGCCTCAGGAGACATGTCTAGAAAAATGTTGTTACAACCAATGTCAAAGATTACTGCCCATGCTCTCTTCAAGGATTTTTATGGTTTTAGGTCTTACGTTTAGGTCTTTAATCCATTTTGAGTATATTTTTGTATATGCTGAAAGAAAGTCCAGTTTCATTCTTTTGCATCTAGCTGTCCACTTTTCCCAACACCATTTATTGAAAAGACTTTTTCCCATTATATACTGATTCCTCCACTGTCAATACATACAATTGTATGTAATTAACCATACAATTGGTGGTTTATTCCTGGATTTTCTGTTCTACATCACTGATGTATGTATCTGTTTTTATTTCAGTACCATCCTGTTTTAATTACTGCTGCTTTGAAATAGAGTTTGAAATCTGGAATTGTGATACTTAGAGTTTTGGGGGTTTTTTTTTGTTTTTTTTTTTTCCAAGATTGTTTTTGGCTATTCGAGGTCATTTGTGGTTTCATACAAATTTTAGGATTTTTTGTTCTAGTTCTATGAAAACTGCTGATATCCTGATAGAGACTACATTAAATTTGTATATTGCTTTGGGCAGTATAGAAATTTTTACAATATTTGTTCTACCAATCCATGAGCATGGAATATCTTTCCATTTCTTGCAATATCTTGAATTTCTTTCCTCAGTGTTTTAGTTTCCAGAGTACAGGTCTTTCACCTTTTTGGTTAAGTTTATTCCTAGATATTTTATTGTTTTTGATGCTATTATAAATGAGACTGTTTCTTAATTTCTTTCGACAACTTCATTATTAGCGTATAGGAATGCAACAAATTTCTGTACATTGATTCTGTAGCCTGTAACTTTACTGAATTCATTTATCATTTCTAGTAGTTTCTTGAGGGGGTTGTTGTACTATTTCTTACCTCCTCTAAATCAAAACTGATTATATGTTTCATAGTAGATTCTATCTTGAAATCAAGGAAATAAGATCAAAACACTTCTTCCTTCAAACTTAAACTTAATTAGTAGAGCCAAATCAAAGGCAGGAGACCTTAATTATTTTTTCCTAAACTTTAGAATTTGACATTTAAGTTTTGGAATGAGTTGCTTTGAACTAAAAGGATTTCTATTCCTCTTTAATTTGCAGGACCACAATGCAACAGGAGATTTTAACCGTAAGTAAGGTAACTAAGACCATCTTTCTCCAACCATAACTCATGAGGAAAAAGAACAAAGCTTCCTCCTGAGAAAGTTACAAGCTGTAGGAAAAATGGTCCTTCAAGACCCAAGTTTCAATCAGGGCAAGAAGGCAAGGAATATACTAAGAAGCAGTTAAAATTTGGTATTAGGGGTGCCTGGGTGGCTTAGTTGGTTAAGCATCCAACTTCAACTCAGGTCATGATCTCACAGTCCATGAGTTCAAGTCCCATATAGGACTCTGTGCTGACAGCTCAGAGCCTGGAGCCTGTTTTCAGTTCTGTGTCTCCCTCTCTCTCTCTCTGCTCCTCCCCTGCTCATTCTCTCTCTCTCCCTCCCTCCCTTCCTCTCTCAAAAAAACATTAAAAAAATTTTTTTAAAGAATTCGGTATTAAGTAATATGTTAAACAGAGAATGGGAGAACCAGACGAAGGAGTGGAAAGGTTGATGGGGTAGCTGAGAAAGTGATGAGAAACTGAAGGAGAATACAGCAGAGAACCAAACACTGTTGAAAAGGAAGACTAAATGTTAGGCATGGAGGCCTTAAACTCTACAACTTCGTAAAGAAAGGAGGGGCTGTTCTCACTGGTGATCTAGAAGGGAACCTATGTTGTGGACCCAGGCTTTCTTTCCCTCATACCAGCCTACTCTACTTTCAAATCTTTCTAAAACAAACATGTATTTTTTTCCTCATTGTGAATAACCAAAAAGCATACTGCAAAATAGGTAAAATTACAAAGAAATAAAATTCTAACAAGTTAAATTTCAGTCATCTTAAAATAAAGCATGTTACCATTTTGCTCTCAGATGTTTAAACATCCTCATCGTGCACAAGATCACAATCAAAAATTCACAAGGAGGGTCCCATGTAGACCGAAATCCATAACCATCTGACTAACAATGATTTTGTCTAATAATAATTTCTTTTACTTGTCCTCATAGACTTTAAGATCATATCGAAATCTGAAAACAATGTCAAATTCTGAATATATAATATCCTCAGAGAGCAATGTGAAATATTACATACTGCCAGCATGAAATACAATTTACAATTCTGTAAATATTATCAATCACCGACCATGTACAAGGCACAAGGGATTAAAAGGGCAAAAAAAGAGACAGAATTCCAATTCTCATTGAACTTACAGACTAGTAGGGGAGACAAACAAGTAAATGCTATGAGCTCTATTTTTAGGTATGTTTAGGATGGTAGAAAACACAGGAGAGTAACTTCTAAATCAGATGAGAGTTAAAGAAGGTTTCCAGAAAGGGAGGACAAAAAAAAGCTGGATCTTGAAGGATAAATAAAACCTAGCAAAATAAAGGTACAGAAAAGAAAGAACTCATAGAAAACAGAAGTTTGAGTCAATGCACTTTATCTGGGTAAGTACCTGTATCTGGACTTCAGCCCGACAGCTACTAAATGAGTCTCCAGGGCTAAGGCTTGGGAGCCACAGTGATTTTGCTTTGTTGCCAGTGGTAGAGAACCACTGGCCTACAAACCGAGAGAGGAAGGCTTTCAAAAACTGAGTTTAAAACATATTTAGGGCTTAACTGGGGGTAAGAGGAGGGGAAGGAAAAGTAAGAAGGGAGACTCTTAAGATGACTTTCAGAATTTTGGACAACTAGCAAAAGCATATTTTGGTGGCTATTAGTACAGCATTTCATTAACTTCGGGCTTTCTGGATGAGAGTCTTACCTTTATAGCATGATTACAGTGAGCAAGCAAGATATTTGAATTTTTACTGCCTTTCATATCAAATTAACACAATACGTGAACTGTGAGAAATAAACTAGGTAACACATGTGAAACTTAAGCACAGTGACTGGTACACAGTAAGTACTCAATAAAAAGTACTTTTTCAATGATATCATTTAGTTACATTAAAAATACAGGAAAATGTGAGAAGAAACAGAGTGAATGAAGATAAGAATATTCTGAATTTAAGACCTTTTTCAAATTAAAAGTCTAAGATTTTACACGAATACAGAATTAGATGAATTAAAAGTCACTTAACAGCTTCAGACTACATTTTATCGGTTTTATTAAAAGCCAACTTTAAAAGATGGGTATAAAACTTAAAAAGGCATGGATGACTTTATAAAAATAGATACAAATTTATATACAAGTATATACAATTTATTTCTCTGCACAACGCACTGTAGTAGAGGCTTAGAATACAAACACTTATAAATGAGTAATTCATTCTTACTCCTCCCTCACCATACAACCCTCCATACAAATCTATTCACATACGCATACACACACCCTCTATCAGAGTAGGAGAAAGCTGTAATTTACCATTTCATTCAACGCAGTATAATGAAGATATATACAAGGCACTAGACTATAAAGGAGAGGCAAGAAACACAAGATTGTTACAGATCAAGGGAAAGTTTCCCAGTAAAATGAAAGCTAAATTTTGAAGGGTAAGTAGGATTTGGCAAGCACTCCCAATATTCCCAAAATGTAACAAAATTTGGCCTAAAAACCAAATAACTTCACCGTTCTTAAATAAGAAATACAGCACCTTGCTTCACCTACCCTAACATATGTGCAGTTCTTAGCTGCACACCACCAGAGCAAGACTGTCTGTTGTGAGTGGCTGCTGCCACAAAGGCCCGGAGCAGAATATCCAAGAAGGCAAGGTTGGTATCTAGACCTGCTGAATCTCCTTCTCATGCTAACCTAGTGCTCAAAGCTAACACATTAGTATTTTTCCTAAAGTGAGGAGGATCTGAATATGAGACAGTTTTGAACATGGCTCCAGAGTCCGAGTCATGTGGTAGCTACCTGGAATGTTCTCTGTGGGTAGTGCACTCCTCTTGTTCTTTACTTGTTCCTCCTAGCTGACACGTAAAGACACTCGGAGCTGAATTAACCATCTTAGATTAATGAAGTATCTTGGGAAGAGAGAACATGCCCAGTGAAGCAACAAACAAGGAAGTACCTGGGACACTGAGAACTTAAAAGCAGAGCTATCACTTCAGTCTATTCAACTCTGGATTTTAAAATAGAGGAAGAACAAATTTCTATCTTGTTCATACACTAATATTTTAAGGTTCCATTATTTATAGTCAAATTTAATACAAATAATAATATTAACAAGTAAGACAAGCGAATATAACAACAAAAACCTAAAAGTCTCACTTTGTAGTAAGACAAAGAATTAAAAACACAAAACACACAATATTAAAAAATATATATTTTATGAATATTAATGCAACAAATAACAGGTCATCAAAATATATATTATTATATATGAATTAATCCAAGGAGAAAACTGGGAATTCAGTGTTAAGTTTCTGCTGTGTTTCCTTAGATTGTACTAATTGTATAATTGTATCTCTCACTTACAAACTTTGATGTATTTGGAAGTTTCATATGAGAGGGACAAGAATAAAAATAGCAACAAAACTTTTAAAAATGCTAAGGCATAACTCAGAAACAATGATGAGTTAACAGAACATCCGTAGTGAAAGACTAATAGACTACTCAGATAACGATAAACCAAATGGATAAACCAAAAATGGAAATGATCTGCATATGCTGGATTCTCAAAAATAAATGTAGAATTCCCACCCAGAGAATGAACATATTTTCCAGTTACCAACGAATTACTGGTGTAATCTGATCATATATTTGGCTACAAAGAAAATCAATCAATACTGAAAAATACAGAAATCTACACCATATTCTGACTACAATTCTGTTAACAGAAATTAATAACAAAAAAAAACCACAATCCGCCTGCCCATACAGATATAACATAGTATCTTTCCCAACTCCTCTTATCTGAAAAAATTGTGAAAATACAAACAAAATGAGGACTACGTATGAAAACCTAAGAGCTATGACTAAAGTGGCGTTCAGAGAAAAACTTGTGCTGAAATAAGCCTGAAGAAAACAGATTAACCATCAGAGTGGCTCTTGGTGAAACTGTAAACCAGTATAGCTTTTCTGACAAGTATATACTTCAGAATACAATACCACTTAATTCCAAAGAATGAGGCAACTCCTTATGTACTGACGTAGATGTATGTATTAAGTGATTAGGAAAAACTATTCACAGAACAGCACGTATAGTGTGGTATCATTTATATAAAAAAGAAATCTACATGGAAATGACCGACATACATAAAATTACAGAAAAATACCAGAAGACCAGTAACAACTTAATCATGTCACTAGAAAAGGAATAGTACCAAAGGAGAAAGAAAAAGGAACTTCACTTTCTTACTAAATGTCTTTAGCATCTACATTTTTTAGAAAATAAAATGTAAAACTTTTCCTTTTTGAGGAGGAACAGACGTATGAGACATAGGAGAGTGGAGTAGAAGGGTAAGGTTGGCAACACAAAGACTCTAAAAGATCCTAAAAAGGAATGTTGAATGTAGTGAAGCTATGTCTGAGTTTGGAAATTTAATTATTAATTCCTACTTATATTTAGTAGAGCAATATTTACTTCCATATGAAGATGTCAGATATCCTATAATCATAAGACAAATAATAGCAGCCTTGTCGTAATACTCTCAAGGGTGACTTAGAACTACAATCAACTCTTGGGGCACCTGGCTGGCTCAGTCGCTGAAGCATGTGACTCTTGATTTTGCGGTGGTGGGTCTGAGCCCCAGGCTGGGTATAGAGATTATTTAAAAATAAAATCTTTAAAAAAAAATTATACTCAATTCTTGCTCATTGTGCTTCACTAAACAGAAAGCAGTAGTGTCACTAGTGCAAAATAACAGAGCTATAATTAGTCCCACCAACTCAAATTCTAACACAGAATTTGTAGAAACGACCTCAAACAAGTTTATCACATATTATTTAGGAAACATTTAAGAATAACACAATTCAGAATTCTATATCCTAGTTTAAGAAAGCAAAATATTCAATAAAATATACACAGAATGCCTATCTGCAACATTTTATATTTCTTTATAATATTTTACATTTTTTCTTTAGAGGTATAAAATGTGTTAACCTTTTTTATTTCTTTATAACTAATATTTTAGATATATTAAATGATCCAAATTAACAACTATTTTATATTTATTTCACTCTGAAATGCACTATATATGTTTTGGAACAAAGTCATTATCTTTCCTTCATTTTATTGGACTTCAAGAACAAATAATTGGATTTAAATTTTTTTCTGTCCTTGTTAAAACAAAATACTGCAATACTTATAATTAGAGATGTTAAATACTTTAAGAAAATTCTAATGTAAAAATAACTAACCAGAGTTTGTAATATTGTACCCATACTTCAACATTAGACACAGGTTAAAATAACTCTGTCCTCTTTGAAGGCTAGCCCATGAAAGCTATCCATATTCCAACATCATTCCAGAATATTCCACTTCAAGCCTAAGAATAAAACATTCATGAAATGTTTGTTCACAGGGTTTTGAAGAAAGTCACATTAACAATTATTTATAATAGTTAAGGTCAGGTTCCTTTAGGTCCTTGGGATTAAAAAGGCCCTCAGAAGTCCTACAATTAAAGACATGGTTTATTTTTGTTTTACCCAGCAGCTCCTCAACTGTAGCCTTAGATTATTTCCCTCAGTCTACGGCCATACCACCCTGAACGCACCCGATCTCGTCAGATTATTTCCCTCAACCTCCTAAAACATCTATTAACATCTAACACACGAACCATACTTTGAGATATTATACTATGTAGTTCTTTGGTAAATTATTTTTCCTTAATCATATATAGTTAGAGCAGCTAATATAAAAAATAATATTGTATTAGTTATAGTTAAGTAGAGAGACATAAGACAGTTTAAACCTTGAGAATTTTTCATTTGTATGTAGCACATAAACACTTAAGCCAAGATGCTCCTTAGTTTTATCAGTTAGTGGCCTGGAAATACCTACTTCATTACACAAACTGTGTAATCAACATACATAATGTGGTTTTATTATCAATACCAATTTCCTAAATTATGAAGAGTCTCAGAACATTAGAACTGAAATAGTCCTTACAAACGGATACAAGTCAAACCATTTTAAACATTAGAAAATTAAGGCAAAGAGAAATTAATTGACTAATGCTAAGAGCACAGCTAGTTAAGTGGCAGAGGAAGAAGGAGAACATCCCCGTTCCAATCTCCAGCCCCAGGACTCTGTTCTTTGTGTCAATCTGCTTATAAATGAAGTCTCTGAGATTCTCCATGGGACTCTCCCACTGGGGAGTTGCTTTCAAACTTATTTTACCACAGTTCACAGAAAACAGACAAGCCTCCTCCAAATACACACTCTACATCAAAACCCAGTATATACATACACACAAGTATACTTATTTGCATTGTATAAATATGTGTGCATATAAATTTAAAAGTTTCATGAAACGATATCCATTTTAGGCAAAATGCATTCCATTTTCAAATCATTTCTATTTTTCATTTTTTAAAAAGGACTCACTAAATTGATGTTATCATCTAATTTGAAAAAACTTGTGAAGGAGGATTCAAAGTTTCATTCAGATGAATAATCTCATTCTCAACATGCTATAGCTTCTCCATCCCAACAGCTATTTTCTGATGCATTATTACAATTAACAGAAAACACAGATATAAATAATTTCATCTTATGATTATTTATTGAACAGTTGCTAAATGTTAGAACTAGGGATATCTTTACCCTCAAAAATTTAATTTTGTTTAGAAATAAGCTATAGTTAATCAAAAAGTACAGTGGGTATATATGAGGAACACTTCAGTATAGCTTGAAGAATCAAGGAAGACGGACAGAATAAGCAGTATTTCACTGAGACATGCACAGGAATTAACCAAGCAAACCAGAACATCTAAATTATGCTTAGGTTTAGAGTGGCTTTTTTAAAAGGTTGAATCTCCAACCTCTGGTTTAGCATTTGGATGAAAAGAAAAGGAAGTATAGGAGGATAAATAAGTTTACAAATAAGGAGAATAAAATTATTATTATTGTTAGAGAAATAAAACACATCTACTAAGAGCAAACAGGCAACTGAATACAGGTTTAACTGGAAAAATGACTATTTTTAAAAATTCAAAGAGCCTACACAGACTGTTTCACAAGTATCAAGGTTTGTTTTTCTTAAAAAACTGAAACTGGAAGTCACAGGCAATAAATCATAGGTAGAGATTTATTAGAGTGAGGACATGGAACACCACTGAGCAAACACCTAATCAAAAAAAGGGCCTTTAGGGGCGCCTGGGTGGCTCAGTTGGTTAAGTGGCCGACTTCAGCTCGGGTCATGATCTCACGGTCTGTCAGTTCGAGCCCCACATCGGGCTCTGTGGTGATGGCTCATCAGACCCTGAAGCCTGCTTTGGATTCTGTGTCTCCCCCTCTCTCTGCCCTTCCCCTGCTCACGCTCTATCACTATGTTTCTCAAAGCTAAATAAACGTTAAAAAATTAAAAAAAAAAAAAAAAAGGGCCTTTATTCCCTTACATCAAAGGATTGGCTAATGTTTTGTTAAAATAAAATGGTTACGGTATTATCATTTTTGATTCCCTGCTCTAACAGACTTCATGAAATGAACAAGTACACTCCCAGTCAGAGAAGAGGGATTTATTACTCTGCATCATGCTGTAATAAGCAAACAAATCTGGATCCTAACTCCTTCTCTGTCACTAGGAGCTTAATGACATAGACCATGTCTTACTCATCTCTAGATTTCCAGGGACTAGAATTGCACCTGGTACTTTGTAGATGGTCGTTAAATTGTACTGAATTAATAAACGGGGAATGCAAAGATAAGATGTCTTTGCTCCTGAAAATCTAAGGTATGGTAGGAGAGGTAAGATATGCAAACAAATAAGCATAATACGAGGTAGAATTTAATCAAGACCATGAATGAACTATCCAAGAGTGGTAAGATTTCAGAGAACTGAGAATCTCAGCAGCCTGGAAAAAAGGTCACATTTCAATGAGGCTTTGAAAGATGGAGTAACATTTCAACTATCTGGAATATTTATAGGTATAAGAGGACACTTTTATCATCCTGCAACAATAGCGTGGGAAAGAAAGCAAGGTATTTTTAAAATAGGATCTGTAACTCCTTTCAGAAAGTCTAACTGTGCTGGAACTTAAACAAGAGGCTGTAAACACAGGTAGGGCTTTTCTATCTTATTCACTGTTTGCCTACTCTTGTTTATCCTCGGGTTTGAAATATTCAAATGCAGTATGTGATCTCCATCAACACAATAATTTTATGTGAGTTGTTTTAATAAAATGTATTTATTAGCATAGTACCTGACCTTAAAAAAATCTCAAATGTTATGTCTTATTAAGATACAGGTGTTAATTTCAGCTGAGGTAGAGATGAGCCAGTGTCAAATTACATATAGTTTCTAATCAAAAGGTACCAGTGTTATTTAAGGAGCTATTTCAAAACAGAGGACTACACTCTATCCCATTAACTAAAGCCCAGAATATCCAAGTAACTATTTCCACACAGATTTTGGAGATGCTTCCCAAAATGATTTGAAAGATAGATGAAATTTAAAAACTCTAGTAAGTAGAAGATGACATAGGGCAAAATGCCAATTGATTAGAAGGTGATCAGTGAAAAGGATGTTAAACAACCATATAGGCCAGGAGGCAGTATCACAAAAAAATGAGAAAGAACTGCAAGAAAAAAGTGGTAAACGATATCAAATAAGAGGTAAAAAAAAAAAAAATGACCCAGGGACAATGAGAAACTCTTACCGACCTTTTAATAAAGGCAGTTTTTATTAAAAGAAGCCAAATGGCGAGGAGTCAAGTAATGGATGGGAAATTAAAAAGCACAGATTTATTCTTTCCTTATATCTAGCTGAAAAATAAAGAGAAGATATCACCCATGAGGAAAATAAAAATATGTTATGAAGGGAGGGTGCTATTCTTAATTTTGCTTTTTAATATGCTTATCTCTGAAGATTTAATCTATCAAGAACAGCCTAGACTACCCTGGATACTGATTATTTCCAAGATATTCCATTATTACGTGATCTGGGATTTGCTATAAGACTATTTCATCTCCTCAAAATGATGCACATGAAAATCCTAAGATGCAAGCTAAACAGGTCTCCTAAGACCTAGCTCTACAATTATCTAAGCAAGGTTTACTTATTTTAATTATAGTAACTGACCACCAGCTCTAAAAGTTAAATAATAATTATGCTGTGTAGCTAATAGCAAACATTCCAACAAGCCACTCAATATTATTACCTCCTTCAAGGAGTCAAAAAACTTTCACCTGCTATGTGTCTAAAGGTGGGAGGCCTTAAGGAAGATCTTTATAATATATCTTCCTATATTCAGGGATAAAAGTACTCTTTACACAGCTCAAGTGGTTAACTACCTTTTTTTAAATCTTCATATCACAAAAAAAATCTAAATACCTACTTGGAAAGTTTTTTCATGATTCTTTCAAAAATGATGATTACCACACTTTTTGGTTAAAGTGTATTGTGCTTTACTTAGGCTAGGGTCTGCAACCTTTCCCAGATTATACATCAAGCTTCTATGAGCTCTTCCGCTAAACTAAATTTATAAGCTCTCCCTGCATGTTCCTCCAAATCTACATTATTACTAAAATTCTAATGATCATTCAATCAACACCCCCTCTTAAAATTATCAAGTACTCTCGGGAAGCCTGGGTGGCTCAGTCGGTTAAGCATCCGATTCTTGGTCTCAACTCAAGTCATGATCTCATAGTTTGTGGAGTCTGAGCACCACATCAGCTTCTGTGCTGACAGCGCGGAGCCTGCTTGACATTCTCTCTTTCCTTCTCTCTCTGCCCCTCCCCTACTCACTCTCTGTCTCTGTCTCTCTCTCTAAATAAGTAAATAAACTTAAAAAAAAAATCAAGTACTCTTTGTGAATACTACTTGTCCTTTATATCTTGGGAGGGAAAATTAGATTTTTTCTCTAATTTCTAGCTGTGGCCAGCATTCACTAAGGAAAAAAATGCTTTAGTTTAGAAGGAAATCAGGGTAGTTTTGAAATGTGTGAATCGGAGAAAGTAAAAGTTTTGTGGAATTATCAGAGTGGAGTGCTCTATGAAACTAGAGGGCAGTTTAAGGTCAATGGCCACACTAGAGGGTAAGTAAAAGGAAAGATATGAAGAAAGGAAATACGAACATATCAAAAAAGAAGGAATTTTCTTGAAGATCTAGTGGACAGAAGAAGTGAAGCAAGGAGTTGATTTATACTTGAGGTAGGATCACGTTTTACAAAGTGATTATAAAGGAGTAGATTTCAAAGCCAAAGTGGGGCAGGCTTTAATCATTTGAGCTACATGACTGCAATATTCTTTCAAGTTCTATAAATCTCATATACCAAAATTTATACCCTGAGGACCATCGGTGGGTTGTATGAATTACATTTGTGATTGTGTTAATCTGCCTCACCAATATTTCTTAAAATAAAACAAAAACATGTGCATGCATACAAAGAAACTGTGAGTGGTGTGAATATTAATAAAGAGACAAAAAATTTCAAATCAATCATCAAGGGCCTGCAATTAAAATACATAATCTTTGTCTAATACTAATTTAACAAAATCATTTTGCTTTATTTGGCATTTTAAAAAGATTTCTACTCAATTTTGACAAGGATAAGATTAAATGAGCATTTGCACATCTGGTGGTAATTATAAAAGTTGGTACAACATTTTCAGTTCACATCCGTAACCATGTTACCTACTTCTGGAAATCAAACACGCCCAGAAAAAACACTGCAATAATAGTTTTCACAGTAAAGACATTGGGGGGAGAGGAAGGTATTTCAGGTACCATAAAGGACACTGGCTAAGTATACTATGATACACTCATAAAATTAATCGGCCATTGAGAATGTTTTTTTAATCTTACCAATATCTTGATTTACTTATTATGTTTCAAGTTTTATTTAAATTATAGTTATTTAACATATGGTGTAATACTAGTTTCAGAAATAGAATTTAGTGATTTATCCCTTACATATATAGCACCCAGTGCTAATCAAAACAAGTGCTTTAAGTATTAAGGAGGGCACTTGTAATGAAAATTAGTTCTCACAAACCTGTCTGACATAGAAAAATGCTTGCCTTAAGCATTAGGTGAAGAAAGTATATAAAAATGCTACCACAACTGTGCATAAAGAGGCACAGAAAATACACCAGAATTAGTAATAGTGATTTCCTCTCTCTTTTTAAAATGTTCCACCTACTCGTCTGTATTCTATTCCTAATGGAAAACTTCTGTAACAAGGAACAGTTTTTATAGGAAGAATATTTTAAAACTATGTATCTTAATATCTTTGTTATATTAAAAATGCACGAGTTACCAAAATATACAACATTTCAAAGAAATATGTAATTTAATGCCTTTCTCTGAACATTAAAGTAGACTTAGAACAGTGCTCTTTAAACTTTAGAATGGGAATTAAGGGGCAGTACTTGTTGAAATGCAGATTCCCACATTCCCAGGAATGAACATCTTGAATAGGAAGCCCAGATAATTTTGATTAGAGGAGTCTGGAAAACAGAGTGAGAACGATCAAAATGTAGTTCATTTAATTTCTTCATTTATTTGGCCTTTTAGGTTATTAAAATTTTATAATGTTTCTTCCTTAATCAAAATTATCTATAATGATGGCTTGAACCAGAAATACTACTGTTAACTGCTGAATGACATTAAATCTGATTAAAACATGATTCAACAAGAAAAGCAAACGCCAACCTATAAAAAAAACTTAATTTCAAGACTCAAAATTAAAATCTTAATGTCAACCTAAAAACAACCCCTAAGATTCTTCATATCACTGACATTAAGAACCTGATACACTCAATGGAAAATAAGATACTCAAAAGGTTTGCAAAGTACAGCAGCAGCTATACCCTGAAGTGTACCCGAAGACTAATTACTAATGTCACGTAAGGAACTTGAGCAAAACACTTAAACTTATCTTTACTGAAATGCACAGAACAGGCAAGTACGAAAATCATATTTTGTTAACAAGAATGCAAGTTGCCTTGTTTAAAATGGGAGATGATAAGAGCCAATTCTCAACCATCTTTCAAATTAGTTAAATCTGACTCTCACCTGAATGTTTATAATGTTTATAATCAAAGGAGTTCAACCAGGGCAGAAGTTTGAAGTAAGAATTAATCAAGTATTTAACCTTTTAGCTGTCATCTTGTTCTCAACTATCCATGATCTTTCTTTCCTCTTCATCCCAGATACTGGATTTTTAAAACTAAATTCAACTGTAAAAATGCACTAATAATGTATGCTTAAAATTAACACTTTATTTACAGATTTACTAGGCAAATTATATATACATTACATATACAAAGTACATTTACAAACACAATGATCAAGCCTTCTGTGAAGTAGTAGTTACACATAGACAGCATCACTGCCCAGCCGTCTCGTCTCTACCACCATTTGAAACTCTCTGATTCTTAGGGGGTATGTCTCTCTCTTTTTTAATCTTAGCCCTATGGCTGACTTAGAAAAACCAGGTAAATGTTTGTTATAAGGAAATTGAGATTCAAATTGATCTATCCAGGGTCAGAAAGCTAATTTGTGGCTGAAATTAGAGTTTAAAACTAGACTAAGTACAATATTCTTTTTAGTGTAATAACTGCCATACTAAGTATTATAAGATAGATTTACATTAAATATAGAAATCGAGTTTTTATTTACACTAAAAATATTTTTAAAAAGCTAATTGTAACTAGCCACCTCTTTTACAAAATTGCCAAAATAAATTATACATTTGAAATATAAGCACAATAGAGAGTTACTGATTTCAGAACTCTAACCTATCAGGAAAATAAGATGCTATCCCCATTACGCCCAGATAATTACTCCCCCGACTCTACATGGCACTTTAAATGTGTAATATTAAGACACTTATTAGACTGTAATTAGTAGTGTGTGTTTCCCTGGAGATTCCTTTGAGGGTTGAAGTGGTCATTTTCATTTATTTAAAATTTTTTTTTATTTTTTTTTATTCAAGAGAGAATGTGTGTGCGTGGAGGAAAGGGACAGAGGGAGAGGGAGAGAGAAAGAATCTTAAGCAGGCTTCATACTCAGTAGGGAGCCCCACGCAGGGCTCATTCCCACAACCCTGGGATCATGACCTGAGCCAAAATCAAGAGTCGGAGGTTCAACCGACTGAGCCACGCAGGCACCCCTCACTTTTATATCATAAGCTTAATCCATAATTCCTAGTACTTTATTGTTCATCAATTGTGTCAACTTAATCACTGATCATTTAATTAAAATCTATTTACAGGACCATAACAAGATACTACGGAAATCTCACCATTATGGATTACTGTAATTATTACCACTTGTAACACAATAAACAATTCATAGTCTCCTATCATAAAAACTTCAGTTAAGAATGAATCACAAATCGTATCTCATATCTGATTCCCTGGCATACACTCTTTATCATCTGCTTACCTCCATTCACCTCCCTATTTTCAAAAGACTATGATCTCTTTTCAAAGAATATATTATGATAGAACATGTATAAGCAGCCAAATTCATATTAAGAATTATAATTAAGTTATTAACTTACATATATTTTAAAGATCACATTGAATGACTTTTTTTCTAAGTCTACTAAACGAAACTGGGTTATTACCCAGATTACATTTCTTATATACATCAATCTACACATTGTCCCTGTTACAAAACCAAAAAACTCCCAATCTATGCAACAGTTTTGTGTTTGTCTGAATTATACTGCTCCATAATTAAGATAATGAAATTAAATCAGATAAAGAATTAAGTATATAAAAACACATGAATATACCAACTACTTAAAATATCATGTACCATTTTTCCACGAATTAGCTGTATATGACTTAAGACAGTGGTATGCTTTTTAGCTATAAAGTCTTACTTCTTTAAACTCCTACAGCATGTGGTTTATGTATTTCTTATCACTTAATCGTATAGCTAATTTGTATACTTCTGTCCTCCTCTACTACTCTCTTACAGTGTCTTCAACTACACTTACATCCTTCCCTTCAGTGTCCATGGAATGAATAGCCCCACCTTCAATTACACTATACATCTTAAATTCAAGCAAAAAATACTCTACCTTTTTTAAAAGTATATATTTAGTAGAACAAACTTTAAAAAAAACAATTTCCAGTATGTCAAGAGTCACAAAATGTTGAAACACTTTGCTACAGTAATCCTGCTTTAGGAACTATAAACAAATCAATGAAGTGCTGTCCTCTGCTTCTCAACACACATACACAAACCTTGGGGTTTAAGGATCTTCACTGCCATGTTATTTGTAACAGGGTAAATAGGGATACGAACAAACTTAATATCCATTAGTGAAGAAAAAGACTACAAAAATTATGGTATATTCAGTCACAGATTAGAACATTATGCAGCCATTAAACATCATGGTTAAATACTGAACAAAATTTCCATTCCATAAATTTTTACTACAGGATTATGAGATCAAACAGAGAGAATCATTCACATATCAAATGAAAAAGCAATGGCTAAAATTTGAGGTAGCCACAGTTGAAATTATTATGCAACTGTCAAAAGTAAAGTAAAATATTGTAGACAAACACAGTAATATATTAATGATAATTATCTCTTGTTTGTAAGTCATTTTATTTTTTTTTCAGCATTTCATGTACTATTATGAAGTCTCCTTCTCAGAGAGGCATGTCTTTCCTGATAACTCTAAAAACATCCCACCATGTTTATCTCCTTTCTAAAAAACAACACAATCTGTAATTATTTTACATATTATTTACTTGTTTGCCTATATCCCTAGATTAACATAAACTCCAGTAATCTTTCTACACAAATAACAACATAATTAGTATAATTTATAACTTTAATAATATGGTATTTATATAGGAACAACTACAGAATGAATTAAACCAAAGGTTGGAAAGAGAACCAACCAAGCACATGTATATTTTTAAAAATCAAGCTTGTAATAAATGGTCTGGGGAGAACTACTTAACCATTTAAAAAGTAAAATAAACATCAAATCCCTATCTCACATCAAAAAAATAAAATAACCTACATGGATTTAAAATGCAGAAAACTTAAACCTTTAGTCTACGTACTTAAATAAAATATAGTGAAATCCCCAGTAACTGCAAATCAAGGAGGAGGACATCGAGAACAAAAGTCATAATAAAAAAGATTGTATGGACAATATAAAATCAAATTAATACAAAACACAACACAGAAAAAATTCTGGCAAAAAATGCCAATGCCTAATAACACAGTAACAACAACAATAATAATAAATACCCTACAGTACCTATATCTTATTAAAGAAGTAAATGAGTACAGCTTTTTAAATTAAACTAGAATATACCATTTACAAAAGAACCCATACCAAAGATAAATATTTTTAAAAAATAAGTCTTACCACGCAACAATCAAATACAGATGAAAATAAGATATTGATCTTTAGGCACTAACAGTGTTAGCAGTACTCAGAGAAAGGGGTGTTGTCAATACTAGGTGAATGTGCAACATGGTATACAAACTTAATTTTAGGGCAATTTGGTATTATGTATCAAAACCTTTAAAAATTAGCAATCCAAATTTCCAAAGCTTTAAGGACTTAAAAATGTAAAAACAGAACTCCAACCATGTTTATGTGTAACTATCCTAATGTTGAATAACATGGCAAATTATGGTATACTTAACCTATACAAGCCATTAAAATCTATGACGCAACCATAGCTAGGTTATGACATCTAAATTCAAAAGATAGGGGCGCCTGGGTGGCTTAGTCGGTAAAGTGTCCGACTTCGGTTCAGGTCATGATCTCGCCATCCATGAGTTCAAGCCCTGCATCGGGCTCTGTGCTGACAGTTCAGAGCCTGGAGCCTGCTTCAGATTCTGTGACTCTCTCTGCCCCTCCCCTACTCACACTCACTCGCTCTCTTTCTCTCTCTCTCAAAACTAACTTTAAAAAATTAAAAAAAAAATAAATTCAAAAGATGATCATAATTTACTGCTAATTTTAAAAGGCATTCACAGAACATCACATATACTAAACAAGAATACTTTATGTTTCTATGCTTGAGCTATCACTGAGTAACAGATTTTGGTAATATTTATTTTCATTTTGCTTTTCTGTATTTTGTAATTTCAATGAATGAAACATATTACCTTTATTACAAAAGCACCTTTTAAAATATGCAGATGAAACATCTAGAATGAATAAAAAAATTAAAATAGTGGATATGTGAAATTATCTGATTTTTCTCCCTAAAATTCCTCTGCTTTGGTTAAATTACTTAAGTGAGATAAAATTCACACACCATAAATTTCACCATTTTAAACTGTACAATTCAGTGGTTCTTCTATATTCGCAATGTGCAATCATCATTGGTTACTTTTATTACTAAAAGTAAATAAAAACAGAGCTCTAGCGGGGCGCCTGGGTGGCTCAGTTGGTTGAGCATCCAACTTCAGCTCAGGTCATGATCTCGCGGTCTGTGAATTCGAGCCCCGCATCGGGCTCTGTGCTGACAGCTCAGAGCCTGGAGCCTGCTTCCGATTCTGTGTCTCCTTCTCTCTCTGCCCCTACCCTGCTTGCGCTCCATCTCTATGTCTCTCAAAAATAAATAAATGTCAAAAAAAAATTTTTTTTTAAAATAGAGCTCTAGGAAGAAATTTTTGAAATATTACTCAAGGAAATTTAAGTCTCCAACATATCTTAACTTCAGAATTAGACATCATACTACTGAATGCCCAATAAACTAGAAACAAAATGAGTCAATATTATTTCTTCAAAATAACTCTGGATGTTATTAGAATTCAAAAGTCAACAAGAAGAGGGAAAATGACAACTAAAACAGACACTGTATATTCTATTACTGACTAAATACCTCCTAAACTTTCGCCAATAAGTTATATATTAAAAACACATTATGATAAATTTTGAATCCCCAAAATGGCCAACACAGCATGTCAGAAGTTCCTTCCCACTAAAAACAAATAAACAAACAAACAAAAAAACAAACTGAAATGCCAATCCTGCTACTAAAGACATATGGAAGAGGTCAAATGCATCATGACAAATCACAAATAAAGAAAACCTCTACCATAAAAATTGTATAAAGCTCAATATTATAGAAATAATAGAACTGTGGATTTTATCTTCTAAGAATTAAAACTACAAACTTCCAGTTTAAAATAAATAAGCCACAGGAATATATAGTGCAGCATAGGAAATATAGTTAGTAATAGTGCCATAACTTTGCATGGTAACAGATGATAACTGTATTTATCATGGTAATGTATAGAACTGTCAACTCACTATGTTGTACACCTGAAACTAATAACACATAGGTCAATTATACTTCAATTTAAAAAAAGAATTAAAATAATAGATTTAATATCACTTGTTTTCAAAATACTTTCTGGTAAGACAAAGCAATCTATAGTCTTTCTGAGTTCTACCTCCTTGGAGAATTCTAGTAAAATCAGGATTTTACAATTAACATTTTATTTCTCAGGATAGTCAAGTCTAATTAAGAAGCACATAAGAGAGGGGTACCTGGGTAGCTCACTGGTTACGCATCCAACTTTGGCTCAGGTCATGATCTCATGGTTCCTCGGTTTGAGCCCCATGTCTAGCTCTGTGCTCACAGCTTGGAGCCTGAACCCTGCTTTGGATTCTCTGTCTCCCTCTCTCTCCACCCCTCCCCATCCCCAGATCGTGAGCTGTCTCACTCTCTCAAAAATAAACATTAAAGAAAAAAAATTTTTTTAATTTAAAAAAAAAGCACACAAAAGATAGTTAAATTCCAAGCCCAAATATGCTTGACAATTTGCTGAATTAGAGACCTAAGTGTCTTCATTATTTGATAGGCCTGACATTGAGTTTTAAACTAAATTTTTAAATAAAGATTCAAAATCAGGAATTCCAATCTACTTATCCTTGTGGCAGTCAAGGTCTTCAAAATCTAGGCTAGTCTTTCTTTCCAGCCTAATTTCCAACTATTATAAAGTCACACCTTAGGGGTCAGATCCTGAAGTCAATGTGCAGTGCAAATTAATCTTGAAAACGCTTTATATCATCCATAAAGCACAACTAAGTATAAACTGACAACCTGTTTTTCTTTGTGCACTGAAATAGATATTTGTTTCTTTGCAAATATAAAAAGTGGCCAGTATACATACTAAGGCACCATATTGTCACCAGACTAACATACAACAAGGTAAGATATTCACACTATGAAAGGATGTGGAAGCTGAAAACGACTAGGGAAAAAGAAAATTCACCTCTCCCACTTCATGCCTACCATAGGCCACACATTCATTCCAGTGAAATAGCAGGAAAAAAAACCTGCTTACATATGTATTTAAATTCTCTAATTCTCATTCATTCCTTCCCTGCTAACCCCCTTATTTCTTTCTCTTTCATTTTTTTAGGAAAAACAGAACATCCACATGAAATCATGTAACTTTAAGGCATACTGGATACACTCTACTGAACTCTGCGCTATACCCAATATCTCCAATGAGCCTCTGCATAGTACTTAAGAACACACCGGACTGAGAAGTAGGTAGACCAGGTTTGGTTTTCCCATTGACATAGCAATGTGACCACGGGTAAATAACCTAATCTCTCAATGCCTGTTTCTCTATCTCTAAAATAGGGATAACAATAATACCTACTTTACAGAGTTGTTGTTAAGGACTGTGTGAGTTAGGTACATACTCAGAACACTGCCTGACACATAACAGGTTATGTAGGTATTGGCTATTATTTTCCCAAATGGACGGTACACTCAATTCAAACCTTCAAAAACCTAACCTAATACCTCCTCCTCAATAAGGGAATAATAATCTTCAGCCAGAGACAAGTTCTCCTATACCCTTACACTTTTATGTTCCTTAATTTTTGTATGACTCCACTGACTCATATATACTTCCTAGAAATGATACTTACCTTTTTATGTGTACTTCATGTGGTCATAGAAGTTATACACTCCTTTAAGATATGGGAATACACACTATGCCTCCCTGATATAAAAAAGTCACTTAAATAAGTACTCAATAAATACTGTTTATGAGGCAAGGTTACTGGATAAAGGTTTTCCAACACGCGACAGAGTTTCATAAAGAAATCAACTTTTAAATACAGATTTTCAATTGGTATTAATGTATAAGTCTTCAACCAAGAATTGTTACAAAAGTTATAAATACTCTGAGTTTAAGTCTCAAAAATGAGGATTTGGCTGATAAAGAAGAGTTTGCAGTCTCTAAGTTAAGAATATTAAAGCAAGGTTAGCTTTAGCTTTCTGTGACTTGCAAACAATGCTGTAAGATTTGGCCTAAAGTCAGAAACACCAACCATTTCTTAGACACTTACTTAAAAGTGTCAGACGCTGCACCTATGTAGATAAGAAGATTCAGTCCTTCCACTCAACAAGTCTACAGAGGGACAGCTAATTAAACAATAATGTTCAAGGTACAGCAGGGAAAACAGAGTACGGATACTGAAAGCCATCCTTCTTTAACCTCTCAGTTAAAGTCTTCTTCGGTAAAAATTTTTTTAACACATTTATTTTTTAAGAGACAGAGAGAGATAGAGCACAAGTGGGGAAGGGGCAGAGAGAGAAAGAGAGACACAGAATCTGAAGCAGGCTCTAGGCTCTGAGGTGTCAGCATAGAGCCCAAGGCAGGGCTCGAACCCACAAACTGTGAGACCATAACCTGAGCCAAAGTCAGACACTCAACCGACTGAGCCACCCAGTTGCTCCATAACCTCAGTTAAAGTCTTAACAAGGAAGAGAAAGAACAAAAGCTGTAGTCCAAAAAAGGACTGACAAGAAAAACTAATAAATAAGATACATTCAGAGATTGCATAGTTTCTCTAAAAATCATTTCAGATGCCTAAAATTTTTTTCATGTGGAAAAATGTCAGAGATTTTAAATCAAATATCTGGCCTTTACCTCCACATTTTATTCTTCTAAGTATATATTCAAGAAGTTATACTTTAAAATCTTAATATCAAATTTTGTTCAAATTGTTGCAATTCTCCTAACATAAAAACTTTTCTGACAAATTAAAAAATGGTCTTATATCTGTTTATAAATAGTTTGTCATTTAAGATCACAAGCTTTATATATGTGAAGGTAAGTTGGTACTTCTTCGCATATAACTATCATGCTAACTACCCTACAAAAGAAGGGATGTTCTCTATGTTCTATCCGTCTATCTAGACCTACCTCTGCCTCACAGCAGCAATTTGCAAACTGGGTATTCTATACTCCTACTCAACCAGAGATAGGCAAGTTAACCAACTCTACCAAACATCAAGTTTGCAAACTTTGTACTAAGTTTTAACTATTTAAGCTAACACAATGTAGATATTTCCAAACAACCACAGAGTGACTATCAGGTGAAATATTCTAATCAACTGATAAAACATTCTTCCCTTCAATGAAGGAGTATTTCACAGCTAATTCAATTAAACTAATTCAACACTCAAAGAAAAATATCAGGAGTTGAATGTAATTAGCAGAAATTAATGAACACTACGTAAAGACCCAGCATCAACTCAATTTTCCTTGTCAAGAAAAGTGAACCCATTATCCTGCTTTTCACCTTCTTAAAACATATAGAGAAATACAACAAAGTTTCATCATCCTTAGGATTTAGGTTCTAAAGTCAGCTTATATGGGGTGAAAATATTATACAGTCATTGAAGATTACTTATCTTTACATACAGCACACTGTTTCTTCAAATACAACAATGATGGTACCAACATACAGTCAAATAACCCCTGACAGCCTCTTAAAATGGACTTCAGAGTATGGTGTTCATAAGATAAAACACGTAACAAAAATGAGACTGAATTAAAGAATAAAGAGAGCCAGATTTTATTCACTACTCATTGAATGAATTTCCAGGGTAATCACTTGCATGACTATGAACCTCTACCCAGTCCCCCGACTTCTTTTTCAAATTCAGAGCACGTATGTTTAACACAATGCTCATGTTATGTGACTCCACTACAGCATACAAGCCAGAGAATAAAATTATCCTGGAGTAATAAGGAACCACTAAACACGATTTGCTTTTGTAGCATCACCAACTGAAGAGAACTTTATAGTGTTCTATTCCTCCACCACTCTCACCACTTTTCAACTTTTACTTCGTTTCTAAAATTGTGCCACCTTAAAAAAAGAGGTAAGAAAATATATAAATCCTACTTTGCCACAAAGTTAAATTTTAAAATGTATTCACATAATAAAACACAATTCTAACAGTTGTTGATTAATAACTTAAAATGCAGATCAAAATCTAATTTTAGTAAAAAAACACATCTTACCCACAACCATAAGTGTGAATTCAAACCCTCTCTTCACTGATTTTCTGTATACTTGATTTGGGAGATTTGCAAATCCCACATAGCCTTCAAGGTTCTTCTGTTGCTGAGAAAAGCAAAAAGGGCCAAGTTATTAATGTATCAGCAAAATTCTTCTGTCATACTTTCAAATATCCTTCAATAACCTATTTTAGAAAACTATCATGGCAAATCAAACTGATTTTATTATAGTGTTACCAATAAAATAATTGCAGCAACAGACAAAATGAATCGAGTATGAGCTGATTTGACAATGGTCAATTATAAAAACCCAAGGAAATAAAATAAAAACCAAAGAAATCTGCCTCAGAGCAAAGATTTCAATTTACAATAAGTCAGTAAGAAGATTCTGACCAATAAACTAAAAAAAAAAAAAACATAACAAAGGGTTTTTCACAATAAAAAATTCACATCCCCGTGATATTATATTAAGGACTCTTTCAATTATCTTCTTTGCTCATACTAATTACCACAGGTATGAATATCTTGAAACTTGTTTTCTTCTTCATGAAATGAAATCAAATGCTGAGTTTAAAACAATTTTTCCATAAATTCTTGGAGGCTCTACAGATCAATGTCAATCAGTAAACAAACTCTTTGAAGCTATCGTATCAGGTCCAATTATGCCACCTCAGCATTTCAGATGACCCTGTTGCCTCCCTCACCACGGACATCTGGATTTATCCAGATTTTAAAGAAAATCAGAATTCGTTTTCTGCATGGTTTTTGATTCTTTGATGATCTCAACAATAGTTCCATGAGTAATTCAAAGAAACTTACTTTTAAATTGTGTAATAAGTAAATGTGACTTTTAACTTACCCAATGGTGAGAAAAACTGTCCATAGTTCAGACCATCTGAGTGAGTAGTCTTACTGCTAATTTTACTTAGAGATAGGTCTTATTCATCATTAAAATACAATGGCAAAATATTCCTAAGAAGTACATAGTTCTCTTAAAAGTGTTTGACACAATTTCTCATTTAAAAAAAAAAATTCATATGAGATCAAAGCATTAATTTAACACATTTGGACTGAACAGCAATCTGCATTCCTCACTAGCATCACAGATGTAACAAAATATTCCATCCATCACCTTTTACCCTTTTTTTCATTCATATAAACTAATCTTTAAGCGATATGTTGAAAAGATAACCAAAGCAATTAAATGGAAAATGTAATTTTAAATATACCAATTAGGATACTGTTCAGAATATAGTATTTTAAAATCAAATATTTGAAAGCCTACTATGTGTAAAGCTAAAAATAACGTATTAAATTTAAGGCTTCATTGGCTCCTACTTCATTCAACTGTAAGTTAAATTTAATTTAGACTGAAAACATCTCTGTATAAATTATCTCATATACTCACAGCTACTTTGTAAAGAACACATTTCCATCATTCCAGTGTTCCAGATTCCAACAGAACAGGTCCACAGAGGAACAGTAAATGAGGAATTCCAAGAATTGTACATGACACATTCAGTCCAAACGGGAATGGCAAATCCATTGGAACATAGCAAAAAATAGAGGGAAAAATAAAAGTTACTTACATGTAACTCAACAAATTAGAAGCAAATAACAAATAAAGGACAGACTTTTCTCTACATATGTCAAAGTAATACTTTTTTGTGTGGGATAGAAGGTCCAGTGAGTTTTAATCCATTTTCAGCAGCTTTCCTAATAAAATATGGAACAAAAACCTCTTATCTTTTTATGAAACCCAATTACTATGCCCTGCACCTGAAGTTTTAAAAGAAATGGTAGAAAAGCCGTAAAGTGTAAAATTTCAGCAAAGTTGTATACACACACACACACACACACACACACACACACAAACACACGCACACATACATACCAATTTTAAATCCCATGAAGAAAAAAATGTAACTTTCATACAATTTTGCTTTGTCAGTCACTGAATTAAGACAGCCCAGATCAGATAAATGCAAATGTTTTAGTTAAAAATCTTTACACAGTGCTATATTTCAAGTTCTATTGATTAAAGTTCAGAATTAGAAGAAATACAGACTTGTGGATACAGGAAAGGAAGCTAAAGATACCAAACAACAAATGAGAAGATGAAGTCAATGTGAGCTGTGAAAACTGAAAGGCAACTAGTGAAGCATAGAGAAGAAAGCCGGCTAACCTTAGACAAAACGCCTGTGAAAGTGTACATTTATGTTCTATATTAACACAAATCTATGAGTTACATCACAACCTGGAACAGAAGATGGTGATTATTTAAATGTCAGCTTCACACAGAGGCCTTCCTGACCACCTTTATCTAAAATTACAACTCCATTCTCCTCAGTACTTTGCGGCAGCTTTATGTTTCTCCTTAGCGCTTTTTTTGCCATCTAATATACATTTTACTCATCCTGTTTATTGCAATCTCCACCCTAACCCACCTCCAACTACAATGTTAGCTCCATCAAGATAAAGATTAAATACATTACATAAATTGTGGCATCAAAAAAGAAGAAGCCATCTGGGAGAGTTGAAAAAGTTTCAGAGAGAGTGTTTTAGGTTGCATATACAAGGAATGCTCCAGACAAAAGGTAAAGAAAAACACCACAGAGTCGCCTGTGTCTTAGGGGGACTATGCTTAGGACAGTCTTTGGCATATAGTACAATATTGGGATTGAATTAAGATAAAGGGGAAAAGATTCCTAGGCAAAGGGGTAGACCCTAAAGTAGAGATGAATCTGGTACTTTTAGGACCAAAAAGAAGGTACGTGAACTACGATGAAGTGAAGCGGTGGATTAGGGGGATAAGTGATAGAAAATGAGGTCAGGGAGGCAGGCAGAGGCCAGGTCATGCGGGACCCAGCCAAAGAAAGAAATTTGGATGTATTTTAAGCATGATGGGAAGTCACTGGAGGGTTGTACACAGGCAAGTGACCTGACCTGATTTGTATTTTAAAGATAGCTCTCACAGCTAAGAGAAGGAGTAGAAATAAGAAAACTAGTAAGGAGCCTACCGTAATAGTCCAAGAAAGAAAAGGGTACACTGAGTTTATGGTGCGGACACAAGAGATGAGGATTCAGAATATATTTTGAAGGTAAGACCGCCAGGACACTGCTAATGCACTGGATGTGACTGGTAAAGGAAAAGCAGACCGAGATAACTCCTAGGTTTTTGGCTTATACAACTCAGTGGAGTGGTGTCTCTAAGGGAAAACAGGAATAATAAGGGGGTGGAGGAGGCGGAGGGATTGGGCAATAAGGGACAAAAACGTCAAAATCAAAAACAACTTTGAATGTGTTAAGTCTGATGTGTCTATTATATATTCAAGAAGAAATGTCCAGTAGGCAGTTAAATACAGAAGTCCAGTAACTGCAGGGTTGGTTGGTGCTGAAAATATAGACTTAGGAATTATAAGCTTATAGGTAGTATTAGGAGAGGACTGGATTCTCAAGGAGAAACTATAGATAAAAAGGGGTCTAGACAGAGTCCTGGAGCACTCCAACGTTGAGATATCAGGCAGAGAAAGAGAAAGATAAGTCAGTGAGAAGAACACCAGCATTGGCTCAAGATCACTCAACTCTATTAAATGCCACTCAAGTGTCAAATGAAATACCAAAATGTAACCATAAAAATAAGGAGGTTACTGGTAACTTGAGGTAAGACCAGTCACAGTAACTTAGTGAGAAAGAAGAGTGAGTAGGTGAGTGTAAACAATTCTTTGCACATAACGATAATATTTTAAATAATTTTATATTTTAAATTATTTTAAAATTAAACACATTACTTATCAGTCCCCCTATAATCATTTCCCAAAGGGAGAAAATCATGTCATGCTCATCTCTATATTCCTAGCAAAGTGCGGATACATGGGAGATATTTTAAAAAACTAAATGACTAAAATATATACTTTTAAGAAAATTCCTTCTGAGGAAGAAATTGTGTCCAAAGACAAAAAAAAAAAAAAAAAAGATTTAGAGAATATACTAATAATATAACATTGGTTGCCTAAAACATAGATTTTTCACATTTCATAAGAATCTTTCCTTATCCCAAATTCTAAAATCAGCCACAGTCTGTAATTCAGAAAGTCTTAACCACCCACTGATTCTTTTCCTGGGAAAATAAAATGTTCACAGTACCAGTGTGAAACAATCTCTGGATAAGAAACAGTATTTATAGATGTGAGTGGTATAACTATGACACTTATAAGCATGTGAATATAGATAAAAGTATATTCTCACCCAAGCATCTACCAAAATACCTTAAGGTCTTAGAAGTATTACTTGATTTGAAACATCAGTTATATAACAAGAAACAATTATCAAATCATCTTTTCTGAAGGAATATATTTACAAAAATCTTTTAGTTACTATGCCTAATCTCTACATCAAAATTCATATTTAAGAAAATCAAGCCACAGGGGCGCCTGGGTGGCTCAGTCGGTTAAGCAGCCAACTTCGGCTTAGGTCATGATCTTGCGGTCTGTGAGTTCTAGCCCCTCGTCGGGCTCTGTGCTGCCGGCTCAGAGCCTGGAGCCTGCTTCGGATTCTGTGTCTCCCTCTCTCTCTCTGCCCTTCCCTTGCTCACGCTCTGTCTCTATGTCTCTCAAAAATAAATAAACGTTAAAAAAAAATTAAAAAAAAAGAAATTTGTGCTAGAAAAAAAAAAAAAGAAAATCAAACCACAATAATTCATTGCTTATTGTTTCACTGCCTGTGGAAAACATCTTAAATACAATATCCAGTAATCTCAGTGTTTAACTTATTTAACCTTATTTCTAGAAATCAATTATATTTAAAGAACAAGCTGCTTTCAAACAGGTTCCAACAGATAGTTACTGGAACCCTTAAGAATTCTTCACATTCTCTTGCCATTTGTTCCAATTCCAAAGAATAAAGAGTTATGAAAACCCTGGCACCTGAAATTCATTATCGTTTTTAAAGGTCTGAATATTAATATGGGTCTTAATAAATTTTCCAAAAGAGAAAAGCAGCTATTTATTTTGAAAATTGCCAAATACACACTTCCATAAGAACAATAAAATTGAGCAAGGGGAGTTATAGCAGAAAAGAAGCCTTACAAAAATCAGAATTTGAGGAAAATTAAAACATACCCCTGGTAAGATGTACTACAAACCTTCAACTTTCCTCATCTTTACAAAATAAGACATTCAGCCTCAAATTACCTTAGTATCACCAGAATTCTATTTCTCCCTCTTAATAACTGCACTTAAAAAAAAAAAATCAGACTACAAAGATTCAAAGTTTATATCCTTAACTTTAAATTTCAAAGATAAACATTTGGTCTTTCTAAATAACTTCAAGTTCAATTTGTAGCCTTTGGAATTTAAAACATATATTGTATATTGTTTTACACACTGAGAAAAATAATTATTTCTTTCTTCCAAAGTTTAAGCAATTCTAAATACAAAAAACTACACACTATAAAAGTGTGAAAAGATATTGATAAATAATTTTACTTGTCTACTCCTCAGTATTCCTAACAAAAGCCTTACATGTTATACACATAACTATAACTGTCCAGCACTTGCTTACTCTTACATAACCCAATGGAAAAATTAAAGAACTTCGCTATTTAAATGTTTTCAATGTTTTAAATATAACTGGCACAAAAATACCTAGATTTCACATTAATATAACAAGACTACTAAAATGTTACAAGATTACACAGGCATGTCCTAAATGTTGGCTTTAATGTCCTCTCCCAATTTTTTTTAATGTTTGTTTATTTTTGAGAGGGAGAGAATGCAATCGAGGAAGGGGTGTAGAGAGACAGGGAGACAGAGAATTCAAAGCAGGTTCCCCGCTGTCAGCAAAAAAAGCCCGACATGGGGCTCAAATGCATGATGGTGAGATCATACCCTGAGCCAAAGTCAGATGCTCTACCAACTGAGCCACCCAGGCACCACCACCCCCAATATTTTTTAAGGGTTCATGTCTTCGTTTGCCTGCCCCCCAGCTCCTCCCTTTTTACTGGGATGAGCAATTATGTCCTGATGAAACCAACTTTTATTTTCTCTATTCCAGATTCCTAATCTGCTTAAAATATTTTAATATTTAATTCTATGAACACATGTAAGGAGATAACTTAAAATTTAAAACAATTTTTTCTTTACTCTAAACTTGGATATCTACTTATAGAATTACTAACCACATTCTCATTCAATCAACATAGTTACCTGACCCTCACAATGTATATAGTAGCAATTAGGTATGTAAAAGTTAATAAAAACGAGGCCCCTGCTCATGAAACTAAGAACCTAAGGTCAGGTGAGTTAGAAGGCAATTATAATAACAAGGTGATAAAATACTATGAGGTAGGCAAGCATGAAGGATGGCTATAAGAATGAAAAAGACTGGGGGGGGAGGGGTGCTTATCCTATTCTGAGGTCAGATCCCTCATATAGATCCTGAAGAACCAGTAGGCCTTAGTGTGATGAGAAATGTAGGTAGGGCTAGAATACGTGGGTCTCGAGTAAACTAGTTCGTAACTGCAAAGGCTCAAAACCAAGAAGAGAGCATGGTTCTCTACGAGAACTACAAACAATTTAACACATCTCATTTACAGGGTCTGGGAGCTACGGCATAGGAAAACTGAACAAAAGCCAGATCATGAAGGATTCTGTTAACCATGCTAAGGAACTTAGATTAGACTTCATCTTGAAAGCGTATGGAGAACATTAAAGGACTTGAAGCATAAGAATGCACTATCACGTTAATTCACATGAAGCATCACATTCTTGTTTTAGAAAGTTACCACTAACAAGAATATTGAAGACGAACTGGCAGAGTTCTCAGAATGATTGCAATCCCAAATGCTGGTGCAGTAACCCAGGGAAAAAATGAGGACTTGAGCCAAGAAAGAAGCAGTGAGGATGGAGAGAAATAGAAACTACGATTCTACTGACTATTAAGGTAGCCACTAGCTACAAATGGCTAACAAAAACTTGAAATTTAACTAGCCTGAACTAAGGTGTGCTGTAAGTGCAAAATATACACCATATTTGAAAGACTTGGTATGAAAAACATAACGAAAAATATCTTAATTTCTATAGTGACTGCATGCTGAAATAAAATTTTAGACATACTGGGTGACGCAATATAGATACTAAACCTAATTGCACCTGTTTCTTTTTACTTTTTAAATGTGGCTACTAGGAAAACTTAAATTACATACATGGCTTGTATTAATTTCTACTGGACAATGTTAAATATTAATGAGATAAACTTACTGTAATTAGGGGGATATAAAGATTCACATTTCTGAATTTGGTTTTGAACTGGATTATTAGTGGTAACCAATCACTAAAAGCTTGAATCATCTGAGTTTAAGGTGCTAACTGGACTTTAGGGATTCAAATGTCTACCGTGGAACTTGCATATATAAAAGTTAGAAATTCTAGAAAAGTCTAGGCTACAGAGATATTAACATTTTAAGCTACCAACATTTAGGGGCGCCTAGGTGGCTCAGTCAGTTAAGCGTCTGATTTTGGCTCACATCATGATCTCACAGTTCATGACTTCGAGCCCCGCTTCAGGCTCTGTGCTGCTTCAAATTCTGTGTCTCCCTCTCTCTGCCCTCCCCCACTTGAGTTTTCTCTCTCAAAAATAAACAAACAAAAAAAAAGTTTTTAAGCCACCAACATTTAAATGGTATGAAGGCCATGGGTATGAATCCATATACAGTGCACAAAGTAGGAAGCAGGCCAGAACAAACACTAACATCCCACCACCACCACCACCTACACAAACCTAGGAAAAGATGAGAGAAAAAAAGAATGAGAGAAAAAACAGTTCAGAATAGTTCAAGGAGGTCAACTGTAGTGGTCTCCTTCAAGAAGTGGTCAACTGTACCACATGCCCTGAAGTGGTCACTATAAAGTTATGAAAAATGTACTTACTATCAGAGACCTTTGTCTCAGCAGGTGAAAGATAGGAGAAGAATGCAGATTTAGAAGTAAATAAACAGTGAATAAGTATAGGCAATGAGTAAAAACAATTCTTTCTAAATGCTTATCTGTGAAGAGCAAGAAGGTAGAACCTGAAGAAGACCACAGGGTCAAAGGAGGGTTGTATGGGGAAAAAAAGAGAGAGAGAGAGAGAGTTCTTTAAATGTTAATAGAAAAGGTCAAGTGGGGGTTCATGGGTGGCTCAGTCTGTTGAATATCCGACTCCAGCTCAGGTCATGATCTCACAGTTCCTGAGTTCAAGCCCCATGTTGGGCTCTGTACTGACAGCTCAGAGCCTGAAGCCTGCTTCAGATTCTGTGTCTCCCTCTCTCTGCCCTTCCCCTGCTCATGCATGCACACACAATCTCTCTCTCTCAAAAATAAACATTAAAAATCTTTTTTTTTTTAAAGAAAAGATCAAGTAGACAACTGGCTGAAGAAAGGTAAGTGAGGATACAAATAATGTTCTGGAATAAAGGGTGAGATTTTCTCTAAGGTCCAAAGAAAATGATGCTCTAAGCCTAACTGAGGAGAGGAGGACCAGGGAATATTAAGAGGTAAAGATATGAACCACAAGAACAGCAAGAAAGATTAGGATTCCATAGGAGGCAGCAAAGCAATTATAAACACAGATTAAGGCTGAAGACCACAAATCTATGTAAATGTATTGATTAAAAAAAAAAAGCCATAGGATCGTCTTGTCCAGTAGCAATCTGCAACTTAGCCATTCGAAACTGTTATTTTGCAGAAAGTGTGCATAAAAGTACAGGGGATCAAGGGAGCTGACAAGTACAGCTCAAGTGATTCAGTGAACAAAAATGAAGAGGGTCAAGGATGGAAGGCAAGAAACAAGTGAGAGAGCTAAAAGAACGTGAAGGTATGGTTAGAATGGGCTATACAACTAAGATTTTAGAGGTGGAACAGAAGTTTGAGATGATGACCACATGGGGCCATTTAAATGATGGCCCAAGCACAATCCAGAATTGTGAAGTTAAATTATTGAGTGAGCTTTACACAAGAGCACTACAATGCCCCAGAACAATGACAGACATTGGGGAGGAAAGGAAAACTGAATGGTGCCATCCTGAATGAATAATAGAAACTGACAAATTTTAAAAAGGTAAGAACATGCTGCTGCTAAATTACATAAGCTTGAAAGGAAAAATGGTCTAGAGTCTAGATCAGCACTACCTAATAAAAATATGAAGTAAATCACATATGCAACGGTAATTATTCCACTAAACACATTAAGGAAGTTAAGAGTCAAAAAGATGAGTTCAACTTTAATAATATGTTTTATTTAACCAGTGTATATACAACATTACTTTAACATACAACAATATAAAAATGATTATGATTCATTTCACATTATCCCTTGATCTGCATTCTTTTCTTTTATAGTAATCTTTGAAATACAGCACACTTCATTTAGGATTAGTCACACTGCAAGTGTTCAGGATCCATGTGGTTAATGACTACAGATATATAGAACATTTCTTAAATATAAAACATTTTCTTCATGCCAAAAGACCTAATGGAGAACAAAAATGAAATGAATAGTATTCCCAGTACTGGGTGAGGATGATGGCAAATAAGCACTCTCCTACACGACTGGTGGAATATAAATTCAAACTATTTCCCGGGAGAGCATTCTGGCCTTGCAGATCAAAAGTTTAAATTTTCATGCTCTCAGACAATACATTCCATTTCCACACATTTATAATTTTGAGAATATATTTAAGATTTAGCTAAAAGAACATCCAACAAAACACAGTTAACAATGATGAAAAATTGTGAAAATCAAGTTCTAAAAAGAAGTGAAGGTAACAATATATCATGGTATTCCCATATGCAAAAACACCATGCATCACAAGTTCCATAAGAATACACATAACAATTAACACCATACTGAGTGGAAAAAACTATTAATAGACAGTTGACACGGTATTACATACCTTTAAACATTCTCTTGTGTGCACACTAGAAAACAATTAAAAGGTTATAGACTGCAGAAAGATAAAGAAACCGGAGGTAAAGATCTCAGAAAATTCTCTCCTTCGAAAGCAATGAAAAAAATGGTCAAAATCAATGTCTTCAAACTCTGAAAATTAACAAAAGGCTTGCAGCAGTCCAGAGTGCTTATTCAAAAAAAGGGGGCTGAACCTAAGTAACTTGCCCACTGTCATCTCCCCTTCCCAGCTCCACAGTAGCCTTGAAAACCAACAGCACACAAATCATGGCAAAAATCAGCATTCTGACAGCAACTTGAGGCAGAACAGGCTCTTTTAAAGCCCCATTCCAAAGAACTATCATTATTTGGCCTGGCTGGTGTTTCTCTGGAAGACCTCACAAATAACCACAAAGGTAACCATAGACTTCAGTGACAACACATGGCAAAACAAAACAGACTTTAAGGAAAGTCATTAAACAAACAATAAACAGCAATAATAAACCCTGGGAGGGGATCTAACTAGAACTGCCACGTTGTATTATTTAAAATGTCCAGTTTTCAACAACACACTATGAAACGAGGAGAGGGAGGGGGAGGGGGGAGGCGAAGGGGAGAGGGGGAGGAGGGGGAGGGGGAAGAGGGGAGGGGGAGGGGAGGGGGAGGGGAGGGGGAGGAGGGGGAGGGGAGGGGGAGGAGGGGGAGGGAGGGGGAGGAGGGGGAGGGGAGGGGGAGGAGGGGGAGGGGGAGGAGGGGGAGGAAGAAGAAGAAGAAGAAGGAGGAGGAGGAGGAGGAGGAGGAGGAGAAGAAGAAGGAGAAGGGAATATCCCATATACAATGGGGTGGGATGGGGGGAGAAACAATCAATAGAGACTATTTCCTGAGAAAACCCTGACATTAGGCAAAGACTTTAAGGGAAAAAATGAACAGAACCAGAGACTGTGGAACATTATCAAACATACCAACATACATATAATGGGAGTCCCTGAAGCAGAAGGAAACAGAGAGGGAGGGAAAAAGAAAGGGAAAGCAAGGAAAAAGGGGCAAAAATTATGTTTAAATAAACAACGAAAAAAAAACTTATCAAATTTGAAGAAAAATATTTGTCTACACATCAAAAGCTCAGCAAACTCCAAACGGGATAAAATCAAAGAGATCCACAACTAGACACATCAAACTGTCAAAAACAGACAAAGTGGGGCACCTGGGTGGCTCAGTTAGTTAAGCATCCAACTATTGATTTTGGCTCAGGTCATTATCTCGAGGTTTCTGAATTGGACCCCCAAGCAGGGTTCTACACTGATGCAGAGCCTGCTTGAGATTCTCTCTCCCCCTCTGTCCCTCCCTCACTCTCTCAAAATAAATAAAACTTTTAAAAAAAGAGAAACAAAGAATCATGAGAGAGTCAGATGATCATTACAGAGAATTCTCTATAAGAACAGCAGACAACTCATCAGAAACCAGAAGCCAGAAAGCAGAGGGATGAGTTAAGATGTTAAAACATAAAGACTGTCAACTAAGAGTTCAGTATCTACCAAACGTATTTCTTAAAAATAAAGCACTTCAAACATTCCCCAATAAGGAAAAACTGAGAGAATTCAAAATCAGATCTGCCTTACAAAAAATACTAAAAAGAATCCTTCAAAATGAAATGGAAGGACCTTACACAGTAGCTCTAAGAAATAAGTATCACTGGTAAATATAACAAGTAAATACAAAAGATAATATACTTTGTTTGGAATTCCTTTTTTCTTCTTCCTGATGTAAAGAACAACTTCAGGAAGCAATAATTATGGAATTATCTTGATGGACTGATAATGTATAAAGATGTCATGTATATGACACTAATAGCACAAAGAAGGTAGGAGAACATGAAACCGTACAAAAGCAAAGTTATTGTATTCTACTGAAACTAAATTGGTAATGACCCAGATTATAATGTTACAAATTCAGATATAACCATAATCTCAAGAGCAATGTCCCTGCCAGACATACACACAATCTCAAATATAGCAAGAAGTAGGAGGATGGGGGAAATTAAAATGGTTCATTAGAAATTATCTATTTAGGGACGCCTGGGTGGCTCAGTCGGTTGGGCGGCCAACTTCAGCTCAGGTCATGATCTCACAGTCTGTGAGTTCGAGTCCCGCGTCGGGCTCTGTGCTGACGGCTCAGAGCCTGGAGCCTGCTTCAGATTCTGTGTCTCCCTGTCTCTCTGCCCTTCCCTTGCTCACTCTCTGTCTCTATGTATCTCAAAAATAAAAAATTTAAAAAAAAAAAAGAAATTATCTATTTAACAACAATAGCAAAAAAAAAAAAAAAAGTAATCCAGAAATAGAAAAAGAAAAAAAGAAACAGAACCAGAGATTCTGATAAGACATAAGATATATAGAAAACAAATAGCAAAATGACAGATGTAAATCTTACCTTTCAGTACCCAGAGTAAATGAAACCACATTAACACTCAATAAAGAGACAAATATTGGCTGAACAGATTTAAGTGTGATCCAATTATATGGTGCAAAAACAAGACAAAAAATCAGTTTTTAGAATCACAGACACAACCAACGTGAATTAAAGAGGATTTTAAAAATAACAGAGCTGGAATGGGAATAACACAGATGTTAAGACAAAATTGTTACCACAAAGATATATTATACTGATTAAAACATCAATTTATCAAGAACGTATAATAATTATAAACATACACGGCCCTAAAAACAGAGCCCAAAAATATAAACCAAAGATTGACAGAATGAAAGGGACAAATAAGAGAATTCAGTAATAGCTCAACTTCGATACCTCACTTTTAAAATAGGTAAAATAAGCACACAGAAGATAAACAAGGAAACAGAAGACCTGAACATAACAACTAGACTTAACATATATATAAACACTGCAACTAACAACAGGAAAATACATTCTACTCAAGTGCACATGAAATGTTCTCCAGGAAAGACTATATATTAGACTGTTAGTCTTAATTTTAAAGAGCTGAAATGAGCTACTGTGGATGCTCTTCACCTACAAAAGAATGAATTCATAAATTAATAATAGGAGGAAATTTGAAATACTGGCATCTGTGGAAGTTAAACACTACGTCGTGACCAATGAGTCAAAGAAAAATTTCAAAGTAAGTGGAAAAATTGAGGTAGGTCATCGTGCGTGCACGCACCACACACACACACACACACACACACACACGCCATACCAAAGCTTACTGAATGCACCTAATTCAGAACTTAAAGGAAAAGTTATAGCTGTAGTAAATGGCTATGTTAAAAAGAAAAGATCTCAAATCAATTATCTAACACTCACCTCAAGAAACTGAAAAAGACCACACTAGATGCAAAGCAAACAGAAATGAAGACTTGAGAAAATTAAATAAAATACATAACAAAAATAGAGAAAATAAACCAAACCTTAAGTTGGCTCATCGAAAAGATTCTTTGACAAACCTTAGCTACACTAATCAAGAAAAAAAACAGAGAACACTCAAATTACTAAAGTCAGAATGAAAGAGGGCAAATCACTACTAATCTTAAGAAAAAGATTATAAGAAAACCTATGAACAAGTGTATGCCAACAAGTTGGAAAACTTAGAGACATACAAAAATTCCTAGAAAGACATAAACTACCTGAAGAAATAGAAAATCTTAAGCCCTATAAAAAGTAAAGAAATTACATTAGTAATCAAAAATCTCCCCACAAAGAAAAGCCCAAGTCCAAATGGCTCCTCTAGTGAACTACCAGATGTTTAAAGACTGCCCCATTGTTCACAAATTAATCCAAGAAACAGAAGGGGACAGAACAGGACCCTGATACCAAATGAGACAAACACATTAAAAAAACCAACAGACCAATGCCCTTACATACAAAAAACATCAATAAAATATTGGCAAACCAAATTCAGCAATATAAAAATGATTATACACCATGTCAACAGAATTTATCCACTGGCTGGTTCTACATATTAAAGTTAACCAAAGTAATATACCATATTAATTAAATAAACTAATAACAATAAAACACATGATCATCTGCAGTAGACAAAAAAAAGCACTTGACAAAAATCAAACATCCTTTCATGATAAACACACTTGCATAAAAGGGAATTTCCTCAAACTCATAAAGCACATCTAAGAAAAACCCACAGCTAACATCATGCTTAGTGGTGAAGGACTAAATGCTTTCATTCTTCAGGAACAAGACAATGGTGTCTAGTGCCACTTCTATTTAACACTGTTCTGAAGTTCAAGTCAAGGCCTCGGCAAGAAAAATAAAAGGCATCCAAATTAGGAAGAAGTAAAACTATTTCTACTTACAAATGATATGATCTTATGAATCAAATACCAAACACACACATACACACACACACACACACACACACACACACACACAGCTGCAGGAAACAAGATCAATATACAAACACCAAATTACATTTTTATACATTAGCAAAAAATAATCCAAAATGACACTTAAAAAAAATCCATCTGTAATACCATCAAAAATAAAAACTTAGAAATAAATCTAACAAAAGAGCAAATATTATGAATGACAATTATAAAACATGGTTCAAAAAAAACTAAAGGTCTAAGTAGATGAAAAGTATCCTGCATTCATAGATAAGACAATTTGTTCAGATGGCAATACTCTACAAATTCAAGGCCATGACTATCAAAGTCCCAGTTGGTTTCTTTGTAGAAACTGACAAACACCCTCTAATTCATGTGGAAATTCAAGAGACAGGATAGCCAAACAATCTGGAAACAAAACAAGGCTAGTTCCAAAACTCATTTACATAGTTATAGTCATCTAACAGTATGGTACAAGCATAAGGACAGGCGTACAAATCAATGGACTACAACTGAGAGTCCAGAAATACATCCTTACATTTTTGGCCAACTCTTCTTTACAAGGTTGCTAAGGCAACCTAATGGAGAAAGAACAGTTTTTTTAACAAAAGATGCTACTAGGACTACTGGATGCTCACATACAAAAAATGAAACTGGATATCCAATTCATGCCATATACAAAAGTTAATTCAAAATGGATCAAGGGGGAGCCTGGGTGGCTCAGTCAGTTAAGCATCCGACTTTTGATTTTGGTTCAGGTCATGACCTTGGGGTTGGTGGGATTGAGCCCCTCACTGGGCTCTGTGCTGACAGTGCAGAGCCTGCTGGGGATTCTCTCTCTCATATCCCACTCCTACCCCTCAAAATAAATAAACATTTTTAAAAAACTAAAATGGATCAAAGACCTAAATATAAGATCAAGAGCCATAAAACTCTTAGAAAAAGACAGTCATAAACCTTCATGACCCTGGATTTGGAATGTTTTCTTAAATAGGACACCAAAAACACAGCAATTTAAAAAAAGATAAACTGGACTTCACCAAAATTAAAAACATTTGTGCTTCACAAAATACTGTCAAGAAAGTGAAAACAACCCATGGAAAGGCAGAAAGTATTTGCAAATCATCAATCTGATAAAAGACTTATATCCAGAATATATAAAGAATTCTTACAACTAAACAATAAAAAGACAACTTGATTAAACTGGATAAAGCACTCAAACAGACACTCTTCCGAAAAAGATATACAGGTTGCCAATAAGCACTCAAAAAGATGCTTATCATCATCAGCCATTAGAGAAATACAAATTAAAGCCACAATGACAGCACCTCACACCTACTAAGATAGTTACAATAAAAAAGACAAACAACGTTAAATGCATACAGAGATGTGGAGAAATTGAAGCCCTCATACGTTGCTGGCAGGAATGTAAAATGCCACAGCTGCTTTGGCAGAGACTGGCAGCTCCTCAGAAAATTAAGCATACAGTTACTCTATGATCCAACAATTCCATTCCTAGGTATTCATCCAAGAGAAGTAGAAGTATAAGGCCACACAATAACTTGTGCTTAAATATGCACAGCAGCTTTATTCGCAATAGCCAAAAAGGAGAAACAATCCAAATGCCCATCAACTGGTGAATGGATGAACAAAATGTGGTATTATCTATATAATGACACGGTACTCAAAAATAAAAAGGAACAAAGTACTAATATATGCTACAACATGGATGCATCTTGAAAGCATCATGCTAAGTGAAAGAAGCTATTTACAAAACACCAAGTATTGTGTGATTCCATTTGTATGAAATGCCCACAACAGGCAAATCTATAAAGATGGAAAATAGATTAGTGGTTGCCAAAACCTGGGAAGCAAAGCAAATGGAGTAGTAGTTGCTAATAGGTACATGGTTTCTTTTGCGGGTGATGAAAATGTCCTAAAAGTAGATAACAGAACCTGGTTCAATAGAACCGGGTATGTAGTGTCTACAATATACTATCTTTCATATATAACTTGTTTATCTCCTTTCTTACATGTATCTCATTTGTGCAAAAAGATAGGAAGAAACTAAACCAGAGACTAATGACACTGGTTACACATACACATGGTTAGGAAAGTGATAGGGGGAATGAGAACAGGGTAAAAGAGATGAGAGGTGGGACAGATGCTTCTCAACATACTGTTTCATAGAATTGCTATTAACACCATAGTAATGTTTCACATATCCCAATAAAAAATAATCCAAATCAGCAAAGATGAGAGAAGAGCTCAAAATGAACTTGAAACAGTGACAAATAAAATTGTATTTCAAATGAATAACATAACTTCACTGAAAATGGTGAGAAAGAAAAGAACACAAGTAATTTTAGAAAACAGTATTGTGACTGTAAATTTTAAGACTAAAGTTAAAAAGAAGTATACACAAATAATACAGTCAAGTAAGTAAATATATCTATAAAGTAATTCTGAAAATACAGTTACAAATATACCAGAATCAAAAACATAATAAACTGTGGATGAGAGCCAGGTTTTCCACTGTTGAAGGAGTTACAAATAAGGAAAAGAAAAAAGCTAGGCTGAACCCTGTGTTAATGCACTGGAACTAGTTTATCAATACGAATTCCTCATTATACATATATATATCTTATATATATATGTAATATATATACACACGCACACAATTTACACACACATAGGTACATATAAATAAGGATGTTTAAATGTATATAAAAATACAACTTCCTAGATCTGCTCAAAGCAATGACACCCTAATAGCAATGAACACTTCCAGTGCTCCGATCTTGGTTTCTAAACACCATTCTCAAATAAAAGGAACCTGCACACCTTGGAGAAATGCTTGATTCCAGGGCTTAGGTAGGAAAATACAGTATGAACCAGAGAGTAAGGAAGTGCTCCCCAAAAGTGATAAGGCATGCTGAAAGGATGAATAGGAGTCAACTTGAAAGAGCTCCCGATGGTCAAATCCAAGACAATTTGAAAAATAAAGCTGATAAAAATTAATTTCATATGTTCAGGCCAATATTAATAAATAAATGAATAAATTAACATGAGACAAAATAGTTCTTTCTTACGAAAGAATTCCAATTAAAAATGTAGCAAAATGAAAACAGAAAATCACAGTAGTGCTAACTCTGCAATAATTGTGACGAACAAAAATTATTGACAGTGGATAAAAACTATAATGAGAAACAAAGGACTAGTTTAACAAAGGACTAGTATTTAAAATATACAACTCAAATAAGACCAATAACCCAACTTGAAAATGGATCAAAGATTTCAACAGACCCCCAAAGATCTATGGTTGGCAAATAAGCACTTAAGACCCACAAAATCATGAGTCATTAGGAAAATGCAAACTAAAATCACAATGACGTATCTCTACAATTCTACTAGAATGACTAAAATTAGTAACAGTGACCACCACTGGTCAAGTGTTGCTAAGTATGTGAAGTTACTAGAGTTCTTATACACTGTTGATGGGAACATAAAATTTTACAACTATTTTGGGAAAACACTTTGGCAATTTCTTTAAAAGTTAAGCATAGATCTATGACTTAACCTAAGTCTTTACCCAAGCAAAATGTAATCATGTGCCACTATCATCCAGTTTTTTAAAAGGTCTCCAAAGAAAAAAAGAAAATATATCCAAATTTTAATATAGGCAGCACTTTGCAAATTAAACTTGGAAGTAATTTGGTTTTATACTATCTTCTATTTTCCAAATTATTATTAAAGAACTTGAAGCATTTCCAAACAAAAAGCAAAAGGATCACACAGAAAGAAAATGAAGTGGGGCACCTGGGTGGCTCAGTCAGTTAAGGGTCTGACTTCCTCTCAGGTCATGATCTCACCACTCATGAGTTCGAGCCCCACATCAGGCTCTGTGCTGACAGCTCAGAGCCTGCAGCCTGCTTCAGATTCTGTGTCTCCCCTCTCTCTCTGCCCCTCCCCTGCTCATGCTCTCTCTGGCTCTCTCTCCCTCACTCATTCTCAAAAATAAACAAACATTAATTAAAAAAAAAAGAAAGAAAGAAAATGAAATGTTAACCGCAAGTCAGTACGGATTTTTCGTTTTTATAATGTTTGTTTATTTTTGAAGGAGAGAGAGAGACCGAGCATGAGTGGGGGAGGGGCAGAGTGAGGGAGGGGCAGAGAGAGGGAGACACAGAATCCTAAGCAGGCTCCAGGCTCTGAACTGTCAGCACAGGGCCTGACGCGAGGCTCAAACTCACAAACTGTGAGATCATGACCTGAGCTGAAGTCGGACACTTAACCAACTGAGTCACGCAGGCGCCCCAGTACAGACTGTTCTTAATAGCTTAAGTCAGATGTTCTTTATTTTCCACTTCTGACAAGTTCATTAGACTGCAAAGGAAGAAATTATAGGAGAGAATTCTCAAAAGATTTCAATCATGATGTGAACACAAGTAAGGTAGAGAAACTAAGGCTGGAATACTAATAAAATAAGGTGGATTAATAGCTGACTAGATGTATGTCAACTTCAGCATAATTATATACCACAAGGATCCACCCTTAATTAAGCCCAAATAACATTACTCTACACAAAAACATAAAAGATACACTTGTCAATCCGGGAACTAAAAAAGTCGAGAAAGGTAACAATTACTTTATATGACACACTCAAAATCTAAATGAAATTAATATGGAAATATTTGGATACAAGCCATGTCCTTTTTCCCCACCCCAAACTGGAATCTAAAGACAAAATTTCAGATTAGTTCCGAACTATAAAACATGACTGCAAATGGAGTAGAAGATGGAACACATTTCACCTACCAACCAACAAGCTCCTCTTAAAAAAAAAAAAAAAAAAAGTTTTGAGGAAGATAAAACAATAGCAGCACAAGAAGAAAAGACAGAAACATCTTAGTCAATTGACATTATACCCACAGGTCAATAAGAAACTAAAGGCACCCTAAAAAGTAATTTAACTTTAGGCCTCATTAACAGACTTACATAGCATATAGAAAAAAAGATAGATTTATTCTGATCTATAATTTTAAGATCACACGATACTCAGTTTCTGGTATCAGCAGAGATATGGACCAAATGAAGAAACTTTAGAGGGAAGTAATAACAATGGCTGGAGGGATACAACTCCCTATCATATAAACATTGTTTAAAAAAAGGTAAAGACAAATTCTCCAAAAAAGACTCAGAGAAAGTTGTGTCCAGATTATTAATAATATTAAAAAGAGAAATTAGGCTTATCTTTTTCATCTCAAGGAGTAAATGAGAACTTCTGAACAAATATCAAAGAAAGACTTCAGATATACACAAAAATAGGAAGAAAAAATTAACAGTGACAACTATTCAAAGACGCAATGTGCATCCTCAGAAGGTAGTGGATTCTAGTGGTGATTCTAGTGGTGATTCGAGTGGCGATTCTAGTGGCAACCAGGTGGTTTCAGTCCGCTGGGCGTCTGACTTCAGGCCAGGTCATGATCTCTCAGTTCCTGAGTTTGAGCCCTGCTTTGGTCTCTGTGCTGACAGTCTGGAGCCTGCTTCATATTCTGTGTCTCCTTTTCTCTGCCCCTCTCCCTTCATGCTCTGTCTCTCTCTGTCTCTCTCTGTCTCTCTCTCTCAAAAATGAACATTTAAAAACTTCTTAGAAAAAAGTAGTGGATTTTTAACATAGGCTAGACCAGCTCTATCCATTAGAAATACAACACAAGCCACACATGCAATTTAAAGTTTTCCGGAGCCACCTTTGAAAAACAAAAAGAAATTAATAACATATTTTCTTTAACTCAATATACTCAAAACATTTCAACCTGCAATCGATACAAAAATTAGTAAGACATTTTATATTCTTTTTTTTTTTTAAGTCTTTTCAAAATTCTCTGTGTATTATACCCTTATACCGAATCTCGAGTCAGACTAGATACATTTCAAGTGCTCAACAGCCATGTATGTTCATGGGTATAGAGCTGGACAGGGCAGTGTTGGACAGGGCAGTTAGACAGTCACTCGACAGTTTTACTGCAGGAGAAATGAGAGCACTTTCTGCATAATTAGATTAAATGACTTCATACATCTCCAATTCTGAGATCTTGTAAAAATATGAAAAGAATAACAAAAGAAGGATTAAGAGCATACCCAAAATTTTCAAAGGATTAACTTTATTTCATTTTAATCAGTCACTACTGTGCCTTGTACCCTTACCACACACACACACACACACACACACACACACACACTCTGTACTTTACTGGAAAATCCATTCTGAACACAACGCAGCAGTTTCACCAAAGAATTCAAATTATTTCCAGTATGTACCTCCCAAACTAGCTTCTCACGGACATGTAAAATGGCTTACGAAGCCATTTCTTGTCAGAATATCTAATCCCATGACTTATAAAATGTTTAACTGATATTCAGCAATGCTTGCCTAATAAAATGAGATCAATAAAACTATTATCTCTTTTTTAAAAATTTTTCTATAGTTTACCCACATTATAATACCACATAGGAAAATAGGAATTCCATTCCTGTTATGGAATGAATTGTGTTCATATGTTGAATCTCTACCTACATGTGGAAGACAGGGTATTTGAAGAAGTAATCAAGGGGTGCCTGGATGGCTCAGTCTAGTTAAGCATCTGACTTTGGCTCAGGTCATGATCTCATGGTGCATGGGTTCAAGCCCTGAGTCAGGCTCTGTGCTAACAGCTCAGAGCCTGGAGCCTGCTTTGGATTCTGTGTCTCCCTCTCTCTTACCTGCGCGCTCTCTCTCTCTCTCTGTCTCAAAAAATAAACATTAAAAAATTTTTTAAATAAAAAATAAAGAGGTAATCAAGGTTAAAGAATATCCTAAGAGTAGAGCCCCAAATCACAGAGGACTGGTGTTCTTATGAAAAGAGGAAGACACGCCTGAGATCTCTCACACTCTCTCCACTTGTGTACAGAGGAAAGGCCATGTGAAGACACACTGGGAAGACAGCGGACTGCAAGCCAGGAAGAACCCTCAAAAGAAACCAAACCTACTGGTACCCTGACTTTGGACTTCCAGCCTCCAAAACTGTGAGAAAATAGGTCTGTTGTTTAGGCCACCCAATTTGTGGTATTCACTCAATCTGTGGTATGGCAGCCCTAGCAGAGTAATATAGTTCCTAAGAAAGTACTTTTAAAAAACTGTATTGCAAACCAAGTTATATTACTGTTTCATTTATCAATAAATTATTATCTGTATCTGTATGTTTAAAAATTACTCTAAAACCAAAGATCTGAAAAGCCTGCCTTACTGAGCTGCCAAAGTAACCAAAATAATTTGATACCTCAAAACTCCAAATTCTAATTTTAACCCATAACCAAGGCCTTCAATTTATATTTCATTATAAAGAACATTCTACTCAAGATCAGTACTATACACAAGTAAGCTAGAGAGCAGAAAGCAGCTCAGAACAGCTTGCTACATGGGGCACCTGAGTGGCTCAGTCGGTTCAGCGTCCAACTCTTGGTTTCAGCTCAGGTCACAATTTCATAGTTCATGAGATCAAACCCTGATGGGGCTCCATGCTGATGGCGCAGACTCTGCTTGGGATTTTCTCTCTGCCCCTCCCCTGCTCACATGATCTCTCTCTCTCTCAAAATATATAAACTTAAAAAAAAAAAAAAGCAGGTCACACATCACAATACTGCTATACTATCCCACCAATAAACCCTGTAATATTAAACATGAACAATAACTGATAACATATAAAAAATGGACTGTGCTGTTACTAAAAGAGCAGTCTTCTAGGAGTTCAAGGAAAGGGAAGGATCATCAAACGTTTAGATAATTCGAAAAAATCTCCCTGAATAGGTAGTTTTGAGTTGGGCCTTCCTTAATGGATGGATGGTACTTCAAGGTACATAAGAACAGCATAAGATCAATCTGAGTACAAGAAAAAAGTCTAACCAAGGAAACCCTAAAATAATTGTCTAAGTTTTTATCGACAGAACAAATAATAAGGCAGTATAAATATAGCTAGAAATCTGAATTCCATTATCTGCTGTAACTTAGAACTACACACTGGTGGGTAAATTACATAACCCTTCTGAGCCTTAGACCAGGATAATGTCTTTATAAAATTACTGTAAGGTATATATGACATATTTGGCACTTCAAACATAGTAAGTATAATAAATGATAGTTATTATAGTGGTTGTGCAAGAGATGACAGCTCTTATTAAGGTCTCTGGACTTTTATGTTGCAAATTAGTGATTTCCAAACTTGGCTATAATCTGAAGCATCTGGGAAGCTTGATAAAAACAGATACCTGGGCCTAAGCCTAGAAGTAGGGAATAAGAATCTTACTGATAATTTGTTAAATGGAATCCACTAAAGACTGACTATACTTAAAACACCCAGCCTTCAATTAAAAATCAATGGAGGGGTGCCTGGGTGGCTCAGCCGGTCAAGTGTCCAATTCTTGGTTTAGGCTCAGGTCATGATTCAGGGTTCTGGGATCAAGCCCCATGTCAGGCTCTGTACTGACAACATGGAGCCTGCCTGGGATTCTCTCTCTCTGCCCCTCCCCTGCTTGCGCATGCAAGGTGTCTCTCAAAAATAAAAAGAAACTTAAAAAAAAAAAAAGCAATAGTATCTCCCCCCAGCCCTACTCAAAAACATTCAACAAAGATTCCAATAAAGACGTGTCCATTAAGCATAAAACTCCTCTCTTATTCCCTTACTCCTGGCCAGCACTAATGTTGATAGTGTATTTATCTCATATAACATGATGCATTTGTATGCTTGTGGTATTATTTCTGCATTTCCTCCATGTTGACCAAATATTTAACTTTCAATAAGTTAGGGGCTGCAACTTTTCAGCAAGACTAAAGTTATTCGAGGATTTCAAAAAAAAAAAAAGAAAGAAGAAAAGAAAATTACATCTTTTTAACACCATAGCACCAAGGTCAAACACAAACTTAAGTATTTTTTTTTTAAAGATTTATTTATTTTTGAGACAGAGACAGAGCATGAGTGGGGGAGGGGCAGAGAGAGAGGGAGACACAAAATCTGAAGCAGGCTCTAGGCTCAGCTGACAGCACAGAGCCCGACGCGGGGCCCAAACCCACCGACTGTGAGATCATGACCTGAGCCGAAGTAGGATGCTCAACTGACTGAGCCACCCAGGCGCCCCCAAACTTAAGTATTTTTGACGGATCTGCTTGTCAGCTAAGTCATTCTAGTTATTTTTTTTGGCTCGCAACTGAATTAAGCATCTTATAAAGTAACTCCTAGTCCTAATATGACTTTGATATTCTAATACAAATCCTAAGACAGGACTGACTGTAGTTCTATCTAGGATCACTAATTTCATCCCTTCATGCCAAGTTCTCATGTCTCCAAACTTACACTACAGAAATGTTTACCTCATTTACTTCTCAGTAATGAGAAAACTAACAGACATCATACCATCCAGTCCTCAGAACAATTATAGTCTTAGCAAATTATACTGTGACCATATGAAGAACGTTTGTAGTTCTTTTCTTTTTTTTTTTTAATTTTTTTAATGTTTATTTATTTTTGAGACAGAGAGAGACAGAGCATGAGTGGGGGAGGGGCAGAGAGAGAAGGAGACAGAGAATCGGAAGCAGGCTCCAGGCTCTGAGCTGTTAGCACAGAGCCCGACGCGGGGCTCAAACTCACAGACTGTGAGATCATGACCTGAGCTGAAGTCGGACACTCAACCAACTGAGCCACCCAGGCGCCCCTCTTTTCTATTTGCACATTATTTTCCACATCCATGGAACAAGAATCATTTCTACTCAAATGTATTTCCTTTTAATTCAGCATATCAATTCTATAAAACATAAGTAGGAACCAGAAATGGAAATCTAACTCAATGCTTGACAGATAGCAGACTTTCAATAAAGAAATGAACCAAGAAATAAAAACTGAGCAACTAAAACAGATCTGTAACAACAAACTAGATAGCTACAAACTTCAAGGACAGACTGGGGCACCTGGGTTGGTCAGTCGTTTAAGCTTCGACTTCAGCTTAGGTCATGATCTCATAGTTGGTAAGTTCTAGCCACATATGGAGCTCTGTGCTGACAGCTCAGAGCCTGGGAGCCTGCTTCAGATTCTGTCTCCCTCTCTCTCTCTGCCCCTCCCCCACTCATGCTTGCACGTGCGCGCAGGCCCGATGTCTCTCTCTCCCCCAAAAATAAATAAAACATTAAAAATAAAATAACAAAAAAGATAAAACAAAAATGACTCAATGCATTATTCAATAGCCCATAAGCCACAACATAAAACTGAATATTCCTGATTGTGATTTTAACAAATTCAGGATATTCTACTGAAAGTAGGGAAGCTATCAGTTTACACATAACAAATATCTCTCTTTGGTAATATAAGAAATGTAAAATAAAACAAGTTTAAGGTACTAAACTAACAAATATCCTAGGACTCTAGGCAAACAACAGGGGAAGGCAGAAGAGGTTTGTTTAAAGATATTTTTTTTTTAATTTTTTTTAATGTTTATTTATTCTTAGAGAGAGAGAGAGAGAGCATGAGCAGGGGAGGAGGCAGAGAGAGAGGGAGACAAAGAATCTGAAGCAGGCTCCAGGCTCCAAGCTGTCAGCACAGAGCCTGTCGTGGGGCTCGAACTCACCAGACTGTGAGATCATGACCTGAGCTGAAGTCGGCTGCTTAACCGACTGAGCCACCCAGGCGCCCCTAAAGATATTCTTTAAAATACTACTTACAATTATAAAATATGGAAACTGAAAATTGTCTCAAAATAATGAAACGGCTACGCAAATTAGAATATCAACATTGGAACACCATGTACATATTAAAATAATCTGCATATAGATTAATACATCAAAAACTATATTAAATATTAAATGAATAATGCCCTGGTTTTATAACAATATTTAAGAGTTTACAGAGTACTTTTACATATATTGCCTCATAAAATTAATTCACGTCAGAGGTTATCAACTCTGGCTGTTCATCAAAATTACCTGAAATACTTAAAATGCAAATTTCTGAGGCTCACCTGACACCTAGTGAATTAATAAGCTCCCAAGTGTGCTAAAGCATTGTTAAGATTTTCAATGCCTGACCAGAGTTAAGAACCACTAACCACTAATATACCACTAATTACAACCATGAAAAAAGTAGGTAATTAAGAAAGAACACAAATTCACCTTCAGTGATTGAAATAATTTAATGACTTTTTTCCCTCCGGGTTAATTTGTTTAAATTAATCATAAAAGTAACTAACTATATCTATCATACTTTTTAAAATTAAAATAGTTTAATGTGTTGACATTTGTAGATATATTCTTTACTGAAAAAAATTTCCTTGTATAGATCACCTTACATCCCAGAATGCTACATGTAACAAATCAGGTATTAATTACCCTGATTACTTAAATAAGAGTATAAACAGAAAGCACTAAAATAAAATTACAATGAAGATGCTATCTCCTTTTACAAAAATAATGATCTCACCCAAAGTATTTACAGTAGTCTCTAAAATTAGCAATACATACCAAAATCTTCCTCGAAAAGAAAACAAAGTTCAATTACAATCTCAATGGACAATGTGAACATATAAAGATAAAAAATGTTATTTGTGTGAAGAGTTACTAACATGACCCTTAGTATGAAACAACTACTGCTATAAAATCTATCAGTTAAAATTTTAAACAGTATCTTATCACTACTTAAGAAACTGGTGACCTCAGTCTAACTCTGAAGGACACTGAAATTTCACACAAATTATGTTATACCAATTTCCTTTAACTCAGCTCACCAAACCACAACTACTAAGTCTTAAAAAAAGTATTACCAACAAATTTACTGACCAAACTACAGTATAGTTTTTGTTCAATATGGTAGATTCAGCTAGTAATGTAAAAAATGTAAAAATTCAAAGTACAAATGAATAAATTCACAATAACCTTCAATTATTTTCCATCCTAGAGGTCCCTCCTAGTATTGAGACTGCCAGACATGCATACTTAGATGCCTCTCACTTTCATGTTTTCTATTATGTACTTCAAGACAGGATACCTACTAATCAACCATTTACTCAGGCTCGGATACTTTGGATTCATCACTCCCCACTTATATCTCCTCACATACCATGCAGTCATATACTACACTTCATGCTCTTTGCCACTACCCTAGTTCTGTCCTTTATCTTTTACTCCTAGGACCTCTCGCAATTTGCTGGCCCCATCTTGATGTTCTATCTATCCCTACTGGAATTATCATCTTGCTCATGGTTACCATACTTTCCTTTTTAAAATTCTTCAATAAAAAATATTTTTTTAATCCTCAGCACAGAACACCAGATCTCTGCTTATCTCATCAACTACCATGAGTTCTCGGCCTAAAATAAGTACCTTCTTTCTCCTATGCCTAATCACTCCTATCTACCTTTAAAGATTTACCTTTTCCAATTTAGAAAGACTATCTTGCTCTGTACTTTCACTGTACACTCTACAAATCTGTAAGTCACAGCACAAATGATTTACTAAGCAAATGCCAGGTAGGGAATAAAAAAGTGAACAAAACAGTCCTTGACTTTAAGAAACTTAAAAAGGAAGGCAGAAAAGTATAGAGTCAATTACAATATAGTTTGATAACTTTTTTTTTTTAAGCTAACATCTGCTCAATGTCAGGCTAAGGACTTGAGACGTTATTATCTCATTTAATTCTCATTTAATTCTCCAATAACTTTATGATTCCCACTTTACAGAGAAGGAAACAAAAAAATTCTGTTATTCGCCCAAGGTTCAGTTGAGCTTTAAAAATGTGAATCCAGGTCTGACTCCAGAACCTAAGCTCTTAATCGCCATGCCTTCTATTTCTACTGTCACAGCATTTAAGTCAGTCTCGCCAGGCACACCACATAGCACAAGACATGTTGGTTAAATGAATGAACTTGAGTGTTGAACTTCTAGGCTAGTAATGACTTAACATCAATACTACCACTTTAGCTGATATTGTCTCATGTCAAAGGGTTCAATAGCTCTGAGATACTAACAAATGTGAAATAATCAATGTCCCAAGTTACTCACCATGTTATGGTTTATAATAGCAAAATACTGAAAATGAATGTCTTACCAGAAAGGGACATGTTAAACAAATCATAGCCTATCCACCTAATGGAATTATATAGCTGTATAAAAGAATAAGAATGCTCTTCATGTACTGATACGGAATAATCTAAAATATACTAAGTGGGAAAAATTAAAAGGTGAGGAAGAATGTATGTCTGATGTTACCACCGAAGGGACAGTAAGAACCTGGCTTTGCTTGTATATGTCATCAACTTTAGAAGAAACAAAAAAATCACTGTTAAATAGGTTGCCTGAGGAGTAGAAAACTGGGCTATGTGGGGATAGGAGTAGAAAGATTTCACTACGTATCTCTTTTTAACCTTTTGAATTTTTAACCAAGTGTGACGGTATTACCTATTTCATAAATATAAACTCCTCCAAAGAATGAAAAGTATTTTCAGAAATAAGAACAAACACTATGTAACATCTATAAGGCCACGGGCCATAGGTTTCTTGATTGCTACTATTTTGCAGTGTCTGACATTTGTTGGCAGTCAAGTATTTGTTACATCGATGAAGTTCACAAAAATAACAAATTGCCACTGCAGAAATATTTCAAATATATTTTATAAAGAAAGTAAAACTAGAAAAAATGGTTTTAATTTTTTCCAAAAACAAGTCAGGGCCTTATGCCAGGCCTGCATTTATGAAACTCCAGAAGACTACTACAAACTACATTCTTTTAAAAGTACTAAGATGATCATTTCACTACTGTTTCATGTTGTCTTCACATTTCAAATCTTTCACAATAAAGAAGTTAGGGGGAAAAGAGTTTAAAGCGCTACCCAGAGGGGCGCCTGGGTGGCTCAGTTGGTTAAGTGGCCGACTTCAGCCCAGGTCATGATCTCACGGTCTGTGAGTTCGAGCCCCGTGTCGGGCTCTGTGCTGACAGCTCAGAGCCTGGAGCCTGCTTCAGATTCTGTGTCTCCCTCTCCCTCAATGCCCTTCCCCTGCTCACACTCTGTCTCTATGTCTCTCAAAAATAAATAAACATTAAAAAAAAAAAGCTACCCAGAAAAACCACTTTAAATGAGTCCACTGCATATGAATTGTTTCTCAATAAAGCTGTTTCTTTAAAAAAATTTTTTTTAATTCCTCTATGGATATTAGACATAAGATGAGAGATTACATGGAGCAGTAGAAAGATAACTGCATAGAGACACAAGAAACTCTGGGGTGGGGCGCCTGGGTGGCTCAGTCAGTTGGGCATCCGACTTCAGCCCAGGTCATGATCTCACGGTTCATGAGTTTTCTTTCTCTCAAAAATAAACAAACATTAAAAAATTTAAAAAAAAAAAAGACTCTGGGGTGACGCAAATGTTCTTCATCTTGACTGGAATAAAAGCTACATGGTGTATATATTTCTCAAAATTCATTGAACATTTAAAATCTGTGCATTTTATTGTATGAAACCTATACCTCAATAAAGTTACTTAATTCAGAAAACATTTAAAACTGCAGATTCTTGGGCCCCTCTCAGAGACTGAGGATCACTATGTCTGTGGTGGGAACCAGTTAATCTGCATTTTTTAGAAAATTTTTTAATGTTTATTTATTTTAGAGACAGAGCACAAGCAGAGGAGGGGCAGAGAGAGAGGGAGACACAGAATTCAAAGCAGGCTCCAGGCTCTGAGCTGTCAGCAACGAGCCCGATGTGGGATGTGGGATGTGGGATGTGGGATGTGGGGCTCCAACTCACCAATTGTGAGATCATGACCTGAGCTGAAGACACTCAACCACCTGAGTCACTCAGGTGCCCCTGCATTTTTAACAAGAGGCTATGGCCGACCCTCACCCTAGGTGATTCTGGTCCCCAATGTAAGGTCCTAATTCCTATGATGAAAGCTCTACAAGAATTATGGACTAGATGGTTAAGAAAGACTTCCTTCTTCACCTCCTATGATCCCTTCTCCATCAACCTGGTGCAGTGGTTCTCAATCTGGGGTGATTCTCCTCCCTATCCCGTGACATTTGGCAAGGTCTGCAAACATTTTTTGGTCACAGCTGGGGGAGTGCTATTGGCATCTAGTGGGCAGTGGCCAGGGATGCTGGTAAACACTGTACAATGTACAGGACAGTCCCCCAAGCAAAGAAGCATAAAACTCTGAAATTACAATAATGCCAATGAGAAACCCTGACTGGAGCCTCGGCTCTATAATGAACTCAGCTGTGGCCCCAGAGATAAACAGAACAGATATAACATGTCACCTCTTCAGGAGAGTCGGGAGAGTCAACTTTTACTTCCAGATTGGTAGGTAAGGAGAGAGAAATTCTCTTTACACTGCATATAAAGCAAATAAAATGCAAATGTCACGTGAATAAGATTTTTAAATCTTTTTAAAGATTCAAAATAATGTGAGCAGGAGTAGCGTCAGGTTTTACTCCCCAACCTCGAGAAATACTTATTTACCCTCCTCAGCCCGCAAGCACTTTTGAAGTTAAGAAACACTTGCCTAGGGACACTTGGGTGGCTCAGTCAGCTAAGCGTAGGACTTCAGCTCAGGTCATGATCTCACAGTCTGTGAGTTCGAGCCCCACACTGGGCTCTCTGCTGTCAGTGCAGAGTCTGCTTTGGATCCTGTGGATCCTGTCTCTCTCTCTCTCTGCCCCTTCCCTGCTTGCACATGCACATTCTCTCTCAAAAATAAAAAAAGAAAAAAAAAGCAACACTTGCCTAAAATAAGGTACATAAACTTTAGAATGACAAGCAAAACCTCATCTTTAGCTACCTTCGCTAAGACTTTTAGGGCTATTTATTACAGTAACATGGTCTAACCCAGTGCTACTCAAATTATGGTCTGTGGACCGGTGAGCCAGTCTGAATTGTTTATCAGTTTACATCAGAGAAGTATAGAAACTGAGAGCACTAAAATGGAAATTTTTATAGCAGAATAATTTTATGTTTGTTGGGTTGAATAAAAAATTGTGACTTGTACTTCCCCTTTTAATGTCACCTTCATTTTTTAAAATTTTGCTGTACTTTTCACAATGATATCAGTCAATACAGGACTGGAAGAAAAGGTCCTTCATCAGTTTGAAAAACACTAACCTAACCATATCCTAACTATACACCTAGTAAGTGGCAATGCCAGGATTTAAGCCCATGTCTGCCTGACACCAAAGCCCATACTCTTAATCATTATACTATATTTCTCTGTTGTTCTTACTTTGAACTCAAATCCCTGTATGTAGTCCCTACCTCTGGAGAGCTGGACTGCACCAGGAACAAATCAAAAAGACTTTATGTCTGGCCCAAGGCCTTCAACACTGAAAGCAAACCAAACTGCCTCCTTGGCTCCCTTTCCTCAGGCTCATGCTCAAAACTTGGGTGTCTTGATTTGTGATAATGCAAATGGACAAGACGAAAAATATGTATATTTCTCCTTAAGGCCTAGAGCAGAGTCACTAAATGAGACTATCTTCTTTTGGGACCCGACCCATCCTGGTTTCTGGCTCTGAGAGATGACATCCTCTCAAGGAGAAGGAGGTCTCAGATCTCTCTAGCCACACTCCTGTGGTAGAGTACAGAATAAATGAATCCAAAATAAGAAAAAGCCACAAGGACTTAATAGCATTTAAAGTCTTCCCTTCTCAGACCAAGACCTCCACACTCTACCATAATGTTGGAAGACCTTCGACCTGACTCATCCATACTGCACATCCTCCACGTTTTCCTACTTTTTTGACCACAATTCTTTTTTTAATTAAAAAAAATTTTTTAATGTTTTTATTCATTTTTGAGAGACAGGGTGTGAGTGGGGGAGAGGGAGACACAGAATCAGAAGCAGGCTCCAGGCTCTGAGCTGTCAGCACACAGCTGGATACAGGGCTCCAACTCACGAACCGTGAGATGGTGACCCGAGTGCAAGTCAGACACTTAACCAACTGAGACACCCAGGTGCCCCTTGACCACAATTCTTTTTTTTAACGTTTTTATTTATTTTTGAGAGACATAGAGACAGAGTGTGAGCAGAGGAAGGGCAGAGACTGAGAGGGAGACACAGAATCCAAAGCAGGCTCCAGGCTCCTAGCCATCAGCACCATCAGCACAGAGCCCAACGCAGGGCTTGAACTCACAGACCGTGAGATCATGACCTGAGCTGAAGTCGGACGCTTAACCAACTGAGCCACCCAGGTGTCCCCACAATTCTTAATAAAAATGTTATAACTCAACGTAATACACAATACGTATAAAACAAAATTTAACACCCCCAAAATCCATACTAATTGCAATGTACTATTTTCTCTTACTTTTCTATTTTTTTTAATTATTAGTAGAAATCCACAAAATTGATTTCAAGACCCACTAATAGGTCTCAACCTGCAGTCTGCAAAACACTGCTTATAGAGACCAACAGTCTCTACAACAGTATGCTCTCATCTGGCAAGCCTAACCCGTAATCATGCTACCTTAAAATTCTACTCCTCAAAAACACATTTTTCCTACATCAGTGTCATGGTACAATAAACCTAATATCATTTACAGTCCAAATTTAGTTACGGGGGGAGAAAAACACACACACACATAAAAAAGGTTATGTTTCAAAATTTAGTAAAATACAGAAATGTTAAAAACTTTCAAACTCTGGTCAAAAATTGGAGAGATTAGCTCAAAATGTAAAACGTGGTTCTCAGCTGGTAGTTGTCACAGAATACTGGCAAATCCCAGAATAGAACATAGAATGAATGTGTATATTATCAAATTATACCAAGTCTGAAACCAACTTCCTCTTCACTATCTTCACTCTTAGTGGTCTTGCCATCCGACCACCCCCCCACTATCAAGACCTTGGAAACCACAGACCTAACTCTTCCTCCTACTTAAGCTTGTGTGAGTGTGTGTGTACAATTGTCAATAATCCGTTACAATAGCTCTAACATATGTCAGGAGTCCTACCTCCTATTGGGTTAGCTCAGAACTTCTAGGGGCACCCGGATGGCTCGGTCAGTTAATCCGCCGACTTTGACTCAGGTATGATCTCACCATTCGTGAGTTCAAGCCCCGCGTCAGGCTCTCCGCTGACAGCTCGGAGCCTGGAGCCCACTTCGGATTCTGTGTCTCCCTCTCTCTCTGACCCTCCCCGGCTCATACTCTGTGTCTCTGTCTCTCAAAAATAAATAAAAAACATTTTAAAAATTAAAAAAAAAGAAATAGTTCTGGCCTAGACTCACTTAAGAGCATTGCTATGGAAACATGCACAAATACAAAAACTTTTGAAACATAATCTATTGATAACCCTACCTTTCATGTAGTTAATGCACTGAACGCCTTATCTCCAAATTAAAACCAGAAACCAAAAATTCTTAACCAAATTACAAAAACAGAATACCCCTTCTGTAAATTAAAATCCACTTGACACAAACGAAAATAAATCTTTACGATCAGTTATGAGCTTCAACTCTGTAAGCCAAAGAGGGTATGTGATATTTTTAATAACTGTATTAACAGGACCCGGCCCCACCGTGTTGTCCCATCACAGAATGACAGCATGCTATCATAGGAACCATCTACGTAGTTCCACATTTATTTCATAGCTCCACTCAACCCTATCTCCTCTAGCCCCACCCACTGAACAGCTGGGTGGGATGAAAAACTGTTTCCTGCCCTCCCCCTAACCCCCTCACTAGCTATTTGGGAGGAATAAGGGTTCCAGGCAGCAGTAACTAGCTTAGTTAATTGTTTTAATCCTGCTAAGGCACCATCCTTCAGTCTATCAGGATCATAAATTTCATCCATACCTATACGCTTAATGCCTAAAAAGTTTCCTCCTCAACTTGCTTATATACTTGGTGAGAGGGAGTCGAAGACAACGACTGACTCTGCTCCTTACGTAAATACGTAAAACAAGTAAAATGTTTTTAAATCTAGATTATCTGCTCGTTTAGATTCTCAAGGGCACTCAGAAAGGTATTTTTCCATTCCACCAAAATAATAAAGCCAAAAGAAATCTGAAACTTTAACTATAACCATAAATTCGCAAGAATAAGTTATTTCAGTTAACTAAGCGAATACCTGGACGTCACAAATTCCTTCCCTACACTGTAAAAACACACACACAAAAAAAACAAAACAAAACCAAAAAAACCCAGATTTGAAACAGAACACTTTCAAAATGTAACTTAGCAAATAGAAACGTGTTAGAAAGATCTCAGTTGCTTATTTCCTACTATACAGTCTGAAATGGAATTCAGGAGTGGAAAATGTGAATGAAATGGCCTTGTTCTTTTTCCAATACGCGGGGGAGGAAAGGAAATGAAAGGGTTTCTTTAGAGAATAACTGAGAATAGTGAAAGATTTTCAAAAATTAATTTCCTTAACCATCACCAGTATTTCCAACTCCCTCCCTTTTCCAGCGACCCTTCCCACCCTTTCCACTCCTCCGGGGGGCGCCCTTCCCTGGCGTTCTTTCCCCCTTTTTCCTAAAAATTAAGTCCAAACCAGACTCCTGAGCCTCAAGCCTCGCCCGCCATCCACTGGCCTGCGGGGCCGCGCCTGGGGAAAGGAAACCCCGAGAGGCGAGGAGGAGAGGCAAGGACAGGCGAGGAGGAGGAGCGAGGAGGCGACGCGGCTGCTGGAACCTCCGCAGCCTCCGCCGCCGCCGCCTCCACCGCAGCTTCAGCCTGGTGCATCCTCCTTCCTCCCTCCCCGCCGCCGCCCTCCCGGGCCGGCCCACACAGCACCCTCACCGGGACGCGCGCACACGTCCCCACCCTCCTCGCCAGCCCCACTCCCCACGAGGGGAGCTCAGCCGCGGGTGCAGCGGCCGCGGACCAGAGGAAACAGGGCCGCGGGAAGCCGGCGGGCCGGGCTAAGACGACCCCGCTCGGGCCGCTCTGGCGGGGCGGGCGAGGCCGCGGCTCACGTCTCCCAGCTCCCCTGGCCCGCGCGCCGCGGCACAGGAAATACCGCCGCCTCGGCTCTCTCCACATTCAATTCAAACTGTCACCGCCGCTTTCTCCCCTCCCCCCGGGCCCGCCGCCGCCGCGCCCCGGGCCCGCAGTCGGCCCACCCCACCTCCTCCGGCCTCTGCTCCCCGCATCGCCTCAGGGCGTTACCCCAGTTCGGTCTGGCGGCCGGAGAGCCCCTCCAAGTCTGGAGCCGCCGACCTGAGTCGCGGCGGCCCAAAGCTGAGACTCACCCATGGTGCTGCTGTTGACGCTCCTCTCCTCAGCAGCAGCGGATCTCGCACTGACCGACATCCCCTCCCCCCTCCGCGACCAGCCGGGCGCAGCGCAGCCCGCCGATTCTCCAAAGCCGCCTACGCCGGTTCCGCGGCGTAGCCGCCCGGCGTCGCTGCCCCGCTTACGCAGGCGACAGCGGGCGGACTCCTCCACTGGCTCTAGCCCGACTCCCGCTCCCTCCTCCGCCCCCGCCCCTTCAGACGAGGCTTCCGGGCCTAGCCGACGCCAGATTCGATCTCGCGAGAGTACTCCCTCTCCGCCCCGCCGCCGCTCTCCATTTCGAACATGACTTCATTGGCATCGCCGCTCTTTTGCTGCTCAAGTTTAGCCGCCATGTTTAAATTGGCGGAATTTGGCATCTCCGGGGTCATGGATAGTCAGGCCTCTGTGCGTGTTTCTGCAACACGGCCTCTAAGGTTAAACCGCGTTACGTTTCTCGGTGAAAAGCCCGAGGACGATGAGAGGGAGTGACCGGTGGGCTGCGAGGGTGGGGTTTTGCCCAAATTAAAGATGGCCTCTGTCAGTGCCGCCCCGCTCAATTTCACGTCAGGTTTTGGAGCTGCGGAAGCCGCCTGGTTGGCCTCGCGCCTCCTTACGGAGTTGGCGTAAGGCAAAGAGGCACCCCTGGAAGAGGCCAGATTGGGAATCCGCGCTCTGGGCGGGGGCCGCGTCCAAGGCTCCACTCCCAGATACTGACCTGGCGGCATTGTGGGTGCGAGTAGAGAGACACTTCGAGGCAGGTGTCTATGTCGCCATCCATCCCCAACTCCTCAGCTTCCAGGACTCTCGGGGTGGAAAGTGAGATTAGGTCCTGGTTGCCCCGACATTCCCTTGGCGCTGTCACTTTCTGGTGTCCTGGCACAGCCGAGAGGTCGCCTGCTGCAGCTTCCGCTGCGGACTCTACAGTCACACTCGTGTTAGCTCACCTTGTTGGTTCCCGATTCGCTCCTAGTGGAGCGCCACTCTCATTGAGGAAATGAATGGACACACGTGGAGCTATTAGGCGACAGTTGAAGAGTAATTAAGTACTAAAATTGTGTGGTTTCATACTGTAGCAGTGAATGACGCTTGGTCATTGGAGCCTCCCGCCAACTGCTTAGTAGTCAAAGTAGTCTCACTTTGCTCAGAACAACGCATGGTCGTTTGTACCTTTTTGAAAACTAGTGTCTGTCTTCTCTGTATAGTTCATGCACATTATCTGTCCTGTTAAATTGCATGTTAAGGAATTCTATACATTTAATAAAGAATATTACATAATATACAATCTGTATGTAATATATAAACAATTCTCCTGAGCCCGCGCAAGAATGTTCATAGCAGCATTGGTTTTTTAGGGCAATAATTTAAATGTCGACTTACAGGTGAATGGATGAAGAAGTTACATTATTGGACAAAGTGACATACACGGAATATTAAAAAAGGGAAATTAATAAACTAATGAGAGTAGTATTCATTTAAAGTTCATTAACATAATGTTGACCCGAAACAAGTTGCAGAAAGATTTATGTGGTATATCATAAAAGAGAAAAACAAAAAAACAGATCCAATTGGGAAAATCACGTAAGGAAATGATAGATGAATTCAAAATAGCGGTTAGTTCCTGAGAAGAGAAGGGAATGTAATAGGGAGGATTCTCTCGCATCTGTAATGTTTTATTTTCTGCCAAAGGTAGTCCGTTGAAAATGTGGCAAAACCTTAAAGCTTAGGTGAAGGATACATGAGTATTAAATTGTAACTGTTTTCTACACTCTTCTGTATACTTGAAATGTTTCCGAGTATTTTTTTATGAAGAAAATTTAATCTAAGGAAACAGCTTGTTTTGTGTCTTGATACCTATTGTTTCCTCAGTCTCCCCTTGTACTGAATTACTCATAACGTCTGTTAACAACTCATCTGCCCAACCAATCATCGTGTTAATTTTCTGAAACTTCAAAAGGACCTTTTACTTGGGGAAATTTCATTAAATTTCTACTTTCAATGGAAGTATCTAGCTGGAAGTTTAAACCTGTTAAACTTGTGGCCTCTGCAGACAGACTGCCTGGCTTCTAATCTCAGCGCTACCATTTACTATGGATGTACCCAAGGACAAGTTACTTCACCTTTCTATAATCTAGTTCCCTCAGCTATAAATGGGAATAATACTTACCTAATGGGTTTTTTGTGAAAGTTGAATGTCCTCAGTCCATTGTAAATACTTAATAAATGTTACTTATAACATACAGCTCATTTTAAAATGGAAAACTATCCTGTATAATATTACTGTTTAATATAATACTGTATAATGAACCAAGTCTTTGCTTCTCATCTCTATTGATGAGAGATTTCTTTGAAGGGGGGTCTCTTAATGGAAACGAAATTTTGTTATTTTGCTCTTCGAAAGTGGATAAATTCTCTATATAAATAATAAGTGGTTTGCATGAGGTTTGTTCATGCTCTCCTACAAACTGCACCCCACACGGTTATATCTTTACCACTTTCCATTGCAAATTATGTGGAAGACTACAGGCAATGAGATGATGACAACCTATGGAATTTTCTCCATAAAGAGTTTTAATAGTGTTATATAATCGTGTGTGTGTGTGTATGTGTGTGTGTACATGCATGGACGTGCACACATGTATATTATAAATTTTATGTTGGGGAGTGGAGAGAGAGTAAGAGAATTATTGCAGTAGTTTTATAATCTCTACTGCACTGTCCACAGTATTATATTTGTTAATAAAATATAGTCTAGACCTTAACCTTCTGATTCAGAAACAGATCTTTTAAAAACTGATCTGAAACTCTGGATAGACTGTAGAGATTGTTTTCACTACATATTTACAGTGTCCAAACTCCAATGAGCCTTCAACTTTGCCAGACAATGCTTGCTTCCTTAGTTAGCTCCTTTTTTTCTTCACAAGAACCCCTTAGATTTTCTCCACTGTTTTCAAATCATCTCCCTCATTTATCATCAGCAAAAAATAAAGCCCATCAGCGAGGAAATCCAACAACTTTCTCCTCCCATATTCATAAGCCTACCTGCATCCACACTCATCCTTCACAAACATCGCAATAGAGCAGGTGCCCCCAGATTTGAGGCACGTATTTTGCACATATCCTCTCTGTGCCTGTTCTCTGGTTTCTGTCTCCTGCCTTCCCGGGAACTTCGCTCAAGGAATTATTTATTCAATATGCTTCTAGGTTTTGTCCCTAATGCTCCCCTGAAATTCTCAACAGGGTCGCTGACAACTTCTTTGTTCAATTCAGGGGACCTGAATTTTTAAAAATGTTAGTTCCAATGTAGTTAACAGAAGGTGTTATATTAGTTTCATGTGTGCCGTATGGTGATTGAACAGTTCTATCCATTACTCAGTGATCGTCATAGTGTACTCTCAATCCCCTTCACCTATTTCACTCATTCCCCATCCACCACCCCTCTGGTAACTATCAGTTTGTTAAGAGTCTGGTTTTGTTTCTTAAATTCCACATAGGAGTGAAATCCTATACTACTTGTCTTTCTCTAACTTCTTATTTCACTTTGCATTATACTCACTAGATCCATCCATGTTGTTGCAAATGACAATATCTCATTCTTTATGGCTGAGTAATATTCCAATGTGTACATATGCCACATTTTTTTAATGTTTATTTATTTTTGAGAGAAAGAGTGTGAGTGGGGAGGGCAGAGAGAGAGGGAGACACAGAATCCGAACCAGGCTCCAGGCTCTGAGCCATCAGCACGGAGCCCAATGTGGGGCTTGAACTCATGAACCATGAGATTATGACCTGAGCTGAAGTCAGATGCTTAACCAACTGAGTCACTCAGGTGCCCTCATGTCATAGCTTCTTTATGCATTCATCTATTGATGGACATTTGGGCTACTTCCGTAATTTGGCTATTATAAATAATGCTGCAATAAATATAAATTTGAAAAACATTTTCCAATTAGTGTTTTCATATTCTTTAGGCAAATACCCGGTAGTGGAATTACTGGATCATATGGTAGTTCTATTTTTTTTTTATTAAAGTTTACTTATTTTTGAGAGAGAGGGAGAGTGAGAGAGCACACGAGCAGGGGAAGGGCAAAAAGGGAGGGGACAGAGGATCCAAAGAAGGCTCTGTGCTAACAGCAGAGAGCCCGATGCAGGGCTCAAACTCACAAACCATAAGATCATGACCTGAGCCTAAGTCAGAAGCTTACCTGACTGAGCCAGCTAGGCACCTCAGTTCTGTTTTTAATTTTTCGAGGAACCCCTATACTGTCTACCTCAGTGGCTGCACCAGTCTGCATTTCCATCAACAGTGTGCATGAGGGTTCCTTTTTCTAGTGGACTTCTGTCTTATTTTACTTGACATGTCCGCAGCATTTGATACTAGTGACCATGGCCTGCCTCATTTACATCCTTTGATTTGTGAAACCCACTTTCCTAGCTTTCCTTCTAGATGTCTGGCTTCTCTAGTTTATCTTCTAGGACTTCCATCTTCTGCCTGTCACTTAAATGTCCAGGTACCTCAGAGTGGTGCCCTCGTCAGTTTATTCCCATCCCACTTTTTATACTATGATGATCTCATACACTTCCATGTTCTCAGTGACCATATATATGCTAATAACTCCTCACTACAAATTCCTGGTCTCGTTCTCTCCCCTTACTACAAATCTGCATATCTGACTGCCTTCCAAATGCATATCCTAATATACCAAGATATCTCAAAACAGTATATCCCAAACTGAACTCCTCATTTTCATTATACTTACTTTTATGTTCCCAGTCTCTAAATGATATCATCATCAACTCAGTTGCCTAACCCAGAAATAGGGGCATTACTCTCAGCGTCTCCTTCTCTCCCTCTCATCTCCTACAGCCATCAGAAAGTCCTGTCTGTTTTTCCTTCTCATATACCTCCAACCTCTCCAATTCTCTCCATCTCCACCACTACCGTTCTGGTTAGGCCAATATTATCTCCTGCCTCGACTCTCTGTAATAACCTTTCTGCCTGGTGCCTTGTTCTATTCCAACTCATTCTTTATATTGTATCCAAAGTAACCTTTCTAAACTTTATGTCAGTCCCCTGTTTAAAGTCTTTCAACTCGCCCTCGGGGAACTTACAGGAGGTAGTTCCTCGTTTCTAGTCAGCCTACCACCTAAACTCTAGCAAGCCTTGCTGTATTCTCCGTGTGGGACACTTCATTCTCATAGTTACACTGGCATTCCTTACCTATGTCTCCATAGCTATCATTTTCTGTAAAAACCTTTCTTGATCTCCCAAGATTGAGCAAGGCATCCTCTTATCCCCCCATAATACCTTGTATTTACTCCTAAGGTGAAACAAATAACAAACTATTGTAAATACATGTCTCTTCTATTGGAGTCTAAGCTCCTAAACAGCAAGGACTCTTTCTTGTCTTGTTTATCCGTGTAACCCCAGCACCTAGCACAGGGTGTGGTATTCATTCCTTCATTCAGCAAATATTTCTTGAGCCGTAACTGGGGACTAGGCACTAGCAGCATGGTTAACTTATGGAATAGAGAGCCCTTAAGGAAGTCTCTGAGATGTGAGGGTATCAACCAGGTCAAAATTATTTTAATTATAATACTAAGAATTTTTTTTTATCTTGTTCATTCTCATTCTCTCACTCTCTGGAGTTTTCCAGGGACAATATGAAGTGTGACAATTGCCACAGATCGAGTGCAAAAACACATAAATAATCCAGCCCTCTAATATTGAGCCAGACATAAAAGAGATTTGCGAAAATGTAAGACAAAGACACTCTCCAAATTAATTTTTTGAAGGATACAGTTATTTAACATCAAAATATTTATGTTAATATGTAACGGGTTTGTTGTCATTTTTTAATGAATAAGTTTGTCATGTCTTTTTAAACTTTCTTGGTTTTAATTTCTAGTGGAGTAAGTATTAAAAGATATATTCCACATAAATGGAAACTTTTTATGGTCCTCAATAATTTGTAAGAATGCAATGGGGTCCTGATCCCTAACGTTTGAGAATTATGATACTAGCACATATTATATGCGTTCAGTGTAGACATACTAAATGATTAATGGATGTCAGCTAGCTAAAGTTTTGGCACACAGCTGCTTAATGTATCTTAATCAAAGCTTCCCCCAAATGCTCAGAATTAACACCTAAATAGGTGCACGAAGATGCTCACGTGCGCACACACACATACACGCAAACACAAACAGGCCTAATATCTGAAAAATCTATAAATGAAAGTATTTTTAGGTGAGCATGCTTTGTAAATTATGGAAATATCATTGACTTCATTGCTTTGGTAACTGTCTCTGATAAACATGGGCCAATGTTCTAGCTTTGGTCATAGAACCAAGACTACTTACAATAATCTGATTGTTGACTTGAGGATGAGAATTTTTATAGCCTGTCATCTCACATCAATCTAATTTTATCCACATAACAGTTTTGTGGAATAGATACTACCTTCACTTTTCAAGTGAGGAAACCAGTGTTTAGAGAAGTGATGTGATCTACTCGAGGCATCAGAATTTGGGAGAACCTGAGACGTGGTTCCCAGGCCTCATGCTTTTCCAATACACAAGTCCTCAGGTGAAGAAATTTGTTCCTCTGTTGTCCTGAATCCTATCCTCGTTCGCTAGACATTTGGTCTGGTGAAAACGGGAAGATATTTTTTTAAGCAATGTTCAGATATTTCTACCTTTCATGCAAGAAGAAGAACAAGTGAATGAGATTAGGTCCACAAGAAGGTTTTTCTTGGTGGGCAACTCAGAATGTGACAGTATAAACGAGATGGCACTTCTCATTGTTGCCGAAACTTAGCAGACACAGTCAGGTTAGGTGGTAGAGCTGGGGTGCAGATTTCAGTTGTTCATTTTGTGAAGCGGGTTAGGCAGTCTACAACATTCCCCCATTAACAGTAATGTCTAAATACCCAAAAATCCTTGAGTGCTTTTTATTCCTCCGTTGAAGGATGGTAGAAGAGGATTGAGAAATGACTTGGAAAATAAAGAACCTTTGAGTAACTAAAACTTTTTTCCTGTGAAAATTAATGACACACAACTTGTTCACAAAAGGTGAAACAAATTCAGTTTCAGGTGAATGAATATGGAACATATTTTGTTCAAATCGAACTTAGACCATGCAACCTCAGAAGTCAAGTATTCCTCAGGAGAGATATTCTGCCAGCCACGAAACCTTGTTCAAGTATCATGAAATACAAACACAGGGAATCAAGGTAAGTATGGTTTAACATCATTGTGCTTAATTTTTAAATATTTGAAAACTAATTGTCTAGTGCATTCTAGTGTTAAATTCTTGATCAAATAGCATAGGTATTAGAGAAAAGTTGTGTTGAAATTAAAGAATCTAACTAAAATAGTTGGCAATGTTAATGCTTTGCAAATGAAAGGGGATGGATATTGACAAGCCGTTTTATAGACTTAAGAATCTATATGATACAGGAAGTCAAGTGACACTTGCAAGGTTATACAACTAATAAAAAAAAAACGTTGAAAACATCAAGCCTCATACTTCCTCTTCCTTTGTAAAGATCAAACTTCACCCCACAGAGGAAGAGAGCCAAAAGACATCATAGTAATAAAACGAAAGAAAAGAAAATGAGAGAACCACGCAACTTGAAGTCCAGAGATTTAAACACATAACAAAATAGCTGTTTAAACAGCAAATAGCTCCCATTCTTAAATTCTTTACCTTAGAAGGAGGAGTCTTTCTCTTTCCCACCAACCAAGGAGGGATGGAGGAAAAAGCAGCACAGAAATAAGATGTGTGAATCCAGACTGCCCCCGGAGGCCTGATTTATCTCAACTTCTCAGTGGAGGCTCAAGGAATTTTCAAATTGCAGGGCTCTCCTGGAAGCTTCGTTCCAATGCAGATGAGAGCTCCACTTCCCTCTGGGGAAGTCTGGGGAAGTCCCTGGTAATGAACTGGCAGCGAGCTGCCCCAGCGTCTGCGGGAAGAGAGGAAACCTTGAGGTTTTCTTGCCAGTCAGCACCTTGTAGAGCCATCCAACCTGACAGCGTGGTAGAAATACCATTGAGCACAATACTGGAGAAAAATCCAAAGTACATAAAAGATTATAAGTGGGAAAGGCCATTGTTGCCAGCTCCCTCTGGCATTTCCTACCACTGAGTCATAAACTGACTGACATAGGAAGTAGGGAAACATGGTTCTCTAGGAAACCAGGTTCCTTCAACAACCAGACTTAATAAACCGACTTTGGCAATGACCGAACGCCTCCTGCTATATAAGAGGTTAGTGAAAGTGAATTGAATTGAATTGAAGTTTATGTAGATGGAATGTGTTAGGTTAGAACAAAGCTATCATTTTAGCATGCAGTAGGAAACTACCCTCTCCAAATCACTCTTCCTAGCAGACCTCTGAGTGAGTGACTATTTCCTGAAGACACACCTCAGAGACCTCATATCCAGGAAAACAGGAAATTCAGAGAGGAAGTGAGTGTCTATGCCAGACTGATGTGCTGAATTTATGTGGAGCAACTGCACTAGATTACCATGGAGACTGACTGGTGCAAGACAAATGCTTAGCGATAGTTAAAAGAGTATGTCATTACTTCCTTTGTGAGACTCTCAACAACTTAGACTCTTTCTACACTACACCTCTAATCATAGAACATTGTTTGGATCTGATTTGAGGGAAATACTTAGGCATCTGATAAAAAATAAAAGAGCAAATGATTGTGTTTGTGATTGTCACCCATGATTTGATCCATTTCATGGAGAGAATCATGACTGAGATTTATTTGTGGTTTTTAGTTAATACTCTTTTTTCCCTGATTTGCTTCTAGAAATGTGGCAGTAAATGATAACATCTCGCCAGTCAACCACTATAAACAGATAAACAGAGGTTATGAAACCAAAATTATGGTCATCTTCGGCATCCAAACTGGTAGTAATATGGCACTAAACACTAGTGGTGAACTATAAATATTTGCTTCTGCAGTTCTATTCCAAAGGCTACATTTGTGTCCTAATAGAATCAGTCTAATACCTTAAGAGCTGGAAGAGACATCTAACTCTAAACAGCTTCCTACCAAATTCAAGGACTTGTTCAAATATTATTTTTACGTGTCATGTATAAGACTACAATACCAACGATTGCAACTATAAACGTTAGAATTTGAATTCAATGAAGCAGATGTATTACAGATGATATATTATATCCTTATAGTTCACATATGGCATGGATGTAACTCTTTCCCTTTTATAATTTATGATATATAACAAGCCAACCCTTCTGAAATCCTTGTTTGTGATAAAAGAGCTTGTTTAATCGCTTATTATTTCATTTTTTAAACATTTACTTATTTGGAGACAGAGAGAGTGCATGCGAGCATGAGCAGAGGAGGGGCAGAGAGAGAGAGAGGGAGAGAGAGAATCCCAAGCAGGCTCCCTGCTGTTAGGCTGTCAGCACAGAGCCCGACTAGGGGCTCTGTCTCACGAATGGTGAGCTCATGACCTGAGCTGAAATCAAGAGTCAGATGCTTAACTGACTGCACACCCAAGCACCCCTCTTGTTATTTTTTAATGTTTATTTTATTTAAAAAGTTAATTTATTTAATTTACATAATTGCTGACTATTTCAAATTATGTTTTTAGTTTGAGTTAAATGTCAGTGGCATTTAAATGCTATCGGTGAACACAAGACAGTTAAAATGATTTGTCTTGTAAAAGTTAGTTGTTTTTGCAAATCTGGAAGCAAACACGATTCTGAATTACTTTTGCCATGAAACTGTAGAGCCTAAGGATAGACTACCTCTTAGCTCTCTTTTTATCTCGTGCAAACATACCATAGCACCTTGCACATAGCAGTCACCCACATATGTTTCGGAAATAATTGTACATACTTTTAGGGTTCATATGTGGCTTAGGAAATGGAATCCAATAGAATAGATAGAAAAACCAGCACCACGGTATCTGGCGGCTCAGTCAGTTAAGCCTCTGGCTCTTGATCTCAGCTTTTGTAATGATCTTATGGTCTGTGAGTTTCAGCAAGGCGTCAGGCTCTGCGCTGACAGAGCAGAACCTGCTGAGAATTCTCTCTCCCTCTCTCTGCCCCTCTCCTCTTGTACACTTTCTGTCTCTTTCTCAAAAATAAAGAAATAAACATTAAAAAAAAAAAGAAAAAGCAGCACTAAAAAAGGGCAAAAATAAAATAGAACGTGAGTATTGCAATTAGAAAGAGATTGTTATATTATCTTCATATTTGCTCCTTAATTTATCCCCAACCTCCACTGTGCACACATACAAACACATACACACAACTTCAACTGTGCACACATATAAACAATGGAGAGGGAAAGAAAACCTTTCTTATGCAATTCCCCCCCCCCCCGCCCCGAGATTTCAAATGGCAGAGATTTTTGTGCGTGTGTGTGTGTGTGTGTGTGTGTGTGTCTGTGTCTGTGTCTGTTTTAAATATCACCATGAGGCTTTTGTGTTTGGTTTGGTTCGGGTTTTTTTGGCATCTCCTTGACAGTCAAATGAGAGGCACAGGGACACTGCCATTGGCAAGGTTGGGCAAAGAGAGCAGGCCCGCCCTTACTTCTCTCAGCCCAGCTCCTTCTTGTCCTTCTTCTCTCCTGATCCGTTCTAGAAAAGAGGCAGCCTTGACTCTTAGCTTCCCAAGAATACACTAACGTCAGGGAAAAGCACACACAAGCTTCCCAGACGTATGGTGCTTCCGCAGCCAGTGTGAACACCGAAAAGAAAACCGAGAAGGCAGAGCTCACGAAATAAAGCCCTCTTTTCAATCGCGGGCAGATTCTCTCCCTCTTCCTGTCCTCTTCTCACCAACACGCAGCAGCGTCCAGCAAAGCGACCTTTCCCTTTACAAGTAGAGGGGACGGGACGTTGCTGAAGGAGGAAAGGAAATATTAGGAGACCTTGAGACCAATTATTCTACCTACTGTGGCTGTGTAATTCGGGGTGAGTCACTCTTTTTCAGGAAATCAAAAGAATGTCAAATATGTGACGATTGCTGAGGATGGCTGCCGAGCGGAATGTGGAGCCTCCAGTGATTTCAAGTTTCCTTCCTGCCCCTTTCTTGCAGAAGCACACACCCCAGATATAATGAAGTCTGAGGAAGGAGGGTTGGTCAGGGAGACAGAATGTGTTTCAAGGGAGGGGTTAACTCTACCTGGCCACTACGTTGATATAGAGTGATTTCATAAGCTTAATCTAAAGATTTGTCTAAGGAATTTAAACTAAGCTACAAAGGGTGAGCTATTTAACTCTCATCAATCAGAGGAAGAAATGTGAGAGAAATGATGTGGGAAAATGTTTCTTCTCATTGTTTCGTAGTCCAGATAATAAAAATAGAGGCTCCTTCAGTGGGAAAATACCTTAATAAGTACTTCCTGTTATCTTAATGCCATGCCGGAATGCGGCACATCAGAAAACAAATTATTCGCAAACCTCCAAAAATCCTTGAAATTCTCTCAAGGTTTATAATAAGTGCCCCTTATTAAATAAACTGCAAAGAGCAAGAAGGATGGGAACAATGAAGGAAGAGACTGAGAGAGCGTGGGATGGAGAAAGTAGGGAACAGTGGCTAAAACAGCTTGCTCACACCACCTGGACTTTGGCTCCAAGCAGAGGGGCCACCGATGCTTCGAGAATAATCCCTCCATATTAGTTTGCTAGGGCTGCCACAGTGAAACACCACAGCCCGGGTGGCTTAAACAACAGAAATTGGTTTTTTCTCCATTCTGTCCAAATCAAGGTGTCAGCAGGTTTGGTTTCTCCCGAGATCTCTCTCCTTGGCTTGCAGGTGACTGTCATGTTCTTTCCTCTGCGCCTGCACACCGCTGGTGTCTTTTTGTCTGTCTGATCGCCTTCTTCCTGTAAGGACACCGGTCAGATTGGATTAAAGCCCACCTTAGTGGCCTCATAATCTCAAGCATCCCCCTTTAATGGCCCTGTCTCCAAAACCTCCCATTCTGAGGTACTAGGAGTTAGGGCTTCAACATATGGATTTTGTGGGGACACAATTCAGCCTCTAACACTCTCCCTGCAACACGGCAGAGTCGAGTTAACATGTGTACCCTTTAAGTTGACCGATCCTCTTCAAGAAGTTTGTCCTACAAAAAAGAGTACATGTGCCAAAATGATATTTACATAAGGATGTTCATTGCAGGATAGTTGAAACAACAACAACAAAAAAAGGAAATAACATAATTTTCCACTACTAAGATATTTGTATCATAAATTAAAGTCTGACTCTACAAATAGAATACTAGGTCTGAAAAGATGTCCAAGATGTTACATCAAAATTTAAGTAACAGAACACTGTGTGTAGTACAAATTCACGTTTAGAAATTACATCATGTATTTGTATAGGCCTAGAAAAATATCTGAAAGGCTATATATTGAACTGTTAACAGTGGTTGCTTCTAAGATATGATCTTTGGAGTTGATCTTTCATTTTTTTATTTATACATTTATGTAATTTGGATTTTTGCAACAGATGTGTTTGCTTTTGTCATTAAAAATGAAACCACTGATTTTTTTTTTCTTTTCCGAGGAACGTGGGGAAGACAGTTTCAAAGCCTATAAAGTTCGACGAACTTTGTACTAAGTAATAAAAACTATTTGTATTGAGCATCTATTAATTATGCATTCAACAAATATTTCTGAGCCCCCATGTCCTAGGTGTTGTTAAACCCTTTGCATATATTACATTTAATCCTCACAGAAACTTCTCAAGCCAAGTTTTACTATTTTGATTTTAATTTTTTTTAATGTTTTTTTTTAATTTTTAAGAGACAGAGCATGAGCGGGGGAGGAGCAGAGAGAGAGGGAGACAGACAGAATCTGAAGCAGACTCCAGGCTCTGAGCTGTCTGCACAGGGCCCGACGTGGGGCTCGAACCCACGAACTGGGAGATCACGACCTGAGCCGAAGTCGGACGCTTAACCGACTGAGCCACCCAGGTGCCCCCTATTTTGATTTTATCAGTGCAGACAACAAGGCTCAAAGATGTCAAGTAATTTGTGAAAGTTGCACAGTTGATAAGTAACAAAGCCAAGTCTTCGGCCTACTTTATCATGCTGCCTTGCGAAATTAGTTTCTTCAGTTGTATACACAGGATACAGAAAATTACCACCCAGCTTGATGTTATCTCAGGATCACTTTTACAGGTCATCACTGTATTCTCTTAGCAAAAAAATTACCACCTCTAAATCTAAGTCTAACTCGATACCTATCTATCTATCTATCCATATTTTATGACCATTCATCACAAGTATTTGCCAGAACAATTGTGAACTTACAATTGATTTTGATAAGTAGAGGAAAATTCCATGATTTGAGCCCTCATTGTACAAGCACTGGGGAGGGGGTGGCGGGGAGGAGGGTGTACCAGGAGAGCAGCTCTTGTTTACTCTGTTTATTGTAGGATAGGGCAGTACTGGTGTTTGGAATGCTAATAAAGCAGCGTCTAGGTCTAGAACTTCAGTTATCAAAAGAAAGAGGCTCCGATGGGTTATGCCCATTGATTAACGTCTCTGTGAGAAGCACAGATATACGTATTGTTCCCTGTGGAAATGAGGACTTTGTACAGATAGGCTGGTACAGCGGTATGAAAAGTACTTCAAACAGCAGGACTCTTAATGATCTCATCTCTTGAAATTCTATCATTTCGCTTCAGATAGCAATGGGATCAATTTGAACATGCTACATACAGCCGATCTACGAGGGTGACTTCAGAGAATTCAGCATGTCTTCCAAATCCTTCCTAGTTCCTGCCTCTGATGCTTACTTCGTTCCTCTAAACCACTGCTCTTTGTTTAAAAGCGGTAGGTTCCCAAAGCACCATGCTTCCATCTATCAGACATGAATTACTCGGTGTGAATGAATGAAGAGCATGAGGACAATAGGTCCCTCCTCGGGGACTGAGGAAGAAACAGGTAAAATCGGGGAAGCTGGGGGCACAAAGACAAACCTGTTGGTTTCAGTTTGTTACCTGAGTCGTAATACTGGGACTAACCAGAGCTCTATCAGTCAGGAGTCACTGAAGTTTATTCTACCCACTAGTGAGGGGAGTGTGGACATAGCTGCCTGATGCCTTGTGTGAGCAGAGCTTCTTCTACTCACACGGTCTTCTGAGCTATTGCCCTCAGGGAGTCCGACGAGCCTTTGCCCCAGTCCCTGTAGGCTTTCATTCAGAATAGAGTTAAGCTCAAACACAACTCATCCAAGTCCTGGCCATCTGACGTTGGGCAAATCAACCTATCTCCCAGGGCTGTCATGAGGATGACGTGAAATTATGTAAGTAAACAGCTTCTCACCATGCCAGCTACACAAGAGCGATCCAATATGCAATCGGTCCTTTCTAGGTCCCTGTTGAGAACTCCATCAGGACGAAAGACCAGGCTTGAACCTAAGCCCAATGAACCGAGTACTCATTGCTTTCCCAAATCCTGCTGAACCTTTTCTCTAGGCTTGAACCCTGATTTCTCATCCTTTCTGGCATTGTGATGTAACTTCAAACATGTATCCTGCCTTCCTTACACTCACCAACTACACTCCATGGATGGCAGTGCCAGCTTCCATCAGACTAGACGGAGCCTAGTCTGGTCTCCCTTAGACCTGCTGATTTAGACCAGTGGTTCTCAATCCTTCCTAAGACCACCCCAGACCTGAATCCCTTTGTGTGCAGAGCCTGGGGACCTGCATTTTTAAAAACTTCCTCTTCCCTCACCACAAGCACCACCTCACAAGGCTTCACCCATTCTTGCTTGCATGCACAAGTGCACAGAATGCTGTGTAATCAGGACCTTGGCATCTACAGTGCAGATAGTGGGGGCTTAATAAGTGTTTGTTGAGCAAATGAAGGATTTCTGTTGAGTGTTATTTTTTTCCTTTCAAACGTATCTAGCCATGGAGTTTTAAAATAATGTTAAAATAATGGCATGTACTAGTTGTTCGATAAAGATGGGCTCCTGAACGATTAAAGCCCATTCTGTTTTGGGATGGATTATGGGCAGGCAGATCTTTGGGAGAATGTCTGTGAGTACAGAAATTCCACGGAAGTGAATGAAATGACAGGACATGAACGAGTTTTATGAAGTGTGAAGGACTATGTGAAATAATAACGATGGTATACCATTCAAATCTTAGTGCCAGTACATTCTACTTTGCTCTGGAGGAAAAGGAATTAGGGCAAGCCACTTCTCAAAGGTTACAGTGAGTGTCAGCTGGGAAGAGAAAAGCAAGAAAGGCATCTCATTACTCCCAGCTATATATGCACAATAAAAGGTCTTATCTCCTTTCCCCCTCTTGTTTTCCTTTTACTTTTTTATTATGAAAAATGTTAAACATATACCAAGCAGACAGACGTGTATAATAAATCTTCCTCTCTTGTCACACAGCTTCAGCAATGATCAACCTTTTGTCTACATTGGACTAACCTATGTGATACAAAGTAGTGCTTCCGAGTTTACTTTAAAGATGGTTTGAAAAGAATGTGTAAATAAATGCTTTAGGACTAGGTCAACATTCTTTGGGAAGATCTAGAGATAGCATGTACTCTCGGAGCCCATTTACATATATTTTTCAACATCTGGCTAACAATTCCTCTTTGAGCGAGATGATTACAGCATCCCAACCCGGCACAATCTCCTGGTGAGTATATATAATAGAGTCACTGTACTTGTCTCTAAAAAAACAACTTATTTATTTTTAGAACTTTAGAAAATCATGGCTGTGTCCCCATCTGGGATACAAAGGACCAGTGAGCCCAGTTTGCTGTGGTTCCTGCATTCGATGCCTCCAAACGTGCCACTGCTAAGCTAGTCTAATGACAGTCCAGAGGACAATGCAGGGAGACAGGCTGCAGGTCTGGGTTCACTGGCTGTAAAGAGTCTCTGAGTGTGAAAGTTTATACTCAAAGGCAAAACATTAGGGAATGATTAGTAGTTTCACAGTGAATATGAGCAATTTCTCAGGAATCACTATGACTTACTTGGTTCAACCATTTATTTAAGAATATGGGGGTGTTACTGGGTTTGTCTTTCCAAACATTTTTTTTCCTTTGAAATAACCATTTTGTGTTTTTTACTTTTATTCCAAGGTCATCAGGTGCTAAGTTGTACTCTTTGACAGTGGGAAGTAAAATTTTAATATTAGTGAAACCATTGTTTGAAAGGAATCCACCATACATGCTTATTGAAGATGGTTTCATGTTAATCGCATGACTCGATATGTATTTGCTAAGTAAACAAGGTTGAGTGTCTTCCTTCTAAGCATTTTTCTAGATGCTCATACATTTTAATACCACACTAATGTGATTTTTACCATGTAAAAAAATCTCAGCTATAGCTACTGTATTCTTCTTGGGGACTCAGAATCCGTGTTGATGATTTTTCTAACTCTCTAGTTTATTAGTTCCTTACCTTAATCTCTGTGACTCAGTCTGCCTCGATCCTCCTTTGTGTAGCCACACTTTAGTTTCTACCGTCTTCTACAACTTTTCTACATCAGAGACTCTCAAACTCGAACTTTCTTCTGACCACTGCCTGTCTGCCTATTTCTCTGATTGCTTCACTCTTGATCTACTCTGCATACTTTCAGACCCAGCCCTTTGCTCTTTGCCCATCTGCCAGCCTTCCTGGCCCCTCAGGCTATCCCCAAATATCTCACAAATCTCAAGAACAGCTTCCTCCTCCTGTGCCCAAATCTGCCTGACCCTTATCCCACTGACCTTCTTTCTGTCACACCAGTCCCACCAATCTCCAGCCCTGGTTAAGACAACCTTCTATTTCTTCTTTTCGCTTTTCTCAGTGGCTGAGCAGTTCTGGAGAAAGTATTATGACCAGGTTGACCAGATGCTATAAACTGCATTCTTTCCAATTTGGGAATTCACCAACACTGGGAATTCTTTTTCTCGCCTCTCGTCAATTCAATCCTAAAATACACAGAGCTGTTGTTCCGGTCATCTACGCTCCTGTTACATTCTACACAATCTCCACCCTCTTTTGCTACCTACTTTACAAAAGCTGGAGGTCATCTGCTATGAATACTATAAACATTTCATTTTGTCCAAATTGTTACCCATCCCCTTTACCTTCTTTCTAGCGTCTGAAGAATTTCCCTGATTTCCTTCTAAAGCCAGTGTTTCCATCTATCTTTTTCTATCCTCCCTCCCTATGTCCTTCTTGACTTTACTCCCCTTCCCTATTCTCCCTTTCATTTATTCCTTTTCCATTTTCTGGGTCTCCCTCCCTTGTCATTCCCCACCCTATCCTCCTTAGGACATAACACACCTTCTCTGTCCTGGCCTGATTCTCTCCCTTGATTCTAACTTCCTAATTTCTGTTTATTGTACTCCTGTCTCTCTCCTTCTTCATCCAGAGTTTGAATGGTTTCTTCTCCTTCTTGATCCTCATCACCATCAGCCTATGGCAAGTCCTCAAAGCTGAAACCTCTTTATAGACCTCCTGCTCAAATTCTGTTTTCAGAGAATTTGACAACTACTGGAACTTTCATTTCTACCCACGAAACATTCTTCTGGCTTTCCTCCCTCATGGCCTGCTTCTGTTTAGTTTCTTCCTAAGATTTCTTACCCTCTTCTCTTTACCTTAAAACAAACCCTTTAAATATAAACTTTCTGAAGATTCAGTCTCCGGTCTTCTGTTTTAACTCTTGATAGTCCCTTGGTAATCTCATCCTATCTTATGGTTCATCTATCTAGCTCTCCCTGTTATGAGAGAGACTCCCTGCCCAGCACCTTTACCCTCATCTGTCTTCCCCTAATCAGACCCTGTTCCTCCGAGCATCCCACACCAACATGCTGTAGACACCTTAAACTGTGATCTAAATTAAACTCACCACTTTTCACTCTTGTGCCTTGGATCTTAGCCGATCAATCCCATGGTCTCCTTCCACCATTATCTTTCAAATCAGTCTCCCCCATCCCTTGCCCTTCTTCAGAACTCATTAACCCTTGCCTGGACCACTGCCTAAATGGTCTTCCTGCTTTCAGCTTGTTTTTCCTCTGTTTAGTGGAAAACTAACAAATCAAATTTATCACTTCACGTGGCTTTTGCATTTTAAAAGACTCTGTCTTATTCTTTGACCCATTTAATTGTCTTTCCCCACTAATACCTTAAATGTTGGCTTCTCTGGACACTACTGCTAGAGTCCTCTTCCAAAAGTTTAGATCTGGGCATGTCACTTTGAGCTCAAAGACATTCTTTTCCTAATGTTGTTCTATAGTCAAAGCTGTCCACGATTTGGTCCAAATCCATTACTCTAGTCTTATCTCCCACCCGACTCTTGCAGCCTGGTCTGTGACAAGGCACAAATAGGCCTTGTGCTCAGTTGCTTTTCTTTTAAACTATGTGTTACCTGTATCAGGTGTCCCTCCTTTCAGACCAGCTTTGGCAAGTTAACTGTTCTTCAGAGCTCACTTCAAATCATTCTTCTCCAGAATGCTCTCTCCCCATCACCAAAGTCAGACAAGAGCATCCCCACATTATTAAATACTTGGTTGGTATCTGTAACACAGAATTTGCCACCATCTGTCTTGGCATCCAATTGTTTGTTGCTCCTCTCCATTAGACCATAGACTTAAAAGAGAGAAAAAGACTAATTCATTTTTGCATCCAACTCCAGTAACTAAGGAGCACTCCAATAGTAGATGTTTTCTCATGTATCGAATTATTGAATTCTATAACAACTGTTGCTTTCATTTAATTTATGGAACTAAGAATACAATTCAGCTTATTTGGGAAACCAAGATTTTTATTTTGTTATCCTCAATGATTTGGTCTTTATTATGATATAAACTTTCATTTATATAGAAAGTCTATAGTAGGAATTATTCAACGGACAAAAAATTCATGATATTCCTCTTATAAAATTCAGTCATTGACTAATATAACAAATAATAACATGTGTAAAAAAAGGCACAGGACAGGGGAATGAATATATGCAAATATCAGGGGAGTTTCTGATTACAATGAAAAGAATGCATGCAAAGGGCTTACTCATTATCTGGTACACAGTAGGCACTTGGTAAATGTTGCCCAATATTATTATACAATAAATAAAGTAACTGGAAAAAATAATTTCCTTTGTCTTATATAGTCCACATAATTTTGTGTGATTGCCGATATTAACTTTGAACTGCATTCAGTTTTAAGCCAAGCAGATATGTCTTTTTATGATGATTTCAAAAGCAAGTAGCAAAGAATAAGGCATGTGAGGAGATAGCATGATGTAATTAACCACGTGCACTATTGATGAGGACTTGGCTTCCCTTTCTACCACTTGATATTCAGTGAAATAAATAATGCTGATAATTGTCACATTCCTAACAAAGGCATCTGCTAAGCCAAGCAACTCAAGCAAAGCTGTTTGTTACTGACAGCTTGCTTCAAATGTGAATGTTGCCATTAAGAAAAAATAGAGTTTCTGTATTTATCACATTACCTAATATGTTGTGTTGGCAATGCTTCATCTGGGGACCAAAAGACTTATGGCTGATAATTGAATTCAAACCTTCAAACTTCTATATTTGCTTAAGAGACCATTAGAAGATCTTTATTTTTATGTTGTTCAATGTAAATGCAATATATCTACATGATAAAAATTAAAAATCCAACAGTTAAGAACGGTATCAACTGAAGAGTAAAAGTCTACTCCATTCTCCCTATCTCCATTTCACCTCTAGAGATAATCTTTTGAATCATATACTATGTAAAAACTGCACGAAATAATACAGATCAACCAACTCCACTTAATTTTATATATGGCCTTGGATTTCAGAAAATCCCAGTGTGGCAGCTGCTGGGTGGTTCAGTTAGTTGAATGTCCGACTTTGGCTCAGGTCATGATCTCCCGTTTGGTGGGTTTGAGCTCCGCGATGGTGTCTGTGCTGACAGCTCAAAGCCTGGAGCCCACTTCTGATTCTGTGTCTTCCTCTCTCTCTCAGAGTCCCCTGCTCACAGTCTGTCTCTCTGTCTCTCAAAAATAAATGAACTTAAAAAAAAAAGAAAAAAAGAAAGAAAATGCCAATGCTGCAGGATGCCCAAGAAGAAAACATTATATCTTTTGATTTTTCTCGAATTGTCAATATCATCATAACAAAAAGTCTCCACTTCAAAGTGATATTTTGAAGGACCCAGAATAATGAAAGCTTTATTCCTTATTCTTTTATCTGTTGATTAATCACTAAGAAATATCTGAAATGGTTTCACCCTTAGACCAGGATGAGAAAAGTACTTGACGCTGGGCTCTAAAGTTTGAGGTCCCTATTCTTGCTTTCCTTTGGCCATGCTATTCCCCATGTGGTGAGGGGTCTGTGTTGCCAAGAGGCCATGCCTACTCACTACCTAGATGCCCTCTACTGGACCCTATTTGGGCTAGTCTGGACAGAGGATGTCCAAAGAACATCCGTGGCCCCTCCCTACCTTAATCCTCACAGGGATGGGTAGGCTGCGGTTGGGGCTACATACCGGCTCTCTTCCTCTCTCCTGCTATTTTCTGGTATGGAACTCTGAACAGTCTGAAAATCTAAATTCAAACCTAATCTTTTAGGTTGTTATGAAGATGTCACAGCTGGAGGATTTAAATGTTTATTTAACAATTTGTTAGCTTGATTTATAGCTTTAAAATATTTAGGGATGTTAGCTTCAATACGTACTTTTGCCCTGGACACACTCATATGTCAGAAGGCAGATCTGATTTGAGGAAAATGTCATGGTGAAGCTCATATAACTAAATGTTTTTCCGTTTGGATTGTGTTTCTCACAGCCCTTTGAAATAAATGCAAAATGAATCTTACTCTTCAACTCACTATTTTTTAAATGAGTAACTTCCAGTTTCAAATTATCCTGCCCCTCATCTATTTATTGTTGGAATATTCAGTGAAGCAATATCTTACTAGAGGTAAACCAGAACTTCACTTTGCGAACCTCTTTAGAAAATAACAAACTTTTGGGGCGCCTGGGTGGGATCAGTCAGTTAAGCATCCAACTTTGGGTCAGGTCGTGATCTCAGGGTTCGTGAGTTGGAGCCGGTGTTGTGAGAGGAACAGAGACAGGGAGAAGGAGAGAATCCCAAGCAGGCTCTTCACTGTCAGCGCAGATCCAATGTGGGCTCGAACTCATGAACTGTGAATTCATGACCTGAGTCAAAATCAAGAGTTAGATGCTCAACCAACTGAGCCACCCAGGAGCCCATACTGATTTTTAAAAAATGAATCTGCAGAAATGCAGGGTGTAGAAAGGTTCATCATTCAGGAGGGGAGATAGTTTCTCAACAATAATTATAGTTTACCCAGGAGTCCATCTCATTGTTTATTCATAGAAGGTCTTAGGGGAAGCAGCTGACAAAATTGGTTAAATAGATATTTCAACTCACATAATTAATGTATGTGTTTGTGTGTGTATTTTTTCTTGCCACTTTATTCTCCGTCCACTCTACTTTTCCCACTCCACTGGTAACAGATGACCACTGTTGTTGGGTACTTGCGTGTGTATGCCAGGTTTCTCTAGGCAAATACAAATTCTTATACAACTGATTTTTTTTCACTTAACAACCTTGGAGATCTTTCCTTATCAGCTCAGAGAGAGTTTCTTTATCCTTTCTTGAATGTTGCATAGAATTACTCCCTTGTATGGCTATCTTATAATTTATTTTTATCAATAACTTTCATTTCTTAACAACATTCTTGTTTATTTTTTAAAAAATGTGAAGATGGTACAGAGAATTCCCATATGTCCATATATTATTACCATTCTACTTTAGTGTGCTACACTTGTTACAACTATTGAACCGATACTGATACATTATTAATTAAAGTCTATACTTGGTCAGATTTCCTTAGTTTTACTGCTTCTGTTTCAGGAGATCACATTACATTTGGTCATCACATCTCCTTAGGCCCTTTTGGCTATGACAGTTCCTTAGACTTTCCTTGGTTTTGTTGACCTTGACAGTTTTGAGGAGCATTGGTTAGGTATTTTTCAAGATGTCTTTTAACTGAGATTTATGTAATTTATTTTTGTACAAATACGTTTTATACCAAAAAGTCTTTTTATGTTTATTTACATTTGAAAGAGAGAAAGAGACAGTGTGTGAGCGGGGTAGGGGCAGAGAGAAGAGGGAGACACGGAACCCAAAACAGGCTCCAGGCTCTGAGCTATCAGCACAGAGCTGGATGTAGGGCTTGACCTTCACAAGCAGTAAGGTCATGACCGAAACCAAAGTCTGACACTTAACTGACTGAGCCACCCAGACACCCCCATACAGAAAAGTCTTTTGATGAATGCTCGATTTCTCTCCCTCCCCAAACGTTTGCCGTTACAAACAATGCTGCAATGAGTAACGGTGTACAACAGTCATTTTTACATGGTGCTGGTGTAAAAGCTAAATTCCTAGAAGTGGCCTTGGCGGGTTAAAGAGGAAGTGTATTTGTAATTTTGACACTATTGGCAAATTGTCTTCCACAAGGATTGTGCCGGTTTATACTATATATATGAGAGTGTCTGTTTCCTGACAGCTTTGCCAATATAACATGTGATAAAACTTTGGGATTCTTGCCTGTCTGATAAAAGAAATTGGTACCAGGGTCGTTGAAAAGTTTTAATAACATTTATTATGAGTGAGGATGAAGAATCGTATGTATATCATCGCTTATTATAAATAGATTCTTTGCTTTCATTGTATTTGCTAAGCATTTTTCTCCAGTGTATAAAAGCTATTGATTCCTGTAGACTACTTTCATAAGGTACAGAGAAGTTCAGGTCAATCTCTCAGGGATGCCTGGCACTTACTTCCATGCCAGCTATATGCATATACCGAATCCCGTTCTCAGGTGCAATAGTTGTCGGCAGGTTGGTTTCTCTTTAGACAGAGTTACATACTCCTAAGAAACTGCGGCTAGTCATCTCAAGAGTTGTCCAAGGAAGGTTAATATCTGACTTCTTGTGAGAATGCTGTTCTGTGGGGTGCCCCCCTCGCCGTCCTGTGCCTACTTTGCTTATTGTCAGCGAGGAGCTGCACTGGGCCAGCATCCTTTCTGCGGAGAGCAGAGATCATCTCCCGGGGAACAGAAAACTGACCTCAGCACTACCCCTACTTTATCAGCAAGCCCCCAAAATGCAGCTCTCGTGTCTCCATTGGAGGCATCCTCCACGTTTTCCCGTTGATTCTGCAAATGAAGAATGATGCATTATAGTTTCTGCAGGGAGCAAATGAATTCTGAAAGATTTTGAGGCAAAGGCTTGCCATCTACTTTTCATCTCCACAGAGAACCCTCGTGTGCGTTTGGGAAGATCTGATAAATGATCTCAAGAATAAGCTTTTAGTCACAGCTTTTCAACCATTCAAGCCAATGACAAAATCACGACTTCAAGGATGGGAGAAAAATCACACAGTTCTTTCCTTTCCTCCATCTTCTGTGATTTATTTTGGGCCTAGCGTCCTGTTAGATCCTGGTAGGAGCTCCGGGAACATAAACATGCTGTGACAGTCCCTGGTGTCCTCTCTATACTTATCATTTCAATGATGGAGACAGATTTGAAAAAAAAAAAATTATCGATTTATGTTTTAAGCGCCAAAAGAGGTATGCACAAAGACGCATTGCAGAGATTACAAATAATTCTATAGGGAACTGGAGATAGGAATGAGAGGTAAGTAAAAGGAGAGAGAAGATTACAGAAGAGAAAAGATGACATTTAAGGAGTGGGAAAATTGAGAGAGACTGAGCCCTCTAATTCTACATGAGCCCCGACTCAAGTGATTGTTTTAGAACAGGGCCATATTCCCCAGAGAATGGCACCTTATCTTGGTCATTTGTGTGATGATTTTACACGCCTTTAAATAAAATTGATTTACTCAGAAAATTATTCTTTGAATCCTTTTGATTAAATTAAGGAGAAGTTCTGTTTGTGACTGGTATCCTACTTCACGTCTTCTTTTTTTTTTTTTTAATTTTTAACGTTTATTTATTTTTGAGACATAGAGACAGAGTGTGAGCAGGAAAAGGGTAGAGAGAGAGGGAGACACAGAATCCAAAGCAGGCTCCAGGCTCTGAGCGTTCAGCACAGAGCCTGACACGGGGCTCGAACTCACAGACCGTGAGATCATGACCTGAGCTGAAGTTGGCCGCTTAACCAACTGAGCCACCCAAGTGCCCTCCTCCTTCACGTCTTCTAACACTTGCATTAGTTTTAAAATGTAGAGATATTGGGCCTCAGGCTCAGAGCATTCGGGAAGCAACGGCTTTTAATGATACGTACTATTTGGATTGTATTTACTTTGAAAATTACTTTCTATTCCTGGCCAATGATGCTGGCTCTCCACTTACAGTTGTGATGTAAAGGTGTTAATTTATTCATTCAGTAAATGCTTATTGAATGCCTTCTGTGTGCCAGGCACTATTCAATGAACTTGTGGTACATCAGTGGGTAAAACAAAAATCCCTGTCCTGAGGACCTTATAGCAGAGCTTGCTATTCTGTTTAATCGTTTTTGAAGTTTAAAATAAATGGGGTCAATTTTAAGGAAATAGCAAGTAAATAATGATAGAGGTGACAGCAGTATTAGGTACAGGGGGGAAGGCAGTGTGGAGGAGAGGATGAGACAGACTGTGTCAGTGGGCGAGAGAGGGATAGAGAGAGAGAGAATCCCAAGCAGGCTCCGTGCTGTCAGTACAGAGCCCCACATAGGGCTCAATTTCATGAACCGTGACATCGTGACCTGAACCAAAATCAAGAATCTGACGTTTAACTGACTGAGCTGCCCAGGCGCCCCTGTATTTCTACTCTTGCCTCTCCCTATTCCATTGCTCGCCCAGGGATATGTGAATAAAAACATTGAAAACAACAGAAATGCCCATTAGCCAAAGAACGGATAAACTGTGGTATTCTAATATAAGAAACTACTAAATAGTTGTTAAAAAAATTAATGAATAAGAACTCTCCACATCAGGATAAATAAACCTAAAAATATATTATAGAAGGGAAAGAAAGCAAATTGCAGAAGAATATGGACAGTATGGTACCATTCATATCAAGTTTAAAAATATACAATGTCAATTATATCTCGATAAAAAAGGCAGTGGTAGATATATTGTTTATGGATATCTGTGTGTGTGTGTGTGTGTGTGTGTGTGTGTGTGTGTGTGTGTGTTAAAAGCACAAAAACAGGAGTGGGAGTTATAAAATTCAGAATAGGGGTTATCTTTGAAGAGGAAAGGGAACTGGGCAGACAAGGGTAATACGGAAATTTTTTTTTTAATTTTTTTTAATGTTTATTTATTTTTGAGACAGAGAGAGACAGAGCATGAGTGGGTGAGGAGCAGAGAGAGAGGGAGACACAGAATCCGAAGCAAGCTCCAGGCTCTGAGCCATCAGCACAGAGCCCGACGCGGGGCTCGAACTCACAGACCGTGAGATCATGACCTGAGCCGAAGTCGGACGCTCAACCGACTGAGCCACCCAGGCGCCCCGGAAATTTTAAGAACCCAAGGTCTTGAGGTATTCGTTTTATTGTTATCTATACATTTTTGGATAGATATTTGGATGCCTGAAATATTTTATAATTTTAAAAAACATAAAAATCAGATCAAAATCAGATAAAATTCCCCAGTGGCTTCTTATTCTTTAAAAGAAATCCAAACCTCTGGCCAAGGTATAACAGGTCCTGTGTAATGTGGCCCTCACTACCTCCCTAACCTCATCTCTTTTCCTCTCCCCATCAACGTTCTGACCTCACTGGCTTTTTCCTGTTCTTTGAAGAAGTCAAGCTTGTTCCAACCTCAGGACCTTTGCACCAGCTCTCACCTCTGCCCTGAGAACATTCTCCTGTATGTCCATATATTTGGGTTCTTCCCATTATTTGGGTCTCACCTCAAGCAAACTCTTCCTTGACCATTTTATTTAAAGCGGTTCCCACTCATTCTATTTTTCTCTACAAACCACCCTTTTTTTCCTTTAATAGCATTAATTACCCTTGCAATTCTCCTATTTATGTAATTATTGACTGACCTTTTCTCCTAGAACATTAGCTCCCTGTCTGTCTTTCCCACTGCTGTACCCCCTGGCCATTACAACACTGTCTCATGCATAGGAGGCAGGCAATAAATATTTGTTGAGTGAGTGAACTTATTCTGAATAACAAGAAACATGTCTCTTGCTTTCTGTTTGTAAAGGAATACAGCCTAGAAACTAAACTACTTTTTCGATTTCTTTTCCAGATGTGACAAGTTTTCCTTACAATGCTCTGTGTCAAGGGATAATAAATCCAGTTTGTGTTTTGATGCTAGGCACTGATACCAGCCCCTTGGCACTGTCCCTGAAGTGGACCGTAAAATTAGGAGATGAGATGAGCCCGTCTGGACTTTTACATACTGTCCTGTCTCCAGGGCCGAGCCACGTCGCGCTCTCTGACCCTTTCCCTAAAACACTAATCTGGAAACATGTAAATCATCGGTTACTGCCTAGAACATAAAAGTAATCTCAGAGGCATTTTGCCACATTTCTATTTGTCCTAAGTAGAATTATGAATAATTATTAATATTGTAGTATGTTCTCAAAACATGCGATCCTTAGTGAATTCACCTTTGACCTTTTATAGACAACGGAGATCGTTTTAATAGGGAAGGTCCCTTTGATTAGCCCTGACTTCTCGGAGGAGAGGCTCTGCTCTGCGGGGCTGTCCCGAGATCATACAGGCTTGAGATGCACATAGCTCGCTTAATTTTCCTCTGGAAGTTACTTCAAATTTTTTTTTTCTAATCAAGGTATTTTTTCTCACGTAAATCCATGCTGCACATTTCTTGACTTCAGCACTTAATTCGATAGGAATTAAAAAAAAAAAATCTTCCGAGGTGGAGAAGTTTGATCGCCGGGTTGGAGGTAAACATATATGGTTTTTCTTCTTTCTGCCTGGGCCTAGCTCTCCAGCTAAGAGACAGAGCATATGTCTTACATTAGAGAATCTTATCAGGCTCGGAAGATGTACTCCCATTTCCTGTTCATACCACGCTTATGTGCTGTGGAGCTAAATTATAATCATCGCTGCCGTGCTATTTTTAAAATGCAGTTACAGCGTGAGTTCCCGGCTCCCTTTAGAACCATGACCATACCGCCATTCTCGCCTTACAGGCGCTATTTTACAGAATTTATGTGGCTGAAAAAAGTAACGTCTTTATGCTAACATCTTTCTGGAAACCAATAAACCTCGCTACCTTGCTGGGAAGTTTATTTGGTAAATGAGATGTCCCAGAAGTTTCTTTGAGAGCTAAATAAAGTGATTTGATGCCTAAGTTGTGTTCATTAGTTTAGCAGCAAGACGGGGGTGGGGGGGAGTTAATCTCTCAAGCTAGTGAAAAAAGAACTTTCTTTTCAAATTGAACAACCTTGATAGATCCTTTAAACCAAGTAAAGAGGGATTTGGCATTTATCTGTTACCTACTTAATCTGGAAAAAAACAAATGTAGCTTGTAAAGTGCAGTTTGCTTGTTTATCGTCAGTGGGAGTTGGTGTTGGTTGGGTTTTTGTTTGCTTGCTCGAAATATCTGACTTGGCTCCTCCTTACAAAGATATTAGCTAGATAATTCTGTGCTGTGTAGTTTCAACCATAACGTGTTACTGGTTCTCATATACGAAAGTTTAAGGATAAGTAATGTTCACAAGGGGCCGCCTCTGGGTTTCATAATTCAATTTAGAGACAGAGTGCTCAAAGGAGAGAGGAGATCCAAGTCAGACCTAGAAAAGAGGCTTGTATTTCAGTTATTAATATTTCCATTTGACAGAAATTTTTATCGCTGAGAATATAAATGGGCACAGATAAAAGGGTAGGGTCAGGGAGCCACAGAATAAATCTCTTTCAACTGTTGCCTGGAGAAGAGTTACCGACTTTGCTCCTCATATGTTACAATTCTAAGTTGCTCTTCGGAGCCCTAATTTTGGCATCAAGTAGTTGGATCATTTGGGTTCAAACATCTGTTGTTTCTGGATGGCTTTAAAATTCCTTTGCAAGCTCAAAAATGCTCAAATTGCTAAGTATGTCCTTATGAGAAGCAACTACTTGGTGTATGTTTGCCATTCTCCCTCACGAATCTTCCACAAATACTTCCTTTGGGCCTACAATTTCGCCTCTGTTTCTCTCCATGTAGTAGTAGTAACATAAAGTGTTTCTTTGACAAAGATTCAGTTTGGGGCATGGAATGCCTTTCCCTGTTAAGTTTATTCTTTATGTGCTTGGAATGTGCTGGAATGTATGTACATACTTTTCAAAGTCCGAACTCGCTTTTTTTTTTTTCTCCTCCTGGACTTGCCATTGCCTGACTGCTTCATTCCAATTTCTGTTAGAATTTTACAAGTTCCAGCAAGATTTTTTTTTTTTTTTTTTGGAGAAAGATAATTGCAATCAGGTAACCCTTAAAGGGCAAATGTAGTATAAACAAACTTATTTTTTTCTGAGAAATAGTTACATCGCAGCTTTTTTGCCATTCCATGCAGCACCTCAGGGAAGAGAGAAGATTGCAGGCAGAGAAGGAGTTAGAGAAGAAATGCCCTCGTATTAAAAAAACAGGGTCCTTAATGAACCTACAGTGATACGGGGTCACGTTAATGTGATTTTCCCATCAAACTTCTGAAACCCGTACCTTTGCAATCTTCCAAAACTTCTAACTACTTTTTAGAGTCAACATGGGTAGACATTATGAGAAGTAGAATTTTGGTGGGGGAGACCACTTCATTGCCAATTTGACTGGGGTTTGGAATCATTTTAAAACTTTCGGAGTTTAGACAAGCCTTCAAAAATGAGTCTTGGCATTGATTGCTCCACATACAATCACGCATCTAAAGAAAACAATTTGGGGAATTTCTTTTTTTCTTTGGTATACAAACCGTGTTTTCTCTCAACTTGATAATGGTCACAAATGAATGCAGTGTGTACTATCCCTAGAATTACAGCATATTAAATAAATAATTTATAGCAAGGTAAAATAAACCAAGAAAAAGTCTTGGCCTTCCAAGGCCTTCCAGGGATAGCGGCTAATTCTTAAATTCTCAGCGTCCGTGCTATCCTGACGGTAACAGCCACCGTGCCAGTATCAGGGGGGTGATTGCCCTGCGGGTCATTAACTCTAATCTTTCCTGACCCTTCTGACTCCTTTATCTCCAGATGCACATAAGTTTTAAACCCACCCCGGCCACTGGCTTTCTGGACTTTTACCCCCTCAGTCTTAGCTGTGCTTTTCCACAGAAGTAATTGTGATGTTTGGAAGGCAGCCCGTCTCAGAGCACGATCTGTGGTTTCCTCTTCTCTCCAAGCTCTTTAAAAAACCATTGCACACAAATGAACGGTTTGCTCTTTTTAAGAAATCATTACTACTCCTTACCTGTTGGACCAAGAAGATGAGAGGAGGCTGTGCTCTGCTTTTAATTATTATATTTGGGAAGCTTTAGAAATCTTTGGTGCTGGATTCCAAGTTTCTTGCTAGGCTGTTTTCATCTTTGTCTTCTGGAGAGATGGTTCCAGCGCTTGTCCCTGGGCACAGAGAGGCTGAGGGGCTCGGGCCCTGACGCGAGGCCCACTTCTGTCGGAAAGCTGTCTCTGCCACATACCACTAAGCGACACTTGGGCTATTGTTTAACTCCTTTAAACCTTAGTGAAATAAGATAATGTATGTAAACCACTCAGTGTGTATTTTTTGTACAGAGTCATTACTCAAAATGCGAGCTATTAGAAGTATGCATATATGTGTTGAATCAAAGGAAGAAGTATAATCACTGCTTGGATAACCTTTTGATCTTCACAATCTCTGGAGCATGAAGTGTGTTTCTACAGAAGAACCCAAGCAAAACTCTGATGCAAATTGTTTATATTGACAGCACATGTTTATACAAATGTGTCGACAACATTTAAGTGACAGCCACTTCTAAACACAGCTTCTAAAATTAATAATTGCCGTTTTCAAATCCAAGTACAAAATGCATGGACAGCCCCAGGCCAGGCAGAGTCTGTGAGTCTGGGATGTGCTCCCCAGCTGGGCAATGACCTTAGGCAGTGGCCTGGTGGATGGAATATCAGACATCCTGCTTGGCCTTTAAATCTGGGACTGGAAAAGCACTCTGGTAATGACGCGTCTCTGAATTATGGGCGTCTTGGAGAGTGTGAGGAAAGCTATGCACTGAAAAACATATGTGGTAGAAAAGAGACAGAGACAGAGACAGAGAGGGAGAGAGGGAGGAGAGAGAGAAAACTGAAGAAAGAGAAGGAGGAGAGAGTCAAGTAGTCAAAGTAAAAGTGAGAACCAGACAGAGGTAGGAAGACACCAGGCTGTGGATTCAAACAGAATTGGTTTTAAATCCTCCTTTGCAAGCTGTGTGATTCTGGGCAAGTGACCTGACTTCTCGAAATGTTCTTAACTATAAAAAGGAACAACAACAACAAAAAAGACCACCTACCTCAGAAGGTTTCTACGAGGATCAGACACAACAATGCCTTTTTTAAGAGGTTTATTTACTTATTTTGAGAGCAACAGAGACAGCGCTAATGGGGGAGGGGCAGAGAGAGAGAGAGAGAGAGAGAGAGAGAGAGAATCCCAGGCAGGGCTCAAACTCACAAGATCTGAGTGAGATCATGATCTGAGCCAAAACCAAGAGTTGGACGCTTAACCAACTGAGCCACCCAGGGGCCCCCAAGATAATGCATTTAAAATGGTCATTTAATGCATTTAATGCAGGTAGTCCGGTCGATGTACTGTTTTATAGCTTTCTCACTTTGTAACATATTGAAGACCCTTCCTCAGATATGGTGCTTGTGTTTATTTATTTACTCAGGTATTTAATTAGAAAATACTAATTTTCTAGAACCAAATGCATATAGTCTCCTGTCAACCTGGAGAGATTCTTACTGCTGTCTTTGCAAGAACATTTGTAGATAAGTGATGCAGGAGACTTTTTTTCTCTTCTAAATGGGCCAGCCTTACCATTTTAAGAAATATTGAATTAATAGTTCAAACATCAAAATGGAAGTCACAAGTTGTCATTCACTGATTCTTTCAATCGACCAGAGTTCACTAGGGTGGAGATGAGCACCGAGTAAGGTAGGCATCGGAGCATGTGTGAAGGGGGTGGGGACACAGAGCAGGGGAACTAAATAGAGTCCTTGTCCTGACCACCTCCAGGGATCTGTCTCCTCGCTCTGGCCCTCTGGTGGGTAGAGGGCACTTTCTCATGTCACGCCAGAGTACAATGCCAGGGCTTCCCAAGCTGTTATACAGGTAGAGGGAGGAAGGAGATGGAAGGGGAGCCCCGAAGTAGATTCTGGGCTGTGTTTCTGTCTCCTCTGTTCTAATTTCATATCATGCTATTCTGACTCTGATTCATTGACTCATGCCTTGTTCTTCAGTTCTCGTATCTGTAAAATGGAAGGACACAGACGGTCGCTCCTTTCCTGCAGCGACTATTAGGACTGGTAATTAATAAGTCATACTTCAGAAGCATTTTAATCTCACAATTGAAAAGCAGAGAAGGGGCTCAAAGTATGGTTCAGATACTCACTACATTTGATCATTTCTTTTCAGATTATGTTCTTCCAAACAGGCGTAGATGTTTTCAATTTAATGATTCAACTCGACTATATTTATTGATCACCTATTACAAAAAAGACTTTAAAAAAAGGAGACTTCACCTTTGCCCCTCAGTTGGTAAATTGAACTACTTTCAGATTGTATTTGTGTGCTCCCAAAGGGATCTGTTTGTCTGATTGAATATGTAAACTAACATTCGTATCACGAATTGGATCCTTATCTATTCTCCTACGTACACCCCACAGAGAGGTCAGAAGAAATTCAGAAAATTTTTTTTAATGTTTATTAATTGTGAAAGAGAGAGAGTGGGGCAGGGACAGAAAGAGAGAGAGAGAGAGAGAGAGAATCCCCGTGCTGATAGCTTAGACCCTGACACGGGGCTTGATCCCACAAACCATGAGATCATGACCCGAGCTGAAATCAAGAGTTGGATGCTTAATCGACTGATCCACCTAGGCGCCCCCATAAAGAAATTCAATTCTTAGTATCTGACTTTAGTCTAGTAAAGACTTCCGAATACAAGGTATTTCCAACAGAAAGGGGAATCTTCATTGTTCCTACTTGCTAGCCAGTGACTGGAGTGAAATGGGAGAGGAAGAAAGGAGGGCGTAGAGAGGGTGGTGTGTTGACTCTTGGAGAGCTACTGTTATCAGTAAGAACTCAGTAATGTCTCACATTCTTCCTTCTTTTTTTGCCCTGGGCTCATTCAAGCTTTTGCCGGGATTGGTAGCCTATCCTATTATTTCAAGATTGAAATCAGGATATGAGGATGAGGCATCGTGTTTACTTTTAGCCTCAGTCTCTAATAAGGTTTCCACTGTTTCACTAGAGACAGTCTCCAATGTGATACTCGCCCAACATTTCACTGGTATACTCCAAATCTCCACGCAGGGTTACAGACCTAGTTTAGCTGCCTCCATTTTCCTCTGCGGCAGATAAAGCTGAGATCGCCACATCAGAAGCAGTTCAACCAATCATTATGTGTAAACCTCAGCCTGTTTTTGTAATGCAATCCTTCTGGGAGTAATGACACAAAAGATACGAATAGGGAAGATCCTGAGCCTGCCAAGGGCCCAAATCATTTGTGGCAACAGGGCCACAGAACCTCTCTCATTGGAAGTAGAATAGTTGCTCTAGTGGTAACCAAATGCCCTTCTTTGGGACAGTATTTCAAGAGGATAGAGTATATATGTATTGTACAAGCATATACAATAGCTTTGGAAGATAATTATCAGTAGCATGCAGGGAAGCTGGAACGCAAAAAGATTGAGTACTGTCTAGAAGATGACGTGACAAATCTCAGTAGAAGCAGTGACTGCCCAGGCCTGGGATCCTTCATCCTCGCCATGAGATAGCACAGCCCGTGTGAAGACAGGACGGGTGAGTTTTCCAGCACAACATGGTACTTTATTTCACCATCGCAGACTGCTGGGAAATCTCCAGAGTCCCTGGCAGCTGCGTCTCGTCTTTAATATGAAGCCTGGGGGGAAGAGAAAGAGAGAGAGACTCATAATTCACAAGAGGCGCAGCCATAAGAAAGTCATCCTGAGTAACTGAATTGGACACCGAGGGGGAGCTGCTATTCCATTCCTAAGTCAAGAATGCTTTTTGTCTTTCCTTCTCTCCTTATCGGCCGTGTCCTCATGAAAAGATCATTTATGGGTGGTGGAATGAGTGCATGAGAGCCGGCTTCTGTTTCTTCCCCTTTCTCCCCCCATTGCTGCTGTCCGTAAGAAAGACACTTTGTTAAAAACTGAAACAGCAGATGCAGCTCAGATATTATCTGAAATAATTTTGGGGGGAGGGAGTATTTTATCTCAAATTTGTCCAGAACTGTTTTTGCGTTGGAAATAGTTCTACTGCTGATACAAATATGCTGAAAAGTGGAGAGACTCATACCAAAGAAGTCGTTTGTGTGTATCTTTAAACTAAGGTAGGACGGAAAGAACTGATGATGTCAATTAAAGATTCAAGGAAGAAACGGACGTAAAATGGTGTCACGGGCTAGAGTGAATCGGAAGACGTAGGATTAATAAAAAGTGCTGAGTGAAGCATGAACTCGGGAGGAACTCGGCAAGTGCAAAAGTAAGATTTTTATTAAGTATGTAGAGTTAGAAGTAGGTAGAAGAAAAAGGTGGTGAGGTCCTGGACACACTGAAGACCAGGCTTAAGACTTCAGACTGCTTCGACAACATTTAGTTGCTACTCATGGTCACGTTTGTGGAACATGTTTTAAATATAGATAATAAACAGGAAAATCATTTATAGTCCCGCCAGTCATGGGATAATGATGGTGAACATTCCGATGCATTTCCTTTCACATTTTTTTATTTTTTATTTTATTTTTTTGCAAATTTGTTGTCCCAGCTTAGGTTCCCCAGAGGCAGGTCTTGGGACAAGCATTCAAGTGCAAGGAGGTGATTCCAGGAAACACTGACAGGGGAGCAGAAGTAGTAAGATACAGAAGGCAAGGAAGCCCCAAAAGGGGCATGTTTTCAAATGAGTCTGTTTGAATACAGTCATGCTGGCTAACTCAGAGCTGTCCCACCAAGGGGTAAGGAAGTTAGAGCATTTGTCCACTAATTCTTGTTGGTTGAGAGTTGATTTGGGGACATTTACTCTCTGAATGGTTCTTTCTGGGCCTAAGCAGAGACTTGCAGGTATTAGTAGCAAAAAGCCCTCAGTACGTAGTGGGAACATGGGTGCTGCACGAATACATGCAAATTATATTTTAAAAAATAATTTTAAGGTTTGTTTATTTATTTTAAGAGTGAGAGAGAGAGTAGGGGAGGGTCAGGGAGAGAGGGAGAGAGAGAATCCCAAGCAGGCTTCACACTGTCAGCACTGTCAGCACAGACCGTGACGTGGCGCTCGAACTCAGAAACTGCGAGATGATGACCTGGCCCCAAATCAAGAGGCGGATGGTTAACACATTGAGCCAGCCAGGCACCCCAAAATTGTATTTTTATTTATAAAATAGATGTCTGTGCATCAGACTCTGCACTACGTGTTTTGCTTGCATTAGCTCCTACAATTCTCACAGAAGCCCTGTAAGGCAGATGCTACTTTTATCCCCCGAGGGTTAGAGACTGGAATTAGAGGCTGGCAGAAGTAGATACGAGATATCTTTAAATAATTTGGGGGGGGAGGGAGTATTTTATTTCAGATTTGTCCAGAACTGTTTTTGCGTTGGAAATAGTTCTACTGCTATAGTTACACTCCCAGAGATCAAATACCTGAAGTCACAAAGAGATGATACACTCTTCCAAAGAGTTTTAGTGATAGCCTCACTCACCCATTTCCTGTCTTCTGCACATTTTCTCCTCTTTCTGTCAACAAGATTTTTTCTTTGCGATTATAGACGTCTTCTCTGTTTTCAGAGACATTTGTTGAAAAACAAAACGAGACCTTGAGACATAAAAGATCTGTAACGGACACCTGTCAGCTGTGCCTGTTAGCATCCCCTCCCCCATGCCCTTTCGGTACAATGCCTTATCTCATTTGGGGTAAGATGATCCACCCCTTCTCCTTGTAGTTTTTTTTTTTTTAATATTTTTAATTTTATTTATTTTTGAGAGAGAGAGAGCATGAGCAAGGGAGGGAGGGCGGGAGAGAGAGAGAGAGAGAGAGAGAATCTGAAACAGGTTCCAGGCTCTGTGCTGACAGCACAGCACAGCGCAGCGCAGCTCAGACCCAATGTGGGGCTCAAACTCACAAACAGTGAGATCATGACCTGAGCCGAGGTCGGACGCTTAACCAACTGAGCCACCCAGGTGCCCCTGAAGATTTTTTTTTTAATTTTTTAATGTTTATTTATTTTTGAGACAGAGAGAGACAGAGGGTGAGTGGGGGAGGGGCAGAGAGAGAGGGAGACACAGAATGTGAAGCAGGCTCCAGGCTCTAAGCTGTCAGCACAGAGCCCAACGCGGGACTCGGACTCCTGAACTGCGAGATCATAACCTGAGCCGAAGTTGGACGCTCAACCGACTGAACCACCCAGGCGCCCCTCTCCTTGTAGTTTTAATGGGCTGCCAAACCAGTCTTCAGTCTACAGAGATGAGCAGGAGATCCAGACATGACCAGCCATAGTCTTCATACGTGGCCACAGTAATCGGCTAGAAATGTGTTCATGCGTTGGGCTGAGCCAGTTAGTCTCTCCTGGGGCCTTTATATCAGGCTTTGCAGGAGGAAGCTGGTGTCCCTACACTGAGAGGATATAACCCAAAACTGCCTGAACCATGCTCCATTTCCTCTCTGCAGCAAGCTAGAGCAAACCCATGAGCAGGAGCAGAGAAAGGAAACAGAGCAGAGAGATGAAAAGAAAAAAGAGAGAGATCTGACTGCATTGCTAAGTCCCTCATATCTCCTGACGTCTGGGCTCTCCACTGTAAGAAGCAAATAAATAGTAAACCAATAAACAATAAGCCTACTCTTTCCTTCTACCCTGCCTTCTTTTTTCTTTCGTCCTTGTTTACTTGTTTGTTCGTTTAGAGCGAGTTTGACCGGGGTTTCAGGTTTCTTGCCACCACAGAGTCCTGACTAATTCAGGACCAAGTACACCTTGACCGGGAGGTGTGTTTGTGACCCTTAGGTCATATATCGATATAAGAGAACTGTGGGTGGCGAGAATCAAGAGGAATCTTTTTCCACTGCTCACAATTTTACTTGCCTCCATGATTCCCAGGTTGACTCCAGCTCTCTGAGGCATGAAGGAGGCATTCGCCTTCAGGAAATATTGAATTGCAACAGCAACAGGGAACACGGTTTCCTATTGACTCCTGCCGCTGCCTGCAGCTTTCGATGGCATTCTTCAATAGGACACTCGCTGATCAGGATGGTCTGGTTTCTCCCCTACTCTTGCAACCCAAGGACATGAGAACTCTAGTTTTAGGGGAAATAAACTAATAATTCTGTGAATTCTAACGCTGGCTCAAGGAGATTTTGGTTTTTGTGATCTTCCAAAGATTCAACAGATCTAAAGTCTCAACATGCTATTATTAATCTGGAAGCAGTAAGACATCCTTGAAATAATAGCTGCTTTTTATTAAACATGGTATGCGGGCACTGTCCACTTGGGCTTTGCGTATGCTGTCATACCATAACCGTCAGAGAATCCTGCAAAGTAGGTTTTAAGCCAGTTTGGTTTTCTAGGAAGAAGATGCTGAGAGTTACAAGTGCAAATGTTTTATTGGGGTGTGGTGTTAGTGAAAGAAAAAGGGAGAAAGGAGGGTTGGGCAGCTGGAGTTGCCAGACGGTAATGTGGATGCTGCAATGTCTCTGTTAGTTCAGTGGGGGATCTTCAGAGCCAAGACCAACTCTTAGAACTTCTTGTATTGGGTGAAAACGGCCTAGTCTTTGTACGTCAGCCTGGCTCATTCACTGGCTGCGATTTGTCTGGAGAAGGGGGTGACCTCCTCTGGAAAGCTGGGAGAGACTCTGAGGAGTCTCAGCTGGCCACATTCCTCCCAGTTGGACAATGAGTTCTTTCTTGAAGGGGGTATCCAAGCAGCAGGTTTTCAGGTCTGCCATATCACACAATCCAAATCCCACAATGGGGATTGCCTTGGGCTATAAAAACCTCCCTTATGAACCAAATGACGGAGTACACTGAAATACTGATTTGAGGGCCTCATCAATCTGTCGGTGCAATGAAATAGGGATTGTTCTAGATCAGCATTTCTCAACCTTTTTTTTTTTTCTATTATTGCTCATCTCCCCTTTCACCCCAAGCTTCTTAGACATTTTTTCCTAATTGTCCTCCCCCCAATGAAAATTTAACATCATAGATATATTGTGTATATGTTTATGTACTATATGTATACGTGTACTTTGTGCATAAAAAGAGTAAGATTTTTTTTCATCCTCCAAGGATCAATTTTCCTTCCCTTGGGGAAAATATCACTCCATTAAAATGCATGTTCTATTAAAAGAGACAAGACCGGCTTTGTCAGTTAAGTATCTGATTCTTGATTTCAGCTCAGGTCATGATCGCACGGTTCATGAGATCGAGCCCTGCACTGGGCTCTGTTAGCATGGAACCTGCTTGGGATTCTTTCCCTCTCTCTCTGTCTCTACCTGCTCACCTCTCAAAATAAAGAAATAAAAACTTGGAAAAAAGATAAAAAAGACAAGGAATGTAACAACCAGATGCAAAATATAGTCCAGAATTGAATACCAGGGTTGTATAAATCAGCCATGAAGGGCATTTGGGGGGCACATGAGAAATTTTAATATGGACTAAACACTTTTGTTAGGTGTAATGGTGTTATTTTGCCTGTGCAGGAAAATGTTCTTATTTTTTGTAGATGCATATAAAAGTAAAAAACAAGAAAGAAATATTGGTTTGTTGAAGATATCTTTATATATTTCTAATGTTTATTTATTTATTTTGAGAGAGAGAGAGAGAGTATGTGAGTGGGGAGAGAGAGGGAGAGAGAGAATCCCAAGCAGCCTTTGTGCTGTCAGTGCAGAGCCGGACATGAGGCTAAATCTCACAAATCATGAAATCATGACCTGAGCCAAAATCAAGAGTTGCTCACTTAACCCACTGAGCCACCCAGGTGCCTCAAGATGTCTTTATTATTAAGCAAGTTTTCTATATGACCGGGGTTCCCTTCTTTGCTTCTCTTAGCCATATTTCTGTTAACAGTGAAGTTTAGCATCAGAAGTGGAATAATTGGCCTTTGCGGGAAAGCTCTGGATTTGGAACAGCTGAAGAGTGTACACTAATGACACTGATTCTCCTTAAGTTAACTGAAAAGTCCTTATAAGAGAAGAAAAATTTTTTTTCCAGAGACATTGGATGAAACTGGTTTATAAAATTTTACATGATTTCTTTCAGATTTGAGGTATTTCATTCATTGAGGAGTAAAACCTATTTTATCAAATAGTGTCATGAAATCTTTCTCCCAATTACAATCTATCATCATCTTATGAAAAGAACTTTGGATGACAACTGAAAATATGCAGGAAGCTACACAATTTTAAACAATTCTTCTAGGGGTTATGTAAGCAACGTATTTACAGACTCCTGGGCTAAAATAATACATTTCAAGAAAAGAAGGCCCTCTCTTTGCATCTCTTTGGCCTCTTTTCTTCCTGGAAGCCAATGACTAATTACAGGCACCTGAGCAGGACTCCAGGCAAGATGGCAGCCCTTTGCTTTTCTGGTGAGAACCAAGCTTATTTTGATAATGTGTTCTTTTTTTCTCTTCTCCGTGGTAGATTTCCACTGTCACACAGCCATGAGCACACCACTAGGACTCAAGAATCTTATATAAAGCTGCAACCGCTTCTTGCAACTTTTCTCCCCCGCAGTTTACAAACCCCACTCCTCGGGTCCCACAGACCCCCTTCCTGCTCACCGGTAGGTGCATCATTCCAAACGGCAAAGAAGTCACTTTTGTTATTTCCGATCAGCATTATATTGAAGAGTCCAATGTGAGGGCCTGTATGTTTTTTCAGACAGGATGAATCATAGGCACGTTGCTTTTTTGAAGGGTGTCTAAATCATTTCACGCAGCACGCCTTTAAACAAAAGCCCTCCCATAAGGCCAAAGCATCTGACATGATATACGTTCTTCCAGATTTCTCGAGAGTCTGAGCTCCCCGAGGCACGTTGTGCCCCACCTCTCAGGTTTTCTTCCCCTACTTGATTTGCTGGCATGTCTCCCCATCAGGTCCTGCATATCATTCTCATTACCGCTGACTCTGATTGTCTAGTCTCGGCCAAACTTGGAAAATTCCTAAGAGGAATGTTCTACTCATTTTCAGGCCAGGAGTAGAATTCTAACAAGATTTGTTTGTTGCTTGCAGATGGAGTCTGGGACTCTTGGGAGATGATGACAGTCAGCTGTCTGGGTTTAGACGGCTCCATGTCTCAAATCTCAAGCCGTCACCTCACTCTTAACTCTGGCCCTACATTTCCAACTGTTTACTGAGCATATTCTGTTTGAAAACCCACCGTAAAGTCAAACTCAAGGTGTCAGAGATGGAACTGCTATTGCTACCCTTTAATACTTCCTGCGTGGGTTGCTCTACCTGATTAAGCTTCCTGTAGTGCTATTTGGATCCTTTCACACTTGTTTGCTCAAAAGCTTTTGGTGGGGAGCTGTCGGGAGGGCTCAACTGGTTGAGTGTCCAACTTCAGCTTAGGTCATGATCTGATGGTTCATGAGTTCGAACCCCGCATCAGGCTCTGTGCTGACAGCTCAGAGCCTGGAGCCTGTTTCAGATTCTGTTTTTCCCTCTCTCTCTTCCCTTCCCTTGCACATGCGCTCGCTCTCTCTCTCTCTCTCTCTCTCTCTCAAAAATAAATACACATTAAAAAAAAAAGCCTTCAGTGGTTCACCATTGTCCATAACGTAAAACACAAATTCTTTTCCTGATAGTCTAGGTCTTGATACTCCAGTTCGACTGGTCAATTTAATGTTGCTCAAGGAAGCCTTCTACTTGATTCTATCAAGTTTGTGGTTAAATGTTTCCACATTCAGGATGTTTTGTCTACTTTTCCCTTTTAATTTTTCCTATCGATATTTATATTGTTCTTCAAATTTAAGCCAGCAATCTGTGTGACTTCCCCCTGGTTTTCCTGAACTCTCTATTCCAGCGTCACCACAAGGAAGGCTTAACACTCAAATTAATATTATGACTCAACCCTTGCCCCCCGGTGTCCAAATCCAAACCTGCTTTATTTTTCTCTATAGCAGTTACTACCGTACATTATTTATTCATGAATTGTCCATCTGCCCCCACAGCAGCGGGGATTTTTGTCAGTTTAGTTCATTGTTGTAGAATCAGCAACTAGAACAGGGACTGGCGCATAACAGGCACACGATAAACATCTATAGACTAAATAAATGGACGAAGGAACTCTGAAAATATTTGAGGGTATTTAGCATGTGTCTGTCACCTGGCTCCAGGGCTCTGAAGAGGTGAGTATGGACCAAATGGGGTTCTTTTAGTAACCTACAATCTTGTGGGGAAAAAATGTGAAGGGCAAAAATGGAAGTGCTTGCCAGGTTCAAATGGAGCATGTTTTAGGAAAGAGAATCAATATTATTGAGCCCCTATTATGTGTAAAAGATGCATTCACATATCTGGGTTCATTGAAGCCTCACAGCGAGGCAGTCTGGAAAGTTCTATCATTCCCATTTTTGCAGATAAGAAAACCGAAGCTCAAGAAAGTTAAGTAATTCTCCCCAAATTTAATGCTAAAGGGTGGTTAGAAATCAGAAGGGATTTAAAACCAGATCTTCTCTTGCAAAAATCAGGACATTTCGCCCAATATTGGGCTGCTTCTCAGGATATTAGGGAGCAAATATACTGAGCTTAACCTGAGGAAGGCGTCGTGAAGCGGGTACTGTTTGAGTGACGGATGAGAAGTACATCACAGTGGAGAAAGGCATGGCAGGGTAGTGACCCTCCGTCACTGCGCAAACCTCCCAGCCCACCTGCATACAGCCCACAGGCTTTCCCCTTTATGACTGACCGTCCATTCCCTTCTGTAATATTAACATATTCAACAGACACTTGTTAAATACTGTGTGCCAAGCAATGTTTTGTACTCTGATGCTATAGTAGTGAATAAAACAAATCCCCTATTTCCATGGAGTTTTTATTCTCTCAATATTTTGTATGATATTGAGAGAAAACAGAATATTTCAAACTTAGAGACCTCAGATTAGAGTTATGGCTTCATCGTAGTCCAGCTAGGGACCTGGGAAAGGTCATTTAAACTTTGCGAATCTCAATTTCCATATTTGGAATAGAAATAACTACCCATCTCACCAAAATATGATGTTGTGAGACACAGATAAGATGAAAATATTTTGAACCATGGAGCACCAGACCTTGTGTTTTGTTAAATCTAACATACACTACTGAGTGAAGAAACACTGTTATTTTGTGTCCCGTTAAGAAAGAAAAAAATCCCACCAATTACAGCATTGCATTGATTACAACCCATCCTGATTTCAGAGATGCCAAAATTGGGAAGAAGTTATGCATCTTAGAATTGTTGAAATATGGCACAGGGAAGTTATTATTATCGTTCCCTATGGGATGTAGCATATGGTACATGTTCAGAGAAAAATGGATTTAGCAAGATACACTGAAGTAGATCAATGAGACAAGTGTTAAAATATTTCTTAGAGATTTTCAAGTGTTTTCACATCTTTGGAAACATTTTTTTTTCCTGGATAAAATCATTGCAGCCATTTTCTATATTACAGACTTTTATAGCTCCGATCACCTATTTTCCCTTGAGCAGAGTCCCAGAACACTACCTATAGATTATTATATGGGAGAGAAACGAGGTTTTTGCTTGTTTAAAAAAAATCTCTGAGTCACGTCCTTATACTACCTAATTGCCTTAGTAACCACATTGTATATGAAAACTTGCTTCAGGAAAAGTGGTGCTCTACTAAAATAGTAATAATAAAAAAATCATACGAGCATTGCTAATGATGTAACTGAGTGTTTTCTCTCTCTCCTCCCTTCCCTCCCTCCTTCTCCCTTCTCCTCTTTCTCTTCTGCCTCACCCTCTTTCTTTTGCTTTGGCTCTTAGGAAGGTCAAAGACAGATCTGGAGTTCTTTATGAGGTTCTAACTTCAATTTCAACCTCTTTTTCTGACCCTCATTATTCCTTTCCCCCAAATCCTAATCTATTTTTCCCCAAAACTTTATTATAAAAAATTTTCAAATATCTAGGAAAGATGAAAGACTTTTATCAGTAAAATCCATATACCCACCATCTGGATTCCATAATGACCTTTTTATTATCCTTGCTTTCTCACATATTATCCATGTGGCCATCCCTCTTCTATTTTTTCAAAGTAAATTGCAAACATCTATGCACTTTACCCCCAAATATTTTAGTATGCATATCATTCACTAAAGCTCAATATTTTGTTATGCTTCCTTTTGTTTTTATTAAATTAAAAGTTACATAAAACAAAGTGCACTTACCTCAAGCATACCATCCAGCACTTGTGTAACACAAATTCTTATCAAGATACAGAATATTCCCATCAGGCCATCCCCACAACCTCAGAGGCAACTACTTTCAGAGATTTTTTTTCCCTACCCTAGATTAGTTTTACCTGTTTTACAACTTCGTATAAATGGGATCACACAGTAGGTACTCTTATATAAGTCTTCATTCGCTCAGTACAACATTTCAAAGATTCATTCACACTATTATGTGTATCAGAATTTGTTTCTTTGTCTTGCTGATTGGTATTCCATTGTGTGAGTGGATCTCAGTTTGGTTGGCAATTAAAGCTCCTATGAATGTTTTTGTACAAGTCTCTTTGTGGAAATGCTTTCATAACTCTTGGCCACACACCCAGGAGTGGAATTGCTGGGTCTTAGGGTAGATGCATGTTTAGTTTCTTAAGAAAACGGTCAGACCTTTTCCCAAAGTGGTTGTGTCACCAACAGCATTTGAGAATTGGGGCTGTTCTATGTTCTCCCAACATTCAGTGTTGTCGGTCATTTTTATTTTAGCCATTCATGTGAGTAGTAATATTCGCTGTCTTTAATTTGTATTTCTGTGATGAATAATGATGTTGAGAATCTTTTAAACTGCTTCTGAGCCATTAATGTATCTTTCTTTGTGAAGTGTCTATTCAAGTCAATCCAAGTTGAGTTGCTTGGTTTTTTTATTATTATTATTATTTTATTTTTGAGGCTTAGTTCTTTACAGAATCTAGTACTAGTTCTTTGTCAGATGGATACATGTTTTGTTTTTTTTTTAAGTTTGTTTATTTTGAGAAAGAAGAGCACAAGTGAGGGAGACAGAATCCCAAGTAGGCTCCACACTGCCAGCACAGAGCCCAACTCAGGGCTCGAACTCACAAAGCTCATGAAGTGAGCCTAAGTCAGGCTGTTCAAACGACTGAGCCACCCAAGTACCCCTGTCAGATACATGTTTTTACAAATATTTTATATTGATCTGTGGATTGCTACTTTAATTAATACTTTAATTAAAACTAAGAGCAAAAGATTTAAATTTGGTATAATCTGATTTATTAAGTTTTAAATAGTTATTGCTTTTTGTATCTTGTCTAAGAAACCTATGCTTATCAGAACTTGTGAAGATACTCTCCTCCTTTTTCTCCCAAAAGTTTTAGTTTTCACTTTTACATTTAGCTCTGTGATCCCTCTTGAGTTAATTGTGAATTGTGTAAGAAGTCAAGGTTCATTGTTTTTCAATTTGGGTACCCAGTTCTGTATCTAAACTATTTCTTCCTATTTTATTTTATTTTATTTTAAAATTTTAATTTAACTTATTTTAATTTAATGTTAATTCCAGTATAGCTAACATGAATTTTTTTTGTATTATGTACACCTTTGTAAGACCCATTAAATATTTTGGGGCGGGGGGTGCCTGGGTGGCTCAGTTGGTTAAGCACCTGACTTATGATTTCGACTCAGGTCATGATCTCATGGTTGGTGAGATGGAGTCTTGAGTCGGGCTCTGCACTGACAGCATGGAACCTTCGTGGGATTCTCTCTTGTCCCCTCACTCTCTCTGCCCCTCCCCTGCTCACACACTCTCTCTCTCAAAATAAATAAATAAACATTAAAAAAATTAAATATATTTTTGGAACAAGCAATAAATAGATTCTGCCTAAAGATCAGAGAATGCCTTCATGAGTCCCCTGTGGCACTGTGATGGGTAAATATTCCACCAACATAGTCATATTTGAATACGGTCTCCTATCCCTCCAATAAAAGGTGCCCTGTGTGCCCTTTAGCCTGGCTTTGATATTCACCTTCCTATCTCTCCAAAAAAAAGGGCTGTCTACACTCACTTGCCCATGATAGTTAGCTTGTTCTTACCTGGTCTTTGGAGATGCGGCAGGAAGACACTTAGGATTGTCTGCTGGGTCTGGAATGGTCTCAGTGGATTTTTATTGGCTTCCAGGGCTCATCTTCAGCACTTTGGAAGGACATTTGTGCTGGAGAACTTTTTGACGATGGAGATGTTAGACTGCGATGAGATCTAGAGACAGAGCAAAGCTGTGCTCTGGTATTTTTGGGGAAGGTGATTCTGGTTCCCCGTTTCTGAACAGGCACCTGGGGCCCGAGGAACCTTTCCTTTATTCCCTTCTGAACTGTTTTCCCTTCCTTCCCCCCAACCTCCCCCACCTTTGTTCAGCCAAGAGAATACGCTTTGGAATCAGACCTTAGTATATGGTATATATTTCTATATTGACTTATAAAAGTTTTTTTTTTTTCTGGTTTTAAAAGTAGCATAAGCCCATCGTCAAAAACTTTGATAATACACATAACATACAGGAAAGAAAGTAAGAATCATCTATAATCTAACACCCAGAGATAAATGATGACCCTTTTCGTCAACTCTGATTTTGAATCTTTGCTCTCTTACTAGCTTGAGGTTTTTTTGAGTGTCATCTTCCAACTGGGAAATAGGGATAGTAAACTTCCTTCCCGAACAAGCTATAAAAACGATGGTACTGAAGGGTGTAGGATGTGAGTGGGTGGCAGGGAAAAAATCTCAGTTCCGTCTCTCCTCCATTTGAAGTCCTGTTATGAAATTCCTTTAAAGCAGGGGGCACCTGGGTGGCTCAGTTGCTTAAGCACTCAACATCGGCTCAGGCATGATCTTCTGGTTCGCAGGTTCAAGCCCCACATCGGGCTCTTTGCTGTTAGCATGGAGCCCACTTTAGACCCTCTGTCTCCCTCTTTCTCTGCCCCTCCCTCTCTCGAAAATAAATAAGCATTAAAAAAATAAAAATAAATTAAATTCCTTTAAAGCAGGCAAATGGAAGAGTGGTTGCCAAAAGCTAAGGGTGAGAGAGGGGTTGATGACAAAGGGGCAAATGGGAATTTGGGGATGATGAACTCTTCTGTACCTTGGTGGTGGTAACTACACACTGTGTGTGATGTTTAAAACTCATAGAACTCTACGTTGAGAGGGTAAATTTTATAATATGGAAATTATACTTTAATAAACCTGACTTAGAAAAATATCCCTTTAAACACAAAGTCTTACATTTCTTCATTGATTTTAAATTGGTCCTTCTAGCTCCTCTCAGTCTTGCCCCTCCAGTGTCTCTTTTTTCTAGGCTCTCAAAGCTTTTTACCTTCCTGATGGTACTCTGAATGCTTGTTTAGCTCTGCTTTCAATTGTCATACTGGATTCTTTGTTCCCTGTCCCCAACTTTGCTGCATATTTTATCTCTCTCTTTTGAATCGACACTCTGTTGAGCTAGGCTCAGCTGTGCTTAACAAACAAAATGTATGGCTGTCTCACTCGCTCTTTTTGTGCCAGTAAAGGTCTCATCAGGGCAGCTAATTAATTACAATGAGTGAGATAAGAGAAAAGCTGATCCCGAGTCCTTGTGTCAACAGTTAAACAGAAATCCTTTAAATCTTCTAGATGGTTCCTTCTACTATGAACAAAGGACTTGGAACAGTTAAAAAAAATTTTTTTAACGTTTATTTATTTTTGAGAGAGAGAGACATACACACACAGAGTGTGAGTGGATGAGGGGTAGAGAGAGAGGGAGACACAGAATTCGAAGCAGGCTCCATCCGGGCTCGGAGCTGTCAGCAGAGAGTCCGAGGTGAGGCTAGAACTCACAAACTGCGAGATCATGACCTGAGCCGAAGTCGGACGCTTAACTGACTGAGCCACCCAGGTGCCCCTGGAACAATTTTTATACTGAAAACTACGTTCAACATAGTTCACAGTGCAACTTGTGATAGCTCTTTTAAAACCGATTCAGTTACTTGAAGTATGTGCCCATCACATATCCTGAACGTTCCAGGATGGTGTGGAGTTCAAAAATCCCATGCCAAGTTCTAAGACATGAATTTTCTACGGAAGAGACAACCTGTCTTGATTTGGGTTCATAAAATCTAGTTGCCAGATTCATAAAGGTATTCATTTGTATTTTACCCATTTTTCTGTTCTCTGAGGAGTCACTGAGCACCGAGTACTGAGTGCCAGGATCTCCAGCAGGCTCTGGAGAAACAGAAATAAACAACATCATTCTTGAGAAACTCACGTTGCTCAGTCTGGGGGATGCACAGTCTAACAAAGGAGTTCAGTGTCTCCACAGGACAACTGCAAACAGGAAAAGTCCAGAGAGAAGGCACCTCAGGCACAATACGATGTATTGAGAAAACTTTTAAACTTTATCGTACACATGTATATATTTTCATTACATAAATAACATAGCCTTGTTTTCCAACGCTGCTGTTAGGAAGGTTTCATTAGACAGCTGTCTGTGAAAAGGTACTACTTACATGAATATATAATATTGTATGTATTTATCTATTTGTTAACAGGAGAGATTGCACTCTATTCCCAGGGCTTTTGCTAGCATTCCTTTCGGTTAGGAATCTTCCTCTGACGAACATGCCCACATTGCAATTACTTCCAATAGCAGCTGGTGTGTCCAGACTTCTGCCAAACGCCAGGTAATTGGCACACACCCTTTCTGTGGCTCGTGGAGCGGGCATTGTTCTCCCCGTGTTGCAGAGTGGGTGGAAAGCGGGTTTTAGAGGGGGCGAGGGACTAGCCAGAGCCGCCCGTCTGCTGGAGGTGGAGGGAAGATCTAATCTGTGTCTGCCTGACTGGAGGCCGTGCGCTCTTCTCCACGCCACACAGCCCTTCATTGTCGGGTGTTTCTAGCTGAGTATCTGGCATGCATTTATTTAAATCTCTGTGGCTACTGGAAAGGAAAGTGAGAAAGGGGGAAGTAATTAGGATGCGGCTACTGCCAACGCAGCCCTGGTAATCCAATATCCTCGCTGCAGCCAGAGCCATCCATTTAAGGCCAACCAGGCTGTGTCTCTCCACTCCTCAGAAACTTCTGGGGCTCCCATTGGCTTTAGGCACAGCAGCGCAATCCCATTTTTCGAGCTGCATGTATCCATACTCTCTCCTGTTCTTCCCTGGAGCTGCCTCAGCCTCACTGGCCTCTTCGTCTTTTCCTCCCTCCTACACTTCTTTTTCCCCTGGGCCTTTGTTCTGCAGCTCCTTTCCTTAGGAGACTCCCCTGAGCTCTGCCCCCTTCCCACTCATCCTGGTTCTCGGTGCTCTCTGGCTCCTCCTGACAGTCTGTCCTGCGGCACCAACCCTCCTCACCACTGCTCACTGGCGCACCTGCGTTGCCCCTTCCTGGAGGCCATCATGGGGTCGTCAGGACAGATAGACGCAATCTGATTCTGTGATACTGTTTCCTCCAGGCGACAGTTCTGGGAAGGCAGGGATGCTACAGCTCGCCCTTATCCTGGCCCTGAGCACTGTCTGGATAAAGAATAGGCACCTTCCCCCGCAAATTGTTGAAAGAATGAATCCTTCAGTCTTTCCTGTTAGTGCACTAGGTAGGTTAGGATTGCTTGCCCACATCCTCAGTGGGACCCCCTCTAGTCCCTGACTTGACCGATTATTTGATTATTTGTCTCTTCCCCTGAAGGCCCCTTAAAGTCAGAGTTCATGGTTACTTTCCTCCCCATTGTGAGCTTAGCACAGTACCCACACAGAGTATGCCCTCAATAAATTTTTGTTAAATAGACAACTTCGGGGCCTATTGACTTAAAGGGGAATGATTCAGAAGTCTGAGAATAAAGGCTACACACAGTGGCTCACTTGCTACTAATTCAAGTTTGTATTAATTTCACAAATCATCTAGCAGTGTTATTAGCCACTTCTGAGCTGAGTAAAACATTACAGCTGCAAACAATTCCCAAGGAAACTCTTCACACTGGCCCAAAGCCCCTTCCTGTGATGGAGTCAGCTCTCCAGCCAGTGAAGGCAGATTGCTTCTGCTCCAGGAAGAGGCCGATTTTCCACGAGAAGCCAAAGCTTCTGGAACCCTCGCTCACAGCACACCCTCAAGGGCGCGGGGAGGGGTCCTAGCAAAGTATGTATGCACGGGGCCAGATGGTTTTGTAAAATTAGCAAAAGTAAGATATTTTAAATCACAGTTAGTTAAGGTCCTGTGTCTCTCCACTCTGACTTCCCTTCTGTCAACTTGTCAGGGGGATTAGAGTGGCCATGGGTATCCTGAGGTTCTGGATAACAGAAAGTTGGGCTGGGGACCTGTTGGGTTTGGTTTAGTGGAATATATTCGTGTGATTGTCAGACATTTCTGTGTTACATCATGTCTAGTTATTTCATGATGGCCGGTGTTCCCACTGTTAGAATGACTTCGGAATACCCCTGTTGCCTGTGGTGACAATTTACCTGATGTTGTGACACCAAGGGGGTGGCTAGTATCAGTGAGGTTCCCTCTGAGAGTCACTTGCTTTGGTGCTGCAGACTGTGGGGTTATTGGTGGTGGTTTCCCCTGCGATCCTTATACTGGTCGATCTCTTGAAAATGGCCTTTTGATCTTTGCCCTCCTGGTCTAGCTGTGGTGGTGTCAGTTCCTAAGTCCCTGCAATTGTGTCCTTTTGGGAATTGCCTGAAGCACCCATAGAGACTTCTCTTTTCATGGCTGAACTCTGACCAGGTTACAAGGCCCTCCCTGTGGCCTCAGTACAACCTGCATGGCCAGGTTGATACCTCTAGATACTTTCTGTGCCTGTCACCCCACCTCGTTTCCTTTGTTCCTCTGGGGCACCCTGTGGAACTGACAGTCCAAGAGGTGCACTGCCTTCTCCCCAAGATGCAAAACAATCCCCCCAAAACTGTGCCTTGGAGAACAGACCATTCGTGGGAGAAAGTAAAGGCAGACAGCAGGGTGAGCAGGAAGCAGAGAGAGAAGAAAAGGGGAAGAAGATTACACGCAGAGTGATTAAGGTAGCCAATGACACGGGCTGTAGACGGATGGCTGAGAAAGAGGCAGAAAAGAGAACAAAGCTGAGATGTCCCCTTGCCAGATAGGCATGCGTGGATTCGGGTCAGTGGGCGCTCTTAGCCAGAGTGGGTGCACGCCAGGCACCAAGGGGAAGGGCACAGTGCGCCTCATGGCTCCTCCATCACTACACTGGTTTCCCAACCGGTTTCCCAGGGAGTGATCCTTTTCAAATGCAAGTCAGAGCCTGCCGCTCCTCTGCTCTCCTCCGCTCTGACCTCATTTCCCTCTCTTCTGTCCCCACCCTCAGTGGGTTTCAGCCAGAGTCACTGTTCTTCAAACATACTAGACAGAAGCGGCTGTCTGAGGGCCTCTGCTCAGGCCGTTCCCTCCGCCTGGAAGACTGGCCCCCAGAGGCCCTCCAGTTCCTATCTTGCACCTATCAGGTCACCTACTCACTCAGGCTCTCCTGGTCATGCCACCTAAAATGGCATCTCTCCCGATGCCCCCTAGCCCCTTTCCTTTCTCACGTAATGTGTATTCTATTTATTTCTGTTCTCTGTCGACTTCCACTAGAAGGTAAGCTCTGGGACAGGGATTTTTGTTTGCCCACTGCTGAATCTCTTTCTTCAAGAAGAGTGCCCGGCACATAGTAGGAACGTTTTAACTATGTGTTTGAAAGAACGACCTCACAAAGTAGGGACTATTATTAAGCATATCTTACAGAAGATAAAACTTGGGCTCACCAGTGTAACTTGTCCAAGGTCACATGGTGCAGTGAAAGAACAAGTGTTAAACTCAGACATGTCTGTTTCAAAAGCCTGTGCTTATAAATGCTTCATTGTAACACAATGAATACAATGAGGCTGAGCTGTCGAGCTCAGTAAAAGGAACTAGTTTCTCACATCAGCCTTTCTGTATGGTTAACCAGACCACAAGGCCTTCAGGTGGCCTTCCTGAGTTGCAAGGTTGACGGAGAGGGACAAAGAACAAAGTCATAACGCACGCGCTACGTGGGGAAGTGAAAGAACAGCTTCACCTCCATTTGGTTAAAAATAGGAATATGAGGGGCGCCTGGCTGACTCGGTTAAGCATCTGACTGGCTCAGGTCATAATCTCAGGATTTGTGAGTTCGAGCCCCACGTAGGGCTCCGTGCTAACAGGGTAGACAGAGCCTGCTCAGGATTCTCAGTCTCTTTCTCTCTCTGCCCTTCCCCCACTTACACTCTCAACAATGGAGTATTACTCAGCAGTCAAAAAGAATGAAATCTTGCCGTTTGCAACATTGTGGATGGAACTGGAGTGCATTATGCTAAGCCAAAGTAGTCAGAGAAAGACAAATTTTATATGACTTCACTCATATGTGGAATTTAAGATACAAAACAGATGAACATAAGGGAAGGGAAGTAAAACTAATATAAAAACAGGGAGGGAGACAAAACATAAGAGACTCTTAAATATAGAGAACAAACTGAGGGTTGCTGGAGGGGTTGTGGGTGGGGGGATGGGTTAAATGGGCAAAGGGCATTAAGGAGGACACTTGTTGGGAGGAGCACTGGGTGTTACTTGTAGGGGATGAATCACTGGATTCTACTCGTGAAATCATTATTGCACTATGCTAACTAACTTGGATGTAAATTAAAAAAAAATAATACTAAAAAACTAAAACATTAAAGAAAGAATAGGAATGTGAACCTCATCTGGGGTGTCTGGGAGAGGCAAGGGGCTGCCTCCTCAGAACAAGACCACTTGCAGGCAGGCCACACAGGGGCCTGGGGCACTAGCAGAGCCAGGGCACAAAAACAATGACAACAGCATCGTATGGGTAATAGCTGGCTATTTGATATTTTCAAAAACATGTGAAAGGTGTTATTGTGGGAAAAGACAGAACTTGCAGGACTTCCTTAGAGCACATGACTGATGGCATTGTTTCCATATCAAATTACACGTGAAGAGCGTCATTAACTTTTTGGTGCGCAGTCTCTGAAGGTCAGTCTGGCCGTGCGGATCCTGACTGATGGGGCCAGTGGACTCATTTTATCTATCATGGACTTTCCTAAAGGTTACCTGTGTGTGTGGTTTCCATTACATAATGGAAGTAAGTGGGGGCAAGAACAGTTGATTTGCAAATCCTTGAGGAATCATAGTGGTGCTTCAGGGAAGTTTGGTTCCATACTGTAATTTTAAAATCATAGGGGTGCCTGAGAGGCTCAGTTGGCTAAGGAGCTGACTCTTGATTTAGGCTCAGGTCATGATGTCACAATTGGGTTCAAGCCCCACATCAGGCTCTGTGCTGACAGTGTGGAGCCTGCTTTGGATTCTTTCCCTCCCTCTCTCTCTCTGTCCCTTTCCTGCTCATTCTCTATAAATGAATGAGTGAATGAATGAATGAATGAATAAACTTAAAAAGAATAATAAAATAAAATCAGACTTGGAAGTCTGAGGAGCTCCTAGCTTTCCTTCCTCATCTTCTGTCATGGCACCTATGTGACGCCTTCTCAGTTGCTTTCCCGAGCTCCTCTCCCTCAGCAATTCCTTCCTCCCTCTCCTGTGCCACAGATATTATGATGTTACCACGTTGCATCATAATCCTTTGATCACTTCGGATCCCCTGTGAGAGTCAGGACTCCTGAAAGTACATGGCTTATTCCTTATGGTACTTCGTGCAATCTTTGTATCCAGCACAGCTCCTGGAACACGCTGAGAGTTCTGACATTTTGCCAACGACAATTAAAACCAGACTCTGGAGGCTAGAGGAGTTTCTAAGGAAAAGATCTTCTTGGGTGAATTCCTTCATAAGACACGCCAGGTGCCTCGCGTTGTTTATATGAAATAGGTCATATTGGAGCGAGGGCTTCTAGAGCTCCCCATTTCTTGTTAGACTTCTGCTTGGCTGCTCTGTGACTCACAGCAGGAAGGAGAGGCATTGGTGCTACACTGTCCCCAATACCTCCCCCGGTTTCCCCCCCCAAACGAAAAATGATAAAAAACGGTCTTGAGGTCCCTTGGCTGTGGAGCCCATTCATCACCATTTCAGTTCCTTATTCTGTAAGAACCGTGAGTTGAAATGAGAGACTTATGTGCCCTTTAGATTCTAAAAACTCTGAGCTGTTGAGCCTACTCATGGGTGGTAACTGGCCTGTAACCCTGCTCTGCTCCCCGTTCTCTGCAGGGAGATCAGGCCTGGTTGCCTCAGAGCAGATCTGCACCCATCCAGTCCTTTGACCTTGCACTTTGTGACGTGCCTTTCCTTTTGCGAGGAGTGCATTTTCCCCATGACACCTCTGCCTTCTGCCGCCCCACGTCTGTGTTCTACTGCTGTAACCTTGATTCTGTGGATCGAGCCTGCTCTCAATGGCCATTTTAAGCAGATTCCATCCCTGCAAAAATGATAGGATAAATTTAGAACACTGCATATCCCATGATGCTATTTAGGTACTTTATTTTAAACCACATATGCTGGGCTTTTGTCTGTCTGCTCTCAGATCTATTCTCCACCATCCTCTCTCCTGGGCTTAACATTCTCGGGACTGCTTTCCCCAGGCTCCCTCACAGACCCGGTCAAAGAGGGCCAGTGATGGAACCCTGGAGAATGAGAGGAAGGAAGAAGCCAAGTTATGTCTCCCCTTCTCCCTGCTTCAGATGGTGTCCGCGGCATCCTATCGATTCTCCAGCCCCTGCTGTACGACCCTTCCTCCATGGTTCCAGCCTTAGCCTGGAAGGGCTGCAGTGGTTCTGGATTCTTCCTGATGGCCCCAGAACCCGGGTAACTCTGCTTTTTCCTTCGTCCCTCAGGCCTCAGGGTCGAGGGTGGCTCCCTTCTATCCTCTGGCCTCTTTAATTCTTCTCTCACCTGTGTTAAACTCCCTCCGCAGTTTCTAGTTCCTGCCTTCTGATTGGACTCTGACTAAAACACTCTGACTATATGTGTACATCATGCATACGCATGAACATGTGAATATTTATGTGACTACACATGCACGAAGATACATTTATGTATGAAAACATACCAAAGAAGATCTGGAAGTTTACACATGAGACTGTTAACAGTGGTTTTATGACTGGGAAAAGGAATGCAACTCGGCTGGTGTGAGATTGTGAAGGAGGATTGTAGCTTTTTAAAAATACCTTTATTGCAGTGTAATTAACATATATAAGACCATGAGTTTCATATGTATGTATCTGTGTTCTTTGAATTGTTTTATGATGAGCATATATTTGCATATTACTGATACAATATTTAAAAATAATTTAAAAATATTAATAGCAGGAGGCAAAACATCCAGAACGGTAGCTGAAGACTTCAGCCACGAAGGGAGCCCTCTGTAGATGATACCACCGTTCACTCACACAGCAGATGCTTTTTATTTACTGTGTGCCGGGCAACGAGTGTCCATCAGTGAACAATACGGGCATGACCCTTGCCAATATCACTTGCAGGAATTAAATACGCAATTATGTCAGTATTAATCAATTATGAGGAAGTAAAGAGGGCACTGTAAGGCCTCCTCAGTCAGGGAAGGTTTCCCTGAGGAAGTGACTTACCAGCTGAAATCTGTAAGAATGATGAGGAGAGAAAGCTTCCTTGCTGGAGGGAAATGGACAGACAGAATGGGATGGTAAGCTGGGTATCCCACTGCAGGCTTCCCTGGTTCCTGTTCTTAGGGAAACTGCTCAAATGATAGAGTTTGCTAGAAGGTGTTTCTCATTGGAATCCACAGTGGGATGTCAGTCAACTGGAAGTGTGCAGAGTTTGTGTGGAAGTGGTCTCCTAGTGCTGTGGCCATGCCTCCCCCAGTGTTGGATCCATTTTCTGCACCCCAGGTGGCTCTCACTAGGAGGAAAGGAAGCCAATGGCGTGGGTCCTTTGGTAGTTGACAAGGCTGGTTTGGAAGTGCCTCAAAAGCTAAGGATACCATGGAGTCAGCAGTGGTACCAAAGGTACCCATGTTCATCAACATCCCATCCTTTGATTGAAAACAGCCAACATGGGGGCGCCTGAGCCTGGGTGGCTCAGTCATTTGAGTGTCTGACTTGATTTTGGCTCAGGTTGTGATCTCACTGTTCCTGGGATTGAGCCCTGTCTTGCGCTCTGTGCTGACAGTGCGGAGCCTACTTGTGATTCTCTCTCTCTGCATGCACGCACTCTCTTTCTCTCAAAATAAATAGACGAACATTTTTTAAAAACCCGACATTTTCTCAGTCTTAAATAGAGTGGCATGTCAATGCCAAGACAAGTTCTCCATCTATCTCCGTCCACATTTCCACTCCTAAGCTCTTGAAAAGAAATGCTGGAACTTGTGGTAAGAGCTATCCGTGGAGCAAGGCTCATTCTTTCCAAGCTCTGTAGTTTCCTCTTTTTGAATAACTTAATTCAAATATTTTGCTTGTGTGTTAGTCTTTCCAATTCATAGACATTTTTGGCAATGGCTGTAATCCCCTTATTTTATTGTAAGCCACCAATTATTCTGTGAAATTAGGTTACTTATAAAGCAGCCCATTAAATGCAATTATAGTTGCATTTAATTACAGCATGTCCAGTTCTCCCAGACTATGTAAAGTCAGGCTATGTTTCCTTTTGATGTCCAAATTACAAAGGTAACAACAGGATCTGAGCTTGACCTCAGTGTCCTCCAGCTATTTCGGGGCGTGCCCAACAGGATGTGTCATTCGTGCTTACACACCAGCTGCTGCAACCACGCAGATCCACCTGGTCCTTGCCCTCCTGCTCTGGCTCCTCCTGGTCTGCTTCCTTCAGGGCCCCTTGGAAAGAGTCAGCACTGTCACCGCCCTGGCAGGTGCCGGGTCCACGGTCTCTCTCAGCGCCCAAGCCTGCCAGCCCTTGGCTTGTCAGAGCAGAGTGAGGGTCCACAGAGGAGCAGAGAATATGGCCTCCTGGCCTCCCAGCTCTGTGCTACACTTCATCACCCGGGAGCTGAAGCAGTGATATTTGAGACTGAGAATCATAAAGGTTTCTTATGAATAGCTTCCCCATTTCCTGACCCTCACCCATCTAACACGGATGCTTAAAACCAAGTCCAAAAAGCAAGGTGGGAAGAGAATCCATGCCATCCTTAATACCTTTTTGGTTCTTAGCCATCCCAGCAAGTACACTTGGGTCTACTCTCCAAGTCACCCAACAACATTGCTCATGTCAGTAGAGGCGAGCAGGTGCTACAGTGTCTGTGGGGTGATCATTGTGCTGATGAGTCTCTGTGTTCACAGCCTAAAATTAGGCTCAGCTGACCAAAATAAATGTTATGTAGGACTTAATAATTTTAATTCACTCCAACAACTGAAATACTTAGTTTTAAATAGATTCTGAAAAGAAGGGGCCTGGGTGGCTCAGCTGGTTGAGTGCCCAACTTGGGCTCAGGTCATGATCTCACGGTTCATGGGTTTGAGCCCTGCATTGGGCTCTGTGCTGACCACTCGGAGCCTAAAGCCTGCTTTAGATTCCCTCTCTCTCTCTCTCTCTCTCTTTCTCTCTCTCTCCCTGTCTCTCTGTCCCTCCCTCACTCACACACTCTTTCTCAAAAATAAATGAATAAAATTTAAAAAATTAAATAGATTCTGAAGAGAAATACTTCATATCACAGAGTCATCACCAAAAAAGACTGAACATAGGATACATTTATGTAAGAGAATTCATAAGAACCGCAAAGGTGAGAACCTGTTTATCGTAGGAATGAAGCAAGAGCTCTGCCCCAATCTCATGTGTGGCTGGGGAGTGGAGTTGTGGTTTAAGAGCAAGGCGTGTGGTCTAGCATTGCTCTTGCATGTGAGAGGCCCTGCTTTGCCTCAAGACAGAACTTCCCCTGTTTCCTGGTGAAACTAACAGTATTGAGAATGGGTCAGGGTGGGATGTTGACTTCTCAAGACATTTATTGTTCTTTCTTTTAATACTCACTGCATCCTTTTCTGTTGGGGATTTTAGGGAAAAAATTTTTTTAAGAGAGAGAGAACACATACATGTGCAAATGGGGGAGGGACAGAGGGAGGGAGAGAGAATCCCAAGCAGGCTCCACACTCAGTGTGGAGCCCAACGCAGACCTCAATCCCATGACCCTGGGATCATGATTTGAGTGGAAATCAAGAGTTGGACGTTTTTGAGGGCATTGTGCTAGTGAAATAAGTCAGACAAATACAAATACAGTACAAGTTCACTTATATGTGGAGTCTAAAAAGCAAACTCCTAGAAACTGAGAGCTGATTGGTGGTTGCCAAGAACGGGAGGTGAGAGGGATGGGGGAAATGGAGGAAAGTGGTCAGAAGGCACAAACTTCCACTTTTAAGATGAGTAAGTTCTAGGAATGTATTGTATAGCATGATGACTGTAATTAATCGTACTGTATTGGATATTTAATAGTCACTAAGAGACTAGATTTTAAATGTTCTCACAATATACATACAAGATCGTAACCGTGTTGGGTGATGTGCTAACTAATCTTGTAATTATTATATATATGAATATATAAATATATGTATATATGCATATATACTATATACATGTATATACACATACATATTATACATGCATATGTATATATGTTATATATATATGTTATATATACATATGCATGTTATATATATGTCTTATATATCTATATATTATATATGTATATAACATGTATATGTATATATATCTATGTAAGTAAATATATAAATATCATTACGTTGTATACTTTAAACTCACCCAGTGATGTCAATTATACATCTATAAAGCAGGAAAAGTTTTAACTTTTTAGTGAGTCAGACACTATTTCATTTACACTTAAGGATTCTCTTATTTAATCCTTATATAAGGTAAAAGCTACTAATGGCTTCATTTCACTAATGAGGAAACTGAAACTTGGAGATGTTGAGTGACTTGCTCCAGGACACAGCAGAGTTGGGATTCAGACCTGGAGAGCCAGATCCCAGAATCTTTGCTCTTATCCAATGCATCGTTCCTCCCTACCTTCCCCACCCCCGGACACCTTCATTAAAAATCCTAGAACTGTTGCCAATCAGGTCATCGCATTCCCCATAGTACATACTCGATTTGAATGCAGTAAAGTCTGTAAGTTGGTATAAATATTTTCTTCATCGGCTGGTAAGAATTCTAAGAATGGCCTCACCAAATTACAATCTCCAGTTTTCTGAGCAGAAATTTGGATTTAAAAGCCTTACGTCCTGGAGTGCCTGGGTGGGGCTCAGTCTGTTAAGCATCCAGCTTTGACTCAAGTCATGATCTCACACTATGTGGGTCAGATCCCCACGTCAGGCTCTGTCCTGACAACTCAGAGCCTGGAGCTTGCCTCGGATTCTGTATCTCCTTCTCTCTCTACCTCTTCCCCTCCCCTGCTCATGCTGTCTCTCTGTCTCTCTCAAAAATAAACATTAAAAAAAAAAAAGCTTTAATCCCTTTAAAAGTAATAGAGCCTTTAAAATAGTACCACTGGTTATACTTATAGCCATTAGAATATAAATACAGAAACTTAGAGGAAGTTTTCAGTAGGTGATAAACTAAGATGTACGAGCATGTTAAGAGTAAGATTGTAGTAACTACACATTATTTCTCTAAATTTGATAATATAAAAATCTATTTCTAATGAAGTAATAATAATAGTAAGAGATTGTGTTCCTGCCAGAAAAACTATTTAAAAAAAAGGCATGGTAATACTCTATTCTGATAATGTTAGGACAGGTGTAAGTTGACTGCCCAGGATGGGGGCTGTTAGCTGTGATTTTGGGACTCATGCCAGGTAAAGAGACACAGCACAGCCTGGAGCCGGAGGGCATGATGCTCAAGTTCAGATCCCGGTGTTGCCATTCACCAGCTCTGTGATCTTGGGCAAAGTACCCAACTTGGCTAGATCTCAGTTTCCTAATCTGAGAAATGAGGGGAATAACATTACCTACTGTTACAGATTGAATGTGTTCTCCCCAAATTCCCATTGAAGTCCTGATCCCCGCTGGGTGGCTGTATTTAGGCATGAAGCCTCTAGGGAAGTAATTAGGGTTAAATGAGATCCTAAGAGTGGGGCCCTAATCCAACAAGATTGGTGTCCTTGTAAGAAGAGACACGAGAACTCTTGCTCACTGTCTCCCTCTGCAGACCACGTGAGCACAGAGCAAGAAGGCAGTCCTGTCTGCCACCCAGTGAGAGAGTTCTCCCCAGACACCAGCCCTGCTGCTGACACCTTGATCTTTGGGCTTCTAGCCTCTACAACTGTGAGAAAATAAATGTCTATTGTGTAAGCCAGCAGTTTGTGGTATTCTGTGATGGTGATCCCAGCAGACTAAGACACCTGTGCTGTAAGGTTGTTGAAGGATTAGATGAGCTGATGCATACAAAGAACTCTGCACGGTGCCTGGCACCTGAAAGCTTTATGTAAGGGTTAGCTGGCATTGCTGACCCCAGGTCTGTGGTCTCGGGTTTTGAGAACTGGTGACGTTGTGCACAAATGTGGCGCACACAATTGTACATGGGCAGACTGACTTCTGCAAAACAGATTCGAGAAACTAATTTTAAATTAATTAAGTGGGAAGACATTTTTATTCTATTCTTTTAAAATTTTTTTAATGTTTATTCTTTTTGTGTGTGTGTGTGTGTGAGACACAGTGCGAGTGGGGGACAGGCAGAGAGAGAGGGAGACACAGAATCTGAAGCAGGCTCTAGGATCTGAGCTGTCAGCACAGAGCCTGATGGGGGGCTCTAACTCTTGAATCATGAGATCATGACCTGGCCAAGGTCAGATGCTCGAACTGACTGAGCCACCCAGGTGCCCCAAGACATTTTTATTCTAAAGTGAACTCAGTCAGGCAAAAGTAAACCTGACAGCCTCGGTGAGGGCTGACATCTCATGCTTTCCTCCACCTCTCCTCAAAAGTTTGGCTTCATGTTAGTCTAAAATGGCTTCTCTCCACTTATCCTCCCAAATACAACCTCTCAAATCAACGGTAAGGAAGCTGTTATGGGTTTCTGGGGAAAGAGAAAATGGAAAAGGAAATGTCTGTATAGATAAAAGAAGTCTATAGGCCTTAGATGATGGTTGTAGTTTTAGGAATTCCAATATGAATGGCATCAAGTCAAACTCTAATTTTAAATTTAAAAATGTTTAATGTTTATTTATTTTAGAAAGAGAGAGAGAGAGAGAGAGCGGGAGCATGGAGAAGGGGCAGACAGAGAAGGAGACATAGAAACCGAAGAAGGCTCTGCACTGTTAGCACGAAGCCCAACCCAGGGCTCAAACCCATGAACCTAGAGATCATGATCTTAGCTGAAGTTGGACACTCAACTGACTGAGCCACTCAGGAGCCCCCAGATTCTAATTTTAAAATAATAGAGGCCAGAACGCTTAAATACTAGTATTTAAATCATTTTTCCCTTTTAATGTACTAAATTTACATATAATTCTTTAGTTTCAGTAATTATTATGAAAGTAAACTTGGGATAGAAGAGTCATTTCTATGAAGGGTCAGAGAATCCTATGGAAAAGAAACAACTGCTTTCAATAAACATAGAAATATACTTTCGGTTCCAAAGTATCACTTCTACCGGGGTGGAGGAAGAACAGCTGGGGAAACAGGAGAGAAAGAGGGAATGACAAGCAGAAGTAGAGGAAGGGAACGGGAGGAAAGAAATGTAGAAGGAAGAAAAAGGAGGGAAAAGAGAAAACAGTAGTGGAGAAATAAAGACGATTGTGAAAAATTTGGTTCTGTATGTAGGTTGTGAGGGGCTATTTGTCGAGGTCATTTTGTAAAGTTCCTCCAGTGCAAGAGGAGCAACAGTCTTCTCCATCTTCTTAAAGGTTAGATGAGCTCACTATCCAGTTCATGCAGCTTCAACTGCCCAGACCTCCGGAAGAGGGGCCTTTGGCCTGCAGGACAGCAGCCCCCCCAGGTCTGGAAATGGAGCGCTGAGGTCTGGTTCCAGCAGTAAGATTCGGGACCTGTCAGGAAGAGTCCACCATCCCCACTCTTAACTCAAGTGCCAGGTAGGAGAAGGTCTTCCCTGAGCTGGGGGACTCCACCTTGCCCACCATTTCCTGTTCCAGGAATGGGGTTCTGCCAGCGTGGGTCCTGGCAGAGAACCACAAATGCGAGGAGTGTGATGGAGAGTGATGGAGACAGCTATCTTCAACTCCTTCCCTTTCTTCTTGAGGCTATAGTCCAGAAAGAATATACGCTTCTAACCATTTATAATTTGAAAGTAGAGAAGGGAAATTTTGATTAATCAAATAATACATATATATATTTTTTGATTAATGAAATATATAATATATATTATAATTATTATAATATAATATAATAATACATTATAACATAATATAATAATTATTATATGTTATATATAATATACATTATAATAATTATATAATATATTTATAATTTGAAAGTAGAGAAGGGAAATTTTGATTAATCAAATCTATATATATATAAATTTTGATTAATGAAATATATATATATATTTCATTAATATATAACGCGTTATATATAACGCGATAGGTATTGGGCATACAGATAGCACTGGGGAAGATGCCTGAGTTTCTGTCTCCTTGAGGTTGACAACTGGGGGAGGCAAGAAAAGTCCATCATTTGCACCATATTTTGTAGCCCTCCAACCCCACCGAATATGGTCATATCTTCAAATATACACTCTGACTCCCATTCCCTCCCAGGCTCTCGTTCTGGTACCAACTCCAGAAAGCAACAGGCTTTCTTTGTCCCTGATTGGTCTTCAAATCCCTCAAAACTTGCCTCTAGTTCCAAGGAGTTTTATCTCACACAATTAAGGAAGAAATCAATGACAAATACTGCACTGGGTGCTATGCTTGTAGGTCAGAAATTTGGGGTAAATAAAAAAAAAGAAATCTCTGATGACCAGGAAATAAGTAATCTGAAAGGCAGCTGTTGCATCTCCTCACTTGTAAAGTTGTTTTATTAAAAAAAAATATATATCCCTTCCACTTGATTTTACTTTAATTCAGCCCTCACTCAAGCAAAACAAAACAAAGCAAAAACATTTTTTTTAAAAATTGCTAACCTTTAAACCCAGGACAGGATTTTTAACTACAAGGTCAGCCTTGCCAGCTCCTGGAGGAGGTTTATTCTCCGGGTTTCTGCTATGGAGGCCTCTTTCCCTTGCTCGCCTCCTGGTTTGAGTTCCCCAGGCCTCCATGAGAAGCCTGACTCATTGTTCTCATTGGTGTGGAATCAGGAACTGGCAGTAAAATTATGTTCCTTCCAGTTATTCTGGGTGCTCTGGTACCTGGTCCATCTTCATCATCTTCTGGACTTGCCTCAAAATTTTCTAGGAGATTCGATGGCTATATTATTGAAAGAAATGCCTGGAAATCTTCTAGAATAACTCTCACCCCACATCCTTGTGGGTCCTTGGTAATGGGCTACCCCTCCGTCTCCTGTCCATCCCTGTCTCTTACTCACTGGAGGAGTGTGGATGTGTGGATTCTTTTTTAGATCTAACCATCTCCAACCCCCAGGGAGTCTATCTAAGGATAATGGTTAAGCTATCCCCCTGGCCAGTGATTCACGTAGGGAAGTGCTTGTGACTTGATCCTGGCCAATAAAAATAAAATAAGTGGGTAAAGCAAGTGGCAGAAAGATCCACAAATATTTCCTTGCTCTTAAATTGAAACTTATGAAAATGATATGGCATGGTATGATTGCAGCCATTTGCTAACGAAGCTTGCCTAAGGACAAAATTAACATGTTACACAGATGGTAGGGTAGAAAGATGGAAAGAATGTAGGTCTTTGATTGATGATGATGAGCTACTGAATCCAAGTGACCATGAGACTACCCTACTCAAGACTTTTTGTTACATAATGTACCACGTGTTCCTTACTGCATAAGTCAATCGGGTTAGCATTTTCTGTTGCTTATACTTGAAAGCTCCCTGATACACCTGCCCACACCCATCAGTATGAACACCAAAGAGGCTCAGCTGCGGGTCAGACGTAAGTTTTCATTTGACCATTCTGTGATTTCAGAAGGAGGAAAATGACAGGATAAGAAATTCATGCCATGGACTTATTTATTTATTATAAAATATTTTATTTTCAGATAATTGTAGAGCCACATGCAGTTGGAAGAACTAACACAGGGAGACCTGGTGTACCCTTCAGCCAGTTTCTCCAGTTGAAACTCCTTACAAAGCTACAATACAATATCACAACCAGAAAACTGGCATTGATACCATTCATGGGTCTTATTCAAATTTCACCAGTTTTACATGTACTTCTTTGTGTGAGCCTATTTTGTTCTATGCAATTTTATCACATGTGTAGGTTTGTATATTCACCATCATAGTCAAGCTACAGAACAGCTGAGATTTAATTTTTAAAGAAACTTCTAACCTCTTTTACCCTTTTGGCGGAAATTGCAGTGATCTTTTTTTGTTTATTTTTTTATTTTGACAGAGAGGGAAGGAGAGCAAGCTGGGGAGGGGCAGAGAGGAAGAGAGAAATCTCAAGCAGGCTCCACACTGTTCAGTGCAGAGCCCAATGTGGGGCCCGAACTCATGAACTGTGAGATTGTGACCTGAGCGAAAACCAATTGGACACTGAACCATCTGAGCCACCCAGCTGTCCCTCTGGCAGTATTTTTCAAACAGTGTTCCTCAGAATCCTTGGGGTCTCATCCCTCCAACTCACTTCAGTTGGAGATTAACATACATGTACTTTATATTCTGAGCTTTATAACAAGCCTTCACTGGGGGAGTAGGTTCTCAGCTTGAAAACAAACAACAAAGAAATGGAACTGATAACCTATGGTAAATATACCTTTGATATTCAAATAATGTTACTTGGAAAGAGTTTTATACTCTTTCAAGTCACTTTGCAGTCCATCATCTTTCTTAGTCTTAAAACAGCTCTGATTAAGTGTTTAAAGTAATGAACACACGAAAAAAAGAAAACACGTATGTGATCAATGGTTGTGGGAGGCTTAATACAGGAATGGTCCATAGGAGCCGAGCTGTTAGAGAAGGAAGCCTGGAGTTCCGTGGCACAAAATCCTCTGCCGGGAAGGAGCGCTGACACCCTGACGTGTTTCTCAACTCCCTCCCTTGGCCAGATTCTACCAGAACTGAAAATTAAATCCTTGGTGTCACAGGACAGGATTCGTTCTGAAACAGGCGATTTCAGCATTGTGCCGAGTAGTATTACAGAAGCCGGGAAGCGTTTTTCTATTAGAGATGCTTTCATGCTCATCACCTGTCACGCAACAAGGTTTGTGATGAATTCCATGAAATCTCACGGGCTTTACTGGGGAAATTTACAAAGCAAGACTGAACAAGAAAACAGAAGAGATGGGCAAAGATTCTCTGCTGGACACACCACGGGTGGACATTCCAGGGAAGGGAATTTGTCCCCTTGCTGCTTATAGGGCAAGAGTGGGAAGGACCTAGATGGTGCGGGAATAATCAAAGTTCTTGGATATCATCCAATTTGGGGTTAGCTACGAGGTCTTTTTAGGAGTTGCCTGGGAAAATCAGTTACCCAGCACCTGAAGACCTTGACTCTACGGAAGGGGGAAACTGGTCCCGAGAGAAGCCTGAGGGCAATCCCTTCTGTGGGAAGTGAGAGGCCCAGGTCTCAGCTGGCTTGTCCAAGCAGCTTGTCGATTTGTGACAATCCTGCTTGTGGCACCACGAGTCTTACTCGTCTTTGCATCCCCAGCACTTGGCACAGAGCCGGGCTCATGATAGGCGCATGAGCACCGCCTGATGACTTAATGAATCAATACACTTTCGTGCCAATTGAAAACAACCGATTTTGTTCTTGCTGATGAAATGAGAGGAGGGCAAATAAGAAACGTCGGTGCCTACACTTCTTGAATCTGTGGAAGTCTGCATGCATGCTGTGCCTCTGCTCTGGTAAAACCTCTTTGAAGAATCCCTAGCTCTTTGAGACGGCTCCCTGGCTGCAGCCAGGTCTACTTCTACTGAATTTCTATCATTTCTTTGCAGCTCTGGCAAGAGAGGCCGTGGGATCTGGATCTGAGTGTCTGGGATCTGAGACACTCAGTAAAGGAAGTCTCCGCAGGCGGGCGGCAGCTCTGGAATTTCCCACAGCCACTCCTCCAACAAGCTTTGTAAATCTTCAGTACTTTGATTGAATTAGATGCACAGCATAATGGGAAGTAAGCCACTGTTTGTGAAATGTTTATGAAAACAGCTTGAAAAGTTACGTCCCTAAAACAGTCTTCTGTCGACAGGGTTTTCTAAACTCTTCCCTCCACCGAAACCCCCTTTTAATATGATTTCCCCCACAGAATCCCTGCTTTGAAAGATTTTGCAAGCACATTTGTTAAAAAATGACGAATTTATCTTCCCAATAAAGAAATCGAGAAATCCAGATTTATTTTTTTTTTTTTACTAACTAAAAGTCATCCTTCAGGCTTTATTTTGAGTAAACAATTACTTTCAAGCTTCCTGAAAAACTGAAAGTGGCTGGAGGAATTCTCCCCTGCTCCCTCGGACTGTGGTTATTACTTTCTGAAACTGCTACGCTTCTAAGTGTGAAAGCGGCTTTTCGGAAGACAGGCAGATTGCACCAAATTAACACAAGCCTGTGACTTCTAGGTCTTTCGCTATCAATTTATCCTCGTCACTGGTAAGGAGTACTTGACTGTGGCAGCTATTCCTGCCCCAAATTCTCCCTGTCTAGGTGTCCTGCTGAGTGGTGAGATTTTAGTCTGCTGAGCAGGCAGAGGCCAGACTTTCGCCCCAGCTTTCTGTTAATGCGTTATCTCGATATCTCAGGAGAATGTTCAACAAGCAAACTGGAATATCCAATGCCATTTACCTAAGGAGCTGTCCCTGTGAGATGTAGAATAAGCCACTTGTGTCCCTAGGGGAAACTCTTTTGTGGTACAAAGTTGTAACTTTGGGATGGTGGAAAAATTCTCAAGTCAGGGCAAAATAAAGCAGTAAGCAACTATTTTCTAAAAGGAAAAAAAGAGATAACTTTTATCAGCTTCATAAATTGTCATAGCACTTTTTTGGGGGAAAGATTAGAATAGATAGGAGCTTGGAAATCTGACCTTAGCTGGTATGAGAGTAGAGAGAATCTGGTACTTCTTAATTTCCCATTTAGGTTCTCAGTGTTCCAGGAAGCCGTTTGCTCAAGTTTCTTTTCTCCATTTAGTTCTCCTGAATGCCCGGCGTCAATGCCCGGCCATTGCTGCCAGGGATCCTGCTGGCGCATTCAGCTGCCATTCAAGGAAACAGCCCTCCACACCGCCTCGCACTTGGAAGTCTGTCTTACAGCATAAAACAGGTGGAACGACATTCTGCCTTTAGAGTTCTACTGGCATGTCTTGCTACTTCTACTGCCTGATGCCAAGAATGACAAAAATCTTTTGTGTATGTTTGGGGGTGGGAAAGACCAGATAGTACTGTGAATAGCAGTCAACTTGCTGTTTGGGCAAGATTCCCAGGGCAGCTGTTGTAACTCAGGCAGCAATAACTCTAACACTTGGCTCTGTTGCTAGGATGGATGGATAGAAACTTTGGACGAATCATTTAAAAAATTATGCTCCTGTGGTATGTCGAATGTATCACCGATCAACTCAAAAGCTGAATGTTTGTTAGTATCATAATAATGAAATACCATGAGCATGTTAATCAACTAGGGTGGTGACTACACTTCCATTTCCATTCTAAATATCTTCTGCCTTCAGTAAAGTCATAGGCATCTGTTGGCAAAAATTCGAACTGATGCAAGATTTGCAATCTGTAGCTACAATTGAGACAAGATTACCTTTTTTATATGTTGGCAATCTTTTTTTTTTAGGTTTATTTATTTTTGAGAGAGAGAGAGAGGGAGAGAGAGGGAGAAGGGCAGAGAGAGAAAGAGAGAATCCCACTGACAGTGCAGAGCCCCACACGGGGCTCAAACTCACGAGCTATGAGATCACGACCTGAGCCGAAATGAGGAGTTGGACACTTAACTGAACCACCCAGGCGCCCCTATATGCTGGCAATCTTATTTACACTAACAAGCTAGTCAACTTCACAATGGAATTGTAAGTTCTAACTTGTGAATTTGCCAATCATTTATTCTTAGCCACAGACTTCAACCTGTGTTTAATTTTTAGTGTTGACACATACATGTATGCACACATAAACATTGTTTTATTTTTTGTGTAAAGAGAAAGATCATGTTAGTGCTGAAGCGGTAGATTTTCATGCTAGATTAAATTTACACCCCAGTAGAAGATAAAAAGGTGACTAATTGAAATAAATTATTCCGGGAAAATGAATTCTCAACAAAAAGTTATATGGATCTCACCATTGTCAAGTTAAATTTCCTCAAGGTTCCCTAGACCTTATTAATGAGCAGTGGTTTTAAAAATAGTTACATGGTTTTGCCATCATCATTTCCTTTCTGTTGAACACATCCAGACCAATAATAAGGGATACAACTGCCCCATTTCAGAATGGGTTTAGCATGGGCCTTATTGATACAATGAATGATCCCGTATCACCAGCAAAGCACAGAATTCCAATTGACCTTGGCCTAAATTGACATACATTTTAATTTGGTTATTTGATCACAGCTGGAAAATTGGACAGACAGTAACAGCCATCTGGCCAGCCCTGTGTGTGCTCCTCCTGACCACTCACTACCTTGGCTTTCCTATCAGGTCTCTCCTACTTTCTCATATGTGCCTCAACCTCCCTGACCAAAGCCCAACCCAACATGGCCTCAATTGCGGTACTGGCCAAGCTGGTCTGTCCTGCCTGGCAGCTACCATTTACCTGTGCCAGCCTCTCTGTCATTCCTGGTGCCTGATCAGCCCAGCAGCAGCCCCTGCTGGTTTTGCTGTCTGCTTCCTAGCCCATGCCTCAACAACTCCTGTGGTGGCCTCTTCTGCCATCACATTTTCTCTGACACTCTTGATTTCTGCCTGTGTTGGCAGCAATCAGTTCTGATGCTGTTACTTGCAAGCACCCACAGACTGCTAAAGCCAAAGCACAAGGTAAACTCTTGGCTGCACCACACTGACTTTCGTCCTTCTCCCAACCCATTGGACATGACACTGGCACTTGATCTTCTGGGGACTGTAATCATGGCTTTCTACTTTTTCCTTGAGAACTCTTTCCCCCTTGCTGCCTCCTCCTTCCTGCTCTCACACCCTACAGTAACAGGGATTCTCTTGTTTCATGTTGCTTTCTCATTAATGCCTGCGAGTGGGCCAGCCCAGCAGGTCCCCAGGCCTGGCCCACATTCACTTGGATGCTCTTGCTATCACCTGCTTATATACCCTCCTCCATTGCACTGCTATTTGGACAGGTTGATACTGTTGCCTCTGTTCACCTGCCTAGGGTTTAAGGCAAAATAAGCCTACAGATCGAAGTAGATGCAGCTAAATGTAAGTGGGAAAAGTGAAACTTAGTAGGAAAAAGGGGTTATGGGAAAGGACGTGGGATGAGAGAATCTAAGTGGAGTTTTTAGCAGGAGTAAGAGTGGATAACAGTGGTACAAGATGGTGGGGGTGAGGGGGACATGAGAGAGTGATTGTGAAGATAAAGAGAGCTATACTTGACCATGAAATCCTACCCACTCAGAGCGCTGGCATTTGACTGGTAGCACGCCCTACATACTCAATGGATGTAGTTTAGTGAACCAATCCTCTTTAATGATCAAATGTCCCAGAAGATTTAATGAGAGTAAAATTAAGAAGGAAGTTCTCTAATTCCTTAAATATAATTTGCGATTTCTATGGAAGAAAGGCTGCTATAGGGCAGTAAAGGAAAGCCACAACTTAAACACAACTTTCAACATGATTTTATCATATTCCCAAGAGATAATATAATTGGCATCTGAGTGCAAAAATCTTGGGAAACGATGGACTAAAATGTTATGTGAGGAGGATGGTTTTCCACAAAATTACATTTTTGTGTGTGTGTGAAACAAGGCAAAATAAGGTAATTCTCCACAGCGATAAATTTAGTGGGAAACAGGCTGTTCAAAGGCAAATCGCCATAATAATCCATTATTCATGCAAATTTATACTTTAAAAATTTGTTCATGTTTATTTTTTGAGAGAGAGAGAGAGAGAGAGAGAGAGAGTGAGTGCAAGCAGGCAGGGGCACAGAGAGGGGAACAGAGGATCCAGAGTGAGCTCTGCACTGACAAGGAGTGAGCCTGATGTGGGGTTTGAATCGGTGGACTGTGAGATCATGACCTGAGCCGAAACCGGATGCTCAACAGACTGAGCCACCCAGGCACCAGAGTAAATGGTGGTTTAAAAGGATTTTCTAACGTGTCTTTTGAGATTGTGGACAGGAGTTGATAGAAGTGGGAGGATGAGGGAGATAGAAGGTGTGGCATTTTGTGTTATTATAAAGCTTCCAGTGTTACAAGTGAAATTATATTTTTGATTATGCTCAGCTATTTTCCAGACTGATAGCTATTTATATCTGCAATTAGAAATTCAAAAACCCTCTAAAATGACTTATTCTCTTTTTCTAATAAACGATCGAAGGAGGATTCTGCAGGCTGCAGCTTTAATAAAAGAGCCTTACTCTTGTATTCGAAGGGTCCAGGAATAGTAACGGACACTGCCAAACAATCCGCAGGTGGTCCTGAGACCATACACTCCCATCTGCAGACCCTACAGTTTGCTGACATAGAGAGTCCCGACAATGTGCTCCTGGTCGTATCAGGAAATGGATCATGGGAGTGGATCCTATTTCCCCACAAGAGCAGTGTCATACTTGGGGTCCTATCACCAAGGACTCAGAAGTACTAAATAGATTGTAGATGCGAAGAAGGTGTGTAATGAAGGCAAAGTTTTAACTATACACCTACATGCTAATTTAAATAGCTAAATATACTCTATGTCCTAAAAAATGGGTATTCATACATTATGCAGTTTCCTTCTCAAAGTGCTATAATAAAATTTTATTTCAGACAGAAAACAAAATTCTATGAAAGCATATGATTTAAAATAAATTTTAAGTCTTCATACTTGTTATTTAACTATTTCAGAGATCATTGAAATTAGCAAGAGGACCTGTTCCAACTGATTCCTTTTATAGATGAGAAGACCGAGACCCCAGAGGAGTTAGATAAATTGCCGAAGTTAGTAGAGTCAGGAGAAGACTGTAAGACCACTAACTCCTAGGACAGTTGTGTCCTAGCTCTATCTTGCAGCCCAGCAGCTCGGCGATGGTTTACTGGTGTTCATGACATACAGAAAAACTTCGGGCGTATTAATTACTTGAACAGCTCAGGTCATCTTTAGAAACGATATGAGAAAGTCTGAAAACAGACCATTTTCTTAATCAATTTTTCCATGGTGAGCAGATAGGATTGAAATCACTGCTGTCTCAAAAATTGTTCGCAATTCCTCATTCTCTCCACTAAACGGTAAACTTCTGTATGGCCAAATAGCCCAGTGAAAGCAAAATCAGAGAAAACTGAGCTCCAGGTCTAAATTGTAACAAGTGAAGATTGATGGTGAATGTAGCCAAAATGGATAAATCACCTATCTATCTCTCTCTCTCTCTCTCTCTCTCTCTCTGTCATCTATTTTTAATTTCAGCAAAATTAACACAGTGTTACATTAGTTTCAGGTATACAATATAGTGATTTAGCAATTCTGCACGTTACTCAGTGCTCATCATAAGTGTACTCTTAATCCCCTTCACCTATTTCACCCATTCCCCCAGCCATGTCCCCTCCAATACCATCAGTTTGGTCTCTGTAGTTAAGAGCTTGTTTTTAGGTTTGTCTCTTTTTTCCTTTGCGCGCTTGTTTTGTTTCTAAAATTCTATGTATGAATGAAATCATATGGTATTTGTTTTTCTCTGACTTATTTCACTTAGCGTTAGACCCTTTAGATCTGTCCGTGTTGTTGCAAATGGCAAGATTTCATTCTTTTTTTATGGCTGAGTAACATTCGCAAAATGGATAAAGCTTAAAAATACAATGTTAAGTAAAAAGAGCAAATTGCAGAAGGCTATATGCAATATGGTGCTACTTTTTATAAAAGGTTAAAATGTTCATTTATGTGTATTTTGTTTAGGAATCCATACATATATTCCCAAGCTATCAAAACATGCATGAGATGATAAACACCAAATTCACGGTAGTGGTTACTTGAAGGGAAGAATGAAGGACAGTGGGATTGGGAGAGATGGTACCAGGGATTTCATCTGCATCTGAAATATTTTAATTGTGTAAAAACAATTCTAAGGAAAGTGCTCAGGCAAATAAGGAAAATGTTAAAAGTTGACTTAGCTGTATAATGGGCACCTGGAAGTCTAGGATTCTTCTAGGATTCTTCATAATTTGTTATATTCTGGACGCATCTCCCTATTCACCGAAAAAGAAAGAACGAACAATGCAAGTTTCAGCCAAAGGAAACTGAGTATTTGCACAAACACATTAGGCATTTAGGAATATTTAAATACACTTTTGATCTAAAGCTTTGTTGACACAAGTCTATTTATGGATGAAGAGCGTTGTAGATTTAGCCCCACTCGAGTTCTAATTTATATGTAAACTGGTGTCCGTGAGATCCAGCCACTGCAGTCTCGTTCAAAAAACATGTCTACTCTCAGAAGACTTGGGAAATAATGAAGCCTCTGGCATGGGTGTGGTTGCTGCCACGTGCCTCCCATACTATGGAAACACGCTTGCTTGTGACTGGGGAGATAGTACTATTGACACAAGTGACAGCCAGCACAGGGATTGGACCCACCCTTAAGATATACGGTATGACTGGGCTTCTGGAGTTTCGTGTGGATTTATCTTCTCTGTGTAGGATGGTAACTGGGATTCACCCCCTCTCCCTGGTCAGGAATCAGATTCCTTGCTCCTCTCCCTTTCTGTAGAGAACTCTGTGAACTACATGATATTAAATCATTCCCGAACCTGGGATCCAAGATCCTACATTACTTCTTCTTCCTTATCTATCTGAATAGGTTTAAAATGATGCATTCTCTAAGTTATGATGATATTTTTTCCTTATAAGGTGAATGTTATTTAATTTCTACTTTCTCCCTTGAAGTCCTGTCATCTACACCAAATTATGTTTCTAGTTACTCTATTTATAGTGTGTAGAATCAAAAATATGTTCTCTTTTGTGCCACCTGGGTGGGTCAGTTGGTTAAGCGTCTGACTTTGGTGAGTTCAGGTCATGATCTCAGTGTTCATGGGTTTGAGCCCCACGTCTGGCTCTGTGCTGATAGCTCAGAGTCTAGAGCCTGCTTTGGATTCTCTGTCTCCCTCTCTCTCTGCCCCTCCCCCACTCGTGGTCTGTCTCTCTCTGTCTCCCCAAAATAAAAAATAAACACGTTAAAAAATTTTTTAAAGTGTGTTCTTTTTCTCATTTCACTGCTGTTTGAACTCAAACGTTTTTAAAAGTCTGATTCCACCCATTCATTAGTTTCCCCAAGCAGATTAGTAAATCAAGTATTCATTTAAATTGTATTCACATTTAGGGGCAGCTGAAACTCTGAACCGTTTATATTAGATTTCTAGAATTCCTTTCCTCTGAAGGAATGATTCAGAGCTAAAGAAGAATTTTTAAAACAATGACTCTCATTCAGAAAGTATATACTCAACCTAGCAAATGAAAGGGGACAGAAAAAAAAAATACAAAGATGGGGACAAGAGATTGAAGAGGAAACAAGAATAAGAAAGTGATAAGTTTGGGGTTGAAAAATTAGACAAAAAGAAGGTAGGGTGGAGGAAAAGCTTATCCTAAATGCATGAAATGCAAATGTAATTGCATCTAGAAACATAAATTGAGGTCAAGTTTCTAAATTATGATTAGATCCAAGGGGCGGATCTGCGATTCAGCCTCACGGATCCCTTAATCAGAGGCTAATTCTATATCTTTGGGGTTTATTTCTGTCTTCTTCTCTTCACTAGCCCTTAACAGAACACAGTGACATCACCCAGAGCTAGAAGCTAACAGCAATATATATAGCTTTCTACCTTTCCAAAAGTAGATACTAAATTCCTATCTAGGGGCAACTTTTCTTGTTTTTACTTGTATTATTTTGATAGGACTCTGAAAACAATAGTTAGGAAAGAAGCTAAGATGTCAAAAATGAAGGTTTTTGAGTTCTGATTAAAAAATTGGAATAGGAAACGATGAAATGTTAAGAAAAAAATAATAAAGCTTTCTCCCTCCTTTCCCTGGCAAATCAAATGCCCAGTTATCAAAGAACACAAAAAAATACTGCATCCATGAGCAGAACTGTTTCTAAATAAAATGTCAAGAATGTAAACGCTGCATCGGTTCCTAATTAAGCATTCTGTAAATAGAGCCTTACTCTTCATCTTGGGTTTTGTAGGAAACGTCCATGGTCAGAGATAGCGAATGGAGTGGAATGGTAGAGCCACCCAGTGGCTAATGCGGTTAACCGCAGCAATAGTGCTTCTCATGGTTCGTTTTGTCTGTTTCCTGTTTCACAAATGAGTACATTTCCTCTTGAAGATATGACACTAAACACCTTTAGGAAGAAATTTAATAAAGTGATAGTAAATATGAATCCATAACATGACTCTCACTCTCAAGTTAGGTCTTCGTCTACAAGATTGAAGAATTTGTGAGCAAGCAACTTTTTAAAATAAAAATATCACTTGGGGCACCTGGGTGGCACCGTCTGTTGAGCCACCAACTCTTGGGTTCAGCTCGGGTCATGATCTCCTCGTTCTCGAGATCAAGCTCGGTTCATGAGATCGAGCTCCATGTCTGTCTCTGTGCTGACAGTGTGGAGCCTGCTTGGGGTTCTCTGTCTTCCTTTCTCTCTGCCCCTCCCCTGTCCACCCTCATCTTCTCTCTCTCAAAAAAAAAAAAAAATCATTCAATCCTACCTGAATTAGTTTTTAAAAAAAGTGTAGTTTTTTAGGCCACCAAAGTAGGTTCCTTTTTTAGTGCCAATTTTGACTTTAGAAAATATTCCTTTTAAAACTTATAATATGAAATTAACTAAATGCCTGACAATGTCTGACTCCATCCAAATTGTCAATAAACAAAATGCATTCGTATTTTAAAATATAAGGGCTATGAAAAAAACTGGTTGTCATTGTAAAATGTATATTTTATTTAAAAATAAGAAAGGCCCAAACTGAGAATAATGCCGAAAGTCTTGCTGCTGAATCAAAGGATAAGTGAGCTTTTAAAAGTTAAAAATAATTTTTTTCTTATCAAGATAGTAAAATAAGTTTCTTTAAAAAATTAGAAAACATGAATAGACAGAAAGAAATAAAATCCCACCACAATTCCACTGTTAATATTTAGGTTAACATATTTCCAGAAATTGTTCTTTTATATGGATCATATAATTTTTAAGTGAAAGGGATTTTACTGAACATAAATTTTTTTTAAGTTTATTCATTTCTTTTGAGAGAGCAAGAGAGTACAAGAGAGGGGGAGGGCAGAAGGGGAGGGAGAGATTACCAAGCAGGCTCCACACTGTCAACACAGAGCCCGGTGTAGGGCTTGAACTCACGAACTGGGAGATCATGACCCGAGCCGAAACCAAGAGTCAGACGCTTAACCACTGAACCAACTGAGCCACCCAGGAGCCCCTACTGAATGTAATTTTTACAATTTGTTTTTCACCTTACGCCCACAAGCCACTTCTATCTCAGCACATATTATCTGTACGTAATCTGTAAAAAGCTACATAGTATTCCAATGTATGGCTATGGTATGCTTTATTTAACCAGACCCTCAGTATGGATTTTTAGTTTTCATTGTTTGCTATTTATTCTAAACAATGATCTAGAATCATTCCTATTTCCTTTTTAAATGAAAGAAGAATTATTTAAAGTGAATAACCAAGTAGGTCTATTTTGCAACAGGTTTTAAATTGTGAAGCATAACATAACATAGAGGAAAAAGTACATTTGACTTACACACTTTAACAAACAGTTGTTATAAAGTAAACAACAGTGTATCTACCACCCAAGTCAAGAAATAGAAGATGACTGTCCCTGAGAATATATTTCTATCCTTTCCTGATTGCTGTCCTCATTTATTTATTTGTTTATTTGTTTATTTATTTATTTATTTATGACCTGAGTCGAAGTCGGACGCTCAACCGACTGAGCCACCCAGGTGCCCCTTTATTTATTTATTTTTGAGAGACATAGAGACAGAGCGTGAGCAGTGGAGGAGCAGAGAGAGAGGGAGACACAGAATCCAAAGCAGGCTCCAGGCTCTGAGCCGTCAGCACAGAGCCCGACACGGGGCTCGAACTCACAGACCGCGAGATCATGACCTGAGCTGAAGTCGGCTGCCCAACCAACTGAGCCACCCAGGCGCCCCTGCTGTCCTCTTTTAAAATGTTGACATGCATGATCCAATCGCACCCCCAGAAACGAGGAATTCATTCACACTCCTAGCAGCAGTGTGTCAGGAGTCTGCCTGACAGAATAGTCCTGAAATAACTATAACCTGTTGATCTATGAACCCATTAGCAAAAATTCAGATGGAATCACAGCACATGTCTTGTTGGCAGTGCTTCCATTGTAGATTCGATTCCTATACAGTATTTGAAAATATACCTCAGTTTTGAATTTCAGCTCACTTCTACTGTGATATTTCATATAGTAGCGGGCATCTTGGGCCTTTACTAACCTATAAAGGAGGACCCACTCACCCAGGTACGAGTCTAACACAAGTGTAACATCGTTTGGGTACAGGAATGGGCTGTAGTTCATGGACTTTTTCTCAGTTTCTAGTTCTTTCCCTTGGGTTGATCACTTCTCGATGTCAGGCTGATAAAATGCTGGACTTTGAAGTGTATTTGAGAGGAAAGGGGCCCATCAGAGCCTCTCAGCTTTTATTGGTACGGGAACTGGAGCTCCAAACTATGTGTGTGAATGTGTGTAGATATATGAGGGGTGTGTGTATGTGTGCCCGCACGCACACGTGTGCGGGTGCATGTGTATACATACACACCTCATACACTTAGAATTCACTTCCCTTTGTCGACCTCTATATATTATTTGAATAGGAAGTTAATCTTTTCCTATAGGAAAAAAAAAAAGTCTGATAGCTGTTTGGGCCGGCTTTGGTAATTAAATTATAACAACAAAGAGTGCCATGAGATGAGTGAAATCTGTAGCGCCAAGAGTTTTATGAAAATATATTTTAAGCATATGGACTAACAATTGGTATTGAAGTTAACACATTTTCAATTTCCCTTTTGAATCTGGTGGATAAAATAAGTTGCTTCCAAGAGAGGAAAACATGGGTATAATTAATTATTTGGTCTTGGTATAGGCTTTTTTTGGGATTACGGTCTTGGTATAGGCTTTTTTGATAGTGATAAGTGAATGACTTTAAAAACTGGGTGGCTAAAAGTGACATAAAAGTTTTATTTGAAAATTCCACTATTTGTAAAATGTCAGGAATAATATTTTTTATAACTAAACTCACAATGAAAACTTTAGATGTTGACTTAAAAACAATGCATGAGGGGTTTCACAGTTTTAAAAAATTGTTTTGGAGGTATAAGAACAATTGTTTTCGAAGACTGCTATTTTAGGCCCTAAGAACTCTAGCCGAGTGAAAAGGAAGTTTCTATGTGATTTGGTCTTTCACGTCAGAAGATGATGCCCTCTTCCTTCTCCCTTCTCTTTCCTTCCTCTTTTCCCTTCCCTTTCCTTTTCCTCTCCACTTTCCCCTCTTTCTTCTTGTGCTCCTCCTCCTCCACCACCTCCTCCTCCTTCATCATCATCATCATCATCATCATCATCACCGAACAACTCTCATTTATTGAGGGATTACTATGTGCCAGGCACTGAACTAAGCAGTCTGTATGCCTCATCTCTTTTAATACTTACAGTACCCCATGAGGTAGAATTTACTATCCCTGTGCTATATTCAAAGGTACTAACACTCCCTGAGGTTAACTTAAGTGCCCAAGATCATATAGGTAATAAGCGATAGAGCCACATTTGAACACAGGTTGGGCTAACTCCAGAGCTTGTGTTTTAACTACTGCTACTTTGTTGTACAATAGCGCATGGTAATAGAGAGGATGTATTGACTAGCCTTGACTTCCATATGTATATTTCTCTGGGGATCTAGCTCAATGGACAGATTTCAAGGGTTCGAGATCCTGGGTCCCAGGCAGCAATTATATACCTTGCATGAAAGATATGATTAGTAATCTAAAGGGGAAAAAATGGGAGCGCGTGGGTGGCTTAGTCAGTTAAGTGTCTGACTCTTGGTTTTGGCTCATGTCATGATCTCATGGTTTCATGAGTTTGAGCCCTGCCTTGGGCTCCATGCTGAGAGTTTGTAGCCAGTTTGGAATTTTCTGTCTCTCCACCTCTCTCTGCCCTTCCCTCCCTCACTTGCACTGTCTCTGTCTCTCTCAAAATAAATAAATAAACTTAAAAAAATAATAAAGATAAAGAGGAAAGTGAATTCCTAGAAGAGAAGTATTTGAAGGTGCTCACATGTCCCCACTCTCCTGAAAATTCTTGTCTTTTTCCTTTCTGATCATCCTCAGTTAAAAACGAACCAACTTGGGGCACCTAGGTGGCTCAGTTGGTTAAGCAGCCGACTTCAGCTCAGGTCATGATCTTACGGTCTGTGGGTCTCTGGGTCTGAGCCCTGCATCGGGCTCTGTGCTGATGGCTTGGAGCCTGGAGCCTGCTTCAGATTCTGTGTCTGCCTTTTTCTCTGCCCTTCCCCTGCTCATGCTGTCTCTCTGTCTCTCAAAAATAAATAAACGTTAAAAAAAATTTAAAAACAAACCAACTTTAAGGACAGTAGTAATTTGAATACTGGGTCTTAATTTGATTTTTCAGATTGTTTTCAACTCTTGCTAACTGAAAGTAGGCTTTGATAGGAAACAGGATAGAAAGAACATTAGGTCACTCAACAGTGGTGGGTAGGTCTGGGAGAAAGGAGGAAGAAGGATGCAGTAAGGGGGAGTTAGGAAAGTGAGAAAATTAAACCTCTCATTTCACAGTCTTTAACAGGGGCAAGGTCTTTTACATTTATTAAACTAATAAATGTAAAGTAAGTAAATTTACATTTATTAATTTAAAGAAGTTAAAAATAAGATAGGGCATGCACACATCTGCCAAAAACCCCTCTAAGAAAATTACCTCTCTCCACATCCAAGCCCTCCTAGTAGGCTGTCAGTCAGCTGGGGGTGGTCTTCCCCACCCCATCAACATGTGACCAAGTTGGCCCAATCAGAGTATTCCATCTTCTTGGATGTAATGATTGGTCCAGGGTAGGCATCAGAGCCAAGCAAGGATCATCAGAATCTTTCAATGACGTCTGATGTATGAAAGTCATATGTCTTAAGGATGTAGGCCTGAGATCACCAGGGGCCATTTATCTATTGTGAGAAAGCCCACTAAGGAATGATACCAATAGATCATTGAGTAGTAAAGAATGGGAAGCCAAACTGAATCCAGTGGTCACTTTTTGATAGTTAGCTATCATCACTTGCAAGAAAATAGACAAAATGGCATATTTTCAGAAAATTTCAAAATGTTAATGACTGCACATTATATATCTATAGCTGGACTAAAGCAGGTTTTAAATAATGCCAAAGTCTTACTTTCATTTCAAACTTAATTTCAACTGATTTAAAAATATAATGGCCAATGTATATCAAGAGTGACAAAATGTTCAGTTCTTTTGACTTAGTAATTATTCTCCTGGGAATGTGTTTCAAGAATATGGGCTAAGCATACCAAGATATTTATAGGAGCATTATTTTTGATAATGAAAAATTGTGAACTTATCTAACACTTGAGAAACAAATAAATAAAATTATGGCATATTAATGCAGTATTATACTTTGAAATTCCAGCACTGATAAATATGATTTTATAAAATTAAAAAGTAATAAAATAGAAATTAAGAGAATTTATAGAAATACTTTTATTTTTATTTTTTAAATTAAAGGGTTTTATTTTATCCTTAAAGATTTTAGCTGGTACAGCAACAAGAGCCCCTAAAACTACCATAAAAGACGAATCAAAAAATATTTTGGTTTACAACTACTTTGTATTTAACACAACTTTTTTTGTAAGAGCAAGAAAGTACTCTCTAAACATTTAAGAGGAGAAGGGTGCCTGGGTGGCTCAATAGCTTAAACATCCAACTCTTGATTTCAGGTCAGGTCATGATCCCATGGTTCGTGAGACTGACTCCCACATCGGGCTCTGAGCTGTCAGTGCAGAGATTCTACAGAAACACTTTTAAGTGAAAAAAGGCATTTCTAAAATTGTGTATGTATACTATTAGTACAACTTTATAAAACGATACATATGCATGAATTCATTATACATATGCATACATACACAGTGAAAATTGGAAGACATAAAAAATGATAGTTGCTAACAGTGAGATTACAAAAAATTAGACTAAAATGTCTTATAAAATTAAAAAATGTTTTGAATAAAAGACAATCATAGCTGATGTTTTTCTATGATATTTCTATGAAATAGCAATCTAAAAATAGTTTCAGTTAATAATAAATCAAAGTGATGATGTTCTTGGGTGGCTCGATTGGTTGAGCATCTGACTTTGGCTCAGTCATGATCTCAAGGTTCGTGGGTTCAAGCCCCGCATTGGACTTTGTGCTAACAGCGCTGAGCCTGCTTCAAATTCTGTGTTTCCCTCTCTGCCCCTTCCCCGCACTCTCTCTCTCTCAAAAATAAACATTTAAAAAAAAAAGTCAAAATGAAACAAGGTACCCAAATTGAGGTTTCTAAAGGAATATTGAAAAAAACTGGAGAACCAATACATAACTGATGGGGAGCAAAGACTATGTCTCACATGAATCTGAGAAAAAGTGTGAAATTATGTTGAGTACTCTTTTCTTTAAGCTTATTTATTTTCATTGGTTCCTTGGCATCCTCACAAATGTGGGTGGTTTATAGGAGTGGCTCAAACTTCCCTTCCTGAACTGTTACTCTATAAGCTGCACTTTGGGGTTAGAGTGAATAAAAGATGGTTGTGTTAAACAAGGAATGACTTTTGTAGACACAAAATGAAAAGGCTACAAGCATATAATGATTAGGAAGATTCCAGTTACGTGTACAATAACAACTAAGAGATTAAAATACTGAGTTTGGCAGGAGAGTTAGCAGAAAAATGCCTGTGGTCTGGCCAATTATTAAATGACAGAAGAAAGTGTATAAGAGAGAAGAATTAGGTATAATGCTGAAATTCCTGGGGTTGTTTTTCTGTTTCTCTGGGTGGATAACAAACAAATTTATGGTTAATCAGGGATGCTGCCTTTAGCTACCTGAGATTCCTAGCAGATGCATGAAGAGTGACATCACCTATCACTTCTGAACTTTGTCTCTGTGACAATTCTGTAGACTTTTTGCTAATCTCATGGAACATCTCTTCAATATGGCCCAGAGACCTATCCCGTAGTTCTCCCAGACACTCTACTGTCTATTATTGCACACATGAAAGAGCACATGGATAGTTAACAAAAATCCTATAGACTCAGAAACTAGAAGTGGTATTAAATAGGAACAAATAGGAAATGTCGTAGAATTAATGGGCTTTTGTATCAATAGCTCTATCAATTATCAATTGGGTGACTTTGGGCAAATCACTTAGCTTCTCTACAGCTCTTCTCCCTTCTCTGTAAAATGAGTATTATCCTGTAGTTGATAATATTTATTATTATGTAATAGGGATTGTGCTGGGCAATAAAAATAAATGTTTGCAACATAATATCTAGCCTCAGGGAGCTCACAGTCTAGGTAAAGAGACGCACTTATCGAGAGATAATTATCACATGGTAAATGCAATAGTAGATGCAGAGAAAGCATTTAAGAATGGGGCAAGGTAAGTTTGAAAATGGGGGCTCAGGTTTTATCTTGAGGGGATTCATAGAGACGGCCAAATAAAATCACCTAGCATACCCCACATTTATAAAGGCACTATAAGAATGTTAACTTGCTTTATCTTCATTCGTAAGTGATTTTAGTTACAAACTCTTGCAAAAGAACAGAGCATTTTGCACTGGGCCACATCAAAATTGTGAAACGTAAATCCCTGCAGGGAGATAAAAATCCTGCATTCTTTAAGAATGAGTGTTACAAAGACCACACTCAAGAAACTGTCCTATCACTCTCTAAAGCCTGGAATTTAACAAATCTTCTTAGTTAAAGCTAGCTTGCTGTTTCAGACTCCACCTAGTTGACAAACCATAGGGAGTCATGAAGAGAAATATGCAAAGAAACTAAGAAGGGGAAAAAAATATGAACATGGCCAAGCTGTTTCTCAAGAACTGTGGCCTTTCTCCTCATTGTTTTATAACTATTTAAAAAACTGTTATACATGGTTTTGGAAATATTTTTCAAGGTAAGATAAGTGCAAAATCTTTGGGGTGTGAAAACACATAGAATGAAGGAATGAGTGGATGAAATGGGTTTCGAGGGTACAGTATTTGAAATACTTGACTTCGCTGTCATTCTTTTTGTTACTCTTGTCAGTCAGACCAATTAATGATGCGGCCTTAGAATCTTAACACAATTAAGGAACATGATTGCTCTACTTACTGGAAGTGAAATGGGAGGGATGGTGGAGAGGGTGATGAACAGGGTTGAGGTTGTCCTTAAGAATGACACAGTGAAAAATAGGCATTAATAAGGGGGAAGCAGGAATGCATGCCTGGTAGTGTGGGGTTCAACTTCTGAGCTCCTAGTGGCCGAACTGAAAGCATCTCAGTGGGACCCGAGAAAGGGCAGCGGGTGGGGTTTTAATGAACATATAATCTGGGGGAAATGTGAGGAAAAACTGGAAAAGCTGAGGGAGGGAAAATCATGTCAAATTACTGTTTGCCTTTTGCAAACTGCCCCCGGCCCGCTTTGATATAGCAGGTCACATACTTTACCTCACTTTTCTCTTCTGCTTTTGGCTGAGGCATAAGCTGGTTTGTGTGCAGAAGGGCCTGGGGCACTCCCCTTACTCTATTTTGTCTTCTAGTCCCTTGTGTGCTTCTTATTTTTTCCTATTAAATTGTAAACTCCTTGAAGGTGAGGGCATCTTACTATTCTTTGTGTCCTCTACAACAGTGACTAGCACTATTATTATATAAATGGAGACATTAAGTGTTTTTGCAGTTGAGCTAAGAATCCACTAGCCTTTCTGCATATAATGGCCTCTGATTCAAAACATATACTGCAGCCACACACCCATCCTTTCGGGGTGCCATGTCCCATCTGGAAGTATAACCATGGAGTTCAGCGGTAGCATCCTTTTTGGACACGTGTGGCCTACAAATGAGAGCAATCACAGAGCTTTCCAAGGATGTGGGAGCTCCCTTCACTAATGTATTTCTCAATGCTTTAGCTAAGTGAGTGTTTTCTGGGCCTTCTCATGGAACGTTGGAGGGGGTGGGTGGTGTGTAGGTAACACATGAAACAGTTTAACATTCCTATCTCCCTAGGCCCTTGGATTCCTTTCTCTATATCATGTCAGGAAAGCTCTGATATCTCAGCTGTATTAAATGTAGGTCATGGTCGAGTCCGGTTTGTCAATCAATCAATAAACCGTGAGAGCCACCTTCAGTTTTATGAACTAGCACATTTACTCTGGAATTTCCAGTGAGTACACTCATACTGAATAATTTGTCTCAATCTAGCGTTATATTTCACCCTTCTTGGTCTAACACTCCTAGAATATACTGCCATGCATGTTCCCAATTTCTGCTGATATAGGTTAGCAAAGGCTTGCTATTATTTTAGTGTGTAAGCTATTTCTTCCTGGGTCATAATGTGTACCTGTCCCCATGAAAAATGCTGAGATTTGACCCTCATTGTAGGTCTAGTGGCAATAGGGGACAGTTATGGTGTGTCTTGAGGAGAATAAACAACCCTCTTAAAGGAATCTGCCCTAGATGAGGTACCACAGATTTTTTAAGCAAAGGAAGCCTAGTCTCTAGAGGGCAGCTGCTTTCACTAACGGAGGAGTCTTAGAGTGACTTGTAGTTTCAAGAACATCATTTTCATCTGGGTCCAAGCAGATGTCCCCATTCCAATTTTCAGGATCCCATTCTTTCCTATTTAATTCCCTAACTTTCAAGTGAAAAATCTGATTGGACTGTGAATTCAATTATCACTATAAATTAGCAACTCTTGGGTTTAATTTACGTCAATATCATCCCCGTGTCTGTAAGATCTAAAAGATTCTTCCACAGCTGTCATGGAAGCATTCGGGGCTTTGACTTGAGCTGAGTTGAAAGACATGAGCTTGTTATTTTCTTTCTGTAAGTGCTATAGTGGACTCAGAAGAATCTGTCCCCTACAATCGTCCTGATAAGTATCTTAACTGTCATAATGGTCAAGTGCAGCAACACTTGGGCAATCCCTTGCTTCGGTTGGTATGTCATCACAACCAACCACACATGATATAGTTTAATTGTAATACCCTTATCTCATTTCCCATTGGGAAGAGCTCAGCCAAAGGGCATGACCAAAGCAATTCTTAAATTCTTTGTATGTTTATCTCCTGGGACCACTGTTGATGCCAATTCTGTATATCAGGGTCCAATCAAGAGAGAAGTGAAAACTATTTTGAATATTGAAGGTTAAATATGAAGAATTATTCCTTATAACAGCGAATTGGAAGGATAAAAAGATGGAGCAGAGAATTCTAAATAATACAGGAAAACCAGATACGGCGATCATCTAACTGCTCTTAGACCCAAGATTGACCCTCATTAAAGAAATCCAAAGACTATGGCTCATCTGAGGTCAGAAGAGTTCACTGAGGTGCAAGGCTTCCTAAGGAGTGTTGAGGGGCAGCTGTTCCTGGAGGGTGGTGTACTAGTGGTGTTCCACTGTGAAACCACTTGTGAAGTTGCTTGTGGGAGTTGCCTGCGAAGTTGCTTGCAAAGTTGCCTGAGAGGGCTCCCGGAGAAGTTGCCCATGGGGTGCTACAGGACACCAGGCGCTGTCCGAATAGGGAGCTGCAGAAGCCATGTATACTGTAAGAGCCTACCTAAAGGAGCATCCACACTACACAGGTGCATTATCTCTTCTTCCTCCAGCGTCCCTTCAGGGCCCTCTACTGATAAAGCTTAATTTCATGACAGCTAGAGAAGGAGAAATATTTACAGGGTCTATTACCACAAAGCAGTCAGTGAAGAGTATTTTTAAACTTTTGAGGCAAAAACTTGGTAATTGGCTCAATAATCCACTTCCTTTAACTGGAAAAACCTTACAAAGAGGACTGGATTTTATGGGGGTCCCTACAAACGGCCCCATTGAGAAGCTGATGAAAACCATGGACTCTCCCTCTGGATAAATGCACATGTGTACATATGTGCACAGTTCTGTAGATGGTTCAGGGTATATCTCTGAACTCAGATTAAGAGATTAGGCCATGAGTACAACCTAATGACTATTTTCTAGGTTCACTTTAGTGATTAATGTAGAATAGCAAATGTAATATCCCCAAACTCAACTATATTTATTTTAGTAACAAAGATAAACATTTACTGGGAGAGAGAGAGAGACAGACAGACAGACAGACAGAGCATGAGTGGTGGAGAGGCTGAGAGAGAGGAAGACACAGAATCTGAAGCAGTCTCCAAACTCTGAGCTGTCAGCACAGAGCCTGATGCAGGGTTCGAACTCATGGGCTGCAAGATCATGACCTGAGCCGAAGTCGGATGACTGAGCCACCGGATGTCCCACAAACATAAACATTTATAAACATTTGAGAAATACAGCCAATAGTGGTAAGGATAGTTCTAATTTTAGGGGGTAGGAAATTGGTGAAAGATCTCTGGGGAAAGAGAGAAAGAATGTCTGAGGACAGTCAGGCAGTTGTAAAACAATCACAAGATTGTTATTGGGATTTGGACTTGGATGGTTGTATATAGAAGGAGTGGGGTGTCTATCATGGCCTGCTGTGCTTTGGTAAAGTACATTACGGTAGCTGGCTTCCAGTGAAATGGATGGTCCTTCCCTCCTGGTATTCATGCTTATATGTACTCTCCTCCCACATTGACTCAGGTGGAGGAGAAGTTGCCTAATGGCAAATTATAGGAAGGCGGATTTTACTTCACTTATAATAACCATGGCTATTTAACAACAGGTCATGCTGTAGTGAAATCTACCATGCTCCTTCTCCTTAGAAGGATTTAAGCCAAAGTTGGCTGATTGCCTCTCAGAGATGTGGTGATTCTGGCAGCACTTGGAAAACTTATCTAGATAACCTCTAAGATGTTCTTACTCAAAGCCTTCTCCTTCTGAATGCGTTTTGGTATGTGTGAATATCTTTAAGTAAGAAAGGTCAGCGTAGTGGGAAGAGTCTGCATTATAGAAGAGTTAGAACTCTGTTTGGAGGTTACTAGCTGTGTGACTTTGTGTAAGACACTTAGCATTTCCGAGCTTCGAGTCGCTGTCCTTACTACCTCTCAGGGCTGTTCTGAGAACTCATTAGATGACGCATCCCTCAAATCACCCATTTGGCATTTAATGCATGTGTAGTTTTCTTCCTTCCATTTTCTACGATATGATTTATAATCAAACATCTGGGACCAATTAAGATTTTGAAAGTGCAGTGTTGAAACGAGCTAATTTTCCCAGGCTTCAAGTATAGGATTTCATTGTTTTTAAACAATGAACTTGATTAAGATTTGATTAGATGCTTTGTAGCACAGCATCTTAAAAAAACCAAAAAAGACAAGTTTGGTGTAAGTAGAAATAGAAGGAATCAGAAACCAGATGGCCAACATCATCTTCAAAATTTGCAACTGCAAGATCATCACTTGCAATGTCTTTCCTCTCAAGATTATAAAAAAAATACTCAAAAAGCCAAACCGCTGCAAACTATATTATTCAACATCATAAAATATTTTACCTTCCTGTAAGGTATTCCAAGTTTCAGTAAGAAAAGTTCAGTAACAAGCACTTTATTTTCTTTAAATTTTTAGAAGAAACTGGAATTGCACAGAAGGAGTCAATATATGCTTTTCTAGCTATTCTCCTTCCGGGCTCCAAAGACGAAAAGGACCAGAGATAAATACATATTCTACAAACACTGGAAATCAACTTTCATTATTTACAAATGATTTTCTTTAGATTTGTTTTCCTTTGTTAACAAAGCTGTCTTATGGGCAGAAATCACCCTGAACTACTGAATTCGCTACTAGGATTGTGTGGACTGGATAGTGAATATTGTTAAAGTAGATTTAGCCTTAACCACAAATCCTTTACTATCTATTAGTACCATACCCTTAAGCATTCTCATTAGAGGCTCTCTGTAAGCAATGCATGGTAACTGAGAGGTGCAATTGTTCTTTCGTATTTCCGTTTATTTGCAAAACACACACTGATCGAAATAGGCAGCTTAATGCTCAAAGTGGCCTTTAAGTAACTGCAATCCTGCATCTCCTCAATGCTAATAATTTTCCCGACCCCAAATTCCAAGGCCAACACTATCAATATTTTGGAGACCACCTTTCCATACATTGTTCTATACACATATAACTTAATAAAAATGGGACAACATTCCTGTATCATTCATTAGGGCCAAATTCAACAGCAGCAAAAGCATTTCTAGGCACTTAATTCAGGTGGCTGTGAAATTGAAAAAAAAAATCATTTTTGTCATCACACCCATTATATTTCAATCTCTGGAACGTTCATTACATTTTTAATTGTTTTTGGCCATACTGGTGAACCTTTGATGGATTCTGCTTTAAATAGTGAAATGCACATTCTGTCTTAATATTAATAATTATTAATGTATATCTCATTAAGAATGTACATTTCACAGTACCATGTAAGATGACCACATTACTCTGAAGGATTCCTGGAAGTCTGGGTCACAAGCCTAAGTTACAAGAGCTGCGGGGTTAGGTGGTGGTGGTTGTGGAAACTTCCCGGCTTAAACAGGAACTGGACAAAAAAGAAGTCTTAGGGCAGACAGCTTAGGATTTATATGGTCGTACAATGATGCCATAAAAGATCTAGCCTCTTTTAATTGTTCTGCTCTGCCATCCTTGGAATGCAGGCCTCTGTTCTGTTCATTGCTTCATGACTGAACTACTGAACTAAGGGTGAACTCTGACCTGCAGAACATGTCCCTCTAAAAGCTTTCCTGAAAGAACCAGTAGCAACTTCAGCTTTCCCCTTATTTTTTTTTTTTAATGTTTATTTTTGAGAGAGAGGCAGACAGAGGGTGAGCAGGGGAGGGGCAGAGAGAAAGGAAGATAGAGAATCTGAAGCAGGCTCCAGGCTCTGAGCTGTCAGCACAGAGCTGATTGTGGGGCTTGAACACACAGACTGTGAGATCATGACCTGAGCTGAAGCCGGACGCTCAACTGACTGAGCCACCCAGGTGCCCCTCAGCTTTTGTCTTACTGACTAGAACTGTGTCAAACAGTTGCCCCTAGATGTAAAAGGGTCTGAAAAAGTATTTTTAGCTAGAATTAAGTGAAGGTTCTGTTAGGATGACTAGATACTACATAGAAAAAGACCAGAGTCTATTGCAGATAACCTGAGTTACAGCAAGCTGTCCTCAGTACATGTCAAAAAATAAAAGGAACCTCACTCTTACCTCCAAAGAGCATGCGGAGGGCATGGCTAAGATATGGTCGATGTCCTACCACAAAGAAGGACAAAGAAGGAGGTGTAGGAGGTGAGAGTGTAAGGGACCCTGCTGCATTAGCTACAGAGGGGAACAATTTCCCCATGGTCAATAACTCAATGGTAGCTAACCTTCACTAACCCTTCTGAAGCCAAGAGGAAAGAAGACTTATTCTCTATATTATGTTTGCATTCTCCTGTTAAGTGGAAGCCCATAAAAATGCACATCCAACTTTAACTTGCTGTACTGACTCCTAAACCCGTGCAGAAAATGGAGAGGAAGTCAGCTTGGGGCAGTGGACATAACCTTTGCGTTCTATGCCAAAGCGGCAAAACATCTCCCACTGTACTAAACACACACCAGGGGCTCAGTAAACACTTGCCATCTTCTGTTAAGACTGAGAGGAAAAAGATGGAAATTAAGATTTGAGAGACTCTCCTATGACTGAACAGTACCAGATGGTTTACATACATAGCTCATTTGCTCATCAACACGCAGTTAGATAGCTTTTACTGCGCAGAGAACTAAACCGAGGCTCAGAAAGAATAGCCAGGGTCACACGGAAAGTAGAGGTAGACTTCAGGTTTCAGTGGAAGCCTTTGCTCCTAAGGCAGTGCTTCTAATCAGTGTTCGTAACGGGCTCTCCTTTACCACAGCTCCTGGTACCGTGCTTTTCAGACAGTAGATACAAGAAAATTTGAGACGTTTGATTCAGCGTCTGGAAGGGCACTAACTTTTGCAGACAACTCCTAGGACGGAGGAACGCTTCTCAAATCTTCAGGGTGTGGTCAAAACTGGATGCGCTAGCGCCAGCTCAACTAGTGGTGAGGCGTGAGTGCGCCGGAGGACGGGAGCCAGCGAGTGGTCAGGCCGGGTGGGCTCCAGTCCCGCCGAGCGGCTTCGGGGCAACCCGGAACTCGGCTCACGGTACCCGAGGCGGGGGTGGGGCGCGGCGGGCGGTGGCTGCTGGACCGAAAGGGCCGCGCGCCGGGGCGGGTCGCGCGTGACGCACTTCCGTCCTGCGTCTTCCGGCTTAGAGGGGACCTAGACCTTCCTCATAACAACAACAAAACCAGCGCGCTCGCGCCGGGCGCCGCGGCTTCTAGTCTCCGCCCTTCTGCCACCTGCAGCCGCCTCGGCCGCGCCCGGCCCTGTGCCGCGGCGCTGCTGTGACCCTCCCGACGGGTCAGGCGGAGAGCGGGCCGCGCCCTTTGGCCAACTTCTCCAGCGGCCACCGCGCCGCCTCGCGAGACCCGGGGCAGTGCCGTGGCCGCCGCCGAGCAGCAGGAAGGGAGCGGCTGCTGCGGAGGACGCCCGGCAGGACTGTGCTGCCGGTGGCCCTGCCTGGGCGCGGAGGGCGACGGTGGCGGGCCCCGCGGCCTTCTTTCAGGTACCCCTGCCCCGGCCGGTCGCCCTGAGCGGCTCGGCCCCTTCTCCGGCCCGCGTGGCAGGGCCGTCGCGTAGGGGCCTTGTTGCGTTTCAGCTTGGGGGTCGCGGCGGGGGCGGGGCGGTGACTCTCTCCGTTGTCATCAATTTCTCTCCCTCCCTCCCGACCTCCCTCCGCAGTCCGGAGCCCGGCGGAGCCCGGACCTGGCGGGGAAAGCTGCACCCACGGCCGGGCCCCCAGACCCCGCCGCCGCCACCGTCCATCATCCTTGGTACCGGCAATGGCCTTTGTATCACCCGATGCACTTGTGACTGACTTGGACACGGAATATTAAGAACCTACTTGCCGCCCTCCCCGTACCAGTCGCGCCAGCAGTTACCACCTCGGCTCATTTGGGCTTAATCTCTTCAACTTTGGGGACACCATGGACCAAAATGGGATGGAGATTCCTGTGACCCTCATCATTAAAGCACCGAATCAGAAATACAGTGATCAGACTATTAGCTGCTTCTTGAACTGGACCGTGGGGAAACTAAAAACGCATCTGTCTAACGTGTACCCTAGCAAACCAGTAAGTGTCTAAAAGCTGGGCGCAGCTGCTCTGGCCAGCAACTTTTCGTGCCATGCACTCCCGTCTCTCTGTTCATTCCCTCCCCTCTCGAATCAAGTAGGTCTCTTGCTAGACTGCGAAGTATTTTGAGTTCCGCAGTGTATGTGTGTCCCTTGAGTGTTTCCCAACCATCATTAATATCTTCCTCCTGAGGTTCAGTTAATTAGTAAGAGTACTGTGTACAAAAATATCAAAGGACATAAGAATTGACAGGCATAAAAAAAGGACCATTTTCATTGGACATAAGTCATCGGCCTAATATGGGAGTGACAGATGGACCCTAAAAAAAAAAGATAAACACTGCAACCCATATAAAAGCTTTTATTGCTTTCATTAGGCGTTTAGACTTCTAGAACTACAGAAATAGGGCAGTTACTGCAAAAACAGGAGGCTTAGAAAAACAACTCAGTTGGCATTATCTGTGTTTGTCAGTACTTTTGATACAAATATTTTTAGCAGGGGAAATAAAAACCCTGAGGTATTTAAGTACTTGGAACAAGCTAGTTGAAACTCTCATTTACTCAGATCTTTTGTTTGAAAGTTAAGCTTTACACAGGGGGTGGCAATTTGTTTTAAAATTTTCTGCATTACAGAAGAGTTCCTAGTGCATGTGATTCATTTTACACATTTTCAAAGTGGAAATTCGCTTTCAGAATAGTCAGAATTGAAAGTCATAGACTTCCAGAGTGGTGGTCAAAACGTGGAGTGAATACCATTTCTAAGTATATATGGTGAAGTTTGTGGTTATGTGAGATCTTTATATCGTCCGATCAAAAGGGGCTTGGTTTGCGCTGTGATAGACCCAAGAGGTGTCCTTTGTCAAAACTTTTTCTTTTTCAAAAAGTATCTAAGAGTGTGAAACCCATTCCCCTTACCTGCACCCAGGAAAAGCCAGCTTTTGGCAGGAGTTCTGCCCTCCTGGTACTAATCTCCAGTGCCCGCATGGATCATTTGGCTGCTGGAGGACAGATCAGTTGCAAACTTCCCTACACCCCGCCCCCCCCAACCCACCTGCTGCTTGTGCACACACTTCCAGAGGCTGTACAAAATGACATGCAGCCAATTAATTTACCTTTGGCAAACCTGACTTTTCTCCTCTTCCAGAAAGTCATCTCCGAAGAGAATTGTAAAAACTGAAGTTTATTTCTACGTTAATGAGAATGGGTGGACCTGGGGGTGAGGACCACGTGTTTGTTTTCTTAGAATGTCAACTGAAAACTTCCTGTGGTTATTAAATTTGGCAGGCTTACATTCTAATTCATTGTTCATACGAGAACTGATTTGAAGCCTCGAAGGTGTTGAACAGACCAGCTGTTTAATGATACCCCGTAGGTAGTCCTCAACATGGGACCGGAGACTAAAAGTTAACTTTGTAAGATGGTTTATTTAGAACAGAGAACATTTTGTAATAGAAACAGTATTCTTATTAATATATTATGAGGAAAGTTTGGGTTCTTATGACTACCCACAATGACTGCTTAACACTGATTCTGTGTTTAGGTATCTCACGTGTTATTTGGTGTTTAGCAGAGATTATTTCGTATGCCTGATTTTGTTGTACATCTGCCTGATGGTGGTGGGTAAGTTGGAAGCCAAGTAGGATTCCAGTGTCTTATAGAAGCAGGTTCCCCGGTAAGAAGTAGAAAAGTTGATGGCTCTGATGGGTCTGATGAGCCAAGGATAGGTGGAGGGCCTTGGTCCCTGTGGGCACTGGCTTCTAGGAAAAAAAAAATAGGAGCTGCTAGAGTGAGAAGAATGGAGATTTGAATTTGTCCCTTTAGGATTTCTAAAAGGATAGGTCACATGTCTACTGCTGTTACGGAATTCTGGCCACTGTTGCGACAGTGTATTTGTTAAGTCTTAAGATTCTGGTTGTCTGGTCAAATATTGACTTGACTTAATCACAAATAATCTCCACATGGATATTTTAAATTCAGTTCTCCATCCTTCAATAAGCGCAGAGCCGATACACTCCTTCCCACCAAGCATACTTTCTTGGGCTTCATTTATTTATTTAATTGGGATTTCATTGACCTGGCATTTGGATGTCTACATGCTAAGCATGAAGGTGGTGATGGTTTGTTTGCTGTTATGAAGCCCAAGTCTAGTGGGGGATACAGACATGTAAGTAAAAAACTGTAATATTATGTGACTAGCGTTACACAAGAGGATGTACTGAATACTGTAGGAGCACAGGGAGGGAACGGTCAACTCCAAAGTGTAGGTAAGGGACTGTGTAGCTGTTTTAAGAAAAGGTTCACAGGGACACTTTTTGTAAAGAGTTGGTAACAGTTCTTTTCAAAAATTTTTTAAACATTTTTATTCATTTTTTTGAGGGACAGAGAGAAAAAGTGTGTGAGTAGGGGAGGGTCAGAGAGAGAGAGGGAGACACAGAATCTGAAGCTCCAGGCTCTAAGCTGTCAGCACAGAGCCCACTGCAGGGCTCAAATCCACAAACAGCAGGATCATGACCTGAGCCAAAGGCCACTTAACTGACTGAGCCACCCGGGCGCCCCAAGAGTTGATAACAGTTTTAAACAGGATGATACGTGCTCTTTTTTTTTTTTTTAAACTCTGTTATTTCAGAGGTAATGTTGCACTGATGATTCTAAATGTAATATAGTTCTATGGATGAAGAGTACAGATCATAATGGGCTAAAAAAGGGAAGGTGTTTTCCAGTTAGGAAGTAAGGGAGTTGCCATGTTCACGCAGGACTTCACAGTATCGTCACTGAAAACCTCAAACCTGGACTTGAAGGCTTTCGGAGTTTTGTTTAACTCCGAATGGTATTGATAATTGGTTTAGGACCTGATTCTGGAACTGGAGAGAGTACCATCAGTTCATGTCGATAGTGTGTATAGATAATTGTGAGTCACGTTCTAATACGATATTTCTCTTTATGACTTTAGATTATCAGATCCCGAAACTGGCCTGTAGCGTGCAATAATTATTCCCTAATTTAGGTAATTGCCGTTGGGGTGTGAAGATGCCTGTCAAGAAGACCACTTTTTCTTGAGTAGTTTCAGACTTTGATCTAGTTTAGACTTATTTTCTAGAGATGTAAATATCAAAATGGTTGAACTTAATGTTATTTAGAGAATGGACTATCCTAGAGAAAACTTAAGAAGTAAGAATCTCTAAGTCTGATTAGGCATCTTTCTCATGATCTCTTCTTTCTTACTGTCTTCTCATATGCAAACAATAAGATGGACCTGACTCACCCTGAATTCAGTTTTGAAGGCAAACCTTTCTGGGGCTTGTGTGCCGTGGTTCTGCTTTTTTCAGTCTTGAGGTCAAATGCCTGGTGAACTTGTAGATTTCCTTTATCTTGGGGCTTTATACTGTTAAACTAAAGCCGTCAGTTTCATTACTTAGGTCTTCCAGCTCTCCTGCTCAGCCGGGGAGGTTTGTTGTGGTTTTTCAAATCGTTCCTCGGATCTGCAATTGTGTTAGAATTAAAGAAATAGGAACAGAACCAGTCGTATAAGTTCTTTTCTGAGAATATGACATTCCACAAACAAACTGCCTACAGTCCCGATGGAAGTCTTACTTTCATTAGCAGTGGAAATAGCTTGTATAATATAATTCGAGGTTTATATCTGTCTTAGTTCCCTATTACCTTACCCAGGCAGGTCATTTTTAAAACTTCCTTAACCATCTCAGAACTGTTGACTTTTAAGTTTAATAGTTTTTGTTTTATAAGAATTGTCTTTAAAATCTTAGTGCATATGTTTAAGAGGGTTTCGTGTCACCTAGCAATATAGTTCATATTTTTAAAACACTTCAAACAAAAGATAATAAATTGAGTGTGAAGATTGATGAAAAGTTAAAAGTTTTGAATGAGTGCTAAAATTTGTTTTATTTAACTCCTTTGTAGCCTTTTCCTAATGTATTTTTTTGGGAAAATAACAGTGCTATGTTTTGTTTAGTCATGCATCAGTCTTTTCTTTTAGTTTTTTAAAATTATTTTGAGATAGAGAGTATGAGCAGGGGAGGGGCAGAGAGAGAGAATCTGAAGCAGATGCCAAATTGTCAGCACAGAGCCTGATGTGGGGCTCAAACCCATGAACCGTGAGATCATAACCTGAGGCAAAATCAAGAGTTGGAATCTCAACCCACTGAGCTACCCAGGTGCCCCTCTGTTTCTTTTGTTTGTTTGTTCGTTTAAAAAAATTTTTTTTAACATTTATTGTTGAAAGACAGCGAGACAGCACGAGCAGGGGAGGGGCAGAGAGAGAGAGACAGACACAGAATCCGAAGCCTGCTCCAGGCTCTGAGCTGTTAGCAAGGAACCCAATGTGGGGCTTGAACCAACAACTGCATGATCATGACCTGAGGCAAAATCAGCCACTCAACCCATTGAGCCACCCAGGCGCCCTTGTTTGTTTGTTTGTTTGTTTGTTTTTAATGTTTATTGAGAGAGAGAGAGAGAGAGAGAGAGAAGGAAGGACACAAGCGGGGGAGCGGCAGAGAGAGAGGGAGAGAGTCCCATATCTTCCCTAAAATTTATCAAAAATCTATGCTGTCAGTGCAGAGCCCGATGGGGGCTTGATCTCATGAACCGTGAGATCATGACCTGAGCTCAAACTAAGATGCTTAACTGACTGGGCCACCCAGGTGCCCCTCATGTGTCAGCCTGTTTAAAATAGGATTTTTCGGGGCACCTGGGTGGCTCAGTTGGTTAAGTGGCCGGCTTCAGCTCAGGTCATGATCTCACAGTTGTGAGTTCGAGCCCCGCGTCAGGCTCTGTGCCAATGGCTCAGAGCCTGGAGCCTGCTTCAGATTCTGTGTCTCCCACTCTCTCTGCTCTTCCCCTGCTCACACTCTGTCTCTATGTCTCTCAAAAATAAATAAAAATGTTAAAAAAAAAATTAAAAAAAAATAAAATAAAATAGGATTTTTCTAGAACTTTTAGTTTAAGTTTCCCTCACTTATGTAACAGATAGTGATTTGATGGTCTCAAATGCTTTTATTTAACTGTCCTATTTGGTGCTGAAATTTTAAGCTTCCATTTACTAAGTGGTTGCCGTGTGTGCTAGGCATTCTACCGAGCGCTTTATGTGTTTAATCACATTCTTCATAGACACCTTATGATGTAAGTTTTATTATTAGCTCTATTTTATAGATAAGGAAACTGTGGCTTCGTCATTTTTTCCCCAAGGTCATAGAATTCCTTAAGTAGTAGAACTGGAATTTGAACCCAGGTTGGTCTGACTTTCAAACCTCAGCACTTAACTATTATAATTTACATTGTACACGGTGGTTATGTGTAATTAGATGAAGAAAGGCATTTAGGGATCTGGCCATCTTAGTTATATACTTGCAAATTGAAAAGAAGTGAACCGTAAAAAGAAGTGTATGCATTTAGATGGTTTGTCATTTAAAGGCCATAAATGAATGGATAATATAGAGCCTTATTCATAGACGTGTTGTAATGCTTGCCATCTTAGTGTGTGATTCTCTGTTTATTTTGATAAATTTTAGGGAGGATATGGGAACTTGATATCCTAAAAGACTTCAAAGCACATTGCTTTGCTTTATATTTTCACCTCCTTGCTTGTCTGTTTGAACCATAGCAGTCATGTATTCTGGCATTTTCTGTTGTATGTATAACTGATTTGCAAGTGGCCTGTTGGTGGAAACAGCTAAGCAGGGAATATCCCTTTGGAGTTCTAGAGAAAATTACTTTTTAAGCTCCCGAATGCTGGTTTTGTTGTATACTGTTGTTGCAAAGAGATAAGGGGTGGAGGCAGTTTGGGTAAACCATGCTTCCATTTTACAGTGTTTCTGAATTCTCTGGAGCTTTAAATTGGTTGAATTCAGTGGCAGTGGGAGGAAGATATGTTGCAGTGCAAATTCAAAGAATTCATTTCCCACAAATATGAAGTTCCCACCTCTGGGAACCACCTCTTTAAAGCTTTTTGACACTTGTGACTGAGCTATATGTAAGTACTGAAGTACTAATAATTACCACTTTCAAATGACATAGGTTATAGTTCTTTGAACTAACATATAAGCTGAAGATTTTTTACTAAGCTATTCTATGTAGTATCTAGTCATCCTAAGAACATGGTTTTTTTTAAGCCATGCATATTGAGAGACCTATTTCTTCATATAAAAACTTTGATACCAACTAGGTGATTTTCTAGAAATATGAAACTGTTGTTGGCCTTGTAAACTCATCTATCAGACTCTTGTGAATATTTTAGGGATTAGGGGTACATAGAATTAAAAAAATTTTTTTTAATGTTTATTTTTGAGAGAGAGAGAGAGAGAGACAGAGCGTTAGAGGGGAAGGAGCAGAGAGAGGGACTGACACAGAATCTGAAGCAGGCTCCAGGGTCTGAGGTGACAGCACAGGAGCCTGACGTGGGGCCCAAACCCACAAACCACAAGATCACGACCTGAGCCGACGTTGGACACTTAACCGACTGAGCCACCCAGTTGCCACAGGGATGCATAGTAATTTATCTCTTTTTGATATCTGATTGAACATTAAAAGTCAGATACTTTAGATAGTATATGTAAACCCTTTAGAAAGAAAAAATCTCCCCCCAGTTTATGATTTATTTTTACATATTATACTAGTAGGTGAGCTTTCCTCAGCATGTTTTTTCGTAATGTCTCTTAAGTGGGTGGCAGAATTTTTTGGGCTAGCTAGTTAAGCAGGTATTTATTTGGAGTGGCATAGTTCTCTCTGTGGGCTCCTCAGAGTACTATCAGGATGTTTCCAACTTGGTAATTTAGCTACCTCTGCTCTACCATATAACACCAGGTACCATACATATATCACTTGGCTTGGTCTGGTATTGAACAGTGGAGACAGTGAAAAGACCATATCTGATAGGATTTGCTGACTATTGGATGTAGGGTGTGAACAATGGGAAAATGGTGGTAGTGTTAACATAAATGGTCAAGTATATTTATATGTATCTGTGTAGCCAGTATCTTAACAGTAGACTTTTAATTGACAATTTCATTAGTACTTTGTTTTAGGTTTACCAATCCTGAGTCTTTTGGATTTTTATATTGAAAGGGTACCATGTAATATTTTTTTTAATTGAGAGAAAAATGAACTTTTATTGTGTTAAGCTACTGAGATTATGTAGCTTGTTATAGCAGCTAGCATTACTTATCCTAAATTATACAGAAATGGATTTTTAATCAAGGTAAAAGGTACTGTTATTAGCAGGTCTGGAGAAATAAAATTGTATTATGTTTATAAGTGAAATTGAACTTTAATTGAGATCTCAAAATCTCTATTTTTCCTGATACTGTAGACTATAATTCAAACTGTCTAGTTGAAGTTCAGTTGATTATTGTGTTGTTACTATGTGTAACCACTGGTTTTCCAGATATTTAAATTAATTCATTAATATTTAAAGTGAAGGGGCAATTTTTTAGTGACATAGAAAAATTTTCAAATCTTATCACCTAAGTTAGGCACATGAAAATTCCTTTTTTTCTGTTTTCAATCCCAGTGAAATTAAAGAATTCCTTTCTCTTTTTAAAATTTCTGATTATTTGAAGGCATTTGACTATTAATTTCAAGCAGCATTTTTTTTTATTGAGATACAATTCACATAGTATAAAAATTGCTCTTTAACATGTACAACTCAGTGATTTTTAGTAATCCACAAAGTTGTGCAGTTGTTACCACTGGCTAATTCCAGAACATTTTCATTACCTCAAAAAAGAAAACGTATATCCACTAGTAGCCATTCTCCGTTCTCTGTTCCCCCGTTCCTTGTAACTACTGATCTACTCTCTGTCTCTACAGATTTGCCTATCTGGACATTTCATATAAATGGAATCATAATATTCCATTTTTTTGTCTGGCTCCTTTCACTTAGCATAATGTTTACAAGGTTCACCCACATTACGTAGTATGTATCAGTTCTTCATTACTTTAAGTGGCTAACTAATATTCATTATATGCATGTATCATGTTTTGTTTATTCATTCATCAATTGATGGGCATTTGGGTTGTTTCCACTTTTTGGCTATTATGATAATGTTATGGACATTCTTATGCAAGATTTTGTGTGAACATATGTTTTCAGTTCTCTTTGGTATATACCTAGGAATGGAATGGGGTATATCCTGAATCATCCGGTAACTGTTAAACTCTCTGAGGAACTGCCAAACTTTTTCACAGAGGCTGTTCCATTTTACATTCCTACCAGCAGTGTGTGAGAGTTCCAATTTCTCCACCTCCTCATGTATACTTGTTTTTGCTTCAGTGTACTTTATGGTGGGTGTAATGTGTAATTTTGTTATTTTATATAGTCTAACTTTTTGAAAATTGATACTACCTTGCTGTGAAAAGATAAAAGTTTATTTGAATTTGACCAAATTAATATTTATTTTGTTGATAGTGGTAACATTGTGGTTATTTGAAAAAAAAAAATCCAAAAAACCTGTTCCAGATACATACTGTTTTTACGGGTGGAAAGAAATGATGTGTGATATTTGCTTTGAAACTATTTTCCCTCAAAAAGGCAGTGGGGGATAGATGAAACAAGAATAGCAAAATATCAATAATTATTGGAGTTGAATATTTGGGAAGTTTTGACGATGGTAACTGGGGGTTCATTTTGTTCTCTCTACCTTGTGTGTGTTTGAGAATTTTCATAGTGAAGTAAAGAAATCATAAGACTGATGTCCTTTATGCAGAATGATGATATGACATAGATGATATGACATATCTATTAAATGTTTGGACTGGTAGAAAAATGATAGCTTATGATGACTGTGGTATTTATCAAAGAAACGTCTTTAGCTTCCACCTGAATTAGTAAGTGTATTATAGAAACTTATAAAGCATTATAGAATTCATTCAGTTCAAGGGTTAAATCAATTATTATCTACTTAGCTTTTAACTTATGTTATATAATTTACTATTTATTGCTCACTCAGTATTTATATGTATTGATTGAAGTTTCAAGATTTGTGGTATGTATTTTTTTTTTTAAGCCTCCTGTATTCTGTTTGGTTGTTTATATACAGGAATTTGAACTTGTGCCTTTTAGGAATGGCACACTCAAAAATACTTCCAGGAGAAGCTAGATTGTGCCTAACAGCTAAGTTATCTTGGAAACACAGTTATACCTTTCCCCTCACCTTTGGTACCTAAGAACCCCTGAGCCACAGATCTTGCTCAGTATGACAGGTTCTGTCATGGTTATTTTTAATATAAGACCCTTTTTAGTAGTCATGTTTTGTTTGAAAATTTTTATGTGGCTTGGATTTGGCATTTTTAATAATTGTTGATATGGCTACTATTTAATTGTTTTAATAGAATTCATGGAACCTCTGTCTATTTTCCAGGGGGTCTTATGGGGACTGTACATGAGTGCTTTGATTTTAAATACCTTAATGCTAGCATTGTGAGCACTTAGCAAATTTACCATACGTACAAAATAGGGCAGAGATAACCAGAACATATTTCCTGTTCTCAGTTGCATATAGAGATGGCAGCTGAATCTCCATGCGCTTGAGTTAATTTTTCTTTAGTCTTGTGTTTTTGAAAAATATATAGAGGTATTTGTGAGAGTAGCAGGAATAATAAAAATTAGAATAGTTATTATGTAAAACTGTAAATCCAAATGGCTCTTGAATTAAAACCAGTAAATTGTTTTGTATGATGTTAGTAAAGAAGAAAGTAAATCTTATGTATCGCTTTAGATTTAAAATACTGACAAAACAATACAGAATAATTATGGGCACCTTGAAGATTTATCCCATTGTTGGCTATTACTACTAGAAGGCCAGCCACCTTCTCATTTGTAGTCTGGAAGGTCCTTAATGATAATCACATCTGCATTGCATTAAGACAGAAAGTCAAACTTCCGATTTACCTTTTTTTCTTATCTTTTAAAAACATTGGTAATTACCTGTATTTTATTGTATCTATGATAGGTAGACTACCATTTGCTGAACTCTTAATGTCTTAAGTAGAATTTGGAAAAAAATAATCTTAAATTATATCAGTTCTCTGCTTATCTGTGCCTAAAGGGAGTTTTACTTTACTCATATTTAGGCATGTTATTCCCAATATCCAATTTGTATAATTAGAAAAAGTTGAAATCTTTTCTTTGTCCCATTTCTTAGTTGACGAAGGATCAGAGATTGGTGTATTCGGGCAGACTGCTTCCCGATCATCTGCAGCTGAAAGACATTCTCAGAAAAGTAAGCTTTTCTACTACTATTTGATACCAGATACATTCACAGTGACAGGAGATAATTTCTCAGGTTTTATCGATATCCAGCTGGTTCACTTTTTAAATACTGAAAGTCAACCCTTTTGGGGAACATAACAGGTATACTTACTTGAACTAGAAAGTAAAGAATATAATGATAGATTCTAGTTAGTTTAGGTAAACAGTTTTGTATATCTATCTGATAGCTAAATCTGAAATAAGATTACATGTGTGTGTTCAGGTATTTGTCATATAAGAAAGCAGTGTTGACTATCAGTAGTCCAGGAGTAGAGTGCTCAAGTAGTGAAGGATTTTCATTGATAATCTCTTCTCTCTTAAATCCCCTTTTGACCAAACTGCATGATGTTTCAATACAAGTTGCTTGAGGTAGGAGTTTAATTTCAGGACAGGAAATGGAAGAAAGTCCAATTGGCCTATCTATTAGCAAGCTTTGACTGTGAGTGCTCGGAGCTAAAATATATTTCAGAGTAATTTTTTGATCGCTTAAATGCTAGTAATTTTTTTAACTTTTTTTTATTATTATTTTATTTTTCGAGAGAGTGCAAGCAGGGGAGGGACAGAGAGAGAGACAGACACAGAATCCAAAGCAGGCTCCAGGCTCTGAGCTGTCAGCACGGAGCCCAGTGCGGGGCTCAAACCCCAAACATGAGATCATGACCTGAGCCGAAGTCAGACACACAACCTACTGAGCCACCCAGGTGCTCCTGAATGCTAGTAATTTTAACGGCAGCTCTTCTTAGCTCGTGTTCATTTGCGGAATTTATACTTTCAGAACTTTTCTGCATTCAAGATGCTTTTTGTTTGTGACTTGAGCAGAATCAGATACATAGCTTTTATGTTTCACGAACTTAACCTTTTGACCTAACTCTTAACGTTCTTTTGGATAACCCTAATCTGATTTAGAAGGTCTGTGTCCTCTCATGTATGTCTGTGATCACCTGTGGGAAACTTTAAAAAGTCTTATACTGGTATATTCCTTTTGCTTAGATAGTCAAAATTTTAGCCTTGTCAGTGTGACTTCTTGCTGTCATTTTCATTTTAATCATGTAGTTTCAGGTTGCCAATGCGGTTTAACAACCTCTCCTCCTTGACCCCCCTCAAAAATAGTGGAATTTGCAGCAGATTTTTTCCCTCTCTCTCTTTGATAGATTCGATTTTTTTTTTTTTTATGTAAGCTCTGTGTCCACCCTGGGGCTTGAATTTATCATTCTGAGATCAAGAGTCACATGCTCTACCTACTGAGCCAGCCAGGTGCCCTGATAGACTCGAATTTTTGGAGCAGTTTTAGCTTCACAGCACAAGTGAGCAGACGGCATAGCGACTTCCCATATACTTCCTGTCTTTCCACTTGCATGGGCTACCCCACTAACAAAATTCCGCATCAGAGTGGTGTATTTGTTACAATTGACATTGCGCACAGTATCATACACTGATGCGGCGTTATCATCAGAGGTCCATGGTTTACCTTAGGGTTCACTCTTGGTGTTGCGCATGCAATCTATGGGTTTTTACAAATGTGTGATGACGTGTATCCACCATTATAGTGTCCTAAAGAATAGTTTCACTATTCTAGAAATCCTCTGTGCTCCACCTGTTCATTTTCCCTCTTGTGTTTATGCTTAAAAATGTTTCTGTATGCTCTTTGAAATATTCATTTGTTGGGGTACCTGGATGGCTCAGTTGGTTAAGTGTCTGACTCTTGCTTTCGGCTTAGGTCTTGATCTCATGGTTTGTGAAATTGAACCCCACGTTGGCCTCCGTGCGGGAGGAACGGAGCCTGCTTGGGATTCTCTCTCTCCCTCTTTCTCTGCTCCTCCTCTGTTAGTGTGCTTGTGTGCAGGCACATGCTCTCTCTCTCTCTCTCAAAATAAATAAATAAACTAAAAAAAAATACTAATTTATTATTTTTATCCAAGGATGGCTAGGGTTTGCATGTGAACACTTTTTAGAAGGATTTTGCTTCCAGAAATGATTTCTGACAGAAGAGTTCAAATAAAAATGCTTCCATTAAAGAAAACCTAGAAAACATTTTGAACCTGTTTATATTTTTAATAGATCTTTAAAGTGTTTTCGTTAAAGTCAGCGTGTTTACTTTTTTCAGGTAGATGCTGCCATTAGTTTTACCTGTTTAGTTATAAAATGTTTTGCAGAAATATTTCTCCCAAAGATGAATGAAACTGTTAGTTACTTTTGATTATGTGACCTTTGAAACTAGGTTTCTAAGGATAAACATCTTTTTTTTTTTTTCTTAAGGATAAACATCTTCTAGTTGGATGCTTTTTAGTATTCTGTATTCCGAAGCCAAGAAGACGTTGTAAATCAGGCGTCCTTTCTACCTACCTTGCTAGGCACATCTCAAGTCATGCTGTCTTTAGGGATGCCTTTTCCCTGGCTTTCCAATCCCATTAACTCCTTTCTCTAAACTCCTCAAGCAGTTGTAATTTGTGCTTTTCAGTTTTGTGCAAAAGACTGTGTTCTGTATTCTTTAATTGTGCTCTGATACGCCAGTGTGATCTTTTAAGGATATCGCGAGCCTCTGTAGGGGAGGGGCTGACTCTTCCCCTTTTTTGGATTCACCTCAAAATTAAGCCTAATTCTGGGTTTATGGGAGATAGTTGATAAATTCTTAGTTTCTGGTAGCTTTGTTTCTCTTTTACACCGCTGGGCATCTTTCTTTCCTTCCTACCCTCTTTTCTTTATTTGTCATTCTCTGGTTTTCTTTTCTTTCCTTAAATTGCTGAGCCGTCCTTTGCTCTGCCCTCCTTTATTTTCTTTCCTTTCTCCATCTTATATGCCAGCTTGATGTCTGACTATAAATATACTCATGAAATCACTAAGCTTAAATGCCAATCGTAATCAATATTAGAATATTTTCCTTTAGTCATAGTTGTAGGTTATAGAAACACATGGGATATGTAAAGAATATAGTTTAAATATACACTTTAAATCTATGTATAATTTTTTAGCTAAAACTAGTTTTTGAATTAAAAAAAAAACAACTATATATTACCTTGCTGGGATTAAGACAAATGAGAGTATGGTGAAATTGAGTTTCTTTATTACAGCTGCAAAGTCTCACGTAATGGAAATATTTTCATTATTCAAAAGTTTGTAGGCCTAAGCTTCATTGTGACTATTACATAGATTTGGTATTAAAGTACTAGATGTTTTCATGTTGTAGTAATAGATTGCGTTGATGCAACTGTACAGCACTTCTTGCTTCAAGACTCCTTGATATACAAAGTAATCATTTTTTTTGTATAGCAGGTTCTGAGTATTTAGACCACTTTCTAAGCATGGAGAATATATTGAATTCAGAAGGGTGTTCGTACCAGATACTAAAATGGTAAATGTACCTTCAAGTGGCAACAGTTTATTACCAATAAAATGGCTGTGCTAGAAAGGAACTTTAAATTGGAGTTAAATATTTCAGCTTAGCTACTGACTTCTTGAACTGAACGTTTTCCAGTCCTACCCTTTAAATGTAATCTTCTTTAATTTTAGCAAGATGAGTATCATATGGTTCATCTAGTGTGTACTTCTCGGACTCCTCCCAGTTCTCCAAAATCCAGCACCTCTAGCGAAGGCCCTGAAGCGCTGGCATCCAGCAGCAGTTCTGTGAGTCGTTTCGGGAGGAGTAAATGTTGAAATTTTCTGATTATCCTTTTCAGTGGAAAACAGAACGATTGGAGCTCGTGGCTTGTGAGATTGTGTTTTGAACGGCTTGAGTTAAGCATTTAAATTTTCTTTTTAGAGATCCAACATATAGCATTAGTCCTTGAAGCTCGTTCTTCATAAGTTATAATTTGGTGAATAGACTGCAGATCCAATCTTCAGGGGTTTAATTACCAAAATACTCAGAAAACAGAGTGATGATATGGTTATATAATTTAAAATCTAGGACCAGTAGTTTCAAAAATACTAAAGGTACTTGATACACTGTATTTTATTCAAGGCGGATTAAATTATTTAAATTTTAAGTATGCTTAATCATCTTGAAGTAGATTGCTCAAGAATTTTGTTTTTTTTTATTTGTTTTTTTGAAAGACTGGATTTAGGCATGCATGTCAATGTCAGGAAGAAAAATTACTTATTCAGTTCTTCCAGACTTGGGTATTCATTTTTCCCTTCTTATTTTTCATCTGCGTAAAATTGTTTTGGATTTTTTTTAATAGTCAAACTTTTCAACCTAGGACGCACTCTACCAGTTTTAAAGCTAAATCCATTATGTTAAATTATGTTTCGTTTCCCATTAAAGTTTTATATGACACCTTTGGAAGTGAGAGAAAAGGATTGGATGAGTGGAAGTTTGCTTTAAACTTCTTGTGCAGGAAACTTACATACTGCTAAGTATACTTTCTTGTTAAGAGTTTAGCCAAAACTTTAAGGAGGGGATGGATGGCAGAAGTGATATCTATTTGGAGGATCTTTCAGTAATTACTAGTTAACAGCTTCTTTAAGAAAATAGATCCTTTAGTATGAACTTAGTGGTAAGTATTTTCTAGTACTAGCTGTGGGAATTTAGCTTACATTAAACTGAGAAACGGTTTGTCAGTAAAGGCCAAAGTGTCTTTATATGTTTCCTGCCTTTCATGAGAAGGGACAAAACATTGGCATTGGCACAGAGGTTTTGGACATAGTTGTGTTGCTTCAGTTTTTGTTCAGAAAGACCCCTCTCAATTTGTCTTGTGGTTCCTCAGCCATGATTTCATGTCATGAGTATATATGTTCAGTTTTTTCAGTGCATGTTGTGAAAATTTGAAAAGTGTCAAGGGAAAATTAAGTTGAATTCCCCTTTGATTTTTATAGCTGAGAAATTTCAGTGAGATTTGAGAATGTCTTAAAAATCTAGTAATGAAGGGGTTATCTATTAAGGTCAGAAATCATTACTTCTAGCAAAATTAGGCTGTTCTGCCAAAGGAAAGGCTATGCCTTTCTTCTATTATTTTTTTGAAATGAGTATCTTATGATGCTGGTTCATTTAGCGAGCAATCTTGACAAAAAGGAAGCCTTTACTGGTTTATGTCCCTATGAATCAGACTCTCTAGTAAGATATTTGGTGTCTGTTTTAGTGGAATAACCTCTTACAGGAAAGTTCGTTAGTTTTGCAAAAAGACCAGTGTCCTTGGGACCTTTTACTTGGCAGGACTTAGAAAGGTAGACATACAAAAGACATTCAGTAGGAAGGCAGTACAGGTAAAATACAATTTTAATGAACTTGGAAGGATGTTAAAAATGTATTGTCTCCAGCTATTTAAAGTGAGAGAACTATAATTTTTATCAAATGTAATCGTGTTTTAAATTTACATGAAACTTGTGACACACTTTTCAAGCAACCGTAAATTGGGGTCGTCTTCAAAGGGTCATATTTTTTAAAGTTATTGAATCTGTGAGTTAATAACATCTTCAGAACATGAGAATTTAAAAATCTTAATTGGTATCTTGTTCGTTCTTTGAAAAAATGTGTTTGTTGATTTTCTGAACTCTTAATCTCATCAGAATTAAAATGTGGACCTATTATGGGCACGGGCACATGATTCAAGTCGGTGTCTTTCTAAAATTCACTTTTTGCAGAGGGATTTCATAAATACATTTTTAGCAATGTGTCTCGAATCTCATGATTGCAATGAATTAAATCTCCTTGGAAAAATAATTACATTTTTATTGTAGAGTTCAGATCAGTCAGGATCAACAACTCCATCATCCAGCCAAGAAACCTTGTCTTTATCTGCCAGTTCTTCCTCAGAAGGATTGAGGCAACGCAGGCTTCCACAAGCACAAACCGACCCAGCACAGACTCATCAGTTCCCATATGTAATGCAAGGGTGAGTGAAATCGTAGCGGTGGGCCTCTTAAAAATCTGTTACTCCCGACTTTCATGGTAGCCCCTCTGCAATGATCAAAGTACACTGGAAATTTATTCATAGTCTTCCTTATGCATTTTGAGAATTAGGGAGTTAGGTAGAGTAGTGCTTTTGAAAGTTGGCAATACATCAGAATCATCTAGGGCAGTGCTTTTCAGACTTTAGTGTTTGCGCTAATCACCTGGGGATTTTGTTAAGCTGCAGGTCTGATTCGGTAGGTCTGTTGGGCCTGAGATTCAGTATTTCCAACAAGCTCCCAGATGATATTGATGCTTCTGATGCTTTGAATAGCAAGGATCTAGGTCACTAAAATAGTTTCTTTTTACCCAGTGTCACTATAGATCTACTCAAATTGGCCTTCTGGGAAGCAGATGGGTGAGTGAGGGTGTTCTTGGAAGAGTCGAAGGCCCAGTGATCTGTTTTTAAAAAGTTCCACGGGTGTTTCTGATCAGCTAGGCTTGATACCAACTGTGATAAAACTGTGTTGTGTTAATAAAGATACGCTAACCATTGTACGTTATCTAGAGTCTTTGTTGGAGTCGACTCAAGAAGCTTGCTGTGGCTCCCTTATATTTAGCAGTCACAGCAGGCCTCTCGGATTAGGCAGTTCTAGGGGGAAATGCAGCCAGCAGCCACAGCACATCCTTCAGACGGCTCAGGGTAGGATCGTGGAGAATGTGGTTTGGACCTGGCTTATACATGAAACCAGGGTACTTTCCTGGGGTGCTATTGAAGGAAAGGAAACGTGAGTAACAGGTATTGAGATCCTTTTGTGTTGCATGTCCTGCTGTGGGACTGAGTGCGTGGCAGTGCTCCGGATCCACGGTCGTGAGGCTGGACATGAGGAAGCGGCCGGGACCTCAGAGTGGTAGTGTGAATGACGTAACCAAGGAGTGCTTTTTACTTAGAACTTTAGACTTAATTCAATTCTTTTTCTTCTATATTGAATCATATTTGATGTAAAACATTATGTAAACTTAAGGTTTATAGCAAAACTTAATTCTTAATGTTGGAAATCGAAGCTGAGTATATAGCAAAACCTAAGAAAACTCATTGTCTCACATTTCTTTTGAATGTTAAGCTTTTTCTCTAAAAGTAAGTGTTTAGAAAAGGCTTATTGTACACTTCATGAAGCACATGTGAAACTATTTTTGTTTTTAGAAAATGATTACTGCAAAGTAAGACTTAGTTTTTGGTAAAAAGCAATGTTCTCATGGTTTACGTTATGGAATGGTAGCTTAGAATGTTTTCTATCTTATGACAGTAATTCATTTCCTGTCTTTTTTTTGCAGAGTAAGACAGTTTCAGTTCCTCTCAATTTATACAGTGATTTTACTTATTTTCTTTGGTGTTATTGGTGGAAAGCGAGAGTATTATGCATCTAATAAATCTGGAAGAATATATGATGACATGTTAATAATAGGTTATCTCTGGATAATAAGATTTAAAAAAAATTTTTAATGTTTATTTTTGAAAGAGAGAGACCGCGAGAAACAGAGAAACAGGGCACAAGCTGGGGAGGGGCAGAGAGAGAGACACACACACAGAATTCAAAGCAGGCTCTGCTGTGCCGACAGCTCAGAGCCTGACATGGGGCTTGAACTCATGACCCATGAGATCATGAGCTGAGCCGAGGTCAGATACTTAACCAATTGAGCCACCCAGGTGCCCCTGGATAATAAGATTTTTAACTCTTCCTCATACTTATAGTGAATGTATTTTGTAATAAAAAACAAAGCTTAGAAGGTTGCAAGTCTTTAGAATAAAACCATAGATATCGTGGAAAAGATTAATTTCTCTAAGCTAGGTTGTTGAGGAAATCAACATGAGGCTAAAGCATTCAGGTATTAGTAATGTATTAGGCAGGTTAGAAAAATCTGAAATATTGTGATTTTTGTTTTTTTTTCCCACCAAATATAAGTATTAAAATGATGAACAATAGAACTTTAAAGATATTATCGCTTTGTTTAGAGAATCTATTACTAGATGAATGATGTTTGGTTTTAAATCAGGAAGGCAATATAGCTTAGTGGCACCAGAGTCTGGAACCAGCCCGCCTTGGTTTGAATCTGTCTGCTGACTGGCTTAGGCAAGTCTTTTCCCTGCTTTGCTTCAGTTTGCTCATTACCTGGCGATAAGAGTACTTATCATACAAGATTTCATACAGGATTAAAAGAGTTTTTGTATGTGAAGTTTTTAGTGATGTGTTAGCAGTTACTTATAAATTCATTCATATTTACAAGTGAATGTTGTACAAACATTCATCAAACAGATTTGAATGAATGAATGTCTGTGCTGGGTGCTGGAAAATAAATACATTTGGGAAGAGCACTCTGTGATATACAAAGCAATTTATTGAAAGTTTAATAAGTAGGTTATTCAGTTTAATAACAAATATAATTTAACTCAATTCATTGTTGTAATTTTTTACTAGCAAAGACTTTAAATCTGTCTTCAAGTAAGTTTTGTTTAACATAGGCCTTAGCCTTAAATGTGCAAGAGCAGTCAGTGATTTAGCGACCTTGATGAATTCACAACAAAATATAAGCTCTGCGTTCCTTTTTCAAAATTCACTCCAGCTTACATATAATTAGTCACATGTTTTTCACCATGTAGGTTAGTATTCTCAGTCTTTAGTGAGCTTGCTAAAACTGCTAGCTCCTGGTGTCTACTCTCTGAGATTTTTGAATCACTAGGTTCGGGGTGGTGCTCAGGAATTTGCCAACCTAACAATACTTTGGGAACCTCGCTTTGAGAAATCCTAATCCGGGTGATTATGTGCCCATATCTAGCTCTTGAGGAAACGTGAGAAGACCAGAGCCATACACGTGCATCACCATGTTGGCTGTCTGTTTATAACGGCACTTGTATCAATCCAGTGTGTGGTGCTATCACATTTATTTACTTTAACTCCAAAAATTGCTGGTTGGGTTACAGGATACCCACTGTTCGTACATCAGTTTTTCCCCCGAAACACTAACAGCTTTGTTTTATAATTAATAAAACTGAAAACCTACTCATTGTACCTTTCTATATTGCTCAATTTTTTTAAAAGTAAAAATTGCTTTAGTTCACTGCCCAGAAATAACTATTACTAACATTTTTGTAATAATCGTTTCACTTTTCTAAGTAAAATTTTAAATAAAGAATCATACTATTGTATTTTGTACACATTTTTTAAAATCGTAATGTAGCCTGGATATATTTCCAGATCAAATATAACTCTACCACATTTCAAGTCTTGAGACACGTGGCACTCTGGGTGAGTCCTTATATACACACTAATATTTTTTAGATTTTTGTTCAGCATTCATTTACAGTTGATGTAGCTCTGGAGTAGAGTTGGGGGTGAGGAAAAAGAGGGAGGAGAAGGACCACTAGAGGCAGTGACCAAACAGCGCAATAAAAGCCCCGTAGTTAACTAGGAGTTCAAAGACCAAGTATTGTTATTTGAACATGAACATGCTTACTAGGCCGTTAACTCCCTTCCCACCACCCCAAGCACTTTATTGAAATATTCCTTCCATATATGTGTAGTTCTCCTGAGAGGAGACCCAAAAAGTACAAGTTTCTCCCGTTGTTTATATGGTAGCAATGCCTGAGGTTAACGTCTTGGTTGCCTACCCGTTGATGTTCCTCTGTACCTACTTCTTGTTTGAAACAGCCTTTGTTCAGCACTTTGCCAAATCATATCCTTATTATGCACCACCCAATTCAAAGCCCATTCTTTCCAGGAAGACTACTTTGATGCACCCAGAACATTTTATATTTCCAGCTTTATCTCTGCGTATTTCAGTATCTGGTCTCCATTTATTAAAGTTTTCATTCTGTGGATGTGCTGGTTTGCTCACTCCTCTGTTGATGAAGAATGTCTTTAGTTGGTTTTATTGCATAATGACCTCAAAACCTCAGAGGATTACAACAACATACTTCATTTTTCTTGTTCACGAGTCTTGTTAGTCACTCGGGACAGCTCTGCCTCAGGCTGCAGGTTGAGTTCTGGTCTGTTTCATGTTTCTTATTCTCTGGACTAGAAACTCCCCAAGACATGTTCTTCTTATGACAAATGACAGGAATTTAAAAGGGGAAGCTAACCAGTGAGCACATTTAAAACCTCAGCATGTGTCATGTTCACTAACATTCCATTAGCCAAAACAAATCACATGGCCCTGCTCAGTAGCATTGGGATGGAGAGGTATTGCCAAGTTACTAATGCTGTGCTGGTAAATGCTTAGCAACTGACTTTTCCAGGGGGAAACAATGAAGCTGATTTGTAGCATTTGCCGATTTCTCTGATCTTGAATACTTTCACTATGGCAGATTCAATATACCAACCCAATAAGGGTTGGGTCACAAAATTCTTGAACTTGAGCCATTAGCTTTGTGAGTCAGTGTTAGCTGGCATAGGCCAGCTTTGCCACCGTGTGCCAGACAGGGTGCAAGTATAATCCTGTTATAGAAGAGTGAAGAATTGGGGCAATATTCTATCAGAAATGTTTGGGTTAATTTCCTCCCACGAAACCTCACTGTAATCAGTATTCTTAAATACTTACATATTATCAGTTTTTCTTTTAGGATAAGTTGTGAGAAGAAGAATTCCTGGGTCAAAGTGTTCTTAAGACTTTTTGAGACTCTTGCAAAAGCGCAGTGAAGCTGTACCAGTTTATTCTCCTAAGAACAGCTGTCAAAGAATCTGATTCCCCATACCTCTACAGATGCGTACTTGCCAATGCAACAAATTGGAATGTTCCTGTTTTAATTTAAGATATGATAAAGAGACATTCTTTTTGCTTTGGTTTGTGAAATACTTATTTGTTGGTCTATTGTTATTTTTAAAAATTGATTTGTTTCAGTTCTGTATCTAAAAGAATTTCGATAATACTTATGGAGCACTTAGCACAAACTAGGCATTGTATTAAGCACTTACACATGCTATAATTCAGGGCTGTACATTGAATTTTACATCAACTCTGTGGTCTAAGTGCTATTTTCTCCCATTTTATAGGTGAGGAGAATGAGGCTTAAAAGATAGCTATGTGGCTTGCCTAAGTTCACAGAAGGGGTCAGCAGTGAGCGGAACTAAAATTCAAATCATTATCTGCCTTGAAAGTCCATGTTCTTAACAGTCTTTTGGAAGTGACTCTCTGTTTTGTCTATCATTTGTTTTAGTATTTTTTCCTAGGTTGTCATTTGTATTTTGACTTCTTTTATAATGCTCTTTCTCTCCCCTCCGCCCTCCGACATAAAACTTTTTTCTAGTCAGATCTACTGATCAGATTTTATGTATCGTTGACTTGGTAAGCAAATCTGTTTGTACGAGGACCTTGTAACTTTCTTCAGTATTTCTTCAGTTTACTTTAGAATTTGCTGTATGCTAGGCACTGAAGACAGGAAAATGAATTATGTACTTGTCCTCGATGTAAGTGGGTCAGATAGGCAAATAATTACCATGTGCTGATGTGCTCTCATGGTCTTGAGAAAAGTTCTACAGGAGCCTGGAGGAGGAAGTGACTGTCTCTGCTTGGAGCGGGGGGAGGGGCTTCATAGGTGATATTGAAGCTGATTTTAAGGGAAGTACAGCAGGTAGAACAAAGCAAGTGTGGAGAGTCTTGAAAAGGCATGTTCTGGGGTTTTTTGGAAAGAATTTGTTCCTGATTATTGAAGTTTCCAGTTCCTTTTATCTTCTCTCCTTTGTATTTCTTAACTTTAAAAAACATACGGGGGCGCCTGGGTGGCTCAGTCGGTTAAGCTCAGGTCATGATCTTGTGGCTCAGGTCATGATCTTGCAGTTTGCGAGTCTGAACCCCGCATTGTGCTCTGTGTCGACAGCTCGAAGCCTGGAGCCTGCTTCAGATTCTGTGTCTCCCTCTCTCTCTGCTCCTCCCCTGCTGATGCGTGCTCGCTCTCTCTCTCTTTCTTTCAAAAATAAATAAACATTAAAAAATTTTTAAAAAAGTAGTGTAGTGAGTGTCTTTTGGTATAGCTTTTCAAGTATGTATTCGTGAATGACAGTCTTTCCAATTCTTTGTTTTTGTCATGTTCTCCGTTATACTCCATTTCCTGTTGTACTCCATTTCCATGTGTTCCTGTGAATTCCCTCACCCCTTCTTTCCGTGTTTTTATCAAAGAGTACTAGCTGCTATAGTCTGTCGGAAAAGGAGAAGGAAAGCTGTTAGACTTTGTGCCATCAGATGATGTGCTCCCACGTGTGTCTGTCAGCCGTTTCCTCACTGACTTCCCAAAGCCAGAGCGAGAGACCAGGTTGTCCTCTCCCTTTCCTTGAATAAAGAATATGACATTTTGTGTGGAGACAGACATATTTCACATTCTAAATAGTTACATTTTCCCTGTGTTTTTGCTGTTTTATTTGGCTCTTTGCAAAAAAAAGCAATAATTCTTTTGAATTATAAAAGTAATATATGTATATTAAAGAGTTTGGGGGAAAAAAACAAGGAAGGGGAAAAAGTTGTTCTGTCTAATCATCTAAAGACAACTGCTTGTTAACATTTAACGTTTCCATCTAGTATTCTTTTCTTTGCAAATGGTTTTCTTTAACATAGTTGTAATTTTTACCTTGTTAACATTACATTTTCATTTAATGTTGAAAATTAAATGAAACTTACAAGTTTCTAGGACAGTTGCTTATGCTCAGTACTTTATTTCAGAGTTTTCTTGCTATTTATATGCCATTCAATGCATATTTACTGTGTTGAATCCTGGACATGTTACAAATGGTAGAGCCTATTCCCTTGTCCTAGGAGCACAGAGTCTGGTCACAGAGACAGGAAAGCAAACAGGTAATTCATTTTTTATGTTATTTTCTAAGAGGTGGTACATGTGAATGGTACCGTTTTTAAAGTGAACAAAGTATGCTAGAATTTCCTTCTTGTGTCTCCTAGCTATCCCTGACACCCTGCATGCGTGTATGTGTGTGTGTGCCTGTGTATATGGGGTATGTGTGTGTGCACACATGAGTGTGTGTATTTAACACCAATAGTAGCATATGTCCTATACACACTGGCCTACATTTTGTTTTTTTCCACTAAATATATTAATATCATCACCTATTAATACACAAGACCTGTCCCATTCTTCATGAAGTACGTAATATTCCATCATATAGGTTACTGTAATATATGTTTTTTTAAACCTTCCAGTTTTATATTTTTTAATGTTTATTTATTTAGAAAGAGAAGGCACATGTCTGTGTGTGAGCTGGGGAGGGACAGAGAGAGAGGAGACAGAGAATCCCAAGCAGGCTCAATGCTGTCAGCCCATAGCCTGATGTGGGGCTCGATTTCATGAACCATGAGCTTGTGACTGGAGCCAAAATCAAGAATCGGACACTTAACTGACTGAACTACCCAGGTGCCCCTAAACAGTCAATATTTTTATTCAGTCCTTTTTTAATTTTTAAAAATTTGATTGTGCTTTTTAAACATTCACAAGTAGAGAAAATGTAATGAACCTCTATTTACCTAACACTCAGCTTCCACAACTGTTAACAGTGACTATACCATTCTTCATTCCATTTCTCCTTGTTCCTTCTTTATTCTTGGGCTGGATTATTTCTAAAGCAAACCCTAGACATCATTTCATCTGTAAATACTGGGTATCTGTAACAGGTGGGACAGATGTGGACTATAAGAAAACCTTCATTGGAATACCATTAGAATTCTCAAAAATTCTTTAATGTCATCAGGTGCCCAGTGTTCCTTGATTGTCTTAAATGTCTTTTCATAGTTGTCTTGATTGAATCAGCATTCAGAGAACTTGACATATTGCATTTGGTTGATCTTTCTTAAAGCTCTTCCAATCCCTCAATCTCTCCCCCCTACTGTTTTTTTTTTTTTTACAGATTTTTATAATGTTTATTTTTTATTTTATAGCTAATGACTGCTATGCTTTTCATAATATTACTAATATAAAGTATCGTTTGGTTAGGGCAGAGATGTGAAAATTTTTTCCATGTTTCATGTTTTTTCAAGTTAATTTTCAGAAGCAGAATTACTTGGACATCTGGGTAAAAGTGAATATTTTTAAGGGTATTTAATTTTGTAAAATTGTTTTTTAAAGCCTTCTTCCAGTTCACCCTGTTAGCAAAAGAGTTGGGTTTCACTTGTACCTTTGAGGGCCAATAGCAAATATTGGCAGACAAAAAAGAAAGTCTTTATTTTAATTTGCATTTATTTGGTGTCCTAATGATTATTTCTATTTCTGTGAATTCTTTATATTCATAAATATAAAGATATTCATAATATAAAAATATTGAAAATATTTTTTCTAAGCTCTGTCTCTTTAAATTTTATGTCGAATATGCGAATTCCTTTTTTATGCTTTCTAATATTGCTTATAAGTTAGGAAAATCTTCTTCCCTCCAAAGGCTTGATAAATAATCAGTTCCATTTTCTTCTAGATTTTCTGTGGTTTAACTTTTAATAGTTTTATTTTAGCTCATTTGAAACTTACTTGAACATTTGGAATGAGATGAAGCTTTAAACTCCCTTCCTTTTACCACTAATTTGGTAATCACTTTTCCCAGCACAAAATAATTCTCTATCATGTTGTTTAATGATGCATCCTCTGGAATATATTAAATTCTTAAATAATATGTTTAATTGATCTATAACTATAAAGTTTAATAATAACTTAGTAATTTAGTCATCATACAAATCCTTTATTTCTTGTTTTCTGAAGAGTACCAAATAAATACATAACATCTTGTCTGAAGGATAATCAGCACAACTGAACGTTGTAGTGTGCCAGCTTGGGTCTGGAATATATCTTAGCAATTGTATAGTTGAGTAGTTTTTAACTTACTGGAGAGTAAGGGAGGAAGCAGTTTGGAATCATCTAGGGGAGTTTAGTAATTCTTTTTTGGAACATATTTTTGATAATCACCACCTGTTCTCAACCACAGTAGGGTGAGGTAGAAAGCTATAATAATTTTTTTCCAAATGATTGTTAATGGCTCTTTCTTCCCTGGATCTTTAAAAACAGTGACAAAACCCAGACTTCTGTTTTAAATTGAAGTAATGGACTTGTGTGAGATTCTATTTTTTCTTAACTGTAGGGATTGGTAAAGCTGTACTTTCAGGGGGATGGGTGTTTTTCTTTTTTCTTAGTCGGGAATACTAAGAACATTTAAAGTGTACATCTAGACATAGTCTCCCCTTGTTGCTAAGACTTGATTTAGGTGCCTTTCAGACTTGCTTAGATGTATCCGCTCACTGACGGAGATGCCAAGATCTTTATACAAGTATTTTATAATGCTTCTCTGTTCCAGTGGTATGGCTTTCTCTCTGATTGGTATCTTTGTAAAGGAATAGCAGAGTTAAATTTCTTTTCCTTTTCTTATTTGGGACTTGTTTATCAGGAGCTGGGAGGAACTCTTATGGAGGCTTCTCTGCTTTTCCCTCTTAATTCACTTTGTTGGAAAGCTTGGGAAGTACGGGGAGGAGAGCTGTATTCAGGAGGTAGAAGGATTTTCTGAGGATGAGAGCACCGTATGGCTCCCATTACTCCCCCAAGGATGAGAAAGGATGAGAAAAGTTCAATTAATACAGGGGAGTTGGTGGCTTACCTAGCACCAAGTTGCCTTAAGACTAGGTAAGTTTTAGCTTTCCAAGCTCTTTTGAATTAGGTTTCTGTTATCAGTTATTGCCCATCGTATGTTAACAGTCTTTTGAATATATTAAAAATTGATGAATTTGTTAATGATTTTTGTCTCACTCTGGTTTAGCCCCTACTTTATAACAGCTAAAGATAAGTTTCAAGTAATATGAACAAAAGGAGAGTTAGAAAAATCACAAATTCTGCATTTACTCCGTATGCTTATCCCTGTAGTTGTCTTGATATATGTGAATTTCTACAAATCTTTATGCGTTTTGGAGTTGTATTCAGATTTAGGAGTAGGGGAGAGTAAAAATAAAAATAGTAGCTCAGATTTATTGAGTACAGACTAATCACCCTGTGAGGGAGATTCTATTATTAGCCCCATGTTAGAGCTAAGGAAACAGACATAGAGAACTTAAATATGACCTTCCACAAATTTTACCGAGTTAATAGGCATTTAATGCACTTTAGGAATGCGTGTATAAGTATGTTCTGCTAATCTTGGTTCTTTAGCTTAAAAAATTTTTTACAGGTGTTATAATGTTTATTTTTTATTTTATAGCTAACAGTTGCTATTTTGAATAATATTACTAATATAAAATATCATTTGGGAAAAAAGTGTCATTTGGATTTGGCCCCCATTCCTCAAAACATTTTGTCATGAAGTTTATTTTAAGGCTTTTGGTTCTTAAGCAGAATGTAGTTAAAATATAATGAAAGTATTTTTGTCCTTTTCTGCTGAAATAAGATAGCAAATGTTTAGTCTTGTCATATATTTTGTGGACTATTTGCTTTATTTTCTTCCTAAAATTGGGCTCAAATCTTTGTCATTCTATATACTTGGGGTGAGGGTCATCTTATATTAGCCATAAGGTCTTATTCGAAGAATGTCGAAATAAATCCTTCTCTTTTCAGTAAGATTTAATATAGTTTGTCAGTGGATGGCTTATACTTAAGAAATGAAAATTCAGAGAAATGCCTTCAACTTTCAGAGTATAAAAAGACACTTATCTCTCTATTGTAGAAATGTGGACAACCAGCTTCCCGGGCAGGCTGTTCCAGCTGGATTCCCAGTGTATCCTGCCTTCAGCCCGCTGCAGATGCTGTGGTGGCAACAGATGTATGCTCATCAGTATTACATGCAATAGTAAGCTCTTTGGAGTTCATTCATTTGCTCAGTGTGCCTCTTGCCTTATTTTCTTTTGCATTCTAAGTAAGTTGATTTGGGACTTCATTTACTGATATATTTCATTGGTTTTTAAAAATTATTAGGAGAATGAGTTTGCCAACGTTTCAGCAGATGCTTTGTTTTAAATTATTTGGCCAAAGAGAAAAGGGTTCACATCCAGTTCACATCGGCTAAACCTATTCTTTCCTTCTCCCTCTATCCCCTAATTACATTTATAGCAGTATTGAGATGCTTTCTTTAATATAACATTTTACCTACTTAAGAGGAGAAAACTTAGGGACGTTTCACTAGAAGGCAGTCAGTCTACATGAAGAGATAGGAAGTTGAATGAAAAAGGGAATCATAGGTCAGGGAGGTTCACACTGATGTGGGGCTCAGTGGAGGCCAGTATGTTTCTGGACTGTTGGTATTTCAGTAAGTTTTGCTTCTAGTCAGCATGGATCTTACTTAGATCTAAGTACAGCCTTCATTCTTCTGGACTTCTGTGCATTCATTTAACATTTCTAGCTCCTCGTTAATGTTCTCCTCTCCTCCTTTCTGTGACTTTGTTATCCTCTTTCTGATCACTCATGTTGTGTCCTTGATGGCCCATTTTTTCCCTTCTTCTAAATGGTAACATTCCTTGTTCAGTTAGATATTTGTGTACTTGCCATGTACCTTGTGACTCTCAGTCTCGTAAAGAGGACAGGATTCGGTCCTGGGCCAGTCCTCGTGGCTTTCTTTCGTCTGTGGCCTTAGTTGTTGGCTTTCTGTGGACGACGCCTGTTCTTTATCTCCTGTGCTTAATCCTGGTTTCTGGAAGATTCCCATAGGGAAATTTGCCTTTCCTTTAAATTCAGGATGTCTGAACTTCTTTTGTATGTGTGTTAAATAAGGTTTGTTGTTAGCTGCATTGCTTGTAGTCTGTAAGATGCAGCTTTATTGTGCCTTTGCCAACAGGATACATTTCTTAAAAAACTGATCAAAATTTTCCATACATCTAGCTCTATATGGTAGATTAGAGTGCAACACTATTTTTGTTACATAATTCTAGAAATACTGTAGAACCCAAGAGCACAGCATAAGCAAAAGAAATACAATCCTGAGCCATCCGAGCAAGATGATTTGATGAGTCCTTTTAGGGTAAGTTTAGAATGGAGGAGAAAAAAAAGATACATGCACACTGCAGTCAGGAGCAAAATACATTCAGTGCCTGCTCCTTGCAAGGCACAGGTGGGGGTAGTGGTGAATTTCAGACCCCACTGTCCGCTCAGATGTGTTCTCCTTCCTGGCTTCTTTGTCAGTGACAGAGTGCCTTCTTATTCATCTCCAGGCTCTTAATCTTAATCAGCTTTGACTCTTTTAGTTTTTCCTGAACCTAATAACTTACCAAGATGAGTTAATAATATGTTGTTTCTAACTTTTGTTCTTTCCCTATATCTTACTCTCAGTATTTTGCTTAGATCTTTTCTCATTTTGGACCTACTTTACTGCAGCTGTTCTTGAACTCTTTTTAGATTCTCTACCGTTTTTCATCCTACTACTGCCAGGTTAATGTACTTCACACAGAATTGAGCCAGTCATTTCCCATCCTCCCAAATATCCGACGCTCCCTCGCCTACAGCATCCTTCTCCTTACTCCAGACCTTACCCCAGAAAGCCGATCTGCTTCACGGACCTCAGGTCCTAATGTTCTCTTGCATAATCCTTGGCTGCAGACAGGCTATTGGTACCGTACCGATTTCTGTGGTAGTAGTTATCATTCGAGTGACTGCTCTGTGCTTAGTGCTGTGCTCGATTCTAGATGCTTTCTACCCCTTGTCTCATGTATAACCTCCTGAGAACTCTGTAGGGTAAGTGGGGCTTATTGTGGCTTACTAAATCATATAATCTTATGTACATTGTTTAACTGCTGAGCCTCAAGTTCTCTCCTTTAGTGAAGTAACTCACCTATGAATCAGAATATCTATGAAGTAGGGAGTGTTTTGGAAACTAAAAAGCCCTGTACAGATACAAGGTATTAGCATGTTAAACAGACTTTTGTAGTCTGGGAAACTTCTGTTTTATTTTGCTCTCTTGATTTTAAATATTTTTTTTTAATGTTTATTTATTTTTGAGAGACATAGAGGCACAGCGTGAACAGGGGAAGGGCAGAGAGAGAGGGAGACACAGAATCGGAAGCAGGCTCCAGGCTCTGAGCCGTCAGCACAGAGCCCGACGCGGGGCTCGAACTCACAGACCGCGAGATCATGACCTGAGCTGAAGTCGGACGCTTAACCGACTGAACCACCCAGGCGCCCCTGATTTTAAATATTTTATTGAAAAAAGATTTCAGCGTGTGAAAGGATAGAATAGTCCAATGAATCCCTGTGCACTCACCACCTAACTTCAGTATTTATCAGCTCATGGCATTCTTGTTCGAGAACTTTTCCCTTCTGTGCTGGATCATTTAAAGCAAATCCCAGATATATTATCATTGTACTGGGAGCCTCTTACAGGAATATGTATTCTTTTAAGCAATCAAATTGTAAGCAAACTTCAGGACTACAGTTCTTCATGGGTTTACGAGTACCTATTCCTGTGGTTCCAAGATGAATTTCCCAAAAGTCAGGATTGGGGTTGAGGGGTGGGTATCTGGGATCTCGTTAATATCTTAAAATAGAAATCATTTATCACTGACAATGGACACACAGTAAATGATTTATGTACATTTTCAGACATATTTTTCAAAACATGGCTCTAAGGGAGAGGTGGTGGGTGCAGTGGTGGTCATCCCATTTGGATAAACAAAAGCAGCCATTAGTGAACAGGTTTGGAAAAAGATTTTGGTCATTACCTTATAAAGTAATTTAATGAAAGGGAGAAAAGATAGTGATTACGACGGCCTTCTTATCTCTTCCACCTCTCCCCTACCATCTTTGACTGTGAGGCTAAGAGAATGTTTCCCTGAGCGACTCACTCCTACCATCAATCTTGGCTCTGCTTTTCCACTGGGATTTGTGCTTACCTAAGAAATGCGGTACAGGAGTTGCGATACTTTGTATTAGGTTTATGAAAAATAATGTATGGCTCCCCAAGGAAGTGCAAAATATAATATAGCGTGATAAAGTTTTTTTTCCTTTTTAATATTTATCTTGTTGAATATTTCAGTCAGGCTGCAGTTTCAGCTCAGGCCACATCAAATGCCAACCCAGCCCAGCCTGCTGCTTCACAGCCTCTAAATTTGGCACATGTTCCTGGAGAAGAACCTCCGCCAGCTCCAAACCTAGTGGCCCAAGAAAATCGACCTGTAAACGAGAATGTTCAAATGAATGCACAGGGAGGTCCAGTGCTAAATGAAGAAGACTTCAATCGAGACTGGCTGGACTGGATGTACACGTTCTCCCGAGCTGCAATTCTCCTTAGCATTGTATACTTCTATTCTTCTTTTAGTCGTTTCATCATGGTAATGGGAGCCATGCTGCTGGTTTATTTGTGAGTGATGTTCATTTTAATTACTTTCTAAAATAGCACCGAATTTGGCATGTGGTAGTCTGTCATGAATGTTGAGTGAAGGAATATGAGTTTTAGACTCCATATACCTAGCACCAAAATCAAACAGGTTATATTGAGTAAGACTGTTTATCAGAACTGTACAAGCAGATTTTTCCTTTATCATCGTTCATAAAAATTATTAATTTAGTTAGACATGCTCTGTTAACTATTTAGAACTTGACGGGTCTGATGCATTATTGTATAAGGATGTTCTTTTTAATTTTAGTTATCAATAGTAAGTCCTACAGGTATAGGCCAGACTTCTTTTCCTTAGTAGACTACCTTTTTCATGCCCCCTTTTCCCCAAGAGGCAAAGAAATGTGTAGTTGAATTTCATCTTGAAAAATACCAGAAAAGATGTTAAGATTCCCCAGTATGTTGACACATTAAGTCAGAGAGGTTAGCTATTAAGATGTCTAGCATCGAGCCAGTTAAGACCATGATAGATTTTTGGACTTAATTGATTCCTGTTTTGCTGTCATTGCTTTGAGGGGGTAGTCCTTGGCCTGAAGTAGAAGATTGGGTCTTTTCAGTTATTATGGTTGAAATCATTTTTCTGTTGTAGGACACCAGTGTTTTATAGAGTTATAAATAAAAACAGTTGCGACTTATTTTCTTTTCTCTTTATTTTACTGAACAGACACCAAGCTGGATGGTTCCCTTTTAGGCAAGAAGGAGGTCAGCAGCAGGCTGCCAACAATAATGCCGAAGTTAACAATGATGGGCAAAATGCAAACAACCTAGAACTTGAAGAAATGGTACGCTAATGAGGTTTTTGTATACTTCAAATATAGATATTTCCTCAACAGTAGAAAAGACCAACATGATTAAAGAATCGTGGGATGTTTCACAAGTTTTTATGGAATGGCACATGAGGAAAAGTTAACCTAGAAATTGTGTGATTTTTATCTGGGAGAACTTAGACTATAATACTGAATCAGTCAGGAAGAACTAACATTATTCTTCCTGAAAATAGACTAGAATGAAAATTATGCACACAGTGAGAATTTGTGGTTTTAAATTGGCAGTTAAATTCATCTCAAAATTCCCTTTGAACTTGAGCACTCAGGAATTTACCAATTTTGGATTTAACAAAGATTGCTGATGGCCAGACATATACTACTTCCTTATTGCATTGCTCCTGTTCCTTCTTTCTATAGGGAAGTCTCTCTTTCTCTGTCACGAGTTCATGCTAGCTGTTCATATGCCTCAGGAGTATGTCTCTTGTTTTGTTTGAAAGGAGCGTCTTATGGATGACGGGCTTGAAGACGAGAGTGGAGAAGATGCAGGTGAGGATGCCGGTGCAATTCAAAGGCCTGGATTAATGGCGTCAGCTTGGTCTTTTATCACCACCTTCTTTACTTCACTGATCCCAGAGGGGCCTCCCCAGGTTGCCAATTAGACCTGAAAAACTGTGCCAGCTCCGAAGGAAGGTCTGACTTTAGGAAAGTGTTTAAATAACAGTGCAATTTCAAAAAAAAATTTATTACTTTCTTTTCATCATCATGTACAGAGGTGTTTTTTTCCTTAAGCTTCTCATGCATATGAATATTTTAAGCACAAATGGACTACTAAATGTGTGATTTTTTTTTTAAGATCCTAACAGAACATAGTATAACAATATTGGTCTTCCAAGTTTTATTAATTTCAATTATGTATATTCTGTCAAGGCAGATCTATTTGTGTGTCTTATTTCTGTAAAGAGCTGCTTCACATATAAATGTCTATAGCCAATAGCCCAATCCTTCAGTGTGTAATTTGAATAAAATATCTATTTTCTGTGAATTATCCTGAAAGTTTTAAACAGAATGACCTCATAGTTTTTAATAAAGAATATTATTTACCTAAAATGTGCTAGCAGCATCTTGCCCAGCCATAAAGCAATAAACTTCTTAATAATCATAATTTTGACATTTGGATAAATAATAGAAACTTTCTATTTTAAGGGCATGTATCCCATCAATTGGAATTAGTACCTTAAAAAAAAAAAAACGGCAGCTCTTCAATGGAATTAATAGTGATACAAATGTTTGATACAGGCAGTACTTTTATAAAATATGCTGGAAATTGCTCCCTGTAATTTTTTAAAATAAAAGGTCAATTATGGTAAACTGTCTTATGGGATATTTGTTCAGATTCTTTAATGATGTACCCATTACATGCCAAAATCTATATACATTTCAGTAGTTCTTGGGAAAAGTTGCTGAAGTCTTCAAGGTTAGTTTCATCTCTTTATGTTCCAGATGGGTATCTTTTCATTCTCAGTCTGAAACCTTGATAGTCTATTTAAAAATCCCTGTGAAAGTCAATTCAGTATTTTATAAGAAGGGTGTAAGTTTCTCATAGGGTAGCTAATTAAAATTGAACAGATGGGGACAGGAGAACTTATCGTGCAAGAACTTTATCTCACATGAAATATATTACGAAGTTGTATGAGGTACTGGTCCAGTAATATATGATTAGATAATACAACAAAATAGAAGAGTAAGAACACATTCAGGAATGATTCTCTAAGTTGTTTACTTACAGTGAATAAAAGTGACATTTCAAGGGATAACTGGTTAACCTAATTTTAGTTAGCCTAAAATTAGATGTCAGTCAACACATCATGATTCAGTATGAGCAACCGAACATGCATATACTAATGGAAAATATAGATGAACACATATATATTATTGGGGTGTCAAAATGTCTTTATGGCAGAATCTGTGAGAGAAAAGGTTGCTATGTATATAATATTTTGACAAACATAATTAATAAAGCAAATAATTAGGGAAAAAGATAAAAAAAGATAATGAGTAAGTCTTAAATTTATTTAAAAAGAAAAAAGACAATATCCCCATAGGTAATGGGCAAGGATACTCTCTAGTCAGCTGGGGCTGCTGTCACAACTTACCATGGACTGGGTGGCTTACACAACATTTATTTCTCACAGTTGGTGAGGCTGGGAAGTCCAACATCAAGGTGCTGGTAGATTCTGGTTTCTGGTGAAGGCCCTCTTCCTGGCTCGTAGACGGCCATCTTGCTGCGTTCTCACAGGGCAGAGAGCAGAGCAGAGCGGCAAGCTCTCCCCCAGCTCTTCTTACAAGGGCACTGATTCTGTTCATGAGAGCTCTGTCCTCATGCCCCAGTTACCTCCCAGAGACTCCACTTCCTAACACTGTCACGTTGGGGGTTGGGATTGCAACATGAATTTTGTGGGAAAGGGGACACAAACATTATAACAGGTACAAACATGGGCAATAAATATGAAAACGAATGTAATGAATCCTAAGCTAAAACTATCAAATATTAAGATAATACACAGTGTTGGTGAAGCTAGAGGGGACGATAAAATAGCAGATAGCCTTTTTGGCATGTATCAAAATTTCAAAATGTATCAAAATTTCAAAATCATTCAGTGTCATCTTACTGTTCCTGGAATAAAGATCAGATTCCTTGTTTACAAAGTTCTGAAAGGTTGAGTCCTTGCACCCTCTCAATCTATGCTCCCCATTTATGCCTCTGTTTGAGCTGGGCTGGTCTTCCAATTCTAGGGCTCTCTATGTCCAGTCCAGGGACTTCTAAAATTGGTGGTTTTTTTTGCTCAGAACATAGTCTCTTCCTTTTTTTTTTTTTGCCTCATTAACATTTATTAATTATTCATGAGAGCTCAGCTAATGGCCAGTTCCTTCGAGAGGCTTTTCCCTGGTAGCACTGTTCTTAGCACTTACCACTGTTGCAGTTTACATTTATTTCCTATTTGTCTCTCCTACAAGATATGAGGGCTATGAAGTTGGGGATGTATTTATGCTCATTATTACATCCCCAGTCCTAGAAGAGTGCCCAGCAGTTAGTTCAATATTGAATGAGTGATTGAAAATGCGCATATCCTTTGAATCAGCAACAGTTTGAAAGGGTATGGTGCATGTGCGAGATTTAGCCTGTAAGACATTCATTGAGTTGTTTTAACAGAAAGAATTAGAACTGACAGATGTTCAACCGAGTGAGCTATGGTACATTTGTTTGTATACTGCTCGGATCACGACTAGGGATGGCTTGTTTCAGGGCTGATGGAGTCAGTGCATCCAGAAGCAGGGTCTGGGTTTTATGCTGAGAGCTAAATAAATAAACTGTCAAAGCTGGAAGAAATGCTTCATGGGTCAGATCCTAAAGCAGAGTGGGTGGGTAGGGTAAGAATGCAGAGATAATTATGAGACAGATTAGTCTTTTTCTTCTGTTGGGATCCTGAGATGGGAGAATGGAAGCCATAGAATTAATAGCGGGGAACAGCTTTGAGGGGGACATCCATGTGGAGGAAACGAGCAGGTCTCTGTACCCCAGCCACAAGATTGGGCCCTAGAAAAATGCTGGTCGTAGACTCCCCCTGCGAAGGGGTGTGTCGAGGGTTCTAAGAACACGAGTGTGTTGCTGGATTTTAATTATTTTCCCTACATTATTAATTCCCTCATGTTAGTCTCACTTTGGTATAAGTCTTCATCAAAAACTATAGCCCAGTGACAGCCATATTTTGGACAATTAAGGGAAGAACTCTGTCCATACTGGGGCCAGATGGTGCCTAAGGGCAGTGGTGGCTTGGAGAGGATTTCTGGATGGCAAAAGAGCAGCACAGAAGCCCAGGCACTGGTCTCGAGGCCAAATGCTGACTAGCAACAGCCAGGATGGATTTGTGAGATATAAATACTTCCTAGGACTCCTGGCCTTACACATCACAAAAAAGACTAGACTTTCTACAGCCCCATGGGTGAGGGTCGGATTACATCAGGTGGGTCAAAGGAAAGGTGATCCTGAGGGCTGGAGAGTTGGAGACATTTTGTCCACAGTTTGGTGGCACTATTCAGTGTCAGCACCCATCATTATTCTAACTGGTGTCTCTGGTTCCATCATCACTATTGAAAGTTGGCTTTTCAACTGAGAAAAAGGCTGTGTTTGGATCCTCATGTGTACAGTCCCAGGGGTAGTTTCTGCTTCACTGTGGAAAGACCAAGGTGTGCCAGTTTATATATCCGCTCTCTGTACGTCTGATATAAATCAGACCATAAGGCCTGTTGAATCTGGAATTGCCTTGCCGGGCCTGCAAAACCGCAGGAGGCTCTGGAATGTGGTGTTCTCAACCATAGAGTCTTTCCTGGGAGCCCCGATGTGGCTGCACTCGCCTCGCCACGTGGTATCATGTGCTCTACCTGCAACCTGGGGAAGTGAAATACGCGGGCGGCACGGTGAGGACAAAGCACGCTTACTGTATTCTGTATCTTACATAAATATATTTTGGATGTTTTAATATGTCAACAGTTTAACAAGTTTCTTGAAATTTTTTTATGCCGTAGGAACATTTAACATGAGATCCACTGTCCTAACGGATTTTTAAGTGCACAATACAGTAGCATTTGAAAACATTTAAGACATTTAAAGACAAATGATGCTTCTCAAAGTGTTGTGAAGCAGTGTATTCCTTTTACTAAAATACTCTGGAATCTTTGAAATAAAGGATTTTCTTACAAAGAAAGCCCAGAATAATTAGGTTCTTGTTCCAAAGCACCTGGAGCTTCTCTTTTGTCCAGGAGTCATAGTAAGTAGAAAGCTTTTCTCAGCACAACGAGGGCTCAGCCCTAATATGGGGAGGGCAGCGAAAGATCTGTCTCCCTTTTCCAGAGCAAACCTCATTGGTTACTGTCTCGAATTCACTTGGATTCACCCTTGAGGCCATAGTCTAGGGGGGCTAGTTTCATGAGTCTTCTTGCTAAAGCTTACCTTCTTGATCCTGCTGCTATCTTGACCCTCTTACTCCAATTGATCTACTTTCCGAAATGAACATACCGATGCCTGCGTAAACTATTTCATGTGGTGCAATAAGCCATTCTACCCAATTGTTCCAAAGCCATTGGAAGTTGGAAGAGTTACGATATGTGTAGGGTCTTTACCGGTTACCACTCCCCAAAGAGGGTGCATAGGAGAGAGACTGCTGTTTTAATTTATATAATAATAATAAAAATTATTATAGGGCTTTAAAAATGGGTATTACTGATATCTGAATATTTGCTATATCCCTGACTCTCTGCTAAGTGCTCTACCTGCATCTAAACAACAATCCTTAAAACAATGCAAGGTAGGTGCTACTGTTCAACTTCTGTTTTCCAGATGAGGACACTAAGAGTCAAAGAGGTTGAATAGCTCACCTGACATCACGTAGAGCTAATAAGTGGCAGAATCAAGATTTGAACTTGTCTATTTTACTTTAGAACATGAACTCTTTAAAATTAATTATTCAAGTAAGACATATGGAAAGTTCAGCTTCCAGCAATTGGGTGATTAGCTTGTTTTGCACCAATCCTTCTGCTGAGAAAACTAGAAAAGTCAGAACATGTGTATCTATTAAGACATCAGAGAACTACCAAGAAAGCACACATGTGATCTAAATTTGGTGCCATTTTTCCCACCTCAAAGCACTTGTTCATTCAAGTGTAGTGACTTGGAAGTTGCACAGAACTTTTGGAAGACCCATAGGTAACAAAAATTAGAGTCCAGGACGAGCCGAGTGGAAGTGCTTTTTAAATACCCCAGCTTTCTGTCAAGACTCCAAAGGGCTACCTACCCTTTCAGTACACAAACGGGAAATGGGCCTGTTCTCACAGGGACTGAAACCCAGTCTCAAATCACCTCAGCCCCTAAATGAATGAGGCAATTTGCTCCAATCCTAGTAACAGCCAGAAGCAAAAATAAGTCCCCACCCAAGGAGGATAACATGCAATTTCTCAAATTTGTCAATAGTGTTTTTGAAGTCTGTTCATTAATAAAAAGTAACTAGGAATACAATAAAAAGTAGGATACTTTAGAATACAATAAAAACTAGGAATACAATAAAAAGTGGGAATTAATAAAAAGTAACTAGGAACACAAAAACATAGGATTTGACTAAAATGAGGAAGTCAATAGAAAGAGACCCTCAAGAAATTCAGATATTCAGCATTATGTGACCTTACAATAGCTGTGATTAAAATGTCCAAGGAATTTGCGGCACCTGGGTGGCTTAATCTGGGTTAGGTGCCCCACTTTTGATTTTGGCTCAGGTCATGCTCTCTTTTTCGGTAAGATCGAGACCCCCCCGTCCAGCTCTGTGCTAACAGCGCCCCGCCTGCTTGGGATTCTCTCTCTCTCTCTCTCTCTGCCCAACCCCGCCCCCCTTCAAAATAAAATTGCTCAAGGAATTAGAGATTCCTGTCCAAGATGGCGACGTACAGAGACCCTGAACTCACCGAGCTCTCCAGGGAACGTTCCAAATTACACCTGTTTATTGCGCAATTCCTCCTGAGGAAGAACCGAAGGCCAACTGAACAGCCCCTGCACACCAAGGCAAAAGAGAACAGCAGGAGAGACGGAGACAAGGTAACGCGGGAGACCCCGTGGAACAATGCCTGGAACCACGGTGGGGAGGGCTAGTTCCTCACAGGAAAAAAGCCGGGTTTTAAAAGATCAACTAGCTAATGGGGTGACGCATGGAGGAGGGCACTTGTTGGGATGAGCATTGGGTGCTGTATATAAGCGATAAATCATGGGAATCTACTCCGAAGCCAAGAGCACAGTGTATACACTGTATACACTGTATGTTAGCTAACTAGAGGATAAAGTATAAAAAAAAAAAAAAAAGAAAAAGAAAGAAGCAAGCAACTAGCCCATCAAAGCCAGCCGTAGTATTCCGCCAGCCGGTAGGGGGAGCTGCCGGAGGGTGGGTTGGGAGGGGCTGTCCTAGGAGTCAACTTTCCGTCTCCACCCTGAAAGTGCAGCCCGGTGCACAGGCCAGGCGCCCTAACGGGCCTGCCGCCTCCTGAGTCGCGAGCCCCAGCCCACACCAGCCTCAGCCGTCCTCCAAGGTGGTCCCAGGGTGCTGCGCACCGAAGCGCCCCTGAGGAGCGCCAACTACGGCCCCAGCCTCTGTGCCACGATGACAGAGGTGCCGGCCACCCCGGAACATGCCAGCCCCACACCCCTTCGGCTTCAGATGGCTTGCTAGAGCACCCCGGGTGCAGGGCGCTCGCGAACCTTCAGATCCAGCCGCCCTGCCAGGGTGCCCCCAACGCCGAGAACCTCGCTCTCGGCTCCCGCCTACATCCATTCCAGCCACCTGGCCAGGGCGCCCCCTGTGCGGAGCACCCCAGAACACCCCCACCTGCACTGGCTCCCGTCGTCAGGCCAGGGTAGCCCCTGAGTTGAGCACCCTGGGACACTCTGCTGGCACCTAATTCAGCGGTAGCTGTCTCATCAGCTCACGGTCCGTGCGGAGAGCCGTGGGACGACCCCTGTGTAACCACTTCAGCTTCAGCGGCCTGGCTAGGGCACGTTTTGCACGGAGAGCGTGTGCAAACAGAGGCACATTGGCCTGTGCCCACCGTAGCCTTAGCTGTCCTGTCAGGGCTTCCCCTGAGTGGAGTGGCCCGGGACCGTCTGGCCTGTTCCCTGCCTTTGGTTCCAGTCGCCCCTCCAGGGCACCCGTGTGTGAAGAGTCCTGGAATACTCCAGTTTACATTCATTTCAGCTTCAGCTATCCTGCCAAAGTGCTCACTGTGCATAGAGCTCTGGATCCCCGTGGCTTGTACCGCTTTAGTTTCAGCTATTTTCCTGGGGCACCCGCTGCACAGAAGGCCCAGGGATCTCCCAGTCTGCACACTGCCTCAGCTCCAGCTGTCCCCACCAGCTTACCCCCTGCGCTGAGTGCCCCAGAGCAGCTGGCTTGCACCTGCTTCAGCTTCTGCTCTCCTGCCAGGGTGCCCTCAGCTCTTAGAACTCCAGGCCGTCCTCCCCCTGCCTGCACCCGCTTCAGCGTTAGCCGAACCACTTTGTCAGGCAGGGTTCCCACTGTGCAGAACGCCCTGGGACCTCCCGACTACCCTGGCTCCGTTCCAGCCACCCTGCCAGGGCACCCTCTACATGGAGAGCCCCAGGACAACCCAGATAACACCCACTTGAGCTTCAGCTCTCTTGCCAAGGAGCCCTCTGTGCGTAGAACCTCAGGACACCCTGGCTTGCACCCACTTGAGCCTTAGCTGCCCTTCCAGGGCACCCGCTATGTGGAAGTCGTGGGTCCCCTAAGCCCGTGCCAGCCAGAGCTCCAGCCAGCAAAAGTCACCAGGCACAAACAGTCTACGTAGGGGATGACCACCCACAACACCATTCCTTCAAGTTTAGGAGAAGTAGCTGTTCTGCCTAATCCACAGAAACAAGCACAGAAAGTCAAGCAAAATGGGGCGACATCAGAATATGCTTCAAAAGAAATAACAAGACAAAACCCCAGAAAAAAGAAAAAAATGAAATGGAGATAAGCAACATGCCTGATAAAGAATGCAAGCAATGATTGTAAAGATGCTCACTGGGCTGGAGGGAAGAGTGGAAGAGCTCAGTGAGACTTTCACTAAAGAGAAACAAAAGGTAAAAAAAGAACCAAAGTTGAAGAATACAAAACTGAAACAAAATATACACTGGAGGAAATCAACAGCAGATTAACAGATGTGGAAGAACATATTGGCAATCTGGAAGACAGGATGATGAAAATCACTCAGGCTAAACATCAAAAAGAAAAAAAGAATAAAAACATGGGGATAGGTTAAGAGAACTCTCAACATCAAGTGAACAGGCGTTCACATTATAGAGGTCCCAGAAGTAGAAGAAGAGAAAAAAGGGCAGAAAACTTATTTGGAGGAATAATAGTTGAAATTTCCCTAACCTAGGAAGGAAACCATCAATAAAACAAAAGACAATCTACTAAAGGGGAGAAGATATTTGCAAATGATATGTCTGATAAGGGGTTAATATCCTAAATATATAAAGAACTTATACAACTCAACATGAAAAAAAAAAAACCCCAAACAATCCAGTTAAAAAATGGACAGAAGACTTGAATAGACATATTTCCAAAGAAGACATCCAGAGGGCCAATAGACACATGAAAAGATGCTCAACATCACTCACCATCAGAGAAATACAAATCAAAACTACATTGAAATATGGCTAAAATAAAAAAAAAACACAAGAAACAACAACTGTTGGTGAGGATGTAGAGAAAACTCTGGTATGGGGTTGGTGGGAAATGCAAATTGGTGCAGCCACTGTGGAAGACTGTGGAGCCTTCCTTAAAAAATAAAAATAGAAATACCAAATGATCCAATAATTTCACTATTGAGTATTTATCCAAAGAAACTGGAAACACTAATTTGAAAAGATGTATGCACCCATATATACAGCATTATTTATAATAGCCAAGATATGGAAGCTACCGAAGTGTCCTTTGATAGACAAAAGAACATGGAAGATACACACACACACACACACACACACCTACCTCACAGGAATATTACGTAGTCATCAAAAGAATGAGATCTTGCCATTTGTGACAACATGGACAGACCTAGAGGGTGTTATGCTAAGTGAAATAAGTCCTATGATTTCACTCATGTGGAATCTAAAAAAACATGAATAAACAAGCAAAAAGCAGAATCAGACCTATAAATACAGAGGACAAAACTGATGGTTGCCAGAGTGGAGGGGGCAGGCGTGGGCAAAATGGATGAAGGGGCATGGGAGGTACAGGCTTCCACCTATGGAATGAATAGATCACAAGGATGAAGGGCACAGCATAGTTACTGATGTTGCAATAGGGGTGTATGGTAACAGATGGTAGCTACCCTTGAGGTGAGCAGAGCATAACATATAGAGCAGTTGAATCACGATTTTGTACATCTGAAACTGATGTAACATTGTGTGTTAACTAAACTCAAATAAAAACACTTAAAAATAAATTTAAAAATGTTCAAGGGATTAAATGACAAGATGGAGAAATTTCAGCAGAGACCTGGAAATCATTTAAAAAGGAAGTTCAAGGGGCACCTGGGTGGCTTGGTTGGTTAAGCGCCCGACTTCAGCTCAGGTCATGATCTCGCAGCTCATGAGTTGGAGCCCAGAGCCTGGGGCCTGCTTCAAGTTCTGTCTCCCTCTCTATGCCCCTCCCCCACTCATGCTCCATCTCTGTCTCTTTCTCTTTCTCAAAAAAAAAAAATAAAAAGGAAATTCTAGAATTGAAACAATATAGCTGAAATTTAAAAGCCAGCAGATGGCTTTGATGGTCACAGTTTATGAGAGAATTTGTGAACTGAAGGGTCAGCAAATATTCTGACTGATGGAGAGAGAACAGGGGAAGAATACAGCAGACACAATATTTGAAGGACAGTGGCTAAGAATTTTCCAAAACTGATGAAAGATATTGAGCCACGGATGTAAGATATGCTATTGACCTCCAAGTAAAATAAATACAAAGAAAATCACACCAATTACTTCCTACTAAAACTGCTGAAAAACAGACCAACTTTAAAAGTAGTCAGAGGAAAACTTTCCAAGATGCAACAGTAGGTAAGCCTTACAGGTGATACTTTCAAAGAGCTTAAAGAAAACAGTAGGCAACCTGGGAGCCTGTGTGCACCAAAAATATCCTTCAGAAGACATTTTCAGGTAAATGAAAACAGACTTTTCGCCATTTGAAAGTACCAACAGAACCAAAAGAGAACACTAATGGGTGTTTAAGCATAAGGGAAGTGATCATAGATCACTTGGAGGTGCAGAAAGGAATTGAAAAGCAATGGAAAGACTCATATGTATATAAATCTAAAAAGGTAATGCCATAAAACTAATGTGATGCTTTATAGGGTCTTAGATGTATAATGAACTAAAATACAGGACAAAGTAGCCTATAGTTTGATAGGAGGAAAAATGAATATTCTGAGGTCCTTAAACTGTCTTAGAAATGGAGATGGTGAAGGCACTCGTTTATATTAGAAACGAAGCAGGGTGTATATTTCTATTTGTAGTGCATTTACTAAAAGAATAATAAAAATGTTAAACTAACAAGATAATAGAAGGGGATATGAAATTTAAAAATTCGAAATAAGGCAAGAAAGGCAAAAAAAAGGAGCCTCGCTTGGGAACAAAGAGAGCAAACAGAAAGGAGGTGGATTGAAACCTGAATGCATCACTACCTGCGTCAAGCATCAGTGGACTAACTCTCACAATTAAAGACAGTTCTGCCAGCCTGGATAAAGAATGAAACCCAATTCCGTGAGCTTTAAAAACAACATACCTTAAGTGTAAGAATATGGGAAGGTTCAAAAGTAAAAGGGTGGAAAGAGCCTTTCCATGTAATTATGAACGAGCGGGAAGCTGGTGTATCTAGTATCCGAAGCGGAATCGCAGGTAAGAAGCATTACTGGAATAGGTGGGATATTTCACAGGGATAAAAGATCTACGTTACCAGGAATATGCAGCTTGCTGAGGGATTTGGGCTGTTTATGAAGCCCAGATTGGCTGCCCAGGCCCCGACACACCTTGATCATGGCCCATGAACCCAACAGTCAAGAGGCTCCAGACTCTTGATAGAGTGTGTGCATGTACGTGTATGTGTGCATGTGTATTTAGGGGAAGACATAAGTCCGGATGGAGTAGCAGCAGCATCCAAAAAGACAAGAAACCTAACAGGTAACATTTTCTTTTTATAAATCAAATAAACGCTGGCTATGCGTCTCTCCACCTCCACCCCTGCATTTTTGAATCAACGACATTAAGAACTGCAATTCATAGTTGACCACGCTCATCGAGTATTTACTCTCCTGACATGCTTTGCAGGTATTCGTTTATTTAATTCTCACAACAAGCCTGAGACATAGGTGTGTTTATTACCATTTCTATTTTACAGCTGGAAAAACTGGCAGCTGGCAGACCTGCTCTTCAAGAGAAGGTGCCACAGTCTCTGCTCTAAGCACTCTTCAGTGTGGCTCCTGGATTTCACAGCGTGTCTGACTCAGTGGATAAATGTTACCATGCCTCTCATGAACTACCTCTTCCCTTTCAGTGACAACCTTGGTTGTCATGGAAATTATGCACAAGGAGATAGAGGAGCGTGAGCGGGAATACATGTTTATTGGGATCTATTATGAACCCAGTTCTCATCCAGGTATGTTATAACAATCTTAAATGTAACTATCATTAGCCTCGTTTTAAATATGAGGAAAAGGAAGCTCAGGGATTTTCAGAGACTGATCAAGTCACATTAAGTAAAAACAGAGAAGGGATTCTCTCCTGGTCCATCTGACTCCAAAGTCTCTCTTCCTAGCAAACTTCACTGACTCATCATAGTAAGAAATTAGTAAACTCATTAAATCTTGACACATTGCTTCTTCAAGGTTGTCAACCTTTGCTAAATCGCTAGTTTTATGCCCCTAGTAACAGTGACTAGAAAGGCAGTGACAGCACTGTTGCACTTTCTTACATCACCACTAGATGGTGCTGTGATACCACATATCTCTATGGCAGTGAGTCCTCGAGGGCAGTTACTCAGAGTCTGGGGGCCCCAGGGGGAGGGGGCCCACAGTAGCATGAGGAAGCGTGCAAGGGGGGAACCCCTCTCTTGGCTCAGACAGTCTTTGATGCTAAACCCTGAGAAGGCTGCAGGCTATGGCCTCCCATCAGCTCCAGGGTGCACTGCACTGACAGCCTGGGCCTTTCATAGACAGTTTGGTGTTGAACTCCTCCACCAAGCTCTGATGAATGGACTTGAGCACACACTTACCCACACTGGGGCGCCTTACCTCAGAAGCTCCTGCAAATGAGGTGAGGTTTCCTGTTTTCTAGGAACTTGGTACTCTGGTAGATGCTCCGAAGACCTTAGATTGAAAAACTTCATTTGTTTGGAGCACCTGGGTGGCTCAGTTGGTTAAGTGTCCAAATTTGGCTCAGGTCATGATCTCACAGTTCATGAGTTTGAGCCCCATGTGGAGCTCTGTGCTGACAGCTCAGAGCCTGGAGCCTGTTTTGGATTCTGTGTCTCCCTCCCTCTGCCCCTCCCTTGCTCCTGCTCTGTCTCTCTCTCTCTCTCAAAAAAAAAAAAAAAAAAAAAAAAAAAAAAAAAAAATTAAAAAAATAAAAAATAAATAAAAACTTGGTTTGTCTGTAATCCTGGTGTGGTACAGTCCTGCCCCTGCTCAAACACTTCCTTATCCTCCTGTTGCTTCTGGGGTCTTGCTTGAGTTGACAGAGTCATCTCAGACAAGAACCCATATCATGGCTCTTCCCTGCTGCACTGGCAATTATCTGAAGGGCTGCCTTCAAGAAAACTGTTTTGGGGAGGTTGCCATAAACTCCATAGTTTAACTGTTTTACTTTGACCGTTCAAAAGTGTAAAAGACAAAGACTGAGGAGTTGCCCCAGGTTGGAGACATGGCAACAAATGCAATGTATGATCCTGGACCAGAAAAGGGCATTAGTTGTACAGCTAGCGACATTTGAAGATAGTCTGTAGATTAGTTAATAGCATTACTTCAACGTTAGTCTCTTGGTTTTGATTGTTGTACTGTGGCTAGGTACATAGAGGAAGCTAAGTGGAGGGTGTACTATTTTTGCAACTTGTCGTCTGCAATTATTTCAAAATCGAAAGTTGAGTGGAAAAAATTTTAGCAAAACCTGACCTAATATTATTATGAATATTTCAAACATAATAGACAATTTCTGAGAGTAGTAATAACCACCTGTGCAGGCGGCTCAAAGGTGCAGCAGGTGGCGCCAGACAGAAGCGTGGTTCCCAAAGGAGTTAGGTAAGCACTGGGGTCTCACTATCTATGCTCACAGTTGGCTCTTGGTAGTTGTATCCGACAGCCTCTACTTTGGACAAATTCACAGAAAATCCACTGCTAAGCCCATAGTTTTTGATAATGAGATAACAATCTTTGCCGCATGCCTTATTTAGCACCTCTCTTGGGCGAAACTTTTCTTTAGTCCTCATCTTTTATTACAGGGGTTTATTACTATCTAAACCTCAAACATAGAGATGAAAGTGGCCTCAATGATGTTTCGTTGGTCTTTTTGTTGAACTTCTTTAACTTGAAAAAATAAACTTCTAATTTTAGAAATTTTAGATTTACAGAAAAAAATTGCAAAGATAGTTCACAGAGTTCCCATATACCCTGTGGCCAGTTTTCCCTGTTATTAATAGCTGACACGAGTGTGGTACATTTATTGCAATTAATAAACCAATACTGATACATTGTTATCAACTAACGTCCATACTTGGTTCAAATTTGCTTAATATTTACTTAATGTCTCTTTTCTATTCATGTCTACATACTACTCTAGACTGTGACAGTTTCTCAGACTTTGCTTCTTTTTGATGACCTTGACAGTTGGAGGAGTACTGGTCAGGTATTTTGTAGGATGTCCCTCATTTGGGAGTTGTCTGATGTTTTTCTCATTATACTAGGGTTATGTGTGTTTCGGGGGATGAGCACAGAGATAAATTGCCCTTTTGCTCACATCATATCAAGAGTACGTACTATCAACATGACTTATCACTCTAGATGTCAACCACGATCACCCGGTTGAGGCAGTGTTTGTGAGATTTCTCCACTGTAAAGTTACTCTCTTTCCATGCTCTGCTTTTGGGAAGGAAGTCACCGTGTACAGCCTGTACTTAAATAGTAGGGTCTGCTCTGCCACTTTGTAGATGGAGTATCTACATAAATTATTTGGAGTTCTTTTACACGAAAGATTTGTCTCTTCTTTCCCATTTATTTTTCCAATCATTTATTTACATCAGTTGGACTCATGGATCTTTACCTATCTTATATATCGGGTTTTAATCCAATACTACTTTATTTTCTTGCTCATATCATTCCAGCTTTGGTCATTGGGAATGCTGTTAGTGGCTCCTGTGTCCCTTTGACATACTCTCCTTCATTCTCCTTTTGAACATTTACTTACACCTTCCTGGCAAAACAAGGTGATCCAAGCTCATTTTGTATATGTCCTGCCCCAGCCCTACAATCAGCTATTTCTCCCAGGAGCTCTTGGGAGATATTTGCTTCCTCGATCCCAGAATTTTCTCATGAGGGAAGTTTGCTGATGGACTGATGGAGCCAAGTACTATGTGGCATCATGAAAATTAATTGCATCTTTCCTTATAGATTTTGCATATAGAAGGCAGTAATTTAAAAAATGATGATGGAAGGAATGCATCTGAGAATCCCATCAACAATAGTTGTTTGCCTAGAATGAATATGATTTTATATGATTCCTTCACACAATTAGGTTTGTGCTTCCTAGGCAATTTTTCTTTAAATATAAAGAAAAGCAAAGGAGTGATTAACAAAAGTCAGGCAGGGGTTCTGTCTTGGGGAAGGGGACGCTGTTGCAGAGGCTATAGGGAGTGGGAGGCACTGTTTGGGCATAAAGACCATGTCTACCAGCCTCCTTTATGGTGAAGCAGAGGGCATGGGGCAGATCTCACAAGAAAGCAGAGATGCGTCACTTCTTGAGAAAGGCAGTTAAAAGCGGATGTGCCCTCCCTCTTATTTGTCACACTTGACTAGAGGCAGAGAAAAGGGTCGGAGATGGTAAAATTGTAAGATGGAAATGACCCAAAATTATATCAAGCAGAGTTTCTTAGGCTGCATGGGCTATGATGTGAATGGAATACAAACGTATGTGTCTGTGTATATATTTTTAGCTAATGGGATTATGAGATGTTTGTAGGTGTTACAATATATGAAGGGGGTTCTAAGGTTTTCATAATATTCTATTACACTGGGTGATGGCTACACGAGTGTTAATTTTATTATTATTTCTTAAACTGTATGTTTTATATTTTTCTGTATGTAAGATACCTTTCACAATAAACATCTAAAGTCCTCCTCTTCCGTACGTTGTTGACCACGTTAAATTGAAAGTTAACTTGAATAGGATATGCAGGAGGATACATTGGAGTAGTGTTTTGGGCAAATTTTACACAATGTATCTCAATAACCTAAACATTATCCTTTAATTCAGTAGTTACACTTCTAAGAGTTGGACCTATAGAAATAATACTAAATATTGGAAAAGTTTTATGCAGAAAGATGTGGCTCACTGCAGTAGAATGATAGTAATGAAAAATGAAAGGAAAGACTATGGTTTGTTACAGTAGAGTGTGTCCATCCAGCAGAATATCATGCAGCTTTTCTGAACAGTGGTTGTAACCTCAAAAATGCGTATGACACACTAGATGAGACAGAACAGAATATAAGATCTTGTCTATCAGATGAATATAATTATGTAAAAAAGTTGTGGAAGAAAAATCTCTGTGTCTAGTATCTGCCAAGTCTGTTTTATGCCTAAGTCTTCTTCAGACCATGAGCATGGGCAGCAATGATAATTTAGGCATCATCCAATATGTATACCTTATGTTTAGGAGGAGAATAGAAAGTGTGTTTGAAGTTAGAGTTGATATCCTTTTCTTCTTCTAGAGTAGTTTTATTTTTATTTATTTAAATATTTATTTATTTTGAGAGAGAGCACACATGTGTGCATGCCTGAGTGGGGGAGGAGCAGAGAGAGAGGGAGAGAGAGAATCTCTGTGCTGACAGCACAGAGCCCAACCCAGGGCTTGATCTCATGAATCATGAGATTATGACCTGAGTCAAAATCAAGAGTTGGATGCTTAACTGACCGAGCTACCCAGGTGCCCCTAGAGTAGTTTTAAAAATTCAGACATAGATTTAGTAAGTCTGATTTAATTCGGCAATACAGTTGGAAGAATTGAACACATTTGTGTGTGAGGCTAGAGGAGGGAAGAATGGAAAGGCAGGGTTGTGAAGGGGAGAGAGACAAAGTTCATTATTGTCCAGTGGCTAGAACTGTAAGATGACAGCATTCAGCACTCTGTCACATGAGTGGCAGATCTCTGAAGTTCCTCCCATTGTGTTTGTGACCTTGCATTCCATCCTCTGCAAAGAAATCACAAGATTTTATTATGTTTCTTTTTTCCCAAGGTTTTCTGGTCCCTAAGGTTTTCTCATGAAGACAGAAGCCTCATGGACGAAAAAGTCAGTTTCCAGGAAGATGGCTAGGCATGCCTTCCCTCCTCCCCTTTTTCCCACCCAAAGACCAAACTACCCTTCGGTACTGTGGTAAGTTTAGCCCCTCACTGTCTGTTGTTCACTCTCTCAGTTAAGCCACTGTGTTCTGAAACTGTAAGACACTTGACCCCTTCTCAGAGGCCTTTAAATGCCTTCCAATTCTTCCTCTCTGGAAAGCTGCCAGACACGGAGAAGATGGGCAAAGAAAGAAAGATACAAGAAGGAGGTAAAAATGTCCATAATGAACCCACGCATCTTGAGGAAACCTCTAATCTAATGAGAATGGATTTTATTGAGAAGATTGTACATGAACAATTAATTATTCATGGCAGAGATGTCATTAGGATTTCATTTTGTTTAAAGGTTTCTAAGTGACTTACGCAATTGGGTTAAGCTGGAGGAGAATTTCAAGAATGAGACAAGGGAAAGCTTTTCATTTATTGACTTTTCCTAATATTTTCGAGATAGTTACTATGACTTGGCATATAAATTACACTCCAACTAAAAACCTCCAATGGTTTGCCTGGGCAAGAGTCTCTGTGTCATGGGTGGATCGTGGACCAGTATGGTCAGATGGAAGCAGATTGACAGAGATTTTTCAAAGGATTAGGCTTTTCAATTTGGCTTTTTGGTTACTTTGGGAGCGTGAGGGGCCTCCCTAAAGTAACAACGAGGTTTGTGCAGTCTGTGATATTCACACTCAATGATTCTTTCCTCAGGGCCTTATGGGAGGTGAGCACCTGTTCATTTATGCTAAGTATGAAGTAAGATACTTTAACAAAAACCCTAGATATCTGGAGTATTATAGGTCCTGTTGTCTGCTTATCTTAAAGGCAAACATGAGAACTTAGTGTCAGGTTGAGACTGTAACGTAGGATTGATTGTAAGCATGGAGTTAGACATATAGGGTAAATCTGTAGGGGGTATTGCATACGGGATCAATTTCGATGGGTACTTAAGAAATAGGAGTTGAATGGATTCAGGAGTTTTTGTCTGTTTTGTCTGTTTGAACGCAAGCACCCAGGACAGTACCTTGCACACAGTAGGTGCTCAGTAAGTATTAGATGTTGAAAAATTCAGAGGTCAAGAAAGTAAATCAGGGCATGTCTGTGTGGGAAACATCATACCAATGAAGGATCATGGTTGTGGAGAGGGGTTGGTGAAAGGGTCACCTTCTCCCTGTTCGGGGACTAAATATCCCTGTAAGGCCTTTAGGTTACTGAAGTGTTAGGGTTAGCACCCCAGGCTTGCAGGGCGGAGTGGCAAAAGAGAGGCAGATGTGGAGTAGGAAGCCCTGGGGTTGAGGTGTTAGCTGGGTCCTGGGCCAACAACCTGCAGCAGTGGCTGTAGCCACCAGATGCAAAGATTTACATTTTGCAGTAGGAAGGAAAGAATCAATAAATAATAAATATAACAGATAAGTGGATTAAATACTAGAAGGTCATAAGTGCTACAGAAAAAATTAAGTAGTGCTATGCCTGGTATGATTTCACGTACAGAAACCTACTTTCCGCATTTTCAGAAACCTGTCAAATGGTAAAAGAAGCTATTCCTTTATGTTTATACATTTCCAGCAACAAATTATTATACCCGCTGCTTAACTGATGACAGCCAAAAGGTCCATGGGCTGTTATACAATGGTGGTTCTAATTTTTCAGCAGCAGGGAAATTCTCCGGGTGGCTCCCTTATTTAAATATCACAACGCACAACCGTATGTATGTGTTTATCTGTCGCAGCCTCTCTGTACCTCTGTGTCACATAAAGTGGCAAGATGGCTCATTGCCTTCGTAGCTTGACACATACCACAGCCAGAATTCCATGGCACCAGTTACACATTTTACAGCTAAATGTTTGGGCCTTGAGAACAGACCTTCCTCTCTTGAAATCAAATACTCTGCTTTCAACACTGCTTCCTTAATGCAGGGTAAAGAAAAGTCTCACCCCTGAGCTTGGCCCCAGGGTCAGAGCCTGAGCACTGGGACCAAGCAGAGGCTGGGGTAGAAGGAAATGTTTCTTTTGTTAGCTTAACCTGCAGCCAAATGGAGAGAATTTGTTTTCCTACCAACCAGTCACATCAGAGGGTATGGGAAGGGAGACCAGAGTTTGTGATGGAGTCTCAGGACTGTTCCACACTGACCTGGTTTCTTTTAGTTTATTAGTAACTTGCTTCAAAAGTCCTAAGAATTTTAGGATTCTGGCACCCAGTAGTTTACAGTAGAGATTTGGGGTTTCGTTTTCTTGATCCTTTGTTTGGGAAAGATACAATTAGCTGAGCTGCCTTTCTTCCTTCATCTCTACCCCTACATTCTTCCCACTTCCCATGTTTTCGTATGAAGTTAGCTGTAGTTTTTTTTCCCCCTTCTCTACTCATTCAAATCAAGGAAACACATTAGTCAGAGGGCTGAACACAAAATCTCTTCTCTGAACCAAACAGAATGAGCTGGAGGTTTTTGTTTCCTTCACCAATGTCATTCCATCATTGCCAGAAAGAAAATGCATGACGCTACTTGGATGGAAAGGGGATCAGTGTGGTATGGATTCTTTGGAAATCTGTGGAATTTCCTTGGAAATTAGATGCTGGTTTCCATCTCATGTCCCTTCCGTCTGTATGCACTGTAGGTGAGTCACCTGCAGAAGTGCTGGGGAGGAGAGCTCCAGCAGGGCCTCTAGAAGCTACTTCCACATTAGGGTTACTCTGAGGCATGGGGCCAAAGTTCCCTCTTCTAACTACTGAGTTTCTTCCATCTGTGGGAGAAAAAGGAAAATTAATCAAAACTATGGTATAGTTTTCGTTTCTGCTCTGAGAAAAATCATGTCAGCCAAACTTGTACTAAAGGTTAAGGCAGGCTGACCCGCCAAAACACCATGATAGCGTTTAGCAAATAGGCACACAGTGGGCTGAATGTGCTCATCTTTTGGATACGAAATTCCAGTTCCATCCCAGTTCTACTTGGCTTCTGCCACTGGCTTGGCTTCACAGCATCAGCCCTACTTTTGCTGCATGGATTTTGTGTTCGAATTTCCTTTCCTGAGTTTTGACTCTCAGACGGCCTAAGAACTCAAGTTCTGAACTACTTCCTCTCCTGATTGCTTCAGGTAGACTGAACCTAAGGGCTGAGGATCAAACCTCAGGGCTCTGGACAGGCCCCCTTAGTTGCCTGAATATTTGGATTTCAAACAAGAGCAATGCCGATTCCCAGCCACCATGACTATGGTCATCATGAAGACACACTACATGCTGAAAAGTCTTCTTCCTTAAGGAAGACTGCAAACTCCAGCCTTCTTTTGAAGTTTGAAAACCAACCTGTAGGTTAGAAGGGTCATCATTTGCTGAGAAGTGAGACCAAAATTTTCTTACCCCCTGTGGTAGGCAGAGTAGTGGTTCTCCAAAAATGTCCACCGCTGAATCCCCAGAACCTCTGGCTATGTTATGTTACATAGCAAGGGAGAATTAAGGTTGCAGAAAGAATTAAGTTGCCAGTCAGCTGACCTTAAAATTGGGACATTATTCTGGGTTATGGAAGTGAGCTTGATGCAACTCTTAAAGTAGAAGGAGGAGACAGAGGAGGAGGTAAGAATCAGAGAGAGATTTGAAAATGATGAACTATCGGCCTTGGCAATGGGGGAAGAGGCCGTGAGTCAAGAAATGTGGAAATGTAGGTATCTTCCATGTTGGACCCTGTAGAAGCCAGAAAAGGCAAGGAAGTGGATTTTCTCCTCAGGTCTCGAGACGGAACACAGCCCTGCTGACATCTCGATTTTAGTCCAGTGAGATCCACTTCTGACTTCCATCCTCCATTTATTTAAGATATAAATTTGTGTGTTTTAAGCCACAGTTTGTAGTAAACAATTAATACAGAAAAGCATCTTTTAATTTCATGATGAATTTTTACAACCTAAAAAAAAAATCCATTCTTGAACATATAAGGTTAAAAATGCCAGTTAAAATGCCTGGACTACTGAATATAAATACATCTTTGTGCACATCCGTAATTAAATCTGTAAATCAAAAGTTTAAATATGAAAGTGCTTTCTCAAAGTGTATGGACATTTCAGACTTTCGAGACAAATGTTCTAATAAAATGCACACTCTCTCCAGAAGTGTACGGAGTGCTGTTTCTGTGAGCCCTTGCCAATACTGTGAATTTCTATTTTTAAATCTTTGCCAATTGTTAGATGAAAAATTGCTTCTCGAGTATATAATAAATATTCATTGAGAAGTCACTTTGTGCCAAGCACTACAGTGAGCAACATGTTGCTTTAAATTGAAAATGTTGAGTTGCTTGTTGATATTGAGCACTTTTTCATAAACTCAATATAATGTATACATACATAGTTCCTGTTTGTAAAGTGCCCTCTGGCTGTGGTGAGACAAAGGGACCATGCGTGGGGTCTGGGGGCCACAACTGAGGTCGAAAGGCTGTGGCGATAGAGCAGGTGGCAGCTGAGGATGGCTGGGCTTGGTAAGTGCAGTGGAGATGATGAAGGGTCAGGTTTGGGACGTCCTGTGAGGGGCCTGCTGAGGGTTTGCTCAGAGGCTCTCAGGGAAGGAAAAAACTCACGGAGTTGCTGTGTGAAATAAAGGCAACCATGTGAAAATTCTTTCTGACAAATATCTAGTGAGTGATAATTGCTATTTCTATTTCTTTTTTTTAATGTTTTTTTTTTTGAGAGAGAGAGACACACACAGAGTGGGAGCGGGGGAGGGGCAGAGAGAGAGGGAGACACAGAATCTGAAGCAGGCTCCAGGCTCTGAGCTGTCAGCACAGAGCCCGACGCGGGGCTCGAACTCATAGATCGCAAGATCATGATCTGAGCTGAAGTCGGCCACTTAACCGACAGAGCCACCCAGGTGCCCCTGCTATTTCTATTTCTAATTTCTTCTGTTTCCCCTGTCTTTGGATTATTTTGGGTCAAAGGACTCATTGTAGCTCTTGATGTAAACGCCGTCCAGAGCCAAAGTTCCCTGAGAACACATGTGTAGTGGCACCGATTTGCCTGTTACTTGCTCCAACAAGGCAGACTACACCAGGAAGCAACTCAGGATTTAAGCCTGTGTTAGGTGATTTGGGGAGGGTTTAAAGAAGCAGAGCACTCTTATGGATTGGATACTGTACGAAAGTACAATTAAATCTGTGCTTGGATAACTTAATACTTTTTATCTAGGAGGTAGGAGAAATGGAGTGAAGCTAAAGATGAAATTGACAAAGAGGCAGTGGTCGCTCATGTTATCTGAGAGAGGGAGATATTTGATTATTTTCATGGTTTTCCCAGTATCCTTGTTTTTGTCCGCATTCAGAAATAATTTCAAAGGAGTCTCACTTTTATCTCACCGACATGATCCCAGCGTGACCTCATCTGATGATAGCGTTCTATGAAACTGTTTCTCTTCAGTAGAACATCACTGCCTCACTGTTAGTGCCGGTTGAGGGCTTTCAGAGATTTACTTTTCTAAACTCTCATTCTGGTCAAGGGTGGATAAAATGAGGCCATAGGACATTAGTTCACAATACTAAGACGTTCACCATTACTGAGATTCTTCCTGTTGGGAGACTGTCCAGAAAGCATCATTTGTGCTTGGACAAATTAGTGCCTCTTGCTCCTTTTATTGCAGGATTCACTGTTGAGTGATCCGACCTGACAGTGCACATTTTTGACTCTGTGCAGAACGCCCCAGGCAAGTGGGATACAGGCAATTATGAAAGACAAAATTAGTGTTTGGAATAAGCCGTAGAGTCAGGGCCAGATGACTAATCCCAGGCCAGGAAAACATGCCCCAAGGTCCAGGTGGGTCTGCTCTAGAGGTGAAGGTCATGCTTCTTTTTTTTAGTCTAATTATAGACTGTTCCACTTCTCCAATTGTATTTAAATTATTGTACCAACTGTTGGTAAATTAAGGGGCATTTACCTTAGCATAAATTCCCCCTTAGCTAGTAAACTTAACTAGGCTTCTTGGTCTTTCAGAGTAGAGATAAGGTGTATATAAAAGTAATATTGTAAGGGGCACAGACCTTATGGAATAATAAAAACCTACTTCTAGTTTTACTTATTTATTAATGTTATTCATATAACATTTTGCAGTGTATTAATAACCCTTCATGATTGTATTTAGATCTATACAGATATATAAATATAAATATAAATGATAAATATAAATTTAAAAATTTTTTTAATGTTTTAGTTTTGAGAGCGAGAGAGACAGAGTGCGAGTGGGAGAGGGGCAGAGAGAGGGAGACATAGAATTCAAAGCAGGCTCCAGGCTCCGAGCCATCAGCACAGAGCCTGATGTGGGACTTGAATCACGAACCGTGAGATCATGACCTGAGCTGAAGTCAGACACTCAACCGAGTCAGCCAGGTGCCCCGATAAATATAAATATTTTAACTATGGCTTTAAAATGTATTTAACCTATTGGTATATTTTAAAACAATGTATATATTAAATTTTTTTTAATGTTTATTTTTGAGAAAGAGAGAGAGAGTGTGTGAGCAGGGGAGGGAAGGATACAGAATCTGAAGCAGGCTCAGGCTCCCAACTGTCAGCACAGAACCCGATGTGGAGCTTGAACTCATGAACCAGGAGATCATGACCTGAGCCGAAGTCAGACCCTTAACCAACTTTGCCATCCAGGCATCCCAACAATGTATATATTATATTGGATTTATCTTAAACATTTTTCCTATCATTCACATAAATTTAAATGATTATTTCATCATTTAAATGATGAGGTGAGCTCATTAGGTGAGCTGACCTTGAGTGAAATAGCATGAAACAATTTGGTCCTTAAATGATAATACAGCTGCTTCTGATACTTAATCAAATTAGAACACATATTTCTTGCATGGTTGAAAACTTCTTGCTTATGCCAGAAGTTATTATAATTTTGGATTTATCATCTGAATATATTCATTTTGATAAGCAAACTATTAAATCATATCCACTGAGGAGACATCACAGACTCCAAGTAAAGTGGGCAAGGAACCTAAACTAGGGTTCATGCCATAGTGGCCACATGACACAGAGAGGTGGGTGCCAAAGCCTAGTGTGAGCATGGAAGGGGGCAGCACCATGTACCCCACCCCCAGAGGGGCTCTGGTTTGAAATGTGTACAGCTAGAAGTAGGAATTAATAAAGAAGAGGATTTGGTTTGGTAGAAGTGTTACAGAACCTGGTCTGGATCATTCAGCAGAAGAACCAAGTGGCACTTGGAGATCTCCGAAGGCAGGAGGTTTATTTTACACCAGTGGGCTCAGAGGAGATCACTCTCCAGAGCTCTGAGTCCCAAGCATAAGCAGAAGGAACAATGTATAGTTTGTCATTTCTGCATTCCTCATTAGTAGTAATTTGGCACGCGACAAGCAGGGTGGAAAGAAGAACCCAGAAGGGGAGTCTTCGGTCAGGGATAGGAATTTCCCTATCAGTCCTGTCAGCCGTCTTATAACAGACATTTTCCCTTTCAGAAGTACGTAAATCCAAGTGTAATTACGGCAGGAGCTTCTGGGGCAATGAGTCTTTTCTCCTGCTGATGCTGCTCCACTGATTATAGTTGAAAAGCCATGTAGCTCTCATTCTTTCCACCAACACTGCATGGAGGAGATCAGGAACCGGAAACAGGCTTACTCTCTAGTGCCCTAGGTGAGCTGACCTTGGACAGCTGCCACACTGAGGTCGTTAATTCTCACAGCAACTGTGGAGTAGTAGACACTGTTGTGATCTTGATATTTTAAACCTGAAGGTTGGAGTAGTTGGTATCTTGCCCACATTCACAAACCTCGTGAGCTAGCTAGCCCGCAGTGAACCCAGGATCCTCCACATCATGACTCTAATGCCATCACTGCCCCTTCTGTTCTGAGTCTTCCCTCTAAACCTTCTTTTTGCAAAGGGTTCTATGGTAGAGGGGAATCAAGGTTGATTCCAAAGTTTTCGTGGTGAACCATGAGTGGATGGTGGTGTCATTTCCTAGGTGAGGAAGATAAGGGTGGAGCGGGTCTGGGGTAGGAAATGATAATCCAGATTTCTGTTACATTTGGAATGCTTACAAGACAGCCAGTGGAAAGCCGAGTCAGCGGTTGGATTTACAAGACTAGAAAGGTTAAGGACAGAGTTTTGCAAAATTTATTGTTTCCTGCCAAAAGCTCTTTCTCTTTTCTATTTCAACATGAATTTCTAAACACACACACACACACACACACACACACACACACACACACACACACATTGAGAGAAAGAGAGAGAGGGAAAGAGAGAGAGAGAAAAGAGAATGGCAAAGTGGTAAAACAGTAACATTATTGAATATAAGAAATAGGTACGTGGGTATTCACCATATTCTTTTACTTTGGTGATGTTTGAAAAATATTTTTTTTAACAAACATTACATGTGAATTCTTTTTTGGCCTGTTCTCCCCTCTTCCTGTGCCCCAAAGTTCTGCATTCATTCTGACATGCTGGTTTGGGCTCCAGGCAAAACAGCTGGGGGCTCTGTGGTGTGTTGTGGGGTGTGGCCTGGGTGGAACCTTGGGGAGCTCTTGGGGCTGGAATTGAGGACTGTGTTGGGCCATGGCCCTCTGTGAATCTCTCCTTGGAGGCTGTCCTCAGTAAGGTAAACAGGGAGGTGATTATGATATCTGGTGACCTGAGGCCCGGCTCCGACTTCCTCCAAATCTCTGAGAGTCAGTGTCATGTGCAACCATGGTCAGATTTTTCATAGATCTCTTGCTTTGATTTGGAAATCATTCAGAGATTTCTATTCAGCTAAAAGTTGACTTTATGTGAAGCAGAGGACAGAATTTTGTTGGCACAAAACTTGCCCCCATTGATTCAGGAAAAATCTAAACCCATTGACAACATCAGCGCCGATAGAAAGGGGTATGGGAAGATCGAGTCCCCTCTGCAGAGTACCAGCCTCCAGAAGTAGCTGCCAGGAGCCGTATGCTGGAAAGCCATACAGAGTTGAAGAGGACCCACTGATTGTTGTAGACCAGTGCCTCTGGCTATCAGTCCGAGGCAAGATGAACAGGTGCACTGCCCATCTTTCTGCCTACTGGGAAGATTTCCCTTTACATTGTCTTTCAGGGCTATCTCAAAGTGGGGCTGGAGTGCTGCAGTCCACTTCTACGTGGTGCCTAGATGTCATGCAGAACCACCTGTAAAACAAGCCTGACTTTCATCCATGTCAGTTAGCTGGTCATAGGGAACTCCTATGAGTCAGGCCATATAGGCGGATTGAGGGAGAGAAGGCAATGTAGCAGGAGTAGGGATTGTACTTCCCCATGGAACATACTAGATACTTTAGGAGTTTGATCTCAAATAAATATACCTCTTCCGTGTGATGATGGGAGTGCTGTCGTGCATTCTCAACCCCATGGTTTGTGGGTCAGACAGGACCAAGGACACAATAGGCAGCTTAGGACACATGGTGACCTGGTGGCCCATGATCAGCCATCTCTATAAAGGTCCAATAGATATCTATAAGCTCTTTCTACAAAGGAGAGTAGTTACCTGAAGAGAATCTGTGGCTTTGCTCCAAAATCCTTAGAGTCTGCACTGTGATTATCTACGAAGATTTGCCAAACACTGCACAGAATCCCTATTTGCTGACACTTGAAGCACCATCCATGCTTACGGGTACTGTGCCGTAAGTGAGGAGCCTGCACAGTAGCCTGGACTTACTGAGTGTCTGGACCTGCGCTCAAAACTGGAAACTTTTCATATCACTGAGTAAATGTGTTGAGTTAATGTCCAAATATGAGGTATAAATTGCCTCAAAATACAAACAGGCTCATTAGAGGATTGTGTCTTTTCTTAGTGGTAGGAGGGGCCGGATGCAACAACATGCCCTTCACCTTGGAAGAGATATGTCCACATACCCTAGACCATTGCATCCCTCAATTTTTCATCAAGGTAGGAAGCCCATGCATTTTAATGGGATTTATTTTCTACCTTCTGGCATGTAAGTAACTTAAGAACGGGTCTAGAATAGCCACTACTTCTCACTAGGTCCAGTCAACATACCATAAGTGCAACAAGTCAGGATGACGTTCTGCAGAATGGAAAAGGCAATGAGGATTCCTATAGACTAGGGCCGGAGAGTTGTTATGCCCTGGAAACAGGATAGTGAAGGAAAATTACTGGCCTTTTCAGTAGAGAGCAAACTACTCTTGATGGTCTTTACTAACAGGTAAGGAGAAAAAAGCATTTGCCAGAGCAATAATGGCATATCAGGTGTTAGGGGATTTGTCGATTTGCTTTGGCAATGATGCTGTTTTTGGGATAGCAGCTGCAACTGGAGTGACCATCTGATTAAGCTGATGGTATTCCACTGTCCTTTTGTCTCCTGCACAGGCCAAATCAGCCAAATCAGCAAGTTGAATGGCAATGCGGTAGGAATCACTACCTCTGCATCTTTCATGTGCACTATGGTGACACTGATCTCTCCAACCCCTCCGAGAAAGAGAGGAGGCTAGCGGCAGTTCTATTCACTTTTACTTGGATTTTCCTCTCATATTAGTCTGAGCATAAAAATAAAAATGGCGGATGCTTCATTTTCACCCTCCAAATCTCACATAAAGATGTCTTTTGCACCTTAACCGAAAACATTTTTGAGAATTCTGGGAGGCACAGTTCAGCCTAGCCAAGCTGGAATGTTTCAAAACATTGCTTTTGCAAATTTTGACATTCTATTCTATAACTATATGCTATTGTGATATTTTGTTATGCCCATTTTGCAGTTGAGGAAACTGAAGCACAGAGAGATAATGAAAGTTGTCCAAGTTACATGGGAAGTGATGGGGTTGGAGTTTATATCCAGGTCTCCCTGGCTCCAAAAATCTGTGCTCTTTCTACTAAACTCATATTTGCTGAGCTTTAGGATGTGTATATCTGACAGTGTTTAAGAGAACGTGATGTGGCATATGGATACAATACTAAATCACATTTTCACAGAAAGTTATTCTCTTTTTAATTATTTTCATTAATATGTCAATGGAAGAAGTTTCAGCGTGTTTCTAACGCTGTTCACCTTTCTACTGTGTTCTGATCTCACTTTTCTTGAATTAAAAAATTTTTACTTATTTATTTATTGTTTGAGAGAGGAAGAGAGTGAGCAAGGGAAGGGCAGAGAGAGAGAGGGAGAGAGAGACTCCAAAGCAGGCTCCACACTGTCCATGCGAACTCTGCTGTGGGGCTTGAACTCATGAGCCGTGAGATCATGACCTGAGCTGAAATCAAGAGTCTGACACTCAACTGACTGAGCCACCCAGGCGCCCTCTTATCTGACTTCTTAATGAAGAAAGATTAGACCTGAGGCTCGGAGCCTTCAGATAACAGTATCCTTAATATATACATATATACTATACAAGGCTGGGACACTTTTGAAGGATGTGTGTGTGTGTATGCACATGTATTTATTTAAATTTATGCAATTCCTTTTAAAATAAACTTATTTAAGTAGAAAAGGAAAAAGAGTAAATTTCCTAAAGTAAAACAATCAGTACACTAGTTATATCATAGTACAGGCAAAGACTGTAGCCCCAAATGAGAATTTGGTATGTGGATTACTTGAAGTTTCAGAATGCTTTTCTCAACCATAGTGCTTTTCACTAGACAAATCACTTCCCTTAAGAAAACATGTTTTACCCATAGCTTCAGTGAATAAGGTCCACTAAAATATTAATTATCTGAGCATTCTTAAGCATAATTGAATCAGCTTCAATTTGCTTAGATAGATAGACATTTTAGTGGTTCATAGCAAAATGTAATAAACTGAATAACTGTAGGCTTTAATGTAATCTCACACAATCCTATTACATCTCGATTACTTTTTTGACCTTTTTAAGGTAGTCCTTGCCTTAAAAACACACACAATCTGTAGTTCTGAATGTCTCCTCCATGTGCTATGCCAAGCAAATCAATAGATCAGAAAGAATGAACATTTTGCCATCTCCTTCATTTGTTATAATGCTGTCCCAGAAAAGGCATAATGCATGCCTCCCAGGCATTATAAATGTAACACTATAAATGTTTATTGTTTGTGAAAAGCTCCCAATTTTTCATTCCCATAAGTTTCAGGACCTTAATAACATCTTTTATTTCTTTTAAACTAATAAATTTAGGATAAGTCTTATTGCTGCATCAGAAAAGGTGGGAGATTGGCTGAGTTAGACATAGATTTGATGCTGGAAAGAAACTCCTCTTGAAAGAAGTTTGTAATGCACGCAGAGGTGAATGGCAGTGTCAATCTTGTGTATATATATGGTCTAGATAGAATATCCAATCTCTATATAGAACAATAAACATAAAATCCAGTTGCCTCCAACCACTTTCATAAGGAGGTTGCCAAATGACAATGATATTAATGCATTAATGCACTCATTCAAAATTAAATAACTAAACTACCATTTTTTGAACCTCTGTGTGTACCAGGTTCAAAGCTATACTTGAAGTAAATAAAGCTGTGTAAGACATGTTGACTGTCCTCTGGAGAAAGATAAGGAGGAAAGTTAGGTAAGGAGGTAAGGAGGAAAGTTAGGCACAGTAAATCCCAGTACAGTGAGGTGGGGCAGAGACAGAGGAGAGTGCCAGGTACAGTGGTGGCATAGCAGAGGTCATGATTGGCTCTACTTGGAAGGGTCTGAGAGCACTTCTAGCAGAGGAAGGGGATTGAAAGCTGATGAGGAGTCATAGAAGCTCTAAACAAGGTGAAGGAAGTCACCTCAAAATGGAAACTGATTCCCAGGAGGAGGATTAATTCTCAAATGTACTAAAGTATGTTCTAAATCATTACTATTCAGGAAAGATAGGTTTTTAAAATGTTTTTTATTTATTCTGAGAGAGAGAGCAAGGGAGGGGGCAGGAGGAGAGGAAGAGAGAGAATCCAAGAAGGCTACATGCTGCCCACGCAGAGCCTGATGTGAGGCTTGATCCCACGAACTGTGAGGTCATGACCTGAGCCAAGATCAAGAGTCGTGGAGAACTCATGGGAGTTCCCTATGACCAGCTAACTGACTGAGCCACCCAGGTGCCCCTCGGGAAAGATACTTTTTAGTGTTTATTATGGCTCCGTTTATTTGCAGCTCTTAGAAAGCTCATTAGTGGTGCTTACTTGGTCAAGGATTTATTTGTTTCAGGCAGCAAGAGCATGATGTAGAACAGCCAGGTCTGGGATGATGGTTTGGGGATGCATTTGCAAATCAGGTTCCTTTCATATTTTGCTAGCATTCTCTTATGGCTTTAGCCTTCATGTTTGTGCCTCATGGTCACATGCTGTGGCTTTATGCTCACAGCCATATCCAAGCGGGAAGATAGAAGAGTGATGAAAGGATGAAGAGATGTTATACCTGAGTCTGTTTTTGTTTTTAAAGCTATTATGGAATTTCCTCTTAGAAGCTTCAACTAACAACATGCTTACATGACCATCCCATGGAAGCACAAAGGGTCTGAGAATTAAGAATGTTAGCTCTTCAATCCAAGACTGAGGAAGGCAAGAGAGAAGTGGGCTGTGGATAGCATGTGAGTAGCCAGGGCACAAGGTCTAGCACAAAGGTCTTGCAGGTGAGACATTTCTAAGCCCAAGCTGTATAATTTTAGCACTAAAGGAGGTCTAATCATCTAAAGGAGGAGAAAATATCTTCTTGAAGCTCTTTGTGTTGTAGGTGAGACAACTCAGGTCCAGAGAGGCCAAGGACTTGCTCGGGAACACACAGTAGCATGACAGAGATGAACTGGAACTCAGTCCCTTGGTTTCCCACCCATAGTCTTTTCTCAAGGACACCAAACCAACAGGCTGAATATGAAGTATAGTTTATATTGATCTCGAATTGAACCATAGTTACAAAATGTTATTGAAAATTCTTATAATTAGACAGAAAACATTAGCTACAAGCAATAAAAACTCTAGAAGAAACGGAAAACTTCAGACACATCAGTAGATAAATATTGATAAAATAACCCAATGTGTACTTGGTATCTTGGTATCTTATTTTTCCCTGGAAAGGAGATCGAAGATGGAAGACCATGATTATACTGGGCAAGAATAAAACCTCCTGTCTTTTGAGCAGCAAAGCTCTAAAGCAAAGTTGGTTCCTCCAGGCAGAATTCAACTAGCCTAGACAGTGATTATCAACACTTTCTCCTAACTCTTCATCAACTCTTTAAATGCAAGATGATATTCCTTCATAAGAAAGTTGTTTTTCTTCAGCGTTGCAGAGCCTATTTCTGGTTACAGTTCTCCTGCTTATCACACTGTGTCTACAGGTTTGTCAAATGTTAGTTTGCAGAGAGGAAGATAATGGCGGAGAAATACATTCCACAAATACTGTCCCTTTGCAGTGAGAAAAGTCTGTTGTCCAATTATTGCCTCCTACCTAATGGAAGGCCACTGAACACCCACACTACAATTAAACCATGAAGGACACAGGTTATTTTATTATAGCACATATCAATATCGCTTTGGAAAGGAAACTATATGAAGATGTTGTAATGACTTGATAAGGAAGCAAGTATGCCAAATAGTACCTTCCACTTCTAAACATTTTGAGGATCAAACAAAATAGATACAAACATACATTATACATTTCTATAAATTCTATCCATCAATAATATTCATATAAGTGATTATATAACCTCTTCTGAAGTCTGTTGTCTTTCTGTGAGGCAGGTATGTTAGTGGCTTATGAAATTTTGTCTTCAATGGTTTCTCATATTTTGTGACAGTCTTTGTTTTCAATATTTTATTTATTTATTTATTTATTTTTTAAATGTTTATTTACTTTTGAGAGACATAGAGACAGAGTATAAGCAGGGGAAGGGCAGAGAGAGAGGGAGACACAGAATCTGAAGAAGCAGGCTCCAGGCCAATATTTTAAAATTTGTTCACATTTTCTTGATGTCTGCTCTGAACTTCACCATTCTGAACCCATACAGCAATTAGTGGCCTCCTTTGACTTACCACTAATGCAGGTAGAACTTTATTATAATTCCACAGGATAAACAATCATATTTAATTTTCTTGTGCTTAGCGTATGGGAGGCACCCAGATATTGATTAGCTGAATCAATTTATATGTGTCTTCTCAGCATTCAAACCGTGTGCATTGTCATGAAATAAGATGCTTCATTTTACTGAACCACTATGTAGAATTCTTGGCAGACCTTGAATGTGGCCATATTCCCCTCATTTCAGTTAGTTCAAAGCATAAATAGGTTGTATATGCTATGTGGATAACAGCAAGAATGAGTGACCTCATTAATCACAATCAGGGTCAAAGGGATGCAGGTGTGGAGGACAATTAGTGGCTATTAGTGAGTTATAAATTGCCTGAGTTATCATAGATTGTGTGTGAGTTTTAGTCCTACAAATAGCTAATATGCATTTAAAAATTAGTTTAGGATATCAATCACTGTCATATATTTTTCTGTTTGATTTTCCAAGGCTCCACCAACTCTATGTACACATACACATGTGGGCATGCATGTGTGGGCACACACACACACACACACACACAGAAACAAAATTTCATTTAATTAAACTTACCCTTAGTATGTGAGAAGTATGCTGCTATCTGCTGTTCTTTTCTAGTCTCTTCTGTTTTATACTCTGTCATTAACGAAAAGGTGGTCAGGCCACTAAGCTGATTTTATTACTGATTGTAAATTGCAATCTGAATAACATAGCTATAGAAACACAAAATTTTTGATGGGCCAATATAGCTCTAGACACAGCATATGTCCAATAAGTATTAGTTGATGTACATATCTCTTCCCTTATAATTCATGTAAGGCACACACTGAAAATAAAAATACTGAATAAGAATGATATAAATCAGTTAAATAAATGAAGTTGTAAGGCAGTAGTAGATGATTAAGAAATGAAAAAGTGGTATGGATGATAAGTTTTGTGAGTTAGGCTAATAAATCCCTTATAATAGAAATATAAACAATTTATTTCTATTATTAAAAAACTTGATTCTTAGTAGCAGTTTTAATCTGGTCTTTGGTTGTGAGAGATATGTGACATAACTAGACAAGTCAGCTGTAGCAAAGAGAGAAAAAGAACACATCGATAAACTATATTTTTGCTTAGCTTCCAAATCCAAAGGGTAATACGTTATTGAAATAATATGTTCTGCTTTAATGTTAAATCTTGGTAAGTGAAGAAATATATATTTTTCAAGTTCTTAACTGTGTAACAGTCTAGCCCAGTTATGAACTTTTTATTCAAATATGTCTCTTCTGAGTAGGTGTTTTTTTTTTTCCTTGAAATAGTTTGAGGATATAGAAAAATTATTCTGTTCATTGATCCATACGAATTTAGTGGTAAGGCGACGCCTGGGTGGCTCAGTTGGCTGAGTGTTCAGCTTTTGATTTTTGGCTCAGGTCCTGATCCCCTGGTCATAGGATCTTCCTCTGGCTCCAGGCTGAGTGTGGAGTCTGCCTAAGATTCTCTCTCTCTCTCTCTCTCTCTCTCTCTCTCTCTCTCTTTCTCTCTCTCTTCCTCTTTCTTCCTCTGCCCCTCTCCCCAGACTTGCGTGGTCTCTCTTTGTCTAAAAAAAATTAGCCATAAAATTTTAAGGCAATCAGTTCTCAAACTTATTTGTACATAGCTACTACCTAGGAAATTTTTACAAATTTTACAAACCCTCGACTTCCGCTGCCAGTGATTCTAATTTAAATATTTGGTGTGCAACTGGTTGTGAGGACTTTTAAAGGTGATTCTAATAAGCAATAATGTTTAGGAACTATGTTAAGGGAACTGCAGCCTTCCCTCTGTCCCCAGAAACCTTCACTATCTCGTGGTCGTGGTCTAACCTTGCCTTGTAAGGTGTAAAGACAAAAAGTGACTCAGTTGAAAATATGTCCTTTTAGGAAAGAAGTGATAATTGAAAGAAAATTTTTAGATTTTTTAGATTATCTAATCTTCTTCTTTATTTTTTAGATGATCTAACTAACCTCTCTTGCTGATTTATGAGAGTAAGCGTTGACTATGTGGTGTGAGAAAAGTATTTACTAACCACTATCATTAAATTCTAGATCAGCAGAATTTTACATTTACTCCAAAGTGATCTCATCTTTTTATGAAATTGGGATGAATTACAGAGGGAAGCGAACATTTGTGGGGGTTTTGGAGGTGCTTATGAAAAATGTGTGTTAAAACCACTTACACGTGCAAAGTAGTTTGATCTTTATTGAATTAGATGGGTTGGTCCACTTAATAAAGATGGCAAAAACTACAAGAGGAAAGCAATCTAAAGTCAAAACAAGATTGGCATTTTGAGAAAGAGTAGCAAATTTTGAATATTGCCTGCAGATTAATCACTCTCTAAATTCTATTTATATGTTCATTTAACCAGTGAAAAGTGGCATACTTTAATGCACACACAACTTATTTGACCATGAAAACAAAGTGCTAAGTCAGTTCTTTTGACATTGCTAAACATTAGCATCATGTGGGGAGCTCTGAAAGGCCCTGGGCTTCAGGCTACATCCCAGATCAAAGACCTCAGAATCCCTGGGGTGGGAGCCAGTCCCCAGTACTCGTGACTCCAATGTACACCCATGAGTGAGGGCCCCTGTACCAAGTAAAGGAACGTGGGTGTTCGATACAGTCCCATCTTCCTGTCATTAGAGGATAAATGACATCACTGGTGTATGGGGTGCGCAGTTACAGTGGAGTTCTGGATTTGGAGGGTCTTCTAAAAGATAGGACAAATGAGGCTTTCTAAAGCCTTTTCCTTCTTAGTGAACTTTTGTGAGAGGAGCTTATTAGTACAAATCTTGTTTTACAGAGGGTTCAAGAGGTGATCCGTAGATTAGGGAGTCTAAGCCAAAGCCTGCCGTACCACTGAGGTTCTTCTACACAGGTATGATATAGGCAGTGATGGAGTATATGTCTACTTGCGTACCAACTCCAAATGAGCGGTGGTGATTTCCTCAAGCACAGTAAGAGAGATTCCGAGGCCAAGTCTACATAAGCTGGATTGCTTATGATGTCTGCTACAGATAATGGAGATGAGCTGGGGAAATATTTATGCTGTATTTTCCCTACCGTGGGTATCAAGGACAGAGATGAAGATGTAAATTAGAAAGGGGTAAATGAGAATTACTGTTCCGCTTCTGTGGTGATTTTGAAATATGTTGAATTGTTTGACACACTTGTCCTAAAAAAGTGGAATCTATTTTCCCCTCTGTTGAGTGTGGGCTAGTCTTAGTGATTTACCTTAATAAATAGAATGTGGTCGAAGTGATGTTACGGCTAGTCAAATGGATAACTTCCACATGGCTGTCTATAATTTGGATTGCTCACTCTGAGGAAGCCGGCACCATGTTATAAGGACACTCAAGCAGCCCATTGAGGGGCTGGCTTGGGGAAGAACTGAGCACCCCCACCCACAGCCAGCACCAGCCTGCCAGCCATGTCCCAGTCAAGCCTTTCTAGTACTGTCGTCCCAGTTGACAGATTGTCTGAAACCTCATGAGAAATCCTAAGCCAGAAGTACTCATCCCAGCTACCTCCCAGCTCCTGACCCACAGAAACTGTGTGAGAGAGTAAATGTTTATTGTCTTTTTAAGGTTTATTTATTTATTTATTTATTTTGAGAGAGAGAGAGAGAGAGAGCGCACTCGTGTGTGCAAGCAGGGGAGGGGAAGAGTGAGAGGGGACAGAGGATCTGAAGCTGGCTCTGCACTGACAGTAGTGAGCCTGACATGGGGGTCGAACTCATGAACCATGGCATCATGAACTGAGCTGAAGTTGGATGTTCAACGGACTGAGCTACCCAGATGCCCCAATGTTTAATATTTTAAGCTAAATTCCAGGGTAATTTATTATGCAGCGACAAATACAGCTTTTTAGTAGCTTTATTCTCCCAGCTTTCGTTTCCTTGTCTATAAAATGGAGATAACAAATATTTTAAAATGAGTTAACAGTCAAACCCAGCATTAGTTGAATACATTTGAGTACTACTATATGATCTTGCACGTACTAGCCTGTGAATTATTTCCGGGTGTGACAAACCAAAGCCTTTGGAATATAGGCTGACCCATGCAAGCAGCTCCTAAGCATTGTGAAAGGGAGGTATTTTCAGTGATATATGTGCTCTTCTTGCGTCGTGTGAAGTCTCCTTTCACCGGTCTTTCTCATTATCTTAAGTGGGGAGAAGTCAGACCTGGGCATTAGATTTGAGTGTTATCTTCCACGTACATAGAAGTCCTTGCCCTGTGAGAGTTCAGCAGGAGTAAGCAAGCATTTAGGGAAGGCCGATCAGCCATTACTGTGCAAACAAGAAGCCAGTACATGATGACTCTGTGTCTGGGGGACAAGTGGAGGTCACAGAGTTTCAAGCCTCTTCTCTGAGAGATGAGCCCAAATTTCTTGTGCTGATGCAAAAATAGTTTCCTAGTTAAGGCAAGGCTGCGTTGTTTATACCGGAGTTCTTGGCGGTTAACAAAGAGGCAGAGGTATCCTTGTGAGAGGCCAGCTGGCCCCTCAGGTGTGTCTCTTCTCAGATGGGGACAAGGTTTGTAAATAGAGAAACTTCACGCTCTGGGTATATTAAAAAATTTGTTGATTCATATACTTCGACAAATATTTATTGACAGCTTACCATATGGCAGGCAGAGCACTGAGAACCGGGTAGAAACGAGAATGGTAAATCGGTGAGATGTGATGAAGAATATGACCTTCGACAGGCTAGAGCGTATCAAGGGTGGACTCCTTTACATAATTCTGGTCTCTTCATCCACTGTGCACTTGGAACCGGTAAAATACATGTTACAAGGATGCAGACTTACCCTCAATCTATTAATTTGAGACTCTCTCCAGCCAGCTCTTCATTTTCCTATTTCTCTGCTTCTATCCTTGCTTTTGGCTCTAGACCTTGGTTCTTGGCCTTCTCTGATCCCCAGCATGGACTTGATTTTGGCCTCAGACCCTTCTCCAGGAAGCATTTTGATGTTCACCCTCCAAACCATGCAACTCTGGTCAAGGCCAGGTTGGCCTCGAGGATTGGTTGCAGCTTCCACCAATAGTATATGATTCAAGTTTGTTCTGCTTCAATAAAAACTGCAAAAAACACTTCTTGCTGTGAAGTGACTAGACTTGGTACTACAACTTTGGATATGACTGTCCTATGTGGCACTGGAATCAAAACACAGGACTCTCTATACAGAATATGGATATAAAATTTATGATGAAAGCAAATATCCTAATAATCTAATAAAACTCTCTCTCTTTTTTTTTTTGTTTTGCCATAGCGACATGATTATTTTAGGAGCAAAGGAATTTTATTCCTCTCTTTGCCCTAGAAGAATTCTTTTTGGTCCACTCATCAGCACTGACTCAAATTAGTGTAATAGTTCAGTGACAGCTAGCTGATGACGCATGCGGCCATGTGTGAGCTGCAGTTTCCCAATCTGTCAAACGGCACCGTACCTGCCTACTTTGCAGTTTGCAGAGTGGATATGAGGAGAAATGCCGTGTCACCTGTAACGTGCTTAGCACAGAACTGGATCATGCACATTTACAATAAATAGTGGTTTCTTTTCCTTCTCCTCCTTCCCTGGCCCTATTCCTCCTCCTCCTTTCCCTCCTCTTCCTCCTCATTTCCATTCCCATTTTCTCTCCAAAGGCATCATGCCTGGGTACGCTGGAAAGAGTACCCCCTTCCTGATAATGTGGGTAGCGTGCCAGACCAGTGCCCACTGTGTACTAGATGCTCAATGATACAGCATCTCCTTGGATTTTTCTGCAACAAAAACAATGCACCCCCGAAACAAAGAGCTGCGTTTCCACTGCATCCTCCTTCTCTAGGCAAAGTGGTCATTGTCTCCCTCCCTCTCTCTTTCTCTGTTTTTCTCCCCCTTTCCTCATCTCTCTCTTTCTCCATCTCTTTGATTTTTGAACTCTTTAACAATATTTTATACTTTCTTCCAGAACTTTTTCAGATCTCACCTTTCATTTCAAGCCTACACTGGACCCAGAACCTCTAGTGCTGAGTTACAATACAAGTCGTAGCAAGGACATTTGAGAGGGGGGTGTCAATAAACAGAAGTGTGTGCTCGTGAGCAGGAGAAATGCTGTTGTTTCCAGAGCTACGGGAGCAGGGGCCAGTAAGCCATCAGTATTGTTGAAGGAGCCTGGCTTCCTCCTGAGGGACGTGGCCCCTCACCTGGCTGGACCCTGTCTCAGGGGCATCACCTCTGGTAACTGGCTGATTTGGTCTGATATTTCCACCCTCCACCTTTTGGCAGCATCATATGTGTAGATTGAATCTAGCAATTGAGTGCTAATGAAATTACAGAGAGCAAGCCATCTACATTAACTTCTAAAGGTATTGCTTGTTGTTATTCTAAGGTAAGATGGAAAAGTCAACAGCACCATTTTATGGTCTTAAAGAGCTACTTTTCTAATCTGCCAAGGGAATAATATGGTTGTGGTTTTGGACAGATGAATAGGTACTGGTATGACAACATCTGTTCTTTAGTCACCTGACAAAGAAGCGGAACCAAAAATAAGTCAGCCGAGAAGGGTGTTCTGGAAACAGCATGGATGTTGTAGACAGGCAAGCTGGGTTTAGATTCTAGTTCTGGTACTTGCCACCTGTGTGGCTGTGGTAGAGCAGTTAGCGTCTCCAAGCTTCTCTCTCTCTCTTACTCATCTGTAATAACGTGAGGGCGACAGTCATTCCTTCATGGGCTGCTATGAAGAGTAAGCAGGGGACTGTGCACATGCCCGGCTCTGTGTCTGATATACAGTTGGTCTCAAGTGTGAATTCCTGATCCCTAAACCTCGTTTGAACCTGTATTTCTTCTCTCCAGACCCTATGTCAGCATGTATTTAGAAAACAAAATCACCTACTTGATCCTACAAAAAAATATTTACTCTTTCTAAACTAAGACTAGCCAAGGAAGTGTGTTTAGCTAAGTGGGAATTAAGTGTGTGCTCCTCATTCCTGCTCAGAGGGGCTCTGGAACTGCTCTTTTCCTTGGATAACTTCTGGGTAAAATCAAAACATAGCCGTTCCCTGTAACCCGCTGAGAAGGCCTTGCTATTTCTGGAATGAAAGAAATGGAAAGCAGGACAATTCTGTTTCTGCAGAGCCCAAGCGCTCTTTCCTTCTTTGCTCGATCATGCTTGTCATCCAAAGCCTGTCCACTCACCAAGGCTGGGCCTTTGAGTGTTGCCGGGCCTTTCCGGGCTGCAGTAGGAGGCAGTGGCAAGGTGACCAAGTCACTTTACTCATTTCTTTTTGTGTATTTTAGGACCATAACGATCGCAGTAGCATCAGTTAGAATCCTTTACATTTTATATTGCCTTTTAATCTCCAGGATCTCACCCTGCACCATCCATGATCACCTTACCGCATCGCCACAATTTTCAGAGGTAGGGAAGTATTAGCGCCATTTTACAGGTAAGGAAACAGAGATGTTAGGAGATGTGCCTTAAATAAGGTTTCATAGCATAAGTTTTCCCGGGGCCCTTGGCACATCCTCATCCGAGTTCAGCGGGTAAGAGCCGCCCTGGGCGTCGGACAGAACCCTAGAGAATCGTGTTCCGACCCAGCTCCACTGCTTGTCAGTTGTGTGACCTGGCTGGATTACTGCTGAGTCCAAGCTCCAGGGAAGGGCGGTTGGGGCGGAGTGATAATGGCCTCTGCTACTTTTGGAGCCTCTGAGGAACACAAGACATTATCTTTATTCCCCCGGGACATCTGTGAGGAAGGAGGCATCTCTAAGCTTTACAATCCTGGACTGCCTTTGGGGAGGGATACATTAACACATATACTCACTCTCTCCAGCTTCCAAGCCATGTTTGCCGTTCAGTCATTTCTAAGCAGAGCTTGTCAATGCCTTTGCTCAGAGGAACCCAACTGTGTCGAAATGACAGGAAATCTGGGGAAAATGGTCTCCCAACATCAGCAAAATCTGACCTGCACTGACAAAGGACTATTTGGAATCAGTATTAAAAATGCTGTTTGAGAATCAGCCATAAATTTTGCTGCAGAAATGTTCATGTGTCTGATTAATTGGTGTCACCCTACCTCCTGTGGGGTGTATTCTATATGACACAGCGTGTGCACATTTTGCCTTTCTAACACCCAAAAGAAAATCCAAAGCACATCTGGCCCCAAAGGTTTCAGCTCAGAGTTTGTGGCCCTTTTTGAGAAGAAGTTTTAGTGTTTTCCCTCTGTGCCCCAATAAGTCTTCTCGCACATGCTCTGTTCTGGAGACATTTGCTCTAGAGAAGTACAACTCCAGGTATGGTACCCCAGCTGCCGGTCCCCAGTAGTGTCCTTGGTCCCCTGTGTAATTCAAGTCAGTCGCTGTATCAGCCCACATGCTTCCTAACAAGACTGACTTAATAAAAGAAATCAGTGGGTTGTTTTCATTCCGGGGAGTGCTCCTTATCTCACCAAAGCTGCACTTTGACAAGCTCTGCTCTAGGAATGCCTCAGGGCTGCTCAGGAGCCCCTCCAGGAAGGAGTCTTATCCTAACCATCTTTGGGTCCTAGTTCTTTTTTTTTCTTTTATAATAGTTTATTTTCAAATTGGTTTACATATAACACCCAGTGTTCATCCCAACACGTGCCCTCTTTAATGCCCGTCACCCCCTCTCCCCCCTCCCTCACCCCCTTACCCTCAGTTTGTTCTTAGTCTTTGAGAGTCTCTTATGTTTTATCTCCCTCCGTCTCTGTGTCTTTTTTTCCTTTCCCCTCTTCCCCTCCCCCTGGTTTTTGCTTAGTCTCACAAAGTCCTCCTATTCGTGGAAACATATGGTATCTAGTTCTATCATGGGGCATGGAACATGATAGACTCTGGACATTCTTCTTTATTTTTTTTTAATTTTATTTATTATTTTGAGAGAGAGACAGAGAGAGCCAGAGAGAGCAGGGGAGGGGCAGAGAGAGAGAGGGAGAGAATCCCAAGCAGGATCTGCATTGTCAGCGCAGAGCCAAACGTGGGGTTGAATCCATAAACTGTTGAGATCATGACCTGAGCCAAAATCCAGAGTTGGATGCTTAACCACCTGAGCCACCCAGGTGCCCCGGACACTCTTGTTCATATGCGTGGTGTGGTGTTGCCCAGATTGACTCTCTCTAGCTTTTGCCTGCCTCTGAACCCCAGTCCCTTTCTCCCACCGCATCCCTGCTGCCCTCCCTTCACATACAATGCAAACATCCCCTCCTCCAGAGCCTTCCCAGTGTCCCCTATGCAGGAGAAATTGCTCCATCCTCTGAACCTCTCTAGCAATGCGTCCACAGTCACTTTCTTATAGTCAGATCGCTTCCTTTCCAGTTGTTTCAGTTCATGACTCCTGTCCTGTGCCAGCTGCGATTCCTGCAGGCAGACATCCTGTTCTGTCCCATCTGGTCCGCATCCAGCCTGCTCACTTTCTCACACTGGCGCCTTCAGAAATAGTTTTCCATAAACAAATACGATGTAGTACAACCATTGCTAAATTCTCAGTGACCATCTACTTCCAGGACACACGTCTCTAAGGTGACATTTTCAGAAATGACAACTGCCTAAATTTACATCAACGTGAAAGGAACTTCCATGTCCATAGAAACCATTTCTTCAAAATGCTGCTCCAGTTGGCTTGACCTTGATGTTCGCTAAGCTCTACAATTTGTAACAAGTTAAGCACTGAATCCATTGCTTGCCGCAAAGGAAGTACTCAGTAAATATTCCTGTTACCATTTTCGTTGATGTTACTATTCCCAGATGTATACTTTTGGGTGTGTTCTCTGAGATTGAGAAATGTCATTCTTTGTTGAGTGAGTCTGTAATGGTCTTAAGCCCTAGAACAGCTGTCTCCTGGCAGGAATTTGCTAATCTGTCAGCCTGGCTATTTTCTAAAATATCCTCAGGCCGAATCATGTTGCATGGTGCTAATCCTTCCCAGGACTGATGACTGGCGGCTAGCTGCTGGTGGGCAGTCCTGACATGGATGGTGCGCCCACAGGCATGAGTGTGTGTTGTGTTGATGGCCCCATGCATGGTCACGAGCTCCCTGGTCTGGAACTCCCTGGGATAAGTGCAGAAGATGGAACCAAACGCCAAGTACAAGTGCCATGGTCACCGAGCTATTCGGTCTTTGGCAAATCATTTTAATTTCACTGGATTTTCACTCCAGGAGCTGCTGAGTCATTGGAGCTTTGGCAGAACCATAACCTTATAGGGAAGTGGGAGGAGTTTGTCTTTTCCTCCCACTCGTCCTTCTTTGGGTCTGCCTCTCTTTCTCTACAGTGAGCCTCCCACCAGGCACTCAGTAAGCCTTTCAAATGTGCCCTCAGGAAGGCGTACAACATCAGGAATGTATACTTCTGTGTGATGTTGATTCTGAGAGCTCCCTTCCTAAGATGCAGTCGATTCTTTCATAATTTGCAGCAGTTATGTCCTGCTACTTTGCCACAAATATCGGATTAGCAAATATGGAATCATTGCGCCTAGAGGAAATACGGGTCGGGGCTGCTGCATGCCTCTGCACGCGACATTTACATCATCTGATCAATCCATAACCTTATTGTATGTGTGTTTCTGTTTAAAGACACTTTATTTAATATAGATTTTCATACATAATTAATTAAATGTGGTGTTTTCTAAGAAAACTATATATATTATAATTTTTTAAAATGTGTGTTTATTTTTGAGAGAGAGAGGGAGAGAGACAGAGTGTGAAGGGAGAAAGGGCAGAGAGAGAGGGAGACAGAATCTGAAGCAGGCTCCAGGCTCTGAGCTGTCAGCACAGAGCCCAATGTGGGGCTCGAAATCACAAACTGTGAGATCATGACCTGAGCCGAAGTTGGACGCTTAATGGACTGAGCCACCCCTTTATATATATATGTATATATATATTTTTTAATATTTACTTTATTATTTTTTGGGGGGGAGTGCAAGTCAGGGAGGGGCAGAGAAGGGGGGACAGAGAATCCAAAGCAGGCTCTGCGCTGACAGGCTGAGAGCAGTGAGCCTGATGTAGGGCAGGAACTCATGAACTGTGAGATCATAACCTGAGCTGAAGTTGGACCCTCAACCACTGAGCCACCCAGGTGCCCCTCTAACAGAACTATATTTTAATTATAGTTGGCGATCACAAATTCCTTTGGCTTTCAGCCTTACAACAGTGCTGTCCACTCTGCTTTTGAAAAATTGGTTGTCATCTTATGAATCCACAAGGTGCAATGCTTTTCCGTATTGTCATCATGCACTGCGGGTGTTGTGTTAATCTCTCTCTGCCAACAGGTGGATCTGTAGGAACCTCTGAGGCAGAGTAAGTCACAAGAGAAAGCAGGCGCTAGCTGGCCTCAATCTTTTGGTAAGGGCTGTGGCAGAGGCACTTCGAGCATGTGTGTGGTGTCTTTGTTGCACCATGGTTTGGGCATGGCTCCAGCTGCCTAACCCCCAACACCGATTCCCTGACCCCTACTGGAAATTCTGAAAGTTGCCTGAGAGTCTTGAAGAGACTCGTTTTCTGTTTAAACTCGGTAGAGTGGACTCAGTGGTTGGGAAATAGGAATATGACAGGTGGAGAGTCAGGGGAACTGCTATCATTTCTGAATTGATGGCGTATTTTCCCAGGTCATAGGACTGTAAGGCATAGGTAGGCCGGGCTGGTGAAAGTGCAACCAGGGTGATGAAGAAAGAGGATCGATATCCTAATTCTCGACTTTGACAGTATTGGCAATTTGGACTGGCTACTCTGCTGTGAGTGGCTATCTTAGGCATTGTGGGGTGTTTGGTAGCATTCCTGGCCTCTACCCACAAATGCCAGTAGCACCTCACCCCAAATTGTGACAATCAAAAATGTCTCCAGGGGCACCTGGGTGACTCAGTTAGTTAAGCATCTGACTCTTGATTTTGGCTCAGGTAATGATCTCATGGTTCATGAGTTCAAGCCCCTTGTTGGGCTCTGCTCAGACAGCATGGAGCCTGCGTGGGATTCTCTCTCCCTCTCTGTCAGCCCCCCTCCCCTGCTCACACACTCTCTCTCAAGATAAATAAACTTAAAATTTTTTAAATGTTTATTTATTTTTGAGAGAGAGAGAGAGAGAGAGAGAGAGAGAGAGAGAGCAGGGGGAGAGGCAGAGAGAGGGAGACACAGAATACAAAGCAGGCTCCAGGCTCTGACCTGTCAGCACAGAGCCAGATGTGGGGCTCGAACTCACAGACCACAAGATCATGACCTGAGCTGAAGTCGGGCTCTCAACTGACTGAGACATGTAGGTACCCCTAAATAAATAAACTTAAAAAAAAGTCTCCAAACATTGCCCAAGGTCCTCGAGGAGGCATTGGTTGAGAACTAGTTTAGCCTAAGCACATCTGGCAAAATTCCCTAGTGAGAAGGACTGGTAGGTAATTCCAAGAGCATAATGTTAGACTCATATAGTATTTGAATTTGTAAATGTAGGTATTTATGCTTAAGTTAACCTTCAATAATACAGATAGATAAAAAGAGAAAGATAGACACGTAGTGAAATGTGCATATAGTTGTGTAGTGTGTATTTGAAGTATCTTAATCAAGTTAAAGAAACTCTTTAGAGGAGAGATCTGAACTGGCAGACAAATTATAAGTCGGGGCTCACCCTCTCAGTCTTATTTGGTCACTGAATAATGAGAATTGCACGTTTAGTTCCTTTGCACGGACTAGTCATATTTACGGACTCACCGTTTACAAAATGGTACCTGAGCAGAAATCAGCTGTTGGGGTCTGCAGGACGTGGGGAGATTTCACGTCCATTTCCTGGTTTCTGCAGACAATACAGCTATCTTGATTCTCATCAGAAACATTGTGATATTCTAAATTTTAAATGGGTAGAAGAGGCCAGTAGTTTAAGACCTCCCTTGAATCTCTCAATTAACTTATGCTGTATCTTCGGAAAACCCAGTTATAGTTAATAAGTGTATCAGGTTACTACTTTAGGGTTACATACTTCCTGTCTAGTTTTTTTTTTTTTTAACGTATTCAGATAAAAGGTTGAATGGCAGAGAGATTTATGACCGTCCCTTCCTTATCTCTCTTTACTGAATTGAGCTAATAGTTGACGAGCCAACCAGAGAAGCATCCTCTGTGGAAAGAACTTGACCTTTCCAGCATTCTGATGCTGTTTTTTTCTCACATTAGTCTTGAATTGAGCTGCATGTTTTCCAGCAACCAAACCAGTGTCTTCGGGATCTTTGTCCCATGATGACAGGAACTCATTTCCTCATGGCTACTTAATTGCCATTGTGTTACCTCAGTTTCCTTGAGATGATTATTCTTGGGGAGGCCAAAGATGCAACAGTTTGGAGAAACCACAGACTGAAGTAAGCACGTGGTGGGCAGGTAAAGCATAGCATGAAAACCAGCACATGGTGTCAAGTGGATGGCAGGGGCTCAATAATTGCTAGTGTTCTTACTCTCCGTCGCCTGCTCTTTGGTGTCCCTCTCAGATGGGATTGCTTCTGATAAGTCCTTCAGAACTTTGATTGAACTCACAGACCCGTCATGCTTTTAGTCACTTATCATGTAGTCGATACAACTAGGAAACAGTAATCACCCAAAGCATCTTACAGATTGGTATTTTTCTCTGGATTCTAGATTCTTGATCAGTCTTTACTTCAGCTTCTGGTCTCATAACCTTGTTGTGGGAACTCCTTGATGGTGACAATACACGTTCCCAGCAGGACGGACCAGGCTGAACTGTATTAAGCAATATACACCAGCTTGCAGAAAAGTTCGACATCTAGCCCAAACAATAGATGCCTCTGGTAAACTATGTAAAATTCAATCTTAAAATTAAATTATTTAAAAAATGTGATTTAATTGTGCCTGTGTGCACAATATTTCTTACTGCAAGCCTTCTATCATCTGAGAAAGATAACCTTTCTTTCTCTTACCTCTAATAAGTGTTATTCTCTTCCTAAGAATTGTTACACACACACACACACACACACACACACACACACACACACACACACACACAATTGGGAGGGGGCAAGAACTGTAAATGATTGTTTTTTGATTCATAGACTTGAAAAGAGATCGTTCTGCTTCTCGCTTTTTCTGCCTTCATTCCTTCTTTGTTGTATCTACCACCTGGAATCGTTTCTTCTTATTGCAGTTGGCTTCCTATGTTGTTAAAGAAAATCTTCTCTCCTTGATGATGATGGACTTCAAGCTGCTGTTCATGAGCAGCTACTGTTCAGGTTGGCCTAAGTTGAAGAGGAAGTTCAACTGCAAATATGTATCCTCAGAACACCTGCCCTTGCGACTTTTAACCTAAGATTCACATTCTAGTTCTGTTTGTTTTTCCACCCACGGCATCTTTCTTTATAGTACACATACCCTCCCACCCCATCCCCACCCCGGGGAGACCTGTTGTTAAATGTCAATTCGAGTTGACTGTTTCCTCCTTCTTCTTTTTTATTTAGAGAGAGAGAGAGAAAAAGAATCTTAAGCAGACTCCATGCTCAGCACAGAGCCTGATGCAGGGCTTGATACCATGATGCTAGGACCATGACCTGAGCTGAAATCAAGAGTTGGGCACTCAATTGACTGAGCCACCCAGGCTCTCGCCCTTCTTTTTTCTTTCTTTCTTTCTTTTTCAATGTTGAATAAGAGTGGAAAGTGGGTATTCTTGTCTTGTTCCTAATTTTAGGGGAAAAGCTCTTAGCTTTCCACCACTGAATATGATGTTAGCTCTGAGTTTGTCATATATGGCCTTGATTATGTTGAGGTATGTTTGTTCTATACCCATTTTATTGAGAGCTTTTATCTGTTATTCTATTAATGTGGTATATTGTATTTTTGATTTGCAGATGTTTGAAACAACTTTGCATCCCAGGAATGAATCCCATGTGATCAGAGTGTATGATCCTTTTGATGTGCAGTTCAATTCAGAATTTCGTTGAGAATTTTGTATGTATATTCATCAAGGATATAGTCAGGAGGAAGCACATGGGCTCTGCCACTTAATGGTCATTGACACTTCTCTGGGCTTCTGCTTCCTCCTCTGTGAAGTGGGGTAATAGTCTCTAGCTTAACGATGAGGTTGTTGAGGTGTCTGGGTGACTCAGTCGGTTAAGTGTCTGACTCTTGACTTCGGCTTAGGTCATGATCTCGTGGGTATGGGATCGAGCCTCACATTGGAATCAGAGCTGATAATGGAGCCTACTTAAGACCCTCTCCCTCCACTCTTCCCCTGCTTGCTCTCTCCCTCTCTCTCTCTCAAAAAAATAATGATGAGGTTGCTGAAAACATTAGAAGAGCTAATGTATGCAACATGTTTGGTAAATACGACGTACTCAAAAGATACATACTTGTGGATAGCCTCAGCCAATTACTTAATCTCTGAAATATTCAGTTTTCTTACCCATGAAATGGTCATGATAACAATGGTTAACAGTTAACCATACATACTAGTTATTTTCACTATATTAAATTCATAGATTATAAAAATACTATCTTTCTCTGTTATATATTTTGATGCTCTCTGTCCATTGAAAATGCTGTCTGACAAATAGCATATGCAAACATAAAGATATGTTTTTATGGTTAATTTTTTTTCCATTATCTCTTCTGTGATACTGTCTTCCCCATTCATTAATATCGAGTAGCTACTATACGCCAGTCTATATCTATAGACATATATCTATCTATATCTATAAACCATTAGAAGCTCAATGTGCACAACTTGTAATGTTCTCTGCAGCTCTTAGCATGTGCGTATATTACCCCCATTTTATTTACTTATTTAAAATTTTTTTTAACGTTTATTTATTTTTGAGAGAGAGACAGACAGACAGACTGTGAGTGAGGTGGGAATGCAGAGATAGAGGGAGACATATCCCCATTTTAGAGAGTAAAACATTTTGGCTTAGCTAAAAACAGAGCACCTTACAATATATTCAGTGTCCTCCCAGAGCTCACTGTCCTGTTGAAAATAACCTGAGACACTCTTGTTTGAGTCCAAGGTGGCGGCATTTGAAGCATCGAATGGCACTTTTCTCTCTGCACAGACACTCTGAGGCTCAGCCTTCACGCAGCCGCAGCCACGCCTGCTCTCAGTGGCTAAGAGCTTCTCGCGCAGCCCCAGGGCTGTCCTTTAGGGCAAGAGGAGCACTGCAATGAAGGCAATGGAGTTAGCTAATTTACGGCAGTCTTCTTGGCTAAAATAAGCTATTTAATTTCCTGCTCTTGGAACTAGATCTACTTAGGGGAGATAATGACTCTGCAAAGCCTATCAGGGTATACTCAGAGTTATCTGAATGCCCCAGATGAGGCTGTAGCAAATTTTCAACCAGACACTGGCTAGGTTGCAGGACCTTGAGAAATTCAGTCTTGGTAGAACTTGGCGTTCTTCCTGTCTGAGATATTCTTCTTCTTTATTAGTATTTATTATTATTTTACTCTTTATTTTTAAGACATTCTTATTTCTTTCTTTTTTTAAAAAAATAATTTATTTTCAAATTGGTTTCCATTTAACACCCAGTGCTCATCCCAACATGTGCCCTCCTCAATGCCCATCACCCACTCTCCTCACCCCCACACCCCCCTCACCCTCAGTTTGTTCTTACTCTTTGAGAGTCTCTTATGTTTTGTCTCCCTCCCTCTGTGGCTTTTTTCTTTTCCTCTCTTCCCCTCCCCCATGGTTTTTGCTAAGTCTCTCAAAATCCACCTATGCGTGGAAACATATGGTATCTGTCTTTGACTGACTTATTTCACTCAGCATAATACCCTCCAGTTCCATCCATGTTGCTACACATGGCCAGATTTCATTCTTTCTCACTGCCATGTAGTAGTCCATTGTATATATATACTACATCTATTTATCCCTTCATCACTTGATGGACACTTAGTCTCTTTCCATGATTGGACTGTTGTCGAAAGTGCCGTTATGAACATTGGGGTACCCGTGCCTCTATGCATCAGCACTCCTGTATCTCTTGGGTAGATTCCTGGCAGTGCTATTGCTGGGTCATAGGGGAGCTCTATTTTCATTTTTTTGAGAACCTCCACACCATTCTCCAGAGCGGCTGCACTAGTTTGCATTCCCACCAACAGTGTAGGAGGGTGCCTGCTTCTCCACATCCTCGCCAGCATCTATAGTTTCCTGATTTATTCATTTTAGCCACTCTAACTCATGTGAGGTGGTATCTCAGTGTGGTTTTGATTTGTATTTCCCTGATGATGAGTGACTTTGAGCATCGTTTCATGTGTCTGCTGGCCATCTGGATGTCATCTTTGGAGAAGTGTCTATTCATATCTTCTGCCCATTTCTTCACAGGATTATTCGTTTTTCAGTTGTGGAGTTTGGTAAGTTCTTTATAGATTTTAGATACTAATCCTTTATCTGATATGTCATTTGCAATTATCATTTCCCATTCCGTCGGTTGTCTATTAGTTTTGTTGGTTGTTTCCTTTGCCGTGCAGAAGATTTTTATCTTGATGAGATCCCAATAGTTCATTTTTGCTTTTAATTCCCTCGCCTTTGGAGATGTGTCACATAGGAAATTGCTGCGGCTCAGGTCAAAGAGGTTTTTTCCTGCTTTCTCCTCTAGGATTTTGATGGTTTCCTGTCTCACATTTAGGTCCTTCGTCCATTTTGAGTTTATTTTTGTGAGTGGTGTAAGGAAGTGGTCTAGTTTCATTCTTTTGCATGTTGCTGTCCAGTTCTCCCAGCACCATTTGTTAAAGAGGCTGTCTTTTTTCCATTGGATACTCTTTCCTGCTTTGTCAAAGATTAGTTGGCCATATGCTTGCGGGTCCATTTCTGGGTTCTCTATTCTATTCCATAGGTCTATGTGTCTGTTCTTGTGCCAATACCATACAGTCTTGATGACTACCACTTTGTAGTAGAGGTTAAAATCTGGGATTGTGATGCCTCCTGCTTTGGTTTTCTTCTTCAATATTACTTTGGCTATTCGGGGTCTTTCGTGGTTCCATACAAATTTTAGGATTGTTTGCTCTAGCTTTGAGAAGAATGCTGGTGCAATTTTGATTGAGATTGCATTGAATGTGTAGATTGCTTTGGGTAGTATTGCCATTTTAACGATATTTATTCTTCCAATGCATGAGCATGGGATGTTTTTCCATTTCCTTGTGTCTTCCTCAATTTCCTTCATAAGTTTTTTATAGTTTTCCACGTAAAGGTCTTTTACATCTTTGGTTAGGTTTCTTCCTAGGTATTTGATGGTTTTTGGTGCAATTGTGAATAGGATTCGCTTCTTTATTTCTCTTTTTGTTGCTTCATTGTTGGTGTAAAGGAATGCAACCGATTTCTGTACATTGATACTGTATCCTGCAACTTTGCCAAATTCATGGATCAGTTCTAGTAGGCTTTTGGTGGATTCTGTTGGGTGTCCCATGTAAAGTATCATGTCGTCTGCAAAAAGTGAAAGTTTGACTTCATCTTTGCCTATCCTGATGCCTTTTATTTTGCTTTCTTGTCTGATTGCTGATGCTAGGACCTCCAACACTATGTTAAATAGCAGGGGTGAGAGTGGACATCCCTGTCGTGTTCCTGATCTCAGGGGGAAGGCTCTCAGTTTTTCCCCATTGAGGATGCTACCAGCTGTTGGATTTTCATAAATGGCTTTTATGATGCCTAAGTATGTTCCTTCTATCCCAACTTTCTTGAGAGTTTTTATTAAGAAGAGATGCTGTATTTTGTCAAATGCTTTCTCTGCATCAATTGACAGGATCATATGGTTCTTACCTTTTCTTTTGTTAATGTGATGTATCACATTGATTGATTTGTGAATATTGAACCAGCCCTGCAACCCAGGGATGAATCCTACTTGATCATGGTGGATAATTCTTTTCATATGCTGTTGGATTCTATTTGCTAATATCTTGTTAAGAATTTTTGCATCCATGTTCATCAAGGATATTGCCCTGTAGTTCTCTTTTTTTGCTGGGTCTCTATCTGGTTTGGGAATCAAAGTGATGCTGGCTTCATAGAATGAATCTGGGAGTTTTCCTTCTGTCTCAATTTTTTGAAACAGCTTGAGGAGGATAGGTATTAACTCTGTTTTAAATGTCTGGTAAAAGACATTCTTATTTTTAATAATTTTTAATAATTTGGCTGTAGGATAAAACTCTTACCTAATTCATGAATATGTAAGACATCTCTAGCTCTAAAATATCTGTAATCTACCCTCCCCAAATGTAATTACAAATTGAAAAAGAAACTGTAAAATTTTCTTAGAGGAAAATTTTAATCCAGAAAGCCCAATTTTTCTAGAAGTGGTGGTTGGCACCCCAGTCATTCCCTGGCAGCTGCTACTTCTCTAAGGACCTGATACTCTTTTTTTTTTTTTTTTTTTTAAGCTGAAGTCCGCATGCCATGGCATTTGTGCTTGTTCGTGGAGCAGCTCAAGCCCCTCACCAGGTGTGACAGGGGCAAATAGTCATCTCAAGTGTGTTTTCCCTGTCTTTCTGGCACTCTGTTGTCTAAGACAAATGCTGTCTTCACTTTCTCAGCTCACTGGTTGCTTTAGGGCCAGAAGAGGCAAAACTGAGGGATGGTCATTGGTGATTTGGGTCTGCCATGGCCCAGATATACTTGCCAAAGAAAAGAAGGAATAGACATTAAAGGAAAGGGAGAGTGGAAGTCAAGAGAAGTGCCATGAGGGCAACTGAGCCTGAGGCATGAAGAGAGAGAAGCTGTGGGGCAGCCACTGGACTTGAGCGATAACTCGCGTGCTGAAATGACAAAAGAGGAGTTTTAGTGTGGCAGTGGTTGTGAAGTTGGATTTGCTTCGACTTTCTTTACAAAATGCCAGTGAAGCTTGGGATTGATTTTAGTTATTTTTGGTTTCTGGACTATTTTTATTCAAATGAAAAAATGTGCAAAGCCTAGATCACTTGGTGCTTTAGCGATCTATTGCTGTGTGACAAGTTACTCCAAAACTTAGCTTAAAATAACACACATTTATCATGCCATAGTGTCTGTGAGTCAGGAATCTGGGCATGGCTTACCTGGGTCTTTGGGCTCAGAGTCTCTCATGAGGTTGCAGCCAAAGTGTCTCCACCTTGGCTGACAGCCACCCTCAATTGCTCCCACAGGGGCCTCTGCATAGGGCAGCACAACGTGGCATCTGGCTTTACCTAAGCTGGTGGTGGAGGGTGGAGAATGGTTGAGCAAGATGGAAGGTACCGTCTTTTGTAACCAAATCTCAGAAATGAAGTTATTTTACTTTTGCTGTATTCTGTTTGTTATAAGCAAGTACCAAGTTTAGTCTGCCCTGGAGGGGTGAGAATTACACCAGGTATGAACACCAGGAGACAGGTATCATTGGGGCTCATCCCAGAAGGTGGTCTACTATGCATGGCACTTCCAATGAGGTTCGGGTTCGTCAGATTTTTCCTGAGTAGTTGATGAGGAACTGACTCTCACCAGGATGTGAGCCCCCATGAAAAAAGCCTGGCTTCAGTTCTTCTGAACAGTTTTAAATTGTTAGTGTCATCTCTTAACTACTGTTTTTGAGATGCAGTTCCTGTCATTGTGATTGGTTCCTATCATTTTCTCAAATTGAGAAAGGGAACTAACATTTATGAGGGCAGACTACAGTGTACTACAACTTGTTGGTGTACTATTGAGTGCAAGTATACTACAGCGTGCAGTGGTACTACAGCATGCAGGGGTTGTGTAGGTGTACTACAGAATGCAAGGGTACGATAGCATGTGGGCGTACTACAATGTGCAGGTGTACTATAGTGTGTGGGTGTGCTGCAGCATGCAGCAGTACTACAATGTGTGGGTATACTGCAATGGGTGGGTATACTACAGCATGCAGGTATATGACAGCGTGCAGGTGTACTATAAGTGTGTGGGTATGTGACAGAATGCAGGGGTACTACCGTGTGCAGGGGTACTACAGTGTGTGGGTATACTATAGTGTGCAGGTGTATTACAGTGAGCAGGTATACTACAGTGTGCAGGGGTACTACAGTGTGCAGGTGTATTACAATGTGTGGGTATACAGCAATGAGTGGGTATACTACAGCATGTAGGTGTATGACAGTGTGCAGGTGTACTACAGTGTGCAGGTATACTATAGCATGCAAGGGTAATATAACATGTGGGTATACTACAACGTGCAGGTGTACTATATAGTATATGGGTATGCTATATACTATGTATGTATGTATGTAGGGGTACTACAGTGTGCAGGGGTACTACTGTGTATGGGTGTACTATAGTGTGCAGGTGTACTACATTGTGTAGGTGTATTATAGTGTGTGGGTATACTACAACATGCAGGTATACTACAGAATGCAGGTATACTACAATGTGCAAGAGTACTACAGCATGTGGGGGTACTACTGCATGCAGGGGTACTTCAGAGTACAGGTGTACTACAGCATGTGAGCTGTACTATAGCATGCAGGTGTACTACAGCGTGCAGGTGTACTACAACATGCAGGTGTACTATAGTATGCAGGTGTACTACAACATGCCGGTGTACTTCAGCGTGCAGATGTACTACAACATGCAGGGATATTATAGTGTGCAGGGGTACTATAGCTTGTAGGTTTACTTTGAACACTTAGGACAACTCTATGAGGCAACTACCATCAGCCTCATTTTCCAGATGAGGAAACTGAGGCTCAGAGGTAAAAGGATCTTGCTTAACATCACTCAGTTAAGAAGTGGCAGAGCTAGGGTTCTGACTTGGGCCCGTCTTCCTCAAAGCCTATGCTCCTGCCACTTCCCTTGCAGCAGCTGATATGTCCCTTACCAGATCCTAGGAATTTTTCGAACCCCAAATACAAACTCAAATACTTCTGCTCTTCCTAGACAGTGGGCTTTCTGCTCTGGTGTGGGGCTGAAACTGTAAGCAAAAAGAAAATGAGGAAAACAAATTTCTTGCCACTTGTCAGTACACACGAGTGGAAAGGCCAGGAGCTTTGGAATTAGACAGACCTGAGGCCTTCGAATGCAGGCTCTGCTCTTTCCAGGTGTGATCTCGGGCAAGTCGCCCAGACTCTCTGTTGCTGTTTCCCTGTCTGGTGGAATTATTGTGCGGGTGATATGCTTATAATGTATATAAAAGGCAGGGCTCAGCACACAGGAAGGCCTGAGTACATACTTTCTCTCCTTCAGTGTTTCAATTCTCATTCAGTTAATGTGTGTTTGTTGTTTTCGTCAGACTCTTCTGGGCAAAACCAGTGTCCCAGACACATCAGCGTATTTGCCAGTGGAAGGTAATTCTCGGTGCATGTCACGACTTCCATTACATTGTAGATTTATTTATTTTGTGCAAAGTGGAGCTCTTCCAGCTGCTTCACAGAAATTGCCACCCAGGACAATCTGTTTCTCCACATGTTTCTGCAGGGAACCCAGAAAAGCAGAGATGCCTTCTGTTGGTGGAGATTTCTACAGGCTCTTGGGGTATCCTTGGATGAGCATTTGCTTTCAGTCAGACAACCTGATAGATCACTTCTCTTCTGCAGGGGGAGGGAGTGGTCAAGAGAATTAGTCATAGCTCTCATGTGGAACACAAAGCCAGAGGGAAGGAGGTTATCTTCCCAGCCCAATACCAGCGGTTTGCCATCCTTGAACTCGGCTGTTATAATGCGTCATTTCCTAGTTCTGCACCCCTCTCTTCTTTCACCATGCTCTTCAGCAGTCACATGGGAAAGTTAATGATGGCTCCAGGAGGAAGGGGCAAGTGCTTATAGATCCTGATTATGTGACAAGAACTCAGAGTCAAGCCTCTCTTTCAAGTGTCCCCACAGATTTATTGGCATGAGTAAGATTCTTGTCCTATCCTGCCTGTATTGTCTTCTGGTCCACTGTATGGAGACAACATATAATTCTTTGCCTTTGAATATTCATATTTTACCCTCTCCCTAGCTGACATGTAGGATCTATGTGATTTCAACCTCCACTGTTCTTTTGCTGCTGGGCATAGAGAAGAGACCCAAGAGTCGAACTACTCAGCGTGTGACAGATGCTCAGTGCTGACAGAGAGAAAGCACACATGGCCACAGCAAGGCGAAGGTCACTGTGGCTGGCAGATGTCTTCCATTTCTCCCGACAAGGTTTTCCCTACCTTTTCCTAGGGCGTGGGTTGGTAAGTGTTGGGGAGGAGCTGAGAATCATGAGTGGATCATGATATGTTGTCATGGAAGAGGAGTGTTTTCTTTTGAAAAAATTAAAAAAAAATTTAAGCCTTGTTTGAAATGTCTGGGAGCTTAGGCTTTACATATCTTGCTTCAGCTTCCCTGGGGTCCAGCCAGAAATCAGGCATCACTAAAATTATGTATGATTTCATGAGTCTTGTCATAGTCTAAGTTACTTGAGGAAGCCCAAAGGGCCATGCTGACTCAGTAGTGCTAGCAACCCCACCCCCATCTTTGGTTGCTAGTTTCTTGTGATCTGTGTGGCCTTCTGCCATGTGCATTTGTAATCTGGCCACTGTCCTGGTGTTTTACTCCTTCTCTGTTCTTTCCCTGTTGCCTTCATCAGTTCTTCTTCTTCTGCCTAAGGCTTTAATGTTTTCGTTCCTTAGTAGACAATGGCAACCACTTTCTCTTTTCATTCACATTCTGCCTGGGCCCAAAACCTCATTCCATGTCACAGTTTTAACCACTGTCCTATGATGAAGTTGTATTCCAACTCTGTGTCCTCAAACAGAATGTTCTCTGGAGCTCCAGACTCCATGTCCATCAAAAGCCTTCCTTGAATGTCACAAAGGTTCCTCAAACTCAACCTGCCTAAAGATAGATGAATTCTCTACCCCACCCTACCAAATGTCTCTCTTGTTTTCCCTAGGTACTTGGAGACATCAACATTCCCTAGCTTCTAAAGTCGTGTCTTCCCACGTTCATCCTTGATTCCTTCCCCCTCTCACCCCCACATCCACTCAGTTGGTACATTCTAAAGGCTTTACCTCCTAAGTATCTCATTTGTTCCCTCCTATCTCACCTTTCAGTTATAGCCCTAGCGTGGCCCCTCATCTCCTCTTACCTGGGCCATTTAAAGTTCCTTGACAGCAACTTAACGTTTGTGGCTTCTTATGTTTTCCCTATAGGATCTTTCCCATATAAAATAATACGGTTTGAAAAAATTCCTTGAAAAAAATCTTTATAAGTGCTTTTTCACATGAAAAGAACAAAGAATATTTAAAACGACGACTCATGACATCATTTGAAATAAAAACATGTGTGTAGATCATTAGAAAGGTGAAATTCCAAGGTAATTCACCAAAAGGAAAGAACGGTAAAATTTGCTGTCATAGATCAGGTTCCATGGAATTCAGTTATCAGTGATGTATCTCCTCCAAGATCTTCAGACTGAGGTTTGGATCAAGCTCTGGAGGGAAGCCCGGAGCCTCAAGTCCTGCCTGGTGCATTTTGGACCCTTGGCAAATCCTTGCTGAATGAATGAATCTCTCTGGGTCTTAGTTTCACCTAGAGTGAAGGTGATGGGGAGGGGTGCAGGGGAAGGGGCTAAGACAAGAGTGCATCTGAGCCTTCTTTCTTCTCCCGTGTTTTAGGATTCTGATGTAATTACAGACACAGAGAAACTCAAAAGGAAGGGTATAACTGTTGGTCCCTGGAGAGACGGCTCTATCCATGAATGGACATTCTCCAAGAGGGTCTCAGTCTTGAAAAAATTTTTATCATTACTATTGTTGCTTACAAAAGTAATGCACACTCAATAGATAACCTTAGTTTGGTATATAATCTTTCAGATGATTTCCTATACGTATACCTACCCAATTAATACCTGGTATTTTCTTACTCCAGATTAATCCTTTTTTTTTTTTTTTGAATCTTGCAGTGACCATTTTCTTTATGAAAAAAAGGCAGTGAAATTCTTTGGTGGTTGATTTCAGTGGCTCCATTAAAAATAGAAATAAGAGGGGCCTGGGTGGCTCAGTTAGTTAAGCATCTGACTCTTGATTCAGACTCAAGTCATGATCTCATGGTTTGTGAGTTCAAGCTCCACATTGGGCACCATGCTGACAGCGTGGAGACCGGTTGGGATTCTCTCTCTCCCTCTTTCTCTGCCCCTCCCTTGTGCTCTCTCTTTCTCTTTCCATTTCTCTCAAAATAAATAAATAAACTTTAAGAAAAGTTTAAAAAATAGAAATAATACTCTATTTTTTTCTATCACACTCTTTCTTTTTTTATATAAACATTTATTTATTTTGAGAGACAGAGACAGAGCATGAGTGGGGGAGGGAGGGGCAGAAACAGAGGGAGACACAGAATCCGAAGCAGACTCCAGGCTCTGAGCTGTCAGCACAGAGCCCGATGTGGGGCTCAAACTCACAGACTGTGAGATTGTGACCTGAGCCAAAGTCGAACTCTTATCCGACTGAGCCACCTAGACGCCCCTTTTCTATCACACTCTTGACCAGAAAAGTGGTCTAGTCCTGTGAAGGAACAGGAGTCTCTAACCTGGAATTTTGTTTAAAATACAGATCCTATCTCACATACTCCTTACAATTCCTGGTAATCCCTTGAAAGTCCTCTTCACTTTTAGACCCTGGAATGCCTTCATTGGCATCTTTTGACTGCTGAACAAATTGAACAAAATGGGCTTTTGGCACCCATTAGAAATGCCATGAGTGGGCGCCAGGGAGCCCGTGTCTCTGGAACTCACAAGTGTTCCCTCCCTCCCCCCAGCCAACGCGCTGGAGCCCTTCCAGCTAAGTAGCCTGAATCCCTCCTCCTCTCTGCACCCCCAAGTCGCACTTTGGGGGCTGCTTGATATGCAGCCAGCATCTACTCAACATAATGTGCCTTTACCTGCCAATGTGCTTTGAGGGATATTGTGAGCATTAAATTTGCCATTTACATTTTCATGTCTGACATAATTGAGGAATGAATGCTCTTATGAAAATTAAACTTGTGGTCCTCCTGGGCTGCTGTAACCCTGTTAAAATGTAATGTGATTTTTGATGCTTCTTCTTGAGGTTTTTATTAAATAGAATATCAGGATGACTAATTCCCTGGGCCTAAATGCAGGCTGGGAAGCAGCATTATTGATAGGGCCGTGTCCAAATGGTCCTCTGTGCTCAGCCTCTAATGGCCTAATAATGCATTATACTTGAATCAGAAATACTTTGAGTTGTAGTGCTTATTGCCATTATTGAAAACACCTGGATGCTCCATTCATCAAGGTTACATCCAAAGGGGCCCATTTGTTTATTAGGCTGTCAGTAAACATCTTCATTTGGTCTGAGTTCAGCCACATTTGGCCCCCCTGCAAAGAGCTCAAATCCAGCCGGGGCTCTCTTGTGGTTTCTCCTGATCAGTTTTCTCGTTAAGAAAAAAGCAAGCTAATGAAAAGTTGGGAGTGGCTTTATAAAAACACATTTTGCCTCACGTAATCTGCGGCGAAGGTAGCAGAGATCAGGGAAGCGGGCTCCTGGGGAGGCCCCTGGCGGCTCCTTCTTTCAGCAGCTGCCAGCATGGCCACTTGGCCTCTCTCAGCCCGTGCTGGCACTCGCCGGCTCGGACTCCCAGCGGGGCGCCCTCAGGCCGCTCCTCGAGGCTGTCTGCAGCTCTGCATCCCTCTGGGCATGGAGGCAGGGGTTTCTGCACTCCAGAAGGGGAAGGTCTCCCATCCGCCCCCCGCCCCCTGCCCCCCAGAATGAAATCAAATACCTCCCTCGGTGCTTGCGGAGTGACATTGCCCTTTCACAGACACTTCCTGACTCATGCACGCCATCTCTTTCAGGAGGCCTTGGCAGCAATATTGGCATTAAACTGGAAATGCTCAGGAGGCCTGCTTTTTAAAAGCCATGCTTCAAAAAAATTAGGAAATACAGCAAACATTCCACAGCACGGAACATACATACACAGCTTCATGAACTCTTGTGAAGTGAAACTGGATGCTTGTAGAACCACACCCAGGGCAACAAGTAAAACCCCAGCAAGTACCCAGGAGGCCTCGCCCATGCCCCACCCGGGGCTCTTCTGCTGCCGGGGCAGCGCCTGGCAGCCTCATCTCCACCATGACATTTGAGTCTGTAGACCATCAGCACTTGCCACCAGGTCCACCCAACTCCCCCGCCCCCATTCTCCTTTCCGAAGCCCTCAGAAACTCTCCTGTTTTCCTAATTCCACCGCTGGGGAATCCACTGCCAGGGCGAGGCAAAGGCCTCCATACCTGTGGCTTTGAATCCCCTTCTTGCTTTGCAGGCTGTGAATGCACTTTCACCCGAGCCCTCCAGGCCCATTGGAGTTCACCAGTCTTGTTCACTGCAAAGACCCTATCTCATTCAAAATAATATCTGGCCCTTCTTTTCTACTCCTGTGTTTAAGGAATCCAGCTTTGTTTCTAGGGAATCTGTTTCTAAGTTTTCAAAGGCAAACGCGAATGGATGGGTTAAAGGTAGGAGGCGGCAATACGGGGGAGGTGCTCATAACTGGGTTTGCCTCTGACCCTGCCCTTCACTAGTTTTATGATCTAGAGCCACTGTCACACACTCCCTGGGCCTCAGTTTCCTCATCTGTACAACGGAGTCGGGGCGGTAATAGTGTCTGCCCCACAGGCGGATGAGGAATAAACGAGACAATGTGTGTAGTGTGCTTGGCATGGAATCTGGTATACAGTAGGTGCTAAACTGATGCCAGCTCCTCCTTTGGTTTGATGACTCTAAAGGAGGATTAACTTAAAAAATGTTTTCTGAAAAAAAAAGAAAACAAAGCAAAAATAAAAAATGTTTTCAGGAACCACATTGCCTTAGTAGAGACAGTGGTTATGAAATGAGGAATTTTGGGGTGCCCCCAAATCAGATTCTGCGGCATCCAGTATCCTTCGAGGCGGTCCAGGTGGTGGCCCCTGTAGGGAGGTAGCCCTTTTTAGCAGGGCAAGTGCCCTTGGGCCCTTCTCCCTTGCTCAGAAGACTGCCGATTCTCAGTAAAAAGAAATCCTAGCCTACAGTTCTGGGTTCCTATACCCTGTTTCTCTGCCGTCAGAAGGAAGTGAGACCCTGGCGAGGAGACACTCCCTCATGCTAGACTTCCAATCCCCAGTGCCTAATGGGCTGGGACCTGGGCAAACTGGCCAGGAAGTTTGAGAAAGGAAGGCAGGGAGCAGGAGCATCAACCGGGACTGCGTGGGCCAGGGTCTGCCCTCCGACGCTCTGCCGTGGGATCTCAGTCCCTGCGGCTTCCCTCCCCGCTGGGGGCCGGTCCTGAGGAGCCCCTCGTCTCTCTTTCCTTTGATCACTGGTTCTGGATTTTGCTTTTATTCAATTCCCTGTATTTCGTCCCGTGGTACGGGTGATCAGGCCCTGCTCCCAGCGTCCTTTCCACAGACAACCCATGACTACGAAAGAACACCGGGGCCTGCTCAGAGCAATGGCTACTGAAGAAAAGTTTGACAACACTGTATCACAATTGGAAAAACAAACAAACAGCAGAAGAAACAGATATTATAAAGTGATGCATACAGACTCATGATGAAGAGCTCAGGCTCTGAGAGGAAGCTGGACTAATCATGGCGTTGCCACTTTCGGCTCTTCGCCCCTGGGCAAGTTACTCAACTTCTCTGAGTCTCAGTCACCTAACTCATAGGCTAGTGGGAGGATTAAATGAACTTGTTTTGCGCAGTGCCTGGGCCATAGCAAGTGTCCGGAAAATGCAGGCTCTTACCACCATTGACTAGGGAACTGTGTCTCGTTCTCTGCTGTTAGTCCTAGACTTTGCAGAACATCTGGTACTCAGGAAACAGGAGTTGAATGGATGGAAGGGTGCTTGCTGTTTGGTAGAGAACAGGAGGAGGTTTGTTTTAATAGGTTTTCTCTGAACAGATTCAACTGGTGCTGACTGCCCCACCTACTGCCACTCAGCCAAGATCAGTTGTTTAATTTTTTTTTAATGTTTTTATTTATTTACTTTGAGAGAGGTGTCGGGGGAAGAGGCAGAGAGAGAGGGAAAAAGAGAATCCCAAGCAGACTCTACACTAGCAGCAACGTGGGGCTCGAACTAACAAAACTGTGAGATAATGACCTGAACCGAAACCGAGAGAGTTGGTGCTTAACCGACGGAGCCACCCAGGTGCCCCCAAGGTCAACTGTTTTCAAGAACCAGGGGACCCGCTGGGTTCAGCACCTTCCTGCTGTCAGGCCTGCCCTCGGAGCTAGGATACTCTGGATCTGGAGGCCGGGAGGGACTCAGGGGGTCCCGTGGCTTTGACTGCAGGTAGATGTGCTTTGAGACCCAGCTTTGATCCTCGCTCGCCGAGACCTTGACAGTGGCTTGACTATCTAGGTCTTGGTTGTCCAACTTAAAATGAAGTCAGGCCTTATTGGGGTGTTGTAAGTTTCCAAAGTCTGGCCCATGTGGGTGCTCAATAGATGCCGTTTCCTTCCCCTGCACACATGATTAAATTGAAGCCTATAAATAAATACAACTTCAAACAATTTTTTTTTTAAAGACGCACCTGAGTGGCTCAGTCGGTTAAGCGACCTGACTTCTGATTTTGGCTCAGATAACGATCACACAGTTCATGAGTTCGGGCCCCGCATCAGGCTCTGTGCTGACAGTGTGGAGCCTGCTTGGGATTCTCTCTCTCCCTCTCTATGTCCCTCCCCAGCTCATGCTCTCTCTCTCTCTCTCAAAATAAAACAAACAAACCAAAAGCCTAGTAATCTAAGGGAGCTGCTTAAACACACAGACTATTTCCGCAAAGTGTGGGCTTTTAGGGTATTAAGAAAAATAATTGAAAGCAGTCTTATTGTGCAGCTGAGTGACCTGAAGACTTGTTAAGATACAGATTGTGGGGGTGGAGAGTGCCTGGGTGGCTCAGTCGGTTGAGCGTCAGACTTCAACTCAGGTCATGGTCTTGTGGTTTGTGAGTTCAAGCCCCTGTCGGGCTTTGTGCTGACAGCTCAGAGCCTGGAGCCTGCTTCAGATTCTGTGTCTCCCTCTCTCTGCCCCTCTGCTGCTCACACTCTGTCTCGAAAATAAAATAAACATTAAAGAAACACAAAGATACAGATTGTGACTCCACCCTCAGAGTTTCTGAGGTAGTAGATCTGGGGTGAAGTCCAAGAATTTGCGTTTCTGACGTGCTCCCTGCTGTTGCTGCTGGTGGTGGTCCTGGGACCACGCTTTGAAAACCGTTAATATAAAGGCTGAGAAACCCGGGAAATGGGCACCCAGAAAGGCTGAAGGAAAACAACAAAATAAAATGGAATTTCTTAAATTCTCCAGGATGCACATATCTTAGGCCACATTAGAAAACAACAGAATACGGCAAATATTTTGTAAAGGAAATACATGTTTATGATATGGAGAGCTGACAGGATTGATTGGCAATAAATCCTTCCCTCCAAAAATCCATTTATTTAGGAAATAACTGGAAGGGAGATCCTATGAAATGGATTGATTGTAAGGAACTGTAATCACTCATCCTGTTTCTGGCTTTTGATGGCGAGCGTGGGGATTCCGGGGGAGAGGAAGCCATCTCTGCCTAATGGCCCTGGCTCCAGCGAAGACAGGAAGGATGCCGCTTCCTGCCTCTGTCCCTCATCCTGGCCTTGTCGGAATCTCAGCTTCTTGAGGTTAGGGCCGCCAAGCACAGCTTTTCTTGAAGAAACCTGAAGCCTGTTGGCGTGTCTTCCTGGGGGAACCTCTCTGGCCATAACTGGGAGCCCTGTGTGGGAGATGCCCAGCCCGGCACAGTACGGCCCCACCTGGCTGCGGCACACTAGACTCACCTGGGAAGACTGACAAGTGTGTCTGAGCTCTGTCTCTACTCAGAGCCTCAAAGGTGGAGGTGGCTTCTGTTTTTCGGTTCCACAGGGCATTGCCATGTGCTTCCGGGCTGAGAATCTGCTGGAAGCCCTGGTCCTACCACCTTCCTTGATTCATCCTGTTGCTTCCTAGCCTCCTGCTCCATTTTTCTGCATGTCTCTCTGATACATCTTCAGAGTCAGGCACAGGGGTTCAGCCGGTAGTTTGTTGGCAGAGCCTGTCCTTGACCGAACTTCAGCCAGGCTCTCTTGAGCCCTCTTCCCAGCTAGGATTTGGCTTTTGGGCTTCCATGTCCATCTTGCATTATCCAGTTTTAGCAAGAATCCTGCTAAGTTGGTTTAGCCAGAGTCTTACCCTCAGTAGCTGATCTGATTCCTTATCTTCCACTGTCCCCCAGGTAATGTCTGATCTCCCTGGCCTGCCTTCAAGCAAGAATCCGGGTAGGTGAGTTTAGCCAGATCGCCGCCCCCTTTTCTCTTGGTAATTTTCCATCCACTCACCCCCACCCGGCTCTTTGGCCATACAGCCTCACTTTTCCTTGTTGGGTGTGCAGTTGAGTCCAATCTCCTGTACTGCCAAACCCCATTGCCGGGCCCCTCAGTGGTCTCTGCCTTTCTGTTTTAGTAAGTGTTATTTATGACTAGTGTTTTCTTTGACACTGCTTAGCTGGAGAGGCCTCTCTGTCTTGATAGTTCACCCTGTTGATGCAGCACTTTCCACTCTGGTCCCAGAAACACGAGTGTCCCCTGAGATGTTAAGGGAAGTTCTCCGAAAGAGACGGAGAGAGGGAGGAGGGGTCGGAGGGAAAACAGAGAGGGAGAGAGAATGTTCTGTGATGAACTATTTTTGGCGAATGTTGGGAAAAAGAAATTCAAAAGTTCCTTTCCTGCAGGATTTTTATCAGAGTTTTTATACTAATATGAATTCCCACTTTATTTCGCAGGGAACACCATTAGCATCTCAGAGAATAGATTTATGTCATGGCTTTGGAATCATGGCCATCTGCTTCCCAGTCCAGTTTTGCTGCTGCCCAGGGGCCTTGGGAAAGTCCTTCTCTGTTCCATCAAGTGTAAAGTGGAGACAGCGATAATCCCACTTTTTGGCATTGTTGGGAGGATTACATTAGGTAATGCATGCTAAGTGCTTAGCTTAGTGACTCTGGAAGTAGGAGGTGCTCAGTGTAAATTACTACCACCTAGCAGAAGTATCAGCAGTGTCTGTGAAGGACTAGAACGGGAAGAGGGTAAAGTTTGGATATGGCAGAGTAATTGACCAGGCTTACTCCTGGGCATGAGTGCAAACTGGTGTGGGAAAAAAGCCTATGGACTCAAGCTTTTGCAGTTTGATTTGTCATTTTCCCAAGACCTACATGGAGAAGAAATGAGGAGACTACAAACTATAGGATGGGGATAACCAGCCCTTAGGTTTTTTATTAAGTTTTAAATGTTTATTTATTTATTTTGAGAGAGAGAGAGAGAGAGAGAGAGAGAGACAGAGTGAAGGGAGAGGCAGAGAGAGAGGAGAGAGGGAAAATCCCAAGCAGGCTCCGCGTTGTTAGCTCAGAGCCTGACATGGGGCTCGATCCCACAGAACTGTGAGATCATGACCTGAGCCGAAACCAAGAGTTGGACGCTTAGCAAACTGAGTTACCCAGGTGCCTCTGCCCTTTCGGTTTTTTTCGATCAAAATAAAATTCATGTAATATAAAATTAATCATTAAAAAAATTTCTTTAGCATTTTTATTTTATTCTTGAGAGACATAGAGACAGAGAGTGAGCAAGGGAAGGGCAGAGAGAGAGGGAGATACAGAATCTGAAGCAGGCTCCAGGCTCTGAGCTGTCAGCACAGAGCCTGACGCGGGGCTCGAACTCACAGACCGTGAGATCATGACCTGAGCTGAAATCGGCCGCTTAACCGACTGAGCCATCCAGGTGCCCCAAAATTAATCATTTTAAAGTATACAGTTCCGTGGCATTTAGTATATTTCCAGTGTGTACAACCATCACCACTAGATAGTTTCCAAAACTTCTTTATCACCTCAAAGAGAAGCCCCATACCCATCAAAGCAATCACTTCCCACTCACCCATGTACCCAGCCCCTTGTGGCCACTAATCTATCTTTATAGATTTATCTATTCTATTTCATATACATGGAATCATATAATATGTATTTTGTTTAAGTTTTCAAGGTTCATCCATGATGTAGCATGTGTCAGCACGTCATTCCTTTTCATGACTGAATAATACTCCATTGCTTGGCCACTCCACATTTGGTGTAGCTGTTCATCAGTTGATGGTGTCTGGGTTATTTCTACCTTTTGGTGATTGTGAGTAGTGCTGAATGAACTTCTAAGTACAAGGTTTTGTTTGAATATCTTTTGTTTTCAATTCTTTCGCATATATGTCTAGAAGTAGAATTGCACAGTCATATGGTGATTCTATGTTTAGCGTTTTGAGGAACTGCCAGACCGTTTTCCTTAGCAGCTGCACCATTTTGCATTCCCACCTGTGATGTACAAGGTTTCAATTTCTCCACATCCTCACCAACATGCATTACTGTCCATATATTTGATTTTGACCATCCTGGTGGGTGTGACGTGGTATCTCTTGTGGTTTTTATTTGCATTTCCCTAGTGACTAATGACGTTAAGCACATTCCTCAGCTCTTAACATGTCAACCTGGGGGGTTTTCTTCCTTCCAGGAACTGCTTTGGAATCCACAGGAAAAGGAGGGCCTTGTAAAAACCATTCTGTTTGAAAAGAAATTTAGATACACCTTTAAAAGAATACCATGAGACACAATAAAAATGGCAAAATAGATATGGGAAAGAGATTTGCATATACATTCAAAAAGAAGAGCAAAGAGGATGATATATTGAGGTTCTCTTTTGAGTTTTGATTTGTAACTTTTAGAACAGCGTACACAAGTCCCGTTGGTTCTGGACTTGCTGACCTCTTCAGAACTTCCTGAAGACCCTTGGAAATCCTTTGGAGGTGAGGGGCCACTTTATAGAGGTTGGATCCTACTTTGGCAAGTGATGACAAGACTTTCAAGCTCCTTACACCCAGACCTGAAACCAGAAGTTGCCTGGGAATTTGGTAAGACTTTTACTTTCACTACAGTTTCTTTTTAAATCACTTCTAGGACAGTATTAAAAATGTCATCCAAGTGGGTGGTTGAGGCTTGTGTATTCAGTCAGTCGGATACTCCCAGGAGGGCTGGAATGGGCTGTGTCCAAGGGTGATATTTCTAAGCCAGTGACCTGTGTGCCATTTAGAAGAGAGTAGCACAATTTTTGCCAAATACTTAGAGGCAAATGTTTGTCACAGATGGTGGGAGGTGGGAGGAGGAATAATTTTAGGGGGGAACAGATTGGTATCTCCTTAGATTAGAGGCAGGTGGTACCTATTCAAACCTTCTCTCCCCTCTTTTCCTCCACTCTCCCTCTCTTTCTTTCCATTGCCACATTCAGAAATGTTCCGAGGAACAGATTTTTGTAGGTAAACAGGCAAGTGTTTGGAGGTAAGGCAAATCTAATCAGCTCTCACAGCTTTTATTTATTTAAAAATTTTTTTTATTGTTTATTTATTTTTGAGAGAGAGAGAGAGAGAGAGAGAGAGAGAGAGAGAGAGAGAATGAATGAGCGGGAGAGGGGCCGAGAGAGAAGAGGACAGAGGATCCGAAGTGGTCTCTGCACTGCCCATGACCTGAGCAGAAGTCAGATGCCTAACCGAGTGAACCACCCAGGCGCCCCTCTCACAGCTTTTAAATTGCATCTGAGAAACCAGTAGGGCAGCCTCCAAGAGGAGAAGACTTTTTGTAGAATATGGTTCAGAGATGTTCAGAAAGGGCCTAAGAAAAAAGGTAATTCAAATATTACTTTTACTTTTCTTGAGGAGGTCATATATTCATATAGCACAAACTTCAAAAGCTCCAAGTAAAAGCCTGAAATGTCTCCTTCCCTGCCTGTCGGTCTCTTCAGGTCTCACTTTTCCAAGCAAGCCACCGCTACTGCTTGTGCGTGGCTTCTCTGTCCACTGTTGATTTTAAACGCACGTACAGGCCAGTACAGACAGTGTTCCCTCCACCTTTTACTTGATGAACCTTACTCCCTGTTCTGCACTTCGCTTTTTCACCCAACAATATAATTTCTTTAAAGCTGGAACTCGGTTTCTGTCTTACTTATCCCTGTTAGTGTTAAAACATCACCTCTACCTCAGTACCTTCTGGCTCTTTCTGGCTCACTTCTTGTCAGATCTGCTTAGATCGTCATTACTTTTATCTAATCATGTGGCTGAGGACTTGCTGTCACGGGGAGCAGAGGTGTCACGGCGAGCTTTCGCTTGCTGTTTGCTGGGCTTGCAATATTATCATTATCATCTGCAATCTGCCACTTCTTGGCAGGACTCTTTTAAAGCTACTTGTCTATTTCCCGAGGGCTGGTTTAGTTACATCCGAACGCCAGAGTCATAAATCGATGTAGCTGGGCACGTGTCAAGTGTGGCACAGCATGAGTCGCTGCAAGCAAGGAAGAAGGTGAACCCTCTGCCCCGGGAGCCCCTCCTCCTTTGGGAACCGTCAGGTCTCATGTGACCTGTGCCTCGCTCACCTGTGGGCCCAGCGAGGTGCCAGTGTCATTAAATGTTGCATACACTTAACATCTTTCTTATTTTTTGATGAAAAATAAATACAAATAGAAGCTCTCATATTTTCTCTCCACATCTCAATGGGTCTTCTTCTGCACATGCTGGCATGCACCCAGTCTACTCTGGAGACCACTACTCAAGACCAAGGGGACTCTACCTCTCACCGTGCTAATAATCCTGACTGGGTTCATTGGCCTGAATCATATATATGAGTCATATACACACACACAGCCTGTATATATGCAACCTAAAAATTTACAGCATTAGTACATATTCATTGAACAAAAAAATAGAAAATATAGAATTAGTCCTTGTTCTATAATCTAGTGGTAACTACAATTTATTTTTTGGCTTATATTCTCCTAGACTTTGTCTTAAAGATATGCATGCTGTGTGTGTGTGTGTGTGTGTGTATGTGTGTGTGTGTGTGTGTACTTTTTAACAAAAAATGGCGTCATACAGGACATAGTACTCGTAGCTAAACTTATGGTACATCCCTGTTTAGTTCCTTAAGACAAACTCCTTGAAAGGAAGTTGCTAAGCAAAGGGCATGCACTTTGTAAGGGTGTTTACTGTACATTTCCAGTCGCTGTACAGAAAAGTGATCTGCTGTTCACCCACAGAAAATGGGAGTGCCTTTCCCCAGGGAGCCTCAGAAATACGGCCACCTCTAAAACACAAAACAAGACCAATCCAAATGTTGTCAATGTAATGGCCCAGTGTGTGTTATTGTTACTGGTATCTCAGTGATTCCTAGAGAAGTTAGCAGTCTTTTTATATGTTTATTTTTCTGTGGATTACTTTTGCATGTTCCCTGCTTGTTTTTCTGTTGAAGTGTTCCTCCTTGAAGAATTTGGATCGATCAGTTTGATGACCAATTAATTTGAATCCATTAATGGATGGATTTGTTCCCGGGTTAGCTCAGGCTGTGCAGACAGAGGTGATGTCCTCTCCTCCCATTTTGGCTGCACGAACCTGGCCGTGAGTGCGGAGAACAGAGCTAACCTCCACCTCTGTGGCTGGTCTGCTTGCATCTGGCTTTTTCTCAAGGTTCCTGAGATAAACCATAATGGACCAGAGGGAAGTCTGCACAGGGTGTAGGAATCAGGAATTGGGAAGTGTAAAGCATGTGTTAAGGCATCTTTGGTAGAAAACCAAATTCTTAAAACAAGTCTTCTTTTCTTAAATCCTCAGTGTTCAATATAAAAAATAGGCCTCCTTATTAGATGCTGTTATTTCCTTGTAATGGATGCTGCAATTATAACCATGCAATTTTCTGCCATATGTCAACACAGCTTTGGAGTTGCACAGCCTTTTGTCGGCATGGCTCTGGGCAGACAGGTCGGGGTTGGAGTCTAAGTTCTGCATTTACCAAATGTGGGACCTGAAGTAAGTTACCCCATCTCTTCAGGCCTCAGTTTCTTTCTCTGGAAAATAGAGATGACTGCCATAGAACTCATAGCGGTATCACAGGGGTTGAGTGAGAAGAGGAGTACTAGGTGCTCCGTGAAGAGCCAGGCACATGATAAACCCTGAGTTACTGTTTATATGATCTCTTATTATTATTGTCAGCAGCAGCCCGAGATTTCCTCCGGAAAGTCCATCCCGAGCTCCAAACAATTAATTCACAAACCCTCTTTGGAAATACAGTCTGTTCGTTGACTACATGTTCTCTTTATTCCCCAAATTGTGTTGAACTCTTTCAAGATCTCAAAACCCAGGTATGGAAAACAGTCACTTCCCCAGCCCTTTGCACACACAGTTCTTAAAATGATCTATTGAAAGAGAGAAAGGTAGGCTGTGAATGCTAACAGTGTAAAAATAGTCATTCTCTAACTAAATGTGTGTTGAATGAATGGATGGTGCTGTCAGTCCTGTCTTGAATTCTTCCCTCAGTGCATTCAAGGTCAGAGGAGCCTTTGAAACCCTTCTTTCTACCATGCCATATGGCAAATCTGTTCTCCATTTCCTAAAAATTGGATACAGTCTTAATATTTCCTTCCCCATGCTTCATTTAAGCAGCCTACCTGTTCTCATTACCTTTCGCTGAGTTGTAGATGGCCCTGGTACCTGGGAAAGGAAGCCAGTGGGACCTCTGCACCTAATGTGGATAACACAGAAGCCAAGAACACTGAGAGCCACTGCCAAGAAGGTGGCAACAGAAGCAGTTGCCATGTGTTTCTGGCTGAAATATACCAGACTTTAAAGCTGAAAACTATTGATAGAGTTCCTGTAGCTGAGCAATATTGAATACTCAATTATTTATTAGATTTGCCGCTGCCAAGCACAGGGCACCAGTGCTGTGCTGAAGATGTCAGAGCCATCCTGTCTTCACTGACAAAGCCAAGAGGAGAGTTGTACCACGGGTTAGGTGACATTCAAAGCGTTTCCATGGAACTCTAGTCAGGTGTGGGGCTCCCAGAAAAGAAGGTTCTGGCAGAGTTGTTGGAGGAGAAGATGCCTACCCTAACCCCTTGTGTGGATGGTTAGTAAACATTAGCTCATTAAAGACTAAGACATTTCACCACAAGGGACCCTGTGGAACTCTGTTCAGCGCACGCCTTCCCAACTTTGATGACAGAGCCCAATTTGTGTGCTTGTTGACACCCTAAGGGATACTGTGCCCCAGAATGCCTCTGGCAAATAATGTCTTGGGTATTTCAGTCCCTTCATCTAATACCTGCTCATGAGGAAATGCCCGGGAAGGGGAATCTGCTTGATGCTGACTGAATGTGTCCTTCAAATGATTTTTGATGGCAATGCTGCACTTGACTCTGCCTACGTAGAAGAAGGAAACTTGGTATCAGATTACCAGGCCTTGTTTCAACAAGGAGGCATTTACCGAATTCCTTCTCTGGGTCAGCCATGAGTTATACAGAGTGGGCGGGGATGGAACAAAGAGGACAAAGAGATGGCAGAAGTATGGTATATGGTGAGGGGGAAGGTGATATAACAGACAGGTGGGTGTATAGAGCAGTGGTTGAATATGGGCTTTGCCATCAGAAGTCCCCAGGTTCAAATCCGAGCTCCTCTACTTAACAACTGTGCAAGTTGTTTTCAAGTTAGTTAGCATATAAATTTAAGGCTGGGGGAGAGGACAGGAAGTTACCTGGGCCTGGCTATGTTAATTATCTATAAACAGGCCAGGAGTCATTGCCTATTCTTCCAATTACAATGGGGGAGGTCCAACCCGTCTGGCAAGGACAGAATCTCCAATGCTTGTCCTTTGCCCGTGAATTTACATGATAGGAGCCTAACATTTACACAAATCACACCAATATTCAGCCAGCTCATAATTGCTATCAATCTATGCAACCCATCCCCAAGATGCAACTTTAAGGTGGTCAGGCTACTCTCATTCAGATGCAATTCATCAAAGCATCCTGCTCCAGGTCCTTCCTTTTATCTAAATGCGGTAAAATAAAAGAGCATTACATTCCTTAGGCCAAAGAGAGTAGTTGTAAGACTAGGCGCCAGTTTGGCTGGCGAGCTTTTGCTTCAACGTTTTCCACACCTTTTCCACACAGGGAGGGGGTCTCAACCTGTGAGCCCAAACGGCTCCCAACATCTTACCTCTAGTGAGGCTAGTATGCTCCAAGATGAAGAGATTAAAGCTTATTTCCACCGTGGCCAGCTCACGTAGATGCCTAATAAATGGTAGTTGTTGTCACCATTATTATTATGGGATGCCATAGCACCTGTGGGGTATAAATAAGATGAGCAAAATCTAACATGGAGCTTGCAGTCTTGAAGGGAGAGAGACACTGGTCAAATTAGAACATGTGCCATGAAGGTACCCAAAAAACCTCTGACAAGGAGATCCGGCCAGTCAAAGAGGTCAGCGAGGGCTTCCTTAAGAGGAGAGGTGTGACTAGGAGAGAGAAGGAAAGAGCATTCCAGGCAGAGGGGGTGGAGTGTGTGATGACCCTGGAAAGGCAAGAGCCAGGGGCTGAGAAGGTGGGTAAAGATGGTAAGCAGAAAGCAAGGGGGGTGTGGTGTGCAGGAAATGGGAGGTGTGGTGTGCTGGGAGGTGAGCTAGGGCCAGACCAGGCGGGGCCTTGTTGACATTTCTATCCCAAGAGCGATGGAAAGCCAAGCAACGGTTTAAATGGACGGTTTGGTTTTGTTTGAATGTTATCTGGAGACGCTATGGGCAAACAGGGGCCCTGGTGAGGTGAGTCAGGTAGACAGCAGGCAGCCCAGGAGGCAAGCCTGGGAGAAAGTGCCCCAGTCTCTCCAGCCTCAACAGTGGATCACAGTGGCAAAGCCTGATCTTTGCCTGCGTTCAAGCTGTTCCTTCCCACAGAGCGAAGTGATGTGCTGACCAGTGGGAATCACAGTTCACTTGCCTAAGAAAGGATGACCGTCAGACCACCGCTTCTAAGACAAGTCCCCAGAACCTGTTTTGGAAACTCCTTGTTACAGGAGAGAGCCACAGGGCACGGAGCAGGGAGCGTCGCCTCTAGGCCGCGCTCAGCCATGAGCTGGGCCACTAGCGATCCGTCCTTAGTGAGTGCTAAAGGACCGAAGCTGGTGGATGGTTTACTTGCTTTACAAATGGGCACGTGTGCCGGCGTCTGTATAGTAACTGCACCCCTACACGCTTGTTTCCCCGTCAGCTTCCCAGAAGAAGAGGCGAAGCGGATGGGATTAGGGCTTCCAGGAACCGTGCTCCATTTGCAGACATTTAGGTTTCCTGAGTCCGCGGGAGCAATCCGACCGCTGAAACTTTAGTTGTGCTGATTGCAGTTAGGGTCTGTAAGTTGTGATGTACGGAGTTTTATCTTCTTTTAAATTCTGTTTACTTTCATACTGTAACCTGTGGATAAATTTTTGGTGAGCGAGAAGGTAAGCATGGCTGGTGACCAAGGGAGGGAGCAGACCGGTCTGCATGCACTCACCTTGCTAGGGAAGGTCACTGTCTTTTGTGTTGTGTCCCCCCACCCCACCCCTCAACTGTGGGCCAAGTGGCTCCAGGTGGCCATTAGGACATCGAGTTCTTGGTGCACTGCTGACCTGCACTCGGACAAATCTCCTTCGAGCTCCAGGGCTCCTTGGTGAAAATTGGGGACTACAGATGCAGGTTTTGGCCATTAAGATGCTTCCAACACTAGATGGCCTCAGTGTCTAGCTGATCTGTGCTTGGACACTCCTCACACAGCAACAAGCGCGGGGGGGCTGGGTCTATACAGCAAAGGGGCACCCCTTAGTGGGAAAACGTTGACGATGTGTGCCTTCTGTCTGCTGCGACACGTTTCCACATGTCCCCCATACGGTCCCACGTTCCGACCCCTCCATATGCTCCCCATACAGCGCCCCCCACCGCCAAGCACTGTGCCACAGCACCCCCACACCCTCAACACTCCTCCATGCTCCCCTCCCCTGGCTCTGACCTGTCCTCGTGTGACCCTCCCACCCCACATGCCCTTCACACGCTCTGATGTGCCCCCACCCCGCGGCCTGTGCGGTGTCAGGGCAGCGTCACAGCACATCTCCGAAAGCGCATCTGTCCTTGGGCAGTGGGCGCCCGCGTCCTGCCGCTCTGCCATTGGCTCGGAGTCAGTCAGGGCAATATTGGAAACAGCCCTGCCGTCCCAGACCTTTTGTTCCTTTGGGTTTCGGTTGCGTTTGTGGGTTTTGCCCGTTTTCTGGTGCGGCTCAGCCCTCCAATTCAGTAGGTGGGTGGCCCGAGGGCATGACCTCAGGCTTCCGAGTGTCTATTTGATCCGGTGCCCTTAGCACATCCTGCAGTTCTCAACTGTCGTGTGCTCTTCGCCCGTGTGACTTTGTGACCTTGGGCAGGCTGTTTAGCCTCCCCGAGCCTTATTTGGGGTATGAGTACATCTACTTAGCCGTGAGGATTTACTGAGGTAGCGTATATGAAAAGGCTCTTCTCAGTGCTTGGGCTAGAGCCGTGATCGATAATGTTATGCATTCACTCACTCACTCACCCATTCAGGTCATGGCAGATTTTGAGCTATTCCCCCTCTCTCCCAGGGGTGTGCCCCATGAAGTTCTGACACCTCACTGGAAACATGATCTCTGTTTCTTTCTCCACGATTTGGGTTTCAGGTAAGATGCTGCTGTGGCCTTAATTGCTAAAAGTCATGTTGGGCTTGGCCATAAGGGGGACTTGCTTGCTGTGGAGACTGCTTTTCCTTTGATTTCAGTTGTGTGTTTGGGCCACGTACACACTGAGTACTCCTGTTGGCTACAAGTTTGTTCTGTTTTCCAAAGCACGTTAGCACGCAGGTGGTAAGACGGCAGGTTAAAAGCGCAGGGCAGAGTTCTCAAATTGTTGACACCTAGCTCTGTGAGTTTGTTCAACAACAGATGGCCGATTTTTAGCCCGGTTGGTTTCAGAGCTGCAAGTAATAACTGATAATTCATCTTGACCTTCTAGTGGAATCTGCTGTTTTTTCCCCCCTGGAGAGTGCCTGGCCATATCTGTGTGTGAGGGTCAGAAGGGAATCCAGCGCCCCCCACTCCAGGTTTAATGGAGAGAGTCCTGGGTCGAGAGTCACAGACCTCCCCATTCCTGGCATGTTCTTTCCCTGACTGTGTGATGGTGGGGAGGTCACAGAACCACTCTGAGCCTTGGTTTTGGCTGCCTGCTACCTAGTGCTTCGTGGTTCCCAAGTTCCTTGCCAGCCCTAAGAATCTCACGGAAGGAGTTGCTGCCCCACGGTGCGTGATACGACAGGGGATGGCTTGGCACAGTGCAGCCTTCCTGCTGGGAAAATCAAATAGCTCCGGCGCCTGCTGTGCGGTAGTGTTCCCAGGCAAAATTGAGGGAGTGTCCACTACAAGAACTACCCGCTTCTCAGCTCACCAGCTCCAAACCCGTGGGTTTAATCCACATTGGGGAGCACTGATTATCCCATTAGACGGTGCACACTAGAGTTCTCTAGAAAGTTTTTTTTTTTAAATATCAATGCCTAGGTGCTGCAGATCTGCTAACTTATAATCTCTGAGCGTGGGACTCAGGTCTCATAGTTTGATAATATGTCCCAGGGATTCTAATGAACAGCCAGCATTGAGATCCTGGGTGGAGTCACTTTCCATTTTGCAAACAGCGTGTGTTTTTTTAAAGTTTTTGTGTAAATTCCAGCTAGTTAACATACAGTGTAATGTTAATTTCAGATACATAATATAGTAATCCCACACTTCCATAGGATACCCGGTTCTCATCATGACAAGTGCCCTCCTTGGTCCCCATCACCTATTTAACCCATCCCCCCACCCACCTCCCCTCTGGTGACATGACCATCAGTTTGTTCTCTGTAGCTAAGAGTCTGTTTCTTGGTTTGCCCCTCTCTCTCTTTTCCCCTTTGCAAATAGCGTGTATCGAATGTCAGATTCCCCCTGCTGTCCATGTCCCCTGGAGACGACGCTTCACCCTTTCTCACCACTTCTGAAGGCTCCACCTTATGCATTTGTTATACCGAGCTGATCTGACCTGTTGGAGCATGCCACACCTTCGTAATGTTATGTTTTAGGCTTTTTAAAGCCTCGCCGCTCAGACAGTAACTCCTGAATCAGCGGCAGCAGCACCTACCTGGAAGCTGGTTAGATGCTGCCCTGTCCTCACCTCCTGAATCAGAATCAGTGTTTCATCAGTGTGTCTTTTTAATGAATCTTAAAACCCAAGAGGCACTTGTCTAAAAGAACATTTTTCACTCACGCAATTATTTTTAACGAAACATTTCAAACGTCGAGCAGAGCTAAAAGCAGTTTTCAGGGGATGCCTCAGAACAATTATTGTAGTCACAGTCCAACTTCTACCGAGGACCCCGGAGGGGGTGCCTGTGCTGCTTCTCCATGGTGCCTGTTTTGTGTCCCATTTCAGGAATTCTGGACTCCGGTGACCGTATGTGTATTTGGGCAATGCCTGTACATTCATGTTTTTATTATTCATGCAACACATTTCCATCACTGAAGGTGGTCTGTGCGGGTCTCTTCCTTGCAACTTTGGTTCTCTGATGAGTATATTTTTCATTGATGACTCTCAGCTCTCTGGCACGTAGTAGGTAGTCAAACGCTATTTCTTAAGTGGACTCTCCATCTCTCATCACGAACAATGTGACAAGGGTGATTGATTCCGAGAGCAGAGAAGTTAATTGGGTCACCCCGTAACAGTGAATATAAATTTGGTGAGCTGAAGAGAAATGAAAATTGACTAAGTCAATACAACTTTGTCTTCCTCATGAGCTGTCTGTGCCTTCATTTCCAAAGGGAAGCGGGCAGGCAGCTCCCTTCCTGGCAGGTGCAGTCTCCATCAGAACACCAAAGGCAAGTGGAAACTGGTTTTGTAGAGCTTCTTCCAGAGCTGATCTCATGTTTGTATTTTATTAGGGAAGAGTGGAGAATTGAAAACCCTGTGAAGGACACTCCTCCACAATCCACCTCTTTCCATTCCTTCTTCTGTCCACCATGGGGGAGAGAAAGGGACAGTGTTCTGAGAGTAGTCCTTGGCATAATGGTTCCCATCTGTCCCTGGTCGTGAAGAAATGCTCTCTGCTTGGTGAAATCATTTTCATCCTCCGAACCGATTGCAGGTGTCACCTTCTCTGAAAAATCATCCTCTGACCCCTCCCCTGCATCCCCCACACCCAGTCCGTCACTTTCCCACCTTTGTGCCCAACCTTTCCGTCCTTTTGGGCTCTGTGCTTGTTGTCCATACTCCTTGTTCTAGTCAGAGTTTCCTGAGGGCAGGGAGGACATCTTTGCTCTTGGAGTTTGGAAAAAGGCAAACGCAGTCCTACTGCCTGTCCACCTTCCTTAAGTGTCCTATGTCTAGCCTATCTGAATCCCAGGCACCTTGGATCCCTAGAGTAGGTACCTGCTGGAAGGTCTTCCCTACCCCAGCTGCATCGACTGCTCATCTTCTCCTTCCTCAAGTCTGTTCTCAAGCTTGGCATTTTCTTGTGCTTTTGCTCATTTCACACAAACCAGCCCACAAAAATGTCATAAGGACTCTGAGTCGGAGTCCATTGCAAAGAGTTTCTGACTCAGGACAATGGCCTGTGGTATCCAGCTTACAGGAGGGCACTCCTCTCTCTCCACACAGAGCCCCAGTGAAGACGAGGGAAGCTACCTTCAGTCAGGGTTCTCAGGGAATGAAGTGCAGACCATTCCTGCCGCCGGGCTCTGGCTACGGAATGGCCGCTGGAGACAATGTTCCTGGTCGGCCGGGTGACGTCCTGACCGGGCATGCTGCTTGGTCTGATTCCTGGCCGGGGTTCAGGTTAGCAGAGAGCCAGCAGCACTCGCTTATGCTTTTCTTATCTCTCTGTAGTTTCTCATTTCCTTTCCTCTAGTCCAACAAGTAGCTGTCTCTGTGTTCATTTCTCAGGGAGATTTGTGGCAAGGAGGGAGGCGGAAATAACCAGCATTTCTTTTTGACCTCTGTGTTCTCAGAGCTTCTGTTTAGGGCCTTGCAGAGGGCTGGGAGGCAGCAGTGAGGGCATCCGTGGAAGAAATGGAATAGTAGTCAGATTTCGTCAGCCTGGAAGAGGTTTCTGTGACTTTGGTGGTGGGCTGGGGGCAGACCCAGAGAGGAGGGAGGAGCCCGGGCAAAGGGACAGTGGCTGGCTCCTCAGGTAGCTCCCCAGAGAGGAGTGCTGGACCCAGATGTCCACAGGGACCTGGAAAGTAGCATAAATGAGTCAAATTGCCTGCACCATCCCTTTGGCTTGCGGATTCGTCCCTGCCCTGCCCACAACAGGCCCTGCAGTTGACACTGTGACATATCGCCCACAGGCCCCATCAGAATGAGGGACTAGTTCCCCAGCTACAAGGAACTGTCCTTAGCTGAAGAGACCCACCTGGGTCAAGGTCGCGCTCCTCTCCGGAGGCAGCCACACCCAGTGCCTGGTGGATGCAGGAGGATCAAGGCCTGGGCCTTTCACCACCCACCACAGCTGCACAGTTCCCTGTGAGGTTGGCTGAGGCCACCGTTGAGGCTGCGTGGTATCCCAGCTTCTCCCTCTGCCCAATTTTGGATCTCACAGGTGCCAACCCTAAGAACACGTCCTCCTTCTTGCACGTTAATCTCTGTTCATCTTTCTCTCTCTGAGAAAAACAAAAGCGCATGGCGATGGTCCGGGGGTATGGATGGCATGTCCTACAAGCAGGGTGGGCTAGAGGACTCAGCCCTCTCTGAAGGGGGCATCTGGAGCTCAGCCCCAGCTCATCTGTGCCTCAGAACGTGTGGGTCCAGAGTTCCTGTGCCTTACAGGTTTTAAGAGAAGCTGGAATTTTAAGTTTTTAAAAATGTGAGAAGTTCTAATAAAAAAAAAAAATCAGCGTGTGGGCCCTGAGAAAGAAATGATAAAAGCACCCCTTGTATATCTGGGCCACATGTATATCTGGGGCTTTAGTTTGTGGCCTTGGGTCCAGGCAGACAGGGCCAAAGGCAGCCGCAGAAAGTTCCACACCCAAATGCCACATGGACAAGGCTGACCGAGGGACGGACAAGCCCTGTGGACAGCGGTCGAGGAGCGCATGGGAACCTTGTCCCACTGTGGCATGTGCCCAGTGAGGAGAGCAAGGAGAGGGGGTGAGAAACGCCCAGAAAGACTGATATACAATGTCTCATTGCCCCATTGGAATGGGGCTGAGAGTCAGAAATCAAGGGAAGTGGTAGGAAATAAAGCAAACAGCATTCTTGCTCACCTGAGTTTGTCGTTCAAAATTCCCATTGCATAGACTGATGATGGCAGGAGGTATCCAGAAGCTGAAAGCTGCTCCAATTATAGAAGTTCCACTCCAATGGGGCTAAGTCATTCTATATAAAATATCAGAATTTATTACATCTTATTCAGTTAGATTTAATTCCATTAATACCACTATTCTATTCTGCCAAAGGTATGTCTAAGATTTTTTTTCCCTAATAACACAAAGAGCTCAGGTCTGGATGAGTTTAAAATAATAACCCTTTAAGAGAATCTGATCGAATGTGTCCCTTCATGGCACCAAGGTCTGGGACATGAAAACTCAAAGTTCATGTTGCTGGCATTAAGGAAATGAAATGATTTCTTGCTTCTTCCCCCACAATGCATCACAGCATCTAGGTATTATTATAAATGATTAAAAACCAACCGAAGTCCAACCCTCTGGCTTCAGATCACTAAGAAAAGCTGCTCTTGAAAGATGTGTGGCCTGTTTCTACCCACGGCATTGTTAATGACTTAATGGCTAAAATGTACATATAGGGCTTCAACAGCCCAGTCGTCTCCGTCAAGTAGAATCTAGCATAAGGTCACCTTGTCACGGACCCATTCAAGAGTGTGAATTACTGTTGTCCCAATGTCACGGTCACTTGTAACTCAGCTTCGTGCCCTAGTATCTAGCACAGTGCTCAGCACAGGAAAGAGGTCGTCATGAACAGAATCCTCTTGGTCACTGAAACTAGGACCCTGGCTCAGAGTTCTTCTTATCCTTCTCTCTCCTTTGTCCCTCGCAGCCTTTCACTCAGTCTGGAAGCACGGTGATTCCACCCTGACGGGTTTCTTGACTCTCCTTCCCCATACCTGCTCTTCTGGCTGAGGGTCCCTTGCACTGCCTTGTAACACTCACGCTGCTGCAGGTTATGCCGCACCCCACACAACTGCCAGCAGAATCCTTCTAAAACACAAAACGGGAGTTGTCGCTTTCATGCTTAAGAATGCGAGAAGACACTCATTGCATTCAAGCTGAAATCGAAACTCCTCAACAAAGCACTCAATGTTCTCCCCACCCAGCTTTACTTCCTACCACTCATAACCCTGTTTCTCTCCACTCTCTCCCCCTCCAGGTCACCCTGGACTCTAGGCTGGAGCTGGGAATCGGCTACATCCTCCCCGGAGGTTAGGAGCCCAGCCTCCGTGGTTAGATAGACCAGGAGGTAAGTAAGCCCTATGACTTACCAACTTGGGCAGCCTGGGCAAGTCACCCCCTTCCTTAAATCTATCTCCTTGCTTGTAAAACGAGATTGACACACATGCCAATCTCCATATTTATACCGCTCTAATTCTACTTGCTGTACAGGTTTGTCATGTGGATTAAACGAGAGGGTGCAAAACCCTTAGCAAAGTGCCACACATGGAGTTAATGGCGAATTAACACTGGGTGGGCAGAGACATCTGGAAGCAGGGAAGGGAGACGTTAATAGTGGCTGTCCTGGGTTGTGGGACTCCGGGGGACTTTTTTACTTCCTTCATCATATCTTATGTTAGAATATGTTGGGATATCCTGTGACCTGCAGGTCTTATCGGGAAACGGTTGGAAATGATTTCCTCTCTAGAGCCTCCCTAACTCCTGGACAAAATTAAATCTCTCCTACCTTATACCTTGGTTAGTACTTTGTACCTACCTGTGACATGGCCAGCATGGCAAGTGATGACTCGCTTCACTGCCTGCCCTCCACACCGACAGCACCTAGATTTCCTGTTACTGTGGGTCTCTGCGCCCCTGTTCCCCCAGGACTCTGCCCAGCATGTGGACTTGAGTAAGTGCTCTGCCGGTGCTGGTTTGTTTGACTTGAGTGGAAGCCTCTCTTGATCAGAGTCACTGAGACACTGCATCCTCAGGCTTTGCTATTCTTCCATTTAATGTCTGCACATTTTAGGAAACACACCCTTTCTCCCATACATCCATAGGAAGGCAGGCTGTTGATTGTCGTGATCATGTAGGGAGGGCAGGACAGCAGCAGAAAATGCACAGCCAACTGCGCCTCTTGATGAGCCTTGGGAAGCGGCTTTCCTCTTCCTGTCAGCCCCCTGGCCCTCTGGGCCTCCCGTGTCCAACCAGCTGAGCAAGGACTGGGTTCCTCAACACGCTGCTTGGACCTGGGCCCATCCGGACCCCTGCTTCCTGAGGAGAGCCCTCAAAGCCCTGAGGGATTAGCGTCCAGCTCGAGGGGCTCATCGGAGAGCAGAGTTCTTGCCTGCCTGTGAGGAAGCCAGGGGGACCCAGAGCCTCTCATTTGGGGGCAAGATATGCTGATTCTAAGGAGAACACATTTTGATTTTAATCCTTATTCCATGTGGACACTTTGGAAAAATGTATACCCATTTCCTTACTTTGGCAAAAGAGGTAACAAAGCATGGTGAACAGAATCTAACCCCTTTAAAATTTCACTTGGGGTCATCTTAAGATTCAACAAGATTTCTGAAATAAAAATCCTACACACATAGGCATTAATCAAATACATATTAAGGTCTAACATACTAAAGCATATTTAATTCAATTAAGGTATAAGGAGTAAATCTGAGTACTAAAAATTTAATTAAAGTATAACAGAGTAAAGTATGTTAAGTATACCAGTCTTAGTGTACAGCTTGATAATTTTAATGTAAATAATCACTCATGTAACTTTCACTCAGATGGAGATACCCTAGATTCCAGAAGTTTCTCTCATGCCTCTTCCCACTAGCCCCCATTTACAGATGGTATGCACTATTTAGACTTGAACATGTTTTTCTCCAGAAAGTCTCTCGTGCTCCACAGTTGTCTTGTTCTAGAGCCAGAAACACATATTGTGGGTTTTCTGGCTTAAGTTATTAAGAACCAGGTCGCCAGGCACCTGGGTGGCTCAGTTGGTTGAATATCTGACTCTTGATTTCCACACAGGTTATGATCTGAAGGTTGTGCGATTGAGCTGGGCCCCATAGCCTTGGGTTTCATGTGTTGAGTGTGAGGCCTGCTTGGGATTCTTTCTCTCCCTCTATCTCTGCCCCTCCCCCAAGCACCAACATGTGCTCGCTCTCTCAAAATAAATAAACATTTAAAAAAAAACCATGTTGCCTTTTCACAACTCCAGGAATAAGTAGTGTTTTGAGGTTTGGAGATTTGAGTGTTCTTTCCAAATTCATTTGATTATATTTGAGTTACTGTTTATCTGATCTCATGGGAATGCTGGCATCCAAGGTTCTTATGTAAGCTATTCAGCTAGATAATCCCAGCTGAAAATAATGTAAGTAAGCCTCTCTTTTCCATAATAGTTTTCAGTATTGGGGCTCTTGGTATTTAGATTTTCAAATTATAAAGTTGATTTCATTAGCTTATTTAATTATAAACTATCAATCATCCGGATAATTGAAGCTTGTCTCAAATGGAAAGATTGCTTAGATAAAATGTTCTTATAGAAGTAGGCCCAAGTTTCTCTATAAATATTCTGAAATGGAAAGTATTCATACGGGCATCAATCCCACCTTCCAATGAGTTGTTGGAAGACAAACTGATATCTACTTTGGGCACAATGATCTTGCCTAAGAAAATGCCAATGGACCCCTTTTCACTCCTTGTTGGCAAAACCTACTTTAAATCTGGAAATATCTCCTAAGTAGAATTTCTCATAGGATGATTTTTGAGATTCTTCCTACTTGGAAATATTGCTCTCAGCCTTGTTGGTTGGTGGGAACAGGTATCACAAGGACTGGGGACTACGTCCATCACCCTCACCAAGCTATCGACCGTGCCTACTGTAGTGTCTGGTATGTTACACGCCTCAGGGAACACTGCAGGACGTTGGATGGAGGAATGGTCCCCATTCCTTGGGAATGAGCTGTCCTGGCACATGGCTCTCCTCCCTCGCTTTCCCTGAGGTCTGATAAGAGCTTGCCCATCAGCCTGAACACATCTGTTCACATTAGTCACTAAGTGCATTAACGTGTTTCACATTTCGCTTTTATCACAAAATGTAGTCCATCAGACAGAGTTCTTATGACATAAATTCTGTTGCCTTAATTTTTGTGGAAAAAAGTCTATTTTACAAAACGCTAAAAACGCACCTAGGAAATTGCTATGAGGTTTAGTAGCAATAATGAAAAGCCCTCAATCTTTTTGTGTGAATGTCCTATAAACCACTGGGCACACCTTGTCATCAGGGTAAAAACAATCTTCCGGTTAAATCAAATTGTGGCTGGCATGGAGACATTGAACAGGGGCTCACTTCCGTGAATACTTCAGTGAATATTCAGTCCTGCAGAGGAAACAACTATTTCAAATCCCTGCCTCTCCAGCACACGTTTCATCATTACATAAATCATGGTCCAAATCATGTCTCTCCCTCCTCCCCCATCAAACAAAAAGGTCCACCTGTGAAAAACTCTGCTCTCATTGTTAAATCTCCATTTTAAGTAAAGAGAGAGTAGTGCGATTTCTGCTGGGTGCTGTGTGGTATCCTCCAGCCCTCCAGTGAGCAAGCTCCTAACGTTCTCGCTATGCAGTAACACAAGTCTCCTGTAGGTGGCTCTACCTTCCTATTCTCTCCTACCGTGGAATGGCCATAATCCTTTAAGCTCCGACAAAATGCTAACTGGAGCTTGAACAAGGAGCTCTGAAATGTAAATCCAAACCACATTGGCCCGTATATTAGTGGATGTTGCTTGTACAGAAGAGACAACCATTAGACATTTAAATGAGAGGGCACTGGAAAAGTCCCCTGGTGGGCAGCCCGTCCAGTCTACTTCAGCCTGGGGGTGGCAGTGCATCAGACCCAGGTCCTGAGGGTCGCACCAGTGTTTCCCAACATGTGTTTCAAGACACGAATTTAGCAAGATTCTCAGTGAAAAACCAAGACGATGTAGTTATATTTGGGTCAGATTTATACTGTTCTCTTTGGAGTGTCATAAGGCACCTTCGTATTTTGAACGCTGAAATGTTCTGCAGGAAAAAAATTCAGTTTAACTTGGCTTACCTCAAGATTTTATGAAGTCAAGACCTACTAATACCAAGTAGAACCGTTTTCTGTTGGCATGCACTTTCGGAAGTGATGGCTACAATGTTTCAAAGGGCGGGGCAAGGAGCTGGGGCCTCTGCACTTTTCTGGGGTGGCAGGAAGGTGCAGCGGAGGCTTTTCATCTTTGGCAACTTTGGCAAGCAGCCAGGTGCTATGGAAGGGTGTGTGTGTGTGTGTGTGTGTGTGTGTGTGTGTGTCAACTGTACAACACATATTGTGGAAGCTGCTCGGTCCTCCACATAATCAGGAAAGGGATCATCCCATTTATAGGTACTTTGTCTAGATTCCTTTTATGCATAACTAATGTATTCTTCACTGCATTTCCTGAGTAGGTAGAATCTTCACTTCACAGGTGAGCGAATGATGAGCAGAGGGCCAGTGTTGCTTGCTTGAGTTTGCATGTAGCAAGTAGCACAACCAAGATTTAGACCTATTGGCTTTGAATATCTTTGCTTTGTGTGTTGTTTTGTTTTCAATACACTATACCAGGGAACTATCGAGAGCATTTTCATGAGGAGATAATTCGGATGGATTTAACTTCAACAGTCTATTAAGATGTAGAGGTAAATGCAGATGTAGATATTGGGTAAATCAGGAGACCCAAATAAAAATTCCAGCACAGCCACTTCCTGGCTGTGTGGACTTTGGGCAAGTTATTTAGCCTCTTCGAGCTCCAATTACTTCTTCCCTAAAGTAATAACTTACGGAGAACTACATTAGAACTAAAGATATGGACCAAGTACATACCGGATGCTCTAGAATGTTCACATAGTCACTTGAGCCCGTTCTCGCTGTCCGCACCAGCCACAGGCAAGAGTGCTGCTCACATTCTGCCTGGGGCTCTGAAGCTTAGACCTGAAGGCCTAGTCTTAGGGCAACACAACTCAGGCCGTCTCTCCTAAACTTCCCTAGGGTGTCGGAGCCTTGGATGTTAGCCAGGACCAGTTCAGAGAATAGAGTCGAAGCACGGTCCTGGTTATCAGGAGTCAGAGCTAAATTTAGGATGCAACTGTGAAAATGAGTACTCAGCAGGCTCTGTGAAGTAGGGAGGTGAGTAATTATCTGGCAAATTTGATTAAGGTAGACAGGCCATGCTGATAATTTGTCCAGTTCTCCACCAAATAGTCCCTCTCCAATATTTTTCTTCCCTAATCCGACTTGGTCCTCCTCACCCCTAGGATCTTTTTCCTGTGTTTTGCCTTTAGTTGCTTGGGGTTTTCTTTTGTGGGAATTACTAAATATTTTCTTTGACTGAGCTCTTCTCTTAGACTAAAGATTCCAAACTGGTGACTTTGGCCTTCAGCTCTCAGAATGTTCCATTTGGCCTGCACAGTTTAAAAATAGATTGATCTTTCATTGGAAGATTTGAAGATTTTATAGAAAAATTAGTATCTTAAAAAAATAGAAATATAGAGGCACACAGGTCTCAGGTTCTTTCAGGGACATACAGGTAGCATGGCTACCCCAAAGTTCTGGCCTCAACCGGAACTTAGAAGTGCAAATTCTCAGGCCCTACCTCAGACCTACTAATACAGAATCTTGGTGCAGGGAAAAGGAGGTACTTAGAAATATGTTTTAACAAGCTGTTCAACTGATTCTTATCCAGGCCCAATTTTGAGAATCACTTGTATAGAGGGATCCCTGAATAAGGCTCAACAGTCCTGGGCCTTTGCTTCAGCTTTGGCATTAGACTCTCGTCGAAACTTGGTCTCATTCATTCATCCATTCAGACAGACATTTAATGCACAGATTTATGAAGCGTTTATATGTAGCAAGCACTTTGCTAGTTGCTAATGATGAAGAGCTGACCCAGACAAATAGTGTCTTGTTCTCACAGAGCGTGTGGTCCAGTGAGGGATAGAGACAGAGACCCCAACTTTGTCCCCTGCCCCTATTCCCAGTGTTGGTTTTTATGCTGAGTTCTGCCGTCCCAGGACTCCGAGGAGCAGTGTGGAGCTCCAGGGGGTAGGAGATAGAGAAGGAGGCTAGGGGATGGGGCTCTGTCTCCAACTTTGGATTAATCAGACCTATTTTTTATCTCTTTTTTATTTTACGGTTCCAAGTAAGACAATTGGGAGGGAAAAGAAGGGTTCTGTTGTTAAAAGTTTGAATGCTACTAGACAAGGCAATCTTTTAGGTACCTTCAGGTCTAAAATGCTAGGAAACACAATGGGGTATTACCCAACATTTTTCTTTCTTTTAGGTGAAGAAAGGTGGGGAGAAATGTCCTAAAATCCCGTCCTACATCACATATATTAGAATGGCTTTTATTTAAAACAAAACACAGAAAACTGTAAGTGTTGGTGAGGACATGCAGAAATTGTAACCCTTGTACACTGTGGGTGGGAATACAAAGTGGTGCAGCCCCTGTGGAAAACGGTGTGATGGTTCATCGAAAAATTAAATATAGAATCATCATATGATTCAACAATTCCACTTCCAGGTATATAATCAAAGAATTCAAAGCAGGGACTCAAATAGGTATTTGTAGAGCATCATTCATGGCAGCAAAATCCACAACAGACGAAAGGTGGAAACCACCCAGATGACCATCGATGGGTGAACGGGTAAACAAAATGTGGTCTATGCACACAAGCAGATACTATCCAGACTTAAAAAGGTGAAAAGTCCTGACAGATGCTACAACGTGGATGCACCTGGAGGACATTAGGCTATCTGAAATAAGCCCGTCACAAAAGAAAAATACCGTATCATTCTGCTTACAGGAAGGACCTAGAGTAGTCAAATCCATAAGACAGAGAGTAGAATAGAGTTTCCCAGGGCTGGAGGAGGGAGGAATGGGGAGTTGGTGTTGAAAGGACACCAAGTTTTAGTTTGGGATGACGGAAAAGTTCTAGAGATGGCTGGTAGCGGTGGTTGCATGATGGCGTCAGTGTACTCCCTGCCACTGACCTGTACACTTATAAGTGGTTAAGGTGGTAAGATTTATGTACAATTTTTTCCACAGTAAAAAGCCTCCCCCCATGATTCCTCTACTTTCTCCCTCTTTACTCAGTCTCTGTTCAAGCTTTTTGTTGCTGCTGCTGCTGTTACTACTTGAATAATTTACCTCTGGGAAAGTCAGTGCAAATGAAATAATCCCACTCCCTGGGTGGATATAAGATACTCCAAGCAGTGGCTGACAGTTGCAGTGGGTGGAAAGGTCTGTGTCACCACCCACGTGAGCGCACTGAACTTGAGTGGAGAATGAGTACAGTGCGGACCACAGCATGCTGAAGAAAACAATCGTGAACGCTCCCAGAAGACCCAGATGATCGTAACCTTCTAGAGTTCTTTGGCCACGTGGTTCTTCGAACGCCTCCTCCCGGTGGCCCTCACACTTGGGTGTGCATCAAGCTTATCTGAAAAGTTTTGTTAAAATGCAGATTGCCGGGCTTTACGCCCAGAGTTTCAGATTCTGATTCTGTAAGTTGGTGTCCAAGAATTTGTATTTCCAGGTGATGCTGATGTCCATTTGGGACCACCCTTTAAGAAAGACTGCTTTGGCAACTTAGTTTACAGCTGAGAAGGAATGAAACATAGGTGGGGAGGAAAAGCTGATAGGGAGGGTGATGAATGTGCACAGTGCAGTGGGGGAGGGGAGGGGGAAAAGGATGGAATCCTTTCAATCTGGATTCCAGCGTCGTTTCTCTCACTATTACTAGGGTTTGGGGGCAAGCAACGTGAATTTCCTTACCTTTAAAATGCAGAACTTTTGCGAGGATTTGAAACTGTGTGTTTAACTCCCTGGTACCATGCTTACTTAAAGGAGGCTACCATTTTGTTACGTTATCCTGGTTTGGAGCTTTGGGGCTCCCCACAGGCATACTGAGGCCCTGAGGGTTGGGGCACCCAGAAGGAGAAAAGAAGCATTGGAAGGGGCCACGATTTTGCCTGGGCCTGGCTTTGTTCCAGACTCAATAGGTTTTGAAGCCCTGGAAAAGCTGGCAATTAGACTCTTAAGGAGGTTCATCTAACCACAAACGGATCCCGCTCGCTCTAAATCATCTTTAACACTTCAGCTGGCTTGAGCGCACCATGAGTCATTCACAAGGGTGCTGAAATCCGGAGACTTCCTAAAGGCCCCAGAGGTACAGCCGCTCAGACCCAAGGCACTCTCAGCTGATTGAACATGATGGGAGCTATGTTACAGTATGTCACCGGGTCCCCTATCATTCACCCGGCCACCATCTCCTCAATCACCACTGGTCAGTGTCACTGTCACGAAGAATTAGCACATCTCCTTGGCTGGTATAGACACATCGAGGGGCAAGTCTCAGGTCCCTTCTCTGGTTTGGTTTCCAAACGCCAGCCTCGGGACTGTGTTGACATACAGTCTGGTGACATGCACTCTCATTAGGTCTACACACCAGGCTTCTGGGTGAGATTTGGGAGCTACCTGGCTGACAGTGCCTTATTCTGCTCCACTGCCACGATGGTGAGGGGACATGCTGACAGGTCATGGACAATGCCAGTGGTGACCTGGCAGCGCCTACGTTGCCAGCACGTTCTCAAAGAGAAGAAATGCTCCCTGTGATCCCTGTCATTGTATTAAGACTCACTTATTTTTAGCATTTTCTCAACGAAAAGAAACCATCCAGTTACAACAATAATATAATAGTATCCAACCATGTAGAGTGTGAAGTGACGAGGCCAAGGTCAACTTTACTGGGGAAAGGAAAATAAACACTCCGCTTCTGGGTGCAGCATCAGCCCCAGATGCCTTCTTTCTGTGTGTTTAACCCGCTTGCACACAGGGAAACTGGCCTCGGAGGAGGCCCTGTGGAGGAGGGTCACGCAGGCATCTGTCGGGGGACTTTCTGGTGTCATTATTTGTGAGGGGGCTATCGTGGCGATGCCCGCTTGCAGAAAGTGGAAGGAATGCAGTTTGGGAGACACCTTTCTCCAGCCTGCCCTTTCCCAAACTGTGTTGCAGGATGTTACCAGAAGCGCCACACAAAAGTGATTTGAAAGTTTGGGGAACATTTCACGCCGTATCTGCCACACCTGTGGTCGGCAAACTTGTTGCACAAGGTCAAGTCAGGAAGGAGAAATATTTCCAGGGGAGAGGGGAGAGTTTCATTCTTTATTGGGCCAGGGACTTTCTTGCTCCTGCAGTTTGTCCCGTATGCCCAGCATCTGTAGCACCACAGCGACCCTTCCTGGCAGTCTCTGTTCAGAACTCCCCCTGGGGACAAACCCCCAGCCTTGGCTGGAGCGGACCCAGAGGAGCCAGAGCTGACCAGGACGGGGGCCACGGAGTCCTTCCTAGGACGAAGTACAAGTGAGGGAATCAATCTCATTTAGTTCAGTTTCTCGTTACTGAAATTTCACCAGGAAACAGATCCCTAAGCCTGGTGATCGTCAGTCACTGGTCTACTCGATTGTAAATTCCTCGAGAGGCTTGCCTGGCACCTGGCGCCTGCTGTGTATGTTTACGCATACTTGAAAACAATCTATATTCTCTAATTGTGGAGCATAGTTAATATCCATCCCGTTTGCTCCTTCCAATGTTCAAATGTGTTTATTTGCTGAGTTTTTGTCTGCTCGTTCTATTTGTTTCTGCCACAACTGTCTTAAAATCTTTTACTATTATAGTGGACTTAACATTTTCTTTCTGGAATTGCAAAGTTTTCCTTTGCGTGATCTGAGACTATGTTATTACAATCATACCATTCACCATTGTTACATCTTCCCAGCAGAACTGTTCCTTTTGTCGTTATGTAGTGGCCACTTTTATCCTTGATGACTTTTGCCTTAAGATGCCATCGACTTCATTGCGCAACACACCCACTTTCCCGGGCGCGTCTTCTCCTTTGGGGTTGGCAGCTTCTGGGCCTGCTGATTGGTGCTTAATGAAATTCCAATCTCCCTTGGCCACTATTATTATGTTCTTCTGATTTTGTTTTTAGGCTTTTCTATTTTGAGGAAAAAAATATGGAAGGTGATAACAAAAATAACAAGTGTTATCATTTAAAATGAGACCTAATTGTTTCTCTTTCCTTTGAAAATCAGCTCCCTCTGAATAAAATACCACCCCTCTCACTGTCCTTCATCTGCTAACTCTTCCCCTGCTCATCCGTCAATTCTTAGTGTAGACATCACCTCCTCCCGGAAGCCATCCATGAATACCTCCCCTCCATCATAGTGCCCCCACTGATTAGGAGGCTTTCCTGTGTCCTTTCCGACGTCACATGCAGCCCATTATCTCAGATCCCTCACATTCTCATGCCGCCCGTTTGCCTGTCTTATGACAGCACCTGCAGGCCAGGTGAACGGGCGGCATTGAGAATGTGAAGGACCTCTTTACCATCACACTCCTGGTCTGGCATGCAGCTTGCCTTCCATGAATGTAGTCGAACTCAACAGAGAGCTATTCATTCCCTTTACCTTACTTTGGGAACTTGTGAAAGTTCAGTCCAGCCTCCTGAGCGACCCGACTTCCTATGTCCATGCCTTGAACCCTGTCCTCTCTCTGAACTCGGTGGCACATCTCAGAAGCTTGGACAACCAATCCCACTTGCTAGGTAGCAACCCCGCACCAGCCCACAGCAGACCGCACACCCTCGTCCTGCACAACCATTTTGCTCCCCAAGCCCCTACCCTTTTGGGGGCCGTTTATTCCCGTCTTTAGCAGCATCCTTATTTATTATCCTTATTAGTTCGTGCCCAGCCACGCACTAATCTTGTTGATTTCCCCCCTTTAAATCTCACTTTCGCCTTCCCTATTTCTCAGGTCTTACTGCCCTGATCCTGCTCCAGGCGTTCAACCTTTGTGCCTGGAAAACGCACCACTTTGACCTGAACCCTTGTCTCAGGCTGCTTCTAGGGGCCCCCTTCCCAGATGCATCACCTCCTCACCTCCCTCTGAGCCTCTTTTTCCTTTCTTTCTGGTGCCGCCTTTGACCCAGTCATATTGGTTTTTCTTGGTAACTGGAACCCTCATTCCCTCCTCTGGGATTCCTTCCTTTACCTGGACTCCCTCGTCACAACCCTCCATCCTGGTAAATTTAGCTATTTAATGGGCGTGGCCACTGACCAATCACAATGGACGCCAATGCGTCAGGATGGCATATACGCCAATCAAAACACACGCCAGCCATAAACAATGGGCGCTGCCCAGTATCAGCTTTGCTACTTCCAGGACAAAATCTCCTTGGGCTTCAATGAGTCTTATCTGTGAAGTGGATCCACGCTGGCTGCTCAAGCCTTCATTGTTCTCGCTCTCCTCTAGACTTCACCTGCAGCCATTGTCTGAGTCACACCTGCCAACATGTGTTTACTTAGAGGGTTTGCTGTTCACCAGAGCTTCGTGTGAGCTTTTCTTTCCTCAACTAGACTAAGAGTTCCTTGGGGCAGAGACCACACTTGCCACTGGTGGGTCTCAGAATGTGGTACTGGAAACAACAGGGTCCGAATCATCTAGGAACTTAGAAATGCAAATTCTCAGGCCTCATCCCAGCCATATTGAATCAGAAACTCTGGATGTGGGGCCCAGCAATATGTATGTAAACAACCAGCCTTTAAGTGATTCTGATGCTCACTCTAGTTTGAGAACCAACTCACTACATAACCTGGAGAGACTGAGTGGAAGTCTCTCTGGTGGGATCTCAATAAAAACTTGCCTTGCTGATTAAATGTTCATTCTGTCTCTCTATCCTTGATGGTGCATGGCACTACTTATATGTATTATGGACACTTAGATTTGGACTCAACAAACATTTAGTAATCACTTGGTATATCGCAGATTCAGGGCTAGGAATATTCCCATGGTTTATAATTTTATTCTTTTTTTTAAATTTTATTTTTAGACAGAGTGTGAGCAAGGCAGGGACAGAGGTAGAGAGAGAGAGAGAGAGAAAGAGAGAGAGTCTTAAGTAGGCTCCATGTTCAGTACGGAGCCTGATGCCAGGCTCCATCTCACAACCCTGGAATCATGACCTGAGATGACATTCAGGCGGATGCTCAACCGACGGAGCCACCCACGTGCCCTGTATAATTTTATTCTTACAACAATCTTGTTTGGTACCTGTAATAGACCGAATGTGTCCCCCCAGAATTATATATTGAAATCCTCACCCAAAGATGAGGGTATTAGGAGGTGGGGCCTTTTGGAGGTCATTAGGCCATGAGGTTGGAGCCCTTATGAATAGGATTAGTGACCTTATAAAAGAACGCCCAGGGAGCTCTCTTGCCTGCTTTGTGCCTTATGAGGATACAGTGAGAAGCTGACAGTCTGCTATCAGGAAGAGGCTCTCACCAGACCCTGATCTCAGACTTGCAGCCTCCAGAACTGTGAGAAACAGATTTGTTGTTTATAAACCACCCAGTTGATGGTATTCTGTCCTGGCAGGCTGAATTAAGATAGATCTCATTACTCCCATTTAACAGATGAGGAAACTGAAACCCAGGAAGTTCACACGGGGCTCAAGCTCACACAGGTAATAAATGGCAGGGCTGGTACCTGAGCCACAGCTTCCTAAACCCAAGTTTCATGTTCTTTACTTAATGAATTCTTGTTGGGCTATTTGGCGATGGGCCTTGCTGTGGCCCCAGTGATGACTTCCATGTTCCTAGGAATGCTGCCGATGACTAATAACAATATTTATGGAAGGTGGAATTTGAGCTCTGTTCTAGAGGGGGAATGAAACAAAATACTGTATTTCATGGACTGACATTTTAATATTTCTGAAATTAGGATGCTATGTTATAATCAATAGCATGTCATAGTTTAATGACGTGTTTTATAATTTATAGTATGTTAGATGCAATGAAATTCTCTAGAGAATGTGTGGTCCTTCCATTTGGATAAAACTGAGTGTGTGTGTGTGTGTGTGTGTGTGTGTGTGTGTGTGTGTACGTCCACTGCCCGCCTGTATTTACTTATAACAAACATGGACACTAAACTCTGGGTTCGCAGGGGTAAAAAAAGCTGTAAGATATCCTGTACCTTTAAGATTCTGCTTGGACATAGAAGAGGTACTTTTAGAAGAGGAGAAAGAGTAATAACTGACATTCTCCATTTCCCAAAGGGAGAACACAGATTCAACCTTCTCAACTCCATTGTGTATGCTAAGGAATTTCAAAATATACAAGGAAAAATGTGAAGTCAGCTTCATCTTTCCAAACAGTGGCCTGAATCTCACCATGCTTAGTCAATCCTTAAGAAAAATAACAAATTTATTCAGCTAGGATTTCAATAGCAGCTTTGACGATCTGTTATACATTGCCACTTTGGTTATTTCCCTTTTGAGGCGAGCATATAATTCTGCACAGCGTGTTTGCAAGAGCAGAGAGGAGAAAGGGCCCATCTGAAGCCTGGCCACCCTCACGACAGCACCCTCCCCCCGCAGCCAGGAACAAAGCATATGGTTTTCTGAGTGACAGTCTTACTTTTGGCAAATATGATGTTAGTCACAGCGTGTCCAAGTCTGGTATTTTCTGACCAAGGTTAAAAAAGATGGAAAGTGGGGTTTATTCTGAAATGGGGGTTTGTGTTAGAACGCGTAACTCCGACCCATCGTTCCTCTTTGTGAGCGCCGTCAGTGGTTCCTTTGCCTGCTGAGATGCATACAAACCTTACCATTTGGGGACCATGCACAGCACGCAAACCCCAATTCCTGTTTCGTTTTTTACACCTCCCCTTCACTGACATTTTCAACCAAGCTGAACGAATTGGCATCTCCCAGCTATGCCCTACTCTTTCCTGCCTCCACTGTTTGGAGGAAAATTTCAACTTGCCTGCTACTAAAACTCTCTCTTTCCATGTCCTTATCCCCGTATCACCTCTCTCTGGAAGGCTTCCCAGTTTTCTCCAGTGGATCCAGTCTGTCAGTCCTTCGATTCTCTCTAACATTTTTTGGCCTAGTAGTTACATTTGATCACTTTCTTACTAAAGTTTCTAGTGAAACTTCCCATAATAGTGCAGTGCTTCTTTTTTTATTTTTTTAATTTTATTGTTTATTTTTGAAAGAGAGAGAGACAGAGTGTGAGCAGGGGAGGGACAGAGAGAGAGAGGGAGACAGAATCCAAAGCAGGCTTCAGGCTCTGAGCTGTCAGCACAGAGCCCAACGTGGAGCTTGAACTCACAGACCGTGAGATCATGACCTGAGCTGAGGTCGGCCGCTTAACCAACTGAGCCACCCAGGCGCCCTGGTGCAGTGCTTCTTAAGGTGCAGTCAGTATCCCTCGTATTAGAACCCCCAGGATCCACTCAAAACCTATTGGCCCAGGATCTGTAGGGACTCAGGAACACGCACACTTAATAAGCTTTCTAGTGATTCCATGCCACTTACCCAATTTTGAGGATCGCTGTGTGGTGGAAGCGGCTCCCCTACCTTTTCGTATTATAAAGATTTTCATGCATCTTTGAAAGCAGAGGGGATAAAATAATGTATCGTCATAAACCTGCCACACTGGTTTAACAATGATCGAAACAGGCTAATTATGCTTCACTCACAACCTCCCCCACTTTCTCCAACACCCCTTGGATTGTTTTAAGAAAACCTGTTACTATAACATTTCATCTATAAATGTTTCTTAATGAAATCTAAAAAAAAAAAAAAAGGACTATTTTATTTTACATCGTAATCACCACAGAATTACCACTCCTGAAAAATCCCGAATTCCTTCTTGTGGTAGGCAGAATAATCCCTGCAAACCCCCAGGCGTCCACAGCCTAATCCCCGGAAACTGAGTAGTTGGCCTAAGGGGCTGGCAGGGAGAGGAGGAAGATGGCAAAAGAAAGATGTAGAAGGAGGGGAATTTCAAGAGGCTCTGCGTGTGAGGAGAGCAGGGTGAGCGGCTGCTGGCTCTGAGATGGAGAGGCCATGAGCAAGGATGGGAAAAGGGCCTGGAAGAGTCGAGGACGGCCTCTGGCCGACAGCCAGCCAGGAAACGGGGATGTCAATCCCCCTGCCGCCAGAAACCGGATTCAGCCAACAACTCGAATAGCTTGCAACCGGTTTTCCTCAGAGCCTTCAGAAAGGAACACGACCCTAGCTGTGTGTTGCTTTTTCCCTTGTGAGGCTCTCAGCAGACCAACTGAGCCACACCGTACCCCAACTTCTGACCTACAGAGTTGTGAGGTAACAAAAGGTCACTGCTTTGAGCTGCTACATTTGTGGTAATTCGGGAGGCACCTCATGACTGGCTGTCTCTCTTTTGTAGGTAGTATAAGGTTGATTCCCCCCAATGTATAAGTAATTCCCCCTCAGCTGTTTTATCTGGTGATTTTCTCAGTCACTGATGGCTATCACAAAACGATTTCTTCGTTAGTGGTTACAGAGTGGTGATATTCTGAATCTATCATTCCTTTCTCGTTTATGAGGCAGACTCTTCTGAAACACACCACTCTTTGGTTAATCCAAGTACAGTTCATACAGGAAAGTCGGAGTAGCTGCCTTTAAAGATGGACAGGTCCAGGTTCTAATCCTGCATCTGCCGTGTAGTGGCTAGTTTCCCTGGAGCAAATTATTGTACGTCTTTGAGCCTCAGGTTCCTGCTTTTAAAACGGAGACGGCATCGCAGGGTTGTTACAAGAATTCAGTAAATGAACTGTGTGAAAGCACGGTGCCTGCTGCAGAAAGTGCTCATCAAATGTCGCAGCGCAATACCGTTCCAGGCCTGGGCGCCCATGGGGATCTTAGCCGACGGAGCACAGGCTCAGTTCGCTGTCAGAGCCTGTCTCTGGTATGTTCCGTGTGCCTCCTTTGTGGGGACTTTGCTCCTGATGTGTTTGCTGCTCTGAGGGCTGGGCTTCCTCCCTGGGCTGCTCAGGTCCCTGTGGTGGTCCCTCCGAGCTGCAGCTGTGACCAGGCAGGCTCGCTCCAGCTTCCCAGGGGCAGCCCCACGGTTTCTTGTGCACGCCTCCCCAGGGCCCACAGTTTGCAGTTGGGTTTTGTTTCACTGCGAGTATTTCCAGCCGGAAGTAGTGGGGACAAGGACAGGTGGCAGGGTTAGGAGAGGGTGGCCCGATTCTCCTCCCAAGTCGGCCATCAGCTGGCTGTGTGGCAAATCAGTGGAGCGCGGCTGTGACCTGAAGGAGGCCCCTGAGGCCCCTTCCAGATCTAACCTCCTTTCTCATCCGAGTGCAGCAAGCTCAGCAAGTGGGGCCGGAGAGTTCTCACTAACTTCCCACAACTGGTACCGGTAGAATGTTTCACCCTCTCTGAACTCCCAAACAGAAGTTGCTGTCCGTCCAGCCCAGTTGGGCTGAGTGACCGCCTCTCTAACTGGCTGTGACCCTCTCAGGCCGGTTCTGCATAATCAGAATAAATTGGAGGCTAAAATATTTGTCTGGACAATTCTGATCACAAAATGCCCCTTCCTTTGATCTTTCAGTCAAAACAAGGTATTCTCCCAGAATTCTGATGATATTAACCTTGAGCCACACTCGTTTGGCTGGACAGGCAGGATTCTCGGGGCTCATTAAGGCCCTTTTCTCAGCTGCTCTGCTCCAGGGAGGCCCAGGGCTTTGTGCTTTGTTTCTGTAACGCAAATAGTTATTGGCAAGTGTGGAGTTGGGCCTGGAAACCCAGACTCTGGCGGTGCCAAGCTGCTACCTGCCTTTTGTCTGCACGTTCAGAAGTCCAGTCGAGCGCCCTACAGGGGAATAGCTGGATAGTGGGGGCGCCGAGGGAAGGCACAGTTACTGGAGCAACGGCACTTTTGGGGAGGGATTATGGGGATCAAACAATCTTTCTTTCCATTTTCCTGCAGAAAGCATTTATCAGGAGTTTCAGCAATTAGCTCCATTGAATGAGTCATTGGTCCCAGCTGATCGTGCGAACTAACCATGGACTGCCCACCTTCCTCCTGCCCTTTTCCTTGGACTAAGCAGGGAGTCTTTCAAAGCTATGATTGTAAAATTGGGGACCTGGCTATGTGCTACTTAATGTCTCCCGTTTCTACCACAGGGCAGTGAAAGAGCTTTGAGGACCAATACGTTGGATTTTTATTGTGAGCATTACTTTAGACCACGTCTCAGGGTGGTTGGAAGGGACATTGCTTGTCTCGTCTGCCAAGAATCCTTTCATTTGGCCTGGTGGCATGGCTCGGCAATGCATGGGGCTGCTAATTACCGTAACTACCTCCACCTCATCCTCATTCCAGCCTTGAGGGTGAGCGCATGACCCAGGCAGGCAACGTGGTATTTACTGAGTGCCTACAGTATTATTTGTTGAATTAATGTAAGGAATGTTTTAATTCTTAGCTTCACATTTCTTCTCAAAGTGGGTCATGGACGCTATTGGAAGTACGTAGTAGTAGGCGAGGGGCTGCAGTAGCCACAGAATAAATAAACATGCAGCTCTTCTTAGTCCATTGATTAAATGAATTCAATGTATTTTTCTATTAAAAGACAATGGATGTATTATGGAGTAGAATATAAAAATCAAATGACTCTTTAAGATAAAAGACAGGAATTCAAAGGCAGTCCTTGCATGTAGAGTGGATCCTGTCCTTCTCCATTCAGGGTGTCACCCCTGGTGACAGGGTTTGCGAACACAGAGGATGAACGGCGGAGGCCTGAGAGCAGGGGTGGCCACTCCAGCCTGCCTCTGTGGAGCCCGCAGATGCCACTTAGCCTCTCTCAATCGTTTGTTCTCAGCCAAAAAGTGAGTTTATCTCCAGAAGTTTCTCTAAGAGTCTAACATCCCCTCTTTGCTGTGTGAGTTAGTGAATTGCTTGTCAGTAGAAGTGTTTGGGGGTGACTTGATTAATTTATTAGTTATAAGGTTTCAGTGATTAATTTTAGGTCCAATTCTGTGATTCTACTCCGAACCTTAGCCATGTAGAATGCAGTAATTTATGATGGAGATGGACATTTTTTAGAAGGATGGTGTATCTAGATTTTTATAGTAGTTGACGAGTACCCATTTGTTAATGATGTTAATACATATCATATCTATCATGATACTATCATCATGCATATATATCATAATACTATATCACTAATGCTGTATCATTAAGTCAATAATCAAATAACGATTTAAATATTTTAATACTTAATCATATGGGGATATGTGGCAATGTGCTTAAAGCACAAAGGAAGTTGGCTGGGCAAAAACGCAAGCAGGGAAGCTCTCTGGGCATTTGTAGGGAAAAGACGAGGCCTTTTTGTCTTAAACATGTAGAGTTAATATAAAGCTTTGCCTGGCAGAGCCGGAAGAGAGCTGTGACAGAGACATTGAATGCTGGCTAAATGTCCGTGGATTCTCCATACTTCCCAGCCTCCCCTGGGAGTGGGTAGGGCCACATGACAAGTTCTAGCCAATTGACTGAGTGAAAGTGGTATGTGCGTTGCTTCCAAGCTGAGGTGGAAACAAAGCTGTGGAGAAACCCCCTAGCTTTCTTCTCCATCCTGCTGCCAAGACTGTGGAAGTTGTGTTTTGGGTTCCCATAAGATGGGAACCACCAGGATCTTTGAGACTGTGCTTAAAGGAAGCTGCCAGAGCCATGGGCCAGGCCGACTTTGAGTTAAGCTATTGTGTTAAGTCCTTGAGCATTTAGGATTGGTTATTACCAAAGCATAGCTTAGTCTGTCCTGTCTAATTCATGGACTGATGTTTACAGTTCTGTAGATCTTAAAATAAAAACTTGATGATGCCACCTCTTGCCTGAAAGCCACTGATGGTTGCCTGAGTTCTTAGGACAATATCACAATCCTTTCCAAGAAGCTGCCCACCTCCAGGCCTTCTCCTGCACGCTCCTCTTGGTGGCCTCTCACCTGCCCAGCTCTACTTCAGGCCACTCCCCATGGGAAGCCTGGGGGAGGCCTGCCCTCACCCTAACCCCCAGTTGGCTTCCTCTGACCTACTCAATAAGTATTTTCTACGTCTCATTCAGAGGCTTATTCTTATTGTGACTTGAGTGATCATCTGTGCAATATTGCCTGATATTTTCCTACTGTGGAGAACAGAGGCTAAAGCTGCCTTACTCACTGCTGTATCCTCGGAGTCAGGCCCAAGGCTTAGGCACATGCCAACATTCGAGCAAGTAGTTGCAGAGTCAAGAACTGTGAGGATTTTTCTGTACAAGTCGAAGGACTACCGCTCTCTTGTGAGGGGCAGTTCTGGGGCAGCAGGCCAGAGGCAAAGCCCTTTTGCTACATTATTAATTCATTATTAATGACATTACCAACAACAATGATACTAGTAACAGATAAGTTTTTGAACACTTGGCTCAATGCTCAGAGCTTTCATCCTCTCCATAACTCTATCATGTAGGTACCGTTACTAACTCCATTTTATAGATGAAATCACTGGGACATAGTGACTTTAAGTTCACATGGCTAATAACTGGTGGAACTGACACTCTAACATTCCTTAAAATGTTCCTCCTTGGTTCTGAGCCTGGATCCTGGGAGGTCCTCTGCACAGTCCCCCATCTATTCTCTTTGGCAAGAGGAGAGACACCTTGGGAGTGACAGACAGAAGGAGTACCTGTCTAATTCATGGACTGATGAATTAGTCCACGAATTAGACCATCCCCCAGTATGGCAGGGGAATGGACAGGAGGGCCAACCTTCTTGAGGCCCTAGCGATCTTAGGCACTGCGGGATGCTCAGTGAGGGTAGCTGGGGAGGGACATGAGGCTTCACCCCGTCGTCATTTAAGGGTGTGTGAAATGGACTTAGAAGGCATCCGAGATGATTTTTTCATTACAAAGATGGTCTTTGGTGACTTGGAGAAAGGTTTAGTCCAGTACCGAACATGATTTTTCTTTTCTCCTAATTAATTTATTTTCTGCCAAAGAAATTGACCGTGTCCCTTTAAGCAGCACCAACCCCAGAGCAAGGTGCCCCTGGAGGAAACCATGGGATCAATTTTTCAGCCAAGGCCTATGCAGCTTGGCTATACAGGCTTAGGGCTTTTAATTTGCTTATACATAGAGTGGCTTGAGCTCTATACATCACCAAATCAATGCAAATCAGTTTACTTGAAGCTGGTTCAATTTTAAAAGAATTTCATTAACCAGCAATAAAAGGCCTGGTTTAATACGATTACTATAGAATCCCAAGCTCATCAGGAAGGATTCCTTTTCTATAATGATCTTAACATTTATATTATGGCATTTTCTAAGAAAATAAAAAAGGGAAGCAAAAAAGGCATACTAGTGGGAGACACTGAAAATAATGCTTTTATTCTTTAGGAATTCAGTATTAGAACCACCATTACACAAACTTCTTTTCCCAAATGACAAGGACCTCGGGGAGGAAACATGTTTCTTTAAACCTTCATGTGTGGATGCCTGTAGACACACGCCCCTAGACACATGTTCATTGCATTATCTAATCCACACAGAACTGTAACCCCTCCAAGGCGGAAGAGAGCTTAGTGGTGTTTAATACAATCGCTTAATTTTACTGAAGAAACTGACGCCCAGAGACTGTAAATGGTGATCAAAGGTCAACCATCTGGTTAGCAGAGATGAGAGCCTGGAAATCAGGTCTTTGCTCCCCTCTCTGGAACTCCCCACTGGTGGCAAAACCTGGAAGCCCTTACCCCATTCACAGCAGGCGGTGAGAGGCACAGTGGGAAATCACCTTCCTGGAGGTACTTTTCAGAAAAAAAGAAGGGAATCTTGCAATTTTCAACAACATGGATGAGCCTTGAGGACAACATGTTAAAAGAAATAAACCAATCACAGGACAAATACTGCAAGACTCCTCTCCCATGAAGGGATCCAAAGTAATCAGATTCCTAGAATCTAGGAGTGGAACGGTGGTTGCCAAGGGTGCGGCGGATGAGAAACGAGGAGTCGAGAGCCATCCGGCATGAAGTTTCAGTGAAGCACATAGAATAAGCTCTAGAGTTCTGCTTACAACATTGTACCTACAGATGACAGTACTGTACTGTGCCCTCAAACATGTAAGAAAGGAGATCTCATGTTAGGCATTCTTACCACAATAAAATAACATTTAAAATAGATCATAAAGATCCATTTGGAAGTAAGGGATTTATATTTTTACATGGTGAAGCTGGCATCACCTTCGGTGGCTGGGAGAAATGTTTAATCCAGCACTGCTCATGGATTTTCTTTTCTCCTAATTAATTTATTTTCTGCCAAAGGACAAATTAATGTGTCCTTTAAACAGCACAATTCTCAGAGCAAGGTGTCCCTGGAGGGAAGTGTTAAGGAGGGAAGTTCTATTTCATCTCACCAAGATTTCACCCGTGTGCCCACCCCCCACACTAACTCCATCTTCTCCTGGAGGAGTGTTAATCCTGATTTGTAGGAGGCTGTTCCTTCTGAGCCCTGAATGGCTACTGGGTGGGGCTAGTGGCTTTAAAGACCAGCACCCCATCACCATGATCCCCCATGTCCTAGGTCTTGCTGCCATGTAGTAAGCCCACCTATATTCTCTGGGTCAGAGCCAGCCACTTCTGCTTCTATTCTTCCTCTTCTGCTGACCTTATAACTTGGTAGGAAGGGCAACCTGGGTCCACTTTGCCACGTACTCATCCTAGAGTCAGAGGACAGAGAATAGAAGTCCAGGGAAGGAACTTGAGCCTCAGCACCAAGTTCTGATTCAGCTTCCACCAAAGAGCCTACGTTAGGGGATATTGAGATGCTGCCCAGATGCTCAAAAAGCAGCTCTTTTGTTTTATATCTGGTTGGAAACTTAAAGACAAGGAGGAGTGAGAAGCAAAGCCAGGATGGGGATCGACTGTTCCTAGGTTTTCTGACATTAATCTAAGGGCACAAACTCTTGTCCAAAGGGATCCAGAATTATTATTATTATTATTATTATTATTATTATTATTATTATGTGGTCACTAGGTTAGGAAGTTGGTCCTGACATGTGGTCAAGGTTAAAAATCAGTGTGCCTGGAAATAGGGAAGTTTAATTTATATTGGGACGATGTAGGATTTCGCAAGACGTGTAGACTGGCTCCTTTCAAATAGTTCAGTATAGAACTAGACAGCCGGAGTCTTGGCCACTGATGAGCTGATGGGATTCGGGTTGGGTGGGCTCCCAGGGCAACCCGTGCCACCTTTTCCATGTGACAGAGTGATGGTTATAACCATTAACTTGGGAGATGTTCAGATAGTTTGACTCCTGCTCACTGCTTATTAAAGCTGAGGCTTTGGGAGAGATACCTAATAGTCTAATGCCTGGTGGTGACCTTAGAGATTGAGTTATCCAATCATATGCAGTGTGGACACTGGATGAGCCTGGTTATTGTTACTGCTTGGTCACCCTACTAGGGCGTGAGATCTTCATGGGCAGTGTGGTGGTATCCCATTCATCTTTGCACCCCAGATTCCTATTTTGAGCCGAGAGCATAGCGTATGCTCAGTAAAGCCTTTTTGAAGGTGGGGATAGATAGATAAAGAGGACTGGTATCTGCAAAGCAATGTTCATCATGTAACTTGGAAGCTGTATGGGGCTGATGGGTATCTCTTCATCCCCAGGCCTCCCCTCCACTCTGCTCTGGTTTGCTCAGCACCCTCATCCCTTGGGCTCTCCTCACCCTCTGGCTTCCGGTTGGGTTTGGCCAATGGCAGGCACAGCTAGGAGACAGGAGAGTGGAAAAGAGTGAGGTTGGGGTGTTTCTTTCTGCCCCTACCTCGCTTTTCTGTCACAGTTCTGTGGCTCTGGACCTCAATCTCTGTCTGGGAAGCCCCTTCTCACCAGCTGTCAGTAACGTTTTCCTTCCTCGTCCCTCCAGACCGGGACTAAACCCGGCGTCCTGCCATTGCTCATCCCTCGCTGCCTCAGAATCCATTCGGGGTCCCTTTGCCCTGCCCACACCTCTTCAGTCAAAACTCCGTACGTGGAATGGTCTCTGCTGCCAGGACCCTGCCTGACATTCCCGCAAGCCGTTCTTTTAAGAGCATCAACGTACATCAAGAGCTTATCTGTATCAGTTCGTGGCAGCCTTTTAAGAAGAGAAAGCGACCACTGGAAGGATAAGTTGGGTCCTGCTGAGTTAACTTGAAATGTTAGTAATTGTGTTTTGTTATCACAGAGGAAGAAGGGAGAGGGCGTTTGCACGGTAAGAGATTGAGGCAGCAACATGCCCATTTTACAGATGTAGAAAATGAAGCTTTAAAAAGCCACCTGTCCTGTGTCAGGTTAGCTCCTAGCGTCTGGTAGATGGGTCAAGGTGGCATTCCATCTGTTGCTTATAGTTTGTGAGTAGAAAGAAAACCCAATAGGACTTCTTTGTTGAAAGGCCAGTTGGGCCAGAAGAAGCAGATTTGGCACTTCAGGGGTGGAATGAACGTTTTTTTTCTTGAACTCCACTGCACATATCTGGCCACAGTAACATTCTGCTCTGGCAAAGGCTTCTTAAATTCTTCAGGTTAAGAACGAATTTTCCCTGAGACCACCAAGAGGCATGGAAGAGGACGGCCACTCTTTTCTGCTCGAAACGCTCTGAAAGGGTCTTGGGATGCCAGCAGCATTCTAAAATATGGGGCAAAAGACGTCGGTGTCGGAGAGCTCAGCCTCAAGCAGCCGTGGAAGCCGCAGAAAACAGGGTCTGATTCAGAGCAGATGTCCGAGGCTGCCAGAGGCCGTCTGTCCTCGGCTCACTCAGCCCTTCTGTTGTGTCTGCCTCTGTTTGCCGCCTCAGCCCCAGTGGCCTGGGCTGGCGCTGCTCTATTTTTAGTTCACATTTCACCTTTCTGTCTGTGAGGTGCTTTTCCCAGCTTAGGAAAACACACTGCAGCCACAGGCACAGGCCCCTGTGACCTCGGTGGAGGGGAGAGGCTCCCACTTGGAGCCAAGCAGGGCTCCTTCTGGGGGTCTCAGAGGAAGGCTCTCATGGCCCGTGAATTCTTCCAGGTTGCTTAGTGGCATTGGCTGTCTTGAGACTCCAGGACTTCACCCTGACCTCAAAGGAGAACACAGGGCGAGGGGCCCCTGGATTGAGTAAGTACAGCTTAGGCTCGGTGGAGGAAGGCAGCCCGAGGTTTTCTGGCCCCTTGTGCAGGATCTATATGGGGCCTTTGAAAGTGCAACTTCCCTTACATCTTCTTCATTCTTGTTATTAAAAAAATTAATGTTGATTTATTTATTGAGAGAGAGAGAGAGAGAGAAAGACATGGGGCAGAGAGTGAGGAGAGAGAGAGAATCCCAAACAGACTCTGCCCTGTCAGCACAGAGCCTGGTGTGGGGCTCAACCCCACTAACCGTGAGATCACGACCTGGGCTGAAATCGAGAGTCAGATGCTCAGTGGACTGAGCCATCCAGGCTCCCCACATCGTCTTCATTCCTGATGTTCTCAACCAGGAGAGCGGAGGGAAACATGCATTAAATTTCTCTTATTTATTGTTGTTAGTGGTAATAATGTATGCTAATTAGGAAAAGTTTTGAAAATATAGAAATATAGAAGGAATAAAGAGAATTTAACCCATTTGCTACCACCTGGGGACAATCACTATTAATGCATCAGTATACTTCTAATCCTTTTGAATTACATATTATTTTTACATAGTTGTAATAAGATGGTAAATACAAAATTGCACAGAATAGTTGTTAAAAGCCTGTTTTCCACCCCTGATTATAGAGGTAAAGGCATATTGTATATACAATTTAGAAAATGTGAAAAAGAAGGGCTGCCTGGGTGGCTCAGTTGGTTAAGCATCCTCGACTTCGGCTCAGGTCACGATCTCACAGTTTACGAGTTCAAGCCCCACATCAGGCTCTGTGCTGACAGCTCAGGGCCTGGAACCTGCTTCGGATTCTGTGTCTCCCTCTCTCTCTGCCCTTCCCCAGGTCATGCTGCGTCTCTCTCTCTCTCAAAAATAAATAAACATTTTAAAAATTGGGAAAAAAAAGTAAAAAAGAAAAAGATTTCCAATATCTTATCACCTGTGGATAATCTCTGTTAATTTATTGGCATGTGTCCTGACAGCCTTTTTGTTTTTCCCTATGCATTTTAAAATATAATCAAGATCATTTTGCCTATTTGATTTTTAAGCATAGGTTCCAGAAGGAAGATGATATCTGCTATTTAAAGACCAATGATTTGGTTAATTAAACAAATAACTTTTAAAGATGTAAAATGACTTCAGTTCTCAGACAATAAGCATCAGGTCAACTGTCGTGCTACACAAAGCTGCTTTTAAGCGTTTATTTGAACAGTTCTCCTGCCAAAGTGCTGCAAGGCGTGTAAAATGCTTTAGTGTTGTTAGCAAGTGCTAGAACGGAATGGCACCCACGGTCATCGGATGCAACAAGCATTCCGAACAAAGTGAAGGATTATGGCATCAGAAACACAATTCCTGTTAATGGAAAGAAGAGGGACCTTCAGCAGGGCCAAGTTTCAGATCTCGTTTTCAGAATCTGCCTACGATGCATCATCCAAATGGCTGCCTGGGTTTGGTATCCAAACTTAGTAGAGGAAAAATGAAGTTAATTCAGTTAATCTCTTGGTTAGTGTATGGTATGTCTCCAACCGTTGTACTCAGTAAGGATCCATGGACATTGTATAACTGGAATGACTTTGGTCTGGCTTCTCATGTGGAAGATAGTTGGTGTGGGTTCTACATTCTTGACTCAGCACCTTCCCTCCTCAGACTTTGTAGGGACATTTTATATTCTGACCTCCAGTATTGCAGAGCTGCCTGAGGCCAGCTTGGTCTTTATTCCTTCACACATAACATATTCATAGGACTTTTTTCTTTACTTTCTTATTTTTTGGAAATTTTCTCTATTGTTAAAATTAAAATATTTTTTCAAAAATATATAGGCATGCCCCTGTTTTCACTGATGTTAGACTAGAAGGTGGTGACCCTTTCATACTGAACAACCAAGCAGCTAATTTCTCCCAGGGAGTCTTAAAAGCTGTGCCTTAATGAAAGTGTTGCCACAATCTTGTTCTGCCTTAGACGTCGACGACAGTGTTGATTATCCATTTTCTGTCCTCCGTATTTCTCATCTGTTTTTCCCTTTTCACCTCTCTGTCTTGGTCCTTGTTACTTCTGGGGGAGTTTCTCAGGTTTGCTGTTCACATAGTGGTCCTGTTGTCTGTGGTGCTGATTACACTCTCAGCCGCCTGCAATGACGATCGTAATTCTGTTATCGCAGTCTGAGTCTCTGTTCTTTTCTCTATATCTTTCTGTTTAGTTCTCATCTTATTGTCTCCTTATCTCAGCCTATGTCTTCCTAATTTACAGATGGATACTGTACTCAGACAAAGCACTCACTGAAAAATTTCCTCTTGTTCAGGTAGCAGATTCTTTTTAGAGGTAGGCTCTTCCTCTTCGTGTTCTATGTGACCTTTCCTTTTCCTTGGTCTCGACTATTTTTTTATTGTTTCCCATAATCTATGTTCACATGTAGTCACCCTTAGTCACAGGAAAATCTAGCCAGACTCAGTGTTTCACATCAAACACGCGGCGTGCATTTGCCTTGAGGTAGATTTCTGTTCCTTTGGGTGATGTGGAGTCTCCTTACCTCATCGACACGCAGTGGGCAGCCGATGTCCACTCTTAGTAGTCCAAATCCCAGTATCTCGATTCAAGAGGGCTCGGTCACTGTCAGCCTTGCTTTTAGTAGGACTGTCAGTTCTGACCTTCTCCTGTATGCCCACACAATTCAGGAGAAATTGAGGGAGGCTATTTAATATGCCCTTATTATGGAAATTATTCAAGGCAGAAGAAGTTATTATGTGCCTAAGTCTTTGGAGGTAATTGTATATAATCTCATTGAGTTCTTCCAAGTTGATTATCCCTCATTTACAGATAAAGAAATATGTTTCACCTTGAGATGAGGTGTCAGGAGGAGTATCCAGCTTTTTGACCTGTAGCAACATCACAAATGAAATGTCTCACAACTCAAAAGTATTTGCCAAAAAAAAAAAAAAAGAAAAGAAAAGAAAAGAAAAAAAAATCTAAGCTGATCTTTCATTATAAGGCACTTTTATAGGAAAATAAGAAGATGTTTTCACCAATTAGTTGTCTAGAAACACAGAAAAAAGTACAAAATGAGCTGTGGGCTAAGTAACACAGCTATTACAGATGGTGAGATAGGAATTCCTTTTAATCTAGATTTAACAGAGCCCTTTAGTCCTTTAAAGAAAATTAAATTAGTGTAATGGAAAAAAAATTAGAGTTCAAAGTCAGATCTATTGTGCAGATGCCTGGCCTTTCTAGTGTGCAGTCACATGACTTACTTTTTAAGAATGATGATGATGATGATGACGATGATGATGATGATGAGAGTTTAGAGTCAGAGACCTGAGAGATACGTATTTAGTTTTTAACAGAAATTTTCAGTATGTTTACTCTTAGCACCATGGTTCAGTACTGCAACTGGGCTGGGATTCAAATACTGGAAGTTTCTGAGCCTGGCCCTATAACCTGGGCTGCGAGGGGAGACTCTAGGAAAGCTGAGCCAGCAGGAAGACTCCGCTAATGTGAGATAATGCACTCTGGGGCCTCTCCTCCAGGAGCAGGTCACTAGCAGCACCACGCTTGTCCCCAAAGACCTGCTGTGCAAGCTGTTTGGCATCCGTGCCCAGATGACGAGGGGTTGTGGGTGCAGGGTTTTCACGCAACCCTGCGGGCGCTGGCTGCCTGAACTCCCTGACGTGAAGTGCTAATGCAGCATGGCAGGGGAGGGAGCCGGGGCATCCTTTTATCTGGGGGTTGCACCCTGAAAGCTGCTGGCTGCCCTGGGGAAGAGGTATGAGGTCAAGCTAAGAAGATACTTAGTAGACTTAAGGGGATGGGCAGAAAATTGGATTTCTACAGGGAAAGCAACTATTTATGAACAATGTCAAGGCTCTGTGTTTCCTTTGTGGGTGTTTTCTGGTATCCAGGAAGGAGAAAAATTGCAGAGCAAGGAAGCTCATCTCTTTGCGTCCTATCTCACCTTGTCATCTTCCTCCTTAATGGGAAAAACCCTCATCAAAGCATAGCTAGCTTTGGGTTTCCTGGAAGGATGATTTCCCTTCCTGGAAAGTGCTGGCGACCCACTTTCCCAAGTTCGTAGACATTGGGGTCTGACAGTCGATTTTACTATGTAGTTATTGGAGCTAAGGAAGGGATAGACTTCATTTGACTATACGTTATTTAGCATTCATCATACTATGATAAAAGTTGATATTAATTTATTTCATCTGGTAAAAGCGTTAACCATTCGTGATGCTGTGTATAAAGATTTAAAAAAAAACAGGGGCCCCTGGGTCGCTCAGTTGGTTAAGCATTTGACTCTTGATTTCGGCTCAGGTCATGATCTCAAGGTCAAGAGATTGAGCCCGTGTCAGGCTCTGCGCTCACAGTGCGGGGATTCTCTCTCCCTTTCCTTCTGCTCCTCACCTGTTCGTTCTCCCTCTCTCTCTTATCTCTCTTAAAATAAGTAAATAAATAAAACAAAACAAAAAGAAACAACAATGTCTTATTTGTAACTCAGCACAAGCTCCTATATTCTAGGATACTCTGTTACAAGGAGATTGCATTACCTATGAGATACAAATGCTTAAGAATAGGGACTGGTGGTTGATTTCAAAGCTGGGTGGGAGATCCAGGGACCAGACGAAGCAGTCTTGCCCTGCCCCAGGGCTCCTACAGGAGACAGGACCTGCAGGTTGCCAGGTGTGCAGATGCCATACTGATCTATGTGTTCATCCTCCCCTGGCGACCTTTGTCATAGTAAACACCCTTCCAGCTGGTTATCTGCCCAGCCTGGTTCAGGCCCATGAGCCAAATCCCAGGGGAAGTGAATGAGAAGGAAATTTGGCTATTAAGAGCGGTGAAGAGAGTCGAGTTCTAATTCCTGTGGCTCTGTCTCTGACCTGTTAGGCAGACTTTGTGAATCTCAGTTTTCTCTGTTGTAAAGCAGAGGCATTAAATCAAATCCTTAAAGGAGCCTGTATGAGCTGGTGTTTGGGCAAGTGGAAAAGCATCACATGAACACAGGTCTACTCCCTGATTTCAGTCTCTTAGCTGGAACCCAACACAGACTTCTTCCAGAGTCTCCAGGCAGCCTCACCAGCCGGTTGCAGGGGATAGGATGGGGTTGGGGTGGGCAGGCTTTGGGAGTTGCAAGGTCAGTGCACGTGACTAGTTCTAACGTGCTGAATGAAGATCTAGGTCTTTATATTCCATTCTGCTTCTCTGCAGGATGGGGACCCAGGCTTGTGGAGGGTCCCACTGGGGTGCAGGGTGGGCTGGCTGCCCACAGGTGTAGTACACACATTGGATGCAGAGTAAGGAGCTGGGGTACATGGCCCCAAACTGGATCATTCATCCAGAGAGGGAGGATAAGGAACAAGAGCCAAAGACAGAATTAAATGGGACCAAGAATGCTGTGGAGCTTAGGAGCACTACATGGAGAGATGCCTGGAGCAGTCCCAAGAGAGAGAGGGGGGAGCATGGAGAGAGGAGAATGAGTGGGGGAGGGTCAGAGAGAAAGAAAGAGAGAGAATCCTAAGCCAGCTCCATGCTGTTTGTGAGGAGCCTGATGCAGGGCTTGGTCCCATGAACCGTGAGATCATGACCTGAGCTGAAATCAGGAGTCGGATGCTAAACTGACTGAGCCACCCAGGCGCCCCTCATAGTGCTTTTTAATGGCATTCTTATGTGGTAGCATGTAGGCAATTATGGGGGTTGAAACTATCCAGTGATATAATCCAGAGACATGGAGACTGTTGCCGTCTCTGTTTTCAGCATGTACTTGATACCAGAGTCAGAATTCTCCAGTTTTAAAACGTTCATGTCCCGACTACTCAGGCTTCACCAGCCAAGGAGTACAGAGGCGGTTGCATTATACTGGCCCCGTGAAGGCTATAAGCTCCAAGCAGCTTATCTGCAAATGTTTCCATCTTCGGAAGACTTTCCCTCCCTGACCCCCATTTTTTATTAGAAACCTCGAGGGGTGCTGCATGTGTTCTGAGGCTCTGTTCTGGTCACTGCCCGCTACTGTTCAGTGTCAGTGAACATAGGTGTCCCTCTGGGATGACCTTTAGCCAGTTGCCCAAGCTGCCAGCCAGGGGCAGGTTGCTGGAGACCCTCTGCACCCCGGTGCTGGGGAGCTGGGCCTCTCTGAGTCTCATTGCCAAGGGAACCTCATCACTCTTGGGGCTGCTTTAGCTGGGCGGCCTACACTCTGGTCTGTCTTTGGGCTGATGCACTTGGAATCCAAGTTGCTCTCCTGGAAGGGAGAACACTACCCACTCCAACCCTTCCCTTACTATTAAAATCAGCTAAGGTCAGACAAAGCCGCTTGCGCCCTAAGTGAGACTGCTCTTTTATTGTTTGTTTAGTTTCTATTTGAGTATAGTCGACACACAATGTTGCATTAGTTTCAGGTGTCCATCAGTACGTTATGCTACGTTTGTCACCAGTGTGGTAACATCTGTCCCAATACATCGCTATTACAACATCATTGACTATATTCCTATGCGAGCTTTTATTCCTGTGACTTACTCATTCCATAACTAGAAGCCTGTATCTCCCATTCCCCTTCCCCTATTTTGCCCAACCTCCCCCACCCCTTCCCTCTGGCAACCATCAGCTGTTCTTTGCCTTTATAGGTCTGATTCTGTTTTTGATTTGCTTATTCATTTGTTGTGTTTTATTCTTTTTTCGTTTTTAGATTCTACTTATGAGTGAAATCATATAGTATTTGGCTTTCTCAGTCTGGCTTATTTCTCTTAGCATAATACTTTCTAGGTCCATCCATGTTGGTGAGACTGATCTTTTAATTCCCACACTCAGGGGACACCCCAGGACACACACCTGCCAAATAAGTGACCCGGACAGCATGGGATTTGGTATCCTTCTGTACCCAGAATCCCTCTCCTCACATGGGGGCCTCACAGCGTGAGCTGGGCCACAGGGTCTGATTCCTTTGTCCCTTGTGGTGGAATTTCCGCTGCAGGGATTTTGTTATCCCTGCCACGATCCGCCTTCCATGGGGCAACCCCAGTCTGTCAGACATGTCCATAGGCATTTCCACCAGAATTCTGACAAGGTTCGCATTCGTTATTTTATTTTTAATTTTTATATTTTTCAAGGAGGTGTTCAGCACGTGTGTAAGTCAGAGATGTAACCAATCCACGGGGTAGATCACCTGACACATCAGTGGGAACATCATGGTCCCACGAGGCCAGGCCATGGGGACACTGAGGGAAATAACAGGGGGTCCCCAGCATTGAGGGAGGAGATTGGACTGGGTTTGAGGAAAATCAGAGAGTAGTGCTGAGAAGTCTGCTCTGCTCATGTCCTAATCTTGGCCCTCTCACTTACCAGCTGTGTGACCTTGGGCTAGTCACTTAGCCCTTTCTGTGCCTCAGATTCTTCCTTTACAAAAGAGGGAAGACAACAGCATCTATTCTGTGGGGTTATTGTGATGATTACACGACTTACATATATCAGTCTATGGGTCGGGCAGGTTACACACATGCCTGCTCCTATTACTGAGTTTTGAAGTCATCAAACACAACCCAACTCACTAAATACGAAGATGCCCAGGCCAGGCAGAGCAAACCTCTCAATCGGTAACCCCTAGAGGACTCCAGGATGTTCTGGCTGTCCAGTGACGTAGCAGACAAGCGGCACTGACCCACGGCATTCCTCTGGTGTGAATTAGGACCAGGATTCCTACCAGGCCCGAAGCCCCACTCTCGGACCATTTTTTTCCACCACCTGAATGACTTGGACTCACAAAAACCGCTCCCACCAGGAAATCAAGACGCCAAGTCCTGGTGGGAAAACAGCAAATTGTCCAATGGGCATTTGGAGCATTTGACCTTCTGACTTCTAATTATTTTTCCTGTTATTTATACAGCTGAGTCAGAGGTTCCAGGAGAGTGAGGCAATTCCAGGGGGACTTGGGGGAGGGGGAAGAGTTAGGGAGTGAGGAAGCAAGAAGGAATTGGACAGAATGTTTTTGCCGGGAGTAATCAATCGATTCAGCCGTTTTGGCACCGAAATGTCAATTTACTGGACATCTCATATGGACTTTCCAGCACCTTTATAAAAGAATGTCTTGTCCATAGCACTTTGGCATTTTTTATTCCTGGGTTTAGCCAAAATCTAAAAGTTTAAAGATATAGGAAAGTAGGGAGATCACAAGGGGTTGAATCTATGATTGCAAGCTCTGGATTCAAATCGTCTCCCACTTTTTTTTTTTTATGTCATCGTCAGATACACCAGGCGAAATTTGTTCATATGGACTGGGAGTCGACTTAAAGGTTGCGACTGGCCCTTTCTGCCCGAAAATGTGCAGCAGTCCTCCTTTCGTTAAGAGGAGCTTCACTCACTTTCTTTATTTCTTCCTAAGATCTCCTGCGCTATTGCTCTGAGGATTTTTTAATTAGAAAAACCCTTTGCCTGGCAGTTTGAGAGCTCATTCCATAGTTTACTACAGTGTTGGCGGACATTTTGCATCTACTGTTTTAAAGTAGCAGGGTTTGCCTTTCAAGTGGTTCTTCATACCACCAATGACGTTCAAGTGTTCTTCACGTCCCCTTGCAGGAGAACCGATTTTTACTAAGCATCTACTATGTTTCTGCGCCGCCGTTTGGAAGTTTATGGGAGTCATTCTATTGGAAAGAACACCGTACAGTAAATTTTGTTCCCTTCATTTTCCTCTCAAGGAAACAGAGGTTCGGAGAGATCAGGTAACTTGCTCAAGGCCACACAGAAAGTGGAAGAGGCAGGATTCCGATGTAGACTTGCTGTGTCCCTGCTCACAACTGATTCTGCTCCCTCCTTGACGAGAAGTCCTCTAACTGCCCTTTCCAACAGAATGCCTGCCACTCACTAATTTCGAGTGCCCTCCCTCCTTTCCTGCCACCACCCTGGTCCCGGGCTTTCCCACCTACAGCCAGGATCTGGTAGTAGGCCCCTCCCTCATCTCCCAGCTTCTTCCTTTGCCCTCCCTCCAATATATTCCCCACTCAGCAGCCAGAGTGAGCCTCTTTTCAACATTTTTATTATGAAAAACACCACATGTACAAGAAATGGATTCTAGGGGGCGCCTGAGTGGCTCAGTTGTTTAAGTGTCTGACTTTGGCTCAGGTCATGATCTCACGGTTTGTGAGTTCGAGCCCCACATCTGCTGTCAGTACAGAGCCCACTTAGGACCCTCTGTCCCCCTCTCTCTCTGCCCCTCCCCTACTCTTGCTCTCTCTTTCTCAAAAATGAATAAACATTTTTTTAAAATAAGAAATGAATTTTACAGTGAGCATCTGTATATCCACCCTAGATTCAGCCATGAACGTGTTACTGCACTTATCCCAGATCTGTCCACCTACTTGTCCCTCTACCCATCCCTCAGTCCATCTTATTTTGTGATGCACGTCATAGTAAGGAGAGTAAGTTGTAGACATCAGTACTCTTCCCTCTGAATGTGTTACATGTGAACAGAAGAGATATTTTTTTTTTAAATGAGAGGGAGGCCATCTCATTCTCCTGCTCACAATCCCCAGGGCTTTCGGAACCCTTGGAATAAAAGCTCAGCCCTTGCCTTCGAGTACAAGGTCCTGCAGCGTCCGATCCCTCATCCCTTCTGCCTCACTTAGCTCCAGCCATCGCAGCCGTCTTTCTGCTCCTCAATTGTGGCAAGAACTCCGCTCCCTTAGAGCCTTGCCCTTTGCTGCCCTGCTATGTCTTCTTAGAGAAGCCTTTCCTGATCCCCTCATCTGAGAGAATCCCCCTGAACTCCTCTTCATCCATATGACCGTGCTTTATTTTTCTTTACATCATTCATCACCCCCTGACAAGATTTCACACATTGTTTCTGCCGTGTCTCCCTGACTCGAATGCAGGCTTGGTGAAGGTGTAGGTTTGTCTTATTCACTGTCGTCTGGCCAGGGCCTAGTGATGCATAATAAATACTTGTTGAATAAACGGATGGATGATGGAAGGAAGAATAGAAGGAAGGAAGAAAGGAAAAAGGAGAAGGCGGAAAGGGATTGGAGGAGAGAAAGGAAGCGAAGAGGAAAAAGGAAGCAGGGAAAGAAGGTGGCAGAATGGAAGGAAGGGTTGATTTCCTGCTGGAGACCTTGTGTCTTTTCAGACATCGCCTGGTGTCACCTCACTGAAGGGAAAAGGGTCTTCGTCCGTGTGGCTCCTTGCTGAAGGCTGTCCCCAGAATCCAGATCTTAATGAAATGTGCAAAGCAGTGCTGGGCGGGTTGGGAGCAAGGCAGGTTGGCAGCGCCCCATGGGCCCGTTTCCTGCTGCCCTGTGCCATATGCCTCTTATGGCAAAGCCTCGTCTTTTGACTTGACTTCTGAGGGATTTGTTAGGGGAGATCTGGGGAGGTGCACAGGACAGGAAACAATTCCAGTTCAGAGTCTTGAATTTCTTCTCCTTTGATTCACAGCGTGGGAAAGTACTGCCTCTGAAAAACTCTGGAGTATCACAGATAATATTTCAGTGCCGTTTAACCCAGGGACTCCCCAGGTCCTTCTCTTCTGTGGGTTTTTATAGGTTTTCTATCATCGCAATAAGCCCAAATCTCCTTGGCCCTTCGCTCTTGCTGCACACAGGTCCTCCGCACCTGCTCAAAGTCTTGTCCAGTTTGTTCTCAGAATTTCACGGCAGTGTCCAGCTAGGCAACCAAGCACATTCTTGGAGTGACCAATTGTTGCTGCTCTTGCATTTGTATGGGGCAGGGGTGGGAAGGTAGGGTGAGAATTTAATGTTTAAGGAAAAGTCTCCAATGGGTCTTTGATGGAAAAATGAGCATCGCTGGATATGTGGATACGTATTGTTTTGTACTGCCTTTAGCTTAATTTCCATTGGTGAGAATGCCATGACCATGTCAGAGCAGAGGCCTCCGAGGGTCTTCATCTGGCTTTGACCTTGGGACTGCCAGAGGGAGTTTGTCTTCTCTTCTGTCCTGTTCCATGTGCCCTCATGGTGCCCGCTGTCCACAAAGCCACAGAAAGTGGGGCCATGTCTCTGTGGCTGCTGCAGGAGCTCCTATAAGAACAGTAGCGTTTGTGCACAGGCCCTCTTTCCTTGGGCTCAAAAAGCTGCCCCCATCAAGGTGCCATATTTGAGCTGTGTGCCCCGGAACCTTCCCTGGGTTCTGTACTGGTGTGAAGGATTGCCCTGGTCCCCTACGTGGAGCCACACTTTGTCACTGACTAAAGCTGCTTGTGGCCCCTTATCTTACTCAGTCTCTAATACAAGGTCCCTAGCCTTGTATTCACAGGGCTCGCACACAGTTCTGTGGGTCCTCACTGTCACCTGCCCCAAGCCCTGTGATCATGGGATGCCCCAACTTCAACCTGGGCCACTCCTACCCTTGTGTAGACGAATTCACATCAGGAGAGGCCATGGGTTGGTCTGGAGCCTTGAAGCTGCTATTGTGTTTGAACTTGGTTGTTCTGGTGGTGGGGCTCCTGATTCCTCCCATTCTTGACTGCATGACTGGTGGGCCAGTTGTGTGTGTTCTGGGAGAAACTCCTCAAGGCCTGGCCTCCACATGACTCTGCCAGACCTCCTGATGCTTTTGTCCTCACGTAATGCCTTGTTTTCAGTCTTTCTGGCTAGAGTGGTTTCTACTTCCTGCTTGGAGCCCTCACTGATATGGTATGTCTGTTCCATTTCATTCCTCCAATATCTCTGAGGTAGGCATTTATATCTTGCTTCCAGATGTGTGCCAAATAGGATACAGACATGGGCCATATGTGACAGAATCTGGCTTTGAATTCAGTTTCCAGAGGCTTCGTTTTTAACACTGTATTGCTTTGCCTCACCTGAACAGAAAAGAGTGGGGAGAAAAAAAATAATGCTGGGGCATAAGGTTCTAGAAAGAAGCCCTTAATGTCATCCCTTCCTTCTCTTCCTAGTGCCAGTCTTTCCTCCTCACCAGACTCCAACATGACCAGATTTTCTGAAAGGATGTGTATATCCTGGCTGTCAAATCCATTCCCCTCCTGGTACTCACGGAGGGTAAACAGAGTTTCTAGCATCCTGCAAAGTGCTAGAAAACTGAACTGCTTGAGGAAATTCTACTCCGCCTCTATGGCTCCATTCACGAGTATCCTTTGCTTATCGTGCAGGCTCGGATAACTGGCTCATCCGGTGAAATCCCATGGTCCTCTAGGTCACTCGTTCATATATTTTCAGCAAAATTTGCCTTATGGTATGGTTACTTGTATGCATCTCATACCTCCTCTACCAGACTAAAACTACATCTCATCTTTGTATTCCCCATTTGCTTACCAATGCATAGAGCCAAGGCCCTTTGTGCAGCCCTGAGATCCGAAATGATGAATAGGATACAGCCTTCGGAGTCAAGGAGCTACTGGTCTGGCGGGGACAGGTTGTATGATACAACCGAAGTATGATAATAGAGAGACGCAGAAGGGGCTGAGGCAGGGGCGAGGCACCGAGGAAACCTCGTGGCTCAGAAACGGCTCTCTAGAGGAGGTGATTGTGAGCTGTTTTGAAGTCTGGAGAGGAGTTTTCCAGACAAGGTAGGGGAGGGCATTTCAGGTGCAAAGGGAGAGCATGGGCCTCATGGAATTTGAGGTGGCCAGAGCTCAGGATGTGTAGGAGAAGCATGGAGCGAGGGGGCAGGAGTTAAGTTAGGAAGGGGTAGGCCAGGAAGGGTTCACGAAATGCTTGGCGCAGAATAGGTGCTACAGAAATGATTTCCGCATGAGAAAATACATTATCGCTACTGTTTTGCAAGGCAAATGGAGGTTTTTGTTCTGCGGACTGCCTGAGCTCTGCTTTAGTTCAGAACTCTCTTTCCTGGCCTGTTTGAACCATCCATCATGGTGAGAGCATGTCCACGACTGCCGGGGGAGGGTGTCATGGGGCAGAGCCAGAGGAGCGGCGGGCCTCACACGAAGCCTCCAGCAGACAGCCAAGCTGCTTTTTAATTAGGGCTCCTTCGATCACTCTTGCCCAGTATTCAGTCTGCGGGTCTTGATTGGCTGTTACGGAGCTGTTTTCTTTCCTAACTTTTGTCAAAGCCCATGTTTTTATTAAAGCGTCTGAAATTGTTTTCGCCCTCCAACTTTGGTCTCTTCCCATTGTCCTTTATCATCCCCGAGAGGAGGCTGAGCTGTGCTCCCTGCCCTGAGCTCAGAAACGTGGGCTATGGGTGGCCCCCCACAGCCCCCTTGGTGGGCGGCAGGGCCCCCTGGGCTCCCTGGTGCTCACCACTGCCTCACCGTCAGGGCCTCCACAAGGGCAGGCAGCCCACGTGGGGCCGAGATGGCCTTTATATTTTGCAGTGGCCCAGTTTTTATTTTCTTCTGTGCGATTAGGAACCCCAATATCTCTGCCTGTCCAGAGGCGGAAAGAGCAGTGAGTTTGCATCTTACCACCAGTGCATACTCTGTGTGTGACCTTGAGCAAGTTATATAGCCTATTCAGTTATTCAGCCAAGTCTCAGTACTCCTGTCTGTAATGGGACTTACCGTGCAGGGTCGTTGGGTGGATTAGATGTAGAACTCGACATACCGGGGAGCACACGGTCCAGTGCATCACACCGCCTCGCGCTTGCTGCGTGGTCTCGTGCAAAGTACTTGACCTCTTGCGTCTCAGTTTCCTTATCTGTAACATGGAAATTATAATCATTCATCTGCTTCATAGTGTTGTGGTGGAGATTAAATAAAGTATGTGAAGTGCTCGGAGGGGTGCCTGGTACGCTGTAAGTGCCGCGCGAGGCTCAGCGTAAAGTTTCTCTACTGTCGCACAGCCCGCACGTAGTCCTCTTACTCTACACCTTCTGCCGAGAGGGAAACTAGGCGCGGAAAAGTTAAGTAACTAGCTAGAGATTCTTGACTCTCCATCAGCGTTGTCCAATAGAACTTTCTGGGACGGTGGAAATGTTCTGTGATCTATGCCATCCAATATGTGTGGCTCTTGAGAACTTGAGAGTGCGGTAGGCAGTCTGCCGCCAGAATGCCCCCACCGAAGATGCCCACATCCAATCCCCAGACCCTGCGATTATGTTTCATTGCATGACAAAAGGGATTTGTAGACATGGTTAAGGTAAGGATTTTGAGATAGGAAGCTTATCCTGGATTATCTGGGCAGACCCAGTATAGTCCCAGGAGTCCTTGTAAGTGAGAGCCAGAGAGAGCGAGATCCGAAGGTGTCACACTGCTAGTTTGAAGATGGAGGAAGGGACCATGAGTCAAAGAATGTAGGCATCCCCTATAAACTGGGAAAGGAAAGGAAATGCATTCTCCCCTGGAGACTTCAGAAGGAGTGCAGCCCTGCTAATACCTTGAGTTCAGTCCAGTTTGACCCATTTTGAGCTTCTGTCCCCAGAACTGTAAGATAATAAACCTACGTGGTTTTAAGCTACTAAATTTGTGGTAATTTGTTACAATAGGAAACCAATACACTCATGAGCTGAATTTTTCATTTTGTTTAATTTTACTTAGGTTACTTGGTAGAAATTAACATATAAATAGCCACATTTGGCTAGTGGCTACCACGCGGGATAGTGCAGTTGTAGAGGTTTGATAAAAAGCACTTCAGTCTGGAACTGCTTTTCAGACTCAATTTTTGCTCCTATCTGTTCATTCATCCATCTGGTGCTGTAAACATCGGAATGATAGTGAGTGGTGGGATTGCTAATACTTTGTTCAGGATTCGTTCTTGGTAGGGTTTCGTCCGTTCCATCTAGTTTATCCAATTCGTTGGCATACAGTTGTTCATATTTTGCTTATAGTCTTTTTCATTTCTTAACATCAGTAGTATGTCCTGTCTTTCATTCTGATCTTAGTCATTTGAGTCTTCTTTCTTTTTTCTTAGTCACTGTAGCTAATGGTTTGTCAATTTTACTGATATTTTCAAAGAGACAACTTTTGGTTTTGTTGATTTTCTCTTTTGTTTCTCTATTTTCTATTTTATTGATCACTGCTCTAATCTTTACTATTTCTTTTCTTATGCTAGCTTTTGGTTTTGTTTGTTCTTTTTTTCTTTTTTTTCCTTTTAGTTCTTTGTATAAGACGAGGCTTTAGATCTGAGATCTTTCTTCTTTTCTCGTGTAAGTGTTTGCAGGTATAAATTCCCCCTCCCCGCCCCAGTTTTTGTTACATTTTTTAAGTTTCAGTAGGTGGTGTTTCATTTTAATTTATCTCAAGGTATTTTCTAATTTCCCTTATGATTTCTCCTTTGACCCATTTGTTGTTTAGAGTGTATTTCTAATGTCCAGACATTTGTGAGTTTTCCAATTTTCCTTCTGCTGTTGATTTTTTGTTCTTGTTGAAATGCTTATTTTATTCAAGTATCATTTTAAAATCTCCTTCGGTTCTTGGTGCTTTGTTTTAGCTCTTTGAGGATGCTTAAAGACAGTTTTTAAAAAAGTCTTTGTCTACAAGTCTAATGTCTATGTTTCCTCAGGGAAACATATACCTTATTTTATTTTTATTTAATTTATTTTTTGTTGGAAATTGGGTATTTGAAAATAGTCACTGGGGTGCCTGGCTGGCTCAGTGGGTAAAGCATGTGACTCTTGATCTCAGGGTTGTGAGTTTGAGCCCCATATTGGGTATAGAGATTACTTAAAAATAAATCTTTAAAAAAATGAAGGAAAATAGTCACTTCTAGTCTTTGCCGATTGGCTATGTGCTGAGACATTCCTCCACTTACTAGCAGAACATACTTTAAGTCTTAGAATCAACCCAAGGTGAAGGTTTAAGATCTTTACAAATCTCTTCTGACCATATGTCTTATCTGGACCTATCTGTGGCTTTTTTAATTCCTCTGTATACACAGGGAATTGAATGTTTTTGAACATCTTGATTTCCCAAAGAGCTTCTCTCAAAGCCGTAGATGTTTTATTGTATGCCTCCATTTGTTTTTTTAATGTTTGTTTATTTATTGAAAGAGAGAGAAAGAGGCAGAGAGAGAGAGAGGGAGAGAGAGAATTTGAAGTAGGTTCCACACTTAGTGTGGAGCCTGGACACAGGGCCCAATCTCACAACTGTGAGATCATGACCTGAGCCAAAATCGAGAGTCAGACGGTTAACCGACTGAGCCCCCCAGGGGCACTTGTGTGCCTTCATTTGTAATCTCTTAGTGACCTGCGAGGCAGGCAGAACAGAGACCGGGCCTTGAGGCAGCTCCCAAGCAGGTTGTAACACTGCAAATCAAGTCTGCTCTGATCCCTCTGGTTCAAGTGAGGGAATTGGAAGCTGGGTTACTACCTCCTTCAGACCAAGACTTTTCCACACTGGGGAGGGGAGGGGACAAGGATCAGTAAACATGTCACTAAATCTACCATTTTGAATACAGATTTTCTGGATCAGAGATTTGTTTGGCTGCTGTCAACCTTTGACGATTTTCCAGAACTTCTATAAAGTTACTTTAGCTCGTCACTAGTTGTTCTTAAAAACATTTCTATGAGGAAATGAGAGCCTGGAACTTCCTAGTATGCCGTTTTTCTACTGACATTTAATTTTCTTGTCGATAACCTGTATTTACAAGTTTTATATAAAGAACAACTGTTTCTTTGATAATAAGAAAAGGTAAGGATTATTAAGAAAGAGACAAGATCTCATGAGCAATCTTGCAATAGCAACAGAGATATAAACTCCATAATAATCAAAAAATACAAACTACATAATAAACTTAATCGTAAGTGCTTGTGAGCTCAGTGGAACCACATTTTACGTAGGAGTGAGACCACCAACTGAGCTCTCAGCTAAAACCTTGTACGGTCAACATCAGCCTCACATAATCCCCAGCACCTTGAGAGGCTGACATCAGGGAAAGGGCCAGAAGCCAAAGCTGATTCTCCATTGCTCTCCAGAAGGTGCTCAGTGAGCAGTCGATGGGCAGGGTCACCCACACTGTTTAGATTCTCTCTCCTTCAAATGCATGCAGTTTTATTTCTATCATTATTGAAATGTATATTTGTTTAGACTTCAGTCTATATAAATTGAATTACGAAATGATATGAAGAGGTATAAAAGATGACTTAAGCGAATGGCAACACGTACTACATTCTTAAATGAGAGATCAAGTATCATGAATATTTCATCTTTCCCCATTAATAGATTGCCAGCATGCAATTCCAATGAAGTATATATACAGGATGTTTTGTAGGGAATATGACAAAAAAATAATTCAGAATCTCCCATGACAAAAGAGCTAAACGAGGAATGTGAAGGATGATTCTGACAAAGGTGAGTATGAGAGCAGAGGGTGAGACCAGTTAGCTCTTCTTGGCATTAAATCACTCTATAAAGTTACAATAACTTTAACTTTGTGGCACTGATTCACCAGTAAATACATCAATGGAATAGGATAAGAGAAAAATAGTCTTTTATGTTTACATTAAATATTTGGTAAAATAGGCATTATAAATGAATTTGGGGAGTGCCTGGGTGGCTCAGTTGGTTAAGCGTCTGACTTAGGCTCAGGCCATGACTCACAGTCCACAGGGTCAAGCCCCATATCAGGTTCTGTGCTGACAGGTTTGAGTCTGGAGCCTGTTTCAGATTCTATGTCTCACTCTCTGTCTGCCCTCACCACCCCCCCATACTCTATCTCTGTCTCTCTCAAAAATAAATAACCATTAAAAAAATAAATGAGTTTAGAACAAGAACCAATATTACATATAAATGTGTGGGATGACTGATTGGCATTTTGTAATAAAGTACTACTTAGGTCATTATTTTTTATTTTGAACCAAAATAAATTCAAGATGGATTTATTTTCAAATCTTATAAAGAGTTAAAAATCTGAGGTAAATATTTATTAGACCTCTGTGGATGAAGAATTTTTAAATTTAAAAGTAATAGAGGGACAACTGTGTGGCTCAGTTGGTTAAGTGCCTGACTCCTGATCTCAGCCCAGGTCTTGACCTCAAGGTCATGAGTTCAAGTTCTGCCTGGGATCCATGGTGTGTGTTAACCCTACTTAAAAAAAATAAAATAACATAAAATAAAAGTAATAGAAAAAGTTCACAAGTAAAAAGTATAAGTGATTTAACTCAAACAATTTTGACTGCCATTAAAATGATAAAATAAAAAGACAAAAAAACCACCCTGGAAAATATGTTCAATCAATTTTATTGACAAAGGCTTATCTCTTTTTCATTAGTTTTTAAAGTTATTTTATTAGTTTTTAAAGCTTAAAAACTAATAAAAGCATTAAAATCAACAGAATTAGGTGACGTCAAATGGTAATTGACAATTCATAGAATAGGAATTATAGCAAATGAATAAACGTGAAAAATATTCTACCTTACAAAAGATCTCAGAAATGTAAAAGTAAACAAAAGTGAGAAATAATACTTCGTCCCTTACATAAGCTACAATAAATGTTTTTAATGGTGATGCCAAATGTTAGAGATACAGTAGAAATGGTACTTACACTTGTTACTGATGGCATCATAAAGCCGTGTATATTAATCAGGATGATTAGGCCATGCCGCTCTAACAAGTAACTTGAGACGCTCAGTGGCTTAACACAAAAGCTTATTTCTCACTTATGCAAAGCCCGGTGGGTGTTTATTGTGGCTTCTCTCCATCTGGTGACTCAGGGGTCCACAGTACTATCTCAATGGATGGCTTTTAGCATCACCTTGGCAGATGGAGAGGAGGTATGGAAAGCCCAGCATCCCTTAGGTATCTTGGATGTGTGCCATTTCTACTCAAAGCCCATTGACCAGAACTAGTTACATGACCTCAAACTAATTACAGGGGAGCATAAGAAATACTTAGTGAATACTTCCCTTTTGGAAATCAATTTACAGTAGAAGTCAAATGCAACAATAATTTCACTTCTGAATATGTACTCTCAGGAAATAGAAAAATGATAAAATCTAAATACATAAAAATGATCATCATTACCTTGTTTCTAATGATGTAACCACAGCATAATTACTACCATTTACAAAGTGGTCATTCACTGCCCTCTTATACATGGTGCAATGAATTTGACTCCGTCTGCAGGGTAACCAGAAATGTGCAATGTGGGCACAGCTTCTTGCCAACCAGGTAGGATCTGCCAGAATTAAATCATCCCTCACAAAACCTCTCCTCGAGACCTCATCACTTATCTCATGTGCATCGCTAATTCCAAACTTGGCTCCCTATTGTGGTGTTCTTTTTACCAGGTGCCTGCCGTCTTCCACTATGATTCTTGATATTGCTTCTGGCTTTGACCTTGACACCACCACCCTTGCCTCATGCCTAGTTTTAGGATTTGATGGAGACACCAGCAGTCTGAGGGCCACCGCAAGCCTTCAGACATGTTTTGTTTGACCTACACAGGGTCTTGATAGATTTTGAATTCATAGTCGACATTTAAAATTAGGAGATTTCACATATATACCCAAATTTCAGGCTTACTTGAAAAAAAAAAAAAAGGAAAACCTTATAACCTGGAACCTGTGTGTCTAGGCTGTACCGTTTATCGCGGTGGGTCCCTCACCATCTTATCTCTCTTTTGCCTCGCTCATCCACCTGTGAGCCCTGGAGATGGCTACTCCTTGCTGAGAACAATCACAGTGCTTGCCTGACCAGTACAGTGGGTAGATATGCTTCTCTGCCACTTCAGAGAAGTCCTTCATTGCCTTCCAAAGCAACTTTATTGTGATTAGTAATAACCCGAATGATTTGCCAGCTTCTTCAGACTACGTGTTTGTATCTCTGAGACCAGGACAGCCAGCCCCTGCCTGGAGGTCAGCGGGTCTAAACTTTCTTCCTTGGCTGACTCTCCTGCTGCACCCAATCTTCCGTCTCTGGGTCACCTCTTCTATTTGTGCCCCAGGCAAATGGCAGCTGATTGGCTTTCTCTTGGCAGGCACAAGTGGGTGCTAATGAATGGAAGAATGTGCTGTCCTTACACCTGATAAAGAGGTAATTGACCCCCACCTCCGCTCTCTCCACCCTCAGTATTTCTTTTTATGTGCAATTAATCTGCGTAGGCAAGACAGAGACCACAGTTTAGATCCTAGCTTAGAAGTTACACTTCCCTAAGAGCTCACAAAAGGCTTAGATGTTGTAACAAGATGCGAAGTTTGCAGTGGGGTCATGACTGAAAACATATATGAAAGGGCTTAGATGTCCATCTATCTGTCCATAAGTCCTTCCACCCATTCACCTCTCCAGTCAGCACTTATTCGGTGCCTACTCTCTGCCTGTGTCCTCACAATGCCAAAAGGGGAGCCCTATTTTACTGATGAGAAAACGGATTGGAGCGATTTGCTCCCAGTTCTATAACTCAGAGAGGAAACCTGCCTTGAAGAAGTTCACTGTCTCCTAGAGACTATTTTAGGTGTGACGATTATGAATTCGCTCTAAATTTCAAGTTAAATATTCCTGCCATCATTGTCTCAGTTATCTGAATGATTTTGCCAAAAGCACTTGGGGGACTGAATTATTTGGACAATTACTTCAATACACACAGCCTCAGAATGTGGAGTGTTCGACTTAGTAATGAGCGTCCAAGGCCTTTCAGAACCTTCACTTCGTGGACATACTCATTTGTGTTTGCTCTCTCTGGATTCTCCTTCTTCTACATTTCAAGCAAGTTGTCAGGCCCTTATCACTTCCTTGCCTTAGGGAATTTTTGCAGGACAGTATAAACGAAAGCTGCTCAAAGTCTAGGATTCCCCCTGTGTTTTGTAAACGCTTATGGCAGATTAGGCTGTGTATCCAAGAGGGTGATGGGAGAGAGGAAAAGGCTCTGAGGGGCCAAAAACAAGAGAAAGTTGCTCTGCCTCCCACCGCCCCCCCACCCCCCACCTGGGGAGTGGTCTCTGGCCAGTGAGTTGCACAAGTAATGAGGGATCCACTGCCATTCCATGGCAGTCCCTGGGGAGGGGGACAGACTTCCAAGGGATGGCTTCCTGGGGTCCCCTAGGGAAGTGTCTTGGTGCAAGTCTCTGGGAACAGGGCATCATCCTGGGGGCAGCCAGGGAAAGAGGAAGTCTCCAGATGGCTGCGAAGCCTTTTTCTGCCTGTCCAGTGGAATCGGGCCCTGCTGTCAGAATGCAGCTGATTAGAAAAAATGCACGCAGAGTTCATGCCAGAGTTTTCTTTCCAAAATGCTTAGAATAAAGAATTTTTGCTACTCCCCCTTCGTCCTCTAGATCAAAGCCAGATCTCTGAGGGTGGTTTTCAGCTCCTTTCTGCTTCCAGGCCAATCTTCATTTCCAGCTGAATCCCTCTGTTCTCGGGACGTCAGATCCTGTGCTCCAGCCACTGTGGAGTGTGTACCCCCGGGTACCCTCCTACCTCCAGGCGTTTGCACGTGCTGCTCCCTCTGCCACAGAGCTCTTCTTTATGTTCTGGGAAGCACATCCTTCAAGGCCCTAGCGGAATCTTCATAGACCCTTCTAACACACACACACACACACACACACACACACACTCACACACACTCACTCACTCACACACACACACACACACACACACACAGCAGAATTAATCATTTTCACTTCGGTGCCTGATGGCATTTGATCAAAATGAATGGTTTAGAACCAGTCTATCAGTTAGTTGTGAGCATCTTGAAATCTGAGCAGGGCTCTCCTTCAACCAGGAGAGAGGAATCCTATGTCAAATAGCACCACCCGGCTGGAGTCACTCTGGCAGGAGAAGTAGGTAAATATCTTGGGTTTGATAACGAGTCAACTGTTTCTTGTATTCTTTTATTTCATACCCTTTCCTGGTTTGCAGTTCTCCTGAACTGGAGACTTTCATAAGCAAAGACATGGGCATTAACAAAGCAACTACTAGGTGTTTAATTCGGGTTATTTCACAACGCTGTGGGTTGGTATCACTGTTCCCATTTTACAGATGTTAATCCAGGCTTAGAGAGGGAAGTAACTTTCTCATGTCCTTACTTGAGAAAGAGGTCAGGTGCATGCTCAGGTTGGCCTTACCCATCAGGCACTAGTGTCGATGTCCCAGTGGGAGCAAAGGTTTCTCTTAGAATAATGTGAGGCGTGTGTATTTACCGAGACGTGAATTTCAAAGCTATGGGTGGGTTCGGGGGAAGCAGAGGGGGAAGGGCAGGAACCCGGGCTGGGAGCAGCACAGCTGTCAGCAGCAGGAGAGAGGGGGCAGCAGCTTGCAAGGAGAACTGGTGAGGCACCCGCCACCCTACTCCGACCCAGCCAGCCTATGGCAACCTCCTGTCTCCTCCCGCCAGGGACCAGAACACCCATGGATGGGTCCACGGGGCTCTGCTTCCGAGGCAGAGAGCAGGGTGAGAGAAGGGGACTGATCTGGAAGGCCAAACCAGACAAATGCACACCAGCAGCATCTCAGTGCAGGCAGGCAAGAACAACCTGGAGACACCTAACCCGGCCCCCTGGCACCCAGGGGACATTCTTACAAAATCCTAATGACCCTGGGCCTTTATCCGCAAGTCACACTCCCACTCTGCTTGGGAATCCTCACACCTCTGTGGCCCCTGATGCCTGTGGTCAGTCCAAGACCCGGTGACGGAGGCCAAGGGCCCTTCCTTTCTGTGACCCTGGTTTCAAACAGTCACCACAGGAGACTATCCGATGGCCCTTGTAGGCTCCATCTCTTCCTAGCATCTGATTTCCCTTTGAGTGAGAAGAGCAGCGGGGAGGCTGGCCAAGCCGTGCCTTTCCTCTCCCCATCCCCCGCCCTCGCATCCCATCCCATTTGGGGAGAGAAGGGCAGCGCGGTCTTTCCATCAATTTCTCTCACGCTTGCTCCCCGCACCTTTTCTCCTTCTTAATCTACCCGTGGCTCCTAAAAGGATTAATTAGAAAGATGTGAGCAGGGGCTGGAACGTCAGAAAACAATCGTCACTTTCCTATCTGACCTCTCTCACCAGCTGCAGAATTAACAAATTGAATGTCCCCAGCAGACAGGAGTGGCACATGATACGGAGTTCATTACGAGCCTCGCCAGGGCCCGTGTGCGGAGCCCCGTTTAAACAACTCTTGCTGATTAAATTCCTCCCGGGCACTCCCGCCAGACGCTGTTAGAAAATACTCACATCCAATAGCTTTTTAATTTTTTTTTAAACATGTGCCAATTATTTGCCTGCTATCTGCAGGTGCTGGCAAGCATCACGGCCGGCCTCACTGTCTACACTCTTATCCACTCGGCGCCTGCCTGGGGGCTCACGTCGTCAGGAATAGGACCCTGGGCTCTGCTCTGGGCTGTCAAAAGCTCTCCAGCCACCCTCCAGGGCTGGCCTTCCCTGCCCCCAGCCCCACACGTCTCACCTTCTGAAGCTCACAACTCTCTTGAATGTTTCAAGGTGACAACACAGACCCGGGTGACCTGTTAGAAGTGGGGCCCTGAGGGGTAGGCACGGATTCCTGCCTGGGCCAGTGCCAGCTGCCTCTCAGCCAGAGTGTGCTTCAGACCTGAGCCAAACAGGGACGTCCAATCGCCACCTCCGGGAGCAGGGGGGGGGGGGCGGTGAGGTCCCGTGTTGCAAAGGGTTTGGCATTTGCTCACGGGCCCCTTTAAAAGAAGTCTCAGAATGCTCTTTTCATGCTCCCACTTCAGCCACCCCGATTACTTAGTTCATTCCTTGTTTGATGCTTAATTAAAGGCAACGAAGTTCTTAACGTTTAATAGAGGCCAGTTCAACCAAAAAGCGGCGGGTTAAAATACAAGCGATAGAATTTTTATCAATGTTCGTATTTTTAACCCAAGTAATAGGTTTTACCACTAATAGATTCTGCACCGTGTTCTACAGTCACCACTCCCTCCTCTTCCTCCTTTAGGCCCAGGGATGGTGAGCTGTCCCACTGCTAACAGCTCCCGGGATGCCACCTTCCCGTGGTTTCCTTTACTGTGTCTACACCTTTGGAATTCACTTCTTTATTATCTATCCTTTCCCCTAGTTTTGCAATGTGAATGACCATCTCATCTCACCGACCACAGCAGCTCCAGCTCGGAATGAACGCTTCTGGCTTGTCGGCTCTGGGGAGTCCTGTCTTGCCCTTTGACAGCGATGGGTATTGTCTCCCTGGCACCTCCACCTTTGGTGCTTATGAGAACTTGGGGCTTCTGCTTCTCATTAAGGGAACTGAGAACCCCGTGTGGGTCCATGGACACAACTAAGTATTTCCAGGGAATCGCAGGCGGGGTTGAAGGAACTGAGCCCTGACGGGGGAGCATCGAGGAAGCTGCGTTCAGTTGCCCAGTGGGCACTCGTGCAGGAACGATGACAGGCCTGCACTCTGAGTCCACACATGGGAGAAGCAGGATCACGGCAGGGGAGCAGAGGAGAGACACTGCAGCCCCATGTAAGAAGTGACTTTCTCACAATGTGAGCTGCCCAGAGAGGGAACTGACCGCACCAAGAGGGGTACTGAGTTCCTGACCACTGGTGGTGTTCAAGCAGAGGACCAGTGACCCCTCGGTGAGTATGTGGGGGTGGGTGGCAGGTGGGGAGAGAGTCCAGGTTAGCATCGGTGACTGGTTTAGACCTTTTAAAAACGTTCTTCCGATTTGAGATTTTATGAACATTTTATCTTCAGTATTGAACATAGTCCTTTCCAGACGAGCACTTTAGAGGCTTCGCTTTGGGGAGGACGGGGTGGTCCTAGAGGGGACTGAGAAGAAGAGACAGCCTTACTCAAAGATTAGGGAGAAAGAGAAAGAAAACAAAAGGATTTTTAGAAGTGCAACAGATTGGGGCCATTTCGTGTAGGGGCACTATCTTATATACTTTCATAGCTTAAAATGATCACTCTTTTGAAGCTCTGTACAGTTTTGAATATTTATAATGGCTACATGGTCAGGGAGAAAAGTTAAGAGAACCTAGTAAAATGTAGAATTCTGAAGTAAGCATTTCTGATTTAACAAGGATCAGTATGTTGCCTGGTATATCCACCCCGCCACCCCCCCCCCGCCCCCCGCCAAATGGCATTGTAAAACTCATGAAAATGCAAATAAACAAGCGTATAATACCTCTTTAACAAAAATATAGAGAGGTTATATGTTAAACTCTAGGGATAATTGTTACTGATGACCTCACCCACAGGAAAGAATTGAGAAATAATTTTGGAGCACACATTCTCTGATTTAAACAGCCCAGATCCGAAGACAGAAGACGGAATAGTCTAAAGAGCTTCCTGCCGATGCCCATGTCATCAAGCCACAGGGACAAGGATTAGAAAAGCAGAATGTCCTCCTCCACTACTGTCATAGCTAGCAGAGCCGTAGGAGTCCTGTCTCTCCCCAGCACGCCCCCACCGCTCCCTGCCCCTCACCACCGCCTTCGAATGATCTTTGCCTGCCTCCATTCAAAGGCCACACTCGCCATAATGCATGGGGGAGATAGAGGAAGCCCAGTGCATCATGCCTCATTCGGATGCCTGAAGACAAGCACCAGAAGCAGGGAGGGTCAGAAGACCCCTGGACACAGTTCTGGATGAGGATGGGGTGTCATCTTCTATGCTCTAAACTGTGTAAAACAGAAACTAAACCTATATTTATTTAGAGAGCCTGCCGGCTGCACAAGGAAGATGGAACTCCAGCCTAGCAGCATCACTCACAGCAAAGGGTCACAGGCGCATTGACCCAGTGGCCGGTTCTTAGCTCCCTACCTTCGCAGGACAGCTGTAGCATGAGAATGTGCAGGGCTGGGGGCTGCTGGACACTCCAGGCTTAGACAGCAGTCTCTCCTCTCGTGGATGAATGAAGAGAAAAAGATCACTAAGGGGCCTCTAGAAAGGTTTTACAAAGTATGGGAGACTTTACCTGATGATTCATGGTTCTAAAGCACCATTCTATTAGAAAAAGAAGAGAATCCATTGTATATATGTATACCACATCTTCTTTATCCATTCGTCAGTTGATGGGCACTTGGTCTCTTTCCATGATTTGGCTATTGTCGAAAGTGCTGCTATGAACATCGGGGTACACGTGCCCCTATGCATTAGCACTCCTGAACCTCTTGGGTAGATTCCCAGCAGTGCTATTGCTGGGTCATAGGGTAGTTCTGTTTCCATTTTTTTGAGGAACACAATGGAATACTAAGCAGCAATGAGAAAGAATGAAATCTGGCCATGTGTAGCAACATGAATGGAACTGGAGGGTATTATGCTAAGTGAAGTAAGTCAGTCAGAGAAAGACAGATACTATGTTTCCACCCATAGGTGGATTTTGAGAGACCTAGCAGAAAACCATGGGGAAGGGAAGGGGGGTAAGCCACAGAGGGGGAGGGAGGCAAAACATAAGAGACTCTTGAATACTAAGAACAAATTGAGGGTTGAGGGTTATATGGGAGAGGGGAGAGAGAGTGACAGGCACAGAGGAGGGCACTTGTCGGGATGAGCACTGGGTGTTGTATGGAAACCAATTTGATAATAAATTGCTTAAAAATAAAATAAATAAAGAAAAGAAAAGAAAAGAAAAGGAAAAGGAAAAAAAAAGAGAGAATCATAGAGCAAACCTTCTTGCTGTCTTCTTCTATGAAACAGGATCAGCCATAAGTAGTTGGCTGGAAAAAGGATGCAGGGAAATTCCAAATGTAGTAGCAGCATGAACACCCCATCGACGATGGATAAAAGAGAAGCTCTTGCAGAAGACGATACCAGTAACGTGGAAGACCAACTTGAGAAACTTCCTTAATAGAGAGGAAAATGATGGAAAGATAAAAATGGTGGTAAGTAGCAGATCTCGAGATTTAAGAGTGTGTATAGCAAACTGAAACTTTTATGTGCCTCAGAAGAAGAAACCAAAACCAAATATTCAATATAGCTCACCTTCAGGTTGGGGCTTCCACCCCAAGACAAGAAATATAAACATCCCAAATAAAATACTAACAAATTGGATTTGACAAATTATTAAAAGACTTTGCCACCATAACAAACATGAGTCTAAGTTTAGACACGTAAAATAGTTTCATGTTATTACACATTTTATAATTAATGGAGTAATTTAATAATCAATGAATCAAAAATAAGCAATATGATCATTTCAGTATATACTTTAAAATGTTTGATTAAATCAAGACTCAGGCTTCAAGTCCAGTCAGATTTTGTGGTTATATATACACATATTTTCTCCTCTGCGATTGTTTTTTACCTTAGGTCCTAGGTTAGAATTTAGTTTTGAAACTCTCTTAGAAGGAGATGCAGACATTTATTCCAATGAAATGCAGGGCTTCCATTCAAATACCAGAGTGGGGGAACAGAAGACTCAAGTCAAATTGAATTTACCAAAATCAGGCATCAGAGGAGGGGGAGATAGGAGAGAAAAAGGGGTTCCAGGACACCTGGGGGCTGGGGAAAGGAGCAGAGGAGACAGAACAAAGGAACAAATCAAACGTTACCCGTTTCATAATCTAATCAGCGTTGACTCTGTTACTATCTTCTGTCCTCGTGGGGTGATGGGGATGGGATGGATAGCAGAGATTGGCACGGCAAAGTGCTAAAGTCTTGGTGATATAGACATGAGACTTCTGATGCTCACTGTAGGATCCGATGTCAGCCCTCGCATCTTCCAGTGAGTCTCGATTTATGGGACATGGATTGAATAGCTAAAGAGCCGGAGAGCCCTAATCCAACAAGTATCCTTCTTGCATGCTTCTGTGCCTTTGCACATGCTGTTCCCACTACCTGGAGTGCTGCCTGGAATGCTTACCCTGCTCTGGTCCACCCGATAAACACCCGTGCAGACATCTCTCAGGTAGAAGAAGGGGCACCTTTCCCTGTGCACACGTGACAACCACAGCACTTACCCCTTGGAACCAGAACAAGCTGTTCCCAGGCGTGTCTCCAAACTACAGAATGTGTTTCTCCAGGGAAGAGGCCATGGCTTAACCATTTCTGTATCCCCAGCCTTACACTGTACTTGCCACATATTAGGTCTCAGTAAATGTCAGCTAATGAATAAAGAAATATAGGATGGAGGACTCTAAAACTCCCGGTTGGAGAGGTCCAGCCTGAGGAGAAGCTAGGTATCAAGCCCCACCAGGGAACTCTATTTTGCACATTCTTGGTGCCTCGTGCTGACCACATTTGGTTTCTCTCTCCATAGGGCAAGTTAAGGGGTGGGCCCCTGGTGGGCATGTTTGAACCCTCTGGAAACACGACTATCATGAGCTTGTGGAAGCTTAGGACAAGCTGCATGTCTCCTAAAATCTTCAGATTTGGTTGTGCCACATGCTCTCAGGCTTATTCAGATTTGTTGCTTTCATTGGAACGCATGGGAAGATCTTGATGCAAGAAACAGCCGTAAAGTGCCACCTGCATCTGAGTGCAGACCACCAATGGCTCCCGTTAGAATGGCCAAAGCCTCTGGTCTAATTAGTAGCCAACAGTACCTGTGCAGCTGGAGGTCTTCAGATCCCCAACAGAGATTATAGTGGGACAGTGTAGGGACAGGAAAGATCACAGATCTGAGAATCAGGAAACCTAATCCTTTACTTTGAAAGACTGGTGTTTTCGAGTCAGTCCTTTAATTGTTTGGGTGTCTCTGTTTCTTCGTGCATTACACAAAAGAACTGAATTAAATAATGTCACAGATCTAAAACCGTACATTATTTTAGTCAGGTAAATTCTATTCAATTGCTTAAGCCAGCCGCTGATCAAGGGATGGAATAAAGTGCTCCTATTTTCTATTTTAATACTGCCTTGACTAATTGACCTGTTGATTGCAGAGAAAAATCACAAAATTCGAACTCTTCCTCTCATACTTTGCAGTTATATCAGTTGGACAGCCACTGCCATCAGAGGGATAGAAGAAAGCTCTAAAACTTGTATCTTACACCTTGGTGAATATATAAATTAAAACCAAACATTTGAACTCTATTTATAGTGGACTGCCTGTCCATTCTCTTGATTACTGGAGTTGGAAATATTAAGGACTGTTTGATCCTATAGCAATCAATCCTTAACATTTATTAACGTCTACAGGACTGACACTGTTCTAGGGGCTCATTTCACAAATCTCACCTTATGTAGCACTTTCAACATGCTTGATCCCATTCGGTCCTCACAACGACCCACCACTTCCCTACAAGCTGTGCTCCCACCAGAGACCAGCACAGAGCACTCAGAAGTGCTGTGTTTGGAAAATCATTAGTGGTGGTTTTTTCCTGGCAGTGGAAGATGTCGCTCTGCCCAGAGAAGGTGTGACTCTGAGCTCTCCCCTGACCCGGAGAGTACCCTGAAGGGCAGCCACTTCCCCATAAGCCTTGAGACTGCCCAAGACATAGCCTTAAGCTTTACAAGAACGATCTTGTGGGATTTCTTATCCTTCCAACTTTGACTTGGCCAGAAGTGCCCTGAGACCAGCCTTTTCAGCTATATTTTAGCACTTTTGTGTCTGGCTTCAACAGCAGCAAATAAGGGTACAGAGATGTGAGACACTAATAGTCTTCCACCCACACACCCTTAAAATAATCTAGGCTTCTTGGGAATGGTCAATGTTTAGTTGTCTACGTTTCACATGAAGGTGAAGTGCCGATGAATCTCCTCGGCTTTCTCCTTTACTGACAGAGGCCATCAAGTCAACCTTTTGCTCTGGCAAGAATGTTAAGCACATGGAAAATCAGGAAAAGAATCAGAAGGTTTGGGCTTCTTCATATATCCTTTGAAAACATCTTTAAACATCTTTATTGTGAGAGAGACAGATGGCTTCAAGGTGAATAGACACAATCTCTCTTTTTTTTAAGGAACTCCCAGTCAGACAACAAACTGATAAATTATAATTCTGTATCATGGCAGCATAATTAGTTGCTCACATTCTCCCTTCATTCTTGCTAACAGAAACTCCAGTTGTATTCCCATTTAAACTGCTGTGCCTTGGTGGATCAGTTAGGGTGGGTCGGAATCAGTCACTGCCAGTCTGATGCCCTTTTTCAGTGACCAGCCCTTGGGATGTATATGGGACTCAGTTCTAGCCAGTAAGACTTCAGAGAAGTCTCTGGACATCTGAAAAGTACATTTTTCCCTGACAAAAGCTATTACAAGGTTAAAACCTTTTGTTTCTGCATTCATTCTTCTTTCTTGGAATGCTGTTGTATAATTATGTGATCTTTAAATTGGAAAACTCATGCTGGGACTCAGAGAAGAGCTGTAGACAACAACCGTGGATGACAAAGTAGAGATATTGGTACTTGAGTCTTGGATGGCATCACTGAATCAGTAAAGGCAAACCTGGGACCATCTATCAACAACTTCGTATTAAGGAAATAGGAGTTTGAGCCAGAGGTAGTTAAATTTTGTGTTACTAGTAGCCGAAAGCATTCCTAAATGTTAAAAATGAGGGAAGGGCTTTAAGAAGATAATGTCCTACCAAATTCTTGGGGGATGGAGGCTATGCATTGGAGGCTGCACGGATGAGATGACACTTGAGCTGGGTCTTGAAGAATGAGTGGGGCTTACCTGGTGCAAAAAGTGGGGAAGAGAATTCCAGAGAGAGACATGAACAATGGATGGAACAAGGATGCAGAAAGACATGCTATATGTGGACATGGCGAAGGTTCAGTGTGGTTGCAACACAGATTTTGAGGAGGAAGTGATGAGTTTCTTCAGAGTCAAGGCCAAGTTTCTTTAGCAAAATTCAGTGACTTAAAGGATGTGCAAGCTCACTTCTCTCTCACGTAATAGTCATAGGGGGAGTGGTCCAAGTGGCCAGGGGAGTGGCGCTCTGGAACTCAGATTCCTTGCTTGATCGCTCTGTTCTCCCCTGGGGTGTTACCCTGTCTTTGCGATTGGGGCAGTCTCCGAGTTCCAGCTTCGGGGGAGAGGATGCAGGCTAGAGAAATGTGTGCTGGGTGTTTGAAGAGCTTGCAGCTGGAAGTGGTGCCCATCCACTTCATTTTTGCTTATTGTCAATTAGCAATAACCTTGTCACTGACTACGGCTGGCTGCAGGATAGGCTGGGAAGTGGAGTGTCTAGCTGTGCAGGTCACTCTGCAGCTAATCTTTGTTGCTGGGGAGATTTGGGCCTCATTGTGAAGGAATTTATGTGCTAAGATAAAGAGATGGGAACTTCTATAGGTGAAGAGAATCACTAAAGAACTGAGAGTGACATGAGGAAGCTAGATTTCAGATTAATGTATGGATGAAGTCTTCTATAACTGGAATTGACCAAAAATTACAGGATCTATTTAATGATGAAGTCAGTTTCTCTTCATCAGAGATATTCAAGTAAATGCTGTCCAGCCACCAGATGTCACCGAGACTGACAAGGAGAGAGTGGGCTGGACTGGACCACACCTACAGGACCCCTGCCATGTCTAAGACTGGCACTCTGCTAGTTCTAAATCTCTGTCTCTAACATAAGAGACTCTCAAAGACTAAGAGCAAACTGAGGGAAGAGGGGGAGTGTGGGAGGGGGGAGAATGGGTGATGGGCACAGAGGAGGGCACTTGTTGGGATGAGCACTGGGTGTTGTATGGAAATCAATTTGACAAAAAAATCTTAATAAATAAATAAATAAATAAATAAATAAATAAATAAATCTGTCTCACCGCAGCTGTTTGGGCAGCCTGCGCCTGGAGGCATGGAGACCAGTTGTGAGGATGAGCCCAACCGAGGTGGTGTCAGAGGGGTAAAGAGAGAGGAATGGCTGTGCGGTAGAGGAAGAATTATCAGGACTTGGTGTCTGACAGGTTTGGGGACGAGTTAGGAAAATCACAAGGGTCAATGATGACTGTAAGTTTTCTAGTCTGCACAACCAAAAAGATGTCACCCAGCCACCAACAGAGAGAGGCAAGAGTTCAGCAGGATATGGAAGGAAGATGCGGTTGAGGTCCCTGTGGGGTGTCTATCAAGCAGCTCGAAATGCAGGTATGGAATTGGTAAAGAGACCAAGGTTGGAGGCTTAGATTTGAGAATTGTCCAAATACATAATTTTAAAAATAGGAATTGTCAAGATCACCAAGAAAGAAAGGAGCAGAGGTGGTTAACCTGGCATTTCCAGACTTTTATAGGTCCATGAATGGGTGTGTGTGTGTGTGTGTGTGTGTGTGTGTATGCCATGTGTACGTATTAGATTCTCAAAACAACCTGTGACTCTTTAAAAAATGTCAAGAACTACAACTGCAGACAGAGAGTGTTCTGTCAGAAAGAACAGAAGAATTCAGAGAAACTATTATTCATAGGTGCCAGAGGGAAAAATTCATTCCAGAAAGTGGACCTTTGGCAAATTCAGATGCTACATGGATGTCCCATGGAGGATAAGAATTGGGGAATGGCTTTTGGATTGGACAACTGGTGACCTTTAAATGAAACCATGCCAGTAGATGCGAGAGGGTGCAATTCAGATCCCAGAGTGTGGAGAAGTGAGTAGGAGGTGAGGGCTAAGAGGCAAGGAGCATGGACACCCCTCACAAGAAATGTATTTGTGAGAGGAAGTGACAGCCAGATACTTAAGGAGTGGCCGGTTATATTTTCTGGGAAGACAGATAAGTCAGTAGTGGAGATGGGAAAGGCATGGAAATGGAGAGCAAGAGTGGAGGGTTTCTGGAATGGTTCTTAGAGGAAGTGAGCACAGCCCAGACTGAAGGTACAGTGGGGACAGCGGGAGGTGGTTGGGAGGAGGTTCCGTTTGGGCAAGGAGAAGCAGAAAGGAGGGAGAGTATGCAGGTGTATTGAGGTAAAGAGGTGGGAAGCTAAGGAAGCTCAGGAAAAATGGCCTTCACAGCACCTGCTAAGAGTGGGGGACCAGGGGTGGACTTGGGGCCGAGTGGTGTGTTCGGGACTGCGGGTTTGAGGATGAAATAAGGCTAAAGCATCAAAGCCCGCGGAGTTGCCGCAGGAGCCATGGTCTTGGCTCCCTCCGACCCCGCCGGGCCTCACGCAGGTGCGCGTATTGACTGGCAGGTGCAGCGGCGGCTGACCATTGCCTGCCGCCTCGCTGCTAAGGCGTCACTTAGGCCCAGCGGTTCACGTGGCCCCCACCCCACTTCCGTGCCTCTGGCCATGATGTGATTAAATGAGACCTGCGCCTTTAAGGAGTGCCCCCTTCCTCGGCCCTTCCCCCTCCAATTACAGCACTAATTTCAGTAATGGAGCATTAATAGAGTAATGGGCTAGTGAGGCTGGCCTGAAGGAACTGTGGAGCTCAGCACAAATTGAGTAAATAAACCATATATTAGATTTCTAAACAATACTTTTAGTCTAGTCTCCAGGGAAAGAGAGTCGTCAAGACTTACTTAAGTCATCCCTGCAAAGTGTATGTAAAAGAAGCCTCCTCACAGAGCTTGGTTGTTTGTAGAAGCCGGAAATCTCCTTCCCTCTCCCAGGGATGGGAGAGATAAGAGAGCTGCTGTTCCCACAAGTTCCCTTTTCCCGTGATTTCCCCATTTCTCTTACTTTGACAGATGTACCAGAGGTGAGAATCCCCAAGGATGCCTCCTCCCTCCCGAGCAGGAGAGGGGACACTGCATGTCTGCCAGGGAAAGGTAGCCCGAGGCAGGTCGTGGTGACAGACGGAAGTAGGGGAAGGGCAGGGGCCAGAGTAAAGAGGAACTTGAGAAGAAAGAAGGGAATTTATTAGCAGACGACCTTCTGACGGGGAACGACCTTGTAGTGCCACTACTTCACAAGGGTTTAGTAGAGACTAAAGCATAATAACAACAGGTGATAGTAAGGACTTGCATCTGTGTTGCTTTAGTGGGTAATGGAAAGAACGAAGGTCTAAGTGTCAGAAGACCAGGGAGGTGATCTCAGCTCTATTAACTACTAATTGTAGGAACATGGACAAATAATATTACCTCTTTGTGCCTCAGTTTCCTTGTCTGTAAGATGGGAAATACAGAATCTTTCTGCTGGCTTCCGAAGGAACTATGAGGAACAGAGGAGGTGGCATGTTGGTCAGGTGGGTCCCTGCCTAAAGTGGCTGAGCTGTCCATAGCCTCTGTATTTTTTCTGCCATGCAGCCCAGCTCTCGACTCTGAGGGCAAGGAGAGGGTGATTCTGTGAGGTCTGAGCAGTCACAGGAAGTCCCTAGAAGATTAGTTGAGGGTCATGAATGTTAACATTTTGATCACTTGCTCCAGGTCCATGATGGTCACATTCTGAAGCTGTGAAACAGGGTTACAGTATTGTTGCTAAAATCTGTCCTGACTTTGTTGGCTCCTATTGCCTAAGCAAGTTCTGACTGTGGGCTGAGAGGATAGAGGATAGAGGACAGTGCCTGAAAAGAGCTTTCTCTCCTCCCCAAGGGTCCCTGTGAGCTTCAGAAGGGCCGATCCACAGAGTGACTTACGGTGGCCGTGGCGAGTCCCTAGGGCAAGGCATTGATAGCCAATGGCTGTTCTGCCAAACCTGCTGAATGTTCTGGACATTCCAGTGGTGAGAGATTAACGACTGAAGGTAAGTTCCTCATGAAGCTTTGCCTACGTGGGTTGTCAGTGAGGAGGCAAAAGACAATGGGAAGGAGGCAAGTTGGGTTCTCATACCTTCTCAGTCTTACTGCTTAAGAGCTTGCATTCTGCATTGGAGTCTCTCAATCTTCGCAGAAACTCCTTGTCACCCGCAAGCATAGACTCAAGTTGCTAGAGGGCGGATATCAAACTATTTCCCTCTTGGTGGCTGGTTTAGGTGGGGCTCCTAACAGACAGGCCCCGAGAAGCTCGGACCACAATCACACCCCTGGAAGAAGATGCTTTACTACCTACGTCATTTGTGAAGGGAAATTCCAAATCTGCGTGCTATTTTCATCCTTTACAAAATGATATATCCTGAAGGTATTTGCTCTATTTGTGTTCCTACCGACTCGCAAGTCCTCTAAAATAGCAAATACATGCAAAATATCTGTGCCTTTAAGACACAGATTTTGAATACCTGTGTATTTGTCATACAACAACTTTGGAGTTTTACTATTTCACCCAAATTTGCTCTAGTAGAATCAGAAGGTCTGGTTCATCCAAACCAGAAAATGATACACTGTACAAGTCGTTGTGTGTAACGCTGGCTTTGACAGTTTTCATAAACTCTTTTAGAACCTGTGAGAGAGGATGCATAAAGCCTTCTTGCAGAGACAGCTTATGTTCACATTCTGAGAAGTCTGAGCTTTAGGAGAGAGGGAAAGCACATTTCTAGCTATGTCCTCTGGTTCAGTCTGAAATTCTAATCATGCTGAACTCAGAAGTTTAAAACATAGGTAGACATTTCGTAACTGTTGACTTGGATGAAACCTAAAGCATACCGCCACATGCAGGGATGAGGGTGTTGTAGGCAGTGCTTACATTCATGGGGCACAAAAACAGAAGACCACCTCCAGGGCCCGCAATCTGTGGGATGATTTGAAGTGGCTGCCTAGATGACTGAGAACAGTTTAAAACCTCTAAACTACACACTGCCTGAGGCTTCTCCCAACACTTCAATATGTCCAGTTCTATGGGAACAAAGCACCAAATGACCTAGAGAGAAGTGTGTATTTCAGAAAAATTGTGACATGGTGGGCATCATATTAAGGGAGAAAGGTGAGTGGGTGATGCCATGAAAAACAGGGCTTATCTGAGCAGGCCTCCTAAGCCCCCAGGTCAAGGTCCCAGAGGCACCTGTGATTCTGTGCCAGTTGGCTCAGGGAATCAGCTCAGATTCCTCCCCTAGTCTCCTTCTTGTGGTTCTCTTCTAGCTGCTGGCCCCAGCTCTGTCCTGTAGCCCTACACCTGGTCCTGCCCAGCTTTTCATGGATGCCTCTTGTTTGGGTGGGTGTCTGGTGTGAGGTTTTCATTTGATCCCTGGTCATTGACTCAGCTCTCTGTGTATCCCTAAATCTGCTTCTCAGGCCAATGTCAGCATCCTGCCCCTCCCCACTCCCCACCCCATACATCCCTAGCCTGTTATTCAGAAACCCAGGCTTTGATATATGACTGTGGACAGACAAGAAAGAAAGAAAAGAAAGAAAGAAAGAGAGAAAAGGCAGAAAGAAAGAAAAAAAGGAAGAAGGAAAGAAAGAAAAAGCAAGGAAAGAAAGGAAGGAAGGAAAGAAAGAAAGAAGGAAGGGAGGGAGGAAGGAAAGGTTGTGTTTTAGGTTTTCCGTTGTGTTTGACACCTAAAATCAGAAAGCTTTGTCATATCCCTAAGTGATGGCTAGAAATCAACCTAGGTTGAATCCACTAAGAAAATACAGAGTGAAGGTTAATGGTATGTACTCAGATGGCCAAGATTCAAATCCTGGCTCAGCCACTTACCACCTTTCTGATGTCAAAGGGGCTCCTTCACTTCTCTGAGCTTCAGTTACCCATCTCAAAATGGAAACTCCTAATTCCTACCTTTCCAGGCTCTTCTATGAATAAAGGAGATGAAGCAAGCCTAGTACCTGGCACACAGAAGACATTCAGCAAATGTTCATATTTCTTTCCCTTTGGTAGACCAGTATCAGGAGCTGATCTCCGTGATACTTGATTTTTAAATAGCCCTTGCAGAGAATTTTTATTTATTTATTTATTTATTTATTTATTTATTTATTTATTTATTTATTATTTTTATTGCTTAACTTTTTAAATTCCCATTAAACATGTCAACCACAGAGGACCTAAATGGGTCCAAGAGCCAGTGATTTGGGATAATTAATCAGGTTTACCTTAATTTTTTAGAGGTTCCCAGATTGCAATGACTTAACTGGCTTAATGTGTTAATGTTGGACCTGTTCTTTGGTGGTAAAAGTTTCAGAGCTTTGTCCATGTGTCCATATCACAGCAAATGTATTGTCATGGGGCTGTACCTAGTACCCCAATTGGTACTGCCCTTTTTTCTTTTTATTATGGAAAATTTCAAGCATAAATGGTAGTCAAAAGTAATGAACCGTATTTACCCATCACCTAGCCAATCCTGTTTTATGCATATTCTTACTCACTTGATGTCCTACTAGAATATTTAAAGCAAATCCCAGATTTCATATTTTTATTTATATATATTTCAGTATTGAGTATATGGAGAACTGTTTTTCAAACATAATCATACTACATTATTACCTCTAAAAATTATTACAATAATTCCTTAGTATCTTTCAATATCTACTTGTTTCTCCTCTCCTTCTCCCCACCCCATACTCTGCCATATATAGTTTGTTTGTATCAAGATCCAAATAAGGTCCATACTTTGCAATTGGTTGACTTTTCACATGTGTTGCTTTCTTTAAAAAAAAACACTTCATTTTTTAGAGCAGTTTTGGGTTCACAGCAAAACTGAATGGAAAGTACAGACTTCCCATATACTGTCTATCCTCACACACTCAAAAACCCCCCTCCCCGCCCCCTGCCTCATCAATATCCTGCACCAGAGTGGTACATTTGTAACAATTGATGTACCCGCATTGATACATCATTATCACCCAGAGAACATAGTTTACATTCCTTTCACTCTTGGTGTTGTGCTTTCTATGGGTTCTGGTAAATACATAATGGAGTGTATCCCTCTGAGTAGTGTCATACAGTTATAAGTACATTATAGTATCATACAGATATAGTTTTACTACCCTGAAAATCCTCTGTGCTCTGTCTGTCCTACTTCCCCTCCCCACTAATGCCTGTCAACCACTTACCTTCATACTATCTCCATATTTTTGTCTTTTCTAGAATATCCCATAGTTGGATTCCTCTAGTATGTAGCCCTTTCAGATTGGCTTCTTTCACTAGTAATATGCATTTAGTGTTCTTTTCATGGCTTACTTATTAACTTGTTTCTTTTTGGTGCCTAATAGTATTCTATAATTTGGATGCACAACAATTTATTTATTCATTCACATACTGAGGGACATCTTGGCTGCTTCTAATTTTTGGCGAATCTGAATAACTTGGCAGTAAACAGCTATGTGCAAGTTTTTGTGTGGACATAAGTCAACTCACCTGGGTACACACTAAGGAGTGTGATTGCTAGACTGTAATGGTAAGAGTCTGTTTAGTTTTATCAGAAAATGCCAACCACTTTCCACTTTGCAGTCTCACCAGCAATGAATGAGAGTTCCTGTTGCTTCACATCTTCACCACCATCTGGTGTTTTTAGCATGTGTTGCTTTTTAATTTATAGGTTTCTCCTTCATCTCTCTCTTTTGTTTAAAATTTTTTTTTTATGTTTATTTTCGAGAGAGAGACAGAGCACAAGACAGGTTGGGGCAGAGAGTGAGGGAGACATAGAATCCGAAGCAGGCTCCAGGCTCTGAGCCATCAGCACAGAGCCCGACACAGGGCTCGAACTCACAAACCGTGAGATCATGACCTGAGCCGAAGTCGGACGCTTAACCGACTAAGCCACCCAGGTGCCCCCTCATCTCTCTCTTTACCTTTCACTTTGTTGATGAAACCAACCATTTGTCCTGATGAGGTTCTCACAGTCTAGACTTTGCTGATTGTAACCCCGCAGTGTCATTTAGCATGTTTTTCTGGCTCTGGATTGCCAGAAAATTAGTATTTAGATCTAGAGTTTGATCAGATTAAAATGTGATATTTTTGGCAAGACCACTTTAGAAATGGTGCTATGTACTTTCATCAGGAGGCATAAAATGTTTGATTGTCTTTCTTTTTATGATATTATGATGATCACTGCCAAATAAATTAATTCATTAGTGTTGCAAAATGGTGATTTTCTGTTATCACTCCTCATTTATTAGCTGGAAACTCTATAAAGAGAAACCTTTCCTCAATGATTTGATTGCTCTCAAATAGAGTTCACATTGGAAAGGTAAAGTAAGTGTTTGAGTCTTTCCTTTTATTTGCCAGTTTTAAAATATAATTAATTCATTCCCTAGAACACATTTAATGTATTTCAATGCATTGTAGCAGTCCTTGTCCTCATTGCCACTCGGATTGCCCCATCTTTGGCCAGTGGGAACCACTCTGATGAGACAGCCCCTAAGTCCTTTTGCCTTGATCCCAGTAGACTCTGATAGCTTTCCTGCTGTCTCATATGGTAAAAAGGTCCAGGCGTATCCCACACATTTCCTGCTCCAGACCTGAATCAGCCCTTTCTCCAAGGAGTTGTGTTATTTGTAGTAGGTGACTGCTTCTCTTGCATTATATTCTTCAATGTCAACCAAAAGGGAAGCTCAGACAGTTAGCTAGGCATAGAATCCTATTGGGGTTCTGGAACGTTTTGCATCTGGGGTGACCTAAGTATACCTTGACACAGGCATCTCATTATTATGAGAGGCATTCTCTGTCTTAAAAAAATTTTTTAATGCTTTTTTTTTTTTTTTTTTGAGAGAGAGAGACAGAGAGACATCACAAGCAGGGAAAGGGCAGAGAGAGAGAAAGACACAGAATCTGAAGCAGGCTCCAGGCTCTGAGGTGTCAGCACAGAGCCTGACATGGGGGTTGAACCCACCAAGAGATCATGACCTGAGCTGAAGCTAGACACTCAACAAACTGAGCCACCCAGGTGCCCTGAGACATTCTCTGTCTTGACCATGAGAAGGCCCTTCTGTAAAGACTTGTTCGTCAATATTTCTTAGGTACTCCAAGTCATCCGGCTCTCCTTTTATCCTAATCATATGAGGGCAATAACAATGACTGTGCTCATCATGTTCTAATTATGTACTCGACACTTGACATATATTTCAAATCCTCCATGCAACCCCACAGGATATATATTTTCAGTAATTTTTCCTCTACAGATGAGGAAACCAAGGTGGAAAGATTGAGTATGTTACTCAGGATTACAGAGAGTGAATTGACAGTGGTGGAGTTTAAGCTTGGGTAGAAATAATTATGGCGCTATACTCTTAACAGCAAAACTGGCTTGCTTGGCAAGATATGACTAGGGGGAAAGTTGGTTAAGAAGATTTCAAATGAAAGATGCATATTTGAGACATAGTAGTAGTGGTAGCAGGAGGACGGCGATAATTCCAGGAGCTGATTGTCTCAGCTTATTTCCAAATCCTCAGTGACAGGTTGCCTTGGCTAGTTCTCTGATCCAGAAATTTTCCCAGGCTTGACTCTGAGCTAGTTTTGAGCCTCTAAAAGAGGCAAAAGACTAGCAAAGGAGAAAGTTGGCGTGACAAGGTTACACTATGGTTGCTCCCGGAGTTGGGGTCATGTTTTCATTTAATTGATGGCTGCTGTCCCACTAGGGCCCACTGCAGTGTCAGAATGGCATTTGTTGAGTCTGGCAAAGAGACAGACCATGCCTATGTGTACTCCTTAGTCTCAGAAGCCAGCGCTTTTTTCTTTAATGCTCCTTTTATGTGTTACAAGATCCTAATTAGGATAGTTCAATAAATCGGTCCCTTGGGCATTGACACTTCAACATAGGCCTGATATGCTAAGCACTGGTAGACATTAACCAGTTGTTGGAAATTTGCTGTGACATTCCTCAAAGACTCACATAAGGATCCTACTCCCACCAGAGGCCCTGATTGCAGATTCTGGCCCCAAGTGTATGTTCCCAAAGGTTGATCTCAGATAGTCCGTGACTAATAATACTTTCCCCAGTCCTTTAGTGGATTAAGCTATTGTTTGCCTAAGGCTCCAGGATAGACAGAGATATGTAAGTGTTAAGTGGTGGCCTCATGGCTCCAAGTTTCCTGTGGTTACTGCCCAGCCTTCAGGATTAATTTGGAGCCTATCTCTGTAGAGAGTCAACTGTCCTGTGCAATCTTCATTCATAACTTCCTGCTACATTTGGCAAGACGCCAGGACAATCATTTTTTTTTTTTTTTTGTCTACTAGGCTGAAAGGGAAAAAAAGAGAAGGGTGGAGAATTACAGAGGAAGGAAGGGAATTAGGGATGCCTTATCTTCAGAGAGTTCATCCAGTCGTTCTCAGCATAGGATAAGATTGGCAAATAGGCCCCTATTGGTGTCCTGCGTATCCAGCCCGGGACTGCACAGGAAGGATGTGACACATTTGGAGAAGAGACACTCCCACCTGATGTGGGCTTTGGAACTAGCACCTGGGAAAGTCAAATGATAAGACCAGCATTTTTTTGAGGCCTTTCTTTCTTTCTTTCTTTCTTCCTTCTTTCCTTCTTTCCTCTGTCCTTCCTTCCTTCCTTCCTTCCTTCCTTCCTTCCTTCCTTCCTTCCTTTCTTTCTGTCTTATCAAATATGTATTTTATTTTATACTTTAAATTTTAGCTAGTTAACATGCAGTGCAATATTCCATTTCAGGATTGGAATTCAGTGATTCATCACTTACATACAACACCCGGTGCTCATCACAAGTGCCCTCCTTAGTGCCCATCATCTGTCTAGCCCATCCCCCACCCACCTCCAGTTTGTCAACCCCTCAGGTTATTCTCTATCTTAAGAATCTCTTGTGGTTTGTTTCCCCCTCCTGTCTTTTTTTCCTCTTTCCCCTATATTCATCTGTTTTGTTTCTTAAATTTCACGTATGAGTAGAATAATATGGTATTTGTCTTTCTCTGACTGACTTAGTCCTATGGTTATGACTTTACAGGCCAGATTTTATTTAAATGTCCCTGCAGCACTATGGCTTTCTTTGGGTAGAAACTGTTATTATTTACATTTTAAAGAGTATGGAATTGAGGCCAGCACGGGTAAGCCCCTTGCCCAGGAAGCGGCCAACAAGAGGCTGATGTGGTCTGACTGCACCACCGTGCTGTGTGGGCTGCTGCGGGCTGGAGGAGCAGTTCTCCCCACATCCCAGGCAGCTGCACATGTGACGGTTCTCTCGTCGAACTCACCCCCGCGGTGGACCCTGGATCATGCACAAGCCCCAGAGGGCCTGTTATGGGACTGGCTCCACAAGGTCGAGTGAAATAAAGTGGGATGGAATGAAGTTACTATTACAGAGGGAAAAGCCTGGAACTGCTCTAATTGATGTTTAAGAGTAGGTGATTTGCAAACTTTAAAATCCATAACTCTTAGGGGTGCCTGGGTGGCTCAGTCGGTTGAGTGTCCAACTCTTGACTTCAGCTCAGGTCATGATCTCACGTTTCATGGGTTCAAGCCCCACATCAGGCTCTTTGCTGAGAGTGGAGAGCCTGCTTCTGATTCTCTCTCTCCCTTATTCTCTGCCCCTCTCCTGCTTGTGCTCTCTCTCTCTCTTTCTTTCTCTCTCAAAATAAATAAACTGAAAAATAATTTTTTTTAAAAAGCACACTTAACTCCTATTAACCAGATAGGCCCTGCCTTCCATCTCATGTTTAATCATCGGTACCTGTGGGTCTCTCCATCATGCCTCATGTGTACAGTGATCAGCTTCATTCTGTGATGCTAGGGGTTACTTGGGCTTTGGTCCCTGCCATAGACGTCTCTTAGGTACTTGCAGATATAGCAGGCCCTGTGCTGGCTTACATACTCAGAGAAACAGGCATTGACATGAGCCCCCCTGAAGACATAGCATAGAGAGTGTTTAAGAGCAAGGGCCTGGGTCAGATTGCCCAAGTTAGGCCCCCAGCTGCATCAAGCCTCTTAACTTCATCGAGTCTTGGTTTCCTCATCTATTAGAGGGGGACAGTAATAGTACCTGCTTCATGGGGGATAGCAAAAATCTAATGAGATAATTTATGTAAAAACTTGACCCAGTCCCCAGTGTTTAGTGAGCTCAAATAGACACCCGCTGTTCTTATTTCCTGACATTTTGGGTTTACCCTCTTCTCATGATAGACACGATTTCCTGGGTTTAACGCGCCTAGCTCTCAAATCTGTGTTTGGTTGCTGACTCCATGATAACTTGACGTCAGTTTGAAACTGGCCCAGGTTTCAAGACGGTGTGGTGGCTCATGCCCCACAGGAGTCCACAGCCGGGACAGCTGGCCTGAGTGCTCTCTCGCAGGCCCCTGTCCCCTCCTCAGCCTTGTCAGTTGCCACAGTGTCCCCACCTGTCCCCACCTCGAGTAATATATTTTCAGTTTTCTCCAGGACTGGAGACATAATTTTACATCGGCTAAAATATTTTTGCTCTTTCTTTGATTTCCCCCTTTCAAAACAGAGCAATCACCTTTTCCTTTTAACTCCAGTGTTGGAGAACTGGACAAAATGCCTGCTTTACATAGTAACTTGATGACACCAGGCTTTAATGATACTTGGCTCTGTATGAGGAACACAGGCTGCAGTGAATTGGTTTCCCTTCTGCCATCCTCACCAGCCTTGCTTACTCATGCCTCTGTGCTTCTGTTGGCCATTTCCCTCCCCTGGACTACCTCCCTGTGTCCCAATTTTCGCATCCCGCAACACACATCTCAAGGTGTTACTCCCACTGTGGAGCCATGAAGCCTTCAGCTCTTGCTTGATTTCTTTGTTCCCTGAACAAGTGAAGCACTCAGCTACCCGCAGTTTGGCACTTTTCACATACTTTCTTATATTCAGATTATTCAATAAACATTCAGCAAGCCTCCTAATAATTTCCAGTGGCTATGCTCAGCATCTTTTGCATATTTTACCTCTTTTAATCCTTTCAACAATCCTGAGAATAGATATTGTTACTATCCCCCCCCCAAATATATGCAAAAATTGAAGTTAGATTCCAGTGGCTTAAATAACTTGTCCATTAAGAAAATGAGAAGACAAGCCATCATATAGCTGACATGGAATTTGTATCCAGAGTATGTAAACAACTCTTACAAGTCAACAGTAAGAAGATAGATAACTCAATTAAAAATAGGCCAGATTTGAATAGACATTTGGCCCAAGAAGATATGTGACTGTCTCTTGAGCACGTGAAGATATGCTCAGCATCATTAGCCATGAGGAGAATGCAAATCAAAACCACAACAAAATGCCATCCTCACCCATGGGGGCGGCTTTCATCGAAAAGACAGATGGTAACAAGAACTGATTGGGGTGTAAAGAAACTAGAAGCCTCATGCATTGCTGGTGGGAATGTAAAATGGTACACCCATTTGGTAAATGAGTTTGGTTGTTTCTTAAGAAGTTAAACAGATACTTAAACCTCCCGAATCTACTCCCAGAGATCTACCCAAGAGAAATGAAAACTTATATCTGCATAAAGATTTATATGTGAATGTTCATAGAGCATTATACATTGATAGGCCCTATCCAAATATTTGGTGAATGGATAACCAAATGTGGAAATCCATAAAATGGAATATGATTCAACATCGAAAGGAATGAATACTCACTCATAGGTGCTACAACGTGGATGAAGCTCAAAAATATTATGCCAAGAAAAAGAAGTCATGCACCAATGAGCACATATTGTATGATGCCATTTATATGAAATTTCTAGAAAGGGCAAATCTGTAGAAACAGAAAACAGCTCAGTGGTTGTCTGGGGCTGGGCCGCGAATGAGGATTGACTGAAAGCGATCATAGGTAAACTTCCGGGGGTGATGGAGATGTTCTAAGATTGGACTGAAGTGATGTTTGCACACTCCGTAAAGTTACTAAGAATAATTTTATCAAACACTATACCCACAATGGGCAATGTTATATAAATTATACTTCAAGAATGATGTTAAAAAAAAAATCATTGTCCAAGATTGCACAAGCAGCAGATTAGGGGTTTGGTTGTGGCCTCCTCGCGGGGCTGTTCTAGCATTTGTTCTTGCGTGTGGCTCATCTCCCCAGCAGACAGACAGCTCTTTGAGAACAGGAGCGTGCCTTTACATCTTTGGGACTCCCTCCCCGTATTCTCAACAAACATGCAGAACTGAGTAGATAGTGCATCATATTATAATGGGATTATTCTGTACCCGAAGGAACAACGTGGGGCTGCTGTTTCTCCAAAGGCTGCTCCGAGTGTTGAGCCACGAGGGGCAGATAGTCCATCAAAGGCATGCCGCCCAGAGAACAATGTAGTGACAGGGCTGGCTGACAACGAGAGACAAAGAGCTGTGCTGTTGAACACTGCCCAGAGCAACCTGTCTCTTCCTGCTCAGCCCAGCAGACTGTTAAAAGGACCACAAAAGGCTGCTGGGGAGTTGACAAGAGCTGAAGAATTTGCTGAATGTGTTACCCTTGATAGTGAGAGTAAACCCGAATGACTTTCCCAGGACACATAGTAGAGATTATTAACATATAGGCCAGACCTGAACCTAGGCAGGGAGGTGGAGATACGTGTGTCAAGACCATGTCGTGGGCTCATACATATTTGATCCACTCAGCAGAGTTAATGATTTTTTTGGAAAACGATCTTATTTTTTCCCCAATTTAAAAAGGTATTATCAAGAAAACTTGTTCAAACTTGAAGATGAGCAAAAGAGCCTCCTGGGTGTGCTTTTAGTGGCTTACTGGGCAGTAGCTAACATATCCTATAAGGTGTGCGCTTTTTACTGACTTCTGTTGACCAGGCTACTTTCCAACCACAGAGGAAGCAGTTAACATGTAGAAAACTTGATAATAATGCAAATGGTTCTTGTTCACAGCAAAGAAAATGAATCTCATCCAGTAGATATAGAAAAGATAACCCCAAACATTGCATTTTATTGTTCTTCCGGGTATTAACCAGTTTGCATCGATCAGCAAATTTATGTAGGCTTTCTTGACTGCCTATAGACATTTCTGTTCTTCGGTCAGTTGAGCCTCTGACTTAGGCTCAGGTCATGATCTCATGGTTCATGAGCCCCACATTGGGCTCCTTGCTGTCAGCACAGAGCCTGCTTTGGATCCTCTGTTTCTCTCTCTCTCTGCCCCCTCCCCCCACTCATGCTCTCTCTCTCTCAAAAATAAATAAAACGTTTTTTTAAAAAAGCCTGAAAAAAGAAATAGTCTTAGCATCTTATAGATTCTCCCATTAATGAGCCAAACAAAATCTTTAACACATATGCCTTTTATATTTGCACAGAAGTCATGTTTGTAACTTTTTGAAGATACAGCTCAAGTTCACAAGCAAAAATTGTACGCTGGCATCTGATCAGATAAATGAAAGAGTTTCCCCTACCCTACCCCCAACCACCCTTTAATCCTGAAACTCCCATGGTTCTTCTCTATTAGGCCAACAGCTACTATTCGCTCTGCCAGAATGCTCTCTCTAACCTTTAGAGTGGACTAGACGTCTTTGTTCTGTGCGGTCACAACAAACACTCTCTGGACTTATTTCCTCATAACGCCATATGAAATACCCGGAAAAAAAGTAAAAACCATAGTTGTAGACTACTTTAAAAAATAACAATAGGGGCGCCTGGGTGGCTCAGTTGGTTAAGCGGCCGACTTCGGCTCAGGTCATGATCTCACGGTCTGTGAGTTCGAGTCCCACATCGGGCTCTGTGCTGACGGCTCAGAGCCTGGAGCCTGCTTCAGATTCTGTATCTCCCTCTCTCTTTGCCCTTCTCCTGCTCATACTCTGTCTCTATGTCTCTCAAAAATAAATAAACGTTAAAAAAAATAAAAAATAACAATAAGAGTATTGCCTCTCAGAGTCTAGAACAATTATTTGCTGCCCTCCCTGTGATAGGGATTTGACACCTTACCCGCCCCCACCAGCACCATCTGATTTTGCTAGGCCGTTAGAATGTGAATGGGAGTAACCTGTGTCTGGTCCAAGCAGGAGCTTTAAGAGCCCAGGTGTGCCTCAGCCCCTGCTCTTTTCCTTCTACACTAAGAAAAGCTCAGCCCACATGTGAGGTGGCTTCTTTGGCTTGCATCTCAGAACAAAGAAGACATCGACTAAAGCTGCAGCCAGCCTGCAAAGGACATATAATGTGAAAGAGAATAAACCCTATATGTTTAAAGCAATGAGATTTGGGGATTATTTCTCCCTGCAGCATAACATAGCAAAAACTGACTAATACAGCTACCCTCAAGTAGTCTCAAGTGTGTTTATTTTCAAAAACAGCACCAAAAATAATCTAAGCATTTAGCTCAACCCAGAAAGAGAGAGAGATATAGGGGAAGCAGGAGGAAGGTAGCATAAAGTTTAATGCAAAATTAATTAATTAGAAAAGTAGAGTAATGATAATAAATTCAAAATCCATTCATTCATTAGGACCAGTTATGTCAGCAAACTTCTCACAAGTATAAGGAAAATAAAAGGAGAGAAAAAATAAAAATCTTCTCACAAGTATAAGGAAAATAAAAGGAGAGAAAAAATAAAAAACCCAATATACAATATCAATAGCCATAAGTGGATTTGGGCAAAGCTATAAAAGAGATTATGAAAAGTTTTAAGAAAATACAATGTATATCTCTAGGTTGATAAATTTCAAAATCCTGATTCAGTTCATTTTGAAAGATGAAAACACAAATGGTGAAGTTTGTGTAAAAGAAGTTGAGAATCTACAGAGAATAAAAAGCATAGAAAAGATTTAAAAAATTGTCGAAGACCCACCATTAAAGTACTGGATCCAGAAAAACTTATTGGCAAGTTCCTTCATATTTTCAAGGGGCACATAGTTCCCGTGCTGTTAAAACTATTAAAAGAGAGGGAAATGAAAGCTTCACAATTTATTTTAGAAAATTAGTATAGCCCTCATACCAAACTTGACATACTAGAACCTCAAAAAGAGACAATTGACTAAATGTATAAATATATAAATGTAATAATCCCATAGGAAATATTAGCAAGTCAAAACTGGAGCTGTGTGTGTTGTTTTTTAAATATACTATGTCCAAGTGAGTTTACTCTTGAAATAGAAGATGGATATAATTTGGGGACATTTATTAATGTAGTTAATCATATTACCGGAACAAGGAATAATACTAGTGCTCAACTAGCAATATATCAAAAATATTGGTGTTGAAACATTTGAAAAACCTAAACTCTTTTTTCCTAAGAAAAAAATCTTTCTTAATGGGAAATTAAAAATATTTAACTTAAGTGGGCATTCTGAAATTAGTATCTTGATATTAATAGCATACAAATAAAGAAACATTTCCTTTCAAGTTGAAAAAAAAGACAAAGGTGCCTACCATCACCTTCTTATTAAGCATTTTTCTGGAATTTAAACAAAGGCAATAAGGTGAGGAAAATGAATGAGGCATAAACATTGGTAAAAAGGAGAAGATATATGTATATATATCTTTAAAATATAAAGATATTTTAATACATTTAAAATATAAATATATATATATTTTGCAGAAGATAATAGCCTGGCTGGAAAAACTAAGGAAAATCAAATATGCTAGAAGAGTAAAATTAAACATGATTTAAAAACAGAAAAAAATAAGAGAGTCAGAAAAAAGCATACACACACACTGAGAGACACACAGTCTTGGTGTAATATCCTGACCCAGAGAGAAAACATGAGGAAAACCTTGATTAATTTAATTTTTTAGAAACTTGCAGATAACACAATAAATAAAACTGACAGGCGCATGATAAATTAAGAAAAATATTTGAAACCCATCCTATTAATTCCTTTGATAGATACAGAACTCTTGCAAATTGTCAGACACTTTCCTTCATTCAACAAATATTCACTGAGCACTTACTCTCTGTCAGGCACTGCAGGTGCTGGGGAGCCTCCACAGATCCCTGCTGTGGTAGACCTTAGCTCCTCAAGTAATTCATCTTAAAACATGCAAATGCCAAGACTAAGAACAAACTGAGGGGAGAGGAGAGTGTGGGAGGGGGGAGAGTGGGTGACGGGCACAGAGGAGGGCACTTGTTGGGTTGAGCACTGGATGTTGTATGGAAACCAACTTGACAATAAATTATTCAAAAAAATGCAAATGCCAATAAAAAATGAAAAAAAAATCTTGACTTCCATTAGCAATGAAAGAAATGTGAATAAAATGTTTTATTTTAACTATTCACCCTTTAAATTGGTAGAGATGTTAAAAAGTTTGTTATATTCAATGTTGTCGAGAGTACGGGAAACACGTCCCCTTGCATGGTTCTGGGAGGAGTATAAATTGGTAGAAACTTTCTGGAAGGCGATTTGGCAGTCTTGAGAAGGATCACTAGCAATTCTTCTAGGAATCTTTACCAAGCAAATAAACAGACAATTGCGAAAACAACTTAACTGCAAGGATATTTATTACAGAGATATGTATTTTATGTTTTAAAAAGCTTCTTTATTTATTTTGAGAGAGAGAGAGAGAGAAAGAGAGCATGAGTGGGAGAGGGGCGGAAGAGAGAGGGAGAGAGAGAATCCCAGGCAGCTCCACGCCAACAGCAAGGAGACAGATCCAGGGCTCTATCCCAGGAACCATGAGGTTGTGACCTGAGCCGAAACCAAGAGTTGAACACAGGAGCAAATGAACCACCCAGGTGCCCCTACAGAACTATTTATAAGAGCAGAAAAGTTGGACACACTCTGATTTGCTATACACATGCAATGGAATGACCCATAAGAAGTCGTATTGTAGAAGAATATGTAATAATACAAACTATTTTTAAATGAAAATACAGGGTATAGTGTATACTGAGCGGCTCAATTTTAAATGAAAAAAAGATATGTATATGCACTGCTTTTAGAAAGCCGAGAAGATAGACATTAAAATATTAATTAAGGTTCAGTCTTAGTGGTACAATTTTGGTTGTGCTTTTAGTTTTCTTGTGATTTAGGCGGCATGGATTTTTTTCAATTTAAAAAAGAGTATTGTCTTTCTTTAAAACTAATGTATGGAGTAGAGATAACCCCATGCCTTAGGGATTTTATATTTTGTCGGATCCTATTATCTTGCAGATAAGTCTCCCAGGTTTTAAAGAGATCCCCCTTAAACTCTGGAATTCTCTCAGGCCTGAGAAGAGGCTGCAGGGAGAGACAGGCTCGGATCAGGGTGAAGCCGGGGAGGGGAGTTGTGCAAGCCTGGTGTTGGACCCCATATTTACTTAAATGTTTGACATTTTATTTATCGAGGATTTTTTGCATTCATGTGGCTTTTAAAATACTGCTGTTAAAACAGTACTTTTCTTGAACGCTGATTCTTTGGCACCCCTACCCCTAAATTCTGCCCCCGTGGGGAGGCACTTTCTCTCGCCTCACCCCATTCCCGGCCCTGCTGCCTGAAAACCCAGGTGCACCCTCCAGGCTCTGCAAACAGCATCCGCACACGTCCCGCTTCTGCCTGCCTTCTCGCAGCTGGCTCCCTCCTGACAGCCTGGGAGCAAACGCCGGTGTTCTGAGCGGATGAGGGATGGCGGCGGTCCCAGCCACTAGGGGGCACTTCCTCTGGCCTGGCCTCTACGCAAAGCACTTTACCAGTGCTTTACTAAGTGAATCCTCACATAGCTAGGTAGGTTGGGGAGCAGAGAAGCCTATGCACCCCCCGCTATTATTGTTTCCTCTCAGGAACAGACTTTCCCAATTGCAGTGGGGCACACAACCATGAGAATAAAGACCACCATTTCCCAGCCTCTCTTGCAGCCAGGTGTGGCCATGTGATTAAGTTCAGGACAAAAGAAAGTTAACGGTCATGTCTATCCAGGGGAAGACCATTCCCTTCTTTTCTCTTTGCCTGCTTGCTCTGCGTGGAATGCGAGTGTGAGGGCTGGGGCTGCAGCATCCATATTGGACTAGAATGGAAGCCACCCTTGAAGATTCTGGAGCAAGTAGATGGAAGATCCGACTTCTTCATTGTGTGGTGTCTCCACAGCAGGCCTGACATGCTGTGTTACATGAGAAAGAGAGAGAGAGACTTCTATCTCATTAAAACCACTGTTGTTACCATAGGTTTCCTGTTACTTGCAGATCCTAATTTATTCTGATGGATATTACTATTAAGTCCCCTTTGTAGATAGATGAGGGAACGAGACTCAAAGGAGTTAAGCACCTTTCACAAGTTTGCACAGCTGTTAAGCGACAGATGAGAATCTGAAACCAGGATGTCAGACTCCAATGCCCTAGCACTTAATCTATGTTCTTAAGGTTCCCTGCTCCAGGAAGATTTCCAACTCTGAACAAAGGGCTTCGAAGCCTAGATTTCGGATGCTCATTCCTATGCTTTTCTCCAGCCAAAGTCCTAAGCCCTACTGGGGCTTCGGCAGTTGAAAATGGCTTAGCAGGATAGAAAGAGAGAACAGGAGAACCGAAATTCCTGGCCAGTGTCTTCTCCGTTACCTCCTGTACCTTGCTCAGTCTCCAGACTGCCATGTGATGCGAGCACTGTTTACATGCGTTTGGGGATCGTCCATCATCGTTTCCTAGGACAAAGGTTACTCTGCTCTTCCAACAATGAGAGTGGTGGGGGTGCGGGGTAGGGGAGGGCGGCATCTCTGCAGACTCTTCAGAAATCCCACCACCTTAAGGTAGTCTCATGGAAACCCGGTCCCAGCCTTGGAACACCGCGCAGCCCTGTGGCATTTTGACATTGGATGTCTCTGCATTGTTGAAGTAACTCAGCACGTTGGCATGCCTTTATCCCCTCAGGTCAGGTCAATGCTAAAGGAAGTTCATCGCCTCTGCTTCTTCAGTAACCGATGTCTGATGCATCAGCCAAATGCACTTCAGGCTTATGAGCGGTTCCCTCCAATCTACTGGCAAAAAAGCTTTCACCATCTCCCCTCCCCGCTGAGTGACCAGTGTCTCAGCATTAATGCATCTGATGGCACCGAGCCTTCATGGCTAGAGCGAGGACAGTCGCCAAGCAGGGATTGAAATCGCATTTTTATTTACATTATTACTTTTCCACAGCTCGCTTTCTTGCAGGCTTTTGATCTATTAGGCCACACTGTAGACTGGACTGAATCTTCGAATTGCTTTACTTTTCCATACAAGATTATCGAAGAATTTGATAAACCTGTACTAATCTATAGTGTCGATTTATCGGGTCTAAAAAGCGAAGCATTGCTATATGTGCACAGCGTGGAAGACAATTTAAACCTTCTCAAGTGTAGACTTTGTTGGCGGTTCTTTTGTGAAGAGTAATCATTGTTAGTTTAGGAAAGGCCCGAGATTTATCCAGCTCTTCTCAGAACTGGATGAGTCTGGATTCCTACCATAGAACGCAAGTGTGAAACCCAAACCCTCCTGGAAAAGAAACTCAAACTGTCGCTTACACATGTCCAGTCACAACGTTAATAAATGCAGATTGTCCTGGGTAAGACACAGAGTTAGGCTTTGTAACAGATGTGAAAGTAGGATGATAGATAATTGCTCTTCTTCGTTGTGAATATTAGGTTGTATTTACTGCCAAACTTTTTTTGACAGCTCTTCTAAGGAGTAAATTTTTTTTAATGTTTATTTATTTTTGAGACAGAGAGAGACAGAGCATGAGTGGGGGAGGGGCAGAGAGCGAGGGAGACACAGAATCCGAAGCAGGCTCCAGGCTCTGAGCTGTCAGCACAGAGCCCGACTCGGGGCTCGAACTCACAGACCGTGAGATCATGACCTGAGCTGAAATCGGCCTGCCTAACCCGACTGAGCCACCCAGGTGCCCCACTAAGGAGTAAGTTTTAAGTGTGTTATAATCATTCTCAAAGTGCAAGCTGCCACTTCTCATTCATGGCATTACTTCTCCATACGTTGATGAAAGAAATGGAGACAGGATGATTCAAAGTAGAACCGGAGGGAATTTGTTAGGACAGAGATTCTGATTCATTCATGATGATTTTCTCATATTGCCAGATACTCAGCAAATAACATTCTACTGGATTTTTCTTTTGATGACTAAAATGGGCAATTTTCTAGCACAATAGCTTAGTTAGGGAGAAGCAGCCCTAAATGTACTACAAACTGAAATATTTTTTAAATTTGCACTGTACCTATTTCTTTGACTCATTGGTTATTTAGGAGTGTGTTAATTTCCACAGTTTTTAGTTCCCCAAAGTCCTCCTGTTATTCCTTTGTGTTTTCATTCCATTAGATGAGAAAACATTGTTTGTGTGGTTCAGTCATTTAAAATTTATGGAGACTTATTTTATGGCCTAATGTATGATGTCTCATAGAGAATTTCTATTTTCATTGAGAAGAATGTATAGTCTGTTGTTAATGGCTTGAGTGTTCTGTAGGTATCCGTTAAGTCCATTTGGTTTGTAATGTTGTTCGTCATCTGTTTGCTTTTGGTCTCCCGTGTAGTTGTTCTACTCTTAATTGAAATTAAGGTATCGAAGTCTCCAACTATTATTGTTGAGTTGTCTATTTCTTATTCAGTTTTGACAGTTTTTACTTCATATATTTTGGGTTCCACTGTTAAGGGCCTATATGTTTGTCATACCTTCTTGATGGATTTATCCTTTTATCATTGTGAAATGTCCTTCTTTGTCTCTAGTAACAATTTTGTATTAAAGTCCGTTTTGTCTGATATTAGGATAGCCACTCTAGTTCTCTTCTGCTTAGTGTTTTCATGGTGTAATTTTTTCTATCTTTCACATTCAAACTGTCTTTGTCTTTGAATCTAAAGTATCTCTTTCATAGACGGTACATAGTTACATTATAATTTTTGTCCATTCCACCAATCTCTGCCTTTTAATTGGTACTTTCAAAGTCCTGAAGAGAAGAGAGCTTCTCCAGCTGGGGAAGATCAAGGGAGACCTTGTGTAAAAGTAGGATTTTCGTAGGGGACTGAAGAATGAGGACAACTCTGTGGAAAAGATCAGACTTTAAAAGCTGTTTGTGCATTTTTACTTTAATTACTTAAAAAGTAAACTTTGAAGGATGGAAGGGGAGGGTTTGGGGAAGCAGAGGTCTAACGTTGCTTTCTAAAATAGAGTTTTTATGTAATAATCAATGGATTATTCTACTATAAAGATTATGTTAAACTAAACAGAAGTAGTGGTACCTATTTGAATTAGCTTCTCCAAATCAGCCTTTTATTTAAACAATTTAGATAAACAGAAGTGTTATGAGCTGAATTGTGTCCTCTTCTCTCACAAATTCGTATGCTGAAATCCTAACAACCAGGGAGGGCTTCAAAATGTGACTGTATTTGGAGATAAGACCATTAAAGAGGTAATTGAAGTAGAATGAGTTCATATGTGTGGGTGCTGATCCAATATGGCTGCTGTCCTTATAAGAAGAGATTGGCACACAGATATGCACCTGCACAGGGGAAACACCATGTGAGGACACAGAGAGATGGAGGCCATCTGCAAGCCAATGGGAGAAGCCTCAGAAGAAACCCAAACTGCTGACTTCTAATCTTGGACTCCACCTTGGACTTCTGGCCTCCAATAATTTCTGTTGTTTAAGCACCCCAACTGAGGTATATTGTTATAGCAGCCCAAGCAAACTAATACAAAGCCTTTACAGACTTATAACCATTTGCTTATTCCAAATCAATGTTTTTTTAAATAACAGGAAACTCAGGATTATCTTCCAAACAGTTCGAGTAAGCATAGTAATATATTCGACAACAACAACAGAAACCCATAATCCTATTCCAACAAACAATTGCTAGGATTGGTGTCTGATTGAACTAGTTTGACTTTCACTCCATTGTTCAAGCGCACGCAGACACACTCAGAGATCACCCTGGACTTCCCAGGTAATGTATTCACCGTGTGCCAAGATTATTTTTATAATCGGATGTCATCTCTGTGACAAACAGTCCATGTTCCTACTTGCGAAGCAACGTGTTCATCAAACACGTTTAAGCAGGAGAAGGATTCGTTGAAAAGGATATGAGGAAACTCACAGAACCTGGGGGGAAGGCTAGAGGAAGGAGCTGGTTGCTCACCTTCCAGAAGCAATACCCAAACCCCGCGGGGAGAATGGCCTGCCTGATGAGGAAGTCACTGACTGCCACTGCCAAGCACGAAGCACCTGAGATTCACTTTCACTGCACCAGCCTCTTCCACCTATTTTGAAGCCATTTCTGCAACAGGATCTTTTGGAAGGAAGTCTTTCCCAAGTGTCCCTGATTGGTGGACGCTTGGGTCACAGGCTGTGTTCTAGCTGCAAGGGAGGCAAGTCACTTCAGTTCTGACTTCTATACTGGGAGACATGGTTATCTCAGTTAGTAAAGGGAGGTCATTTCAAAGTTGACGGGCCAGCAAGAATATGACAGATGTCTGGTACAGGCCTGGAGTTCTCCCTTAATACCACACGTGCTTTAACACCTAAGCCTCTAAAATGACCGAATTCATGTCTGACAAACATAAATGTAGTGATCAACAACAATGGCAAGTATTTTCTATCAGATTCTCACCAACATTTTATATAACCCATTTTCAGTATTCTCAGAGCATTTGATAGTGTTTGCGAATACATGGATGAATTTTATCATGTATTCTTTTTACTTAATGAGAACACCAAAAGCTATTAGAACCCAAATTGTTGGATTATACTTATGGCTCCTCATTTTTCACACCCCCTAATGGTTTCTGCTTTCTCACTCAAGAACATAGGTTATCTGTTATTGTGGCGACTTGGTTTCCTAACAAGAACAATGGGACCCATGATTCTGACAAAGAATCTTGGTAATTGTTTTTAGACACAAGAAGTAAGCTGATAGATGATGCTCAAATATTGAAATGGCCATTTTGATGGTTGGTGAGGACAAGAGAATGTTTCAAGTCAGGACTGTTCTAGAAAAGTGTGATATGGCCATAGTGTGTAACCATGCTATGATGGGGATAGCACTTGCTTCTAGGAGAAGTTGTACAGGCATTAGTTAATTAGTTCATGCATTCAATTTTCTATTTTAACAAACATTTCTTGGGCACCTCCTGTGACCCAGACACTGAACTAGGCCCTCATGATATGCAATTCAATAGTATGAGAGAGAGAGGTAAGCAAAACCAATGCAATAGAAGAAGTTTTAGGACAGAAATCTACAAGTGTGCTTAACCACACACTACATTATGATTACACAACAAAAAGTAAATATAACTTGGGTGTCTGAGTGGCTCAGTGGGTTAAGTCTTTGACTCTTGATTTCGGCTCAGGTCATGATCTCTCAGTTTGTGGGATTGAGCCCTGCACTGGGCTCTGTACTGACAGTGCAGAGCCTGCTTGGGATACTCTCTCTCTTTCCCTCTCTCTGCCTCTCTCTCTCTCTCTCTCTCCCTCAAAAGAAAAAAAATACACTTAAAAAAAAGTAAATATAACTCTTCCTTTCTTAAACACAGAGTAACTACGAAGAAGTCATATGTTAATATCTTGTCCCCAGTGCACTGCAGATCTCCGCTGAGAATGTTTTGAAGCCTGCTACATTTACTCTCCTGTTTAAAGATTTAATTTTACTTCGCAGGCAGTAAAACATCAATATGCACATAGAGCCCACGAGATAGAAGATTTCACAAAAACACCAAGGGAAGTAACATGACCACATTAGCTTGTTTTCAGAACAGACTTGTAATGAGAATCTCTTAGCTCAATTCTTTCCCCATTCTGTCTTAAGCATCTAATCATTTACAAGGAATTTCAAAACAAAACAACATATACTCTAAAATGTCCTTTGAAATCTTTAAGACTCTCTCCAAAGTCCCTCCCAATGAAAGGAAGGCATCACTTTATTTGATGGTACGGTATTTACTTACTTTTCTCTGTCTCCTGCCCTGAACTGTACGTTCTTTTCTATCCTTGGCACCTAGGACCTGGAAGATGAGCAGTCATCTCTGGATGAATGCACAGATAATGGAATAAATGAATGCACCCCTTAGTAACCATCAGAACATGAAGAGCAGTTTTGTAGTTGGCCTACAAGTTTAGGAACTGAGTGGCCTTGGATTAGAAACTGCTTCTGCTACTTGTCGATGTTAGGAATTTGAGCAACTCGCATAACCTTTCTTGACCTCAGTAGTTTTATCTATAAGATGGGAATAATGAATAGAACACACCTCACAAGCTTGCTGTGAGGATAAAGTGGGACCATGTGTGTAAAAGACACAGCATGCGCTCTGCAACACAGTGCCAAACCCATGGCTGATCGTCAGTGGTGGAAAGAGTCGTCAAGATTGGGATTCCAATGGCGAGGATGTGCTGTATTGTAGTGGGCACCCTTGTGTTTAGGGACATTGAACTTTCTGGAAAGAACAAATTTATATTGCTCTTGGCTGCTACTTCCTTTGCCTCGTACTCCTTCATAATGTAGAGTCTACAACTCTGCCTGTCTCAAATCTGAGTGCATCTCTGACCTTTGAGGAGGTAGGACTTTTTCTTAATGCGGTAGCTCAGAGTTTTCTTTCTTCGCCTCTCACTGCCCTGGAAGGGTGTTATTTTAATAAGAAAATGCCCCCAGCTTAATTTGAAAGCCCAGCCTCTTAATTCATCATGAAACACAGAAATCTGATCAGCTGGCTTCATTAAATTAAGGGCCCGACATCACTGCCCTCCAAAGTTTGGGGAGCAGAGGAAGTGTGTGCCAGTCAGGCGGGCACTGAGGAATGGGAGAATACGCCCCCACCTCTACCCCAAACACGAACACACATGCTGTCTTAAAATAGCCAGAATTATTTTTTTTCTCTTTGGATGCTCATTCTGAAATTGGACCAAGTGGAAAAACACAAAGCCCTTCAGATTTGTCCAATTTTGTAACATTAAATTGGGATGGAGTGTGCGATGGGGGTGGGGGTAGTTTCATAATATGGTAAGTGGAACCTTTTAGCTTCAGTAAGTGAGTCTGACTCAGGAATGTAGGCGATTGTATCTCCAAAAAAATCAATATTAAGATGCACAATTGCTCCCCTGGTATCGAAAGAATTAGTTGATCTACATGCTAAATGACAAGCCTCTTGATAACGGGGATTATGCGACCCGCCTTTCCAGCCAGGGCTGCTGGGGACTGTCCCTTAGGTCCCTAAGGTAGAGATAATCTAATTACAACAACAAAGGCCAGGTCCATTTGAGGAGAAGGCAACTGTGGGGGTGGGTAGGGGGTCGGAAGGTGATGGTGGGTGTGCAGACCAGACCGTGTTGGGTCTCGTGTTAGCAGGGAGGGGCTCATCCAGGACAAAGCATCTAGGTGGGGAGTTGCTAGGGAGTGAGGGCCGGGAGGGGGGGGAAGGACTGCAGAAAGGGTGGACAGAGGTCACCTCTAAAACATGACTTAATCTCCACTTTGGCTCCACAAACACTGCCACGCTGGCTCCCAGACTCCGGCCAGACTTGACAGAATGAGCGAGCAAGGCTCCAGACATTCAGACACTCAGAGACCCTCCCGCCAGTCCCAGGAGAGGGAGAAGGGCCTGGGAAACGCACGTGGGCCTCTGTGAGCCAGGTCTTCTCCCCCCCAGGTGAATGTCCCACCACCCTAGGAGGATGGGTTCCAGGGACCAGGTCCTGATGGCATTTTCTCCTGACTATGGCAAGAAAAAAAAAAAAAGATGAGACCACATGCTGTGCTTTTCCGGGAACTAAATCTCTTTCCTTTCAAGGACTGTCCTCTTTTCCGATTTCATGTCCTCCTCATGTCTTTGGTGCTAAATATTCCCTTTTTAGAAGTGAGATGATGATGAGAGTGGCCAGGAGGGTTTTTTGCTTTGACTTTTGTTTGTTTTCAATGCTCTTACCGGGTATGATAAGAAGTTTCCTTTGATTCCAAAAATGTTGGTCTCTGAAATTCTGTCAGACTTTGAAAAACAAAAATCTATAAGACTATTTTGTTAAACAGATTTCTCAGCAAATGTTTGTTTAAGTTTTACCCTCATAGTTTTTGTTTTTTGCTTTTTTTTTTTTTTTTTTTTTTTTATCTTTGTTCCTAGTTTCTTTATCCTCCATATCTTATTGCTCCCAAGGTAAAACGGTGCTTTCAGTACCCTGGGTACCCTGGAATTCTAAGGCCATGAGGCATTCATTAGGTCGGTAGTTTTCCCATCTTTAAAAGCAGGACCTTTTAATGTAATCCGGTCACTCAGAACTTGGGCGTGTACCACAGTGTGGACTCAAGCACAGGAGCGCTGACTTTGGGGCAAGGTGGGCTCGGAGTCCTGACTTCTGGGTCTTTTCCTCAAATCCCCTGCCTCCACCCCCTCTGGGAAGCCTGGGTCCCTGGTGTGTCCCTGGACTGTGGGTGGTGGGTGTGTGCACACAAGTCCTCCATCAGGCTGCTCAGTTCTGGCCCAGTGTGAGAGGCCTTCCTTCTTCTCCCCAGCTGTTCATGATGTGGACAGGCTGAACTGGCCCATCACTTAAAACTAAGATTTTGAGGGGCACCTGGGTGGCTCAGTCAGTTGAGTGTCTGATTCTTGATTTCAGCTCAGGTCATAATCCCAGGGTTGTGGGATCGAACCCACATTGGGCTCTGTGCTGAACATGGAGCCTGCTTAAGATTCTCTCTGGGGTGTCTGGATGGCTCAGTTGGTTAAGCATACGACTTCAGCTCAGATGATAACCTCATGGTTCATGAGTTCGAGTCCCTCATTGGACTCTGTACCGATGGTGCGGAGCCTGCCTGGGAGTCCTTCTCCCTGCCCCTCCCCCACTCACTTGCACATGCTCGCTCACTCTCTCTCAAAATAAATAAATAAACCTAAAAACTTCTCTCTCTTCCTTTCTCTCCCTCTCCCTTACTTGCTCTTTCTCTAAAATAAACTAAGATTTTAACCCTAAAAAGCTGAGTTTACATGAGAAACCTTCCCAAGTCCAGGGCAGTGGGGATGCTGGGTGATTTACCATGATTTGTTTGAGGAGAACTTCCTAGTCATCTAGGGGAGCATAGGTTGTGTCCAGGAAAACAGCTTAAAGGCTCTGTTGGTATTGTCCCTCATAATGGAAAATGAAGGAATGTTGCTGGGTGATGGAGAGGAAGGGACTTCGATTATCTACCAACAAGTTCTAGTGGGAAATGCTAATGGTTTAACCCAAAAAGAAATTAGAAAAATAGGTGAGAATCCCTTAACAGGTAGTAAAAGATCCTGAATTTTTATTCTTCCTTTCCCCAACCTCCCCCACAAATTCCTAAGTTTCTGAGAGATGGCCACTGTATAAATAATCCATCAATTTAGTATTACTTTTATTCAAAATAATATGGTGATAATTGTTGTGTTTTCTTTTTCTGGTAAGAAAAATGTGTGGGTTTTGCTAAGGGGAAGAAATCATGAACATTTTTGGATAAAGACCTAAAGCAAAAATTTTTAGGGATATTATCTATATCTGACTTCCTTGGTAAGTTCTGAGGACTAAATCCTAGAATAAATGACAGTTAACATCTGCTTAGCTTGAGTAAAGACTGTACTTGGAAGGCTTAATAATCTCTCTCCTTGACTTACTGAAATGCCAAGAATTTATATCAAACTAATTTGCTTCAGCATGCACTTGGGTTTGATATTTAGAAAATGCTGCTTTTATTTGAACGTCACTATGATTGAGTTTAGAAGGAGTTCATGGCTGAATGAATGAGAAGGAAAGAAGAAAAGGAGAGGAAGGAGGTCCCCAAAATCCTGCTCTTTGTCTTACTGTAACAAAATATACATGTACACTTAAAAATTAAAATTGTATATGCTCTCACATTTATTCTAATGTCAATTATTGAAAACTTACTGCATCCCCTCTATTCTTGGGGGTACCTAGTTGGGGAGAAAAGACGAGCACCAAGGAACTAACCCAGAGCAAGGCTGTAATTAAATGCTCAGTTGGGTGGTCTGTCACGATGCAGTTGATATCCATGCGAGCTGTCGTTGTCAGGAAGGCTCTGCGGAGAAATGGGTGTTGTGATTTGATTTGATGAATGGAGAGAATCACGGACAAGAGAACACAGAAGAAGAAAGCAGAAGTAAGATACAGATGTGGTCCGTGGGAAGGTTGAGCCAGATTCTCACCCCAGCAGAGGACCTTGTTTGGGGGATAGGAAAAATGAGGTTAGATGCATCAAATGAGGCTAGATTAGGGTGGGTTTTCATATCCAAGATGGCGGCTATTGGTACTTCTCCACTCCTTTGTCCAAGAAAGACATCACTAACCACTCCATGTCTTTCTCCATACAGCTCTCCAGGCAGCCACTGAAAGTTGATCAGCTTTGATCTGCAAGACGAAATCTGTTTTCTGTTCTCATCCCAGGCCTATATCTTTCAACTTGATATAGGAAATGGGGAGATACTGGGTAAAGAATAGATGAATGAAGAAGACATGTGTCCCCAAATTTCCTGGTTACCACTGGTTTCAGCCTTTCTTAACCTAATTATGTTTTCAGCTGGAACTGGACATGATGGAGCTAGGCATGATGGGGAACTAGAAATCTAGTTCCAAGGGCATATGGGTGGCTCATTCAATTGAGTGTGTGACTCTCGATTTCAACTCAGGTCATGATCTCATGGTTTGTGGGATCGAGCCCTGAGGTGGGCTCTGTGCTGACATCATGAAGCCTGCTTAGGATTCTCTCTCTCCCTCTCTTTCTGCCCCTCTCCTGGTTGTTCTCTCTTCCTCCTTCTGTCTCTCTCTCTCCCTCCCTCTCAAAAATAAATAAACAAACATTAAAAAAAGAAGAAATCCAGTTCAGCCACTAACTTCCCCAGTCTGGGCCTCATTTTCCCCATCTGTAAAATGAAAGGGATGGGATTGGAATGGATAATGGGGTAAGATCTGTCCCAACATTGAGATTTTAGAATCCTACAGATTCCAACAGGAAGGCTCAGCCTTGCATGGGCCACCTCTGGGGAGGAGCTGGAGGGCAGTGCAAACCAGGCCAGCCATGGAGGGGAAGAAGTTAAAGTTCTGGCTAACCCACACACTAAATTAATAGTTTCTGGATAACCGAGAGTTGCTGTCATTAGGCACTGTTTGTGTTAGATGATCCAGATGGTACAGAACGTGGCTTAGGCGCCGTGAGGTCTCTCAGTAGGAAGCCGATGAAAAACCACATCTGGAAAAAGATTTCTCTAAGGATCAAGGCTAGTGGAAAAATTCTGTATATCGTTGTCTGCTTCGCTCTTGAGCGCCATGGCCGGTCCTCAGCTTCATGTGGCCAGTTTGGCAGATGTCCCTGCCTAAAGGGACTTTACAACAAAGAAACCTTTCTTGCTAATGATGTCCCCTGCTTCCTTGTTTGCCAACTCCTTTGGCCTCAGAGGGATGCATTTGGTGGACAGGAGACATGGCAGGACGCGGTCACAGCTCCATGCAAGAGGGCAGGAAAATGTCCCTGTCTTCGTGCATGGAACTGCACGCCCTGTATCCATGGAGCAGGCTTGAGCTTATTACCCCATTTGCTATCTCAGTATCAAGAGATCAGTTGTTGGGAGCCAGCTTGCCAGTGGCCTGGGTTAAACTTCAAGAATGCAGATAAGGCTGAGAGGCTTGGAGCCATGGTATTTGGATGTCTAGCTAGGCATTTTGCAGGCCTGGCTTGCCTTAATTTATTAATTTGTTAGTATTCAGGCAGGAACATGGCAAGATTCCGTGCTCACCTCTTGAAATGTGCCTTTTCTCAAGCTCCCTACATGTCCATTCAGGGGCTAAGTACGGGAGGCCCTGTCTGAGGAATTCAGCATGGCAGGAATGATGTCTGTCTTTCAGTTGGGTGGTTTTTAAAAAAAACCTTTGACTAATGCTTAATAAAATAAACATCCTTTGTCTACTTTCACTTTTATTTTTTTTAAGTTTATTTATTTATTTTGAGAGAGAAAGAGAGGGAGACAGAGAGCATGCGTGAGCAGGGGAGGGGCAGAGAGAGGGACAGAGAAAATTCCAAGCAGGCTCTGTGCTGACAGCGACTCAAGGCCTGATCTCACAAACCTTGAGGTCATCACCTGAGCCAAGATTGAGTCGAATGCTCAACTGACTGAGCCACCCAGGCATCCCTACTTTCACTTTTAAAATTCATCTTGGCTAGACATGTGGCTAGAGATGATAACAGTAATGGGGGAAACCATCCATTACTGACATTGCTTTTTAGACCTAGGATGCCCAGGGGTCTCTGGTCAGAAATGAGGAGTGTGATTTAAAAGAACTGACCTGGGGCGCCTGGGTGGCTTAGTTAAGTGTCTGACTTCAGCTCAGGTCATGATCTCACGGTTCGCGAGTTCAAGCCCTGTATCAGGGTGTCAATACAGAGCCTGCTTGGGATTTTTTCTCTCTCTCTCTCTCTCCCCCACTCATGCCTTCTCTCTCTCTCTAAGAATAAATAAACTTTAAAATAAACAACCAAATAAATAGCGTTTTTATTTTTATTTATTTATTTATTATTTTTTTGAGAGACATAGAGACAGAGCGTAAGCAAGGGAAGGGCAGAGAGAGACGGAGATACAGAATCTGATGCAGGCTCCAGGCTCTGAGCCGTCAGCACAGAGCTCGACATGGGGCTTGAACTCACCAACTGTGAGATCATGACCTGAGCTGAAGTCGGCCACCCAACCGACTGAGCCACCCAGGCGCCCCACAAACAAATAAGTAAAAAGAGCTAATCTTGTTTGTCTCCCTCTCTTAAGTTGGGTTTTTTTTACATTCATTCATCCATCCATTAATCAGTTTGTCTTTCCTTCTGTTCACCTTTCCATCCATCCATCCATCCATCCATCCATCCATCCATCCATCCATCCATCCGTGTATCTATCCATCCATTTACTCATTCTGTTGTTTAACAAACATCACCTGTGCTCAGCACTGAGTTTACCGTGGTGAACAAGATAGACCCAATTTCTGCCTCCACCTCCACTAGCACAGGGCTGGAGGGGCCTATGACCTGTCTGGGGACGTCTGTGTTGGCGGACACTCCTGAAGGTGCTGGGCTGTGGGCATAGCTGGTTCTCAGTGTGCATGCACACTGCTTCCTGCACAGTCTCTCGTCTTTTAAAAACCAAGGAAAATTTTCTTGTGGCCATGGAGCTTTTGATTCTATCTTAAGGATTTGTGTATCGAAGTTGGGGAAGAGAAGAATGAACACTGTCGGAGTCTTATTGGCCCTGCTGTCTTCTAGTGTGGTGGAGAGAGGCATAGGTTTGGAGCTGTCCAGCTGGGCACTCACTCTGACCTACCCAAGCCCAAGTTTCTCCTTCTTTCCTTCAATTGCAGATGATAATGTTTACTCTTTAATGTTGTTGTTGTGAGGATTGCATGAGACAAAGTGCACCGAGTGCTTAGCAGAGGGCTGCCATATTATAAGCCCCCGGAGAACAGGAGCTTTTATGCTTATTTAACCCAAAAGTGAGTTGGGACAGAGCTCTTTTGCTTCCATAAGGGTTGCCAGTGGCTGTCAGTAACTAAGATTTGGACCTAACACATTTCACATTTCTTAGCAAAACTTGGGTTTCTTACCAGGCTTTCACATAATAACAAGCAATTAAGGCAGGGTTTTAAGCAAAGTAATGATTATCTTTCACATAATAACTTACAGACAGGACCCAATTACTCTGTAACGGACATTCGCATTCTGTGTGTGTGTGTGTGTGTGTGTGTGTGTGTGTGTGTGTGTGTTTATTTCTGGATGTAAGTATGATTTGGTTCCCCTTAAAATTTTATCTAAAATAGCACTGAATTATTATCTGAATAAAGTAGCATGGGTTCTGAGAACAAGGAGGGGGAAAGACAAGGAAGGTATAGAAGAGTTTTTTTTCTTCGTAGACTCGTGAATGACACAGCTCTGTAAGACAAGAGGGAGGGCTGCCTGGAAGCAGAGGAGATCAGTGGCCTGTGTCTGCTCTGCAGAACAGATGCAGGTGGTTTATGCTGCCCCAGGGCCTAGTTTTCGTCTCTGCAGTGGGATAGCGTTTCCCCTGAGAGGCAGACACTCCATCCCACAGGGCATGTCAGCATTTGGAACCCCTTCCCCACCTGCACCAATTTTAGGGACAATATGAGATGGTCTTTATTTTGTGAGAAGCCCAAAGGCCACTCAGAGGTAGACCGGCTGGAAAGTGAGCCTAAGTGTGACTCCTCATGGACCCGAAACCGGGCAGTGCCCTGAGCCAGCCTTCTTCTGTCACCTCAGCAGTGGCCTCCTTGACCTGCTTCTATTTCTCCCTTTTCCCTTGTTTCCTCCAAGTCCTCAAAAGCCCTGAGAGTAGTAGTTGTAGTTTTACTCTGGGTCCTTCCCATAGTGTGACTATATTAGTTTCCCATGACTACTGTAACAAATTACCACAAAGTCAGTGGATTAAAACAACACACATATTCTATTTCATAGTTTCCTTTGGTCAGGAAGCTGGGCATGGCTGTGCTCTCTTTGGCAGCACCATATACGAAAATTGGAATGATGCAGAGATGAGCATGGCCCCTGTGCACGGATGACATGCTTTGTGAAGGAAGATGGGCATGGCTGAGTTGGGCCTTCTGCTTGAGGTCTCACAACCCTGCAGTCAGGACACTGACTGGGCTATATTCTCATATGAAGGCTTGACTAGGAAAGAATCCACTTCCAAGCTCATTCAGGTTGTCCCGCAGAATTCATTTCCTTGCAGCTGTAGGACTGAAGGACCTGGCTTTCTTGCCGACTGTCAGAGGGAGGGCATTCTCAGCTCCTAGACCACTTACTCCATCAAGCCAGCAAGGAGACTCTACAGCCATAGACTCCATTAGCAAGATGGTCTTTTATAAAATAACATGGTCATGGGGTGACATCCATCACCTCTGCCATATTCTACTGGTTAGAAGCAAGTCACGGGTCCTGCCCACATTCAAAAGGAAGGGATTATACAGGTATGAACAGTAGGGGTTGGAGGTCATGGGAGCCACCTTAAAGTCTGTTCACCACTGTGGACTCCCTATTTTTCATTTCTTAGGAAGTATTTTAATGACAAAGAACAGCTGTAAGCTCTCAGCCACTGCATCAAACCTAGCACCTTCTAGATGGACTCCTCACCTATTCCTGGTCCCTTTCTCCCTCAGTCTCATAGTTACTTCCATGTTTTGTCACTATCAATTCCTAATTGTCTCTCCAGTAAATCTGCTCTCTTTTCTCTTCGTTGGTACTGAGACCAGCTTAGTCTAACGGTTCCTTATCTTCCATTAGAACTAGTACAGTAACCCCCAGCCAACTTCTCCGCCTCACTGTCACCCCCTCAGGTGCATTCTCATGTCTCCACCACCATGCCCCCTCCACACTCTTTCTTCTAGCTAATCCAAAACACGAATTGTTTTCCTTCTGCACCAGACTTTGCTCACTCTGCTCTGTTTCTCCACAATACTCTTCTGCCACCCAATCCCTACCGCAGGTAATCACTCATCTGTCAAAATCTACCAGGATCCTGGCAAGATTTTCCGGACTACGGACAGAATAATTGACTCCCCTAACTCCATCTTTTGATTTAGTTCTGCTTTTTTTTTGTTTGTGTTTTTCTCCTGCCTTTGTTTTATATTCATATGAATAATGCACCGTGCCTTGCATTTTGGGGGTGTTGTTGACTGCTCTCTGTACAATGGTTGGGGAAAGGAAGGGTCACTTCTTTATCTTTATCTTCAAGGTATCAAGCACAGCAGTGCAATGAAGAGTTACCAATAAGCGTTGAACTGAACTAGTATTTCCAAAATTATTTGGCTAGCTTGGGAAATTTGTTAAACCCTGCATAGTATAGTGACTTTTAAAATTTTTTAAGTTTATTTTTTTATTTTGAGAGAGGCAGAGCACAAGCGGGGGAGGGGCAGAGAGAGAGAGAGGGAGAGAATCCCAAGCAGGCTTCCAGCTGCCAGTGCAGAGCCCAGCTTGGGGCTTGAATCACAAAAACATAAGATCATGACCTGAGCTGAAACCAAGAGTCAGACAGACACTTAACTGACTGAGTTACCAGGCACCCCCATAACACAGTGACTTTGAAATTTGGTTTTAGACTTTTAACCTACAGCATTTTATTTATTTATTTATTTATTTATTTATTTATTTAGGCTTGTTTATTTTTGAGAGAGAGAGGGAGGGGCAGGGGAACAGAGAGAGAGAGAGAGAGAGAGAGTGGGAGACAGAGAATCCCAAGCAGGCTCTGCACCATCAGCGCTGAGCCCAATGCAGGGTTTGAATTCACAAACTGTGAGATAGTGACCTGAGCTGAAACCAAGAATCAGGCACTTAACCGACTGAGCCACCCAGGTGCCCCTAACCTACAGCATTTTAGAATTCAGCTATCTATTTGATGCAGTGCTTTTTCTACCTCCTCTCTCTTAACCTTTCCTCAGCTAATTTTCAATGATCAGTTATTATTTTTAATTATTATTCTACTATGCTATCAATCCAATATGTTAGATAATTATTATATTATATATTATTATTACTTTCAATTATCAGCAATTTTCCTCAGTAAGCTTAACAGGAATGAAGAAACCTGCTACATGTTTTTTGATCAGGAGCTTTTATTGTTTTTCTTTCCAAGTGTTCTCTCGACCTTGTGACCACAGGGAGCTTGCCATAATAAAAAACACACTTTTCTGGGCGCCTGGGGGCATAGTTGGTTAAGCATATGACTCTTGATTTTAGCTCAGGCCATGATCTCATGGATTGCGCCCCACATTGGGCTCTGTGCTGACAATGTGGAACCTGCTTGGGATTCTGTCTTTCTCTCTCTCTCTGCCCCTCCCTTTTTTTCTCTCTCTCTCAAAATAAATAAATAAGCATTAAAACAACAACGACAACAACAACAACAAAACCTACACTTTTCAAACAAACATTCGGTTCAAAAAGCAAGCATTCAGACATCTCCAAGTCCTAACATCATTTCTTCCCTTCTCCAGACAAGTGGGTCCCAGCAGAAAGAAGAATGTCTTCGCCTCTCTGGCTCTCCAGTGATGCCATCAACACTTGCTTCTTTTAGTCACATGACAGCGTGGCCGGGAAGCACTGTCTCCCTGAGAACTGCTGGCTCCCTGGTAAGGAACGGGCACCCCGGAGGGCATAGAGGGCACTCTCCGATTCGTTGGGCATGGCAGCCTGGCTCAGTGGGTTCTGGAGCTCAACTGCTCACTTCAAATCCTAGCTCCATTATTTGTAACTCACGTGACGATGAGCAAGTTATTCGGCCCCTCCCGTGCCTCTGTGTCCTCATCTGTAAGATTGGGCTAATACTAACCATCCTCATATGGTTAGTGAGACTGAAATAAAACGATGCACATAAAATGCTTAGAACAGAGTCTTTCAGATCCCAACATTATAAGCATTCAACAAACATTTGCTATTATAATTACCCTAGAACTTAATTCCCACTTTTTTGGAAGGACATCAAATGAGATTTTCCTATTTTCTGGACTTGGCTTTTCTCAGTTTCATTATGTGAATTTTTAGAAAGGGCATAAAAGTGAAAAAAAGAATCAGCTGCTCTAATATGACTTTTTCTAGAGGAAAAAAGTTGCGAGTAATGCTTTAGTTTTCTGTGTCTTTAATCAGCATCATTTTTCATAACTAACAGAGGAGAAAGTATTTCTTGCTTCTGATATTTCTTTAAAAAAAACACTCCCCGAGAATTCCAAATGCGTTTCTGAATTAAAAGATCCTTCCTACCTTCTTACGCTGGGTTATTTCTTGATTTAGATTAGCATCTTCAAGCATAGACCGAATCCTTCCATCTGCTGTGGAGGCTCGATGTTTGGTTTACCTTTTTCTTCTCTGGCCGGTGTTAGAGGAGGTCTTCATTGGTTGATTTGGGTTTCTCCTTCCATAAGCTCCCGTGTAGAGGTCAGGGTGGTGGATGGGTGTTTGCGTCTGGGCTGAGGTGTGGGGGTGAAGACTCTGACAGTGTGGCAGGAGGAGGAACTGAGGAAGATGAAAGGCAACATTGGGAAAGAGTCCCTTAGAGACAGAGCCATGCAGCAGCACTGACAGGTGCGTGATGGAGTGTATCAGGCCATTTCTGATGCTCTGCTCACCTTGCGTTCCCAGGAGGAAGTAGCTGGGGAAAGGGGCTTAGTGCTCACGGAGTACCTGATACACTAACCTTATGCCCGGTGCCAGGTAGGGCACACTCATGGACTTTATCTCCCTCCTCGACCCTGAGAAGTTCATGGTATTATCTCTATTTCTCACATGAGGAAGTTGTGACTTTTCAAAAACTGCAGTACTATTAAGGACCAGAAATGAGTTCAAACACAGGTCTCTTGGACAGCAGTCTATTCTCCTATATGCTAGACTCCTTGTAGCCGAAATAAAAAGTTTAAAGATCATGTACCATTTGGTGCAGGAGATAGTCAAGCGTGGGAACCTGTATCCATGGTGATCCTCTTTCTGGAAGTCTTGGGCCTGTCACCCTCACAAGCCGCCAAGATAATTTCCTAAGTACTTGGTAGTTGTTAAAGGAGTTTAAAAGATCTGTTAGACAACTTTTCCAGGGAAACGTCGATCAGCTAAAATGATTCGAGATAAGGGTGGGCAGAGGTCAAAATAGACCACCAAGGAACCGAGAAGCCTGAGGAAATCTGGAAGGATTCTGAGGTATGAGAGGGGAAGGGAGACAGAGTCAGATTTAGGAAGCCACAGGCAATACCAACATCTGTCAGAGAAGTTTAATCGTTTTGCTTTTGGTCCATTCACTTAAAGTCTGAGACTCTCAAGATGCCGGATGGAGAGCAACTGCTCTGCCAAAAGGGAAGAGAGAGAACATTCTTCTTCAGTAGGTTATTTTTTATTCTTCACCTGTGAATAGGGAGAAATGGGGAGACAGGCTAATTTCACCCCTCGTGGTGTGTGCTGCTTGATCCAGAAGCGAGGGCCTATGTGATGACATGGAAGAGGGTGTGAGGAAACATCCTCCCGCACGAGCCACCCGTGCATCACCCGGTAGCTTCTGGGGCGAAAGGGGCTGCAAGCACCCCTCGGTTGTCAGCAGAGAACAGAAAGTCCAGAACTTCCAGGCAAATGTCTCACTCTTATATTATAAAAAGCCTATTATGTTGGTTTTAGCAACTCGCTAAGTTTAGATGATTTCTATTTTATGCGGCAGCTTTGAAGCGTGCATATGTTTCTATTTACAGTGGAGTCTATTTATAGAAGGACCAAAACGGCCAGTGACACTGTGTGTCCATCACGACCAAGAAGCTAAAAGCTTATGGAAGTGTTGATATTTCTGCTCTCAAACTCACGACTGAGTTACTTAGCTGCTTTATTCAGGGCTCTTAGCAAAATGAAAGGGTGTTAAAAAGAATCCATCAATGAGTCCCAGGACAAAGTTTTATCAGCAAACACAATTTTGAAGTACTAACTACCCACAAATCAGATGACAATCATAAGTTAAACTTCAATGGCCTCATTAAAGGATGTGTCAACAGAGACCCAATCTACGCTCCAATCAACTTCAGTCAACTAACGAACATGAACAACAACATTCATTCCTTCATTTAACATGTGTTTATTGCAATACTTAAAAATATTGAAAAATTTAAAAGTCCTTAAAATACCTTCTGAGGTAATACCAAATTATATAAGCACTGGGACTCAGCATAAATTATTGCTTTGAATTTTAAATAGATTTTCAATTTAATTTATTGGACAACTGGGAAACCTTCACGGCCCATGTTTTGTCACCCTATTACTGGTACCTAACACGTATCGGGTATTCAATAAATGTGTTAAATTGAATTGAGTCTTTTTCAATTTAAGCAGCATTCATTGTGTGTTTAAATTTATGTGCGCAGGTCTGCAAATACAGCCAGGAATTAATCACTTCTAAACTTTGTGTCAATGTCTTAAAAAGCTGGATTTAATTTCCAATTAAGAGTACGGGAGAGGGGAAGTAATTTGACTAATGAGACAGAGAATCACAGCTTTGCTTTGGTTGACCAATGGATTGTGACTTTGATTGAAGCGTCTCTGCTGAATCAGTCTGTGACTTGCACAGACCGGAGTTTTAGCATACTGGAGGCCTGGCTGGTGTGGAAAGAACTAATAGGGAGAACACAGAATATCTGACCTCAGACACATTTTTAAAATATGATGGTGTTGATAGTCCTTTCTGTTTAAGTTTTGGCTCTGTATCTTCTCTTTATACTTTTTAAAAAATTTTTTTGGAGGACAGAAATGGCCAAGTGATGATGACTCTTCATCAGAAACTCAGATTTTGCTGGCATTACACACATAGATTGCATTGTGAGCACTTTCATCTGATTCCAAATAACATACATTAAGAGGCTTGTTGTCAAGTTTCCAGAGGGAGGTTGGAGACGGCAGGAAGCTCCTCTGTTTTAATTTGATTGATTAGTGACCTACATTCAAAATGGCACACCTCTAAAACCGTAGCCAATTGCCCCTTCTTCAGTTAGATATTATCAAGAAAACAGCTGTTAGAAAGTTATGAATAGTTATAAATTAATTAACCATATTAATCGAATTGTTACTATGTTCTGCCCATCTCTGAGCATTAGATCCTCACAACCATCCTCTGAGGCAGGCATTGTTCTGGTATCTATTGCTGTGTAACAAGTTACCCCAAACCCGGTGCCTTGAAAGAATCCCCTGCCCCTCATTTTTTTTGTCGTGCTTTCTAAGAGGCCACTTCAAATGAGTTTTCATTGACCCACAACTGCAAAAATCTTGGGTGCCGATCTGAAGACACTGTGGGGTGGAAGGAGCTAAAACAAACCATTTTCAGTCATGGTGTTCAAAGCTAGTGGGGAAATGAAGGGCTGGGAAGAGAAAGGAAGTAGTTGGAGAGAAGGGGTCTGGAAAGGCTGCCCTGAAAATGCAGAACTAAACGAGGAAAGAGTGATGTTTGGCTCTCTAGGGGGAACAGGGCTCCAGACAAAGAAAGACAATGGGCGAAGGGATGAGGAAGTAAGAAACAGAGATTTGGGACGATACTCTCAGACGTGGTGAGGGCAGAGTGGGTGGTGAGAGTAGACAGGAGTTGAGGCGTGGGGGCGCTACTGACCTCAGCGTCCATGCCGGTAAAGTGGCAATAATACTTGCCTCTTTGGTTTGCTCTAAAGTATGGATAAGACATAATGTCTTTGAAGCCCCTGGCATTTCATAAGTACAGAAAAAGAGACAGTTTTGTGACCCTCTATGAAGGACAGAAGACGAAGATAGCAAAATTATGGGGTCAGATAGAGGACGTGGACTTTCTCGTGTAAGCTCGGATCTCATATTTGCAAACCCTATTCCGTTTCTAATTCCTGAAAGTAATAATGGGAATCCACTACGGAAGTCCGCTCCGGGGGGGTCCCAGTGGAAATCATGTATTCGCTCATGATATTGGTGCAGGCTCATTCAGTCATTTCAAATGGGAAGTTTCCTGTCTTTAAAAGGGATGGTTTATGGGGCACTGGGGTGGCTCCAACTTCAGTTCAGGTCATGATCTCATGGCCCGTGAGTTCGAGCCCCACGTCAGGGTCTGTGCTGACAACTCAGAGCCTGGAGCCTGCTTCTGAGCCCGTGTCTCCCTCTCTCTATGCCCCTCCCTTGCTCGTGCTCTCTCTCTCTCTCTCTCTCTCTCAAAAATAATAAATAAATAAACATTAAAAACAGTTTTTTTTTTTTTAAATCAAAGAGGACAGTTTAGGAAACACTGTTAGGGAAAACATGAGAGGTATCACACATTATTTGCATTATGGGAAGATCCCTTTTGCTTCTCTGCTCCTTCATTGAACAGCAGGGCTGCCGTACCTGTAGAAGTGTGGTGGGGAGGGGAAGGCAGGGCCACCAGAGAAGTGGACTCTGGTGGCTGTCAGCTCCTCAGATGAAGGGAAAAGAATGTGGTGGAATTTGGTGGTCGGTTCAGACCTAGCTTTTCTGAGTTGGGAATCGACACTAAGAAAAAACATAAGGTATCATTTTTTTTAAATAGTCTGTTTCATTAGGTTAAATCTGTATGAGTTTTTCTTGATTCTGTAGAAACATCGTGAAATGAACCCCATCTGTCTCTCTTGCTTGTTGGTGTTGGGGAGCATTTTCTACCCCCTCCGGTCCTAGCCCCACCTCACGCCTTCACTGAGAGTGATTTCCAGAGTAGCAGTGCCCTGGCATCCACCCCAGAGGATGACCACACAGCTCAGAGCTCACCAGCGCTGGCCGCGTCAGCACCTGCTCGTAACCCTACCCACTCTTCCCTCAGCAAGCCTTGCTTTGCTCCGAGGAAGGAACCACCTGTGGGCTCCAGCCATTCCCAGGCGACCCTGATTTGTGCATGGCATTCGAGACCTCCAGATGATCTTGGCCTGCTCCTGTGAGGAGTAACATGGACAGGAGGGGAGGGTGGGCCATTATGGATAGGACTGGTGGCTACGTAAGGGTCAGTGGGGTTTTCCATTCCCAACGTATCTTTGTTTTCCATGAGACTGAAAGGATAATCATGTTCTCTCGATTTCATACATTAGAAAAAGAAATTTCTTTTCTTTCTCTTTCTCGCTTCCTTCCCATCCCCATCATATTCTTCTCCCTCCCCCCACCTCATTCTCTCCTGTTTTGTTACCCAATTTCTCTCCTCTTAAGGAAAAAAGATAACTTGGGTGGAAGGCTGAAGAATGCGGCCCCCCCCCTCCCTGTGCGTTCCCCGCCCCACACTCCTGGCTCCTTGACCTGGCTGCCATTCATCTGGGCACCATTTGCAGCTGAGAGAGAACAGCAGCGTAAGCCTCAGGTACTTAACTTGATCCACCTGTATCAATGGCCCCACTTGTGAAGAGGCCTGAGGAGATCAGGGCCCCCACTGGGCTTCAAGTCTGTACAAGCACGCCGAGCTCCAAGTGACTGCTCCCTGGAAGTGAAGGGGGCTGGAGATGGAAGCAAATCCCCGTCGTATTCTGCCTCCATTTTTTTTCTTAAAAAGTTTTTTTTTAATGTTTATTCATTTTTGAGAGCGTGAAAGACACAGAGTACGCGGGGCTCAAACCGACAAGCTATAAGATCATGACCTGAGCTGAGGTTGGATGCTTAACCGACTGAGCCACCCGGGCGCCCCCGCCTCTTTTGAAAACACTTATTCCCAATCTCAACAGGCAAGTGAAACCAAGTAATTTCAGTTCCACATTACGCACCTTCGTCAATGGCGCCTGAACATTCACTTGCTGGTTTCACACAGAATTGATGCTTTTCTCACTCAGGGAAAGGCCCTGGTGTTTGAAGCTTTGTGTAGATTTTGTTCTGACATGGACTCTACTCTGATGTGTGTGTCGCTGCTCTGCTATGAAACGAGTGGGGTTTGAGAGGGTGAACAATGCTGCTAGATCCCTCGGTTCACTTCCTGGGGCCCAGCTCAGAGGCAGCGGTCTCCTCCTCCCTGCCGGGTTCTCTAGTTTGTAAAAGTAGCCCTGTCACTTGCTACCATGTGATCACTAGCAGGGCACTTTAAACGCCCTGGACCTCAGCTGGAGTCTCCAGGTCCAGCACCCGATACTGTGGCACCAGAGCACTCGTGACCAGCTCAGCCCAAGGGAGAGTCAGGGTGGCCAGGAAACCTAGCTGGGCAGTGTCCTCTGCGCAAGGGCACCTGGCCTAAGGGCTGCCTGGGGGGAGGCTGAGATGCATCCACAGAGCACCCTTTCACAGGTTGTACCCACCCTGAGGGGGCGCCTCTAAGTACAGTGCGGAGGATCGCTGTTGAAGAAAAATGGCCAACTTCCAGATCATACGGGATTTTTGTCTTTTAGTTTTCAAGTTCATAGCTAGTTCTTTTTGGCAGAAGGTGAGGCCAGATGGCAAAGGCAAATCACGGACCTTAAAGAAAGCCAGGTTGGTGGACGCTTGGATGGCTCAGTCGGTTGAGCATCCCACTTCGGCTCAGGTCATGATCTCACCGTTCCTGAGTTCAAGCCCCACGTCGGGCTCTGTGCTAACAGCTCGGAGCCTGGAGCCTGTTTCGGATTCTGTGTCTCCCTCTATGTCTGTGCTCCTTTCCCCGCTCATGCTCTGTCTGTCTGTCTTTCTCTCTCTCTCAAAATAAATAAACATTAAAAAAAAAAAAAAGAAGAAAGCCAGGTTGGGTCTAGAGAAAATCAAGCAGAGTTTAATGGGGACACAAGGAGTGGTCCTCAAAAGAGGTAGACTGTGAGCAAAGTGTCCTTTCTCACGTCTTTTGGAAGGACTTTGAAGGCAATGTCAAAGTCCCGGTGAAATAGGAAAAATATCTATCCCATGATAGGGTGGACATAACAGGGGACATGTCCTTGCATAAAAAGATCTGGGCAAGCATTTGGGTCACAGCCTGTTTGAATGCTACAGTCAGCTCTGCTGTGGCACTTGTTTTGAAAGCACAAATTTGTTCCGATGCAACTGAAATACCAGGGGACAATTTCAGCATAGCATTTTGTCCACAAGAAACACTGGGGGAAGCAGAAAACTGTCTCCAGTGGAAAGGAGCCGTGTAGTCACACACGCGCATGCCTCTCAAAGCCAGTATGCTATGTGGGTGATGAAACATACATCCAAGTCCCATAATACAACTTTCTGCCCACTTCGAGATAATCCTCCCATCACTAACTGCATATGCTGCAACCCTTCTGACAGCAGACGGCAAGTCCTCCTCGAAGAAAATACCATTTATTATGGTATTTCTGTAGCATAGACCCCGTGACGAGGGCAGCCACGCTCGATGCTGAGCTCTGGAGCGATGACGAGTAAGGCAGGGCCCTGCGGGGCAGCTCACAAAGTTGCGGATGTAGCTCCAAGTTTAAGAATCAAAGAACACCGTAACTACTTGTTCAAAATACCTCTTATCTGAAAACTCACCCTGCAAGACTTCACCTTGCCTTCGTGAGGATGAGCAGCAGATTCTGGATTCGTGATGTTTTACTGAGCGCCGGGACAGGCAGCGTGTGAGGCACTCCCCATAGCTTCTTTCTGGTCTTCACAACCACCCCTGGAAGAGAGACACCACCAGTCCCACTTCCCGGTCAGTAGACTGAGGCTTGCCGGGACTAAGTGACAGAACAAGCCCAGGGCCACATGCTGTGGAGCTGGAAGTCAAATTCCTCCCACCCCGCTCCGGCGCCCACATGTCTGCCCCCTGGGGTGCGCCGAGAAGAGGTGCGCTGGGCCAGTTGCCTTCTCTCTTCATCGGTTTGCTATCAGCTTATGAATACACCTTCCTGACTGTAGAGCTGCTTTCCACATGTGAGGCACCAGGGTGGTTCCTTTGGGCCCCGTTTCTCTTCTCCCTAACCTCAGAACATTTCACACGCCCTCCAGGCTACTCCAACTCAGCTTCCTCATCTGTAAAACAGAGGACACTAGCCTACCTGCAAGAGAAAAGTGTTGTAAAGTTCAAATGAGAACGTGGTGTTACTTTGTCCGTTGCAAACTGTTCTATATGTGTTCAAGAAAACAGACGAAACCAGCTTCCTGCGAATTGCTCCGTAAACCAGCACTAACGCTAAGGCCCATGGGGAAGGGGCCGTCTCTCTCCTTATGCACACACTGAACTAAATGCCTCCCTTTTGAGTTGCACTGTTTTCCTCTCAGAGTCATCCTTGATGCTTTTTTCAGTCTGATCTTGCTCATGTGAATGTGGGGGAGACAAAGATATATACAAAATAAGTGTTAAGAAGAGAAATAAAGCAGGGTAAGGAGGCGGAGGGTAAAGGAGGTGCTGGTTCATGCAGGGTGGTCTAGGAAAGAAGAGCTCCCTGAAGAGGTGCTGCCTGAGCCGACACCTGCATGACGTGAAGGGACCACCATGCACCATGTTGTTTTCTGGCGGAAAGTGTCAGGCAGAGGGAAGACCGGGTTCTGGGCGCTGTGAGGATTAAATGAGATTGAGCGTACAAAACTCCACACGAGGCAAGCTCTTGATAACAAGAGAGTCACTAAACTGGAAGTCTAGCCCAATACAGAACAATGATATATCTTTGAATAAAAATTTATGTGTGGCGTCCACTAAAGTGGACTAGCACACAGGTGCGTTTTTGTCATTATGTCCTCTTCAGATGGCCTGTCTCCATATCTACATATTTGGCTCAGTGTCACGATTTCAGTCTTTGTCTCTGGGCTGCGGATGAGTTTGCCTTGTTCTTCTAGAATGTACCTACTATTTTCAGATATGATCAGAACATCTTTGAAATATTTGGGGCCACTTTTAGTCTTGGCCTTCAACCCTTGGCTAAAAGAGAAATGTTGTCAACCAAAGTTCCTCACTTGAAGATAATCCATATATTTAATTTTTATCCCAGTCTGTCCATTGGTTCTATGCGGCCATTCTATTGTGAGTTGCAAATTGAATTTGTATGGATCGCAGAAAGCCTTTTATAGAGAGTGATGGGCAGACTTGTGGGCAGGGGAGGGAGGCTTGGCCTCTGATGAGTGTGACTTTGAACACACCCGCTTCTTCACTCCATTTCATGAACGCTAGAGGTGAAAGGCAAGTGGCTTCTCTCTGTAGGGGATACTTCAAGCAGCAGAATGAATAGCCAAGAATGTAACATCAGAGAATCAAAAGGACATAACCCTTTGCTTTGTGTTATCTTATGCAACAGATAATGAGAAAGGACCAGAAACCTCTATACCTCTCCCTTCTCTCCCTACCAACACACACGCTGAGAAAATCACGTTGATTTGCTTCCTCACAAAACATCCATGGGTTAGACCGAGCGTTTCATTGTGACTCCTGGGGGCGCTGATGAGAACTGGTGGAAAGGCAGCTAGGCAAAAGAGCGAGGCCCTGAGACGAGACCCCCCTGGGGAGGACAGAGTGTGGGAGTGTGGATCTCCCTGGGGAGATGTTAACAACCGCGACCAACCCAGCAAGGTGGAAGTTTTATTTCATTAGATTGCTCCCCAAAGAGAAATTCTGGTTCCTGGGGCAAGACAGCATTTGTCATTTTGACGCCTTTCCATTGCTTGTCAAATCTTAACAGCCCTCCTGGGTCTTTTCACGTGTCCTCCTGCTCTGAGGTAGCCTTGCCTCTGGTGGGAGTCTCATGGCGGGAAGTTGTTAGGAAATACTGTACAAGCAGCTCAGGTCCAGTTTCTGGGAAATGCACGTTATTTCATTAGGGAACATAATGAGAAGAGCATAGACAGTGTCATCTGTGTGAGTTAAGTCTCAGCTCCTCTCCCTTCATCTGTTTGGGCCTCAGTTTATCAATTCAATACTGGAGCATAAGATGGAGAAAATCATAGCTAACCCTTAGCGCTGTCCTGAGGATCGAAGCACAAGTCAGCGTTCTGCACGTGGCAGCTGTTGCTGTTAGTCTTATTGAGATTCCAATTTCTCTGCTTGTCTAGTTTCTCTACCTGCCTGTTTCAATGCAGATTAAAATCCTCCTTTAAGAAAGGCAGCAAGCACAAGGTGTAATGTAAGGAAACAGCCCTTTATGTCTCAGGAGAGACTGACACTTGCTCCAAAAGAAGTGTGTGGAAAGGGCCCCAGGAACATGGTGAGTGGTTTAGCAGTGGATCCCAGGAAGGGTTGCCAAATTTAGCTACAAAACTCAAAATGAAACAGGACAATATTTGGGACATATTTGAAATTCAAATTTTACTGGGCATCCTGTGTTTGATTTAGTGACTCTAATCCCAGAGGCTCTGATATCCTCACATTTGGCCTTTTGTGGTCTGTACATCAGTGTGTTTGTCTTCTTCATCCTATGAAATAGCAATAAAAATCCATCCTGGAAGAACTTCATAACACGACATGACTTGGTGCCAAGTCCAGCTTCATTACACCCCAAAACTGTGGACTCGTGGGCACGGTACCTGACCTCTCTGAATCCCGTCTCCTTATTTAAACTCCTGGCCTGTCTATTGAACAGAGTTGTTAGAGGAGCAAATGAGATGTAAGGCTTGATCCTTTTCATCTTGTGGGTCGATGCATTCATTATGCACGGATGTTCTCTGGGCAGGAGCCCACACAGTCTTCCTCCATTTGTGGAGAGCTATGACATATGAGACACCGCTGGAAAATTTGCAAAGTCAAGACCAATCATAAGGATGAATTCTAATGCAAATATCAAGGCTATGATATGAAGGCTAATTCGATCGGTTCTACAGAGAGCTTACTTTCATGACACTATGTTGTTGTCATCGCATTAGGACAGCGTCTGGCATCGCATTTAGGACAGCGTCTGGCACACAGTGTTTGGCACGTTTATGAGTAGAGTCCTCATAAAATATTTGTTGAATGAATGAATGAATGAATGAATGAATGAAAGATTACATGACTAAGGAATGTTCCTCCATTCCCTGTTTACTTCTCAATGCTTGCTAAGTCATTTAGCATTATTTTCAGCTTACCAGGAGTTTTCTGGCATAGGGATTGAGTTTAAAGATGGCTTACTTCACCAGCTCACCATGGTTTGTCCTGCTTCCCACCTGGCAGGGCCCTGGGAGGTTCTCTTGGTGGCCTGGGTCACAAGTCCTCAGATCTTGCAAATCGACTTGCATTGATGAACTGAAGGGAATGTTAGCATCCCACCCACCTATGTCTTTTCTCCCTCTGGTCATCCCTCTTCCATATCTTGCCCTTGGCTTGTGAGGTGGCTCAAGGAAGATGACACGGGGTACTTAGAAAAGTGTAACACTTCTAAGGAAAGCCCATTCTTAGTTTTATTTTCAGGTTACCTCACAGGCTCAATGAGCCTTCCAGATCCAACATTTTGGAGAGGGGCAACGGTCACCTCTTCCTTTTCTCTCCCGGCTAATAAAGGGACAGCATTTCCCTTTACTCTCCTCTTGTGCCCCCTGAAAAGTTATATCTCATCTCCTGCTTCAGATTTCCTGACTTCCTTGAACACGTTTTTCTGATTTCTTTGTCATCCTCCCCGGGAACAAATCTGTTTTACAATTTCTTGGCCACTTTGTTGTGTATCTCCATCCCTGTAAAGTCCTGTTTACCCACTGGGCTGCCTTCCACTTTATACATCTTTTTTTTTTTTTTTCTGGCGAATGACAACAATGCAAGAACTTTGGGGAATTATTTTCATGCAAGAACACCTGGCCATCTCCAGACCCCTAGGTGACCCTTGATCTCCTTTCTGTGGAGGCTTTTCAATGAATCCCTTAAGCCTGTTGAATTCCCCTTTCTTAAAATCCATTTTCTTAATTTGACCACTTTTTCTTCTTTACTAATAGCTCTAATCCTTTACTGATAGCTGAGAATGCTGGTCACAGGACACACTTCTGTTTTCATATTCTTATTGTCCAAACCCCTCCCCCTGCAAGAAAAGCCTCAGATTAGAAGCAAGACAAGACTTTCCTTTCCACAAGCTTCACTGAAAACAGCTTCACTCTTGGTACTTTTTTTTAATGTTTATTTATTTTTAAGAGAGAGAGAGAGAGAGAGCAGGAAAGGTGCAGAGAGAAAGGGAGGCAGAGGATCCGAAGCAGGCTCCAGGCTCTGAGCTGTCAGCACAGAGCCCGATGCGGGGCTCAAACTTACAGACCACGAGATCATGACCTGAGCCGAAGTTGGACTCTTAGGCAACTGAGCCACCCACAGGCCCCATTGCTCTTGGTAATTTTTAAGGAAGTAGCAATGGGAAATCCTCTTGCTTTTGGTTGCCATAAACCTCTCACCTGTGGAGTCAGACTTCCAGGTTCAAGGAAATTCACAGCATTATTTGGCGAACGATATGATTTTATTTCCAAAAGTCATAAGTAGCCCAAGAGATGTTGCCTTCGCATTTTCAGTTTTTGGGTTTCAGTAAGGAGGACATGCTTTAAACAGGTTGCTGTTTTTCTTAAAGAAAAGCAGACATGAACAGCAACCCATGGCTCCAGTTTGGTACAAAATTGCAATTTCATAATTCATCAGTTTCCGTCCATGACAGCAGAGTAAGCTGCCTGCCTGTGACCCATCCCCCTGCCCCACCATGTTCTCTGTCACCTTCTCACACACATTCACCACCATATGTTCACAGGAGATGCCCATAAAATGGCACTGACTCTGGGCACCTGAAGCTCATACACCAATCTGCTCTTCATGCATCCAACACTTAGCTTTCTTGGGATATGTCACTTTGCTTAAACTCTCTACCTTTGGGAGGCCAGGAGCCAGGAAGCGCTCCAAATGGAAGTCTTATTCTGAAAGCTGTGCACATTTCACACACAGCAATACCTGGAAAGTTTATAGAGGACTTGTCCTCACTGGAAGAAATTGATTTGGAAGGCACAGAGCAATCCATACTTTGAGAAGCCAATTCCCCTGGCATTTACACAATGCTCCATCACTCTGGACCACAGCGGCCCATTGCCAGGTTGGCATGTGGAGGACAAGTGCGTTAAGCTGAGGCCATTGCCCAATATTTTTCATCAATATCAACAGCATCTCAGGGATTTTAGTTCATTAATGGAGTTTTTTTCATTTGGGTAAAATAGTCACAGTGGAATTTGGGGGGTTAATAAGGCTATGTTAGATTTTTCTGCCAATTTTTCAAAATGAACTATATTGTCTATCTCTTCTGGAAATTTCTGCTGTTCATTTAGGGAAATCAAGATTTGCACCGAATACTTTTCACAATTCCGTGTTTGTCCCCCTCCCCCGTCTCCCCTCACGTCCTTCCCTTCAATAAATTGTTCTTACTTCACAAGTTAGGTATTTGAGATCACTTTATCACATTCCGACACAAGAGTACTATCAAGTGGCTCGTCCATCAGGATGTTGGGTATAGTTTTACAGTATGAGAACATCTACTGCTCTACGTGGGTGCGTATAATTTCCCCTTGCCCCCAAGGATTCCATGTGCTACTTTTATTTATATTTACTTCTTACTTCTCCTAAGTACATGAGGTGATGGATAGTGGCCAGTTATTTCTCCTGATTTTCCAAGTCAGGAAACAGGATGCAGAAGGATTAGGTATTTTATCTAAAATCACCCAGGAAGTTGATGGCACACTCTTATGAGTACTCATGTTCTGTTTGGTGTGACACAAGTAAGAACTTTGGTGACTTTCCTTTGCTGGGCATGTCTTAAGTGAGTGTTCTGAATTGCACTTAGAGGAACACACAATAAGCACCATGTGTGCCCTGAATGGGGTTCAGACAGACCTGGCTTCTAGCCTGACTGTTGCCACCGGCAAACTACGGCCTTGGGCAAAATCTTTTAAGCTCTCTGGCCTAAGTGCCCTCTTCTATAAAGTAAGAGACTTGAAGACAAATGACCTCCAACGTTGTTTCCAGCTCACACTGTTTACTTTCTTATGATTGATGTGTGACAGTCATAGGTTAAGTGAATTCTGAAAAAGATGACTGACTGTCCACTTTGCAGGGGACAATGCCAGTTTACACATGATATCCCAGGGTCATTGTTAATTGTACCTCCTCTCATTCTCAAAAACGTCCTGGCTTTAATGATAGTTCAAATAAAATTCAGTAGATGGACCCGAACTTTTAATATTTATTTATTTTTGAAAGAGAGAGAGAGAGAGAGAGAGTAAGTGGGGGAGGGTCAGAGAGAGGAGGAGACACAGAATCCAAAGCAGGCTCCAGGCTCCGAGCTGACAATATAGAGCCTGATGCAGGGCTCCAACTCACAAACCATGAGATCATGAGCTGAGCTGAAGTTGGACACTTAACCGACTGAGCCACCCAGGCGCCCCAGACCGGAACTTTCAGAGTAATATCTGTGGAACTGCCGAGCTGTCATCTGGGCTGGGATCCTTTCCATGCGGAGTGTTTTGTGGCCCACCCTTCTGAACAGTTAAAAAGGAATCTGGTGTGTCAAATCTATTACTGAAAGAAATCCGTGTCATTTAGGCAGTAGTGTTTATTGATATCTATCAAATTCCTTGAGATACACATTGGTAGAAATGCTTGTGTTTGTGCCCCCTGCTGCTGGCAAGCAGGGGCTTCATGGGTGGACTCCTGAATTTTGCCATCCAGAGTGAGAATAATTAGCTCTCTCTCTAAATGGAAGCTGATGCTATGAAGCAAGCTATTTGCTTTGTTAAAACTACTAGACAGGAGTTTTCCTGAACTGTCAAGGAGAGATTTTTGTACGTCTTTGGACAGACCCTTTCCTCTGCAGGGTTGTATTATTTTGATTTTCCCCCAGTGACTATTTGGTAGTGTGTGGGTGAGGCAGTAATCACACCGAAGCATTAACTGAGAACTGCAACATACGGAAATTTCATCCCCTCCAGCCCTAGACGGTGATGTTTCAGTCTTTCTTTTAGCCATGGAGGCTTAGTACAAACTAGTCAAATGACCGTGAGCAAGTGGCCTGCGGCAGCCACGCCACCTTCCCAGCCCCCACAGGAATGGTATCCTCAGAAAACACTCAGGGAATTGGGCTGCTCACCCAATACAGAAATTCCCTCCTTTAAAAATCTGACAGGAAGTCACACTCTCTGTCTCCACAATACCTTCCCAGTGGTGAGAAGCTCACTCCCCTCCCCGTAAGGCTGCCCAGTCCAATTCTAAGTGTCTCTAATGGTTGGGCCTGTTAATGCAAGGACCCAGGCCCCAAAGCCTGGGAAAGTCCTCTTACAATAATTGAAGCCCGTTTGCGGCCAGCCTGCACTTTCCAGGACGGCTTGAGGAGTTCAGGGTTTCCCCACGTCCTTCCCATACCCACAGGGCAAGGAGGTCTGAGGCTTGCTACGGCAATCCACTCTGTAAAAAAAAAAAAAAAAAAAACCAACCAACCAAAAAAAAAAAAAAAGCTCTGGGGGAAAATTCAAAAGTAGAGCAGAAAGGTTTCCCAACAAACTGAGATTTGAGGCTTCAGCTAAAAAGAGTGGGTACCCAGCCACAAGTCCTGAAGGGAAATGCCTAGCAGCAGCGTCTTTATTTTCTCCCTGCTTTCTTCTGGATAGATGTGCCCTCTCCCGGTGCTCCGAGTGCCCAGGGGCCTCGCCTTGAAGGATGGCCTCTTTAAATGTTGCTCGGGTTTGAACTCGACTCTGGGCCACAAGCCGACTCTGCTTCTGCCCTGGAAGCATCCTGCCGCCATCCCTCATTGTAACCCCTGCTCACAGTCTGTTTGGAAAGTTCTTCAGTAGACATTTAACTGTGACTAATGTGCTGATTTACAAGTCGTAAGCAACCCCCTACCAAGGAGAAAGGCTGGGGAGTCTCTGTGGAACCGCATAGGGATACACGTGCCACAGGATGCCCAAAAGCCATTAACAAGCAGAGGTGACAGACACACGGTTAAAAGGTGAAAAGAGAGCCATTAACATCAGAGAGAGGGAGAGAAAGCAAGTGTGAAGTGTACTAGCTGGGCGGGGGTCAGCGTTCAGCCGTCTTTTAAACTTCTCTTGTGGAGCAGCCAGGTCCAGACAAGATGGATCCCAGTGCGACTGCCCACTGAATATTTGTGGGTGTTTTTGCTTGGGTACGATGGCTAACGAGAAGCCCCCAGATTGTTAACCTCATCATAACTTGCCAAATGCGTTCGGGATGTTAAGGATTTTAAAATGTTCCCTTTGAGAAAGCTTCGTTCAACTCAAAAGATGATGCCCACCATGGACGAGCTGGATAGATCATCAGAGTCTTTCTGCTGAGATTCCACAGGGCCCTTCCTTATGTTCTAATGTTTCATATCCTCGGCTCTTGGGAAATGCTTCCGTATGTGAAACCCAAACTATTCCAGTGGTGGTTTCAGTCTGATACATCTCATTAGAGAAGGTGGGGATGGTTTGCAAAAACCAGCAGACTGGGATAGTCTTGAGGTTCCTAGAGTTTATAGCTGCGGAATTCGGTACAAAATAGTTAACCTCCGTGGGCCTTGGTTTCCTCATCTTTACACTGTGGTTCTGCCGGTGACCATCACTGAGGGCTGCTGTGAGAATTACTTCAGATAAGGTCCCAGGGAGTTGCTAGTGTAGTGCCTGCCACGGCGCAGCCACTCAATAAACAGCAGGTCACTTGGAGTCTCTTTTTAAGTATTCAACATGAATATATATTAAATGAGACATGAGGTGCATTGGACGGCGGTGGCTGGGAGTGGTTTTCTTAGGATATGAGACAGAGAAGGGACACTCAGGCACCCTGCTCCCGGTGCCTGATAGATGGACTTCCAACTGCCTGCTAATTCCTTGTAGCTCACGGAGACCCACAACTGCTTGGGGCCCTGGTCCCTAGATTCCTTGATTCCTCTGGCTTTGCCTTGGTGTAGTTGCCCAAAGTCAGTGAGAAGAGGAAGCACCTGTGTGTCTCTGACCAGCCTATGTGTTTCTCACTTCCATTTTCTTGAGGCTGATCCTGAGCTGGAAAAAGACATCTAGGGTCAATACTAGGGTATTGCCTGTGAAAAGAGCACACATAATTTGGGTCTGGAACAAATATCACTTATGAACCATAATAGAATTTGTACATCTCCTCCCAAGAAGGGGCAAACCATCTCTCCCCGTGCCTATTTTTAGGCCATCTCGGCTCTGGCATGTAGGGTATGGCTGTGCATTATTTTCTCTGAAACTTCCTGCAGCACTTAAATGAATTAGATGATTTCATAATCCTACAGTGTTTTCATTAAAAATGGCTTTAAAAAAAAAAAAGAAGTTCTGGGAATTCTCAACCTGGTATTGCTTTAATGGTATATAAGAAGTTGAGTTTGAAAGTGACCTCCCTGAACGTATCACTGGGTGAAAGCAAAAGCCTAAAAATTAAATAGCCGGAGGGGAGACTCCGTTCTGAGGTGTTGCCAGTACAAGAACAAAGGAGACGAGCAAGTGGTCACGGAGCATCTAACACAGAACGTGGCATTCACTGTAAAGAGAAGAGTTCTCAACGCTAAACTTTCCTTCCACAGACACCAGTTTCATAAAGCACGATTTTATTTTCACAGCCATATCTTGCCTCCTTGAAGCAACTGGGGCTCTGACAATGCAATTTATTTTTGCACAGGACATTATATCATGTCCTGTCATGATACCGTGTATCTTCAAGGACATGATGTCACACTTCAGAATCAATTTTTCTTAATGGGCATTTCAACAGCCCTTCCGTGGGGGGATAGCTTCTGAAGAACAGCGCATGGTAGAGGGATTAGGACGGAGCCCTACCTCGTGGGGGTGAGAAATCTGCTTCTCTTTGGGCTCAGTCACACTGAGAACATTCTTTAAAGTCTTATACTCGCTCAGATTCACAGCTCGTCAATCTGCGAAATGGTATAAAAAATTTTTGGAAAAGAAAAAAAAAAGAAAGATTTCTAAAAATTCTCTAGCTCAGGGATCAGCAAACGTTTTCTGAAAAGGCCCAGATGCTGAGTCTTTTCAGTTTTCAGGTTCAAGTCTGCCCCAAAGCAGCCGTAGCCGATACATAAATGAATGGATGAGTTGTTCCAATGAAACTTTATTTATGGACACTGCAATTTGAATTTCATGTGTATAAAATTTATTCCTTTTTCGATTCTTCCCGAGCCGTTCTAAATGTAAGTGTAGTATCTTAGCCATACAAAAATAGGCCTGTGGTCTGTAGTTTGCTGACCCTTGCTCTAAAAAATGAAATCTGTGCATACATCCAAAACCACATTACCTACTTTTTTCAGCATTATTCTTGTACAGTACGAATCACTCAGCCTGTGGTTCCTCTTTCATAATGTCACTAATAACCCAACGAGCAATCATGAAATTGAGGCAGGATTTTCTCTCGCTCTAGACACAGGCACCCTCTTCAAGGAACAACAAGTTGGATGTACATGCGTCCACAGGCCCTGGTAAGACACTGGAGCTCTGCACATGTATCAGCCATATGTGTACCTGGTGGGGAAGGAAGATTCCGGTAAGAGAGAGGGCTCTTTTTAAAATCAGGAGAAGTATGGGGCGCCTGGGTGGCTCAGTCGGTTGAGCGTCCGACTTCGGCTCAGGTCATGATCTCACAGTCCGTGAGTTCGAGCCCTGCGTCGGGCTCTGTGCTGACAGCTCAGAGCCTGGAGCCTGCTTCAGATTCTGTGTCTCCCTCTCTCTCTGCCCCTCCCCCACTCATGCTCTGTCTCTCTCTGCCCCTCCCGCACTCATGCTCTGTCTCTCTCTGTCTCAAAAATAAAATAAAAACATTAAAAAAAAATTTTTTTTAAATCAGGAGAAGTAGTCGAGCCATGCTCTCTCTGTTTAATAAGCACAAAGCCAGACTTACAGCTCTTATCAAACCATTTCGGTGGGGTCTGCATCATTTCACCAATTTCAACAAACTGTCCCAGCGAGCAGAAAGATTAGACTGTGTGTGTTTACTCTCAGCGGAGCTATGGCTGTGTTCTCGTCAAGAGAATGAGATATGGAAATAACAGTTTACGTAGTCTGGTCTCCGGAAGGTTCCGGTGACTGGAAAAGCTGGCGGTCTGTGCTCAGGTGAATCAAAGTGAAACTCTGCACCGCATCTTTCCTTCCGGAGATGCAACTTCTTAAAAGGGTGGGGGTGAGGGCGTGAGGGGCGGCCCTGTGCTGTCTGCTTCAGTTGCAGTCCGGGGCTGCGGGGCCTGCAAAGCAGGAAGGGAGGGGGAGGCCGGTGTGGTTAGCATTCCATGACACTGGAGCTGAAAGAGGCCCTCGCAACCTTCTTCTCCACCTAGAAGGGGAGACAGAGCTCCGAGGGAGGGGCATGATGGCCCAAGGCCTCCCAGGGATGGAGGACCAGAGTCAGAGCAAAGGCCAAAAGGAGGAGGCGGATAAGCCCAGGGCCCTGCCCGCACTCTAAGCTTGGGGGATTGGAGACTGGCTCGGCCTCTCTGGGCCACTGAGAGAGGTGATTCCTGATCCTTCTACGCCCCCACCAGCGTCCAGGTGCCACTAGGCTCTCCCCAGACACCCTCCTGGGGCAAGCATGGTGGCATGACTGTTGAGCCCATTAACCAACTGGGGCTCAGGCTTCACTCCCCCAGGCCCCTAGCTGGCCACATGCGGCACCCACTCCAAGTCAAAGGACGTGGGAGTTTAATCCACCCCCATGCAGCTTTCCACAGAGTGACAGTTTAGCAAAAACTCAGGCTGAACGCTCCAGTGGAGACCAAACCTTGATGAGAATAGGAAACTGGGGAAACAGGCAGAAATTTTTCTGGAGCCTCAAGAGGCTTGTACTACTGCTCTCGAGGCTGGGAGGCAAGACAGCCTGATCCCAACAGTTGGCTGCAGGCCTGTGTCCCCTACTCCCTCCTGCCCCCAGGGTGTGCCAGGGATGAATGACACAGGACTGGGCCTGGGGTCAGGACCCCAGCATCAAGTTTATCCTCACTTTCCCTCGGGCACCTCATCTGTACGAGGCCTCGTTCTGGGTGGAGTGATTCTGAGGCCTTTGCCCTGCTGGCATTCCCTTTCGATGATCGACAGCTCTGCTAAGAACCTCACAATTCACCATGGCCCGGGAAGACAACGCCAGTGTGACAAAAGGAAAAATTGGCAATCTAGACGCATACATCCCAGGCATTGACTTTAAAAACTCTTCACGCACATGGAGTAAAAAAAAAAAAAAAAAAAATAGCACTTAACACCAGGCTAGGGATTTATGTACATTTTCTTACTGAATCCGTGCAAGAACCACTGGCGAAAATTGAAGGCGAGAGAGATCAGTTTGCCCAATGTTATAAGCCGGTAAGTGGCAGAGCCAACGTTTGAACTTGGGTCTATTTGGCTCCAAAGTCCCCCTTGTGCTATAAGACAAAGGTAAGATAAATCAGTCTTTCATTTATTTAAACCACCCCTCAAGACCCCCGTAAAAAACCCAAATCCAAACTTCTGTTTTTCTCTCTTCTACTTATTTTAATTTCAGGGGCCAGGCACCAGGGACCAATTTAGTTGTGTGTGTGTGTGTGTGTGTGTGTGTGTGTGTGTGTGTGTGTGTGTGTGTGTGTGTGTGTGTGTGTGTGTGTGTGTTTGCAACCCAGACAGAGATTATAGTGCTTACATGATATGCTTTGCTAGCCAAGCATGACTTACAGGGTCATTCAATAGGCATAAGAAGTAGCAGAAAGTGGACTTGTTTAGGGCCACATTTCAGAGGCTTTCCCTGCTTCGTGCTTCTCTCTGTGCCTCGGCCAGAGCTGGTCATAGGTGGCCAAGACCCATCGCTTCTCAGGTTCACAGGCCATTCCCAAGTGCTAATAAGGAAATATGTTCTCATCAGGAACCTACTGCCAGGAGAGAGCAGATGGACATTTTCAATGTTGATGCACAGCCGTGTGGAGGCACCAGAGAGGAAGGGAGCGGCAGGGGTCGTCCCAGCCTCAGGGATCCGTGCGTGTATGTCCACTGACACCAAGCGCCTAGTGCCTCCAATCTGTTTCCCGCTGTCACAGGGAGCTGTTGAAGAGCTACAGCTGCACTGGGGTCAATGTCAGCGAGGCCCGAAGAGCAGTCTCGTGGCTAAAATTGTAACTCTGCGTGGACCAGGAAGATGGGAGTGAGTGGGAGAAATGCGGCTACGGGGATCCTCGGGGGATGGTTCTGTCCCAAGATTTCAGTTTATCTTGGGCGGAAAGAAGTTCTCCTCCAACGGCCCGGCCAAGAATGTTGATGTCACAGGGAAAGGGAACAGAGTTTGATTGTGTGTCACATAGAACTGGGAACAGGCTGCTGTGCTTAGAGGGACACCCTTATCAATTAGGTAATGTCTGCTAATGATTGAGGAACTGTGTGGTGTAGCGCTCCAGCTGTTGATATGTTAGCAAACAACTGCAAAGGCCGCTCATACCTTGTGGGAAAAGGCTTTCTTAGGCTGGATCCCACTGGTTTGAGCTCAGAAAGACTGGTAGACCCAACGGCACCACAGGGCACTTGAAACAGAGCACCACGCAGACATGTGGACTGGGCAGAGGAGGCAGCTCTGGTTGGGATCTTGGTTCCACCTCCAGGAGGTAAAAGTACATTTGTGCAGAAGTGACACCTACAACCACATTTTCTTCCCCTCTTCCCCAGCCTTCCTTCCTTTCCTTCTTTCTTCCCATCTTCCCTCCCCCTTCTTTGCCCTTTCCTTCCCTCTTTCCTTACTCCTTCCCTTCCTTTCCTCTTCTCTTCCTCCCTTCCTCTCTTTCTCCCTACCATTTTCTCCCTCCTTCCTTTTCTCCCTCCCTGCCCTTCTTTCTTCCTTCCTTGAAATACTAACATTCAATGATATCCCACAGTATATAAGACACTGGGCCAAGTGCTGGGCATGCAAAGAGTGTAAGTGCCTTGCCCTCAAGGGAATAAGGGCTAGAGATATAAAATTAATATAGAAACAGATGTAAAAAAAATGTGTAAAAGAATACAGTGGAAGAAGTATATAAGCTCTCCATAGCTAATGCCTGTGCTTTAAAAACATGTAATTGGCTTTATTCAACGTTCTTTTGCTTGTCTCCCGCTCTTTCTTAAAATAAGAAAACATTATAGGGTGTAAAATTAAAAAAAATCAACAAAGTAATCCCCAGTCTCACCAACCAGTAATGGAAATGTCTGAAGAATATTCATGTAGTATATGCTGTGTCTCTCTCAATATATATACATATTTTAAAACAAAAATTGGATATTACTGTTTGTACTGTAACTTGCTCTTTTGCCAAACATATTAATGGCATCTTTCAGGATTAATAAATATAAAGTACCCCATCATTTTTCATTGGTTACATAGCAGTCCATCAACAGAGGGTCCATAATTAACTCCAACCACCCCCCCATCTTACCATTGCTAAGAATTAATATTGTTCTCAATTGGGGATATGATTTTCAAAAAAACAGAGCAAAAATCATTATAACTAAATAGTTACAGATTGGTCAGATTATTTCCTTAGGATAGCTTCCTAGAAGTGGGAGTCCACTAGAACTATGTACACACTTTCAAAACTTCTTGATACATAACCCAACGGCTTTATGTCAAAAAAGTTTATGTCAGCAGGTAATTACTCTCTCAATGTTTTCTCATTCAATAGTTGAAAAATGTGTCTCATTTTAAAATGGACATATCTGTTACAATTAAAAAACTCTAAATACTTCAAATTTATACATTTGACTTTTAAGACTGTTATTTAATTAATTTTTCTATTATTTATTATTATATTCATATGCTTTATGCATTAAAGTCACTAATATTTTGTTGCATATATTAGAAATATTTTCCCAGTTTGTCATTTGCTTTTTAGTTTTTTTTTTCCTGTATAGACCTTCTTTTTTTTTTTTTGAATATGCTGTAATTGATCAATTATTTCCTTTATGGTTACTGCTTTTGATGTTATATTTATAAAGTACCTGTCTACTGTACATAAGTATAAATATTTACATATACTTTATTTTTCCACTTTAATCCATCTGGAGTTAATTTTGGGTTTGGTATGCTAAGAATGTAGCTCTGTGCCTTCCAAATGGTTACCCAGTTGTATAGTATGATCAAGTATATGCTTAAAACTAGAAAATATGTAATTACATTATGTTTCTAATACTTAATATTGTATATTTGTCACTTTTCTTGAATTATCATTGTTCAATATTTGGCTATGTTTGCTGTTCTTTTCAAAGAATCAGATCCTTTCTCAATTTTTTTTAATTATTAATTTCTGTTCCAATCTTTGTAAAATGTTTTTCTCTTTTTCTATATTTTAAATATTTTCTTCATGGCTTTATGATTCAAATTCATTATTATTTTATTTTTCTTCTTTCTGCTTAAAATTTTTAAAAATTAGAACTATGAATATTCTTCTCATTATAGTTTTGACCAAATCCCATACATTTTGTATGGCATATTCTTTTTTTTTTTTCTTTAGAGAGAGACACAGGTGAGTGGAGGAGGGGCAGAGAGAGAGAGAGAGAGAAAGAATCCCAAGCAGGCTCTGCACTGTCAGCACAGAGTGTATGGCATATTCTTATAGATACTGCTTTCTAAATAACTTATGTTATTATTTTATATTCTCCCTGAGAAAAGAATTTTAGAAAAAGATGTTTACAGTTTGTCAGTAGTTGGGGATTTGATTTAAATAATTGCCTTTAATTTCTGGTTCACTACTTTGTGGCCAAGAGTATGACCTGTAGTTGTTTCTTTGTGTGTGTTTGTGTGTGTGTGCACGTGTGCATTTTAACTTCTGGAAAATTTTGACATTGCTTAAGAAAGTCTGATCCCTAACTGTATTTCATTTTTTTAAAAAAGGGAAAAAAAGTTTAAGTTTGGAATTCATTTAACTTCTGTGTCTTTCAGATATTTAAAAGAGAGTTATTGTTATTTCCTGTTACGAAACAGAGTCCCTGAGCACTCTTTTCTTCTTCCCTAACGGAACTCTCTCGACCACTCTGTCCTATTCCCTCTGTCCTGGTGCCTTTCTCCTCCTTGCCTCAAATGAGGTGCCACAGTATGTTCTGGACACATGAGGTCTTACAATATCCTGTCCCATGTGAAATGCAGTTCTCTAACTTAAATTTTCTCCTTCAAATCTGTCTTCAGAAAGTGGTGATGGGGAAAGAAAGCTAGTATGTGGACAGAAAAGGAAGGAAAGACTCCGGGAGCTTCTCCCCTGGCCCTTTCGACTGCTTACAATTCAACAGTGACTATTACTTTCTGTTTGTTGCTAACATATGCTATACTTTTCAATGAAGTTCTCTTAGTGCATTTATGTGTTCGTTGCTAAAGCTAAAATGGATTTTTCGACACTGAACGAACCTATTGACCTCTTATTTGATAAGCTTAACCTACATGCATTTGTTGTTGTAATTTGATTCATCTTAAATTTGACTTATTCTTTTGTGATTTCTAGTTTTATATGTCCTTGATTTTTCCTTCATTTTCAGTTATTTTATTTTATTTTATTATTTTTTAAATTTAAATTCAAGTGAGTTAACATACAATGTAGTCTTGGCTTCAGGAGCAGAGCCCAGTGATTCATCTCTTACATATCAAGAATATATCTTATTTTCTTTTATAATCCTTAGTATTATTTCATTTTAGATTCTAATAACTATTACTACTAAGCTATTCAAAAGCATTACTCATTTCCAAAAAGCTGAGAGCAGTTTAAGCTCAATGTTGTCAGCAGATGGCCTGTGTGGATTGCCCTTGGTTCTGTGCTTTATCCACTAGTGGTAGGTGGTGTCTGTTCTTCATTCTATGGTTGAAAGGTGAATTGGTGTTACAACTTTCAATCTAGCTTCCAGTATTTCTCAGGCTTTACCAGTGCATCATTGCCCCACTGAGAAAGCATTCTTTTGATTTGGTTCTATAATATTCTGAAACACTGGAGTATGAAAAAGTCACAACCCAAGAATGCTTACAAGATTCTTGCCCTCATCACCCGAGCTATCCCTATTTCTGGAGACTGCCAGAATATCATAGGCCATTGCCAGTCCTCTTAATTGTTTTGCTTTCAGATGTCCTATTTTCCCCCAATTGGTGGAGGAAGGAGTCTTGGTTGCCAATGCAACTTTGCCGCCTTCATAGGTCCACAACCCCATGGGAAAAGGAAGATGCAGTTGAGGTAAGTTTGCGCATCTGGGGAGCTCAGAAGTTGGGATGGCCCTTTAGAGTTGTCCAGAGTGGACAATAGGTCAAAGGCACTCCCCTGGGAAGTGGGACTCCCCTGGGAAGGGGCAGGATCCTGGGTGAGGCAGTTCTCTTCAGTTAAGGAAATCCGTAAAAGGGTTCAGCTGAAGACTACGTTCTGGCAGAGCTCTCAGTGGTTGGAGAATGATTTCTCCTATCCTGAAGGGGGATCTGGACAAACACCATGGTATCCACCTCATAATTATATCCTTATTCATGTAAGTTTTACACATTTTCCTTCTCTCCATGGGGCTGTGAACTTCATGAAAGAAGAAACTATGTCTATCATGTTCAGTGTACATTCCTAATTCCCAGCACAATTTCTTTTTTTTTTTAACGTTTATTTATTTATTTTTGAAAAAGAGAGAGAGAAAGAGAGAGTGAGCACAAGTTGGGAAGGGGCAGAAAGAGAGAGAAAGACACAGTATCTGAAGCTCAGAGCCCCACACAGGGCTCAAACTCATGAACTGTGAGATCATGACCTAAAGCGAAGTTGGACTCTTAACCAACTGAGCCACTCAGGCGCTTCCCCCACCCAGCACAATTTCTAATATGCTTGTAGTATATATATATATATTAGCTGAATGGATGATAAATGAATGAGTGCTTATCTCTAGGTATGGGGAAAGAGCCCAGGATGAGAGAAGAGAACTGTAAAGAGGAGAAGAATCCCCATCTCATATTAAAAAAGGTGTTAGGAGATGTAGGAAAACTATTAAATGACCTTCAAATCCACAAAAAAAAGATAAATTAGTGACTGTAGAGTAATTCCCCACATCCACTTGAAAAACACAGCTGGAAATTGTGGGAAGAATATTTATGATCTTCAGATCCAAAGAGGGACATTAAATAATTGTCTGGTGCAATGATTTCCACCGTCTGGGACCTGTAGCTCACTGTCATGATTTCCTGACATAGCCCGCATCCAAATGTATGCTACTAACATTGTATGCATGGGTGTTTGTTACAGTGAATTAGAATGAATGTCTATCTACAGGTAGACAGACAGGTGGCTATATTAGATAGATCTCAGTATATCCCAGTATTTTATGCTACTGAAATATTTTGAAATGCCTTGGAATATCCAGAAAATCAAACTCTGAGATATTGTCCTAGAATTTTAACCAGACAAATCCATGAAGGGACCCTGTTTGGCTTTACTGTCTTTTATCCCTGTCTCTGGTATTTTCAGTTAATGTTGGGACCTGGCTCCAGACACATTTGCTTCTTGCTTTCTCTGTTCTCTGGCCTAGACCCTTCTCCCTGAAGACTGACTCAATGAGCAAAGCAGATGGGCAAATCATAAAATTGATAAGACGGCAAAAGTTCAGGGAGGGTCCCGCCTCTCAAAGGGCGCCCTGGACGGATCGCACATGCCTTACCAGCCAGGAAGCCTGAGCTGTGAAATGCAACTTCCCTCTCTGGCAGAGCCTCCTCAGGTGGGAGAACTGCACTGTGTCCTCCCCACAGAGGGAAATGGATAAAATGGCTTTTCTTAACTGGAACTGTCCTCAACACAGGACTCTTTCTCAGGTACCAGTCTTCCTGGCTCTCTGTTCTAGTGCAGAGTCCCCAGGTGTCCACCCCGAAGAGACCATCCCTGCTTGCCCTGGGTCCACTGTATACTGAGACCACCACTGGAAAGATACCTTGTATACTGAGTCTCTGGTTTGGCTTAATATTTAATCTTCACATGGTCCTATGGGTAAGTACATTTATCTCTATTTTATGCATGAGGGTGCTAAAGAAAAGAAAGGGTAGGCAATTTATTCAAGGCTATCAGCCAAAAAAAATGGCTGAACTGGGATTTATTGTTATTATTATTTTGTCTTTTGTTCAGCAACTCCTTTTCAGGCACCCACTTGTACCAGGCCAAGGTGCTCTGACATTCCTACAGTCTCTCTGGGGAACCTGCCATCAGCAATGACATCACCACCTGTCTCCATCTGGCAGGCAGACCCTCCAACCTAAAACCTTTACCAAGGACCCACAGAATCCCCTGAAACTTCTGAGGGAAAAGGGAAAGTTGAAGGGCTAGAAATGTTGGAATTCTCAGATGTCTCTGTGAGGTCACAACCGTCGTGAGCTGTCCTGCAGACCCCACGAAGACCTACTACTGACACATCCCACTGCCATCTAGGCCAGGCATCACATGGATGGTAGGTAAGCCAAGTAAAGCCTGCCGCCATCCATAGAAACTTGACTGGTGATTCTGCCCCAGGCTGTTCCTGGTGTTACGCAAGTGTGTACCTGTGTGTGCGGGTGGCAGTACGGATGAACCTGTGTGTGCCCACGTGTGTATACCTGTGTGTGCTTGGTGCTTGTGTGTGTTGTGTTTGCCGACTGTACCCCAGGGGCTCCTTAAAAAGGAAACTGAACATCTTCATGTCCAAATTTTAAAAGCCATTCACCTCCAGCCTTCTTCTGGGCAATAAAAGCTTCTCAGGGCTCTACCATGCTCTGACTCCCTAAGCCTTTGGAAATAATAATCATAATAAGAGTCAACACACACTGACCACTTAGTCTTCCAAGTATTGCTCTAGGCAACTTTATGAGTTGAGAGCCTACCCGTTAATCCTTCGGTCAGCCCAATGAGGCTTGCACTTCCACCTACTCCCTCTTTAGAGATGAGGACACGGAGGCTGCCAGAGCCCATGCTCAGGGGCCCTGTGAAGCTGGGTTGGAATTCAGACCTTCCAGCCTCAGAGCCCGCTTTCCCAAGCACGGCTGTGGCCTGCCCTCCGCACCCTGTGTGCCTCTCAGAACTACCCAAGATGTCTTCCTTTATTTGTTACAACTCCAAGGTGCAAGTTGATTGTCAGGGCTATAGGGGTATTTCCCAGGTTCCATCTTCACAAGGTCAGGGGGGTCAGAGTAACCCTGGAAGGTTAGAATCTCTAGGGTTTCCTCTACCTACTCTTCTGCTATCACCTGGGAAGGCAGGTGAGGTCAGCCCCAGAGGTAGAACTGAAGCATCCACAGGCCCTGGCGTGAGGAAACCAAGAGGCGAGGTCAGAACTGAGCAAGCATGGAATAATGGGAAGGCCGGAGAAGCCGAAGGCACATGGAGACCTGGTCATCCACTGGGGCAAACCAAGTCAGGTGTCAGGGGCAGGATGGCAGGCAGGACAGGTTTCCACAGAACCAGGGCTTCCGAAGCCACCTCCTCTCCTCATGGCCCCACCTTCCTTCACCTTGTAGTAGATGGTTGCTTCTGGAAGCTTCTTTTTGTCAGTTTGTGAGGAAAATCAAATATCAAGACAGGGCTTAGGATGTTAAGAGGATAAACAAGGGAAAACAGAATGAAAATGACTACTTTTATATTAGAGAAAAGCATACTGATACTTAAAAGCTTTCTAGATTTTTTTTTTTAATAAACATGACCAGTTTTCCCAGCAGTTCTGCTTAATCCCCCTCACCCTAGTATACTGTGAACTGCAGAAAAAGCACCCCCAGCATTGCACAAAAGGGCCCTTTGAGGAGACCTGATCCGGTGACTCCAGAGTCAGTGGGCGGGGCTTGTCTTTCAGTCTCCGCCTTCCCCACACCTGCCAAGTGCCTTTGTACAAGGCACAGCCTGCACATCTATCCACAGCGGCCCCTCCTGGGGTGCTCACTTTCCGGCAGTCTGCACAGCAAGGGAAAATACACATCCTGCGCATGTGGATTTATTCATCTTTCCCCTATCAGTAAGGAGATGGAGCTATAGCACATTAAATATTTACAATTATCGGAGACAAGACAGCACACAGCACTAAACCTAGATAAGAATGCAGTTTTAAAATATTTACAATGAACACGTCTTGCTCCTTCTGGTTCTTTTCTTTGTCCTGGCATTTTAGGTCTCTGATCTCTTTATTGTATTTTCTTTCCAGGCCCTTTGTAGTTTGAAATGTCTGCCAGAGCCTCATAACTAAATCTTAAGAGGACTATCATATATATGAGAGACACAGGGGAATCTTATTCCTGTGCCTCTAAGCAAGAGGGTCCTTCTCCCCATCCTTTCAGCTGGTGAGTGTGCCTCTTGCATATGCTGGGAATGCCTGAGTCAGGTTTCTGGTGGTTCCATCAATTTCGCGTGGTCCCACCTAGAACAGGGCCAGTGGGAGGAATTGGCATGGTATGCTTCTGACGCCCTGCTAGCCGTGAGAACCCGCGTGTACTGGTCGCCTGAAAATTTAAAGTTACTTTAGACACTAGAGCTAACAATGGGCTGGGAATGGACTGGTTTATGATTTCCTTTCATTAGTTCGATCCTGAAATGTTACACGTTATTACACCCAAAAGCACAACATCGTCGTGTTTGATTTCAATCTTGACGCCTTGAAAGACTCCACTCTTTCCTTTAGATTTTCCGATGACCAATGATCAGAAACACTGGAATTTGGTACAACTGATAATCAAAAACCATGGAATTCTGGCCCGAATGGGCTTTATTAGCAACACCAGGGAGGAAAAAGTGGTAGAAGAACAAAGACAGGAAAGATAATTCGGCCCTTAGTTTAATTGTAAAGAATGTGAAAGAAGCTTCGACTGCGAAATATCTGGCTGTCTGGGGAGATGAAAGATCTCCAGCATTTGGGATGCAGTGCCAGAGAATTATCGGGATCATAGGCGTTTTATTTGCTGGGTGCCATGTTTGACCTTGAAGCGGCGAGGCTGGCACTCCAGCGTGTCCTGGGGATCTCCTGACGTCCTTGCTCCCTGGCGGTATCTGCCCCCGGGCTCCAAAGGCCTCGATTCCGAGTATGAGCCTGTGCACGTTTCTGGTGTGTATTTATATCGAGGTGGCTGTGTTGCCAAGGAGCGCTGAGAGAAAGCAGAGCGTAGATAACTTCTAATCCACCTTTCTGTGATAATGTGGCGCAAAGTGAAGAGACCCAGGGCTCCATCCCCCTGGTCTGGCACTGGCCCGGGAGGGGCAGTCCCGAGGGGTGTTTTTAGCAAACCCAGCGGACACTGGGGTGAGCTTTTGCATTGGAAATGCTCATGACCACGTCGGAGTGTAACTGAACTCTGTGCAGCAGATAGAAGGGACTAGGAAGGAAGAGAAGAAGAAAGCAAAATGTAATTTGTAGGCAGCAAGAAATAGATTGGAGTGACGATTCCAGAGACTTGAACAGCTAGGGAATTAGAATCTGGGAACGTTAGAACTGGCAAGGAGCCCAGAGGGCATTGAGAGTAGAGAGAGGAAGTCGCTTGTCCGAGATCAGCGGGGGAGCTGGCGACAGCGGGGCTATGGAGCCCAGCTCAGGGCTCTGTGGTCCACGTCCCACGTACTCAGTGGCTCCACATGGCAATGAGATACTTTCCCTGTCAACACAAAGTTGGCACAAGGGAGCCGTCTCCTGAGGATTCTCTCCTGGTGGGCCATCAGTTCTACCTTCAGAGGATGGATTGAAAAGTCTGGAGCTCTCCATAGGAATGAGGTCAAAGAGGATGTGGAGGGAGACAGTCTATCGTGTGCACATAGGTTGTGTATTAAGATGAAACGTGGTAGAGTGGGCAGAGCAGCAGACCTGACATCAGACAGACCCGGCCTTCCATCCTAGGCTCCCCTTGCATGACCGGGCTGACTCCCTGAAGTTCCTGGTGCCTCCATTTCTTGATCTTTAAAACGGGGACCAGGACACCTTCTTCACAGACTTGTAAGGCTCCCATAAAGAAGCAGGCATGAAAACCTTTCAGGCTTCATGGAGCAGCCAGGTGGCTCAGTCAGTTAAGTGTCCTTGGTTTCAGCTCACTCATGATCTCACGGTTCGTGGGTTCGAGCCTGGCATTGGGCTCCACACTAGCATTGGGCTCCATGCTAGCCGTGCAGAGCCTGCTTGGGATTCTCTCTCTCCCTCCCTCTGCCCCTCCCCATCTCCTCTCTCTTCCTCTCCAAATAAGTAAATAAACAAAAATGTGCTGTACAACAGAGTTTGGGCACCTAAGGAATTGGCCTTTGGTAACTCTTTTTCATTAACAAGCACGGACCACTGGCCGTTGTTTATCCTTGCCATCCTTATCTTTTCTTACTGCTTCCAGATGATTTCTCCATCTCAGTCATAGCCTGAGCTGGGGGAAGGTGCATAGGCTGAAAGGTTATCAAAATGCTGCAGGTGCCGCCCATGAACCCATGCAGTGCTCCCAGACAGCACCTTTTAGAACAAGCCTTCCTCATGGAGCCCCAAGCAGTCTGCCCTCCAAGGTGGAGTGGAGACAAGCTGGGGAGGTCCCGGGCCTTTACCTTAGATTTCTGATGCTTCTATCATTTCATAGTATGAAACTCCTCTAGGACAGAATGGTCCATTCACAAGGAATTTTAATAATAACTGGAATAAGAAAAACAATACAGAAATGACTCGCGGCCTAAAAGGAAACACATTAACAAAGCAGCCGTGACTAACCATAGAACTGAGGTCTTCTGGGCTCATAACCCCAGCATCCAAAGTTGTCTTTCTTACCAGCATTGGGTTTTGTGAGGTGGTGGGTTGGATTAATAACCCAGTTTAGCCTGGCCCAACAATCCAACATAATCCTTCGCAGGCCCCGAGGGGGTTTTGTGTTATGTTTTGTATGGAAGATATTCTCAGAGGTTCTGGCTGTGACCCACAGCAGGGTTCTGGAATTTGTAGGATTCTTCTCGTTCATCTGGCCGATGGCCAAGGTCAGACCGTAGTACCAGCAGAGTAACTGCCCTGATCTGTGGACATCATCGGCACCTTTCTGTGAGTGGGCAAACTGAGAAGCCCATCACTGGGGCTCCTAAGTGGCCAGAGGCCCTGAAGAGCTGGCCATGGGCCTACTGGGTAACAGAAGTCAAAGCTCTGCCATGAGGAGTTCATCAGAGGAGAGAAACTCTCATCCTCTGAACACAAACAACGTGATCCTGGCTCTGAGCTCTCCTCTTCATGGAGCATGCCTTCCTGCCAGTAGCTACTTGTCTAAGTGCTCCCATGCTCAAGCCTAATCAACTTCACCTTACCCATGAGCCCAATTCAGCTGATAAATACTAATGTGTCCCTATGAGGCATTTTAACTCATGTTGATCTGTTCTGAAGCTGAGAAAAGACCTGGTTCTAGGTTGGTTTCCATATTCAAGGGGAGCACAGAAAGGGCCACACTGGTCCCTGGTCATTGGTCTCCTAGGAACACAATTTGAGGCAGTGGCTAGGGGACAAGAAATGAGGTATGTGATTCCCAACTCCTGCCATCTGGAAAAAAACTAGTAAAGCCAAGCAACTCAAGGTGTCAGGGCCATGGCCAGGGTCTAGGGCAGGATTGCTGCATCAGTGGAGGGTTTGTGGGTGGGACAAGTAGCTGGGCGGGAGCTCTGTTGTATGTATGGAGCATCTCTGAGGAGCTCTAAGAAAGTGCAGTCAACAAATCAATGTTCAGAGCATGAGATCCAGGCCTGAGGTGGCAGGACTGTTGCAGTTCCCACCAGGAGGGAGCTGGGAACAGGGTGTGGCTGGACCTGCAAGTAGAAGCATGGAGCTCTTCAGTCACAAGGGTCAACTTAGTCTCTGCTTTCAGCCTCTTTAGATCCTTTCCTCCTTCGAGGTATAGATCCAAGGCCACCTCCTAAAAACAAAGTTTCCTTGGTTTCTTCCAACACATGGACCTCTTCCTCTTCATATTCCCTAAGAACATTCCCTCCATCTTTCTCACTCTGACCCAGAAGAATGTCCTGCCCTATTTCTTCTACCCTGGGATCTGAGCTGAAGCTACTCAGAGGTGCTAACTAAAACACTCATTAGACACATTTTGAGCATTACACTTCACCCTAAAGTTACTCACGTCAGATAAAGTACCTCCCAGCTCCTCGCCACCAGCCACAACACAGTGTGGGCATCTGAGGTCCTCGCTGGCTCCGGGTTCTAGTTCAGTGGTTGCTCTCTGGCTGGGAAGCTCTCAGGTCCTCTCAGTCCAAGAGCTGTGCTGGACTGAGCTGTTCCAGGCAGTAGACCAGTAGGGGCTTTGCTTCTTCATCTAAGACGGTGCATCTTAGTTGACTTAGTTTTAAAAAAAACTCTCATTTGCTTACTGACTATAGAAAGTCAGAAAAGGTGGGAGAGAATTCAGAAGCAGGGAAAAAAGAGACCCTACTTGGGAATACTGCTTACAGTTGACGTTCGCCTTTCTTCTAGATTGATTCCTGACTTTGCATCCTGTCTGCAGAGTGACACTCTGCCAGCCAGACACAGTCACCTGCTGGGCGACTCACTCAGGGCTCCTTGGCTCTGTCTGGAAAATCTCTCCCTCTCTCTCCCATCCTTGGCCCCATCCCCCTCCTCCCAGCTCAGAGCCTTTGTTGACGTTGACAGCTCATCCCTAGGCCATCATTCATCCTGCCCATGGCAAACTTTGGAGAAAATAAAAAACCCTGCTCCCCTAATCTCATTAGAAGGGCTGCAAATTGAATTTAGCCCCTCTCAGTGTCCCCTCAGCTGGCTGTCATTAGGAGCAGAGGCTGGGCCTTGGCTGAGACCCAAAGACCAGCTAACTGAATTTGAGATGCTGTGGTCTTGACAGGCCAAGGGAGGTAATTGAAGAGCCGTGGGGCTCCTGGTAACATTTCAGGCTGGGATTACACTGGGGATCCGAAGCCCCCATCTGCATTGGTGTCAGGGGCACTAAAGAGTCACCCGCTGGGCTTCCAGGGGTCGAATTATTGATAAAGAGATCATTCCCAATGGAAGGTGGGGGAACGAGGGGGAGGCCGCATTTGGTTATGATGCAAAGTGGGTGTTAGGGGTGGGGGAAAGGGACACCCTGGTCAGCGAGGGTCAGCAAATCACCCAAAGTTAGAAATAATTTGCAGAGAGTGTTGTCTAATGAAAAGAAAAGGCAGTTTGGAGAGACTAACAGATAAACCTAGAGCATGTGAGGAAAAGAAATACTGAGTTTGGAACTGTGGGCATAATTTATGTGTTTGTCTGAATCTTAATTTTTTTCCTCCTGGATTATTTTAGCTTTATTTATTTATTTTTTCACCTCAACAGTAAACCCAGAATATAGGGGCACTTTTCTGTAATTGTATTTGTATAAAAAAGAAATGTACAAAAAATCTGTCTCCATGTTATGAAGCACCTAACAGAGTTTCAGGAGGGTGTCAGACACTGACAGACTTCTGGAGCCTCCTTAGTTCCCAGGTCTATCATGATGATTTCAATGTGGTTGAAAGTTCACTGGAATCCTGTTTTAAAGAAAAGGAAACTGACAAAAACTAACCAACTATGTGCCAGGCATGGTCTTCACAGCAACAGAACAAGATGGGCATTACTATGACTCATATCCCCATGTTATTGATGAGGAGACTGAGTCTTGAAAAGATTAGTCAGTCTCTCACCCAGGGTCATGGGGATGAAAAGAGCTGGGACTGAGATTTAAACCCAGAACTGCCTGGCTCCACCAGTGTGGAGGCCTTCCTGACTTAGCACAGTGCTAATTTTTCGACTCTGTGTCGTCTCCCTGAAAGAAGCCACCATGGTGAGATCTGTTGCTCAGAGGCAATGAGGTCGAGAGCACAGGCTGGGGGCCCGACAGGCTCATTCCACTTGGACTAGCCATGTGACCTTGGGCATCTCCAAATCTTTCTGCCCCTCCTGGAAAATGGGGATAGTAATAGGATTTGCCCCACTGGTTTACTATGAGGATTAAATGGGCTGCCCAGTGCCTGGCACATAGTATGTGTGCACTGTGTGATATTAAACTATAATTTAAATTATAATTGTTTTTGTATGGCACCATGAAGAATGTTCACTTGCGTATCCATTGGCCATCACCCAAATGTTAGGCCACAACATCATCAGACCCCTGTTTTCCTTGCCTGATGTTCCCAGATTTAGAGTCAGAACACCTCACGTTTACATTCATGAACTGACCCATAAGTGCAACTTTTGGTCAAGAGTAAAGGATGGACCCCAAGGCTTTTCCTATATTGATTATAGCCATGGGTTTTTTCTCCAGCCTACATTCTGTAATGCCGGGTGAGGTAAGACTTCCAGCTGAGAGCTCTCCTATACCTGTGATGATATAGCAAGTCCTCACTCCGCGTTAGGCATGTTATACATTTTACATCATTTAATGCCCACTTTTACCCATCTCACGATAGGTAGGTTTCATTTCCATCTTGTAGATGAGGAAAGTGCATTTACTTTATGCTTTCCATATTCCATCATGCCTACGGCATTAACTACAGCCTTAAAGTTGATCTAACATGGCACAGACTACTAAAATATGGGTTTTACTACATTTGACAAGACTTATTTCGGTAACTAAAGACCCTCCTGTCTGTCACTGTATATCTCAATAGTGCTCAGATTTCAGATTCAATGAACCTTTATTGAACACTGACAGTGTGCCTGGTTCTGGGTTGACAGGCTTTTCCATATTGTCCCATTTAAGTCATCATTAATTCTATGAAGAAAGGCCTTATGGCTCCTTCTTAGCAGATAGAAAGGTGCTTTCAAAACGCTTAGCGTGGGTTTCTAGGGTCACACAATTACTAAGTGGAGTATGGGAGAAAGAGGCCTGGGCGGCCTCTGACTGTACCACCTCCGACAGGCGTTATGGAGCAGAGATAAGCCATGACCACTGTGCCTGGTACACATTCCTGACCCAGGGAATCACGAGCTATAATAACAATAAACTGCTGTTTTCAACCACTAAGGGCAGTTAGTTACACAGCAAGAGATAACCAGAACAGTGCCTCTCAGAGAGTTCTCGTGAGAATTAGGAGTTGATACACCAGGAAAATAAATGCTCGGGGTCAGCATTCAAAAAAAGCCAGTTGTTACTCATTCCACAAACATGTATTGAGCACCAAGTTGTTCTGCACCCTGTACTGGCTAGGAGGGACGCAGAGTGAATGTGACCCAAACAGTCAGGACCCTGTGGCAATTAGGATCAACTAGAACCTGGTCACAGACTCGTGTTAAAGGAGGAATGTGTTTTCCTCCACTCTGGTCCCGCGTGTCATTTCTTTCCCGGGGAGAAGTACCAGTGTCCAGCCTCTCACTGCAAGGGGACGCCCCAGACTGGGCGGGCCTGGAGGGGTTAAGCCTGTGGCTGTTGTCCCCTCGCTGTGGATGAACATCCCGCTGCTATTGATTCCGGGTAAGCACGGATGCCCTTCCCAGGTCAGAAGAGAAACTCAAACCATTGTTGAGTAAATATAGTATTCTGTTCACTACATCAATTAGGCTGACCCTAGGGGCTCTGGGAGCCCCCAGTGCCCCCAATTTGCAATGACAGCTGCCATGCTAATGAATCCACATTGACATGATAATTAAACAATTACACAGAGTGGGGCTTTCCAAGTGCAGCAGCTAGAGCAAGGGAGCCAGGGTGGCCACAGACTGGAGGAGGCCTGGGGGTTTTTCCAGAGTGAGGTGATACGCAATGCCTGGGTCGTTCCCAGACTTGCCCCCAGGGGCAGCCGGCTGGGGCACTGCAGCTGCTGCCTTGGTGCTGGTGGTAGGGGTGGGGCAGGTGGGGCCAGGGGAAGGATAGTGTTCACATGCCCTTGCTCACTGGCGCACTCTCTGTCTCTCCTTGGGAAATCCTTAATTGGGTGAAGCCTGAGTGGAATCCCTGTCCCTTTATGGAGGCGGATGGGGTACCCTGTCAACTCCACACTGGGCCGCCCTTCCTCTCTGGAAGGCTTAGAGATGTCCAAGGCAGTGTTGGGCAAATGGGGACAGCAAAGGACAGGGAGTTGTGCCTTCCTGGCCACAGAGGAAAGAGCAGAGGGACCACCCGCCTCACTAGCCCTGAGGAAATGGCTCTTTCTGTAAGCAGATCATCACAAATGCAGAAAGCCCTGGCCTCTTGGTGCAGCCTGCCAGTCTACTGGGACTTGAGTACACCCCAACCAGCCAACACCCACTTTGTGAGAGGATAGACTTGTGGGTCGGGCGGACTGGGTGTGTGCTCCACTCCGCAACTTAACGGTGTACTCTTTGTAATCTTGGGCACATCTAAAGGCCTTCCTGAGCCTTTATTTCCTCCTCTATAAAATGGGCTCATAATAACTGCCTTACCCAACTGTACTTGAGATTAAACAGACGGTTTATGTAAAAGGGCTAAGAGCATTTCACATAAATAATAAATGAGAGAACCTTACTGACAATAGTATGATTCCCCGTAAAGATGAGTTCTGTCTACAGGAATGATCAGGTTGACTGAATGGAGTTTAGAAGGCACGGATTAAGACATGCCTAGGGGCTCCTGGGTGGCTCAGTTGGTTAAGCATATGACTCTAGATTTCGGCTCAGGTCATGAGCTCACGGTGGGTTCCAGCACTGAGTCGGGCTCTGCGATGACTGTGTGGAGCCTGCTTGGGATTCTCTCTCAGCCCTTCCCATGTCTCTCTCTCTCTCATAAATAAATAAACTTAAAAAAAAAAAAAAGACATGCCTAGAAGTGCCTTGAGATGAAGTGAGTGCTACTCTCAGGGACCTCTTGCAAGTGAGGCCTGTATATAGAGCATGCTCAGTATAAAAAAGGAAGAAAGAACAAAAAATGGCCAATTTGGAGCATGGAAAGAGGCAGAAGAGGAGTATCCTGGCTCAGGACTATCAGGCTCATCCCATGAGAGGTAACTCACCAAACATTTATCTACTCATCCACCCATCATTCACACAAAGATAAACATATATATTAGGGGATTATGACAGACAGATGAACACAGACCAAGCCAGTTCCTGGTCTTGTAATTACCCCGTCAAGGAATGAATGAAGGAAAAATATGCATTCCCTGTCCTCCTGATCTTCAGCACGACGGAGTATGCTGCCTCTTTTACCTTACACCTAAGTCGGTTAGGCTGAGCCGTGATTTATAGGAGGCAAAGGGACATCAGGTGTGCAGTGTTACAAGAGAACTACAAAGCAGGTAGCAACCCGGTGAGTACATGCTCAGATGGACGTCTTCAGAAGCATAAGATTCCCCAGTAGGCAGATGAAGAATTCAGTGTTTAGATCAATGTTGGATTCAAACTTAGGGTTCTGAAGCCACATCTATATTTTAGCAGGGGAAGTGATGTGATTGATTAGTAATGCCTGCCCGGGGCACAGGAATGGAGAGAGATAACTCACTCTTCATGCTAGCTATTTGCCATCTCAGGTTCAGGCAAAGTCTAAGATATCTTCTAGTAAGAGAATTTTGTAATTTTTTTAAATAGGCTAATCCAATCCTATTCACTGCATACTGTGGGCAACTAGTATTACAGTTTGTTCCAGGAACCATGGTTTGGGTTCCTCCCGGGCCTCCCTCTTCCCCCCCCCTCAGTTACCTTAAGTAAAACCATTCAAGCTCACAAAACCTGTCCTGTCATGCAAAAGAAATTTGACTGCCTTAAGAAAAATCCAATTTGATGAGTTCAAGTAGTAAAAAAAAAAAGTCAAACTTTGTTAATTAATTCAACAAGCATTTACCAAGCACCAAGTTAAAGGCCTTGGGAATAAAGAACTGAGGTTCCTTAAGTGGTCGATATCAAGTGTTTGAATATATCGGGGGTACAGGAGGGTAGAAAGAGTCAGAAATACCTACAGACATACTCTTTTTTTTTTAATATTTATTTTTCAGAGAGGGAGAGAGACAGAGTGTGAGCGGGGGAGGGGCAGAGAGCCAGGAAGACACAGAATTGAAAGCAGGCTCCAGGCTCTGAGCTATCAGCACAGAGCCCAATGTGGGCTCGAACCCACAAACAGCGAGATCACGACCTGAGGCAGTCAGACACTTAACCGACTGAGCCACCCAGGCGCCCCGCTACAGACATACTCTTAAATCACGGGTTTAGAAGGGACAATAGTCAGTGATGTTAAATTCCATAGAACTTGAGCATTCTTTGAGGAAAGCCCCCCAAAAGTTTTTTTGGGGGGGATGGAGAGCAGAGAGAGAGAGAAAGAGAGAGAGAGAGAGAGAGAGAGAGAGAGAGAGAGAGAGAGAGGGAATTTCAAGCAGACTCCACACTGTCAGCACAGAGCCTGGCTTGGAGCTTCAACTCACAAACCGTGAGATCATGACCTGAGCTGAAGTCAAGAGTTGGATGCTTAACCCACTGAACCACCCAGGCACCCCCCAAAAAGTATATTAATGGCTGTCTTCATCTCTGCTATGGGAGCTGACATGGTTCTGGGATCATGCTAGAGGTTTGAAATTGAGCTCTTGGTATTTCTAACCCCCTTCAGTCTCTACTGTCCGAAGGAGGCTGCCTTGTGCCTGGGAGTGTCCAGGTAGAGGCTATATATAAGATGAGACACAGGGAGGAGTAATCAGAGGATCCCTTTGGACACACTACCCAAAGTGTGGTTCCTGGACTAGCAGCAGCGGCGTCACCTGGGGTTTGTTCCAAGTGTAGTATCTCAGGTTCAACTCCAGACCTACCAAAGTGGAATCCGACTTTTGACAAGATCCCTGAATAACTCCTATACTTTTAGAAGTGCTTGTACAGTACAGGAATGCTGCTCACGGCCTCTGCCTCCCGAGTACTCAGAGTAGACTCTCCACAGTGATGCCTCTCCTGTCTCTCTAAACATTCTTCATTGTTCTCTGTAATTAGGCTCTACTCTTTGTTCCTAGGCTTGCATCCCTGATGTGTGCTCTCTTCCTGCTATTCTGTTTCTTTGGCATCAGGGAGAGCACACAATCGAGTCTTCTGTGGCCCAGCAATAGGAGGACTGCATTTACCCGGCTGTGTTATCCATGCCTAGTGGATTCCATCCCCTTCAGTTCTCTCTGTAAGTTTTCCAAGACAGAAGAGAAAAATGCATTCTATCGTGAGAAAGCGAGAGATGGGAGAGAGGGGGAGGGGAGGAACAGGTGGGAGGGACAAGGTGAGGGAGCCAGGAAAGCTACCAGAGAAGGTGTTGTTGATCCGCTCTTGAAGAACAGGTAGCAGTTATAGTCAAACAATAGGATTCTGGGATCGCCTGGCTAGCTCGGCCAGTAAAGCCTGTGGCTCCTTATCTCTGGGCTGTGAGTTCGAGTGTCACGTTGGGTGTAGAGATTACTTAAAAATAGAATATTTAAAAAAACAAACAAACAATGGGATTCTGGTTTTTCTCTGCCATTGTTTTCCTTTTTTGTATCATTCATTCTTTGAATCACTCATTCGGTGGATATTCACTGAGGTGCCAGCTTTGTGGCAGATTCTGTTCCAGGAGCTTGGTGAACCACACCTGAAGCGTAGATGAGTGGAGAAGACAGTCACTAAAAAGCAGGCAGCAGAGGCCCTAGCCATGCAGCGGCACGGCAGGCTGCCATATGCCGTGTGCCCAGGCCACGCCTGGGCCTCCCTCCCCTCATTGCTATGGTATCTGAATTCTAAGGTGACCTAATGTATAAAAACGCTCTATATAAAGTAGATAGAGCGGCCGAAGGGTCTTCTGCTTTACCAGATACCTCCCTTAGGATTAGTTTAATGAGCACGTGCATTCCTGGGTGCTCTGCGCACCGTCTCATTTACCCTTCCCAGCCCTGTGAAACTGGTAGCAGAACGAGGAGAAAACTGGGCTCAGAGAGCTGAAATGGCGTGCAAACTGCCGAGTCAGCCTCCAAACCCAGATCCTTGCTGGCCAAGGCTGCCTTCCTGACCACTTAGTCAACAGAAACTAAAGGGCAGCTGGCAGCTAGAGGGACACCGATTGGACATTTCTGCTTTGAGTTAAAATTTTGGAATTCATTTGAAGTGAAAATATTTTGCTCTCCTCTAAAGAGGAAAACCACGCAGATCCCTTCCTTCATAGTAGTCACTCAACAAACATTGGTAGAAATGAATGGTGAACTTGGAGGCAGCCAAGATGGTGACACGCTTGTTTAGGGCTGCGGGGGTCCAGAAACAGCAAACTCCACACTTGAGGCTATCAGGAATACTCTGCTGGGGGGCTTGGCTTTATTGGTCCCTCCCACTCTGTGCAATCCTGGGGACTGTCAAATAAATGACAAGACTCATTTTACAAGTAGACCAGAAGTCTGCAGTGGCGAGCCCAAGCTGATTGCCTATCTTATCTTGAGTCATCAGTCTCTCATTCAGGCTTCCACAAACAACTCTGTCCGGCACTTTAGGAGCAAGAGGCTGAGGGAGTGGGCATTTCCCAGGGCCCTGGTCTATCGGGAGCCACTGCTGAGGGGAACTTGGCCAAGCTGAGGCTGTGTGGCCAAAGCGACAGGAAGGCTCGAGAGTGGCCTCTTGGTTCTGAGAAATGATGGTGACATGACCACAGTGACAATGGCGTTGATAGGTGAGACATAATTTGGGTTTACCCTATGCACTATTTCTGCATTATGTCATTTATCCTTGGTGACCTTTATGGAACATAAAGAAACAGGGTCCTGAGAGGCCGAATAACTTTCCTGAGCTCCTACATTACTGTGTGGAAGAGACGAGGCTTGAACCTCAGTGTGTTGGATTCTAGAGTTTCTTACCCTCTTGTTCGGGACAGGGAATCACCTTTCTTCCAAAACCAGGGGCACCTGGATGGCTCAGTCGGTTGAGCATCCGACTTCGACTCAGGTCATGATCTCGCAGTTCATGAGTTCGAGCCCCGCGTCGGGCTCTGTGCTGAAGGCTCAGAGCCTGGAGCCTGCTTTGGATTCTGTGTCTGCCTCTCTCTCTACCCCTCCCCCGCTCATGCTCTGTCTCTCTGTCTCAAAAATAAATAAACATTAAAAAAAATTATACTCCAAAACCAAATCACAAAGGCTTCAAGGATTAACTCCAGAAGCATTCCCTGCAGGGAGGACCCACCTCTTGGCCTCTGTCTCACTTTCCCCTGGGAACCCTCTCACCTCTTTCTTCCTGCCACCCCCATGCTGCTTAGCACAAAAGACACTGGCTGGAACTTAAGAAAAATAGAGGCTAGAAGAACAGTATCTAAGAAACAACGAATCAGCCAAGCTTGCCTAGGGCTGTAGTTTTTCCATCCTTGCAGAAGTAGTTCCTTATTCCTAGGGAACAAAGGGGTGTTCAAGAGGGTTCTAGGACGCCACTCCACTTACATAAGGCAGGTTTTATAGTGCAACAGAGATCCTAGGTTCTCAGGCCAGGCGTTCCTGGGCTAAAGACCTGATTCCAGGGCCTCCTGGTTCCCAGATCAGGAACAGAGAACCTCAAACTTCCATGCTGTTCTCATACGTAAAACAGGAACTGGGATAGTTCTTGCTTTGCGAGTTATCGGAGGATTAAATGAGACACTGTGCATGAAGTGCTTTGTGGGGAGTGTGGCATGAATACATGCTCGATAAATGGATTTTGTTATCCGTTTGCACAACAAATACTGGCATCTATTTTATATATAGGGCCTCGGCCTCAGATTTCATTTTAACCATCGTCTTTTAAGCTCCCGGGTAGGTGTTCTGGTTTTCTTCTTAGAGATCTTACACATTTCTTAGAAAGTTTATTAGTAGCTTCTGAAATTTTGAGTTATTTTAAATTGGGGCTTTTCCGTGACAACTCCTTTAATGCTTTTTCAACTATAAAATATTTCAAACATACTGAAAAACTTGCCAAAATAAGCATCTTAGTCCAAACTAAATTGGTTAACTCCAGCCCTTTCTCCGTGCAGGCACATCTGCTAGGCAAAAGGACCCCTCTGTCATGTCAAGGAAGTCATTCACCCTCTGCAGTTGATTGAGAGGCAGCCCACCCACTTCTGGGTGACATCGCCACTCCCTACACCGTGCCCAGCAGAGTTGTTGCGTTTGTCACCCTGAAGTCCCTCGTCCTCCATGAAGACTCGGTCCTACACACACAAACACAGGCACCTACCTTAAGTATACAAGCTGGGAGTGCACTGATTTCTCCTGTATATGCTTCTTTTTAAAAAGTAGGAAAAATGCATTGTAGCAATAAACCTCCATCCTGAACAGTTTTCCATTTTTGGATGCACCAATATTTAGTTAGAGAAAAATACACTGACACTTTTAAATTGTTTCTGACTGGTTTGCATTAAAAACTAATCTTTGAAGTTTGTAAATATACAAATATCATTTCTCATCCCTATTTCCTTACATAAATATAATATCGTCATTATATTTATGATGTATTTCTCCATATAAAAAGATTTAAATTTAATGCAGTGAAATTTATCAAATTTTTTAAAATGGTTCCTACTTTTAATTTTTCTTAAGAAATTCTTTTCTATAACTATATCAAAAATTTTTTTGTTTGTTTTTTCCCCATATGGCTTACTTTTTGCATTTGGTTCTTTAATTCACCAGAATTTATTTTTGTGTATTATTTAAGGTAAGGATCTAATTTCTTTTTGTATGAATAACCAATTGGTCCAGCAATATTCACTGAATAGAAATCTGTATTTCAGTGATTGATAAAGGTTACATCTTTAATAGAAAATGTTCTTAGGATTTTGTGGTGGTCTGTTTATGGGTTTTTAGTATAATCCATACAAATTTCATATTGTCTTCATCGTGATGGCTTTATGTTAGAAATTCTTGATATCTATGTAAGGAAAATTCCCACACTTTCTTCTATTTCAGAAATACCTGAATATTCTAGGACTTTGTTTTTTTATCACTTTTAGGCTCAACTGCATGTTATGGGGGGAAAACATATATGTGTATGTACATATACATATACATATACATACATACACATACACACAGACGCTGGTATTTTACTTGGAATTTCATTGCATTTGTAGATTAACCAGAGGGAGAATTTACATTTGTATGATATTGATTCTTTTTGTCCATAAAAAAGGCCCTACCTTTCCATTTATTGGAGTTCCCTTTCATGCCATCCAATAATGTCCTATATTTCTTTATAGAAGATCTTCGTAACTTTATTACGTTTAATTCTAGCCAATTTGTAGTTATTTTGGTATAATGCATTTTCCTAATATAGTTTCTAATCTGTTTCAGGTACATAGGGATATTGTTGATTGTTGTATGTTGACCTTGCATCAAATAATTTGGTTAAAAGCTTAGTTCTAATAGTTTATTTGTAACCCTCTTCAAATAATGGTAATTTGTGTCTTTATTTCATTTCTGAGATCTTTAATTAAAAACAATTGGCTGGAACCTTCAGTACCATGTGGACTAAGAAAGGTAATAACGGGCCTCCTTGTTTGTGCTCAGTTTTACGATGACTATGTCTAATGTTTCACCATCAAGTATAATATTTGTCCTTTGCTTTTGACAGGTTAAGGAAGGTCTCTTTAATTCATGGTTTCCTAAGGGTTTCATACCATGGCCGTTGGATTTTATCATATGATTTTCCTGTTTTAATGGAAGAAACTATATGGTTTGCCCCCACTGATCAGAAGATTATCAGTTTGTATAAAATAAGAGCTATTTATTCCCTGTAGGTTTTATAAAACTTTCTAGTAACACCTTCTGGTGCCCTTTCGGCCAAAGAGATTTTTGTCTATTAATTTAGTTTCCTTAAGAGTTCAGGGCATGTTCAGATTTGCTATTTCATTGTCAGCTTTCTTAATTTATATTTTCTAGAAAGTTGGGGACTTCCTCCGACTTTCTCTTAAGATTTTTAAAGATTTTGAAAATGTCTGCTCTTTCTGTATTTATGGCCCCCTTTTCATTCCTATAGCTATTTAGTTGTCCACTTATTGTTTAAGCTTGTCTGAGTTGGGTTTTATACAACTTGAAACTAAAGACATTCTAATTGACACCAGGAAAGAAATAGGAAAACCTAATGCAGCGGTTGACTTGGAACTTTTTTTCTATGCCACCATGACTTCTTTCATGCCCCCCTTTGCTCTTTGTCTACTGTCCTTCAAGACTACTAAGCAGTTAAATCCTCCAGGAAGCCTTTCTTGACTGTTGCTCCACCCTGGTGAGCCTGGATATTTTTCTTATGCTTTCCTCTAAAAGACCACTAATTAATCTGAAAAGACATGATCACTTCTCCCATTAAATTGAATGCTCATTCAGGGCAAGGAAATCATACCATCACTATGTCATCAGAGGACGGCAAGTGCCTTGCACATAACAAGCACTCAACAAATACTTTGTGATTGGCGTTGTAAACAGAGCTGGGTGACATACATCAGGAAGAGGAAACTGAGACCAGAGGTGCTCCAGAGAGGGCACTTTGCCCAGAATGCATTATCCTCAAACTGTAAAAATACAGCAGCCCCTCACCCACTTGACCGGGCAGATTTTCCTCTCCTGGTCTCTTGCCTCCTCCTCTGCGACCATGTGGCCAATACTGGGACATGCCAGACTGCCTCACGGCAACAAGTCTTTGGCTGGCACAGCTAGGATTGACTCTTCTTACTCCAGTTTCTACCCCCACACACTCCCCTCCGCTTTCTCTTTCCTACTCCCATCTCCGCCAAGAGGCAGAGAAATAAGGGAAACAGTGGAATCAGGGCTTTGGAGCCAAATAGCCTTCAGTTTAAGTCTTGCTTGGATCCCTTCTCAGCCACGCAATCTGGGGTAATTTGCTTCTCCCCTCTACACCTTGGTTTCTTCCTTTGTAATAATAATAGTCAGCTCTCAGAGCTGTGAAGCTCCTGCCTCATAGTAAATGCTCCACAACTTTACTGAGCAACATTTCAAGACCTTCTGATGTTCTGAGCTAGAAGTATTTCCCCCTGTGTTCCCCATCTCCAGTCCCCAAACTGGGACATTTGAGTGCCCAGGAAGCTTCTTGCACCTACATCCCCTGTAGCTGGCAACTGTATTCAGCAGTGGGAAACTGGTCTTTGTCTTTCGGAGCCAATTATTCTTTCCGTTCTTTGAACCTCCATCCACAATCTTATCTGCTGTTTCTCTCCCTCTGTGTGTGTGTCTCTTGCATTCTCTTCCTCCCTTTCTCCCTCTCTCTTTTTCTTTTTGCCAGGCGGAGGAGGTCCCTGGTTAGGAACGTCTCACAGCAATTTCATGGCACACTTAATCCTTCCGTTGTTTTCGAGCCCTTAAAGGGCAGAAAGCCAGGTGCTTCCCTCGTTCTTCATGGGTAACTTGATTATAAGAATTAAAAGGCCTTGATTACATTATTAATTTTGAAGCTGTGTGCCTCTCACCCAGCAAGGACCCGGGAGAGCCTCAGATGCAGATGAGCTGCAGACGCTCGACGTCCGGGGCAGTCACACGTCAGCTTATCCTCAGAGCTCCTCGTCTACTTGCCTGGCGCAGTGCGGGAGCCTCACGGGACTCTCATGTGACTTTCACAACAATCCTGGGAAGCGAGAGGGCAGGTTCCTTTCATGTTTCAGGTGCTTTCCCAGGCACTGGGGTCTCAGGGACTCAGTCACATAAGTGACTTGCCCAAGGCCACAGCCAGGGAGTTTAGCGGTTATAGCAGAAGCTGGAACACAGCCCTGCAGACATTCGGGCTGGGCTCTTTTTACTACACTATGCAGCATGAATAGCAGCTAATGTAAGGTGATTCTTCCTACACACCAGACTGATTTTATTTCTGCAGCGGGCGCAGACAGGTTGGTTCAACGCTCCACAGGCATGCTTTCCAAAGATGCCGCAACCATAGTCCATCCCATTATTTCTTCTCTAATGTGACCTCGTTACTTCCCCACATTGAGCAGTCAACTACTCTCCCTTTAAGTCTAGGCTGCCCTTAGTGACTTGCTTATAGCCAATAGAAGGTGGCAGAGAAATGCCATGTGACTCTTGAGACTCATCAGAAAAGGCCACGCAATTTCCCTTGGGTTCCCTTCATTCAGTTGTTCTCTGCATACCCCCTCTTGGAATGTGCCTTTCCCCCTCCAGCTGCCATAATGTGAGAATCCCAACCCACAAGGAGTGTGGTACCAGCCGACGGTCCCGCGTGAGCACGGGTTTCAAGTCTGCCTAGCCACCAGATATGTGAATGAGGAAGCCTCCAGATAATTCCAGCCTCCAGGCACGTGAGTCTTTTCAACTAAGGCTCAACCCATTCTGGAACAGAAAAAAGGCATTGCCATTTGGGGAGACAGTTTTCCATGAGTCTCTTGCATTTCTGCATGTCTTGTAAGCAGCACGGATGGCCTTTGTTCCAGATTGTCTTTTAAAACAAAAGACAATCTTTTGTCCTTATACAAAAACACCCAAAAAACAAGAACAGAAAGATGAGACTGTACCATCTTCTGATACAAAGCACAGGTTTTGCTTACAGCTTTGAAAAACAGAAAGTATCCCTTATAATAAAGATAGTATCTTATAGTCCCATGCTTACTTCCCATTGTAAAAGATTCAGGTTCCCTACACTTAGAGTCCCTGTCCTGTTGAGTGTGCTGATGTCACCTGTCCTCTTCCTATCACCCTGTGGATGATAGGGACTAACATTAGAAAAATAATCAAAGGGACTAACACACAAAAATAATCAAACTACTTCTATAGCTGTGAGTAATAAAGTTCTTCATCTCTGACCCAAGAGTTTCATATTTTCTACCTGAATCCATGAAACTGCCAAATCGGCTCACTAGCTTGCAAGGAGGGTAAAAATTCTCTGCGCCTTCAGAGTTCTTGATGCCCTACTGTGCTTTGTATGAATTCATGATCTCCAGAGTCCATGAACATAATAAAATTATTTTTTTTACACCACTAAGCTTGAAGTGACTTGTCCTGCACCAGTAGATAATCAGACAGATGCAAATGCAATCAAGACCTATGTCTTTTCTTTGGGGAGGCTACAGTCTGTGAGGAAGAAGTAGACACATTATACATAGAAACTATACACGGGGCCACCACACACAAGGTACCCTGGATGGCCCAGGGCAGGCACTCAGACCTTCCCTCCAAATGTCCATTCATGTCCACCGATTCTTTACTGCAGCTGAAGAGACTTCAAGAGAAAAGATCATTGTGATTCGACACATATAAACTTATCTGATGAGTGGGGATGGCCCCAAGAGGCTGAGGACGTGGGAATTTGGGGTCCACCTTGGTGGCTCAGTCGGCTGAGTGTCTGACTTTGGCTCAGGTCATGATCTCATGATTCGAGCTCCACATCAGGCTTTGCACTGACAGCGTGGAGCCTGCTTTGGAGACTCTGTCTCCCTCTACCTCTCCCCACTCATGCTGTCTCTCTCTCTCTCTCTCAAAATTAAATAAACATTAAAAAAAAGACATGGGAGTCTAGAACATGGCATGAAAGATGTGACCCAGCCAGTCTGGTGTGTTTCCATCTAGAGGAAGGGGCTGCCTGTGTGTACCCAAAGAGCTTCATCTCTACGTGCTGGGATCCTTTGATGCCCAAGAACCTTTGCCGATGGGCCACACTTAACAGGAGGTAGCACAGAGACAGGGAGTATTGGTCTCATTGTTGACTGAGGTGACAGTTCAGGAATCAGTACCCAGAGACAGTGGCACCAGGGGTTCAGGATCCCAGGGCTCAGTAAGAGTTGCCAGGACTGTGGCTGTAAGTGATACCAAAGGCATTAGCAGGTTTCCAGCTCCACAGGTGGTATCGAGGCAGAGATGACGACCAACAGAGGGGACCTTCAGCATAGAGAAGCAGCTTGCCAGACAATCAGGCTCTGGATTTTTAGCTTTGGTGGCCACCGTCAGAGCTTTGTCTCTTAATCAGTCAGAACAGGCTGGTCTACGTTGAGATCTCAAGGGACCGCACAGTCATAGTGGCTTCAAACAACATGAATGCACTTGTGAGTCAGGAGAGAGATGGGACGATGGGGATAATGGTCCCTCAGAGACCCAGGCTGATGGAGGCTCTATCATCCTATCATGTGCTGTCTCCACACGAGGCCCCAGGATTCACCAATAGCAGGGGAAGAGAGACCACGCGCGAGCTCTGAAGTGCTCCCACCAGGAGGCGGCACACATCGTTTCCTCTCACATTTCATTGGCCAAAGCAAGTAGAACAGCCGTGGCATTGTCACAGCGTGAGGGCTGGAGTATGGTCCTCATGTGAGACTGACAGGAGAGGTGGATTGGCTACGTGATCATCAACCGCCAGCACAGTGTTGGATGTTTTGGAGCTTGGGCCACTTTGCTGGGGGAAATCCCTCTTGAGTGGAGAAAGATGGTGCCCTCACCTTCTCCCTTTACAAGATCAGCATATGATCACCTGAGCAGGGGTCTGCAGGGGGGGGGCCACGGAAGCCTCTCTGCTCACCTAGGGCTCTTCAAGCTTCTGAGGTCCAGCATTCCATCATGCCATTTCGTTTCAGTTTTGCGGTGTAGGAGAAAGAGCTGAGAAATAGGCAACACGGCGTTTCCTGAAGCACGATCGTGAGTAAGGCATTTCCTGTTTTGTTCTCTTTCGATACTTCTGATTTTACACAGAAGGAAAATTAGGGACCAAGGCTAATAGGTCTCTAGCATCCCTGCAACATTTGTTCACCCCTCTTTTAATAAAAAGGTAACAGATCTGTGCCTCAGACTCTGTAATAGTATTTTTTTCTCACGATATTTAATGTTATTATTACCCTGCATTTAATACAAGGCAATAGTAACATTAAATATCGTGAGAAAAAAAGATCTTGATTTTCAACCTACCTGTTTCCTTTTTAGACAGGCTTATTTAAATTTTCATAAAGAGAGTTGGTTCACAAAAAGTTCTAAGAAAATAATAGTGTTGGTTGTATGAGAATTGGCCCTAAATTTCAAAAGTACTGAGAAAATGAGGTTTGGCCAAAAAAGATCTAAGGACACCTCTTGTTTTCCCAGGAAGACAACTATGGCGGGGGAAGGCTTGAATTCGGGCAGTCTGGGTCCAGAATTTGTCTCCTGGGTGTTTATGTAACACTTGCTAGCTGTGCAACCTTAAGCACAAATCACGTGACGTTTCTGGCCCTTGGTGTTATCATCTATAAAATGGGGATAATAGTGCTTCTTGTCTCCATCATGTTTATGTGCAGATAAAATGCATTAAAGCATGCACAGTAACCTGACCGTAACATTGCGCCGTGACTGGATATTGGCCAGGACTGTTCTCACTCTGGCTGTTACCCTTGCGCGCCTGGTCTGGTTCTCCCCAGCTGCCTTCCTTTTGCAGATTGGGCCTGCGACCCAAGTTCACTGAAAGGAGGCATTTAAGTCTTGTGGCTTATTCTGTTTTCTACTTATTGGAGACAAATGTTTTCCTTGGAAATTAACTAATTGAGTTAATGATCACCAAACTAGGCCAGACTGGGTCTGGCCTTCCCTGCAATCAATTATTGCAACAGCAATTGTTGCTTATAAACAGGCAACTTGGCCAGTGGCCCCCCTCCCCGGCCCCCCAATTCTCTCTATTCATTTCTTTGTTCAATAATCTATTTTACTTGATTCAGGTGGGAGTGGCCGGCTGCAAGAGCTCCTCTCTGTTAATCCGGGGGTTGGGGGGGAGCTGTGAGGGGGAGGGTAAAGCACAGGAAACAAATTGCCGGGTCAGATGTGTGATGTCCCAGACCCCAGCGCAGTCCGTTTAGGAGCAGGGACAGATGCAGGAAGCTGTGTTGAGTGTGTCAGTCACAAGGGGATTGACAACCTAGAACGACAGGTCCCAGATGCTCCTGACCCCTCAGGACTGCAGGCTGAGATCAGACAGTCCCCCAGAGGCCCAGGCCTCCCACTGTGTTTTCTGTGCAAAACCAGGTACAAGTTAAAGGACCTGGGCTTCTGAGTCGTCACCTGTGATTTTGTGTTCCTGCTCATTAGCTGTGTGACCCTTAGCAAATGACCTGAGCCTCAGTTTCTTCATCTGTAAGATAGGAATAGTAATAGCTATCTCACAGGTTTGTTGGAGACATTAAATGAGATCATACACAAATACAGACTGGGCCCTGATCTCATGTCATGATGCTTCACGTGTAGGAAAAGCGATGAGGTGGAAAATTGCAATTTAATGAAACAGATTTTTTTTTAATGTTGATTTATTTATTTATTTATTTTAAATGTTTATTTCTTTTTTGAGAGAGACAGAGTGTGAGTGGGGGAGAGGCAGAGAGAGGGAGACACAGAATCGGAAGCAGGCTCCAGGCTCTGAGCTGTCAGCACAGAGCCCGATGCGGGGCTCGAACTCACAGACCGTAAGATCATGACCTGAGCCGAAGTCGACACTTAACCGACTGAGCCACCCAGGTGCCCCAAGTGTTCATTTATTTTGAGAGAGAGAGAGAGAGCACAAGCAGGGGAGGGGCAGAGAGAGAGGGAGACACCGAATCTGAAGCAGGCTCCAGGCTCGATGCGGAGCCCCAACTTAATGGACCGGGAGATCATGACCTGAGCCGAAATTTGACACTTAACCGACTGAGCCACCCAGGCGCCCCGTCACAGATTTCTATGCTACCATCCATTTTCCTCTTGGTCAAACATACCTGCCCACATAAAATTGCTTGTTCTCCTTTACTTGAGTGTTTTTTTCCCCTAAGATCAGTGCCCTCAAAACAGCAGTGCTCTCTATCAGCTGCGGATATTTGATAAATAATTGGTTACCAGATCAATCTTTGTTGCATTTTTAAGCTATTTTTTAACACACATGCAAACAGTTATGGTTTTATCCGGCCTTATTCTGTGGCAGCATGTCTCAAACTGTTTTGTTACACAGTAAATCCCTGAGATGTTAACAATTCTTAATCATACAAATAACAGAAACCTTAGGAAAACACTGTTGAGCAAAGTTAAAGAAATTTTCTTTACTTTAGGACTTGCTCAAGCCTTTAATATGTTAATGCATAAAAGGATAGGATAGGATTCAGTGCTTCCCAAATTCATTTGCCCGAAGATCTGAAAAGACGAGGGTCTTAGAGAACGGTGCTTCTCAAACTTCACTGCACGTGAATCCGCTTGTTAAAATGCATATTCTGACTCAGGAGGCCTGGGGGGAGGGCCCGGGTTTCTGCACTTGTGACAGGCTCCCAGGGGAGGCTGCTGTGACTGACTTCCCACCAGACTTGGAGAAGCCAGACTCTAAGGGGCAATCACCTGATACTCGTCTTGGAAAAAATTCCCTCTACTAGGGAACTCGGCGGAAGAATGCGTTCTCAAACTCTACTTTGGAGCAATAGAAAACACACTGACCAACAGTCAGCGTAGCCAGTTCTGGGTGAACCAGGAGAGCTGGTCTCAGCTGGTTGAACTTGGAGGTGCCCTTTCACTTTTTTGGGTCTCAGATCTCTTACATTTAAAATGCACCCAGCTTGCACTAGCCTCAAGAGTTGCTGCGAGAATGGAATTAAGTTTTGCCCAAGAGCACTGTGTAAATCTCCCATCACATACCAGCACTGTTAGAAGGGTAAGGCACATTCACATCTAAGCTAGGACTTTGTGTTAGAGTCACACTTGTTGCCATAACGCCTTTAGTTTTCCACAAAATGTATGGTTCAGCTACGTCAGGCCCAGACTCACCTGCTCCCCACTGCCAGCGATTGCTTAGATCAGGGTGATCAACATGGCTCATTATAGGCACTAACAGATCAACAGAGGCTGCCTGGAGCCTTCTGCTGACAAGGACTTGCTCTGGGTTCTGCAGAAAATAGCTCCTTGATCAATGAACAATTTCTGCTATGCGTGTTGGAGGAATAGCACATATAACCTACTCTTGCCTCCCCCCCCCCCAGGACTAGTTCTCCACTTTGCTTATAATCACTCAGCCTTTATAAATTGATGGCGCCTTCCCTTCTTATGTCCAGCCAGGGCTAGCGGCTCCTCCTTCTCCAAAGCACAAAGCCAGCACGTAGCCTTGTGAGAATCCTGAGTAGCCGTAGACCCTGCCTTGCCCTCCCCATATTTGAGTCGGTCTGGGGGCTCAGGTCTACGTTCTGGAAACAGAGGGTCACTTTACTCTAGGGAGGCCCTAGAAGGTCCCCTAAGCCACAGATTTTTCTTAATCTCACAGGTGCCTGATTGCCCCGAAACTGGCCCTGTCTCTCTTCAGGTCTCGTCAAACATGGGCAAAACCTTAAATGCCATTCTCAATGATATCAGTCCCCAGCTGCTTCTCCTTCAGCTCATATCACTCGATATTCAAACTGATCACAACTCAGTCAGGGGTGGGAGCCCTAACCTCCCATCCGAGGAAATGGTGCTACCTGTTCTCGGTCACTCAGACCCGGAGACTCGTTGTCATCACTGACCATCCTTCACTCTTGCTAACCCACGCCTGGCCACATTCAGTGGCCCCAAGTTTTGAGAAGATGGATGTCCTCTAGGCTAATGCAGTTGACAATCCCCTTCCCAGAACCACAGAAGGAAACTTGTGCACAGGGACCTCCAACCCTTCCCTCCTCCTCTGAACTGATTGGCTCATCTGGGCCAAACGGAGTCCCTCCCATGGGGATTTAGAGAGAGCGGAGGAGAGAGGGCCATCTAAACTCAGAAGCCTTCAGAAGTCTTGTTTCCCTCTCTGGGACATAGGAATGCAGAGGAAACCAGTCTTTAGGTATAAAAGGAAGACAAAGAAGATGAGGGGAAAGAAAGGAAAAGGAGAGACAAAGAGTACTGGCTCTAATCGCTTCTGAGCCCCAGCCCCCCTGCCCTGGGTTCTGTCAGACACCACTGTACCCTGATTTTAAAGCCCCCAGTTTGACTAAATCAACACCCAGATATTTCTAATATAATTAAAAGAATTAAAAGCATTATAACCACAGGGTCCTACCAACTCCAATCTGGTACCATGTCTCAAATCTTAGAGTTTATTTCCATCTTAATTAGCTACCCAGTCGGGATGTCACCTCTCTACACTTAAATGTTTACGATAATTGCCAAGCTGGGGTTCATTTAGTTTATCGCTTTTATAGGATTACTGTGTTTGGAAAATAAATGTAAAGAAAACAAACATAAGACATTAATGTCAGTTTCCTACTCAAAGCGAGTGCAAATTCCTCATAGTTAAGATCCTTCGTCTAACATTCAGGGCTCTTCGAGATTTCCAAAAAGTGATTCATATTCACTACTTGATGCCTAAGTTTCAAATAACAGAAAACCCCACATAAACTGGCTTACAAGTAACAAATAATAGAAGAGAGGCTGCAGACTGGCTCACTCCATCATTCTAATCCTTTTCTTGGATCTTCCATTATTGAAGACGCTGGAAAGTCAAAGCCCACATTTCCTAGTTCTGCAGGTGCTGGGAAGGAAATGCCAAGCCTTTCTGGAAGCCCCTCATGCCTCAGTCATTCCCTCTGTACCTCACGACTCACGTCCTTTGCCCAGCCTCCCCCCCCACACACAAATCTACCTCGGGCATCATTTCTAAGGCCGCATGGCCAAGGCCATAAATCTGTGCCCTTGTTTAGTGTGGCATGTCCTCTACCTCTAATCCAATCTCCCCTCTGTGTGTTCTCGGTACTCGCTCATTCGGCTTGACAGCTATTTAATAAACCTATTTGCTTTCCTTTGACATGAGGCAGAAGTGGTGGGTGTTGAAGAGCCGTGAGGCCCTCGTGGACAATGAAACCCTTTCCCACTCAACACTCTTCCAGCTCAGCACAGATAAATAGTGGAGAACTTGAAATTAACCCAAGCTATCTTCTTTTCTTAAGGAAAAAAAAAAATCACTGGAGACCCAAGAAGCAGAGCAAGTGCAGTAAGTGAAAGGGATGGCAGGAGAAATCACATTTCCTGGCTCCAGGGGCAGGGGTGAGCCCAGATCAGGGGCCCGTGAGCCTTCCCTCAATCTAGCTTTTATCACTTCAAAGCAGAAGGTCTTAAAGGAATGCCCTTTATGACTGATTCTGTCTTCAAAAGCATGAAAGAAAAAGCATATTTTCTTAAGCCCACTTGCTTGAAGCCAAGTGATTTCTCCAAGGTGCTTGAGACACAAACCTGTGCAACCCAGATACAGTCTGGTGTGACAGGAGTAGCGCTGGAGTCACGGTCGGCTGACCGGGCTGGATTCTCACTCCGCTGCCTATGAGGCTTATGACGTTGGGCCGTTTATCTCAGCTCTCTAAGCCTCAGTTTCCTTCTCGATAAAATGGGCATGCTGTTCACTTCACAGGGTCGTCATTAGGATCAAATAAGAGAGCAAATGTGAACATTCTTGGCATATAGTAGTTGTTAAATGAATCGTAGCCAGTGTCATTTATTGCTGTTTATAATAATATGTAAATCTTCTCCGCATCCCTTCTCCAAATAACTGTGTATCCCGGGTTTTTATAGGTTTATTATCTATAATGTGTTTACTCTGTTTTCACCTGCATGGGTGGAGCCCAGGAGTTGTTTCCTCGTCGTCAGCCTTGATCTCAGTGTACAATATCATTTCTTACCATCCAATATCTCTTTAAGCAAAGCTAGAAGATGTCCATGCCAGGTTTGGGTTGTCTTTGCATAGGAAGGTTGGACTATTGGGCTGGAAACTGTACAGTGTCTCCTGGGGCAGGTGAGTGCAGCTGAGTGGGCCAGAGTCAGTGATGAGGTCTCAGGTCCACAGCCCAATAGACTGAGCAGTTACTCAAAACAGCTAAGACTGAGGAGAGCCCATGGATTTGAGTCTGAGGTGATCTTCATGGAGCAACAAAGATCCAAGCTTGAAAGTTGACGTTTGGATGGCAACCCCCCCCTCAAAACAGGGATTATGTCAACTTCCAAGAATGATGATTCCAAGTATACAGTCAGAGACTAGAAGAATAATACTGAATGGCACTATGGGCCAGCAATCCCACTGTTAGCTGGACTAGGTTCAGGGCTTCAATTATTATATGGCTCCCATACACTCCAATTCTAACAGGCAGGGTATAGTTGCTTTGGGGTTCTTGGGCATCAATGTCAACTCCCTAGGTCAAGGCCCTAGGGTATCCAACAATTTCTGAACAATTTATGCATATTCTCCTTTGTTCGATGCATGGTTATCCAAATAAATAGCCATAGGGGAGGACTAGGGAAATTACTGCTGAGTACACATGCTGTAGACTTGCAAAATTGTTCCTCCTAGGACCTTGACCCATACTTGAGTCAATGAGTTCTAGGTCTGAGAACAGCCAGGAATCCTGAATTTTTCTGTGGCTGCTGTCCGTAGGCTTTGACTATTCATCCTGGATTTCTTTTGATTGTACATATTAAGAATGCTTTTGTTGGTTGCCTAACTATTTCTGTCTGAGGAACAGTGTATTCTATAAACCATCTCTCTGCTCATCCATCACGCTTGGTCCAGTCTTCATTCTGACCTTGTGGCTTGTTGTAATAATTGTGCCACCTGGCCTCTATTATTTTGGGATCCTATTGTCCACATTGCTTTCAAAAGCCCAGTTCTGTAATAGCATCTTTTGCTGGTAGCCCTGGTCTATGAAGGCAGCCCCCACTGAGCCACTCAACAATTCCAGTACCCACTCACCAACCAGTACATTCTCTAGGCCCTCCTGCAAAATTTGTCAGTCGATGAATTTTCTGGCCTTAAGAAACATCTGCTGTAGCATGCCCATTTCTCAGAGCCTTTAGATGGTTTCCTCCCTGGCTCTCATAGAGGTTCTGCCATTTATACCTCACTTAGCAGTGGCCATCATTTTTTCTCAAGCGTCCAATAGCTATTCTCGGAGCATATTAGCCCCCTTTCCAGAATCCTTGCCATCATGTTAGTGTTGGATCACTGGAGAATTCCTCATATTAAAACAGTCTCCTTTATCCAACGTCTTATTCCTGTCTCTTGATCCTGCATGCTCAGGGCCCAGACTCATGCAGATATTTCAGGATCTTCTAGTACTTGGTAGCTCCTTGATGTAGTAGATACTTGGCACATAGCCCCTCTCAGACTTTGCAAGCCTAGCGCCTCTGCGGTCAGCCTATTTTGGGTTTTGACCCTTGTTACTGGTCTTATTGACAGTAAGGGGGATGTTAAGGGAAAGGGGAAAGATCTCGTGTGGGGACATTGTCTCGTAAGATATTATTTTCACTTGTGATTTCTGTATAAGCTTCAAGAAAGTTGAAAGAGCACTATTACTTAATAAGCAGGGGTGCACCACTTACAGCCAGGCAGGTTGAGGGTTATTTAGTTCAAGATTCTCAGTAGTGTCTATTCAGGAATCCCAAGCCCAATTCTCAGAGTTCCTTTCGTTCTAAACTAGATTCCTAGACTCTGTGAAGTCAGCTTTCTTTGACTCGCCACTACTCTTACAATTAATTTCCATACCTGGTCCTTCACACTGCTCTCTCTCCTTTGACTATGGATTAGAGTTTCCTTCAATGCTGCCTAGGAGGTCCTCAGACCTTCATATTTTGTCTTGAGTTGGATAATCACCATAAGTCAGTCATTACCTTTCTCTAATGAAACAATGTGTACAGCAACCGTCAATCAATTACACAGTCTTTGTGGTGACTACTTCTCTCATTCCCCTCAAGTTTACCACCTACTGCATTCCATTGATATCCCAACCACGTCCACCACCAGTACAAGTTGTAACGATCACACCATACAACATGCTATAAGTACTCTTTATGCTCTGCCTACCACTAGTGATAGGCTCTCATTGCCAGCCAGTGGGACATTTCCAGCCCCCAAATCCCATTTTAGAGTCCATTCCTAGGACCATTTCTGGTTCTATTTTCTGGAAACAGATACTTAAGTGGAAAATTGCAGAAAGTGTACGAGTGCATACTCACAGATGACAAACCTGTAAAGGCGTGAAGAAGGCAGGGCTAGGCAGATGGAGAAGCTGACCTAAGATGTTGTTGCAGTTGAAGATTTGGTTAATTCTATGAGGAGCTTCGGAGAAAGGATGACCCTTTAGAGAGTCCCAAAGTGAGGCAATGAGGTCAGGCTTTTGAATCCCTGTATTGGACAGGCATTAGTGATGGCAACCTCCTGCAAGGGAGATAACTGGGCAAAGCAGTTCCCTGATGGCAATGCCCAGTAAGAAATACAGATGTGGGCTGTCCTGGCTGATGTTCCCAACAGCTGGGGCGTGTCAGTCCCAAAGAGGACATCCGGGCAGAACCACCATGGTCTCTACCACATCATGTAACCAACATCCCACTTAAAATAAGAAACATTTCCATCACCCCAGGAAGTTCTCCTTTGCGATCAGTTTCCATTCCCTCACCTTGCTCCCACCTCCACCACGAGAAAAGCATTGCTCTGTTTTTATCACCACAGATTATTTTTGTAAGTTTTACAAGCACCTATAAATGGAATCACAAAGAACATAGTTTGCAGTGTCTGGCATCCATAATGGTTTATAGATTCAATCACATTTTTTTATATATCATAATTTTTATTATTGTTAGTAGTGTTCCATTATATGATTATACCACAAATGTTTATACATTAACCTATTGATAGATTTTTTTTTCAGTTTCTTGCCACTAGGAATAAAACTGTTATGAACATTCTTGAACAAGTCTGTGTGTGGACATAGGCTTACATTTCTTTCAGATACTTAGAAATGAAATATGGGTCATGGGGTAGGTGCATTAGCAGTTAAAGGATAAGTGCTAAACAATGGCCCAAAGTAGTTATAATATTTCGATCTTCTATCAGCAATATAGGAGAGTTCCATTGTTCCCAATTGATATACTTTTGGTATTGTCAGTCTTTTTAAAAAAGGTTTTATTTATTTTCGAGAGAGAGAGCATCTGAGCAGGGGAGGGGCAGAGTGAGGGATACAGAAGTAGGCTCTGCACTGAGAGCAGTGAGCTCGATGCAGAGCTTGAACTCATGAACCGTGAGATCATGACCTGAGCTGAAGTTGGACACTCAACTGACTGAGCCACCCAGGCACCCCTGGTATTGTCAGTCTTTTTAATTATAGCCATTCAAGTGGCTGTGAAGTGGTAATACTTATGGTTTCTAATTTGCATGTTCCTAATGAGTAATGATATTGAGCACCATTTTTATATTTGCAAAGTGTTCACGTCTTTAATTTTTTTTTTTTGATTACCTTTTCTTTTAATGTTTGTTTATTTTTGAGAGAGAGAGAGAGAGAGAGAGAGAGAGAATGAGTACGAGCAGGGGAGGGACAGAGAGCAGGAAATACAGAATCTGAAGCAGGCTTCAGGCTGGCTCTGAGCTGTCAGCACAGAGCCCGACGCAGGGCTTGATCATGAGCAACCATGAGATGGTGACCTGAGCTGAAGTGAAGTTGGACCCTTTACCAACTGAGCCACCCAAGTGCCCTGAATTAGGTTATCTTTTCATTAGTGTTTGTAGGTGTGCTTTATATATTCTAGATGCAAGTCATATATATATATATACGGAATATTTCTCTTAGTCCCTGACTTTCTTTTCTTGATAGTGTCTGTTGATGAGCAAAAACTTTTAATTTGATGAAGGCCAATTTATTTATTTTTTATTGTTAGTGCTTTTTGTATTTTGTCTAAGAAAGCTTTTACCAATCCCCAGATGTGAGGGTATGACGATACTCTTTATTTTCTTCCAGAAGTTTTATTGCACTATTTTCAAAGTAAAGGCATTTTTGATACCACCATAGGCTGTTAAAATATAAGAAATCATTAGTAAACGTGAATAGTACAGAAAATGAGAAGGAGGTGGCAATAGCGTGGGAGCTGAGGCCAGCAGAGGCAAAATAGATGCCCAGCCCAGACAATCGAAGTCTCTAGAGTGCCGGGGGCACCTCCTCTTCTCTAGTTGTAATATCAGAGCTGTCCCTCTCCATTAGAGCCAGGAAGACCAGCTCTGCCTTTTAAAAAGGGGACCTGCAAATGGAATTCACACAGTGCCATGACCCTTGATGTGCGGTGTGGCAGGCTGCAGCCCGATTCACATCCAAGTGCACACAACACATTCACAGCTGAGAGCTTGCCTCTCCCACCCGGTCACACCACTCTTCCCCGAAATTCCACAGCCCGCTCTCCCTGGCTATGTTTTGATATGTTGGGCTGCCTCTACAAGGGCACTAGCTAACTTTGGGTTCCTGAACACACTTATCTGGTGTTTTCAAGGAGATCAGTTTCAATTCTCCATGACTTTGGGTTCACTGCTTCTCACCTTGGAGAATTGAGAACAGGAGGGGGCTGGTACTTACTCTACAGATAGGACCCCCCAAGCCCCTCGAATCTTCACCCTGGCCTTTTATCTAAAGCCCTCTCAGAGTCAGATGAGGGAAGCATGTACCCTGGAAATTGGGTCATTACAAGCCCTGCCCAAACCCTCTTCACAGAGGATCTGCCCACCCCCCAGCCCTTTGCTGCCTGGGCCATGATTTGTGTCCTGTGATACCTAAGCCACAGTTGATTGGTTCACATTGAGCCATATGAAGCAGGATCACACCAAGGCTGGCCAGCAATCTTCCAGTGAGTGACCCCATGAAAAGATAAGATCCTCCTATGATCAGATTCTTTCCCTTGAGAATTTGAACTGAAACACACGGCAAGAATTGACAACCTATGCAGTCAGAGGTGAAGCATGACATAGCAAGAAAAAGGTCAGGGGGTTGGAAAAGAACCATATGTAAGCCTAAGTGACAGAGGAGCTGAAGCCCTAAGCAGAAGAAGCTGCTGGAGAACAGAGCATGAAGCAGTTGTTGAGACAGAACCAGAGATCCCAGGAAAGGACACCAGACCTGGACATGCCTCTGTTCCAGACTCCGGAATCTATCAACCTACTATCAACCCCCAGAGCTATGAGGTATCTTGTAAGGGTCTCTATTTTCATCACCAAACAAGTGAGGGGGAGAGGGGAGAAGGGAGGGAGTGAGTTAACAAAATGAATCCAAGTAAAGTAGGCAAGTGGTCACTGTTCAGTCTCCAGGATAAATATTTCCCACATACATTATTAGGGGACACGTTAACATTACCTCACTCCATTTCCAGTGACCCCCTCTCATTCCACTTGCCTGTGAAATTCAGTGAGGGGATATCTGCTAGGCCTGTGAGAAAGGGAAATACATTTTCGATGAGCTGGAGAATCTGTGCCACTGAACAGCAGCTCCTGCATTATCAGTTGTGTGTGTGCCTGTGTTTTAAGCCAATTTTTTAAAGCGCTAACGTCTAGAAGTACGGGAGGGCAGTGGAAACTCAGAGGAATGGAAATGTGACTCTTGAAAATGGCTGCCCTGCTGGGATTATGGACAGTCCTATAGCATTTTAGCGAAATTCCAGAGTGTCAATCCTGGGAGTAAAGTGTTTTTTGTAAATATCACTTATTAGGGGAGTGACATTCAGATAAAGGCCATGGTTATTTTTGCCCTCAGAGCAACAACCAGGGAGGGTACGTATTTTCCAGATTGTGCTAAGGGAACACATGCATGCTTTGGGTAGTCTGACTTCACACTTGGTTTTGTACACAAGATGAACACAAGGCTTTGATCAGTAAAGCTTACACTCTCTCTCCCTCCCTCTCTCTCTCTCTCTCTCTCTCTCTCTCTCTCTCACACACACACACACACACACACACACACACACCTTAAAATGGAAGAGATATCAGAGAGGCTCGCTAACAATCAGTTGATGAGAATTAGATCTTCAAAAGAAAGCTCACAACCCACTGGGAAGGGGGAGTACCTCAACTGACCAGTGAGAAAAACCAAAACAGCAATGAGCATAGGAGTGATTTATCACTTTCCCCTATGCTGCAGAGAATCAGGACAATTTTCTGGCCTCAGTTTAAGGGAAAATGAGGGGAAAGGCCTCAAGTTGAAGACAAAGACTCCACAGAGTCTTATGTCTATGTGTTGGGACAGCAGCCCACAGACAGCTCAAAGAAAGTTCGAGCTGGAAGAAATGTGAGCAACCCTAGCCTAAGTCCCTTGTTTAATAGGTGAGGAAGATGGGGCACAGAGATCTTTATGCAAAACTAATTATTGGTTCTAGGTTTCTCGGGCAGAGATCATGGATAATGGCATTCTATCTACAGCATCAAACAGATGAAGCCAAATTCTGTGATAAAAATCACAAATGTAGGTAGAGATCATGAGGAGGCCCACATAAAGATTGAATGCTGGCCAGGGGCTCCCAGCAGAACCCAATTAACGTGTTTATTTATGACGCTTCTATTTGAAAGTCTATATCCCAAACTAGCTTTTGTGGGTTCAAAGTGTGGGACACTAACAGCAACATCGGTACCACAGGAAGCACCTTAGGAATGCAGAATCTTGAACCCCAGCCTGGTAACCATCTCACAGACTGACCTGCCACAGGGTCCCTGGGTGGTGCCTGTACACGTGACAGCGCAAGAACGCTGCTCTTACGTGCCATGGCAGGGCTCTTTTTCAAGAACAGGAAGTTTGAGTCCCACCAGCTACAATTCAGCAGCAAAGGAGCCCGCCATGCTGGTTTTAAGTGTTGGCATGTATTAGTTTTCTAGGGCTGCTGTAACAAATTACCGCAGATTTAATGACTTAAACCAACAGGAATTTATTCTCTCACAGTTTTGGAGACCAAGAGGCCAGAATCAAGGGGCCAGAAGTCCTGCACTTGCTCTAAAGATTCTAGAGAGAGAATCCTTCCTTCCTTCCTTCCTTCCTTCCCTCCCTATCTCTCCCGGTTCTGGTGGCTCCAGCAGTTTCTTGTGTCTGCTGCCCTCTAATCTCTGTCTCTTGTCTTCACAAGGCCTACTCTTCTGTGTCCCAAATTTCCCTCTGCCTTTCTTTAGTGTGGACGCTTGTCATTAGATTGGGACCCACGTGGATCATACAGGATAATCTTATCTCAAGATCCTTAATTACCATTTTTCCAAATAAAGTAGCATGCACAGGTCCTGGGTGGACAAACATTTTGGAGGGCCACCATTCAACTCGCGACTGCATTTTGGGCGGTTAGTGAGGGAGATGGTGTCCAGGACCTGGGGACCTGTCACAGGGTGAGAGAAAGGGCTGGGGGCCACTTCCTTGGAGACAATCTTCTGCTCTCAGAGTCCCAATTTGTGTTAAATCATTCAGCAAGGGTCCTCATGGGCTTCAGTTATGAGAGAGAAGCAGAAAGAGAGGAGAAAGACATTCTTTTGTAGTCGCCCTGGGTCCCCGCTGGAGGAAAGCACAGAGGACACTAAATTAGTCAGGTGATCTTGAGAGTTCTGTGCTCTGGCAGTGAGATTTAAACACTACTTGCATTAGAAGTCGGTCTAAACTAGATCTCCTTTCTGTCCGCAAAACATTCCCCTCTTGCCCTCTCTATCTAGGGGCTCCCTCTTCCTTCCAGCCTCTGCCTCTAACTGCTGGGTGCCCGACCGCTCCCCGGGATCAGCAGACAGCCCTCCTCCGGCTCCCTCCCATCTGGGCCTGTCAGGCCAGCAGTCAGGTCTCTGCACTAGTGAGGAGCATGATCACTTTGCCACGAAAGAACAGGAAAAGGCCTTGGTTAAATGTCCCGGACTTCAGGGATCCCGACTGCAGGCGGCTGAACTCCGGCATCTGCTAACAGAGCCGAAAGCTATGGAGCTGCCCCCAGCGCTGTGCGGAGAGCTTTTCTGCAGACTCCATTCAGATCCCCCGAGCCATGGTCAAGGGCGGCACACGCCTATAGGGCAAAATTGGGGCGCTTTTTCCCAATTGTTTTTCATTTAAACATTTTTTTAATTAAAAAAGTGTTTAAATGAAAAAACTTTTGCAGCATATACATAATGTAAAAGGTGCTATTTTAACCCTGTTCTCAAGTGTACATTTCCACGGCAGTGGCTCATTCACAGCGTTGGGCGGCCATCGCCACCATCCACCCCCAGACCTCTTCCATCCTGCGAAACTGAAACTCTGTGCCCTCTAACAACTCCCCACCCCTGTCCCTGGGGCCCCGACCCCACTAACCTTCTGACCACTCTAGGGGCCTTGGATAAACGGAATCATGCAGTATTTGTCTTTTTCCATCCAGTTTATTTCACGGAGCATAATGCCCTCAAGATTCACTCACGTAGCGTGTGTCAGAACCTCCTTCTTTTAAAAGCCAAATATTATTCCATTGTACGCAAACGCCATATTTTATTTATCTACCAATGGACATTTGGTTTGCTCAGGATACAGATGTTTTATAAAGTAAATATTTAATTTCACTTCAGCAAGAGGAAGGGAAAATCTGAATGGCCTAAAACTGAGTAGTGAACAAAATTAAGGCCATCTTCGATATCCACTGAAAACAACTCAGCAAATCTGGACAAGGAAAAAAAAAAAAAAAAAAGAAATCACCTTCCTTTTTTTTAATGCATGCAAAAAGCCGCCAACTTTTCCTGAATGAGAGAAAGTAGGAGAGCTCTGGGAACGTCCTAGTTAGCTGACAGTTGGCTGAGTTGCGCCATTTGCACCAAAGAGTGAATTAATTCTCAGAGTTGAAGGGTGATAAAACTATAATTGCCATCTGAACGAGAGTGAATGATCTGGATGGAGCTTCGAGAAATCTGAATCATGCCGCCAGGTTTTGGTGTAAGTCCGCAGATGTGAGAGGAGAAGGCTTTTCTCAGAATTTCAGAGTTTCTGAGACTTCAGGGGAGTGGAATCCTTCCTGCAGGGGCTCCTGCTACCTGGTTGTCCTCGGGCACAGACTGTAACACCGATTTGGGTATTAAGTGGAAGGCATACTGATCCTGTTACTGCATTCTCTGAAAATTGCTTGAAAAAGTCCTTCCTAATGGAGACATGTTTACTTTGTTATTTGTCTTTTATTAAGACAACTGGTATTTTGTGAAAATCTTGGGTTACTGAATTGCTAGTTGATTAGATGATGGATAAAAGGACGAATAAAAGCAACGTGTTTCATTTCAAGAAAAATAAAATTAGACATTCGTATTTATTTTTCCAATGGATTATTTCTACCTTTCGATTTTACCAGTAAAAATATGTGAAAAGGAAGACTCATAAATGCTGGGACATGTAGTAACTCAAGTAATGAGGATTCCCCAGGGCGTGATTTGCTGCATTCCATCTTGGTGAGAGAGAGACCTCTGGGGTAGTGTCGCACCGCAAGTGAGGGAGGTGTGACGTCCACGTGGTCAGGGTTAGTGGTCAAGAGAGGGTATCGAGTCACAGACTGCTGGGCCCTGGGAATACTAAAACCGGCTTCTTAGTGTCCCCATGAGGCGTACGATCCACACTAGTGCACGAAGCTGGGAAATACGGCCCCTCCTGCTGGTCTGTCACGCTGCGATAAATGCACAACCAGACAAACCCAGGCAGTGTGCTCTCCAGGATCCAGAATCTTCCAAGATTTAGATTCCCAGAGCTCAGTGTAACCTTCTTTCCTCTATTTCCTCACCTATAAAATAGACATACATGTGCCTACCACCCACCTGGTCCTGGTCTTGTTATTATTCTTAATCCATCCAGACTTGCCAAGGTCTTGGCACCGTCCACAAACACCAAAGTTCCTAATAAGAATTCTCCCAACATTGCATTAAAAAGAAAAATCATTTATGTTATGAAATGATTCTTCAGGCACCTTTAAAGGCAGAGTCTGTCCCCAGAGCTCAAAGAGTGGAGAGCCACATTGGGTATCTAAGTGACATTGTAACCATTTGGGCTGGGCCCAAATCATCCCTTTAGAAGAGACCTGCCAGGGAGTGGGCAGTAGCCAGTGGCCAACAGCGCTAATACCATGAGCCATGGCTGTTGGCACCCACTTTGCTCCTTCAGAGTAAACTCCCAAACCCAAGTTCCCATATGGAATTCTACCTAGAGGGTGAGTGGTTGGTGGTCTTTGCCTGGGGATGCCTTGAGTTTTCAAGTTCCAAAATAAAGGAAGCTGAGCAGGAAGGTCAATGTCAGGCCTGGGAGTCTCCTCTACAGACCACTAATTAGATCTTTCTACCGGGGGGAGGGGCTAGAAAGGCATTTCCATCTATGGCTGTCTCCCCAAGGCTCAAGTTTCTTCGGATAAATAGAAACCAGAAAGAGAAATTCCAAACTTCAGCCGTAGAGAAATGGGACAGCTGCCCGCCACCATAATTACGAAGTGGTCCCACCGGTTATGAGCCCTTTCTCTCTGTGACTGGTTGGGAGCCTGAAATGAAGTCCCGTCATCTATATTACCATTTGTACTCTGCTTATGCATTTTTCTTCGTAGCAAAGGACGCAGTTCGTTCATACACCGTTGCCGTCACTGGAAACAATGACAATTATGGCTATCGCTTTTTGCCCATTTTCTACGTGCCCATCACGTGGACAGTACAGGCACACTCTCACCCAGGAACATGCGGCTAGACCCAAACCGCACGTTCTGCGCCATGTTATCTGAGCCATGATAGTGAGATTCTGATGCGAGCGGACAGCAGGAAAAACGTAGCCGTGTGTTTAAAAGCGTTGCTAATAGTCTGGCTGCTATCACGTGGAAAACTTGAATCAAGAAAGGGAGCAATCTTTCGGACGGTATACCATAAAACAGCTCTGCTCCAGACTGGTTAACCTGACGTCACTGCCACCCTCTGCTAGCCCCGCCCCCTCACCCGCCAACACACACACACACACACACACACACACACACACACAGAGTTATATTATTATGTTTTATTCCTACACTGACTCTCCAAGGCTACATTCTGTCTGGGTCTGCTCTTTGGGAGAATGACCAAAACAAAGCTAACAGTTCAAACTAAAGCAGCATGAAATGATGGAAGGAGATTATTCACTGAAGCCCCTCTCTGCCCCTAACAAGCTGAGTGACACTGGCCACTGGCTTAACTCCCTGGACCTCAGCTCTGCACTGGAAAAGGGTGATAAGAAAAATTATAGGAGACGATGCGATGGACAGGCACTTAACAAATAACTCGAGCCACCACATTTCAAAACTGGATTGTACTTCAGCTCTCTGTAAAGTCTAGAACACTTAGTCACTGGTCCAAACAAGAAACCAAGGTAATGCATTTTCTAAACACCTTTCGAAACCCTCATTTAACTTTTTATGAATGCCGTAAATCATTAATACACTGCCTGTACCACCCATTTCCCGCTCTGAAAACGTGTCCAAAGAGAAGGTAGGTTTTCTGGCTCCCAGGAACTTGAACCTAGCTTTTGCTTCCCAGTCAAGCATTGGCCAGCCTCTTTGCGCTTTTCTCCTGGCCTGGCCCGAACATTTGGCAAGGGACTCTGTCAAGGGGTTGGTCTGTGGGAGGTTCTATGAACATATTTCCTGTAACCTGACTAGTCCGAGACACTGGGCTTCACACGGGTTTTTCTGGGCAGCCCCGCCGCCCCTATCACCACAGCCTTCCTGCCTGGCAGCTGCAGGCAGAACATTCCCTAGAGTTAAGCCCAGTAAAACTCAACTCTTTCACCAGGAGGCTCTGGGCCTACCCTGCTTAATTGCTCTGGAGCCAGCCACAAAGGGTTTGCTTGGCTGGCTAGGGAGGGATTTTAACAACTGAAAAGAAAAACTAAGTTGTCAAAGACAAAGCCTGGAGAGTCCGGAGGGATTCCCAAGGGTAGCTAATTGGAAAAACCATTTGCCCCCTTGAACGGGCCCTCCACCCACTGCCGCCCCCAGCCTTATCCAGAGCAGTCGCCCTATCTGTGAATGGCGACCATGGAAAATGTACCCAGGCGACTTGGTGTGAAAGATAGGCAAGGCTCCTAAAAAATCTTCTCGGAGGCTTATCACCTTCTTCTGGCTCCACGGCGGGCTCGGGCTCTGCGGCTGGAGGAAACTGCCTGTCTGTGAGCCTAGACAGGGTCTCATCAACAACTGATAAGGCCCTCTGCGAACAAGCAGGCGCTGTAGGGCTTACTTGCCTCTCAAATGCCAGAGACATTTGTAGGAGAGTATACAGGGTCCAATGACCTCCGTGAAGGAGGCTGGACAAGCCCGCAGTGTCGGCCACGAAGCAGGGCGGTCCTCCCCCAACCCGGGAAAGGAGAAACCACGAAGTCACTCCACAAGTCCAGGGACAAATATCCGATGGTCAGCTGGGACATCCGTGCACTCGCAACACTCCTAGGCTAGATGAATTAATCCCAAATAACCTCCAATCTATTCCGACTCTGAACAACCAAAAAAAAACAAAAAACAAAAAACCCTCCTGTAATCCTAAATTCTGTAAGCCCAGATCAAGGCAATGGATATTAAAATGACGCCACCTCATATTATAAGATCTTGAGGTTCCCTCCACATTGAACCACTTAGTTCAACAAAAGGCATAACATCAGGAAGGAAGAAATCAGATTTTTATATCCCAACCTTGCCCTCTATCCAGGTAACATTACATGAATCAGTTTCCCCAGGAAAATGCAAATATTTGCTCAGACTAGTTCTCATCATGCAAAAGATTTCTAAAGAAATGGCAGAACACTATATAAGTAAAGCACCGTTAATTAAAAATGCAATACTTGCACTATCTCCAGTGGTGAGTGTGCTTATACACTCTAATCCTTTGAAAATCGCTCGCTCCTATTTAGCGTGCTCAGTGCAGTAGAGCGAATGGATGCTGACTTCCTTGCATTGAGGAAGGTAACAAAGAAAAAACACAGCTCATTTAAAGAACTGTAATGTCTGGCGTGTGCTGTAGAAAAGGAGCAAACTTTCTGTAATGGGGAAATCTGGCAGGAAAATTATGAAGAAGTCTTGCGGAAAACGATCATCCGAGCCCTGAGATTTGGATGATGGGGTGGCTTTGACCAAGCGGACAGTCCAGGAGAAAGCAACAGAGTGAGCAAAACCACAGAACATACCAGGGAAGGACGTAGTCTGGAGGGGCTGCATGGAAGGAGGCAATGAAGATAACTGGGAGTGTGGGGACCGGATGAATGGACCTTGAACGCCGGGCTGAGGAGCTGGGATTGTATCATGTAGGTGTGGAGAGCTGCTGAAGGTGAGTGAGGAGGACAGCCCGTGCTGAGGCAGTCACCTGTAGCAAAGAGGACAGGAGAGGCTGGAGGCTGGAAGAACCACAGGGAGCTGGATATGGAGAAAGGAGTGCAGGTGGAAGGGAAGTGGCTGCTTGAAGGAGGAGTTTGCTGTATGTTGGGTCTCTGATAACTCAAACATGTGCCCTTTTCCCTCCTTTCTGGATAATGGGGGTGGGTGGGTGTGGGTGCAGTCACTCTACTCGGCAAACATTTTTTGCCTGTGTTCTTCCTCAGCTACAGTGCTAGGTCACTCAGGTGTTCTGGGTGAAACTGATTTCCTGTCCTCTGATTTTCCACCAAAGCTTCACATCGGACAGAGGGGGGAAACAGGTCCAAGACTATAGAATAAAACAGAATGATAAACAACTTTTTATGAGGCAAAAATAAACAAGTTACTCACTGTGCAAAGTTTAGAGGAAAAAAAAAACTAAGCAAAGTGGAAAAATGAGCATCACAGGTACCCAGAGATATCTAGTTTGGTAGATATCTTTCCAGTATCTTCTGTATGTGTGCACACATGTGCTGAGTAATATATGTTTCTAGGTGTATATGAAAATAGGACAGGAACTGTTAAATTACTATTTATGTCCTATTTAGTTCTATTACTAATACTGATATGATTATACTAAACTAGTACTGTGCATGGCACATACTGAGACTTAATATTTACTAAAGTAATAAAGGACCATCAATGACTGATGGCATAGCTTCATAAACGGATTTTTCATTAATTACATTGCATGTGGTGGACAACTTCCCATGCATTAGAACAACCTTTTAATGATTACATGATATTATCAATATATATATCATATTTTACTTCACCAAACCTCATGTGATTGGCACTTATTTTGAACAAAGCTTATATATGATGAGCATATTTGTAGTTAAAGACATACGTTCATGGTCATATCCTTAGGAAAAAAAAATACCAGAAGGAGGTGGGCTGGATCAGAGTGTGTGCACATTTTCAAGACTTGTGATGGGGCACCTGGGTGGCTCAGTTGGTTGGGCATCAGACTTTGCATGGTCATGATCTTGCAGTTCGTGAGTTCGAGCCCCGCATCGGGCTCTGAGCTGTCCGGGCTCTGTGCTGACAGCTCAGAGTCTGGAGCCTGCTTTGGATTCTGTGTCTCCCTCTCTCTCTGCCCCTCCCCCACTCATGCCCTGTCTCTCTCTCCTTCGAAAATAAATAAACATTAAAAAAAAAAAGACTTGTGATATCTACCACTGGCTTTTGATATCCCTTACTGAAGAATCCTCCACACTCCTTACAGTTCATGCCCGGGCCTACGGTAAATACAGACTCATTTTCCCAATAGGACAGTTTGACAATGAATGTTATCTTTCCCTTTATCTTTGCCCATTTGATGGGGGAAAAGTTACACCATTATAATCTTCATTTCCTTGACTAAACGACATGGATTTATGTGATTTTTTTCTGCCCTTAGCTATACTTTCTGGGGAGGGGATTTCTTGACATATCTTTTGACTATTTTTCTATATTCTTATTTACCTGTTTAAAAATGATACACATTAGGAACATTAACCATTTGCCAAAAATATTGCAAATGTAATTTGCAGTTCAACATTTTGTTTGTGGGTTGCTGGGTTTTTTTTTTGTTTTTTTTTTTTTTGCTTATCTTTCCTTATGATTTCTGACTACAGCATCATGCTTAAAAAGGCCTTCATCACCCCGAAATTAAATATACTTGTACTCATGATATTTAGATTTTTCTGGTGTTTTACATCTTGCAGTCATCTGAAAATTATTTTGGTTAGATTTTTCCTTAAGCTCCAGTTTCATTTTTTCCAACTGGTTAGCCGTTTGTCCCAATATCATTTACTGAATATTCTTTATCTAGTGATTTGAATCGCCATCTTTATCAAATCTCGGCAGTTCATTCCAGCGATTGGCATGTCTGTCTCGCTAGCCGCCAGTCCTATGTCGTTGCACTTATTTTCACTTCACAATGCGTCTCAGTATCTGGTAAGGCAAGTCCTCCTTCATTATTCTTCCTTTTCTTAATTTTCTGTTATTCTCCCCTGTTTATTCCTCCAAATGAATGTTAAATAAGTTTATGTGTTCCAAAAAATAATGCTATTGGAATTTTGATTGGAATTATATCACATTTATAAGTGAAATAAACAATAGCTGTATAATACCGAGTTCCCATGCAAGAACATGGTTTATATTTCTACTTATCCCCATTTGCTTCTATGTTCCTGAGTAATATTATGAAGTTTATTACACAGAGGCACCACCCAGTTCTTGGTCGTGTTATCCCTGAGTGTTTTAGATTTGGGGGTTGCCACATGGGATTTTTTTCCTGTTATATTTTCTCACTTAAGATCACGGTGCTATTAGAAAGTTATTATCTTGTTTCCCTGTTAATTACTAAATTATGTTATTAATTTAAATAACTTTTCATTAGATTCCTCCAGACTTTCTGAGTGTGGTGGTTTATACTCTGTCAAGTTGATGAAACGGGAACTATGTTTTCCCGAATCTCCTTCCCTGTATCGTTCTGAGTTAGAATTAACTGAAAGAGGCAGACAGACAATATTTGCAAGCGAAATGAAGCAGCAGCCAGTATTCTCTTAAGTTCGTCACGATGAGGTGCAGTGCCAGGCAGATGCCCCCCAAACGCACAGACATTTAGCAAGAGATGCTAAGAAGTGGGGGCTACGTGAAGACACAGCTTTCCACAGACCTCCCTGTGCTCACTTTGGTGGCTGGAAGTGCTCAACCCCTGAGACTGACAGGTTGGTGACTCTCTCTTTGATCTTTCGACTTCCTTCTTGAATTTTCACTTCCCCAATTCTTTCCACAATTGTGTGATGCCTAATTACTCTAATAAATCTCTCCTCTAACTCCGTGGATCTGCTTTCCCAATTGAACTCTGACTGATACACTCGAAAAATAATCTTGGAATGTTAGTGTAGCCAGCCAGACTACAAGACTACCAGTTACATCGGAGTTTCAGAGAGAAGCAGGCTTCTCTCTGTCTCACTCAGCCCTCCAGCTCTTCATACAACAAAATGGCTTGTCAAGGCATTTCACAAAACACAGACGGATTCGGCCCTGACAAAGTCTTCTTCCAGTTCTGAAATTAACCTTCCTTTCCAATCACACATGTGCACCTGGACATCTTTTGATACTTATTCGATAAGACAATTGACGGTCCTGGAAGCACAATAGCACCTTGGGTTTGGCTTGGAAATAAACTTTCAAGAAACACATTTGGCCAACTTTGTACTTTTGCCAGTGAACATGGTAAAGGCAGTGCTGGTGGTAAGAACTAGAGGGACCTGATTTTCACATCAACACCTATTTTTTTTAATGATTTTTTTAAATTTTTTTATTTTTGGCATTTATTTATTTTGAGAGAGAGAGACAGAGCATGAGCAGGGGAAGGGCAGAGAGAGAGGGAGACACAGAATCTGAAGCAGGCTCCAGGCTCTGAGCTGTCAGCCCAGAGTCCGACGCGGGGCCCGAACCCATGAGCGAGATCACGACCTGAGACGAAGTCGGATGCTCAACCGACTGAACCACCCAGGTGCCCCCAACACCAATTTTTAAAGGAGGCAGACAGAGGTGACTTAGACAAGCCTCAACTCCACTTCTGCCCTGGGCAAGCCAGGAGAGGAGGTAATTGGATAGTATTTTTTTGTTTTTCTGAACTAGTCTTGTCATCTAAGAAAAAAGTCAACAGTGCCCTGTTAGGGCCCCTTTATGTCATCACCAAATCACTCCTGCCTCCATAAGAAAAACTTAAGCAGGACTCCAATCTGCTGTACAGACATGACCTCACAGGGTTTCAGATACAGGGCCTCATTTTATGTTAAATGATTTCTTTTTCCTTTTTTGTCTTGCCATACGAGAAATCTGCTTTTAGAATGCATGGAGAGGGCCGTCTGCTACTTCTTATTAGTGTAACTTCTGAGAGACCTGAGAAAACATGATTACAGCCATTGTTCAAACTAAGACAAACATCGGATCTAAACACAGTAAATGCGATAGTTTAGGCCATGTTAGCTGCTTTTAAAAATGTCAAAAGAGGGTGAAGAGAATTGATCAGTAAGATGGCTGCTAAAATATCTTAAGAGAAAAATGCATCAATATAGAGAGCCTCTGGCTTCCTAATTTTCGAATTCAGCATTTCCCTGCCTTTAGTTCTGTAGCTAATAGAGTTTTCCTGACTATGTTTTCTCAGTCCCGAAGGGAAGAAGGCTGGGAGTGGTGGAGGCCAATGTGTAAAACAGGATTATTGTAGATGGTAAATCAGAAGTCGATGAGATTTTTTGACATTTCGCAGTCATCTTTCTTGGGAGGAAAATACACATTTTTCTATAGCTTGTTTATCAGTTTTTATTTTGCAAATAAATTCCTTGACATTAAAGAATTGCAAAAAAATTCCTGTGGGAAGAACCACGGACTAGAAATAGCTTGTGCCGGACTTGGAACTAAGCACCGCACTGTGAAAGATAGTGTAATAGGATACATAAGGGTTTGCTAATTGGACTGGAAATTCATGAGGGAGAGAAGCTGATAACTCTGAAGTGATTTGGGAGAGAGGAACATGTCAGCATTAGAATAAAATGAAAATATGAGTCAGCATAAAATGATTTGGGAGCTCATCGGTTGTGAATATGCTTAGATAGAATGACATTTTTGGCAACAGAGTTACTATTTTACTTTAATAAATATTTATAAATTGTCTTGAAAATCTTTTGTCAACTATCTGGAGTGAGACTACAGTGTGGGTATTTAGTTTGGGCACATTTATGTGGAAGAATGTGTAGGAGGAGGTGTGTATGATAAGAAGGAACAGCAATGTGTCTTCATTCAAAATAAATGCCCTAGATTTGGCCGGGTTTTAAAATAAATTCTAATACTTTTTTTCCATTTTTTTTTAATGTTTATTTTTGAGAGACAGAGAGAGACAGAGCACGAGCAGGGGAGGGGCACACAGAGAGAGGGAGACACAGAAACCGAAGCAGGCTGCAGGCACTGAGCTGTCAGCACAGAGCCTGACATGGGGTTTGAACTCATGAACTGTGAGACCATGACCTGAGCCAAAGTCGGACACTTAACCAACTGAGCCACCCAGGCGCCCCTCTGATACTTTAAAATATCCTAGAAATGGAGTTCAAGCTCAAAAGTGTGTTAGGTAGTAGCTCTGTGTTTAATATCACCTAACTTCTCAATAAGTTAAGCAGGAACTTCATTAAATTAAAATGTAAATAGAATTTTTAAATTAAATTATATTTGTATTTAAATTGTTTTAATTTAAATTTTAAAAGATATGAATGATAAAACCAGACTGCATTTTATACCACCAGTGATTCAGAGACTCCATCTATAGCGCCCAAAAAATGGGGCCTGAGTCTTTCCTTCAATTACGGAACATAGTAGGACTACTGTTTCCATCTGCCTACAAACCTCTCTGCTCTAACATCTTCCTACAGTCAAAGAACAAATGCCGGGTAACAAGTGGGTAGAAAGTACAGGTAGGAAACTTTCATTTCACTGTTCATGAGATAGGTAATCACCACAAGAAATCATCATAGATATGCACAGACATAGGAAGAAAGTTGGTAGCTATGGGAATTAGGCATATTCATACATTTCATCAGTTGAATACCAGACAGGTAGACATCAGATACAGGGAGAGATATCAACTTAATTGAAGAGAGACACATTAGTTCAGAGCCTGGAAATTAGACTGGAAACTGTGTACATCAATTAGCCTACAGCTATAGACCTGAAATTAGACCATTTCATACGCAGAGCAAAAGCAGGGCCAAGAGCAATTCACACACCCAATGTTTAGAAAGGTTTCACCATACTTGTGAGTTATTCGTGAAACAAACGTCCACTGAACCTCTATTGTATGCCAGGCCCTGTTCTGGGCAGTGACTGAGTAAAAAGAAGAAAACCAACATTTTTTTTTTAAGTACTGCAACACAAAGTAAAAAGAACCATGTAATAAAGACTCAAAAGAAAAGCATAAACCTATGAGGTATCTACTACAAGATTCAAATTAAAATTTCAGGAAACTAATTGGTGTATTTACAAGAGTGCAAGAGGAAATAACCACAATAAACAGGAGCAAGAAACCCCCAAATCAAGAGAATAAGATGAGATTTTAAAGTAACAGGGGCGCCTGTGTGGCTTAGTTGGTTAAGTGTCCAACTCTTGACCTCAGCTCAGGTCTTGATCTCAGGGTTGTGAGTTCAAGCCCAGTACTGGGCTTCATGCTGGGAATGGAGCTTAATTAAAAAAAAAAAAAAAAAGTAACAAAATAAGAAGGTATTACAGACTGTAGGGAAAAAAGGAAAAAAAAAAACAAAACAATGAAAACCACTGAAAGCCAATAGATATATAGAACAGAGAATGGCAAATCACCATTTGGATTATAGTATTTACAAGAAAGATGCTAGAACTATTAGATAACTAGAAATATTACATAAAGCAATTATCAAATATATTATCTAATACAACTTTTATGAGCTGAAGAAAGACCCGAAGATTAAATGCACTCACTAAGTTCCAGGGAAAAATTATTGGAAATTTGCCTACACTTCTTGGCAGAAGCTTTGAATTACAAAAATAAATTATAAAATTTCTATTAGCAGGCAGTAAAAGCAGTTTCTTATGATGGAACACACACCAAAGTAGCTTCAAACATCTCTTTTTGTGAATTCTAGATAACAATGAAGCCACATCTATAGATTTTTGATGGAAAATATATTAGAACCTAAGAATTTTATACCTAGCTAAGTTGGCTTTCACCTATGACCAATAGAAAGAAATTTTCAGGGAGGCAAAAGTTAAAAAAAACTATATGACATATGTATTACTTTTCTTGAAATTAATTGGTTGAAGACACATTACACCATTTAAAAATTACAACAAAATTAACTTATAAAGTTTTGAGATGTGATAGCGTAGCAATTAAAATAGAGATGCCAAGTAGAGGAAAGGAGACAATAAAGACAAGAGCATGCAACAACTTGGAAAAATATCAAAGGAATAATGCCAAGTTAAAGAAACCAATCTCAAAAGGATACATACTGTACAATTCCATTTATAAGGCACTGGAAAAGTCAGTGATTGCCGGGGGTTAAGGGTGTGGCTTGGGTTGGGCTACAAAGGGGAATATGAGGAAATTTTTTTTTAGAGGATATCTTGGTGATGATTCTGTATCTTGATTGTAATGATGGTTATGCAAATCTATACGTATGTTAAAATTTAGAGAACCGTCCTCCATAAAAAATTAATTTTACAGTATTATTAACTTTTGTAAATGTTAAAAATTAAAAGATGAGCAAATATTATGCAAATAAACAAATAAAATTTACATATTATAACCCATATTTAGTCTAGAGTGCAAGAACATTTCAGTGTTAAAACATCTCTAAATTGGAACACTTGGGTGGCTCAGTCAGTTAAGCATCTGACTTTGGCTCGGATCATGATGTCACAGTTTGTGGGTTTGAGCCCCACATTGGGCTCTGTGCTGACAGTTCAGAGCCTGGAGCCTGCTTCAGATTCTGTGTCTCCCTCTCTCTCTGCCCTCCCCTGCTCGTGCTCAGTCTCTCTTTCTCTCAAAAATAAATAAACATTACAAATTTTTAATATTTAAATGTAGTCCATTATATTAATAGAAAAAAGTGGAAAATACCCAAAATATATGATAAAATTTGAAACTCCTTTCTAATAAAATTCGTAATAAATATAATTCTTAAAACTAGTAATAGACTTCTTTAAAGAGATAAAGAATATCTACTAAAATCTATACCAAACTTTTTATGTAACAATGAACAAGAGACAGTTCTCTCGAAGTTAGATATTAAACGGTAGTGGTCATTATCACCCATATTACTAATGTTGTATGCAAAATTATAACCCGTTAAAGATTGAGCCCTCTGGAAGCAGATGCTGAGGCAGCACAGATACAAGATATTTAAAGGGTTCAATACCTGCGAAGGGAGGAGGAAGAAGCGGGGCTGTGCAGAGGAGGAAGTATAAGGTTATGTAGTCCAACAGAGTTGGACTAGCCTCGACGGAGTTCCCAAGCAAGTAGAGCTCATGGGTTGAAATGGACCTTTCTCCCCCATCTCTATTGGTTACCTATTGTGAGCTTCCCCAGAAGGGTTTTTCTCTTTGTGAGCTGGTTCCCTGCAGCTGAGACCAGCCTTGGAGGAGCTGAGCTGGGGGCTCTTTGCTGTCCGCCCTGTGTGGCCAGGCAGGCTGCACTTCCTTGTAGTGGGGTCTGGATGTTGCGTTTCAGAGTCTACAGAAGGGGTCATCAAACTTTTTTAGTAAATATTTTAGGCTTTGCTGGCTGAAAGCAACATGGAGGATTTTATATAGGTATCTATTTAAAATCATTTTGAAATGTAAAAACCTTTCCTAACTTGTGGGTCATAGGTGGTGGCCAGATTAGGACTGTGGACCATACTTTGCTAACCCCTATTCTGCAACATAGCAGCGCAATAAGAGAAGGGGGGAAAAAAAGAAAGTTGAAAGGAGGAGGAAAACTTATCATTATTTCTGATGTTATGATTATGATGTTATGAATATGGGTATTTATAAAAGAACCACAAAGTATAAAATCCCACAGAACATGAACCTAGATCCATTTAGAGCCTGTGGTTCTCAAATTTTAACATACCTCTTCAGGGACGATTTTTAAATGCAGATTCTGGGGCTCCTAGCCCGGATTTTCTATTTCAAGAGCTCTGGGTTGTGACCCAAGAATTGATATTTAAAAAAAAAAAAAAAAGCCTCCAGTTGGTCCTAACATGAGTGGTCTGCAGACCATAATTTAAGAAATTCTGTTTTAATCTTTCATATTAATCTCCCCCAACTTGATGTTTCTTAAACTTTAGGGGTATTTTAAATACCTGTGAGAATTATGTGAAATTATGGGCCCTCCCCCACCCAATCCATCTGCATCCCAAGGGGGGAAAGAAAAGCCTCTCGTTGCAATGGACTATTTATAGGACGGGTTTTCACAGGGCTTCTCTAGAATAGGGGACTTGAGCTAAAATACGGGGTTACATTTGCTCAAATTTTGAAAGACAATTAGGAGAAATTTTGCAGTAAACAGAGAACTAATCCCAGTGGTAGAGGTGAAGTCTTTCTGTGTAGACGAATGTGGGTCCGAAGGAGGAGACGGGACAATATCTCTGGTCCCATCGTGAACCTTGCCACTATCTTCCCAACCTTTATGCTCCCAGAGGCACCTTTAGCTTATAAGCAGAAAGCCCAGGAGGAGGAAGTGACAAATACAACGGGAAATCTTAGTTGGGGGACAGAAAGTGAGGGGAAAAAATTTGAACTTTATCTTGAAAAAATGGGCAACATTTAAATGATGGGGGAGTTCGGGGAGAATAAAATGACGAAAGGAGTTTTCATGTCAGTATAATGTCTTTTTAAATGAGTGAAGGGGCATTTACATGTTTTTATGATTATTACTTGGGACTTCCTTCACAGAATCTCACAGTTGACTGAACACTCCCCTCTGACCTCTCCCTCCTCAGGGACCAACTCAGGTTTAATTTAAGCTTTTGTTTCTATCTCTGCCTTTGACAGCCGAGAGATTAGCAGGGACTTGGCTAATTAGTATTTAACTGTTCGCTAATGTTCCAGTGAGTTTGTCGATCACAATCTAGTTTAAAATGGATTCAAAGTTTTCAAAATCTTGAAAAAGGATGCTGTGTCAGAACTGATTCAATTTAAGGATTAAAGGATTAAAGCCAGAATCAGATCTACCTTTATCATCTTTTCAGTCACATTCCCTTACAAAACGGTATTTTGAGTTGGAAATATGCCCCAGTCCCCCTTAGATGCAGGGGCTATGTGATGGGAGTAAAGAGGGAATTGAAGGGTCTCCATGGAGACATGCACTCTTAAGGATCTCTGTTTAAAGTAACCCTCCCGTGACATGCTCCCACAGGCTTCCCAGGTAGCTTAGGAGACACACCGGGAGATAAGCCTCATTATGTGCTGTTGAGCCCCTGACATTTACTAAAAGATACCATTCAACTTGATTGCCTTGTATGCATTCAGGCGGCCATTCAAAAATCCTTTTTTTGTGCCAGGCAATGAACTAGTACTGAGTATACAGAGATGGAAGCTGATATTTTAGAGGGGAGTCAGATCTGTAAACAATTATCGTGCTAAATACCGCACACAAAAATAAACCAAAATGGAGTAAAGACCTAAGAGTGAGACCTGAAACAATAAAAATCCTAGAAGAGAACACAGGCAGTAATTTCTCAGGCCTTGGCCACAGCAACATTTTTCTAGATATGTCTCCTGCGGCAAGGGAAACAAAAGCAAAAATAAACTATTGGGACTACATCAGAATGAAAAGCTTTTGCACAGCAAAGCAAATCATCAACAAAATAAAAAGGCAACCTATTGAATGGGAGGAGGTATTTGCAAATGACATATCTGACAAGGGGGTTAGATCCAAAACAGAAAAAGAATGGATACAATTCAACACCAAACCAAACCAAACCAAACCAAACCAAACTCCTATTAAAGAATGGGCAGAGAACCTGAATAGACATTTTTCCACAGAAGACACGCGGATGGCCAGTAGATGCATGAAAAGATGTTCAACATCACTGATCAGCTGGGAAATGCAAATCAAAACCGCAATGAGATATCAGCTTACGCCAGTCAGAATGGTTAAAATCAAAAAGACAAAAAATAACAAGTGTTGGCAAGGTGGAAAAAAAGGAATCCTCATGCACCATTAGTGGGAATATAAATTGGCCCAGCTCCTCTGGAAAATAGAGGTTCCTGCAAAAGTTAAAAATAGAATTACCATATGATCCAGTAATTCCACCACTGGGTATTTACCCATAGAAAACAAAAACACTAACTCAAGAAAATATATGCGCCCCTATGTTTATGGCAGAATTATTCATAATAGCCAAGATATGGAAGCAGCTTACATGGCCATTGATAGATGAGTAAATAAGGAAGATATGCTACATATAAACACACAGAGGAATATTATGCAGGCAATAAAAAGGATGAGATAGTGCCATTTGCACCAACATGGATAGATCTAGAGGGTATTATGCTAAGTGAAATAAGGCAGACTGAGAAAGACAAGTAACATACATTTTACAGACTTTTTACAACCAATGTGGATTCTAAAAACACACACACACACACACACACACACACACACACAAAGACAAATGAACAAACAAAAAGCAGAATCAAACCTATAAGTACAAGAAACAAACCAACGGCTGCCAGAGGAGAGTTGGGATGAGAGCTGGGCAAAACAGGCATCTAGCCATGGGAATAAAAGTCACAGCATAGGGAATATAGTCGATAGTATTATAATAGCAGTGTATTATGACAGATGACAGCTACCCTTGTGGTGAGCAGAGCACAACATAATAGAGAAGTTGACTCACTATGTTGTACACCTAAAACTAATGTAACATTGTGTGTCGACTAAACTCAAAAACAATTTTTTTAACCTATTACCATGCCGTATGCACCACAATGCCTTAATAAGGTACAGCAGGGAAAAATAGGAGCCTGGTAGGACGACCTATTTCATGAGACAGCTGTTTAGGGAAACTTCAGAGGAGAAAGTATTTTCACTGAGTCTTAAAGGATATGTGGGAATTTTCAAAAGGAAAGGTAGAGGCAGCTAATTCGAGGCAGGGGATGTAGCATTTTCAAAAGCATATAAAACAAAACATAAGAGTCAAGAGATAAGCAACAGTTAGATCCTGGGTGTTTGGTACGTCATGCTAAGGAATTTAGATTTTTATTCTGTTACAGCAAGATGCTCTGAAGTCAAGACATGCCGCTTGAGTAGTTGTGTGATCTAGTTAATTACCTAAGCTTTCTGAAACTTAAGGCCTTATCTTAAGGCAACCAAATGTCCAAGTGCCAGCACAGTGTTTCACATATGGGAGCTGCTTATGTCCTATTGCATATAAAAGCAACTCAAAATAGATGTTTACGTCTCTTCCACATAAAAGTCCAGAGGCAGGCATTCTAGAACTGATACCGCAGCACCGCAGCCTTCAGGGACACAAGCTCCACTACCCTAGAATATGGATTCTGTCTTCAGGACCTCCTCGCATCCGAGGTGGTTATCAGAGTTCCACTCGCATCTGAGCAGCAAGAAGAAGGAAGAGCAAAAGGAGGAACCTCCCAGCGAGATCGGCTTTAAGCTTTAAGCAGTCTTCCTAGAAGCCCCATATGACCCTTCCACTTTCATCATACTAGCTTTCACGTGGCCATACTTTGCTTCAGGAAGCCTGGAATATGGAGACTTGGGGTGGGGGGACAAATTTTCATATGAAATAAAACTATGGTTTTTGCTATTTAGAAAGAAAGGGAGAATGGATGTTGAGTAGCCCCTAAAGGTCACTGCCATGGTGCTCAACACGTCTTGGTTTTATTCCGTCTTTGACAAGTCAGCACTTGTCAAAGGAAAAAAAGGAACTTTTGAAGTCAAACACACTTGGGTTCAGACCCTAGATCTGCTACTCATTCACCATCTAACTTGGGAAGTCACTTTCAACACTCCGGGCTTCAGGCTATCACCTATAAAATGAGAGCAGTAGTGCTGACCTCCCAGGTTATAGAATACCGGACACGCTCAGCAGATCAAGATTCTTCCCCTGCATGCCTCTCTTACAAACCCGGCAGAAGTGTGGGGCATCGGGCCTAAGAACAGCATGTCACTCAGCTGTGCACTTCTGTCCTTGGAAGAGAAACACCAGAGTCGGAATCTTATGAGGGACCCAAAACCAAAGTCAGATGGAGAGTCCAGGTGCGGGATCTAAAGGGGAGTCAGGGAAGGAGGCTCAAGGTGTAAGTTAAGAGAAAGCAAATCATAGAAACAAAAGCATAATGACAGGGTATGGGAGACAGAATCTAGAGACATTCCTACCTCTGGAGAAACAGGATGTGATATCCCATAGGGTGAGGAAACTCTCATTTTGAAATATTATGGGGCACTATTAAGTAATAGATTATATTAACTGAATCCCGAAGCCTGTGTGGAATGGACCTGTTATTAAACGTAACTCTTACGTTCATGATCTGTCCCTGGTAAGCTCCCAGAAGATGGCTGAGTGACCCAAACACAAGAACATCTAACAGTGGTATCTCAGGCCTGGTGACCTTGAAGAAGTCTGTAAACAACATGGAAAATAAGCAATTTACTTCACAAAACTTTTAGTCCCTCTTATTTGGTTGCAAGAAACAGAAGCCCACAGAAAGTAATTCCAATAAAAGGAAAGTTTACGGAAAGAACACAACTGGCAATGTCATGACCATCTAGGATCAGAATGGACTTGGATGGTCTCTTTGGGAACCCATGAGGCCTGGGCCTTATCAGCTAGGAAGGAGGCTGCTGCTCTGTCTCTCATTTCCTGCCTCTCTCAACAAACTGCCCTTTTCTGCTTACACATAACCTATGAACTCTTTCTCAATCTTAACTGTATGCAACATTTTATTGCCATGGTGATGACTCAGGCTCTGACTCCACAAATCTTTTCAGTTCAAACGTCCACATCTTAAAGCTACCATTTCCAAGTCTGTTAAATTCTAGAGGTTGAAAGTCTTCTTAGTTCAATGGAACCTCAGGATTGTTCCCCTGAGGTTGATTTCCACTTTGAGACTAATCAACTGTGGCTACAGGGTAGGGCAGGGTTGCACAGCTCTGTGGACAACCAAGTCTTTGCCTGTTCTAAATTCATGACATGTGTGAACAAGAGTAAGCTCAAGACTTAAAGTTGTAGTTGTCTAGGTAAGATGTGCCTCCCAGTAGCAACCTTACCACGACCATCAGTATCGCCACCCCTCCGTTGCTGCTACCCCCACCACAATAACCCTTCCAACATTACAACCACCTACCGTGATCACCACTATAGCTGCCGCTACCATCACTGACACCTCCATCCTCATCACCACCATTATCAGCACTACTCTCGCCACCACAGTCCCCACCACAATCACTTGCCACAATTACCATCAGAACCTCCACTACAACCCAGTACTGTCATTACCTCCATCATTAAAACCAACTACAGCTTCACCACCCTCATCACACAAGTGCTACCACCACCATCACCAGCCACCTCCATAATTACCACCACCACTATTCCATTACACCTTGACGACTGCCACTAACACCACCTCTATCAGTACCACCTCCACAACCACCGACACCTCCCAGCCTCACCACAGTTATTATTACTATCACCATTACTACCACCACCACCACCACCTTCAATATTATCATCACCACCACCACCATCATTATTATTCCTGCCACTACCTCTGTCACCACCACTCCCATCACCTCCACTATTTCTCCCATTGCTACCACTATCACCACCGCTGCCACCATCTATAAAAAATCTACGCTGGGAAACAAGGATTCTACAGTGAGTAACCTACTCTCGGCAGAGAGAAGAGGTAGAAGTGTGATACGTGCCTATGAATTTCCCGATTACATCAGTGCCAATATTTCTCTATAATTATCTAATCCTGAAAACTTACTGATCTTCTATAAACAATGATCCAAAACTTGTCTGATCCTCCATATTCAATCAGTCATTAACTACTATAGGTTCTTATTCCTAATCTGCCCACATCTCTCCCTACTTTTCCATTCCTGCTGCCGTCATCCATCATTTCACAAATGAGTGATTACTGCTATTTCTTAACTGGCCCTCTGCCTCCAATCTATCTCCCCTCTGAAGCGTATTTCATGTCCTGCCAAATGAATCTTTCTAAAATATTGATTTCATTGCTTTTCTACTCTGTTCACAAAAGCCAAAGTTTTCCACATAGAACTGAAAGCTCTCGATCCAGATTACTTTTCACATCTTGTTTCCTGTGACTCTCCCCCTGAAACTCTAGGACTGTTAGGCTGAGGTACTTATTTTTTCAAATCTAACAGGGTTATACCCATCTCCACTCGGCCGCTCAAATGTGCGTCTGCTACACTCCTCTGTTTCTATACAAATTTGACTTACTTTTCCAAACTGGGCTTAAATCAAACATCTTCCATGGAATTTAAGAGACTCCTCTAACATTAAGGGACTCGCCTTCAAGATGACAGACTAACTTCGCATGTTAGACTCTCCATCTCCTGGTCTGTCATAAAAATGACACTAAGGCAACAGAAAGGCACAAATAACCCTATAATAGCAAGTGACTAGAAAGTTACTCATCAACTGACAAGAGATCATGACAAACTTCCAGACAGTAGAAAGTAGATGCAGACACATCAGTGGCTTGAAGCAAAACAGGGGAAAGAGCAGCACTGAAGAAGCTGTGGAATCCACAAGCCGCAGGGCCATAGAACCTATGGACTTAGAGTGAATACATATGAGAGTGAAAATAAAACAAGGGGCTAAAAACCAGAAAGTAAGTGGAAAGACTATATATGAAAGAGTAAATACCTCCATCCTTATACAAAGCTCAAGCAGACAGACATTTACCCCCAGCCAAAAAAAAAATGGGCATTTTTAAGGAACGAAGGAAGGAACGAAGGTACAAAGGGAGGAAGGAAGGTCTGAAGGAAGAAAGGAAGGGAAGGGAATGAAGGACGGGAAGAAGGAAGGGAAGAAGGAAAGGAAGAAGGAAAGGAAAGAAGAGAGGGAGGGAAGAAAAAGAAAAAAAAAAAAGTTACAATATACCTGGAATGAAGTAAGGCAACTACTGATGGTGTGAATGACTAAAAGTAAAGGAGTCTTCATCCTGGCTTTTGGACGGCCTTCAGAATAATAGTTCTCCACCTGCTCATGTTATAGACATCTGCCAATAACAAGCCCACCCCAATGTACAGAGAATTCCTGATTTTTCTTCCCAGTCCACACTCTTAAATATCAACAAACACTTGAAGGTATCAGACACTTTAGGACAAACAGCAGTTTGAAAGAGAAAGTCCAAGAGAAATCAAACGTGAACATAATTCAAGTTCAGTGATTTAAAAAATCTAATTAATAGGCTCAGTGAGATTTGAGGAGCTATTTAATCCACAAATCCAGAACAGGAAGCTATGCTCTTGAAACCAATATTACACCTTGTGTTAACTAACTTGAATTTAAAGAAGTTAATTAAAAAAGAAATAAAAAAAACTATGCAAAGGGATGATCAGGGTACAAGAAAGTAGTTTTGGAAATTAAAAATATGACTGGTGAAATAAAAATGCAATAGAAGCATTGAGGGAGAAGTCTAGAAATCTGTCAGAGGATAAAAATAAAGAGGCCAAGGGATGAAAAATATGACAATAAAGATAAGAGACATAGAGCACTGGGCCAGGAGGTCCAACACCCAGCTGAGAGAAGTACAAGATAAAAGACAACAAATAAATGCAGAGAAAACAATTCTCAATGAAAAAAGAAAACCAGAACTTTACAGAGCTAGAGATAGAAGTAAATTTCAAATTGAAAAGATCTACAAAATACAAAATTGAAAGAATGAAAAAACCCACCCCTAACATATCATTGTCAAAAAAAGCTATCTTTATTTATAAAGCCATATAGGACTATGTAACTTTTGAAATATATATGTAATATATATATATTATGTGCATATACATTATATATAAATTTGGTATTTATAGTCATATATCTTTAATTAAAATATAAAATATATGCTATACATGCCTTTAATAAAAAATATTATATAATATAGGGGCTCTTCGGTGGCTCAGTTGGTTAAGCATCCAACTTCGGTTCAGATCATGATCTCACAGCTCGTCGGTTCGGGACCCACATCGGGCTCTGTGCTGACAGCTTAGAGCCTGGAGCCTGCTTCGGATTCTGTGTGTCTCTCCCTCTGCCCTTCCTCCGCTTATGCTCTCTTTGTCTCTCTCTCTCTCAAAAATAAATAAACATTTTAAAAAATTTAAAAAACCAAAATTTAAAAAATAATATAATGTAATACTAACTATGCCTACAAATGACTCCATATTGGTTATTTTGGACTAAAGTCCTCTAGCTCTGTTCTTCAAGATTGTTTTGGCTATCTTCATTTCTTTGCATTGCTTTATAAACTTTAGAATTAGCTTACAATTGCCACAAAGAAAAATAAAAATTCTGGGATTTTGTCTGGGATTTCACTGAATTTATAATCAGTTGGGTGGAGAACTCATACTTTCTAACAGCTTAGTTTTCCAATCCATTAACATAGTACAGCTTCATTTATTTAGGTCTTTTATAATTTCTTTCCATAGTATTTTGCAGTTTTCCAGATAATCGTCCTGCCTATCTCACATTAGACAAAATTCTAGGTAACTGATGTAATTTTTATTCTATTGTAAATTATATATTTCTAAAATCTCATTTTCTAACAATCTATACAATTGATTTTTGTAATATTGTATAATACTTTGTATACCCAACTGTTACTCAACTTACTTATTAATCTAAATCTACAGATTCTTTTGCATTTTCTATACACTGTAGTACAACGTCTGATAATAATGGCAGTTTTAAACAATTCACCTTTTATTTTATTTTCTTGCTATTACACTGGCTTGAATCTCTAGACCAATGTTGAACAGAGGTGAGAATAGTAACATTTTTGTCTTCTTTCTGATCTCAAAGGAAAAAAATTTCAACATCTTCCAATTAAGTATAATTTTGCTGCAATTTTTAATATTTTTATTTTTTAATTACTTTTTAATGTTTATTTTTGAGAGACAGAGACTGAGCATGAGCAGTGGAGGGGCAGAGAGAGAAGGAGGCACAGAATTTGAAGCAGGCTCCAGGCTCTGAGCTGTCTGCACAGTGCCCGACATGGGGCTTGAACCCACAAACTGTGAGATCATGACCTGAGCCAAAGTCAGACATTTAACTGAATGAGCCACTCAACAGCCCATGCAATTTTTAGATACCATTTATCAGATTAAGGAGGTTTCCCTCTATTCTTAGGTTGCTAAGAGGATTTAAGTATGTAGTCTTGTTGTTTATTGCGAAAGGATAGTGAACCTGCAAAATGCTTTTTTTCCTGTACTTGTTGAAGTAATCATACGAATTTCCTCTTTTACTCTAGTACTTGATTTGGGAATGATAAAAGCAATTTTGGCATTCCTGGAACAAATTGGAACAAATCCAATTTTGTTGGAATGGATTATCCTTTATTTATTGCTAGGTTCAGTTATATTTAGTTAATATTTAGTTAGCATCTATTTCTAATTTTTATATCTTCTAGAATGAAATTGACCTATAATTTTCCCTTTTTTGTACAGTTTTGTCCAATTTTGGTATTGAGGTAATGCTAGCCTCATAAAATGACTTGGAGAGTATTGCCTCTTTTTCTTTTCACAGGAAATGTCTGGGTCGATTGGTCTTATTTTAAATGTGTGATAAAATTCTTCAATTTTATTTTTGGACTATTTTAAGTTATGGGTTCAATTTCTTTAATAGTTATCAGACCTCTCAGGACTATTTCAGTCATCTTTAAAAGCTTCAATTTGAAAAGAAAAAAAAAAAAGCTTCAATTTGGTCTTTGACTTCCTCAAACATATTAGCTTATTTATCTTAGATATAAATTCTATATCTGATAATTCTAATATCTGAATATTGCATGGCTTTGTTTCAATTATTATTTCTCTTAGTTTTCATTTGTACTGTTCAGGTATGCCTGATTGTTTCTTACTGCATGTTGGACATTGTATATGAAAAACGGTAAGGCATGCTTTCTTCCTCCGGGAAGGATGTTTTGCTTGCCTCTGGTACTTGGCGGTACTAGAGAAATCCTGCCCCCACCCTAGGCAAATCACTTTCAACCAAGCAAGGATTGAGGTTGCTTGAACCTGGGCTTCAGGGGTCTCCTCCCTGTCTGCTCCTATGTGTTCTCCCTCCAGATGTCATCTTAAAGCCTTTTTGGTAGGTGTTAAACTCCAGTTTTGTCTTCTTAGCTCTATGACTCTGTCAAAAGTTCTACTAAGTTTGACAGCTTTGAGCTCCATCTCTGAATCTGCAAAAGACTCGCAGGAACTGGTCAACTCTCGAGTTTCCTCCCTCCAGCATCTAGCTCTGGAATTCTCCACTGAAGCATTCAACTATTTTTTTTAAACATTTCACCTGGTTTTTATCTAGTTGTCCTCGGTGAGAGGGTCATTCTAAATCTAGATCGGCATTATTACAAGCTGAGTACCTCCCTATTGTCCCATTTTTAAACTGTACGCTTGCATTTTTTTGATTTAAATCAACAACCAACAAAATGAGGAATAGATTTACAAAATCAGAATCTCTGTGGACAGAGGCCTAGAATTTTACCTTTTTAAAACAAACATCCTAAGTGACCTTTGTATATAATAAAATTTGAGAAGCACTTTCTTAAACCATCATTATCCACTGGGAGCTAAACACTGTTTCTCGGATAAATGAGCTGGGAGTAGAGCTCCAAAAGTGGCTTGGGTCACAAGAGACAGTTAGCTTGGAGGTGTGGCCAGGGGCCCAGCGTCTTGTCAAGAAAAATGGAGATGGGGTGGGGGTGAAGGGTCAAGAGGAAGGGTCATGAGGAAAGACCCAAGTGTCTAGCAAGTGTATGGATGTGTGTACTTGTGTGTAGAGGGACAGAAAAGGCTGCGTTTGTGGGAAAACACTTCAAAAGACCCTAGTCTGGGGAATGGAGTAAGGTCCTTTCCCTAGGGGAATGAAATCTGCTCTCTGCTGCATTTACTACAAAAGTCTGCAAGGCAGTAGTTTGCACAGCAACGTACTCTGAAAAGACAGATTAGTCCCCTGCAGGTAGCCATAATTCCTTATGTGTATATTTATTCAGTGGTTCCAATAAAATATCCATGACAAGTTAACACAGACTAGGTTCCAGTTAATGACAGTAACTCATACCTCACAGATGGGACACTGTAATAATGAGGTTGGCAGGGAGTGGGAACCACCCCAAAATAAGATAAAAATAAGCGTATATCCATAGTAAGTGTGGATGCCTTAATGAACAGGACAGAGGGCATTTTTGCTGACAGCCCCCGAATGAAGCTCAGGGCTGCCGAGGTGGAAATGGCTACTCATTCACTGCTTCTTGGGCTGTGGGCCATATTTGGAGCTAGCCCATCAGTTCCCCTGCCCTTTTTCTTAAAGAAATCAAAGCCATAAACAAAGGGTCCAGCTCTCTCCCGCACCTTTGTTTTTGCTATGACCCTCTGGGAGCCTGGCTGAGAAAGAAAGGCAGGACATTGTCGGACAATCACTCAGAAGCACACCGTTGCTCTGACTTGGCTTATTCCTACCACTTGGGATGGGGGTGAACTAGGTTTTGATGTTGTGTCTAGCAGGAATTAGGTGCAATCATCCTTGGCTTTATTTGTCCTTTTCTTTTCCTTTTTCACCATTACATATAGGGAAGAGGTACGGAGATAGGATAAATATCTGTTGTGAAAATCTATTGAAAGTTTTATCTTATATTTTTCATCCATTGGCAAATGCATTCTCATGCCCAGAGACTGAGAGAGAAGAAAGTTCCTCAGGCTGCCACACAGCCTCTGGCCTGCCCCAGCAACTTACCTGTAAACTTGCAGAGCCCTTGTGGGACGTAGAAGGTGAGGGACACAAGACCTTACCTGACTTCACTAATACTCTGTGGTGCAAAATTCTGGGCTAAGGGTTGGAACACCTGAACTGCTGTGTCCCTTTATCTCCCTTCCTTAATCAGCTAATATACCTATTTTGCATACCTACAGAGAATTGTGGGGGAAAACAGGATTACTATCCTAAAGCGGTGTCTTCACCTCCATCCAAAAGGCTGGCTAAGAGAAACATTTTTTATGAACTAATGCATGAAGAATATGCACTGTATTTATTCTTTTGAATATTCTTTATTTTTGAATTAAGTCATCTCATTAAAGAAAGCATTTGAGCATTGCTATATAGGGCTCTGCCCGCCCCCCCCCCATCCCTGTAGAGCCACTTGCTGAAGTATCCTTTGGAGTACAACATCATAGGCTCAGGTTATAATGAGGAGAGGGTATCATAATTGGCATCAAGTATGGTGTGGTCTCTTCTTCAAGGCTAGTGTTCATTAAGGAACACCACATTCATTTCAGAAGAAATTTTTTTTTCTGGTCTTAGTGTCAGGAGTAGCATATACTAAATTATTTTATTGTCCATTTTCATGTTGGTTACCAGATAGCTTAGGTCTAAATTTGAGGTAGCACAGCATAGAGGATAGAAACAGAGACTTGTGGAACTAGACTGCTGACTGAGAACTGCGGCTCTACCATTTATGGGCTGTGTGATTTAGGGCCAGTTACCTAACCTCTCGGTGCTCTTCCATCAACTATAAATGGAAATGATTATAGAACAAACCTCATAGGATGACTACAAAGAATAGTGACCGGTATATATTATAGTTTGTTAACAAAATAAATTCTTCAATATACATCTTTGTATAACCTCATTCATAGTTCCATTGTATGCCCTTATCTTTGTTTTTAACCTTTTTCTTTGTCACCTAATTTCACCGTTTCCATAGCTAATATGCCATGGAGAAACACAGTGATTTTTAAAAATAATTTCTCTATTTTTGGATCTTTAAGTCGTTAGTAATGCTTCTCTATGATATATTTCATTGCAATTGACATCTTTGTGCATAATACCTTTATATTTATGGTAATTTCCTTAGAGTTGAATGCTCAGAATTGGCATCGCTGTGTCAAAGCATATGAATGCATTTTTAAGGCTTTTGATTAGTATTGCCAAAGTGATTTCCAAAAAAGTATATCCATTTATTATTCTTCTATCTACAATAAATAAAAGTATTGATTTCATCTTATTCCCATCAATATCGAGAATTATCTTTAAAAAATAATATGAAAACAGAGGATATTTTAAAATAAGTCTTTGCCAGGGTGCCTGGGTGGCTCAGTTGGTTAAGCATCCAACTTCAACTCAGGTCATGATCTCAACGTTCCTGGGTTCCAACCTTGTGTCGGGCTCTGTGCTGACAGCTCAGAGCCTGGAGCCTGCTTTGGATTCTGTGTCTCCCTTTCTCTTTGCCCTCCCCCCAACTAAATGAACTTTAAAAAAAAATGAGCCTTTCTTCTAGTGTGGTCAGCGTTAGTCCTGAACTTTGGAAATTCCAAGGACCCAAGGGATTCAAAACTTTCTTTTCCTCACCTAAGAAGATATGTATAATGCAAGAATACTTGCAAAGAGCTAAAATCTCTAAGGCAATGTTATCAATTGCTCTTTATATGTTACAGTTTATATAACTTTCGTGTGCTGCTATTTTCTGATGACATTAGTATATTAGCATTTTCCCAGATTACTATAAGGATTTGGGGAAAAAGCAAACAAACTCTTGGTGTTACTTATGTAATATTTCACCAGGTGAATAGATCGCATTTCCCTTAGTCATTCCCATGTTGCCTGTCGTGAAAGCTTATCCAGGGTTTCGTTTTTATAAATAATGCTGCAGCAGATGTCTTTGTGCGTAAAGCTCCTCCATAATCTAGATGCTTTTCCTCAGACCAGATTGCCAGAAGTAGAATTACTGGGATAAAACATGAATGCTTTCTTGAGTCATCATCAAATTGTGCAAAGATCGTTTGAAAAACATTCTTAGAGACATAAAATCATATGGTCTGGGGAAAGGGAAGCATGTGTTTTCATTTTTTTAAGAGGAAAACATTCCTACGGAGGTAACTTAACAGTGAAGCTAATGAAACATGTCCCACAGAGCTCCCCACTTGCACAGCCTCCTAGCCTTAGACGGTCACCAGAAATGTGCTCAGATGGTCATATGCTACTTGATTTCGAAGTTGCTAAAGTAAGACGTTTTAACCCAATTTGCAAGACTGCTGTCTCTTTCCACTCCATCTTCTACTTCATTACACCTCCCATCCGGTTGGTGGCTTTGAAATGTCACGGTCTTTGGGGATATGCCTAAGAGGGAGTTGAGTACTTAATTTTGCTTTTATAATATTATATAATATTATCTTAAAGAGAGCCCTTAAAAATTGTACAAGCTTTCAAGCCGCACAAAACCTGCATCTGGTCCTGGATTTCTACTTAAAATAGGCGAGTTGAAAAGCGCCAGAATCCGTACACTAAACCCTGTGGAGTTCGTATCAAGCAGAGCTGGTTTTGAGAAAAGCCAAGAGCTGTGCTCCGGGCCAACTCTTGGATGCAAGAGCAGGATAAAAGCTCTGAAAACTGTATTTGTTGAAAGTTGGCTTTCCTGGATGGATGGAAAAGAAGTCTGCCAGTGGCTGGGCTTTTGAGAGGAAGAAAAAGGCTCCAGCAAGATCCCTACTCTGGATTCCAGGAACAGGATCTGAATTCCTTTCATCTGGGCAGTTGTGCTCACAGTCCCTGACACCATTCCGATGATCAGCCTGAAGGCAGGGCTCACCATGGCACCGCTCCGGGGCGAGGGCTCAGTGGCACCGAGAGTGCAAAACAGAGATCAGAGAGCTGCCATAGTGGTGGTTGGGATGGTCAAGACCCAAGGTATGGTCTACTGGCACGCACCAATGACATCCTTTAGGCCTTGATTAGGGAAAGGGAGTAAAGAAGAGACAAAAACTTAACATTCTCACACATAACTCTATTCCCTATACAAAATTTTTTCCCTTTGCTTTTTTATAGGACAGTAGATACGGGAACGAAGACAGATTGAGGAAGAAAAATGATGATGGGAAGGACATCTAAGTTCTTTTCAAAGTGGAAGACAAGGAAGAGGTACCCAAAACAAGTCAAAGGGCAAGCATATGTCCTTGATTTGGGGGGGGGGGACAGTCTCAGCTCTTAATGTTCCCCCATATTGTCTTGATTTGAGGTTTTGAACTGATGGAACAGGCCTCTCTCCTTCTCAGAGCCCCGTCTTTGCAATTGCAAGAAGGACCATAGAAGAGAGAAGGCAGGAACTACTGAGTTTGAGAGGGAAAGGGAAGAAGGGGACTAAGGAAACTGAGGGCCTGGGAAAGATCACAGCCTTACAGAGTGCAGGGACAAAGCCACAACTTCTAGTTCTTGGGTTTTGATTCAGACATTAAAGCCAAAAGAGACTTCAGGTCTTTTAAGTCAGAACATTGCAGATACAATGATAATCAATCAACACCCTAAAGCTTTCCGGGGACTGATTTCAAACCTCCATTGGAAAGCAGACTCCCTTGTCGCCCGCAGCCAGCTCCGCCCGTGCTTCCAGAAGCTGGACTACAACACTCTACCGCCACGTGTAAGGGAGACTCCAACCCAGACTTGAAGGATGCTAAATCTCTCCTGGTCCATGGAATGTAATTACCATTAAGGTTGAAAAACGAGGGCGATGAACAGTAGTGGCAGGTTTTTTCAAGTTTACATAAACACTGGCTGCAGGGAGATGGCTGGAACATTGGAATCAAAGCATCCTTGTCACATCAGTGCTTTAAATCTCTAAGCAACTTGAAGATCATCTGGCCTCTGTGAACATAGCAGCTGATAAAAGGCCCCTCTAAGCTCACTTCTTATCTGCTCCACAAGCACAGACTGCCCTAAAGCAGCATCCTGGGGAACCGAGCCACCCAATGGTGCCTGGGAAGTGCCTTCAAGCCACAAGAGAGGGGCAGGCTTCTGGTGCAGTTCTGGTAGGTGTACTGGGCTCAGGAAGGCTTCCAGACTGTGGAGTTGTCACAGAGTAAATCACTCTTCCATCCCCTCGTAAGCCACATTTATTACATCTGGTCAAATGAACTCCTACCAAAAAAGCTACCGACAAGAAGCAAGAGGGCAACAGCCTGCTTGAGGAGAGTGAGGAGACAGAGGAGGAATCTGTGTCCATTGTCTTAAAGATCAGGAAATCTGTGACGTGAACAAAATCAAAAACTGGGCCCAAGAGGTTTTCCCTAGGTCTTGTCCACCAGGGAATTCTCTGAAGTCCTTTCATTTTTGAACAGTAAATATCGTTGTGATCACAGCATCCTCTGTGGCCTTGTTTGGTGGCTAAGCTCTCCGATACTACTTACAAGTACGATGTTAAATCATGACGATAAACATGAAAGGGGAGGAGGAGTTTCTTAGCCTCAAGTCAGCAAGCAACCAGTGACCAGTAGCCATGGAGATAGTTCAACTGAGTGATTTCAGCCAGCTAATCCAATTTTCCCTCAATTAAAGGCCATTTCAGAAAAAACAACCAATATAAATTGCATAGTATAGTGCCAAACATGTCATAGTCCATCAATAAACGTTGGTTCCCATTTAACACCTGCCCTGTGTTTCTTCACTGTGCATGGTTCATGAATCATCTATGCTGAAAGGAAGGTACGACATATAGAAAAGCTGGGTCAAGATTCAAGGTTTTACTCCAGCTATCAAGGTCTCTATTATTAGATCAGTTACTCAAATTAACCTTGAGAAAATTTCTAAAAATGAGAAAAAGTAAAAATCAGATGTAATTTCTTCACAATGGTGTGGTGTCTATTATTCCTAATAAAGGAATCTGAAAAGTTTCTGACAACACTAGTAAAACAGAGTATAGATGGCATTAGATTTGTCCATGAATCTAAGATTACAACTTGACCGATTTTATCTTTGTGCTGTGAGATGCATCCTTGACTTTGAGATATTATATCTGGGATCATGTAAGAAGCCTCACTTTGGCCATCTTCTTACCTTCTTTAAGAACTACACCAAAGCCATACCAATTGTGAGGACTGCAAACACTCAAGCAAAGCAACCAATCACCTACTAAGTTAATCAAAAAGCAACGATCATAAAAACAACTTTGAACTGATTCATCTAGTCAAAGCGGACAAGCATTGGGGTGCCTGGGTGGCTCAGGGGGTTGAACAGCCAACTTCAGCTCAGATCATGATCTCAGGTTTGTGAGTAGTTCCAGATTGACTCCTGAGTTCCAGCCCCACATGGAGCTTGCTGCTGTCAGCACAGAACTCACTTCTTCGCAGAGCCCGCTTTGGATCCTCTGCCTCCCCCCGCCTTGCCCCCACTCGCTCACACATGCGTGCATACTCTCCATCAAAAGTAAATAAACATTAAAAAAGCAGACCAACATTGATTCACTTGTTCATTTACTGATTTATTGATTTAATATGTTCTAGGAACTATTTTAGCTTTTGGACACAGAGATAAATAAGACAAAACCTCTAACCCACTGTCCCCCACAACCACACACAAACACACACATACATACATACATAGGATTCTATAGTCAAAAGGGGATACAGTCCTATAAAAAATGACTCACAATACCAATCCGATAAATAGCAGAGATCTGCCCAAAGTGCTCCAAGATCACAGGAAGGATTGTCAACACATCCAATCAGGGACAACTTTACCAAAGAGGTGAGCTTTCTGCCGGTCCTTAAAGCAATCAATCTGGTTTGCATGTCTAAACACACACTCAGTTAGCCAACCAAACTGACCCCCACCTGCTGTCCAGTAGGAAGCTCATCTCTTAATGTCATGAGAATACTATGGCAAAATGAGAGGAAGAAAATGAGAGGAAAGGAAATCAGAGAAAATGTATTGTTTTAAAAGTATCTTCTAAGGTGCCCGCTGACTGTATCTTCCTTGCAAATACATATACATCAAAAAGAAAAAAACTTATTGATGAATAGAGGAAAGGATAGATATGAGATAAAGCAAACAGAGTTCAATGTAATTATCAGCATTAAGTGAGTAGATGGGTGTTTGCTGTACAATTCTTTCAACCTCTCTCTGGGTTCAAAATTGTCATATTTTAATGCTAGGGAAAAGTCAGCTGGTGTAAATATTCCTGAAGAGTATGCGCAGTTTTAGATATTATTTATCTTAGTTGTCTAATGCCATGTTTAGTAGTCCATGAAAAAAATTTTTAAGGGCTTTATTCTACTTCTTTCTCTAGGAATACCATCAAGAGTAGATTAGCAATTTCATTTAGAAACTAAGAGATAATTTCAGTTAGAATCTACATACCAGTGACAGTTTCCATTTGATTAGCCTGTAGAACCTTAACTGTGAATCAAAAGCAGGTGGATATTTCTATTTCAATATGGCAAGTTAAGCACACACATTTATCTCTTCCTTTTGCCAAAATCTGTTTTAAGTGACACAAAGTATATAACTTAAAAATAAGTTTATAACAACCTAGAAAACAGGGGAGGATATCACCAGTAGACTGTATATTTTGGAAAATTTCTAGAAGTTAAAAACCTGCTAAGATCTGGGGCATCTGGGTGGCTCAATCAGTTAAGTATCTGACTCTTGATTTTGGCTCAGGTCATGATCTCACGAATCGTGAGATTGAGCCCCACATCAGTCTCTGCACTGACAACACGGAGCCTGCTTGGCATTCTGTTTCTCCTCCTCTGTCTCTGCCCGTTCCCCACTGATGCCCTCTCTAAATAAATAAAAAAATAAACTTAAAAAAATACTAAAAACAAAACTAATAAGAATCAAATGATAGTGAATCCAGAGTAGAACAAACCATAACACAAAACAGGGTTGGGGGTGGGGAGAGAAGGCTGCTGCAGAATAGAAAGCTGTCCTTTCTCCAATTAGCTCTTTGATCTTCAAACTCAGAGAATATAAATGCAGAACCAGAGGAGACCCTGGCCACGGGACAATTCGCAGGACAATTAAGTAAGGGATTGCTTGCTGAGCCCCTGGGTCTGTCGTCCCCATCCACCCCTGCATATGAACATTGAGGCTGGTTATAGTGCTTGCCTCCAGTAGGCATTTATGTCCCATAACACAGAACAATAAACAAATGAAAAATATGACCCAAAAGACTTGGGGGATATATTTAGAAGGGTCCACTTAGTAGAAAAGAAAGAGAAAACAGACTGGAGAAGAGAGAAACAATAAGAGAAATAACAGAGGATAATTTGATTGACCTGAACAAAGATCTGGGACCTCACTATTGACCACTGAGCAAAAATAATTAATAAAGATGGTTATCTAGACATTCTAGAAAATCTGTTAACTCATTCTAAAATGAAAGGAATGAATTGCTTGCAAAGAAACTGGTTTCCGAGCAATGTCCAACTTTCAACACAGAATGCTAGAAGACAATGACATTATCACGAATGTATAAGGTAAAACAAAACAAACGTACTTTCATTTTTCAAAAAAATTATGCAAGGAAATTCTTCAGCAAGACAAAAGTAAAATAAACAAAGAGGAAGGCTTGAAATAAAAAGCTTGGCGATAAGTAAAAACAATTTAAATTACAAGGCTAAAGGATTATATTATCGTTATGATCTTGATGCAATTGTTTTAAAATACTGAGGCAAAACATGAAACAAAAGGGAGCAGTCTTGAATTAACTGAGATATAATTTCAACTAAACAGAAATTCATGGTGGCAGATAAGGAAAGTAAAATAATAATATTTGTATAGAAAACATATGTGTATTTATTTATGCATCAATAAATGTAAAAGTGTAATATTTATTAATAACTTTTCCAGGGGTATGAATAGACATTCACCTTTACTTCCATGCTAATGGAATTTTAGACTTCCATGCTAATGGAATTTTTATAGCAATTTTGTGTTCCTTTTATACTTTAGGAAAAGTAATAAATACATTTCTAAAGATGTTCATTAAAAATTTAAGAACAGTCACCTGAGTAACGGAATAATGCTCACCAAAGAAGATATACAGATGACAAATAAGCATATGAAAAGATGTCATTAGGAAAATGCAAATTAAAACAAGAATGGCATATCGCCACACACCTATTTAAATGGCCAAAAGTCAAAACACTGACATAACCAAAGGTTGGCAAGGATGTGGAACGTTGGGAACTCCCACTGCTGATGGGAATGCAAAGTGGTACAGTCACTTTGGAAAACAGTTTGGCAGTCTCTTACAAAACTAGATATACTTCTACTATATGCTACAGCAGTCATGCTCCCTGACATTTACCCAAATGAGGTGAAAAACTGTATTCACACAAAAACCCACACATAGATGTTTATAGCAGCTTTATTCATCATTGCCAAAAACTTAGAAGAGCCCAATATGTCTTTCAGTAGGTGAATGGATAAACTGTGGTACATCCAGACAACAGATTATTATTCAGTGCTAGAAAGAAGTGAGCTATTAAGTCATGAAAAGACATTGAGGAAGTTTAAATGTATATTACTAAGTAAAAGAAGTCAAACTGAAAAGGCTACATACTGTAGGATTCTAATTACATAACATTCTGGAAAAGGTAAAATTATGGAGACAGAGAAAAAGACCAGTGTTTGCCAAGGAAGAAGAAAACAAAACTGAAATTATAAACTACTTCAATAAATGATAATGAAATAAATGAATGGTAATGAATACAGTTTGATATCTTTAAAATGTGACCAAAGAGTGCTCAGAGAAAACTTAACAGTCTGAAAGTAAATAAACCAAACAATCAATGAATGAGGCTAAAAAAACTAAATAAGGAAGAGATTAATATTAAGAACATAAGTTAATAAATTATAAAACAAACTACCAGAGAATAGATCATTATAAAATCAAAGGCTATTATTTTAAAGGTCGATTAGAGAGTTAAAGTTCTCAGAGAAAGACATACTAAATGATTTCACTTAACTATAGAATCTAAAAAACCCCAAACTTACAGATACTGAAAACAGATTTATGGTCGCCATAGATGGGGGGTGGGGGTGCGGGGTGGGGTATGTGAAATAGGTGAAGGTAGTCAAAAAGTACGGATTTACAGTTGTAAAATAAATAAGTCCTGGGGTGTAATGTGTAGCATGGTGATTATTATAATATTACTCTATTCTGTGTTTAAAAGTTGCTAAGAGAATAAATCTTAAAAGTCTTCATCACAACAAAACAAATGTGATTATGTACAATGAAGGAGGTCAACTGAACTTGTAGTAATCATTTAACAATATATGCATATATCAAATCATTATGTTACACATCTAAAACTAATAAAATGTTATGTCAATTATATCTGAATTTTTAAAAGGTAATTTAAAAAGTTAAAATTCTGGTATGTCTGATCAGTAAGGAGAAAGAAAGAGAATATGATAGAAAGGTAGTTACATTTATTAGTAAATACTATATACAAATCTACAAAAATATAAATTACTAAAATTGTTGTAATTTTTGGAGATTGGAGAGGCCCTAGATAATGCACGAATATAAGAACAACTAAAAAGTGTATTGATTTGGGACAGGGGAGAGACCAAAGTGTTTTTTTAAACAGGAGTTACAATTGCCCACCTACAATATACAAAGACCAATAAAAAAGTTATTATAATTAAAACAAAATTTTAAGTAGGTGTCTGGATATAAGAAAAAAGTGGAAAAATTAGAGCTTTCCTATACACTAAAAGTGTAATATTAAAAAATGTTGTTTCAATGCCAGAATCACACAAAAATATAAAGACCAATATCTCCCGTGAACATGTTGCGAAAATTGTCAAGAGAAGGTTAACAAATCAAATTTAGTAATACAAAAACAGGATATACAGCATGACCAAGTGGCATTCTTCCCGAGAATAGCAAGTCTGGGAAAACCAACTTTTGAAACCAATCAGTGTGATTCATTATATTAACAGATTAAATAAGAAAAACCATATTATCATATCGATAGAGGCCAAAAAAAGCATTGGACAGAATTCAACATTCATTTATAATAAAAACTCTCAGCAAACTGGAAATAGAAAAGAATTTCCTCAACTTGGAAAAGAGAGTCTACAAAAACCCTGCAACTAACAGTATACTTAGTGATGAAAAACTGAGTGCTTTCTCCCAAAAATATGAAACAAAGCAGAATATCAGCTTACACCATTCTTATTCAACAGAATACTGGAAGGCTCAGCCAACTTCATATGGCAAGAAAAGGAAATAAAAGACATACAGTTTGGAAGGGAAGAAAGAAAACTTTCCCTATCTCGTAATATGATTTCTTATGTTGAAAATCCCCAGGATTCTCTGAAAAAAACAAAAATACTAGAACTAACTGAGTTTAGCAAGGTTGCAGAATACAAGATCAAAAATCAAAAACCAATCATATTTCTGTAGCAGTGACTGTATAAAAACTAAAATTAAAGACACAATGCCTTGTACAATCACTCCAAAAAGGAAATACTTACAAATAAATCTCTTTTAAAAAAGGTACAGGATATATATGCTGAAAATTACAAAAAAGTTGATGAAAGAAATGAAGATCTAAATAGATATACCATTTTCATGGATTAAAAGACTTAATACAGTGAAGATATCATTTCTCCCCAAATTGATTCATAGGTTTAACGCAATTCCTACCAAAAATCCCAGCAAAATTTCTGTAGCTATAGACAAGCTTATTCTAAAATTTATATGAAAATACAAAGGAACTAAAATAGCTAAAACAATTTTGAAAAAGAAGAAAAAAATAGTAGAAATTCCACTTCATAGACTTACGACATAGCTACAGTAACCAATAATGTCTCCTTATTGAGGTTATTTTGAGGATAAAGATTACATATACATATAAAGATTACATATGTTAAGAATTTAGATACCTTGCACGTGGTAAGTGCTTAACATATGTGAGCTATTACTTAAACATTTTACATATCAGAAAGTGACATTTAAGTAAAATAAAATGGCCACAGTCATACAGATAATAAGTGTTGGAGCAAGAATCTGAACAAAACCCCACCAATTCTAAGTCCCAGGTGATTTACCACCGTACTATAAACATCATCAAAAAGAAACTACATTTCCACAAGCCACTCCAACCTTCCCACTTGAATCTTATTTGTCTATGGATGGTAACGCTCTGAGATCTCTTCAGAATATCCCAACTTACAATTAATAGAATCATCTGTGGCCCTAATTGGTCTTGCCTCTTCAGGTCACTTTTTTTATATTAGTTTTTTCCTTGCTAGGAAGTCAAGCCAGTGGTAATCCTTGACTCCTTCAGTAATGGGACTCTGATAGATATTTAAGGACCCAAAAGTCCCATTCTGTAAAACATAAAATGCCTTGTCCCCTTCCTATAAATGATTCAACACAAGTATTATCCCAACAAGCCTACAATCAATAGGAACATCTTCATTTGTGTGTAAATGACACCCGTCTTCTCGGGCCAGTGCTTTCTCTCACTCCTGCACCTGCAGAGACTAAAAGAGATTAGTGGGTCTTCTCAATACATCCCATGAAATATTGATTGAAGGTCTAGTTGAAATAAGTGTATTAATGTAGACTTAAAGCACTCAAGTGAGTAAGAACACCCCGAGGGGAAACATTTCTACAGAGCAAGTGAGACAAGAATTGGATACTTTGGAAATGGTGAGAATGTTCCTGGGGATACAGATCCTTTTTGCAATGTCACACAGCAAAGTAGGACTTTTATCAAATGATCCCAGTGATAAAAGCCTAGCCCTTGGAGAAGAGCTAAGATGGGAGAGGGGAGCGGAAGTTAAAAATGAAACAAACAAGCAAGCAATGACATTATAAATTATTTCTCATCAAATTCACTTAAAATCATGAAACTCTTTTCCTCTCTTTTTATTTAATCTCCTTCCCATTCCCCATCCCCATACAAATAGAAACGAGTCATAAATGCCTCCAATTCACTGCCTATGTTTCATTTCTTTGAGGAAAATCATCTCAGACTTAACTTTTTCCTGTTTGGGGGTACACATAATTTCTTTTTTAGAATCCAGGGAGACCATTCATATGTCTCTCACTTAGAAATTATAGATTCAGTGGATGTAAGAGCTGAAAGAGGTCTTCTAGAACTTTCAATCCTTTACATTTTCAAACGAGGAAACCAAGATCTATATAGGTACAAAACACTTATGTAGAGACTCACAGTTTGGTAGCAGCGGAATCATGCCATCAGATTTTCCAATCTGGGACAAAGGTGGGGGGCGGGGAAATGTCACCCTTTAGAAGGAAAATCTCCTGAGATAAACACCAAAAGTAGAAATACTCCACACCCACATCACGGCTCCAACTCTGCACGGAAGGTTGAGAATCTGCACATGGCCACTTTGCTCCCAGTCACCAGGGATCAGAGAAGGAACGGAACACCCCTCAGGGCATCCTGGATGTCAGTACAATCAGCCTTGGCATTCGTCCTGTGTAAGGAGCCAGGGCGGATGGGGCTGAACTGGCTGGCCAGGCAGGTTGCCCCTGCCTCCCACCGCATGGCATGTGCTCGGCCAGATAACAGGACTCTGAAAAACAAAAAGGAACGCCTCAGAGGGCCCTTTCTTATGCCTTGTTTAGGTATCATCCAGAGACACAGAAAGGAATTTCTCAGCCAGTGATTACAAACAAGTCTTACTGTCTACAACCCCAATGCCAAGCTGCTAAATTGGGTCTAAAATTTTTTTTTAACAAATTTAGCCATATTACTCTATTCTAATACCTCTCACTACATAAATAGATGAAGTACTCCAATTAATAGATGAAGATTATCAGACTGGGTTTAAGAAAAAACCTAGATATGGCCTACAAGATGAACACATAAAATATATGAAACAAAGAAGGTAGAAGGTAAAAAATAATTATATATACCATAAATAATATTTTTATTTTAGTCTGTAAAAGCAACAACCAAATGAAAGCTGGTATGGCCATATTATTACTAAACCAGGTAGACTCCAGATCAAAAAAGTTACTGCAGATTAAAAAAAAAAAACACTATATAATGATAAAGGTTTGGTTTACCAACATATATTTGGCCTCCAAAAATCTACTCATTCAGTCTACTACAATGGCTAGAAGTGGCTACCATTCTGTCCACCTCCCCATAAACTTTAAAGTAAGATGACCTGGGGCTCATTTGTGTATTTATGGAGACAAGCCTTCCATACAGCTTAATATGACTTCAATGTTCAGTCAACAGGCCAGAGAATCAAGTGGAAAATTCCCCATCTACAGCCTTCTTAGTCATTTTCTAAGCTAATGATAAGAATAAAAGAAATCACTAAAAGCAGATGAGACCATTTTCCCCAAGCAGACTGAGTCATTTCCTTTGACTCCTGAGAAGTTTCCAGAAGGGTCTAAGCATTGCTATGTCTTTAAGAAAAACAAACAAACAAACAAACAAACAAACAAACAAAAACCACAGCTCATTGCACTTTGGACAATACCTCCACCATCCACTAGCTGTATCTAAAAGAAGAAAAATATGAGAGAAACTGAGAACTCTTAAGTGTGACCACACCACACCTGTCACTTCTGCTTTGCAAAAGTTAAACTTCTCTTCTCCTGAAAGGTATTCAATAAGAAAAGCATTTCTTGTGGTCTGGAGATGATTTCTGCCTAAACAATGATATGTAACTGAGAGTACAGACAGGATGTTAGAAATTCTGTTTTCAGCTTCATCACCACCAAAGTACATCAGCAGTGTATCAGGATAACTTCACCAGCTTCTGTAACAAACTCCCAAAATGTTAGTAGTCTAATGCTATAGTTCTGACCCATGTCATGGTCCAATCAGGTGTCCAGCCTTCAACGTAATATTTTAGGGATGCCAATTCTTTTCATCGTTGTGCTTCCATTTTTTAGGATTTCCTGGGTCTCTCACTGGAGCCTTTGCGTTCACCTGATGAGTGAGAGAAGGGGACGGTGCCCGGCTTAGAATGGCGTACATCACTTGTGTCCACATCTCACGGATAGCAACATAACTCTCTAATCTACAATCAAAGTAATGAGACAGATGAGCACCTAGGCAGTCTGCTTTAGTTAGGAAGCGCATCGTTCAAACACTCTGGCACTCACTTTATAATGATACATAAAATGAGGTAGTGGAACAATAGAATCTCTAAGTTCACACCTGGTTCTGGCGTTCTGTAATTCTCAAATAGGAGAATATCTCTAGCTGGGGTTCATAGACATGGTCTGCACGTAAGAGAAGGTGTTTTACCACTCTGCTATTACCTGAGACTTTCCTTCCACTTCTTGATATGACATTTGTCTTTAGCACTTTCAGTAATGTCCAAAAACGTAAGGGAATGCATGTGATAAGGCTGACTGAGCTATCAACAGCAAATCAGGGGCCCGTCTGGCCCTAAGGTTCTATAATCCACTGTTTCATGCTCCTCATTTAGCAAAAAAGTTGTCCAAGAATCTCTGGGACTGGAAAAGTGTGGCTTCAGTAGCAGTTCTTTTACACACGCTGAGCTACATGGTTATTGCTACGGTCGTAAGATAGATTAAGAGGCTAATGATGTTAGTGGCCTTAATTTGCGTGTGTTTTTCTCAAGATCTCCAAAGTCTGATTTTTCTCTCTGGTTGGGAAACATTGCTGACAAGGGCATAAATTAATAATCTGTCCTTGATGTGTATCTGACTATTGCTGTCAAGATTTGAATAAGCACTGAAGTCAATAATGAATTTGAAACAACTCGTTAAATAAATCAGCCCAATGTCATTTCCTTTGGTTTCTTGTTTTCTTTATTTTGTTTTACATTATCGAGATGAGATACAGACTTTCAGTACTGATGATGTTTTCCAGTTTACTTTATCATAACAATTAGTTCAGCTCTGTTGCTTAAATATTCTAAAAGTCAATTTGAGAAAAGATTTACATAAGATACCATATTTTCAACTAAGATCTTCTGACAAGAAACAGGTAAGTATATTTATTAATAGAGATCAGATGTGATATTTTCACAGCGAAAACTGTAACTATCAGAAAAAGAATTTTACATATTGATATTTTATTAAGTGGGGTTATTAAAGGATAATTTGCAAAAATAACCGCTAATATCTTTTTTAAATACTGCTTTCATTGTCTTATTTTACAATTTGACCTTAAATAAACAACTCTTTCTATAATATTTGTTTTTTCTTCAACTAATGTATATAAACTGAGATTTATATGACCAAATTTTCTTTAGAATACCCTCTCTGCAGATTTGCCATGTTTCTGTCAAATTCTATGCATGCATTACTGAATTTCTAAGAGATTAACGGTTGCCTGATACCACCTTGAAAACAGAGCTGGGCAATTTGATTATGTAAGGGAACTAAAGCATGCTGATAGAATTTGGTAAAGTTTTCAGTAGCACAAATCTATTTTAAATGTTTTTGTTATATATGCATCTAATTATAGTCAGCTATAAATCAGTAATTATATTCAGCTGAAGTTCTCAAATCGAGCAATGCATCATACTATATCATGACCAAGTTACCACTCCCATAAGAATCTAAGAGTAATTTTATCAAAAAAACAAAATTTATTAAATTAATAATTCAGAGACTAAAAGATCATGATTCTCCTCATAGAAGCCGAAAAGGATCTTGTTAAGAGTCAATAGCACTTTCTACTAAAAAATCTTCGAAAACTATAAATAAAAAGAAGATATTTCCTTAATCAACAGTCAACCTCGAATGGTTAAACATTATAGTGTTTGCATTACAGTCAAAAGCAAGTCAAGGATTCCCACTACCACTACTATTGTTCAACATTGTACGGTGACTTTTTGCTAAAGAAATAGGACAAGAAAAATAATAGAACCGAGTTTAAATATTGGAAATGAAGAGAAGACTATCAAGCAGGAGAACCTCGATCCAGGTAGTGCCACCAGTTAAGGCCACCTTTCCACTTCTCCCTGGATTAGTGCTGCCTCCCTGGATCAGTGGTTTGTTTAAGTCATAGATCTAACCACTCGTCTCTGAAGATTTTGTATTTCAGATTTTAACATTTCGTTTGCTTGTTTATTTTTTACGTCACTAAGTATTGGAGTTGGAAAGTCAAGAGATGAGGAGGTTGGGCCTGTGCTGCCCAAAGTGGATCCTTTGGAGTACTAGCAGTAATGAGTGTGATGCGGAATTGGAGTTTTGTAGCTAAAGAAGATGGGTAAATTGTATATAAAACAGGACTTATTTTTCCTGCAAGACTCCTCAGAACTTCCATGTGCAGCTCTGTGTTATGAATATCCAGGAAGGCGTACAGCACAGAGTGTTCCCCAAAGTACCTCCTTGCCTTTTTCCTGAGAAGTGTCTCAGGGGATCAGGGTTCCATGAAACAGATGTCAATAGTCTTCCAGGCTTATCCCCTCATTTCACAGAGGAGAAATCTGATGCCCAGAAGAGAAAGTGACTTGGCGAAGGAGATCTAGGGCCTCCACAGCCAGGCAGGAACTAGAAGCCATGTTTCCTCCCTGCCCTCTCCTAACTTCTGCCTCTCTGCTCCTGTAACTGCTTTCTCTCCACTCCCTGCCCTGTATGGTTAGATGCTATGTTAGTTTTCTAGAGCTACTATAATAAAATGCCCCAGGCTGGTGGTTTCAACAGCAGACATTTGTTTTCTCACAGTTCTGAGGCTAGACGTCTGAGATCAAGGTATCAGCAAGTTTGGTCTCTCCTGAGGCCTCTCTCCTTGGCTTGCCCATGAGCATCATCTCACTGTGCCCTTACATGGTTTTTCCTCTCTGTGTCCACATATCTGTGGCCACTCTCCTCTTTTTGTAAGAACACCAGTAATATTGGATTAGGACCCAACTATTTGACCCTCTTATACCTTAACTATCTCTTTAAAGGCTCTATCTCTAGATGCAGTCACCTCTGAGTACTGAGTTAGGACCTCGACATATGAACTTGGGGAGGACACAGCCATAACAGCCATAACAGATGCCATTTTCTATGTAGTGTCCAGTCTTCTCAGTCAGAGTTGCATCTCACTGGGTATGGTAGACAAATATGACGTGCGTCTCCCCTCCTCATCTGTGGACAATTTGAAACAACAATTGTGTTTGTATTACTATCAAAGAGTACAGCTCCTAGAATACTCTAGATGCTTAGTGAATATTGTTGAGTACATGAATTACGAGGTCGGAGGACCCAACTCCAAGCCTGTGCTCTACCACTTACCAGAAGTACAATTGCTGAGACAAATGGAGATAATAAGCACCTCCCGTGGTTTTGGTGAGAATTCAATGAAATCTGTCCCTGGCAAAGTGCCTAGCATATGAAAAGAGCTCCATAATGTTAATTGGATCTGAGGTTGTATCTTCTACCCAGATATCTATAAAAAACTAATTAATGACAGTGGTTGCAAATGCTTAGTGATTAAATTGCTTTATAAAAACAATAATGAGGCATGCTAATCTAGGCCACATAGATAGATAAAGACTTTGCCATCAACAACAATATTCCACAAATTTTGAAGCCAATTTCAAATCTAGGTAATTAAAGGCTTTTAGCCAAGGACTCTGTTTCCTCCTGGCATGGCATGGAGGACACCATGTGACACGGTGTCTTGGGCAAAGTAATGAACAAAAAGATGGCCTCCGGGAGTGGAATGGTGGGTCTGTTGCCTTTTTGTCAGGGCATTCTAGGTATAGGAGGTACAGTTGGCCAAAAACATTTTAAAACTTTGGTGTTACTCAAGGAAAAGATTCTGTTCTAGTTTTAGTCAGAGACATTTTTTTAGGGTAAAGATAGGTCAAGCTCAGGCCATAACAAAAATCTCCAGAGACAGAAATTTATTTCCCCCGTGTATGAGTTAGTAATTGTCCCAGTAACGCTGCAGAACTGACCAATGCCGCTCAGACCTCCTGCTGTGGGGAGCAGACCTGATTAATGGCTCCAGCTGCTGAACTTCGGATCTACCCCCAAGTCAGTGAGGCCACATTTCCAATGCTGAGCACAGTGGGGGCACTAATGCAGGTCCACTCCTTTCAGAGTAGACTCAAGGACTCCCCATCAGGCTGGGCAGAACTTCCAGAGCCCTCTGCTGCAGCTTGGGACCCTACCCACTCACTCCTTCCTTTTCTCTGTTAAACAGAAGTCAGTCCTGAGTCTCAGGCTGAAGGATCTCCCTGCCTTCTCTGTCTCTTTCCTCTTTATCATATAGCATTTCACCCAACAAATCTCCTGTACATCTATTTCCATCTTGGCATCTGCTTCTCAGAGGATGTGAAGTCACACACATCCCGAAGTTTAATCACTTGAAACAATAAGCATTTCTTTTTTGCTCATAAGTCCACAGGTTGGTTGAGTGGTATTGCTGGCCTGAGTCATGCTAGGTTGATCTCGGCTGGGCTTGCTCATGCATCATGGTCAGGCGGTGAGTCAGATGGGCCTGAAACAGTCTAGGATGGCTTTGACTGGGATGCTTTAGCCTTGTTTCACGTGACCTCTCACCCCTACTCTTGTGCACATGGCAGTCTCTCAAAAGACAGGGTGTAAGTGCTCGGGCCTCTTAAGATCTGGGGTTGGAACTAACATCAACTTATTTCTGCTGCATTCAGTTGGTCAACATGAGTCCAATCCAGATTTAAGATGGAAAAACAGACTCCACCTCTTGACAGAAGGAACATTCTAAAGGGCATGGCCGTAGGGAGGGGTAAAGAATTGCAACCGTTCTTACAATCAATCTCTCACACCCCATTTACCAGCATTATCCCCAAACACATGGCCATATCTGGGCCAATAACTGCCTTGGCCTTTGGAGAACTATCGGAGCAGACTTGGCCAATAAGTATCCCTGGTCTCTTCACCTGGGCTTAGCTTCCCATCACAGGGTCTGGCACTATCCTGGGCAAACTTCCCAGCTGGAGTGAGCCATGTTAATCGATAAATGCAGCCTTTGGAAGGAGCTCCTAGTGGTCCAGTCTTCCTAGTGGGGAACTCGAAAAGGTTTACTCTAAGTGAAACAAGGAGTCTCTTTCCCGTCTGTTCCCTGTCACCCCGCATCAGTTTCAGGTCAGGAATGCTAAAAGAAAACAGGGCGCATAAGCATTTGAACTCAACCTTCCTTTCCTGAGGAGCAAACTGTCAATTAGGACCAGGACCTGCATCAAAAAAGAGCAACCCAGCATGAAGTCCGTCTAATTAGTCATATGAACGGAGAGCTTCCCCTCCGCTTCCTCTAGAACATACGCTTGTCAGATCTTATAAGGGAGGCTTTACTCCCTGACAGCCTATTGAAAGGGGGTTGGGTACAGGTAGCCTCACATTAATGCCATGAGTGCTCCTGTCCAGGCCACAAAACATTCTTCTGAAAATTACTTTTAGATTTTTTTTTTTTTTGGCCTCGTGAGCTGCAACTTAATTTGTGAAGTGAGGCTTTTAATTATGCCTCGGAGATCGACCTATAAGGAAAACCGAGCACACTGTCTCTGGTTCAAAACCCCGACCTTTTTAATACCTTGTCTCGTGTTAATGGGAAACTGAGCAAGATGAAGAATTCAGGGTGAAGGCTGGACATGGTCCGCTAATCCTGGGGACTGGGCTGTTTAGACTTCTGTACTTTATACTTTTTTTCCCCTTAAAAAGTTTGTGTGCCACTGAAGGTCACCAGGCCTGTCATCAGAAAAGATTAGAGAAGACATCCCCACTGCACCTTGATTCAGGCATTGCAGAAATGACTTTCCTACTTTTGAGGGTTTGCCCAGACTCAGACCTCGAGGAAGACAAGCCTGCCCGGGTATAGTATCTTGTTACTGCCTGGATTCGCACAGTGGGATGGCCTGGCCTTCCGCCGTGGGTCTGCGTTTCATTTCAAGCATCAGCTTTTTGGGCAAGTCACATCTCTGCATGTGGCTCCTGGCCCGAGCCCATTGTGACCACATGACTATTAATGTGACTTCAGTCATTTATTTTCTGTTTGAAGCTCATGCCCGTATATATAACACGATTCTTTCTACTGTGACCATTTGCATACAAGCATGCTTTTATTTTCTCTTTAAGCTGTTGGACAAAGATGCAGATGGCATGGCTCATAGATGGAGCATGAGAGGTAGAACCCTCTTTCCCATCTGAGAAAAAAAAATAATAACTCTTGTTTATCAATTCTAGCTGGCTTCGTTACTTAGCTGAGTTGTAAACTCCTACCCACCCTTCGAGACCTTCTCTAGGGAGCCTTCCCAGGAAGTGTTCCCACGACACTCACCCATGCCTCTGGTCGGGGTTACCTTGCTGTGGCCAGTCCCTTTCATGCCTAACTCATCTCTGTGTCCTGGAAGATAGAGCCTCTGTTGAGCCAGCTGTTCAGCCCAGACACATGGAGGCTCGCTATCCTTTGCCCCAGGAAGGAAGAGAGGGAAACCACTACATACAGATGAGACTTCATCATTGCTATGGCAGAACAGAAATCATATACCCTGAAGTTTTTCCATAGACCTGCCCAGTATTTGGTAAAAGGTAGGCCATGTGGACCTGCCCAAAGAAGATGAGTTACCCAACTCTGAAAGGATCTCATCAGAAGGTAGCCTGGCTGCTGATAACCCTCAGAACAGCTCCAGGGGCGTTGGGAGGCTCAGTCAGTTGAGTGTCTGACTCTTGATTCTGGCTCAGGTCATGATCCCAGGGTTGTGGGATCGAGTCCCATATCGGGCTCTGTGCTGACAGCAGAGAGCCTGCTTGGGATTCCCTCTCCCTCTCTCTCTCTGCCCCTCCCTGGCTCATTCTCTCTCTCTCTCTCTCTCTCTCTCTCTCAAAAATAAATAAAGAAACTTTAAAAAAAAAATGGAACTCCAGGGCACCAGCATGGCTTTCTACTTCCAACCCTGGTGCTTCAGCTGCTCTAGAAGAACTATCCACCTTGGGGAGGGAACTTCTCAAGACAGAGTTCGCACCTGCCGCTCCCGTTTCTTGGCCGCTCGGCCTCATTCTCAGTCCTGCAATCTGGCCTCAGCCTCACATACTTGCACAAACTATTCTCTCAAAGGTCACCAGTTACCAACCTAAAATCCAATGACCCTTTTCTTTGACGTATTTGCTGCCTCCAGACCCCCTTTACTGTCTTGAAATGTGTCTTTCCTCTGACAGCCCCTCCCTCTGAGGGAGCGGCTCTGTGGTTTCAGTTTTTATATCTTTGGGACTGCCTGCTGGGCAGTCATTTTCTTTAAAATATTTCTGTGTAGGATGTGTATGTGTGTGTGAGTTAATCTTAGTCTACACCCTAGACTAATCGGGACTCCATACTGCTGTGTGTGCATGTGTGACTGGCACTTTTAACATTGTTATTTAAATCTGCATTACGAGAAGTGTTATTTGGTACAAGAGCTGTTAAAAATCCTTTTAAATCAGTGAAAAGAGTGGTATACGTGATATGGGACTGGCTAGAGAGATTTTATGGGCTCTGCCCTTACAGAAAGAGGTACAGTTTGCTCTCTGGCTAACCCTCAGTTTACCACTGTGCTCGCCGCCCCCCACACACACCTAATGGATGACTTTGTTGCCTCATATGACCAAAAGATTGTTTGCTCCTGGCATCAGAACATCATTGCATCCATCACATGAAGAATCTTTCAGGCAGGGCACTTGTCAGAGGGCCAAAGGACGGAGCAGGACTACTACAAGCTTGCAGGAACAGGCTGTGTAGCTGTTTGATATAAGTGTTCATGAGTCTATCTGAGGTCTCACTTTCATATAGAAGATAGTGGGGAGGGGAGAAGCGAGCCCTTTATATACCATTAATTCTTAGAGGTTATTCCAAAGCATTAACAACTGTTACCACTACTCCTGTTCACATCACTTTGCTTCATTCCCACTCTGGCTCTGGGTCATTTGCACACAGATGTTCTGATAATCACAAACTCACAAACTCTGGAACCAAACTCACCACCATCTATTCCCTGACTTCAGGTCTCTATACATGTCATTCTTCAATCAAGGAGATATAAACGCTGCGAATCACCTGGGACTTCTACCTTTCCACCTTCCCTCTCCTTTCCAAAGCTCACCCACTCTCTGCAAAGACATCTTTGTAACCAGTGGTTATCAAGGCCTGTTGGCCCTTCTTTAGAAACTTCTCTCTCATCTATCGCTTGTGTGACCCCAAGGACCTCACATCTAGACCACTGACAGCTACTGTGTGTCCCATCCACTACGCCTGCTCTGTCTCTCCCTCTTTTCACCACCACTGGGTTGTCTTGAAGCCTGCAAGGTCCCCAACTCTCCTTCCCTACAGAATAAATCTCTATGTGAAAGATTCTCCCTCCTTGATTTGTCCTCAACCTGACTCTTTGACCTTGTAGTAGTGATGTGATTCTTCTCCTCTGGAATTTCTTTTCACCCATATAAATCCTACACACCCATCATTTCCAACTGGATCCCACGTAGGACCTCCCAGACGCCTCTGAACTCCTGCAACTTAATCGCACTCTAATCTGATAGTCTAGGTGTTCAGTCATACATCCCCCAAAGGTAGGAGCCAAGTGCTGTCCTTCTTTGCATCCTCAGGTGCCAGCACGTTCATAATTTATTGATTATTTACCCAGAAAACATGCTGGTACTTGAGATTTGATTTTATATAATTCACGTAATTCCAGATTCATGTAATTCATATTCTTATAAATACAATTCTTCAAAAACTGGCACCGCACAACTCTGAATTATCTGGAGAGAATATCTTAAAGAGTAGTGATGTCCATCTTGAAGGCTGCTATCATTTTCCTCTCTTATTAATAAGTTACTGTGTTTCACCTGACAGAAAGAGATGGGATGGAGTCCTCTCATGGTGATAGGTGTCTTGTGACCCACCTGTCACCATGAACTCGAGCATTTGCAAGAGAACTTCCTTAGCGCTCATTAGCAGCATTGGTGGCATTGCACTGACTATGCCAAGAGGGCATTATCCCAGGGAGCGTTAAATAAAGGGAAAGGAAAAATCGTGATGTCAGCAACTCATTCCGAAGCACAGCTAGTCTGCTTCAGAATAAATACTATACATAGCCTCTATAAAACCAAAATGGACAATAATAAACTATTTTAGATAGGGAAAATATTACATGTGTAATAAATAGTATAATCCAAAATTATCTTGTTGAATGTTATTATAATAATTCTGGTCATTATAATTAATGGTTATCACTTATTGAGCATCAGTGGGATGTCAAGGTACTTTACATATGTTGTATAATTTTACTCGTTACCACAGTCTTGTGAGATGTGTTTTATTATCCTCATTGTATAGGTAAGACAACTGAAGCTCAGAGAAGTTAAGTAAATTAGTCACAAAGATTCTGTGACTAGCAAGAAATAGAACCAGGCTCAAACTCTATTGAATCTGACATCATAGTCTTTCAAATATGTTGAATGTGTTGTTCATCATTGCTAATTATTGCATTTTCTAAACTATAGTAGAAGGTATATTGAATGTGAGGGTGGTCTAGTTAGAGCCTTCATTGCCCTGTTGATTAACAAGGTTGATTCATACCAGCAAATTATACGATCACTCAACGGGAGCTTGTTTCACAAAATACCTTTCTTGACCACAAGACTCGATTTAATTACTTATTTGGCATGACCATCAGTATATCATTTATTTATCATGGCAATGATATTAAACAAAACTTACCAGTCTGTCTCAGATCATACAAAAATAATAGTTTACAAATCATACGAAAATAATAAGTCCTTTATTTAATAATTATACCTTTTTCAGTTTATTCATACTTACTGTTGGTTATAGGGAGACGGCTGGATCCATGTTGGTAGACTCGCTATATTAGCAAGACTTCTCTTTGGTTTTTTTAAATGCTTTTTTTGGAAATACAACATACATAGAGTAGAGTGCATGTACCGTATGTGTACAGCTCAATTAATTTTACATGATTACACCCCCATGTAACTGCTACTCAAATCAATACATAGACCACTTCTAGTACTTCAGAAGCATTTCTCATGTCGTTTCCCTACCAATTAGTACACCCCCTCTCCCATCTAAAGAACTCCTAGGCACATTAGACTACTATTGCCACAAGAACAAGAGGAGACTTTTGCCTAACTTTTCATCAAAAACTACAGATGCCAGAAGATAAGGGAATGACATCTTGAAAGTGATAAATGAAAAAACTAGTGAAAATAACTTTCAAAGATAACAATGAAACTGTCAGAGCCACAGAGACACTGACATGAACTGTGGCTACATTGAATGTGGGATCCCGGATAGGGTCCGGAACATAAAAAGGACATTAGATAAAAAGGAAATCTGGATAAGACTTCGGTTTATAATAATGTATCATTAGTAACGGTGATGATGTATCAATGTTTATTAATTATTTGTAACAATTGTACCATACTAATATAAGATGCTGACAATATGGGAGACTTTGTGTGGTGTATCTGGGAACTCTGTAGTGTCTGTGCAGTATTTCTGTAAGTCTAAAAACTGCTCTGACAACTGAAGTTAGGAAAATTAAATAAAGATGAAATAAAGACATTTCAGACACAAACAGAAAGCTAAGAAAATTTATTGTCGGCAGACCTGAGCTACAAAAAAATGCCAAAGCCAGTTCTTTAGACCAAAGGAAAATAATCTCAGATGAAAGCAGGGAGCTTCGGGGAAGAAGGAAAAGCACTGGTAAAGGTAAATGTATGGGTAAATTTTCAAAATATTAGTTGTTTAAAACCATACCAATAATGATGTCTTATGGAGGCTATGAAATGCATAAAATAAAATATATGATAATAATAGCATAAAAGGCTGGAAGGGGATAAATGGAGTGAGATAGTTATGAAGTTTTTGCATTGTTCAGGAAGACCCCGTAGCCACAAGAAATGGAGTACTGTGGCACACAGTGACATCAAGATTACTTCAGATATTACTGCATCTAGCCATTATGGTGTTAATAACTATAGCCGAGACTGTGGAATGGGCTGGATATTTCTAATAGCTCTGGAGAACTACCAAAAATAAAAGTATAAGCATGGGGATTTATCTCTCAATTCAAGGCATACTTAGAGAATCAGAGAGATTCTATAGCAGCCTTAAAAAATGTAATTTCTTATAGCCACAGGGCAAACATAGCTACTGATCAGATTTGAACCTGTACTGGGTAACTGAAAGTTGAATATACAGCATCAGTAAATCTCTTATATTAGGTTTAGGATCATATTTTCCCTGTTTGGGTTGTTTTACAAGGAGATGCCTTTTCTTTGCAAGACTGTTCCCCAATTGTCTCATTGCTTCCAGATTTAGAGATAAAGTCAGATCCCAGCATATCTCAGGAGGAGAACTATAAAGTCTATTCTGGAAATATATAGCCTGTATACCAAAACATCTTTAAGTTATTAGTAATTTATATTGGTAAGAACCTGGGAAGATTGTATGGGAGTGAATAATTGTTAGACGTTAGACCAATACCATATAGGCTACTTTATCAATAAAGATACACTTAGTCAACTTTCTGAATTTAATATGCTAGCTTACCTGGATGCAAATGGATCTAATATCTTGCTTGTTTAGATAGACGAGTTTATAGGCTGATGATCTATATCCAATGAGATCAAGATGCCAGAACTGGTCTAATAGAATGTGGAATAAGGTATCAAAAAGCTTAGGGAGATATAAATATTACAGGGAATTTATTATAGGTAACCTACCCTTGTGTACCCGGGGAGGTGTCAGGACACAGTCCATTATGAAATTTAAGAATGCTTGGGGGCCGGGGGAAGGACAGGCATCTTTAGGAAAGCTCTGTGGTGGCTGTCTCTACAGGCTGAAGATACTGTCACTAAAATGGGTGTGCTGTCTCAGCAGAAACAATGGGATTTCAGAGAAGCAGTAGCCAAGTGGCAGCATGACGGGTGCAACTGCAGTAAGGGGGAGCAGAGTTGAGCGGCAGTCAGAGTATTTAGATGCACAAGGATCTGCAGTGGTAGTTAACTGATCGTGGTGCTTCTAGGAGTGAAATAGTCTGCCCAGAAAAATATTACTTGATTTATAGTTTCAGAAAAATTGTAGTTTTAGGCACGTAGTTCTGACTTGTGTTGCCACACAAGAGACAAAGAAAAACCATTCACCCAGTTCACAAACCTAAGCCACTTGATAGACCCAGAGCCTTTGATCCGAGGGAAAGCACGTCCCATTCCCATTGCCTTAAGCAGGTACCATACACCTTCCTCCAAACTTTTCCCCAAGGGACCTACGACCATTTAATTAAGTGACAATACGCTAGGAAGAGAGAAAAAGTAATAATACCAAAACTTTTCAGAAGTTATTATACTCTGGCTTTCAGTTTATATTTCACTGTGATCCACTAGGCATAATAGGAGGTTTATGTAAGCCTAAGGTGGTAAATATAGCTTGGGTCCTGGTCAGTCTTAGAATAGGCCTAGAGAAGCTGCTTCCTCATCTGGGTGTTTATTTCCCAGTAATTGCATATTTGGGGGAAAAAAACACTAATACTAGAGAACGAGGAGAATATCTTCACTGGTTCCCTGACTTAAAGTAAGCGCTTATATGGTAGGAAGGGCCATGCAGAAGACCCTGGAACTATTCCTTTCTACCAAAATAGTAAACCAAAAGTAATACCACATATCTGGAGGGATTGCAAAGATTCATGCTATTGTATGAGACTTGAAAGAAGTAGAGGTGGTGATTCCGATCCTTCTCCATTTTAACTCACCGTTTTTGGACAGATAGAGAATGACTCTATTTACAGAATGAGAGGAATTATTGCTATATCAATTGTATTTCATGTCTGGAAGAATGTAAGAGTCCCTGGCAACTAATGATTGGACAAATTATTTTTCTTCTGTATCAATAAGCAAATCCAATCAGAAGCCGCAGCTGGTAGGAATAGCAGTATACCTTCACTGTCTTGCCTCGGGGTTATGTCAACTCTCTTGCTCTTTCACATAGTATTGTCTACTATATCCTGATCATTCGGGCATCCAGAGAACATCATGGCGGCCCACCGCATTGATAACATCATGTTGATTGCACATGGTGGGTAGTAAGAGCAGGTATCTTAGATGCCCTAGTAAGACACATGGATTCTAGCAGATAGAAGACCTATAAAAATTCATGAGCCTGCTGCTTGGTGAGAGACAAGTGGAACATTTTGGTGAAAATGAAAGATGAGTCGATTCATGTTGCTTGGTGATAGAATGCTTAGCGAGCCATTTTATATTTTGAAAGCAACAGCCTTCTCATTGGAATTTGCTGCTTCAAGTCTTTTACTAAGTTACCTGGAAGACTACTAGTTTTTAGAGGCCCTTTAATTTCTCCAAGTTGTGATACAAGCTGCTCAGCAACTCTCAGATCTTCTGACTTTGCAGATATAAAATTGCCTGAGGTGTCTATTGCAAATCGGGATGGTATATGGGCCCTATGGCAAGCCGTAATAACAAGATTCTACACAGCCTTCTAACTTTTGGAACACAGCCAGCCATATCTCATTTTGCTGATAATTCTTCCCCTTTGAGAACAGTCTCTGGCTTGTTACTGAGCCCTGGACACATAGCTGCAGGACACCAAGTGACTGTGCTACAGAGTCACCCACATAAACACCCACCCATAAACTCGGGTGTTATCTGATCCATCAAATCATAAATTAGGGTGGTCACAAAAATTACCCATCATCAAGTGAGAATGATGTGTATAAATCTGTGCCCATGCAGGTCTGGAAAGCTCAAGAAAATGCTTGAATATGTACTTGACTTAGACTATCCGGGACTTTCTTCCATGCAATACCACCTCTCTCTCAGTGCATTCCTATGGTCATATGAGGAGTTCCCTATGACCAGTTGTAGAAGGAAGGAAATACTTAGAACTATTTTACATATAAATCTATACACTAAGTTGAAAATTACAGCTGCCACACTAAAGTTCCATTCTAGGGCAGCTTTATATACAATAAAGAAGGAAAGTCTTAGAAGAAGTGTGAAAAGATCTTTAAGCAGTACATCTGGTTGTCCACCTTGCCTGGAAGGAGAGATCCCCTAAGATGTGGTGAATCTACTCTTATTCATAGGCAGTGTCTAAGTTTCCCAGTTGATGAAAGGCTTGGGAAAAAATGAGGCTGACTGCCAGAAAGCATGTGGAATAGGTAGGTGAATTGCCTAGAAGGGCAATAGAGCGTGAAGATAGTTGAGTCTCATGTGAATGCTCTTCCAAGGGCCTCCACGACAAGAAGACTCAATATTCAGGTGAATGAGAGTTGTCCTCCTGCCTCAGCTACCCCAGTGCTTGCTTGCTCAGTGGGCCCATGTGCAAAATGGCCATAGCAGTAGAGGGAGAGATTATTCGTGGGACTTACCTTCATCCAATCTGATCTGGATACTCCATGGAGTCACCTTGCCTCCTCACGTTGCTTCTGCCAACACCACCACCTGTGGAATTATAAAATGCTTAATTCGCCATTACATTTCTAACCAAGGAACTCACTTCTTAGTGAGAAAAATCTAGGAATGGAATCATTCTCATAGAAGTTACTGATCTTACAATATAATCAGCACTCAGAAGGATCTGGCCTGATAAAATGGCAGGATGGCTTACTGCAGATTCAGCTACAGCACTAGCTGGGAGATAAACACCCTCCAAGACTAAAGTACTGTATTTGTTTTTGTTGCTGCTGCAAAAAAATCACCACAAATTTAATGGCTTCAACAATGCAAATTTGTCATCTCATAGTTCTGTAAGTCAGAAGTCTGAGGGGCGCCTGGGTGGCTCAGTTGGTTGAGCGTCCGACTTCGGCTCAGGTCATGATCTCGCGGTCTGTAAGTTCGAGCCCCGCATTGGGCTCTGTGCTGACGGCTCAGAGCCTGGAGCCTGCTTTGGATTCTGTGTCTCCCTCTCTCTCTGCCCCTCCCCCACTCATGCTCTGTCTCTCCCTGTCTCAAAAATAAACATTAAAAAATAAAATTTAAAAAAATTTAAAAAAAAATTAAAAAAGAAGTCTGACATAGGTCTCACTGGTGTGTTATGCCTTTGGTAGGACAGCCTTTCTTTCTGTAGACTCTGGGTATGATCGATCCCCTTGCCTTTATCCAGCTTTTAGATGCCGTCTGCATTTCTTGGTTCACGGTTCCCTTCCTCCTTATTCAAAGCTATTAAAAGAGTCCTCATATATCATTACTCTGACCTTGCTTTTATCATCACACCTGCTCCTCTGATTCTCTTCCATATTCTCTTCTACTTTTAAGGATTCTTAGGATTACATTGGGCCCACCTGGATAATTTAGGATATTCTCCCTAATTTAAGATCAGTTTAGGAGCAACTTTAATTCCATCCATAATGTTAATTCTCCTTTGCTATGTAGGCTAACATATTCATAGATTCCAGGGATTAAGACATGGGCATCTTTGGGAGGAGGAACGGCATTATTCTATCTACCACAGATGCTATCCTGCAGGATGTAATACATACTCTGAACCACAACCAGTATATGGTGCTGTTTTCCAATCCTTCATAATGCAGAGGTCCAGATATAAAGAAATGGAAGTAGGAGTGGCCCCTTTACACTTAACGGCCCCCTTGAAGAATATTCACTTCCCAATTCCAAGACCTTGGTTATGATTATCAAGAAGCCTTGGTTCCCAAGGGATGAAGCTTCCACTAAGAGACACAATATTTCTACTGAATCTGCTTCCAAATCTGTGCTATTCAAGGCATTGAACCAACAGGAAGGGAAGGAGGTAGGATACTGGCTGAAGAGTCAGATTCTAATTACCAAGGAGAAGTTTGGGTTGCTGCTACATAATGAGGGCATGGAGAACTCTTTAGAACTCAAATTCACTGGGACACCTCTCATTTGTTCTATATTTGTTTAATCGAAGACTACAGCAATTGAATAAAGATAGTAACACTAAGACCTCAGAAACTTTAAGAGTGAAACTTCGGATCTTCCCACCAAATAAAAATCCCTGACTAGCTGAGATGGAAGCCGAGGACAAAGAGAACATGAAATGGTGGTAGAAGAGGAAATGATAAATATTAACATGACCTCCAGTTGCAGAAATGACATCCATAGTAACAATGCATGTTTCATTACTCTATATATTCACAATATTATAATAGACTTAATATAATACTAGGTAATGTATAGTTGTACAGACACACAGTGATTTCTTTTTCTTTTTCCCCCTCCATTCTTCTATTATTTGAGTAGGGAATTTGGTGGCTCTTTTTTTATAGATTACCAGACCGTAAGGAGCCATATCTTACCCTAAAGGGGATAATTGTATCACTTGGCAATTCCAGACTTTGAAATGGGTAGATATGGACTTTGACAAGACTGATGGAACTTTGAGTCTCCCCACCATAGGAGGGTGAGAGTCTTCACCTATATGAATGAGAGACACGTAGAGTTGATATTGTTTGGGCAATAAATATGGGTAGGAATGTGAGAACAGATACTGAGTAACAAAAAGCGAGGTCTGAGCTGTTTGACTGTTTGCTCTCAGATCCATTCCCCAGCCTTCCCCTGCTCTGTTTCACAAGGGGACGACTCTAGCAAATTATATTTCCAAGGGTTTATTTCTAAAAGGGTTCTGGTTAGGTTAGCCAATGGTGGTACTGGCAGATAAGTAAGGCCAGCTGAGGGGGCAGAGTCGAAACATTTATCCCAGTTTCTCTCCACCGAGGGTAGCAACTCCAGAAATAGCTGCTTCTTCTGTAGCCTTGTTGCTCTCATCGTTGTTCTAGTCCCTGGCACGTGACCTTGGTTTCTCCAGTCATAGGGGCAACAGCGGCTCCTCAATATTGCTCATTTGAGTTGCCTCTCCATTTTCTGTTGGGCTTTTCAGCTCTCTCGAGCCCCGTGACTGGATTCCCATCTTCAGTTCCCTCTACCGAGCCATCCAGCACGGGCTGTTTTCCTGAAAGAGCCTGACTAAACCGTGTTGCTTCTCAAAGGTTCCTCTTCTCCTTATGCGACACAGGTGCCTCAACTGTGTGTGCTATGATTTGTCAAGGGCAACATCAGCTCCAAAATACACTTCATTAGATTAAATTACCATAGAGGGACATTTTGCCTTTCAAATCCTTATCAAAGCTGAGCTGCTGAGACAGGGATGTGTGCCCAACAGGCTTTTTCTCGGTCAAGTTCTCTGAAGTTCAAAGAAGTCCTCACCGACATCTCTGCCTCTTTCTCTCCCTGTTAAAACCTGTATCAATTATCTGTTGCTGCATAACAAATTACCCCAAAACAGCTTTTTAAAATGACAAACATTTATTATTTCACACTGTGTCCCTAGGTGGGGAATTCGATAGTAGCTTGTCTGGATGTTAGAGGCTGGCTACCATAGAAGCTGTGATCAGTCATTCAGAAAGATTAGCTTCCTTCTCTTTTGAATACTTTGTACTTAATTTTTATTTCAGAAAGCTGAGGCTAGCCAGGGAAAGAAGAAAATGGAACATGATTTAATGTAAAAACGGTCATGTAAATATTGTTAGTTTCAATAAACCTAGCTCAACCTTTCAAAATACCTTTTGTTAGGATTTATAATTTTCAAAGGGGAGTCTTATATCCTTTGTTTCATTTGTGCCTCACAAAAGTACCATGAACTTTACCACAATGAACTGAAAGAAAGAAAAACACTGTGAGGAATGTGAAGTAGTTTTTGTTTTAAAGCAGCACCTTGGGTAGGCCCAATGGTAGTTATTTTTACTGGTGAAAAATCACTAACATCAAATAAGACTTGTAATTGGCCTTATGGATTCTCTTTCCAAAGCAATAGTTAAAGTGGTTATCTCCCTTTTAAGAGGACCAGTCTGTGTACTTAGCAAGTCCACATAATTTATTCTAAGAGGTCCTAGGGGATTTTCATTTTCAGGTTTCTTTTACTCTGTAGCCTTTTAGGCTAGAAGACTAATCATTCCGTATTGAGGTGAGCATCAAGTCAAGAATGGAAGGCTCTGTGTACTCACAGCCTCCAACCCTGACAAATTAGTTGTATGGGTTTTGGGGTTGTTGTTGTTGTTGTTGTTGTTATTATTATTATTGGTAGGAGAATACTACTTTTCTCTGTCACCACAGCTTAGTTAAAAGAGTTTAACTATTTAAGAGCATTTAAGATAGCCCTTCCATCTAGTTGATTTTCTCTTTTTCTAAGAAATTCTGATAATTTGTTCTTTTAAATGTTTTATTTTTTTAGAGAGAGAGAGTCTGTAAGCAGCGGAAGGGCAGAGAGAGAGGGGAACAGAGGATCTGAAGTAGGCTCACAGCAGTGGGGCTTGATGTTGGGGCTCGAACTCATGAACCGTGAGATCATGACTTGAGCCAAAGTTGGATGCTTAACCAACTGAGCCACCCAGACTCCCCAGAAAGTCTGCTAATTTAGGTAAAAATAAAAGCACCCATCAGGATCCATTGTGAAACAACCCGAACTGAGGTTAATAATGGACTAGTAGTTCCCCAAGATGCCCTAAGCTTCTCTGCAGCCTTTAAATGTAATGGTTTCCTCCCCCCACGCCCTCGTTTCCCATTGTTCTCTCCCCCCCCCCGTTAAGAAGCAGACAGTACTAACAGGCCTGGCTTGTATGACCACATGTGCAGATCGAAATATAAAGCTGGCTTTGAGTCATCAGCAAGTATGAAACAGAAAACAAGGAGTGCTTTTCCATCCATGTGACCCACACAGTGTCATAAACGCTGTTTGAACGATGCATTTGACACATCACATATCACAACGCTGATTCCCCACTCGGTTGGGGTCAGAGGGTTCTATTTCCACAGCTGCTCAGTCTCTATCCTTCAGGGCCCCTATGGTGGCTGCTCCTTGTGTCTGGGACCAGGATTTTATTCACGTTCTGTAAACCCCAAATCCCATGTGCAGTAAAGTTCTCCATTCTTCTTTTCTTTCTTCACTCTAATATAATAGCTTCATGGTTTTGGAAGTTTAATTCTTTAGAAGTTAGTGAAGTTGGAAATAAAATAAAAAATTCATGATGGAGAGACACCAAAGAAAGGAAAGAATGGAGGCAAGAAGGAAAGAGGTCAATAAAGAAAGGGCTTAATGGGGTTTTATGGAAAGTTTGCCTTACTACTACGTGAAGAATAGAAAAAGACCCAATCCTTGCTCTTTAAACTTGTCTGAACATTAATAGATCTGGCAGGTCATAAATGCGTATCTGAAATGGGGAAAATGGAAGCGCTTTGCTAACAATCAATATGCCTAAGCCATCGCTTTCATGTGAAATCAAGACATGGTAAGGAGTGTTAACTCCCTGGAGATTAACCAACAAATAAATAATCCTTACGCTATAATAATTAGATAATTAATGACATTTTTAAAATATAGTATTAATCCATTGTTGAACAAAAAGTCACCCACCTGAGCTCTGAAGCCAATTGTTTGGCTAAATACCCGGCCCTCAATGAATTTGTCATCGAATCTCTGTTACAGCATCTATATCAGTGGTTCTCAAAAAGAATCACAGATTAAGTATCTGCTTATTTAATATGCAGATTCCCTTGCTCCAGCAAAGAAGCTTGTCATTCAACAAGTGGGGTCAGGCAAGAGGTGCCTTTCTCTCAGGTTTCTGACACAGGATATCCAAGAAATGACTGAAAATTTCTCCAAATGTGGTCTGTCTCCGAACTTGTGGAAATGCAGACACTTGTGGAAGTGTCTAGACTCACCTAGACTTACAGAATCAAAATCTGCACGCTCACAAGGTCCTCAGGTGCTTTGTATGCAAATTGCAGTTTGAGAAGTACCACTCCAGAAAAAGGGTCAGGAAACTTCTTCTGTAAAGGACCAACTAGTAAATACTTTCGGCTTCGTAGGCCATGTGGTCTCTGTCACGGCTACTCCACTCTGCCGCTGTACTGCAAAAGCAGCCAATAAAACAGGGGACTGCGAATTACATGTGCCAAATCTAGCTAGTTACCTGTTTCTACACAGCTTGCTAACCAAGCATGGTCTTTACATTTTTAAGTGGTTGAAAAAAATATCAAAGGAAGAAAAATATTTTGTGACATGTAAAAATTATGTGAAATTCAAATTTCGGTATTCATAAATAAAATTTTAATCAGAACACAGCCACATACATATGTTTACATGTTGCCTTTGGCCGCCATTATGTTACAATGACAGTTGAATAATTGTGACGGAGACCATATGGCCTGCAAGCCTAAATGTTTACTATCTGGCCCTCTACAGGAAAAGTTTGCCCACTCCAGCAATAAAACTTTATTTGTGGACACTGAAATTTGAATTCATATAATTTTCACATGTCACAAGACATTATTCTTCTTTTGATTTTTTTTGCCAGCCATTCGAAAATGTAAAAGCCATTCTTAGTTCTTGGGGTGTACGAAAACGGGCGACATCTAAAGTAACCTGTGTTCTGCAAAGCTTCATTTGGGAAACACAATCCAGGTTTCCTGAAAAGAACAAAAATCTTCTCAAGCAAAGATTCCCAGCTCTAGTATGACCAAGAGTAATCCCATTTCTCCTTAATGAAATCATCCCTTTGCTGCTCTCAGTTACACGGTTTGAGAGGACTTTTGAGTATCCCCAAACTCCAGGGGTAGACCCCTGATTTGGTTAAGCCAATCAGGGTACCCCATCCTTTGATCATGATTCAAGGTACATGATCCTAAACCAGGTACAGTGAGTGTAAAGACATTTCCTGGGCTTATTTCCCTACAGGTGCTACTGAAGGAGAGATGGGTGCAAACAAATCAGAATGTTAGCCACGAGACCTGCTGATAGAACCTTGGGACCCCGGGAGAAAGCCTGCCTAAACACAGCACCAACAGCGAGAAGCCAGAGATGAGAAATGGAGATTTCCTGTGAGTTTCATCAGAAGCTATATATAAACTCTATATAAACTATACAAGTAGGTGGGGTAAAAAGTTCTGTAGGTGGGGTAACAAGTTCCTTTTACTGTTTAAAATTGAGAAGGATTTCTCATTGTTGGAAACATAGAATCTTTTTTTAAAAATTTGTTTACTTAAATTCAAGTTCGTTAACATACACTGTAGTATTGATTTCAGGAGTAGAACCCGGTGATTCATCACTTACATATGACACTCAGTGCTCATCCTAACGAGGGTCCTCCTTAATGCCCATCCCCTCACCTACCTTCCCTCCAGCAACCTCAGTTTGTTCTCTGTATTTAAGACTCTCTTATGGTTTGCCTCCCTCTCTGTTTTTGTCTTCTTTTTCCTTCCCTTTCCCTATGTTCATCTGTTTTGTTTCTTAAATTCCACATATGAAACATAAGATCTTAACTGATACACACAGGACTTCAACCTCCTTTCCTTAAAATGTTGTTTCAAATACTTGCATGTATCTGGTCATATGTAAATCCCAATCCCTACCCCCCAACCCCCCATCCCCCCACCCCCCCAACCCCCCACAAGAAAGAGCAAATCAATCCTGCAGTTCGGTAAACCTTAAAATCCAGAGATGACTGTTGCGCAACCCAGACAACCAGAAGTGGAGTCCTTGAGGCCAAGACTCCAAATTTTCTTCCCTTCTCATGCCGTAACTGCAGAATTAAGGTGCAACGTAGAGAGAAGTTGTGTCGTCTTTGTGATCACCGCCGAAAAGCCCATTATGTGTGGGCCGCGACCCAGAGGGTAGTGGCATAAATTAGGAAACCAATGATAGAAAATGAGGAGGTCTTCCTACTCCTCAGGACGGCTCCTGACAAAGGCAGGCAACCTGGGTCCAAAGATGTGGCCAGCAGCGTGACTTTGGGCATATCACTTCCCAACCGGGCTATAATTTTCAATTTCCTCATCCATAAACAGGAAAAGAGGGAGACTTTAGTGACCCTGCTTGTCTTTTCAAACATCCTGAAATGCCTTGGTTCCTGCTGTACTAATCCCAACTAAAGACCTCACTTCTAGCTATGCCCTGTCTCTAACGGGTCTGTGTGTGGTAGGGTGGGACTGGCTGGTGGCTTTTCTTTTCTTTTTGCAAGTGGCACAGAGTCAGTCATGCTTTTCCAGCATTAACCTTTGAAAGAAACAACAGACGTGTCAGAACCAGAAGCCACCCTTTCTGATTAAGAGTGTGGTAGGAAATTATAAAATTTACAGGTTTCGACGGGAGTCTTTTTGAGTATAAACAGACAGCTTCTCAGAAGATGGCAGAAGTCCTTGTTTCTCTTTTGCTCTGGTCGAATCTAAAGCTAGATGTGACCGGTAGGTGGACTGTAGTGTTAGGAAGGGGACTAGCGGTTCAGAAGCTTCTAGGGGTGCTTGGTTCAGATACACATTCATCCCCTCCCCCACCCCAATAGGCTGTGAGGGGCTCTGAGTCCAGTCACTCTGGCTGGAGCCAAGAAATACACACATTTCTTAAGTGCTTTGGATTCAGGTAGACTTTGAACCACATATTGCAGAAAAATCACTGTCCAAAGAATGTATTCTTTTAATGTTTAAAATAAATAATAGTTCTAATAAACTCTTATTTTTTTAATACTTCCAAATAATTTGGCTCATCAGAGCATCACAAAAGCCCTGTGAAGTAGATAGTGTTTATTATAAAATAAAATTTATGAAATTTATTTTACAAAGAAATGGTGTGTCCAAAAGCACCTACTCCCAGGCTTTGACATACATTAGGTCTCACAAAAGGTTAGTTATACAACACAGAATAAGAAGCATGCGATCATTTTTAATAAAAGAGTAACTGTGACTCAAAGGAGAAGCAACTGACAAGAAGTCATCCTGACTAGTAGAGTCCCATTCTGGGACCCCTACCAGGTATCGAAGCCTCTAGCCCTGGGCGCCTCCTTCGAAGCAGAAAACACCCTGAGGTTTGTTTGTTTGCTGTTTGTTTTCCTCCAGACTCACTGAGTCGCTACCCTCTTCGAAGTGTTTTTGAAGTTGTAGAAGAGTAGAGACTAAAAGTCCCGGGAGATGGTGACACAGGAGCCTTGGAGAAAGGCAGACCCATTCAAACCCATCACTACCTAATGGCGGTGTGATTTATATCGTAAGTTACATAACTTCTCTTAGTTTCCGGATCTATAAAATGGAGAGGATCAAAGGAGATAATGCACGGAAGGTGCTCAGCGTATTGCCAGGAGCATGCAAGCACTTGAAAAAACTTAACCATTATTATGAGCCATGTGTTTACATGCCAGAGGAAGAAAGTCCATCCAAATGCAGGACTAGGCTTTGGGGGCAGCAGGAGATGGGGGCCAGTGCTGGCTGAAGTGGAGCGCCGTCCTTAAGGTTTGGGCTCTGTGCCCAAGCACATCGCACTTAAGAACCATTTACAAACATTCACTACTTACAAGGTCCCTTTAATAATTAGTCTTGCTTTGCTAATTACACTTTACTGATTAGAAACTACTCTTGACAGTACTGGCCTTGGTCCAAGTGCTAATTTTTTTTTAGCAGCCCTCTGAAAATAATAGTGCCTGATTTTGCTGTCAGCCTTTTATCTTCAATGGACAGTGTCAATAGGGCATTGTGATGGGAACGCGAAGAGGAAACTCTGGAGGCTAGAAGGCACCGTTTTGGGATTCACACTCCCTTTCCCTGGCATTTCCAGCCTGACATTCAGCTCTGAACCTGAACCTATTTGCCTGTTGGTAGGGAGATTTAGTTTCAGAAAGAGAGAGAGAGAAAGAGAGAGAAAAGGGAAGGGAGGGAACAAGGAAGAAAAGAAGGAATACTGTGGTTTGCGCCAACATTTTGCTAATAGCAAATAAATGACCTGTGCTTGAGGAGAGTCTACTCTGTGCTCAGCATTTTACACGTATCCTCTCATTCATGTGTGCAGCAGCGCGGCAGTGCAAGCGCTGGTGTTTCTTCCATTTCACAGCTAAGGCAAATAAGGCACAGAGAGATGAAGCGGAATGCCCAAAGTCACACAGGTTAGCCAGTGGCAGAGATGAAACTGGAACCCAGTCAGTCGTGAATAACAGCAATCTTGGACTTCTTTGAAACATTCAACCTTGCTTCCTCTCTTTCCTCCTTCTTGAAATATTTATCTTTCTATCTTTCTATCTATCTATCTATCTATCTATCTATCTATCTATCTATCTATAATGAAACAGCAGGGGGAGAAAAGCAGAGAGAGAAACAATCCCAAGCAGGATCCACGCTCAGCACGGAGACCCACGCGGGGCTCGTTCCCACCAGCCTGGGATCATGACCGGAGCCCCAATCAAGAAAGTTGTCTGACTCAACTGGCTGGGCGGTTGAGCTTCCGTTCGTTCATCTGTAATGAGGAAAAAAAAAAAAAAAGGCGGAGGTAGGCTTTTTACAAAGGCGGACACATTTCTAGTGTCATAATAGCAGTGACCATTTGTGCGTGCCCGGTCGTCCACATAACAGTTAAGCTGCGTCATCTCTGTTCGTCTTGAGATAGCTCATCTTCACGACTACCTTGGGGGAAGTATCTTTCCGAACCTATTTTCCAGATGAGAAACCGAGGTCCAGGGAAGTGCAGGGATTTGCCCCAACGTCAGAGCCTGTAAGGAAGAGTCGAGCTGGGAGCTGGGAAACAAAACCCGTCAGCCTCAGAGCCGCCGGGTTGAGACCGCCCCAGCCGCTCCCAGACCCCGCGCCTCGGCCTTGCTCTGAAAGCGCCCAGAAACCGCGCGGCTGCGGCCCAAGCGGCGGCGATCCGCGGCCCAGCCCCCACCCCGCCCCGCGCTAATGGGGGTAAAGCTCCGCCGGCGCCATCCTGCAAGCCTAGTCTGATAATAGCCCTGATTAAACGGCCGGGCAGCCGGGGCAAGGCCCCCGCCGCCGCCAGCGCCACCGTCACCGCGCCGACCCCGCGGGGACCCGCGGTGGCGGGGGCTCTAACGCGGACGCCTGTGCCCCAGCCCCGGGAAGCGCTGCCAGCGGTCCGAGCGGAGGGCGCCGTCTCCGGCCTCGGGTCCAGGCTAGGAAGGGCGCGTGTCGCAGGATGGCCCGAGCGCCGCGAGCGCATTAGTGGGTCTGGGCCGGCGGTTCGCAGGGACCCTGCGGCGTCGCCCTGGGAGGCTTCTTTAGGGGCTAGAGTCCGCTTCTAGAGTCCCCACGCGGTGGAACTAACTGATTAGACCCGGGCGTACGTTGCTACTTTTACTCGGATGTGCGTTGGCCTCTCCTAGGCGGAGGTCCGGGCCTGACGACTGCCACAAAGGATGGGGTGGTTGAAGGAAGAAAACCAGGGGATCCCAGGCTCGAGAGGCAGGCGTGCGTCTGGTTGGCCCCTTCGCTCGCTCGGTGCGCGTCCTAGCCGCTCAGCTGCAGAAAAGTACCCGCTTCCTGCCCTCGCATCACCCTCGGCAGGGTCGCTGCCCCCAGGGAGCTCAGCCAACGCCTGGCTCTGTGCGAACCTCTCTCTCTTCACAGATATGGAAACTAAGGCTCAGAGCAAACCAGACAGCCCAGATCACACCGCAAGAAAATGACAAACCTGGCTTCGAACCTCCAAAAGTTGGGGTATGAGGGCGGCAAGCCTGCACAGTCTCCGGCCAAGCGGTGCGTGACCTCCCAGCCGGCCACGCCTCCATCTCTACCCCGGCCACTCCGCCCACCGCCGCCCCGGTCGCCGACTCTGCAGTTTCCGCGGAACCTACAGATTACTCGCTAATTGCCCCCAGAAAAAGAAAATTACAAAGGCCGCCTGCTCCCGCGGTCCACGTGTGACGCCGAAAGACCTTTACTTGGCCCGCCTTCCGCTTTGCGCACCTCGAGGGTGGACCGTGGGCCTGCCGGTCACATCTACCCTTGTTTGGAGGAACAAAGTTCCTCGTCGCTTCTGGCGTACAACAAAGACTTGCACGTGCTTCCGGGCCCTGGGGATGCTATTTACAAACAGACCGAGAAAATTGAGCCCTCCCCTCCGAACTGCCTCTGCTTCCAGAACCAGAAACCAACCAAGTTTGTGATAGAATTCGATGTGCGATGGAGGCTCGGACTGAGGAGCAATCAGGTCACATAGCCCTGGGTCGTCTCCTGCTGCAGCATGAAACTATCCATGTGCCCTTGAAGAAGTGAGTTAGCCTTTCTAGACTCATTTTCTTCAACTTTCAAATGCACATGATAATGCTACCCAACTGGTGTTATCAACATTATAGGTTTCTTGGGAAGCCTAGGGCAGCGCCTGACACATATTAAATACACAGTAGAAGCTCTTTGTAATGCATTGAAAAACTAGCTTCAGGGACTTGAAATGAATGCAAAACGCCTCCACACTAGGTGAGTTAATGGAAGATAATGCAGCCGAGAAGCCGACTGTGGGCCTCCAGCCTTGGTAGTGAGGGTGTTCCCAGCCAAGAGGCTGAGTGTCAGAGCACCCGCAGGGATGCTTTCCACCTGGACGCGATATACGGGTTTCTCGTCCACCACAGGACTCCTGAGTGAGACTCAGAGCCTCTACAGACCCCAGCGAGAAAGCTGTTTCTTACAATCGTTGTGCGCGGGGTGGAAACTGGGGCTCTTGAACACACTTCCTGATCAGAGTTAATTTACATCATCCCTAAATTGAAAAGGAGGCTTTTCCCAAGTTCCGGAGTTGGTAAATAGTAGCGCCTCTGAAGTCCTTTGCCACCACGTGGACATTACACCATTTCTTCTTCACAAAAACTCTCCATGCAGATGTGACCATCCTGAACCATATTTACGAATGTGGAAAAGGAGTCAGCATGGCTTGCTCCAAAACCGTGTTTCGAATGCCAGACCTCAACACTTTTCTTCTGCCAGGATTTTTATTAAAGTTATTTATTCTGCCTTATTTTATTAACATTAAGCCATTGATGCCGCTTCATTCTATGAGCTCAGTGTTGAGAAGAATGTAATGTATATTCTTCATATTGGTGCTTTTTTAGACATCTCTAGCTGGGCTTTGAAACCCTGGAGGGACAGGGATGGTATTGTCCAACAATAACCAATTGTCCAACACTAACCTCACACCAATACACCAGTGCCTGGTCCAGAATGAATGGATGCTTACAGATAGATTGGATTAGCTATCTCTGCTCTTTGTTTCCTTAAGTCTTTATCGCAGTTTCTATTCCTTTTGGTTTTTATAGCCTTCTTATTGGTATCTCCCACCAGACTGCATGAGGCAGGAATTAGGGTTCTAACTACTGGTCAATTCCTGGAACCTAGCACAGTACCCAGCCCAGAGTAAGTACCAGGTAATATTGGATGACTGAACAAATACTCTGCATTCTTTATCTTGTGTTAGATGCATCCATCTTTGCTCCTTCACAGAATGTATCCTTCGAGTCTTCTGAAGCATGTTCACATGGGAATAGGAACGGAGACCTTACTGGGTGTATTTTGCCCTCCACAAGGAATAAGATGAGTTTAATCAATGACTTCTGGGGTAACTTGCAGTGGGAGCTGGGGCGGAGATATTGGAGGACTACTTCTTGTCTGGGTCTTCCCCACCTTGGTCTCCCAAACCTCCCTGAAAAAAAGCGGATAGACTGTCACCAAAGAGCTAGCTCTGGTTCCTGAAAAGGGAAGGCAGGATGTGCTCCAGTAATCGCCAGAAGGGACAGGGAGCCGTTGGCTGATGGAAGGCTGGATCATCTGAAATGTGGCGATTGCTTTAAGTTTAATTAGGTGACATCTCCAAAACTGACGCTACTTTGCAAGAGGAAGGGCGCTGGCAAGCTGTGGTTGCTCTTCTGCGGAAGTTGTCTCATATAGTTTTGGGTTTGTTTGTTTTTTTTAACATTTTTTAAAATGTTTTATTTGTTTTAGAGAGAGAGAGAGAGAGACAGAGCACAAGCTGGGGAGACGCAGAGAGAGGGAGACCTAGAATCTGAAGCAGGCTCCAGGCTCTAAGCTGTCAGCACAGAGCCCGATGTGGGGCTCGAACTCACAGGCTGTGAGATCATGACCTGAGCGGAAGTTGGGTGCCCAACCGACTGAGCCATCAGGCGCCCCTGTTTTTTAAACACCGAAGAAGTCCAAAGCTCAGGAAGCCCCTTTGAGTCACCTATCTGGCTGTCCCCCGCAGGGCCCATGAGTCCACCTGGGGAGACACGGGCACCAGGCCAACGGGACCTTCATCCTGAAGCAGGTGACTCTCCTCTGTCTGCTTTTCTCCTAGTGCTGGGAGTTCCCATTTAATCAGTCCAGAGTGCACCCTAACGGCAGGAGCGATGCGTTTCCGGCTACAGATTTGCCTTGGAATCCCGTTCTACCGCTTACCCCAGTGTAACTTGGATTAAGTTCTTAACCTTCTTGAGAAAACCGGGACTAGGGTGAAAGCCCCAAATTTAACTGTCGGCAAAAATCTCAGTAATCGAGAAATAATATTTTAACACAGTAATTTAAGAAATCGAAATTCATGCGAAAATCACGATGCCCCAAACAATCTTAGCTTTCAATAAAGACAGGATGGGTCCGCAGCCAGGCGGTTGGGACCGAGAAGACCGCGACCGCCCAGCATTGGCGGAGGAAGGAGGGGCGCGGGTGGAGGAGGAGAAAGGAGGGTGGAGGGGCGGGGAAGAGTGGGTCTGGGTGCCTCGCCCCCGCGGTGTCGGGAGAAATCTTTCTGTGCTGTTCTTAGCACCACGTTGCGAGTTTTGCACCCAACTGTAGCTCACGGGTTCTTCTCTGGTCAAGGGAGGCCTGGGGGCTGGGGAGCGCCAAGGGCCGATCCCTGCAGTCGCGAGCTCACGGGGGACGATCCAGGAAGCGAGTGGTGGCTGGAAGGAGCTGGAAGGCCGCGGCCCCAAGGGAGCATTCTGCGAGGAGTCTCTGAGGCCCCACGACTGACCTCTGGCCCCAGGCCGGGGGAGCCGCTTAGTGGAAACCGGGGTGGGGCGAGACCTGGGGTGGGCAAGAGCGGGGGGCACCCACAGCTGCAGGCCTCCGCTAGGCTGGACCTGGCGGGATAACGTCGCAGTGCCGTGGGCCCCGGCGCCAAAGACCTTTCCCTTCACCCAAGGACACGGGCCCTGGAGATCAGTGCGTCCATCCCTAGGTCAGCAAGACATCTTTCGTTGGTCTCAGAGCCGGTCTTGAGTGTGCAGTCCCGGGCCAAAAACGCGCGCACGCACGCCACCCGGGACCGTCAGGTGACAACCTCCGGCCGCACCCCTGGAGGAGCCTTGTCCGTAAAGCCCGAAAGGCGCGAAGGCGCCTCGAGCGCCAGCCCCTGGGGCCTCCGCGGTGGGCCCAAAGGCCTGGAGGCTCGGGCCCCGTTCTTGCGGCCCGGGCTGGGGGGCGCTTCAACGGGGATCACTCGGGTTCGGGAAAACTTAACCCCGCCAGGGTGCGCGTTTGTGCCGAGGCCCGGACTCCTCCCAGGAAAGGCTCGGACTCGCACCCCTGCAGCCAGGCGGTCGAAATCCGAGGCCTCGCCGCGCGCTCCCTATCCGGCGCGGGGACGCGCGCTGCCCTCTCCCGGGGGAGGTGCTTCAGGGGCCTCCGAGCGGCTGCAGCCGCCTTCCCTACGCTGCTTTGGGACTTTTCTCTTCGGCAAACCGAATTTAGGAACCCAAAGGCACCATTACTGTCGCTTTTAAAGTATTCACCAGGAAGAGCAGAAAGGAGCATGGGAACGGGAATTTGCAGCCAAGGCCGCGAGCAGCTCTGCCCGTGTGCCCAGAAGCGCGTCTCCTTTCTCACCTTCTCTCCCGCTGTCACCCTCGGGTGCACGGCGACGCTCTGGGTCTGGCACCCGGCCCCGCAGCCCTCGCGCAGCTCTCGCTCCCGGTGTTGGCGGCGGGTGAGCAAGAGCCGCCGGGAACCGGTCCCCGTTGCGGTCCGCGGAGGGTTCTGCGTTAGCATTCGTTACGCGAGGGACCCTTGGTAGAAAGCGGGAAATCAATTACTTCCTAGGCTGTTTTCTGGGACCACTAGCTTTTTAGTTTCGGAGACTACAAACGAGAATTTGAAAGGGTGGCGTGCGTGAAGAGACATCTTCCAGTTCTCCAAGCTCCGAGGAGTCGAACTCAGACGTATAACCAAAATGTTTCATTCTCGGGCGCCAAAGTTTAACGGGGTGTAAGGAACGGTCCGTTATCACCATGTGACTCCTCGCCCCTGTGCACGTTCCAAAACTGCCTATACAGTGAACTCGGCAAGAGTATGCGAGAGCTACATCTCTACGATCGCGAAGTTGCAGTTCACAATTTAAATATAATAAAATCTTGTACTTATGTTTTACGTGCATTGGTGTTTACTGTTAAGGTTACCTATGGTTTAGGAGTTTTACACACATTATCTCGTTAATCCACGGAGCCATCTTCCAGGTAGGAATAAATTACTGGCTCTGTTTTAATGAAGACGGTGAAACTGAGGCTTCGAGAGGTTTAAACTAATACCTACACAAAGTCTCGGGGCTGACAGGTCTAAAGTCAAGATTCAAAGCCCTCTCCAGGACGATTGCACGTTCCAGTATCCCAAAGCAGCTCCAGCCCGCCTGTCCTCCTCCGGAGAAGGGCCTGGAGAGAAATGTTACATATTAACATATTGCTTTGTTCCACCCGCTTCGGTGGCTTTACCTGTGAACGACCCGCCCTAACACTGAGGTTTGGAAGGGACCTCAGAACTTCAGCGCTTTCCGCTTCCTTCGGGATGGCTTTGAATCGCCCTTTGCCAGCGTCTCTCTGCCAAGCACCGGTTCTCCATTTTTATAGCACCATATTGATTTGCAAAGGCAATAAATCTAAGAGAAGGGACGGTATGACCCCCCCCCCCGATAATTATGTGGTAGCATACATTTTACTGCCATGGTTTCAACACCAACAAGATGCATAGCTTGTTAGGGATCCCCAAACGGCCCACCTCTTGTACCCGGGTTTGTTTCAAGTGGCCTTTTCAGTTCCTCAGATTTGCTGCCTGTCGCCGCCTGCGCTCCTTTAGCCTTCGTTGCTTTTTGTTTCACCTTTAGTAGGAGGAATAGTCGGAGTTCCCTGCCCACGAGAGAACCAGAACTCGACTATGCGTAGCCATGGCAATTGAGAAAAAAAAGTGGAAGCTGACTGGAGGCAAGTCAGCTTTTCCCTCGTTGGGTCAGTTTCGAAAGAAGAAAAGAAAGAAAGAAAAGAAAGGAAGGAAGGAAGGAAGGAAGGAAGGAAGGAAGGAAGGAAGGAAGGAAGGAAGGAAGGAAGGGAAAGAGAGAGAAAGAGAGACCGAGAGAAAGAAAGAAAGAAAAGGAAAGAAAAGAAAAAAGAAAAAAGAAAAAAAAAGTCCCTGTCATGAAGTTATTAAAATTTCATTCTAAACCATTAGGATAATTAAGAAAAGTAACGGAGATTCCTCTGTGTAGAAATGTAGTGGCAAGTTTTAAAAATTGAGTTTTAATTCCATAATAAGTTTTTGAAAACCAAACGTAACCAACAAGATCTTCGCCACCCATTTGAAGCTTATATTAAGTTCTAGACTAACCATGACATCATCCCCTGCTCCGATAAAAAGGTAAAAACAATGAAAAACCCTTTAGTCCAAAATCTTCCTTTCTGAGACAGGAAGACCCTTGCGCCTTACATTCAAGAGGGGATGTCACTGTTGAGATGGGGTGTGTGCTGGGGGGGGAAGTGGCCTTCGACAACAACCAGGAAGGGTCTGGGTTGTTCAAAAACAGCCAAAAACTAAAGGCTTAAGAATGAAAACTGATCCTTAGGCACACCCGGTGGCTTAGCCTCTATGCTTTCTGAGGTTTAACCCAGGAGCCTTCTGCTCTCAGCTGGCGTTAGCTCTAGGATCCAACTCCCCCCTCAAACAGCCCAGGCACAGCTGCAGGGCCAGGGTGTGACCAAGCCGGTGGCAGGGGGTGCCGATCCTGCGCTCAGGTCTGCCTCTAGCCTTCTGGGCAGACTGGAGAGGGGATGGCCCCTGCCATGCCAGACCTGGTGTTTGCCTCTCAAAAACAAATGGAGATAGGCTACTCACAGTGCAAACCCCTTCCAGCGATAAAACCTATGGTTTTACGAATTTTCCCCCCAAAATGTGCATGGAGACTGATTATCAGAGTGTTTCTTATCCCTGCATGCAGGACCATGTTAGACACTATTGAGACACGTTGGCAAGAGTGGCTTAAATCGCAACTCTCCAGACGTCATCATTCCACTTTCATTAAAGTTCTCAACTTTTGACTTTTTTCTCCCATCCCGAAGGCTTATTTCAGGAGTCAGGGACGGCAGCGGGTGCAGTGAAGGCAGAAAAAGGCTGGTGGGCAATGGAAGATGTTTTCTTTTTCTTAAAAATTTTAAGACCCACCAAGAGGCTCCTAATCGCCAGACTGGCTGGCTGGAAAGGAGCGCAAATATTTACATGTACAGCTTGAGTGTGTGTGTCAGCCTGAGTTTACACGGCTCCTAGTGAAGCGGATTACCCTGCGAATTCGGAGAATTTGAGTTATTCAAGCTGAACAAGGCCAGCAGGACGACCCCCATCAGGCCGTGGGAAGTCCTGGTCGCAGCCCAGTTCGCGAAGGCAGATTCCCTGTCTACCAAGCCCAGGCGCTGTAGATCTCCCACTCTCCCCATGAGTGTCCGTGGTCCCCGCAGGGTGCCCCGCCCGGGTCCCCGCGCCGGCCCGGCACCTTCCCTTCCGCGGAGGCCCCGCTTTCCAGAGTCCCCTTCGGGAACAGGAACCCCGCGCAAGTGGCGCGCTGGTGTGCAGCAGACGCCGTGGTTCTGAGAGCAGCAGCCTTTGCCTAAGCCCCCATCCCTCTCTCAGCATATCTTTTGCAGGGCTGTGTCTCTCCAGTCGCACTGTCAAGCAGAGAGATTTTGGAGCCCAAACGAATGAGGGGATCTAGCCCTGGGAACTGCCCAGAGAATAGGATCTGGCCGTAGGTGGTGGCTCTGTGGCGCCGGTTTCCGCTCTACTTAGAGCTTCCCAACAATCTTTTGAAACTTTGAGCACCGGCTAGAAAAAGAATGGACGAAGCAGGAACTCTTCCAGGCTACTCGTGGTCTAGGTTCCCGCACTGGGCCAGTCCCGGGATCCCGCGTCCTAGCCGCTTCAGAAATACCCCCTCCCGACCGCGTGCGGGTCCCTTCCGCCCTGGGACTTCGAGACCAGACCGGGGGAGTCCGCGGCAGCTTGGTGGTGGCGCTTTGTCCGAACGGGTGCCAGGTTCGCGGCCGGCTGCTGCGCGAGGCCGTGCGGGCACCGCGCCCGGGGCGCGCCCTCCCTGCCCGGCCCGCCGCCCCGCCGCCCCGGCCCCGGCGGCGGAATCAGGAAGCGGTGACGTGGGGCGGCGCTGACTGGCTGCGGGCCGCCGGGATAGCTGCCGCCAGCAAATTAAGGCGCAGGGCTGCGAGCGCCCGGGCGCAGTGTCCTCCGCGCCGCGCTGCGCTCCGCACGCCGGCGCCGGTGCTCTGCGGCGTCCGCCCCCTCCCTGCGGCGCTCCACCGGTAGCCGCTTTCCTGCAGCTCGGGCCGCTCCGGCTGTCCCCAGCGCGTGGAGGGAGGAAGGACGCACAGGGGTGCCGCAAGACCCCCGGGTTTTGCACGTCCGATGCTCGTCTCCAGCTTCCGGCGGCGCCGCCTGCGGTCCTGCGGAGCGCCCAGGGTTCGCGCACCCCGTTGAGCCCCAGGCTGTTCCTCTCCTGTCCTCTCCGGCTAGTTCGAAGTCTCTGCGGCTGGAGGGCTTCGCAGTGAGGGACAGAGGCCGGTGTGGAGCTCTTGGCCGGTTGGGGCTGACTCATCTGGAGTTCCCGACTCCGCTGAGATTGCACTTGGAAACTTTGCGCTCTGTGTTGGTTTGTGTCTTCCTTGGGGAAGCTGGACGGCAGTTCGGCAGGCCCCGTGAGTGGCCAGGACCGCACACTGGGGGCCATGGAGTTCACGGCGTCGCCCAAGCCACAGCTCTCCTCCCGCGCCAACGCCTTCTCCATCGCCGCGCTCATGTCGAGCGGCGGCTCTAAGGAGAAGGAGGCCACCGAGAACACCATCAAACCACTTGGTAAGTCCGGCTGCGCGATGGTCTGCCTTGGGCAGGAGCGGGCAGCCGTGCATCCGTCTGTCAGTCCGTCTCCTGCTTGCGGGAGGCCACGAGGCAGCTTCTGACCCTCGGCCAGGGGCCCCGCGCTGGGGTTGGAAGATTCTTTTCTTTGGGGGCATCACAGACCACCGGTTTCGCATGGGTGTGCGCTAGCCACTGTCCCTACCTATTCGTCTGGAATCCCCATGTCAAGTCGTAGTCGTGTAGGAGAGAGAGTGTAACTTTGTTGGGATCCAAATAATCAGGGATAAATAATTAACCCCTTTTAAGACGCAACAGAAGTTACCCTGCGTGTAACACCTGCGCGTGCGTTTGATGCCGCGGAGACTTCAGGACTTCACAAGAAACTAGTCGGATTTTGTTTTTCCTTTGACTTGAATGAACAATTAACTCCTTAAAACCACTGTCCTAGGCTGTAGATTAAGCCAGTTCTCCCCACATGACATTTTCTTCACAGAAGCTCCAAACTTCTCAGGGAGACATCGTTTTGTAACCGCCATCATTTTCAGTGGAGGTTGGCAAAAACATTAGCCAGTAACCATTTTCCAAATTCCACAACTTTTAGCTATACTGTTTATTTAACAACCTTTACCATTTATAGAAGACACTAGGCTCGGAGTAAAGGGAACACAGGGACACATGTTCCTCTTAGCAGGAGTGAACTGTGTGGGAAAGAGACTGCTGGACTTGAGTATTTCAAAGTCCCTTTACAATCGGCAGAGAAAGAAGTGTTCTCATCATCACCTCTTGGGCCCCCAGGAAATAATTATTTCACATCCTGATCACCTGATAGCCTGAAAATGGAGAGAAACATCAAATAGCAAACTTAGGGTAATAGAGTTTTTCACTGTCCCCAAGTTTTCTTTCTTTCTTTCTTCCTTCCTTCCTGTCCTTTCCAACCCTTTTAACATCTCACATCTGAAACCGCAGTCTGAGTATGAAAGACAAAGTGTTAAAGATGAAAAATAAGAGGGCTGGGCAGAGAGAAAAGAAAGCTAAAATCCCCAGAGCAACTTGGAACCCAGGAAAAGGAAGCAGGAAGGTCTCCAGAAGATATAAATGTCAAAAAGTCTCCCCTCTAAGTTTTCACTCCCTTTCCCTGGTTCTTCCCACTGGCCCTCCTGTGAAATCTAAGCCTGCCAAAAAAAAAAAAAAAAAAAAAAAGAAACAACCAATGAAATAATCCCAAACTGTTTATGGACATGTTAACCACCAAATTCAAAGTTATTTTGGTGGGACAGCCCAACATTATCCACTCCCATTTAGAAGGCCTCTGAATTCTTTATAAACACCCCCGTCACGGTTGGGGAGCTAGCAGGGAAAGAGCACTTCAGGTTAATATTCCTGTCAGAATTACAGACAGCAGGCCGGGGAACATGCCATTTTCAGTTCCCCAGTCATTTCAGTACTGCTTTCTTTCCTATTTCTTTTCCTGAGAAAACTTACCTCCCATCTAAACTCTAAACTGTAAAGCCACCACCCTCTCGCCACCGCAAATAGACACAGCCTGTGAAAGGAACCTCCATCCCCTGGGCTTTTGAGACAGGCTCTGAAAGAACCAGAAGGCATTCTTGCCCTTTCCACGGGCTAGTTCTACAGCGCAATTCGTGACTTGAAGCCGAGGACCCCGGCAGGGAAACACCTAGAGGTTCTGTTACAGAGAATGTGGTACTTTGCAGAGACAGATGTCGAAGCTGCTGTGGGGTAGGGACTCAAAAGTGCATCAAGATTGCACATTTAAACACGTAAAATCTGCTTGGGAGAACTGCGTTAGACCCCTAAAGCAGTTTTTTAAGACAGTTTTTATTGAGGTACCCTTGACATAATAACGTTGTGTTGGAGCAATTCTGTATCATTTCCTTCCTCTCCGCTTTCCACCCCTGACCGTGGTTAGTCCGGGACTTCGGGAGTTGGCCTTTTTCAGTTATCAGAAAATAAGAAAATTTCTGAAGCTACTTGTTAATTCCCTATATCGACATTATGTCAACGTGTTTCTGAAAATACTTGTTGAAAATAAGATTTTGCCCAGGCATACTTCTTGTCCTTTGAATTTGAAAATGTGAGGCGAAGATAATTAATTTGATTATTGTTACTTTAAAATGTTACAATGAATTAGATTATTATTGTCAGAGAAGAAAAGGTAAAAATTCCGTTTCCTGCCTGCCTTCCGTTAGTCAAGGAGAAACGTGGGGAATAAAATGCTTTATAGGATCCATGACATATATATGTATATATCTACATTGAGAACTTGTTTCAGTTCCTTGAGGGCACTTAGAACAGAGTTGTTTAGAGATCAGTTTCACATTACAGATTCAAGTAGTTTCTTTTTTAAGGGATGCAAGATAATTGGGACAATTACAAAAGTCCCTCTGTATTCCATCAAAGTGACTGGTGTAGTCCTAGGCCCTTATCAGCTGTGGAGTAGAGTGTTTGGTTCATAGGGAGCCGTATTCCAGCCCGATGGTGATGGCGTTCTTCCTACTTTAAATGCTCTGCTCGCCTGGATTTCCAGGACCTTTTTGAGAGAAAGAGAGAAAAATACACACACTGCCCTCAAGAAATTGTTTCATGCCTGCTCCCAAGATGGCCTAGCCAGCCCACTTCTGTGATTTAAGAAGCTATATGTTAGAGTCTTTCATAAGATCTCAGGCTGGGAGGGATATTGCAGAACTGCCCTAATATCGAAGCCTAGAAAACTGAGAGCCAGGCGGAGAAGCGAAGTGACTTACTGTTTTTCGTTTTAACCACATCCCCACTTTTCTCCACTTCCCTTCCCCTTTCGTTTTTTTCTTGCAGAGAGAGGGCTCAGAAACAGAAGGGAAAGCTTCTCTCACAGTGAGGAAGGTGCTGATCTCTTTGTTCCCCTTAGTCCCCACGCAGGAAAGCCTCTCTTGGTTGTCAAAGAGGCAAGACTGGCAGGAGATCCCACAAGCTGCGAAGTCTAGAGCTTGGGAGGGATACCAGTAGGAATACTTGATTTTCATCTTTCGTGATCACCTCCTTTCCCTCTATCCAACCACTCCTTACATTTTTAGTCCCCCAGGTGGCTTTTGTGATAGTAGTAACAAGCCATAGTTCTAGAACTCACTGGGTTCAGAAAGCAAGCACCGGGTATGTCGCTTCATGGGAATTTATATCGTGATGGGTTATCACTGCCTTCGTGGAGTTTCTGAATTTAACTTTTCCACAGTCAAGTCCAGCACCTATTTTGGTTGCACTGTTCTCCTTCCCGTGTCTTTGCTTGACAGCGTTAGCTGTCATTCTCCATTCTTTTCGCCCGCAGAACAATTTGTTGAGAAGTCCTCCTGTGCCCAGCCCCTGGGCGAGCTGACCAGCCTGGATGCCCATGGGGAGTTTGCCGGCGGTGGCAGCAGCAGCAGTCCCTCCTCCTCCTCTCTGTGTACTGAGCCGCTGATCCCCACCACCCCCATCATCCCCAGTGAGGAAATGGCCAAAATTGCCTGCAGCCTGGAGACTAAGGAGCTCTGGGACAAATTCCACGAGCTGGGAACAGAGATGATCATCACCAAGTCGGGCAGGTAGCGATTGGTGGTGGTGGACGACAGTGGCCCCCTCCATGGCCTTGGGTGTTTCCTGGAGCTGGGTGAAACCCCGCGGGTCCAGAGTCCTGAGAGAAAGCTTCCTTTAATGAGGGCTTCTTTCTACCACCGTGCTTTTGAAAAGAGTTGCTGAGACAGACTTCTAGGCATTTGCTTTCTCACGATCTGGCCATGGAAAAACCCCACCATGGCCATGGCCTTGGTGGGAGGGATCTGGGGACCAGTGTTCTCTGGCCCCTGCAGTCTGGGAGGGCTTCGGGGTGGGGAGTTGGCATCTGGAGGGAAGCAGGAATCTTGCTGGGGGTGTGGGGCAGGCTGCTGGGTGCTTCCAGGGAGGCAAGTAGCTTCCCTTTTATTGGCCTCAATTTGCAAAAGCTGCCAGCTCCCATTAAAAACTAAAGTTAAAACCTGCACAGAAGAATGAAATTTGAAACTCACACTGTGTAGGACAGAGTGCTGGCGCTGTGGGCCCCCTTGGTGCCGGGGCCATAGTGGGGCAGGCACGGGGTAGAGGAAGCCACGGGGGTGTGGGCGGCTCCCGGACCTGGGGCGAAGACTCTAAAGGTCAATGGCCCGCAGCCCTGGTCCCTCCAGCTCTGGGAAATACCCCCAGGGTCTCCGGAAACCCAACCTCACCCTAGATTTTTCTCCCTGCAACCCTAGGGGGTTGGGAGCCTTGGTCTGCTCCGGAGCCTTTGGTCCGAGGGAGCCTGACGGGTCTGATAACATAGCAGAGGATTTTCCCTAATCACAGACCTTCCGGTATTAAAAAGCAAAACAATACTTTTCATGTAGCAAAGGGGACTCCTGTGAAGGTGATAGCTAAAATTACGTAGGTGTGGGAGAAGGAGGGTCTCGCTACTTGAGTCTCTGTGGAAACCGAAAGGGCGTGGGGGTCAGTGGGGAGGGAGTGGGACCTCCCTCTTTTATGCAGTTGGCTCATTAGCCTCCAGGCGCTCCAGCCGGTTCTCTTTGTCTCCCTGTGTCAGGAGGATGTTTCCCACCATCCGAGTGTCCTTTTCCGGTGTGGATCCTGAGGCCAAGTACATAGTCCTGATGGACATCGTCCCCGTGGACAACAAGAGGTACCGCTACGCCTACCACCGGTCATCCTGGCTGGTGGCCGGCAAGGCAGACCCACCGTTGCCAGCCAGGTTTGTGCCTCCAGATTTTCGGGCAGAGCAAATGCCATGCGTATGAACCCTGAGAGCAGAATGTCTCTGGCTGGTTGCATTTTAAGCAGCTCTGTTTTTTACAAGTGGTGAGCTCTGATAGAGAGCTTTCCGAGCCCCGATGCTCCGGGATTGACTGGACAAAATATCTGAGAAAGGCAGTGTTTGTGCACAGACAGGACGTTGTCCTTAATTTTGTCTTTCCTCATAATTCATTTCCAAGCTTTCCTGGTTAGAATATTCGTTAGAAATCCAGACCCATTTCATATGACACCCGTCATTTCTGGTTGGCTACTTAACAGCAGACTGAATAAACCTACTGCTGAAGCGGTTGCCTTAAAACGCTTTTTAGAAGAGTGCATTTTGGTAAAGTGGTTGTTCATAGTAAGTACTTTTTAATAATATGGTAACATCTGCACACAATAAACATCATTTTGGTGAAATGCGTTTGTTTTTGACCAGTAAAGGATTCAGAAATTTTAAGTAAGAAAAGCAAACTCTTTTTTTTTTTTTTTTACCTTCTCTCCATAATAAGTACAGTGGACGGATATAATTCAACGATGGGTTAAATATTATTGTACACAAAACATTAGTATGTTAGGAATCATATATGTTTCTTTTTGTGCTGTTCATTGGTAATAATGTCTGAAGGAGAACTCTTTAAAAAATCACGTGCTGCTTTTTATTGTTGCTGCTTTGCCCAAATTAGCCTTCTAAGGGGGAAAAAAGCATGTATTAGCTTTTGCAACCAATAATAGCTGAAGTTATAGGAATCTAAATGCGTACTTTAATACAAGCGAGGAATGTTAGCAGACTTTACATTTAGGGTTCTACAGCCAAGCCTCACTGTGTTGTGATTACCTATTTTCGTAATTGGTTGGAAGTTCCTATCAGAATGAAGAATTTTATTTACATGTACAGATTTAGAAACTCTAAAGTTTGCTTGGTTCTTTGTAAGTATCTAGTCTGGCGTTTTAGTCAAGGCACAGAACCAACACGGACAATATACACCTACTAGTTCAGATGGAGTATTAAGCTTACTTCGTCACTGATCACATTATTGAACTTACAGTATGCTAAATACACTGGGAAAAGATTAAAAGAAGCCTTTCAGAGTTTTCCATTCCCACAGGAGACTAGGAAGGACATTTTCCCATCCCTTCCAAATCTGTATATTAAATAACGTTCTAAATAGCAAGACTAAGAAATTTTTTTTAAAGGTTATACCCCTTTTTTTAAGTATAGCAAAATTCACCAGTTTAGAATAGATTTTAAAATGATTATAATTAATATTCTTTACTATTTACTATTAAATAGCTGATTCATATTGCTCTCAAGCTGACTTCCAAACTTTACAAAATCTTTTTAAATGAGGGGGAGAGAGAGAGAGAGAGACAGAGAATTTTAGCAGTATTCTAACCATTTTTACAAGCAAATCTCCCCCCCTCCCAAAGTCTTTCTTCTAAGAAGTTAATCAGTCTTATTTAGCATATGGTTTCTTCCTATCTGGAGGTATGAGGAGCTGGTGCAGGCCAGCAGGACTTTGGAAATATGACATGCCTTGTTTATGTTACTAATCTGTTCTGGTTGGAGAAGGAAAGCACGTACCAATACACTATCTTAACTGAAGCATGTTTAAGCTATTGCTGGAATTTTAAGTCCTGGGGGACTTGAGAGAGGAGGGGCTTCCTGTATACTTTTTTCCATGCCTCCTCCTTTAGTATATTTAGATTGATATTAAATAAAAGCGGCGCATTGTAGGATAGAAATATTCTACTTAACTTAAGCAAATATTCTTTATTATTATTAAAGCAAATAGTGCTGTATTTCATAGCTCCATCAGGGAAAGGTGAGAAACACGGGAGGTGATCGTTTTTGTATCGATGGTAGAAATTCCCTGTGGTTCTTGTTCCTCGAAGCATTTTATTTCAGACCAAAGTTCACCAGTCAGTCGCTCGTAATCAGAAGAAATAATACTTGACAGTCTCATTTGATCTCAACAATGGGCACGATATATACATTATCTAAAGTAATGTTATCTTTTCTTTTTAAAAAAAAAAATGTTATATTTTCCCATAGGACACTTCGTTGTCTTTAAAGGAATCGATAGTTAAGTAAGTTAGTCTTTATTATTGTGATGACCCACGTTGAATCAATAAAGAGGGAGCATTCTTTGAGCTTCTAGGACTTTAAATGTTTTCGAACCTTTTTTGGTGGGGTAGGTAGGCTGGGGTGCTGGTCAGTGAAACAGCCTCATATGTCAAGCTATAGCCTTGGAGGGGTATTCTTGAAACATTATGATGGTTGTATCATCAAGGAGTATACTTCGATCGAAAGGCATTTTTCAGCGCTTCTCCAAAACCAACAGACAGACAAACCTACACCAAAAGCCTTTAAAGTTCTTCTATGGGTCTAGTAAGAATTTCTAGTGCTGTTAATCTTTTTTGTGCTTTGCTTCTGGTGGGCTTTCGCGTTTCAGTGTGAGCACCTAATTCTTCTGTTCTTAGTCCTCTTTGTGACAACGCGTGGCATAGGCTTCTGGTTTCTTTGTTTTCGTTTTTTGTTTTTTGTGTTTTTTGTCTTTTTTTAAAGAAATACTGCAAGGAAATGTTTTGTGATTTTTTTTTCCACACTTTGCCCCAATCGTAATATTTATGTTTAATGAAAGATATAAGGATTCTACATAAAATTGAGATATAAATAGCCTGTTAAATGGATAAAGGGATTTGTCCTATTAAATCAAGGATACTTTTCTTTCTCAAGTTCTGTATCTCCCCTGACTTCAGACAAGCTTATATCCAGTGGATACTAAGATTGGAATTTACTAGAAGTTATACTTTGCGTACTACTTTGCAGGTAGAACAAATGGCCTGCATCTAACCGTGAGTGAGTAAAAAGATTGCCTCTCACGTAGCAGCTGATAAATGATAAATACGTGATAAATACATTTTTTCCCATCACAGCTTCCCCCCCCCCGCCCCCGTAAGCTGTATATGAATAAATACACTGAATAATGTGGGATTTACCCAGCTTATTTTCACTCTCATCTAGTGGGCACTTAACAGATAAAAGTCATAATATTTAAGGTACTGGAAGAAACAACAGACTGTGATCTGTGAGCTATTAAAAGTTCGCCAGACCGCTGTATTAAAATTACTTTGTCTTGTATTTATAAACTTCTGAGTCCTCTTCAAGTTTAAATGAATTCTAGGAAATGAATGGATTCTCTAGAATTTTTTCATCTTTTATGTTCTTCATACCTTCACTGTTCCTTTTTTTAGCAGTATTTACGCTAGGAACTCATTACGCAACTAGTATAAGCTGGTCTCTCTTTTGAAAATACCAACAACAGTAATAAGATTTTATATTTTACAGAAGCAGGCCAGGAGTTGATTAAATAGATGGAAAAATACTCACCTTTTAAAAATGGCTTGCTGAGCAGACAGTAGAAAATTTATTCGATAAAACCCCTTTTAGATCATTGGTACATAAAGAAACATGTTTAGATGTTTTAGATTTATTTTGACATTGTTATATTATTAAATTCGAGATGATGTGGGGCAAATAAAATTCACCATTAATATGAGGTTTTTGTGTCCCTTTAGAATCAGAGTATCTTATAACCTACAGAGAACAGATTTTTAAAAAATGTCTAAATAAAAATCTCTCACAACTTTCTTAGGCTGTATGTACACCCAGACTCTCCTTTCACTGGTGAGCAGCTACTCAAGCAGATGGTGTCTTTTGAAAAGGTGAAACTCACCAACAATGAACTGGATCAGCATGGCCATGTAAGTGCAGCGCCTTGGGTTCTGTGAATTCCCCGGGATGGGATGCTCAAAACTTCCTCCGTCTAAAGCTCTTCCGCCCTTCCCTTGCCCCATCCCATCCCCCATCTCTGAGTCATTCGTGGAGAAAATCCATTTGTTCTTCAGGGAACTTCTATTGCTTTTCTTAAGAGATCGCCTACAGGGATGCCATGTGCCATTTCTAGGCAAGAGAGTCAGGGACCGTCGGCACTACGGATGGATTTCCTAAGGCTGCAGCTACTTCACTACCTGCACCAACCAAAGGGAGTGTGCACTTTGGATGCTACAATAGCCCATTCTTGGATCAGACATCTAGTTTCTGTCAGTGGTATATTAGATAACACAGCATAGAGGGAATGGGACTGACCTCTCCTTTGGGGGTGTCCCAAAGTGTGTTTATAGAACACGTCCATGGGAGATGCAATAGAACAAAAGGGTTTTATGCCCAAATAAATTTGGGGAAGTGCTCTTTACTCATCTATACCCCTGCCGTAGAGAGTCTTAGGAATATTAAAGCATAGAGAGGTCTTGAAATGAAAAACAAAACTTTTGATTTTGTGTCATAAGGAGTTCATCAAAATAGGGAAAAGGAGAAATTGGAATTCTGAGCTCATAGCAGTAATTAATAGCACAAATACCATTGATGTGGGCATTTACACATTAGGGAAGACTACTTTGTAAGGAATTGTGATGTTAGTCCATGCGTTTAAATGAAGATTTACATAAAAATTGTTTTAGATTTCATGCTAAGAAAACTTTAGACTTGCATACTTCTTTTTGATAAGAATACTGGTCTTTTTTTGTTTGTTTTTTTGCCTCGATTGCCAGAAAGCACTTTGGTATTTCACTGGTTGTTTCCCTCTGATATCATTATTCTCTCTCTTACCCCTTTATTAAGGCCCTTGTTACTTAAGGATTTAGTTTTTATTGGATCTATGCACTTTAGAAGCTTCAGAACTTTTCTCAGAAAGGAGGGTTATAGGTAGATACAGGTTAGAGAGTTTTAGACATGGTGTCAAATAGATGGATTGAAATCGGAAGCAAATAAATCACTTCGGACATTGCCACCATCCACTCGCCCTCAAGAGATCTTGTTTGTCATGACCAAATCAGAGTAACCAGGTTAACTCATGACTCTGCTGGTGGCACTGTTGGGATGTTGCAAATAGGTTAATAGGTTTCTGTTATTTTATGTATTGGAAAAGGTAATTGACTTTTATCTTTAATAATGTTGGGATAATTGTCCTTTTCTATTTTTTTAAAAGAGATGTTTTCATTGATGGATTTTTTTTTTCAGGTTAAAAATGATGAGTATCTGAGAGACATTTTCTGTAGGCCAGATCATTCTTAATGTCATTCATATTAAAATTTCTTGGACTCCACTGAAATCTTTGCAGGAAGAAATGTAATTTTTAATGGTTCTGATATTTTCCATATGTGAAGCTCTGAGAAGCACTGTTTGCATCTTTCCAGAAAGACTTGAGGATTCATTTTGAGATCGGCTGTCCAGAATTAATATGTTTTCCTTTTAATATCAACTTCATGGGTGGGAATAGCACCAAGCTATATTTCAGAAGCTCTGGGTTCTAGTCTGATTATGCCAAGATTAGACCTTGACAAATTGTTTAGTCTTCGACGATTGTTAATATCCATTTTAGCTTTAAAGTTTTATTATTTAACATAACCCCTTGTCACCATAAATAGTGTGTTCTGAAAACTACAAGGAAAGATTTTTAGATCCTGTAGAGTTTAGCCAAGTTCTTTGACTTAGTCCCGAAGAAGCCTTTCTTTTAGATGCATTTTTAGTTTTATAACAGGAAAATTTTTTACTTCGGGGAATTTAGTTCTTCAGTGAAGCAAAGTTCACATTTCTATTAGTGTTACTTAACCCGATGAGCTCTTGAGCAGAGAGTCAAGGAGCCGTGGGGTCTGAGACTCAGTCTGAGGTCGGGCCCTCTTCAGAACCCTTTCCCGAAGGAAATTGACCTTGGGATGGTATAAGTAGGGGAGAGGGGACATTATTTAAAGCCTAGGGCTTTTTCAATTTTGTGTGTGTGTGTGTGTGTGTGTGTGTGTGTGTGTGAGAGAGAGAGAGAGAGAGAGAGAGAGAGAGAGGGAGGGAGAGAATATGGGTGAAAATTATTTCTAACTTCTTATTAAAACATACAATGAATGCCCAGGTTTTTTCTTTTTGTTTTATTTTTTTTTTAATGTTTTATTTATTTTTGAGAGTGGGAGAGACAAAACATGAGCAGGGGAGGGGCAGAGAGAGAGGGAGACACAGAATCCAAAGCAGGCTCCAGGCTCTGAGCTGTCAGCACAGAGCCCGACGTGGGGCTTGAACTCACAGACCACGAGATCATGACCTGAGCCAAAGTCGGCCGCTTAACCGACTGAGCCACCCAGGCGCCCCCAGGTTTTTTCTTATATCAGTGTTAGGAGTTTACTTTTGTCACTTTGAGTTTACTCCAGTTTTTTTGTTTTGTTTTGTTTTGTTTTCGAGTTTATTCCAATTTTATGAGTGAGCATCAATATCTTCAATTCCTTGGAATAAATGCATCATATAAAGAGATGACTTTTTAAAAGTCTATTTCAATTCATTTGAAACTCTCCTTTGTTTTAGTTATTCCTATTCAGGTTTGGGATCGTGAAAGGATGGCATGTTCAAAATTCAATGCCAGTTAATGCCCTATAACTTTAAGTTGGCTTACGTCTCAGCACGGAGAGAAACTGGTTCTATGTTAATTACCCCACAGTGACTAGTGTTTAACTCTGCTAAAGTAAACCAGCAAAAAGACTCACCCACCACACCCGTGCCAGTCTGGAAGATGGGGGAGCCATTACTTGCATCAACACTGCCGTTGACCGCAGTCTTGCCGCACAATTATCACGTGCCTCCCCAGAGAACCAGGCTCTCTGCTCGGCCCTTGGGGTGACGGGCATACAGCGTGAGTGCTAGTATCCCAGGAAGCACATACCCAACTTTGCAGACTTAGGTAGCTGTCTGAGTGGCAGAAGGGAAGATGTGGAAAACCTTTTATACACGAAAGTGAATTTTGTTGCTCAGATTTCATAATGACAAATGATTATATTTTATTTAAAAGATACGTGAGAAATTCTGCTGCGTTAATCAGGGTAGGCTTATGATTTCTAGGCATTGGGCAACTTGTACTAGCTCCAGAAGATGGTCATCACTGTCACTCATGTTTGGTTTATAACTGTGAGTCAGGAATCAACAAAACGGTCAGAAATACTGCTACTACTCCTTCCTCTACTACTACTACTACCGCTAAGGTTTACTGAGCACTTCCTATTTGCTATGTAATTTATAAGAGTTAACATCATCTTATCCTCTCCACAAGTCTGTGAGATTAATAAGTTTTTGCATTTGAGAAAACAAAATTGGAGAGATGAGATCACTTGGCTCAAGATTAAGGAGCCAGAAAGTATCAGATTCTGCACTCTAAGGTCTAATACCACATAGCCTTTCTAAATTCTTTTTATTCCCTTCTGCTACCATAAAAAACAATCTGTCCTCCTAGGATATATGAGTTCTTACTTTAGAAAATTTAGACATACATCCTTCAGTCTAACCAGACTAATAAAAAATATTTTAAAGACTTGAGTAAAAAAAAAAAACAAATAAATGTATCCTTTAGATGACTTTCCCCCCATCAGTCCCTTGAAAGGACACTTGAAAGGACCCTTGAAACAACCTGTATTCTTGACAGTTCCCATAGAACTGTGAAATGATCCCATAGACCCTGTGAAAATGATTTGCCTTAACAATGGAAAGGGGGGAGGTGCCTGGGTAGCTCAGTCTGTTAAGCATCTGACTTTGGCTTAGATCATGATCTCAGGGTTCGTGGGTTCAAGTGCTTTGTCAGGCTCTGTGCTGACAGCTCAGAGCCTGGAGCCTGCTTTGGATTCTGTGTCTTCCTCTCTCTCTGCCCCTCCCCTGCTCATCCTCGGTCTCTCAAAAATAAATAAACATTAAAAAATATATTAAAAACAGAGTGGAAAGGGTGAATCCTAATCTTAAAACTTAAATTCAAAACCATAGATTTTATGGCTCTTTCTTTGTTTTGTTGCAATTTTGTCTGTTTTGCAATATACATACTTAGTATTCAGTACCTCCCATTTTTTTTGTCGTAGATAATTTTGAACTCCATGCACAAGTACCAGCCGCGGGTGCACATCATTAAGAAGAAAGACCACACGGCCTCGTTGCTCAATCTGAAGTCTGAAGAATTCAGAACATTCATCTTTCCAGAGACTGTTTTCACAGCAGTCACTGCCTACCAGAATCAACTGGTGAGTTCAGCATTCACCATTTATTTCCTAAATAAGGTAAAGATTTAAGAGCTGCTTTCATTTTCTTGAAGAGAAGGGCTATCCCAAAACCCAAAATCCAAGTTCACTTTGGTGAATGCTGTCAGCCCCAGGACCTCTAAGTGTGTTGAGTGACCATGGCTCAAGGTTATGAAGGTCTATATTATACCATCTTTTCTAGAATCTTTATACTTTTGGTCAGGTTGTTCACTGCCCACTCTCCCCCCTAAACCTGCCCTCTCTGCCTTCTCAAATTTTATTCTTGAGAAAGTCACCTGCTTCCTTTTTCTCCTTCTGGTAAAGCCTCATGATATATATAACTACACACCCATTTCTTCATAAAATTTAGAGGTTCAGTTTTTCTGCTAAACTAACACATATATTCCAGCCAACTACCCAAACTACTGGTATTTTAGATATTTTGTGAAGCATATTCAGTGTAATTTAAGGTAATTCTAGTAGAATGATTTTAAGTGTCTCTTAGATAATAAACTGGAGCGTGTAAGCAGGATATATTTAATTAACATCAAGATATCTAATTTATAAGATTGAGTTTTATACTTTCTACTTTTTGTTATGTATCACATTTCAAGCTTACGTGTTTCTTCATCTGTGAGGTTGAGTCCCACTCGATAAGTAACTATCGAAGTCTTAACTAAGGGCTAGGTGCTGTTAGATACATATACATATATATCCCCATATATTTCTTTCTTTCTTGGTCAGCATGGCTTTGAAGGCGGGGGGCAACAGGCATATTCTGTAGTGAGGAAGCTGAAGCTAAGAGAGGATAAGAAACTTTTCCACAGTCAGGAAGGACCAAAAGTAGAATTCTTTTGATCTGCTTCAGTAAAAGGAGCTCATTCAGTTTACTCGACAAATTTGGTTTGACAAATAAAGGCCTCTCTGGGTCTTTGTATCTTGCTTTTATTTGATCAGCTTTAAGATAGCGAGGACTACATCAAAACTCTTGTTTTGATGTTGTTATGTTTTGGGTGCTGAGTGAATGAATATTTGTAAGGTGTGCCTGGTAGATGGCTCAGAGTCCAGAGTGGGATGGCCAGCCAGAGGGGATGTGGTGTTGGGTCGCTCAGGAAAAGCAAGAAGGTAGAGCTGGGAGCGCGGGGGGCCCTATACAAGTGAGGAAATGGCCAGAGAAGGGATGTGGGCAAAAGGGAGGAGTGAATACATGTCTGTAAGACATAAGCACCTGTAATTTCTCTGTGATTTGGAGTAGATTTCACTTCACCACTGTGACTGCTATTTTCCTTACCTGTAAACTGGGGCTAAGAACTGCCCAGAACATCTCGAGAATGTGAGGACCACATGAGGTGCTGTGTGTAAACAAGTCTTTGGAAATGATAAGGCACTCCATAAATAAAGCATGTGGCTACTGTTGGACCATCTCAGGAGTCCAAAGAGGATCTGTCACCTTTTGGATTGTAACATGTTAGTGGCACATATTTGTAATAAGAAAAATGAAGGCACAAATGGTGTCATATTAATCATCTTTTTTTTTTCTTTTTAAAGTTTATATATTTTGAGAGAGAGTGTGTGTGAGTGGGGGAGGATCAGAGAGAGAGAGAGAGAGAGAATCCCAGGCGGGCTCCGCACTGTCAGTGCAGAGTCCGACATGGGGCTCAAACTCAAAAACCATGAGATCTTGACCCGAACCAAAGTCAGACCCTTCACGGAGCCACCCAGGCGCCCCATCATACTAATCATCTTAAAGTAAGAGCAAAGTCTTGAAAATTTTCGTTATCTCTTAAGGTAACAACACGAGGGTAGAGACTGTCAGAGAATGCCCAAGCTAAAAAGTTGGGTATAGATTGACGCCTACGGAGGTCTAAAACACTAATACTGTTTCTCAGAGAATCTGAAACACACCAACAATCCTAGGTTTTGTTTGAGGACACAAGTAATACAGATATCACAGATTCAGAAAATACTCCTGAAACATTCATTTTACACACATTGAATTTGTAGCATTTGTATCTAAAACATTAGATTCATACTACTACAAGAAACCCGTTGATGTTTGAGAATTAAATGGAAACTCGTCATGCGAAAACGTCATTGCTTTTATCAGAATTCTCTGTATAGAAAACCAAAGCAAGAATAGGTAAATTGTGGGGTTTTAGTGAAAATTACAAACTGAAGAAAATTGACAGAAAGTTTCTAAGAATAACACCTTAGATTTAGTTTAGTAGGCGAAGCAGCAATCCTGAGTAAATACTGGTAGTACCTCTCAGATCATGGTACAATGGAATAGGAGGTGTTACTTATGTAATTATAAAAATAACTAATATTTGGGTACTTACGATGAGCAGGGCACCATTTAAAGCACATCGTCTTAGTTAATCTCCACAAGGATATTATGATACAGGAACAAACTATTTTTATGTCAAATTTACAGCTGGGAAAATTGAGGCATGGAGTTAAATAACTCATCCAAGGTGACCTTACTGCACTCATCACAGATTTGAATCCAAGGGGTTAGACTCAAAGGTCAGTGTTCTTAACCTCTAAGCTCTAGGTGCCCGGTGTCCCCAAGAAAGCAGAACTTTACCTCCTCTCAGCTTGTGACCCTGATGGACTTGGAGTCATCCATTTTAGAGGATTTCAATTCCTTATATTCATTTTCTTTAATTTCTTTTCAGAAAGTTCTCCCTGCATACCCGTTGTGTGCAGGGCAGTGTTCGCTCTCCGGAAGCAGCCAATGTAATGAGATAGTAATCATCCTAAACCAGCAGCTAATTGGAGCCAGACACTTGAACCACACTCTCTCATTTAATTGTTTTCCACTGAACTTTCTATTTAGAAAGGTTTCCAAGCACTCAAAAGTGGTATTTACTTAAAGAATCCAAAAATACTAATTCAAAGAGATACATGCACCCCAATGTTTATAGTAGCATTATCTACAATAGGCAAATTAATGGAAACAGCCCAAGTGTCCGTTGACTGATGAATGGATAAAGAAGATGCAGTATGTGTGTGTGTATGTATACCACATCTTCTTTATCCATTCATCAATGAACATACATATACATGTGTATGTGTGTGTGTGTATATATATATATATATATATATCCTTATATATAATGGAATATTACTTAGCCATAAAAAGAATGAAATCTTGCCGTTTGTAATGACATGGATGGAGCTAGAGAGTACTGTGCTAAGTGAAATCAGTCAGGGAAAGACAAATACCATACTATTTCACTCATATATGGAATTTAAGAAACAACAACAGAAAAAGAGAGACAAACCAAGAAACAAACTCTTAATTACAGAGAACAAACTGGATGAGTTAAACAGGTGATGGAGATTAAGAAGCACACCTGCTGTGATGAGCCCTGAGTGTCGTACAGAAGTGGTGAATTACTATTTTATATATTTGAAACTAGCATTATACTGTATGTTAACTTAAAAAAAAAACTTTTAAAAAACCAAATATCCAAAAGTTAAATAAATAGTAAAATGAACCTCATGTACTCTGAACCCAGATTCAGCATTTAACGGTTTGCCAAATTTGCTGGACCTCACCTGCCCTGTTTCTCTATGTGTATTTTTCTCCTCCCCTCAATCATTTGAAACTAAGTCGCATACATCATAATACTTTTCCTGTAAATACTGCTACAAGTATATACTGACAATAAGAATATTATTTTTGTAGCCAGTATCTTTATCACAGTGAAGAAAATTAATAAGAATTATTCCTTAATATTGTCTAAAATCCGGCTCATACTAAAATTTGCAGGATGGACCAACAAATATTTTTTATAATCTTTCATTTACCCCCTCTGAGGTAGGATACGACTATAGTTCATGATTTGGGTTTATTACTTTTAATTTGGAAAGATCTCTCTACATTTTTCTCAGTATCTCATTTAATTCCGACACTAGTCTCCTGAAGAAGACCCCATGGGACCCATCTTGTAGATGAAAAAAACAGGGTCTCCTTTTTGTTGGCATCCTGCTAGATTGCAGGCCCAAGGAAATGACCATTGACAGTGTCACGGTTTGGAAAATGAATTTGAAAAATGCATTAAAATAGACTAAGATACTAATAAACACACATCCGAACGCTAGTGTTTCCTCTTGCAAATGCTTATTTCTAATTGAGATTATAAGTGGGCTTAAAACCCATTCACCAGTTCCTAGCTATCATTCACTGCATCAGTAAGCATAAAGATTAATATGATTAGTATATCACTTCATTGCTAAATAACCTATAAGAACAGTGATTAAATTCAGAACTAATTTTTTCAATAGATGCTGCTGTATCTAAGTTTATTTCTTTATGTCTTCCCTTAAACCATAATTCCCATGCCGTATATATATTTGAAATGCAGGTAATAGTCAAAGATTTTCATTTGGTATACTAATAAGCCCGTTTTGTAAATGGCTTATAAACCTCCTAACACCAATCAAAATCCATGTTCCATAAACATACTTGGGGTGAATAAATCAATTTGGGGGTTAATATTTTCCTTAGTCTTAAGCAATTTTCTAAAGTTATCCTTGATTCTTTCTCAAGCCCCCCCCCCCATCTACTGCGTTTTCCTAGCTATACCATGCTTGTGTACTATTTCCCTATAGTAGCTATACAATAAAATAAATATATAGGAAATAAACACATACTTAGCATAAGTATTCGAATTTTTTGATGCACAAAGAATAGAAAAAAAAGAGAGGGAGATTTAAAAGTTCACACTGAGGATCACAGTCCTCTCTAAAGTTTGTATCTCTTAAACTTTAGATAGGACTGTTATTTTTATATCTGTTAAAAGTGAAATCAGTTTTCAACAGAACTGGTGAAAAAGCTTCCCCAGTATTGTGGCTGGTAGTTTTATTTGCAAGTAATGAAAATGGGACATTTTTGCTGTTTTTTTTCTCTTGTTTTAGTGAGGAAATGATTGCATTTCTTTACATTATTAGATAAAACCTAAATACATTACACTTTCAACAAACTATTTTATAATTTAAGATTTAAAGGTCATGCATTGTTTTCGAGCAGGCAGACCATTGCTGTAGAGTTGAAGTGTAGGTCATGTTTCATTTTTAAATGCCTTTGGACAGATCTTTTCCTGATAGTTGGAGAAATGGTCTCTGAGGGCCAGTTTCACCTTAGGGCTGGGAACCCCAGCCAGATTCAGAGTCCAGTGATATCACATGGGGTAAAAACCACTGGGAAAGGCCCCCTTCTCCTTGGTGCAGCTGGCTGTGTCAAAATCTGCTCTTCTGTTATGTGTACATTTATTTTCTGTAGATAAAGGAGATGTTAAAAGAGTGAATTTTTTTTGGCTAAGAAATGCATTATGTTTGGAGCACCTAGGTGGCTCAGTCAGTTAAGCGTTCGATCCTTGATCTCAGCTCAGTTTTGATCTCAGAGTCATGAGTTCAAGCCCCGTGTTGGGCTCTGCACTGGGCAAGACACCTACTTAAAAAAAAGAAATGTATTCAATTAAGATAACAGGTGACGAAACAGCAGTGTGTTCTGGCCTGAAGTCGTCAGTGATTTGCATGAACGCGGGCACCCAGCAGATTACAGGAAACCTGCCCTTCAATGCTTTTCCTCACAAAATGAAAAACATTGCTGCTTTTAAAATTCGTTTTTGAATTATAAGCTGTGCCCATAGTTTCATTTTATTTCTAACAGATAATGTTTGGTAGTTCACTATTTGGGGATCCTTTTGTAGTATTACCCTTGATGTGGATGATCTTGTTCAACAGCGTTACACGTAGCGGTGGGGATTCTGTGTTAGGGAGCGAATGAAATGGTGTCCAGCGAGATCGCTGTCTGTAACTCAAGTCCTTTGTCTCCTCAGTTCTCAGATGTATAACTTTTGCAGTTATCCCAAATTTCACAAAGGAGTATGCAACTCCGTCTTCAGAAATGAACGTCTTTCTATGTAACTACTAGTTTTTATTGGAATATCCATGGAATAAAATCTATGCCTGCTGACCTTTTAAAAATGCATGATTACCTAGAATGTTAAAATCTTGCTATTTAAAAATTATTTTATTTAAAAATTAGAAAACAAAAGGAAATGCTATTTATGTCAATTGGAGAAGAGTTTTGCTAGTCCATCACTGGCAAAAAGATGAAATCCTATTTCTGATTGCTTGCTCTTGAAGCAAACTTCAACAAACATTTCTGGGGTCTTATTGTTGACACCCCAGCAAGCTCAGAGATTAGTGATATCTACTGTGAGCATGGTGGGTGTGTTAAGAAACTTAATTCCTGGGGCACCTGGGTGACTCAGTTGGTTGAGTGTCTGTCTGACCTCGGCTCAGGTCATGATCTTGCTTGTGGGTCGAGCCCCGCGTGGGGCTCTGTGCTGATGACTCAGAGCCTGGAGCCTGCTTCAGATTCTGTGTCTCCCTCTCTCTCTGCCCCTCCGCTGCTCATTCTCTGGCTGTCTCAAAATAAATAAACATTTAAAAAAATTTAAAAAAAAAGAAGAAATTTAACTCCTTGTCATTGTGCTGCTCATCAGCACTCCATAAAACCTATTCAGGATTGTAGTGATAATCCAGGGCCTCCGTACAATTTTAGTAATCAGACATCCAGTTGGCTTTTTTCCCTCTGACTTTCAAAAGCAATTATTTTCCCTGAAATTCAATAAAATGGTCTATAGAAAAAGTAAATAGCTGGTTTATTGTTGTGAGCTCCTTTTCGAATTAGCACTCTAAGTCAAATCATTGCTCTAACCAATTGGTAGATCTCGGTGTATGAGAGTACCTTGTACTCTTCTTGAAACTTTCTGTCGTTTTGAAATTCTATCAAAATGTGAAGGAAAAAAGCTACCATTGATCTGCCTGGGGATTGTGAAAGAGGGAGTGTAAAGATATTGGAACTAGAAAATTCTGGGGTGCCTGGGTGGCTCTGTTGATTAGGCCTACGACTTCACCTCAGGTCATGATCTCACAGTTCGTGAGTTTGAGCCCCGCATCTGGCTGTCCGCACAGAGCCTGCTTCAGATCCTCTGTCTCCTTCTCTCTCTGCCCCTCCTGCTTGTGCGCTCGCTCTCTCTCTCTCTCTCTCTCTCTCTCAAAAATAAACATTAAAACCAAATAAAATGAAACAAAACAAAATAAAAAATAAAAGAAAATTCTAATAATGAAAGAAAATCCCAAGGAAACCCGAAAACCCATTGAATGTTAATTCACTTCTTCAGAGTTATGGCAGTGATACTAGATACGGTGACGTACCACTCCAACAACACACACCTGCCGAGAATATTTACTCTCTACCACAGTCATCACATTCTGAGCCAGTAGTCGTTACCTTTTGAAAATAATGAAGAACAGCAAATATAATTTTCAAAATCCTTTACAGGGACCAAGCAGATAGGTCTGTTGAGACTTTTAATCGTTACAGCAGATAGATCATACTTTCTACCAGTTTGTGAAGACTCAAACCAAGCTTGGTATTCACATTTGGAATGACTGTAAAAGGACGTCTTTCAAAATTAGTTTTTCCATCAGATATCTGCCATTGTCTCCATAAAACTGTATCCGTTCACTGTTAAATTTTATTCATTAGTTTATAGGAATTGAGCTTGAAGGAAGCCTTTACTGTCCTTCCTCACAGTTTCAGTTTCATCTGGGTTTGGTTCACCCTTAACATCGCTAGCACCGCAGTGGCTATGGGCCACCGTCTTTAGTGGCCTGTAAGTGACCATCAGTTCTGGGAAGCTATGTATCCCTCTGCTTTGGGCTTTGGAATTTTAAGCTCCATTAGGGCAGGGACGACACATTCTTCCTCTTTGCGTTATCCAACATTTAGCATGGTGCAGGATAGGGTAATCAGTCCTCGTTAAATGCTTGTTGATGACTTATTGTGAAAGCATTTTCATGAACTATAAGGCACTTTAGAACTAGAAAGCATTTTAACTTACAGTTATTTAGTAGAAAGAGACACAGCTCCTGTCTGAGGATTTAAAAATCTTTTTGGTGTTTTTTGAACATAGGAATTGCTTGTGCTTTACAGTTTATTTCAGATAAATAAAAATTTTCTCCTTCATCCTGAAAATTGACCTTCAAAATTCAATCCTGGGGCGCCTGGGTGGTTCAGTCAGTTAAGCATCTGACTTTGGCTCAGGTCACGATCTCATGGTTCGTGAGTTCCAGCCCCGCACTGGGTGAGCTCGAGGCCCACGTCAGGGTGAGCCCCGTTTCTCCCTCTCTCTCTTGCTCTCTCCCTCTCTCCCTCTCTCTGCCCCTTGTGGGATTCTCTCTCCTCTTTCTCTGCCTCTTGCTCATTTGTGTGTGTGCGCTCTCTCTCTCTCTCTCTCTCTCAAAAAACAAAACAAAACAAAAAAAAACAAAAACCCCAAACCTAAATCCTGGTTGAAAGAATGAGTGAAACAGACTTGACCCGTTAGAAATCCATGGCGATGGAAGTGGTGGCGGAGAGTTAGAGAAGGTTCTCTATGAACCCCGGGTGGCCACACTTCAGAGGCACCCTCAGAGGTTCCTGGGTATTTCTTTATATGCAAACTTAAGTTAGCTGTTGTTAGTCACGAAGAACAGTTTTCTTACTTATTTCCTTCCTTGTTTACCAAGTCCATTAACTAAGCTGGAAAGGAAATCAGTAAATTTTTTTTTGGCTGGACTAGAGTGAAAAGGCTAAAAACGAGCATTGTAGATATTGTCCAGTACTCTTAAGATGTAATAGCAACCAATAATCAATCTTATACCTTGCTAGTGTTCATGGCAGAGAAGTGCAGTCTCTGGCTACGGTATTGTGGGAAGTTCTAGTTTACAGGAGACAAATAGCTGCTTTGCAGCTTGTACATTGGTTAGTTCATTTTTAGGAAACTCAAAACTCAAAATGGAAAAAAATGCCTTTCTTTTGTAAGGTGTTATTTAAATCAACCACAGATACAGTCTCATCAGAGAAAAAGTTGCATATTGGCAAAAGAGTATTTCAGGCTGTCTGTTTTGATGGTCATTTAGTCCTTACGAGGAGGATGTGCCTCAATCATAACTTTTTCTCTGGGTTAAAACTGTCTTGTGCATCTCTCTCTAAAGATTAACATGGGTTCTTGTTTTGAAACCAATGACCAATGACTCTGTTTAAAGGTGCCTGTGGTTCTAATTCAGATACTGATTAGCGGTGTCTTGGTTCTCCTGGGTTCTTTTTGACTCTAATCAGGAATGTTACAAGTTAGGTATCTTTTAACCAGTGTTTCCTTTATTTTTTTGCTTCATAACCTGATGTCCGTTTCTTTGGATGGATAGTGCATATGATTTGATGGATCTTTTTACATTAATCATAATGCGAGAATTATAACTAGCACATTATAGATACTCAATACTTCAGACTATGATTCTTATTAGGGAATATTTCTTTTCTGTATAAACACAGAGTCTGTAAATAGCATTGTATGGGAGGATAACAAAAGACTGATTCTAATTTAGTCAGATGGAAAGGGGTGGGGGTAAATTATACTCTGAAAGCTTCCTATCATGGATTTATGTCATGGATTTCAACATAGCATTGAACATGAAGCTGTTATTGGCCATTTTATCTTTTTATCCATTATGGTATATACATATGTGCCTATAGGATTCACAAATGATGCTGCCAAGTCAGTATGAGGCAACGTTTTTGTTTTTATTCCCCATTTCCCACCAGTGCAGTCTCGACAGCTCCCTCCCTCATGGCTCTCTTAAATACTGCATGGCGCAGCCACGATGTTCACCAATGTTCACCACCCCCACCATTTGTCTCTATACATTGACCTTCAGCCTGTCAAATCCCTCCTCTCTGTGCCTTCCCTGGTCAGCTGTCCCACTCGTCTGGGGTCCATCCCTCCCGTGAATTTCTCTGTCACTTTCCACCCTTGTCACAATCCAGAGAGACATCGAGTATTCTTGGGGTGGCATGCAAAATGAACCAACTCTTTGTTTCTGATTTTACTTCCTTGACCTCGGAAATGATATTGTGTTGTTACCTGAGGAATGTTCTTCATTCCTTTCCAGATAACCAAGCTGAAAATAGATAGCAACCCTTTTGCCAAAGGATTCCGGGACTCCTCCAGGCTCACTGACATTGAGAGGTAATGAGAATTTTCTGTTTACTCTTTTGTCCAGATAAGATAAAGAAAAGAGCGAGTTTGTACGAACACACTCCTTTCAACGCCCCGAAGAACCATAACCTTACTGTTAGTCTCCGATTCCCCACCCTGCTTTCCCTTCCACCTATAAACCCTTAGATATGCAGCTGCTGAAGCTTTGCCAGCTGCTCTATCTGCATCTGTTCTGTGCTATTTCCAAGGAAGTGGTTTTGTTTTTGGTTGGGACATTTACTCAACTGTAAAAATTAGGGTTTCTTTATTATCAAAGACAGTCCTTTTGATGATATTAAGCTTCACGTCTCCAGTGACAATCTGCAGAGAATCTCGATAGCCTTTGCCTTCTGAAGTGGACACATTTGCTAGCGTGAAGAAGATGAGCAGTTTGGAATGTTGAAGCAAGGAGACCTAATTTAATTCAAGGCACATATTTTACCTATGGTGTAGACTGCTTATATGTTGTGGGAGAGACATCAGGTCTCAGGACCTTTAAGAAGACAAGTGACAATCATGTACCTGTCACTTCACTTTTTACTTAATTGAAATGGTTCACACTTTGTGAGCCCATCTATGTGACGAGTAATGACTGTAATGAGATCCATGGCTTGCCCATAGGAATGTCAAAAAAATGTATTTTTTTTTCAGGGAGAAGATTTTTCAACCTGAATATTTGTATCTCTTATACCTACTATGTAACTTTCTGTACTTCTTTTTTGTGTGAGAACATTTAAGTTCTCCTCTCTTTGCAGATTTCAAGTACACAATACAGTGTTATCAACTGTAATCACCATGTTACACATTAGATCTTTAGATCTTATTTAGCTTCTGAACTTATTCTTTTATGTGGCACGAAGTCTTTATTTGACAAGTGGTACCCTGGCCACCAGCCCTCACGTTTATTTTACCTCCAAATCTTTGTGCTATTTCCCTACTAACTGCTACACATTTCTGTCACACTCCATGTTACCTACCACATGGTCACACCTCGTGTTCTCCACGCTTCTTTCCAACCTGTCCTGGCAGTTGCCGATAAAGAACTAATTGTGTGGGATTTTGTTTGTTTGTTTTTTATTTACTTAAAAAATTTTTTTAATGTTTATTTATTTTTGAGAGAGAGAGAAACAGAGCATGAATTGGGGAGGGGCAGAGACAGAGAGGGAGACACAGAATCTGAGACAGGCTCTGAGCTGTCAGCACAGAGCCTGACGCGGGGCTCGAACCCACAAACCATGAGATCATGACCTGAGCCAAGTCAGACGCTTAACTGACTGAGCCACCCAGGTGCCCCCTAATTACGTGTTTTAACAACATCTATCTGATCCTTCCCTCAGCATTCACAAGTGGCAGAGCATTGGGGAGTGGGTGGTTTTGAGTTGGAGGAACAGATACAGAGGCTCGGTGGGGAGGCGGAGAAGGCCACCAGGAGAGGCTGAAAGTGGGGCAGGTGCTGTGGGATTTGAGTAAAAGGAAGAAATTAAGTAGTTGGGGAGCTTGACAAGTGGTTGAGGGTGCTGAGATCAGGAAAGAAACTTGAGCTTGTGGTTGAAAATCCATTGCAAACTGCAGAGACTCCAAGTGGGTAGCTCTCTAATTAAGTGGGACAAAGGCAGGCACATAGGCCTTGAGATCGAAGTCGGTGAGAACGTAGCATCGGCAGTGTTGGAGACAATGTAGGTGACAAATGAGTCCATTTACAAAGGCCGCTCTCTTTCAAGCATGACCTTTTTTTCATCTGTTTCTGGAGGGCCAGAGGCACTGATGTGAACTAGATGTTTACAGGTGGGATTGTAAGTGACCTTGTCTGTTGCAGTCAGGTAGCAGGTAAGAATGAAGACAGTGGCTCAGTGGGGCGGGCAGTAGTGGTGCGTGTTTGTAGCGTGTGCCCTGTCTTCTGTCTCGAATCAAGGGCGGGTGTGCTATATACCAGGTGGCAAACTCATCGGTTAGAGTCCCCGCCCTGCCTTCTACTGGCTCAGTGATCCTGGAGAAGTCTCCTAGCTCTGAGTCTGTTCCTATGAGACCAATCACCCTGCTCACTTCAAAGGTTTATTACGAGAACCAAGTAAGATAACATTTATGAAATACTTTCTAAATCTAAACATATGAAATAATTATAATTATTATATTTTTGGTCCCATCTAAGTGTACTTTGGTAGTCCCAATAAACTACTCCTGGAGTAAAAATAACCTCTTAGTTGCTTGTGTGCTCACAGATGTGTGTCCCCAGACTGCCCTTTGGAATAGCAGATTTAATCATACACGCAGGCGCGTTTTCCACTTATCGAATAAGCATCCCGATGCGGGGAGCACTCAGATGAACGTGAAGCTCAGTAGCTTTCAATGGTCTGAGGGCAGAAAGAGCATCTTCTGTGACCAGCTGAAAGTTTGCAAGATGACCTAACTAGTGTGAAATTGGCCAAGGTTTCGGATTTCATTTCCAGGTATTTAAGTCTGAATTTTCCCTAAACAGCCTTTGGGGATGGGTCAAATCAGATCAATTGATCTTTAGAGACCTAAAGAAATTAAATTAGTCTGGAGTCAGTTACTGCACTAAACCATCTAGTAATTGAATTGCTCCTTGTAACTGATTGAAAACAGCCCTATCTGTAACAATAGAGGGGACTTTTCTTTAGAAGAGATCTGAGAGCAAAACACATCTTTTTATGACATGATGACAGAAATTGCACTTTTCTAACCTAATTGAATATGATGTTATAAATATGTGATCTTAATGATTTCAAGTTTCCTGTTCCAGATTTACAACTCCCGTATGGGACACCCAGACAAAAATGCCTTTGGGACTGAATCTGTTTGCAGTATACCTCTAAACTCATAGTATTATTTCTTCTACGGTTGCATATGCTTTTGGGATACTGTATAAGGCATTACAATTTTCTCGCTCTCGTTTTACTAGGTTGCTTTCAGACATTGAATGTCTAACAAGCCTCACATGTAGCCTTACTCCTCAGTGACAGCATCTCCCTCATATGTGAATGGAAACCCATCTCATTAGCAAAAAGTAGAAAGTATTTTCATTAGATACTTTGCACATATACCTATAATGGACAGCTGAGAGGCAAACCAAAGCCCAAAGGCTTGTTTTTCAAACAATTTCTTCAAAATTCAGTTTCTTTTATTAGTTTTTTTTTTTTCAAAGAGAGTTCATGCTCATTACAGAAAAATACTAACAAGAAAAAGAGCATAAATAAGTAACAAATCCAATTCATTCAGTGTTAATACTGCTGGCAAAAATTTATATATTCTTCCAGGTACTTTCCTATGCATGTACAAGCAATTACTTCCTTTAAAGTTTACATACATACTATTTTTAATCATTTTCCCTTAATAGCAATAGATGTTTGTCTGTAGTATACTTTTTAATGGCTGCCTAATTTTCCACTGGGTATGATCATTTGTTTGACCAATCCTATATATTACTTACATTTCCCACTTTTTATTATTATAAACAGTACCAGGAGGAATATACATGTCTTTACCCATATTCTTCATTATTATAATAGGATAAATACTAACAAATAAAAATACTGGGCCTAAGAATATACTTGTTTCATCATATTTGTTTTAATTGTTAAAATTTGGGAAAAACCTAAATATTCAATAGTAGAAAAATGGTTTAATAACTGTTTATAGTCATGCAATGATAAAATTTTAAAATTGTGGTAACATATGCAACGTAAAGTTTGCCATTTTAATCATTTTTACGTATAGAGTTCAGTGGTGTTAAGTATTCACAGTGTTGTGCAATCATCACTATTATACATTTCCAGAATGTTCTCATCATCCCAAACAGAAAATCTGTACTCGTTCAATAGTAGCTCCCCATATCTCCTCCCTCAGCCCCTGGTAATGTCTGTTCTACTTTCTGTCTCTATGAATTTGCCTAGTTTAGGAACCTCATATAAACGGAAAGGTATACGTGTTTTTAAGGCTTTTCATACATACTGCCAACTTTCCCTCAGGAATGATTGCCCATGTCATGGTCAAGAGTGCCCATATCTTGTACATTTGTCAAATATAATCACTATCTTTTCATCTTTGCCAATTTGATACGTGAAAATTGTCTGTCTTTTTTTTTTTTTTTTTTTTTTTTGGTAAATTGGCCTGTTTGTCATTAGCCCTCTCTTTTTTCTTTTGTATTGCTCATTTTTTCCTCTTACTGCTCTATACAAGCTATTCGTGTATTAGTATTTTTATTGTTTATGTATACTGGAACCATTTTACCAGTTTGAAATTAGCTTTTTATGTGTTTTTGATAAACAGAATATTTTATCACCAAATCTGTTTTTCTTTTACTTTATGATTTCTATGAAGAGGTTCCCTACTCCAAAATTATATAAATATATAAATATTCAACTACAGACTTCTGTCACTTCACTGCCCTCTAGTTTTTCACTTAAAAAGTCATGCAGTATTTATTTTAGTGCAAGATATAAAATAGACTGATCACTGTACATTTTTTTTAAGTGGTTCCAATACATGTGTTTACTGATGTATTCCTTTCCCACTTATTTATAATTCCCCCTAAATTCTTGCCTGTAGTAGTTTTTATAGTATCTTTATCAGTCTTCCCAGTATTGTTTTAATTTTCGTAAATTGATAGAATATATAAAAACTGATACTTAGATATCTTGATATCCCAAAATAAACTTCCCACATCCAAACAGTTGGCTAATCTTTCAACTATGTCCAGAGGAGTCCAACTACTTCCTACCAATTCCACTGCTACCATCCTTATCTTGGACACTGTCCTCTCTTTCCTAGATTATTACATTAATTTTCTGATAATCCTTTTATCTCTACTCTTACTGCCCTTAGGTCCATTTCTAGTACACCAGTCAGATGGTGTACTTTCCCTGTCAAGGAAAGGGGATTGGACCACATCACTCTTGCTCAGAGCTCTCCCGTGACTCACCTTCTCATTGATAGTAAAATCTCCGTCCAGACATGGCTTGAGAGGTCTTATGGAATCTGACCCAACCCTCTCATGTGCCTTTCTTTGGTCACTTTTCTCTGAGCATGCCTAGACCTCTGCCTGGAATGTGCTGCCGCCAAATCTGAATGGGTCTGAGACTTTGTCCCTAGAATAGTGGCTGGTACATGGTAAACGCTCACGTAGATGTTGAGTAAATAATTATGTGTCTTTTTAAAAATAACAAGAGTATCTGTATTTTTAAAAAAAATTTGTCTGCAGGTCTTTGTGTTTTAATAGAAAAATATCCCTCTCCAGTATTGTAATAACTGATATGTTTGATTTTTCTACTCTCTGTTTAATTCCGCTCTTTGCTTTACATTTTCATTTATTTCATTTTATTTTCTCTTCTTATCTTTTGTTGTATTTATCAGCTTTCCCCCCGTCCCTTTTATTGTGGCTGACATCCCACAGTCAGGCAGTGGGCTATATACATTACACACTTGATTCTAGTCACTCATCAAAATAATCATCTAATAGAGAACCATTATCACCCCTATTTGATAGATGAGATAGCGGAAGTTTAGAGACATTGATACTTTATTCACACGATTTGTGAGTTGAGCTTCACACCCTCTTTAGTTTGTCTGAAACCAAAGTCTCTTCTCTAGTGTTAATTGTATTTCTTTTTAATAATTATGCTTTCAAATTCTAAAAGACATAATTGTAAAATTGATATTTCTGTTATTGTCAGACACATATTGTCAGAATAGCTTCTCCGGTAAAATAGGAGATATTTAGTATAGGATTCTTCTTTGTACTACCCCTCCCTCTCCATCTGTAATTTAGGCTTACATGATCTGGGATATTTTTTTAATGTTTATGTTTTATTTTTTGAGAGAGAGAATGCAAGCGGGGGAAGGGACAGAGAGAGGGGACAGAAGATCGGAAGCAAGCTTTGCTCTGAGAGCAGCAAGCCTGATGCAGGGCTGGAACTTACAAACCGCAAGATCATGACCTAAGCCAAAGTCAGATGCTCAATCAACTGAGCCACCCAGGGACCCCTGATCTGGGATTTTAAATCCAGATTTTTGCCCATATATCTTCTTTATCTTTTTCAAAATTTTTTTTTGTTAAGGATCACGGTATATCAACTATAGTCATTTAAATTGAATTCTAGTCATTTCACTGTTTACTCTCATTGCTGTAGTCTTTCCAACTATGGGAATTGTGTTCCGACTTTAGTTGTTGGCAAACTTTGGGTAATTGGTTGGGGAAGGATGTGCGGGTCCTTCTCTTTATGAGTTCTTGTTTGTCTGAGAGGATCTGCAGCCATTAGGGTAGCAGTCTTTTCCCTCAGACTCTTTCAACTGTGCTTTGCCATATGACTTTTAAATACTGCAGAATAAAGCTGGTGCCACTGCCTCCCCTTTGTTGGAAACTTACCTTTTTTCTCTCTGCCTGGATAAAGTGCTTTTAGAGTATTTTCTTTGAAACTTAGAAATTGACCAGTATTTGTCCGATTGTAGATTTGTAAATATTAGTATTTACTCTGTAAATAAACCCTTTAAATGTAAAACTCGAGTTGTTTTTCAGCCCAGGCAGACTGTCTTCTCGTTCTTTATCGCCCCCTCTTTTTGCTTCTGAGTGGTCTGCTCCATTCAGACCCTCCAAGGCTCCTATTATACGTACGTTACATCTCCCAAATCTGTTCCCTGTTTCTGTTATTGTCTAATAATTTTCATCTCCTTTACTTTTTACTTTGATGTTGGGAGAATTTCTTACATAAGACTTCTAATTTGTTTGATATTTTATTTTATTTCCTGCAGCATCCAGTCTTCTGTGTCCTGAGTTCTTTTAGGATGTGGTCATTGTTACCTTGACATTCTGAGTATACTTATCCATCCCGATGGTTTCCTTTTCATGCCCGTTAGTGCCTGTTTTGTTAATACAGAGTCTTAAATCTTGCTGAAAATATACATTAGACACTAAAATATTTTTTCCTGTTTCTTGAAACATCTGTTTCAAAAGAGAGCACTTGTTCTGCTTTTTATTTTTTATTCATTTATTTTTTTTAAGTTTATTTATTTATTTTGAGAGAGAGAGAACATGAGCATGAGCGGGGAAGGTCAGAGAGAGAGGGTGACACAGAGAGAGAATCCCAAGCAGACTCTGTGCCATCAGCGCAGAGCCCAACGCAGGGCTCGATCCCACACACTCTGAGATCATGACCTGTGCCGAAATCAAGAGTCGGATACTTAACTGACTGAGCTACCCAGGTGCCCCTTGTCCTGCTTTTTAAAATTAGTTTTCTTCTTTTGAAGTGCTGACTGTTTTGTTAATGTCCAACTACTTTTCTCTAGCCCATCCACAGAATGGGATGTCTGATTGCCTAGTGTCAGGAGTTGAGATTGATTTTGAATAAGAGCATGCGGACCTTTGTTAAATCTTTCAGGTACAGACCCAAGAATAGGGTGATGATTTAAATTTATTATAATTTTGCTGCTGTGGAAGTATAATTATTTTGTTTGGGGTAAGTTGTGGCATGTGGCGGGGGGACGTAGTCTTGGAAAGGGAGTTGTCACTGTGCCGTGACTGAGCTCCCCTCTCAGTCTGCCTCAGCAGCTAGAAGTGAGGAGGCCTTGCAGCCCTCCTCCAGCACCAGAGCCGGCCATGGCCACGGTCATGGACCCACAACATTCAGTGTACCATAACCACCCTGGGTTAGCTGAGAGCATCGCTCTGGGATTCCTTAGTCCTAGCCTCCAGAGTGTGAGAATCTGCTCCTCGTCAGCTGTCCAAAGCCTGCCTTCATCATTCATCTCTGCTCCTCCAAGATGGGGTTTAGGTGAAGCTCTGACAGGGGACTTTTTATTTATTGCCCCCTTGACAGTGATGACCGGCACACTGCTTGGCTTCCCTCACTCCTCTCCTGTTTGTGGCTAAAACATCCAAGCATGTACTTGGCATTCTACCTGACTTCCTGTTTTCTCAATCCTGTCAGGGGGGCAGAGAATTAAATACATAGGCTTATCTCACCTTATTCATTCAGGATTCATACTGAAAGTCTCAATGAAAGAAGTTTACAATCCCCTGGCATTGAATAAAACTTTCAAACACATGAAATTTGGACACAAGCCCAGTAGGAATCAGGCCTATTCACTCAGAGCTCAAAGCCGCTGTATTAATTTAGATGAAGAAGGAAACTTCAGGAAAGTTGCAAATCTAATATTCTGGGAATTGATGGAAGTTTTATCTGCATCAAGCCATGGAGGAGCCAGTGTTTTGGCAGCTTTGCTACAGAGGTTCATATTTTCTGGATAATTTCTTCGTCTTTCATAATGACTCACAGTGCTAAAAAGAAAGCAATGCTTGGTCCTAACACAGCTCTCAGCTTGCTCGGAGAGGTTCTGAGGCAGTAAGGTGTTCGTTAGGAGCGGCGCAGGGTCCGTGGGGCCCCTCTCTAATCAGGTAAGTGGCTTAGAGCAGGGGTGGGCAAATTGTGTCTGCCACCTGTTTGGTAGAGGCCACAAAGTAACAATAATCTTTACATTTTTCAATGAAAAAATTATAAAAACAGTACTTTGTGACCTGAAAAAACAATATGAAATTAAATCTTACTGTCTATAAAGTTTTGTTAGAGGACAGTCACATTCTTCAGTTCATGTATTGCATGTGGCTGCTTTCATGCAACCGTGACAGAGCCGAGTCTATCCGACAGAGCCCACGAAGTCTGTGACGCTTTAAACATTTACTGTCTGGCTTTTTAAAAAAAAGTTTGCTGGCTTAGAGCTTTAAGGGACCATGGAAATGTTGGCAGCAGGGAGAACTCCTCCCCAGTGATTTTAGGTCCGTAGGATGATTTTTCCCCCTTGTGGGTTAAAATGAAGAAGCTCAGAATTGGGTTTTGCGCTTGTGGACAACACTGGCGAGATCTGAGCTCTGTCTTTATGGTGGTGGCTGAGGCATGCTCACAGGGTCATTTTAGCAGGTGTAGTTCAAGCCAGAAGAAAGGTGGTGACAAAGCAACAACTTGACATGCATACTTCTTAAGACTTTCTGTAGATTCAATCATCTGTGTTATTGTTACCCATTTTCTAATTTTGTATCCCAACTATTATGAAGAATTGGAAAATAGGCTGTAATTTTTTTTTTCTCTCCGGGCACTAGAAACTTTCAGGGCCTTTAGAGAACAGTATAAAAGGCCTTTGGGAAAGCAGATGTTAGACTCCTAACACACCATCCGGTTTAATTGTTAGGGAATTAGAAAACATTTTTTCTAATATTTTTCAGATTCACGTTTTAAAATGGCAACATAATGTATTTGAAATGTGTAGGAATCAGGTACTCAAACTTTAAATAAGTAAAATGTGAGCCTCTACCTTTCCACCTATGCTTTCAGTTTGAAGGGTGTGTGTACACACAGGTGGACGTTAAAGATAAAATCATAAGGCGCCTGGGTGGCTATTGGTTAAGCATCTGACTTCGGCTCAGGTCACGATCTCACCGTCTGTGCGTTTGAGCTCTGCATCGGGCTCTGTGCTGGGAGCTCAGAGCCTGGAGCCTGCTTCAGATTCTGTGTCTCCTTCTCTCTCTGCCCCTACCCTGCTTGCGTTCCATCTCTATGTCTGTCAAAAATAAATAAACGTTAAAAAAAAGATAAAGTCCAATGTGAGTTCAAACTAATACTTTCCATTTAAAGTCAGGGTAAGGCTTTTTACTTAACCTCTTTGACCTTACACCTGTATCTCTTCTCTCGTGCTGAGACTCCAGTTCTCACTAGTGAGGGATATGATAGACTGTTCTGTCATTACTCATGTGCCTTATCTCACAGTGTGTAGATACACAGTGGTTCCACAACACACATATCACATACCTCCAACAACACGGCACCTAAAAATAGCTAAAATTCTTGTTGTGGTTCTTCGTGTCTTTAGTGTAGATTCTACTAGGGTGTTTGTACCTCGTTTATTTCTTTTCTTTATTTTACTACTAGAGTATCTTGAAGTCTCTTGGCATCATTCCTGTATGTAGTTATGCTTACTACCCAATGATACATATTTAGGTTCATTCATTTTATTGTATTTTCTGTTTTTTTGAATTAAAAATGTAATTTTTTACATGATTATTTTGTAAATGATTTACATGGTTTCAAGGCAGATCTACAGAGCGTGGCTTATTCAGAGGTGTCAGGATTCTATCCCTATCCCTTCCACCCCATTTCTTCCTTCTCCTATAAGTAACCATTAAAAAAAAGGACTGTTTTTTGTGTTTTTAAATATAATTATAATTATAAGAAATATAATTCATATTTTTTTCTCTTTTTCTTTTCGTTTAAAGTTTATATATTTATTTTGAGAGAGAGAAAGAAAGGGAGGGGCAGAGAGAGAGGGAAAGACAGAACCCCAAGCAGGGTCTGCACTGTCAGCACAGAACCCAGCACAGAGCTTAGTCTCAGGAACCATGAGATCATGACCTCAGCTGAAATTAAGAGTTGGACGCTTAACCGACTGAGCCACCCAGGTGCCCTGACTTCTTCCTTTTCTTAAATGTTAACATACTCTACACATTTTCTACCTCTATACTATGTGAGTACAAAATATATATGTAATGTACATATTAATATGTTGGGGTTTAGTTTAGTTGTATTGTTTTGTTATATTTAAATAGATAAGTCTTTTATGTAAATAATCTTTTACTATGTGGTCTATTTTATTAGCAATCTCTTTTTACACTATAATTTTTTGATAACTAGCAAAGTTTGTTCTCTTATTCTGTCATCCTGTACACTAATGTGTTTTAAAAATTCCTGGTCCCCCCCTTTCTAATTTTCTCTAGGTTCCCTACCATAAGCAATATTGAAATTAACTAGTAACTTCTTTTTTTCCCTCATTTTCTCTGTTTTTAAGCATTGGAAGTAACGTTCCTCTAATTTCAGTTAATAAATAATCAACAACCTTATTCTACTTATCATCCTTTCTCCCCATTCTCCTGCCATTCTCGAGAATTGTATTTGATTTACCTTGTCAGAGTATATACTCACACTGTATTCTTTTTTATTTATTAAATATATTTCAAATTTATTTTTATTGTTTAAATTTTTTAAACTTTATTTATATTTTTGATATAATATCAAAATATTATTTTGAGGAGTGAGGAGGGGCAGAGAGCGAGGGAGACACAGAATCCAAAGTAGGCTCCAGGCTCTGAGCTGTCAGCACAGAGCCCAGTGCAAGGCTCGCACTCATGAACCGTGAGATCATGACCTGAGCTAAAGTCAGACGTTCAACTGACTGAGCCACCCAGGTGCCCTTTAAAGATACTTTTTTTAAGCTTATATATTTTTGAGAGAGAGAGAGCGCGTGCACTACACACACACACACACACACACACACACACACACACATATACACACTGGGGGAGGGTCACAGAGAGGGAGACACAGAATCCAAAGCAGGTTCCAGGCTCTGAGCTGTCAACATAGAGCCTGATGTGGATATTCATAGAGCCATGAACTGTGATATTATGACGTGAGCTGAAGTCAGATGCTTAACTGACTGAGCCACCCAGTCACCTCTGTATTCTTTTTTTATCACCATGGCTTTAATCTTAGTTCTTCAAGTAAATATAAATTTAATGCCCACGGATACATCTTATCTCAGTGTCTCCTAGTCATTTTGATTGTCTGAAGCTCTTTTTTTCTACTAGACTGCTCAGGAAAGGCTCGTGGGCCCGATATTCCTTGTCTTTTGCATGCACATGACAGTATCTGGCCTTTATTTGTGAAAGTCAGTTTGACCTGATAGACGATCTTAGCCTCACATTTTCTTTTCTGCCATTTCTTAATTATGCTCTTTTTGTCTCCTGACGTAAAGTGTTGCTGTCACGCTCTGATGGCAATCTAATATTCTTGTCCATTTAAATGACTTAGTCTTTTTTCCTGGAATGACCAAAAGAGTTCCTTCTTTTTCCTTTGTTCTTATTGTCCTTGATCCAAAGACAGAGGGTGGATCCCCGGTTCCCAGAAGAGGGTTACCTGGGCTTGTTGTGTCCCTGTTTCCTTCACTCATAGATGTTGAGGGACAGAAAGAAGGTGGTATCAGTCCTCTGGAACGTTACTCATTTGCTCCTCTTGTACTTTATGCTTCCTTATAGAGAGTAGTCGTTGGTGTACAATCCAGGACTCTCCCCACACTAAATTCTTGTAAGCTTCTCAGTGGACTCATTTTTTAATTTTTAAAAGTGCTGCTGATAACTTTAGAGTCAGAGAGGTGGCAATCCGTGGGTGAAGTGAAATGTGAGGACTGTGTGGGTTTCCCTTGCCTACCTCCTGGGTTTCCGCCCCCCACCCCGACAGCTGACACTCACACCATTTTGATGGACTCGGTGGTAGAGCGGAATGGATGTCAGGCTCAGTACTCTCTCCAGATGTCGGATAGTAGAGGTATTTCTTTAAAAATCCTCCTCTACCATTGAATTTTGAATGTAATAGTTACCTATTTCTTGAGATTTGCTGTAGAACAAGACTTCTGCAGTATACTTTTGTGCACTTAGTTCATCTTTTTTCTCTGTCTTCACTTTCCCCTACTTAGGATATATAGGCTTTCTTCTAAGCATTTGGGCTAGCTTTGGAAAAAAGAAAACCCTGACAGTCAAGGCTCCTGCAGTCATGCATTTTATGAAGTGGTTAGCTCAGCCTAATAGTTGTTACCCAGGTAGCCAACAACGTAAGTTCTCATATCGCTCTTATATCCTATCCTTAGAGAAGACCAGCAAAATACATTCAGGCAAAGGAGAGAAATAATGTATATTGGGAGGAGGAGACTATACTGACTAAGAAAATAAATAGATTAAACTTTAGTTGAGGGAATAGAGAAATGGTTATGGCTGATAAAGCTTCCTAATTCCCTAATCTTTCATGAATATGACTATCCCTGAGTGTTATGGAGACTCGTACAAGACACACTATGCAGTGTCTGTGATGAAGTAAAACTGAAATAGAATTTTAATGAAGTCTGCTAAAGCAAAACAAATCCAAAAAACCCTCCTTGGATATTGAAGGCAGCAACATATCAAGCTACTTGCAAATAAACATGCTAAAAATAGCAAATGGCAAAAGCTAATAACAAGAGTCTCTGCCTTTTGGATCTGCCCGTGCTCCCAGCGACCCACAGTATTCCCCTGGGACCTACTTTCTGTCACAGGAGCCACAGAGCCATCCAGGCCTTCTGCAATAGGGGAGGACAGAGGATCTGCTATATCACCCCAGAAATATGATGCTGCTCAGAATGAAGAGACAGAAATCAGAGAGTTAAAAATTGAATTTTATCTCTGAGACTATTGAGCAACATATGATACTTCAATCTTGTATAAATGAAAAATGACTCTATTTTAAATTATTGGTATATATATATATATATTTCATTTTTTCTTAAACACCAATTAAAACATAAGAAATGTGTTTTAATTATATATCTATTAACACATATATATTATATATTAACACATATACATTAATATATATTATATATTAACACACACATATATATTATATATTAACACAGATATATATGTGTGTGTGTGTGTGTATATATATATATATATATAAACACAGATTAAAACATAAGAAATGTGTTTTAATTATATTGATACTTAAGTGTGTCCTGACATTTTGCAGTTGAACTTCCAAAAAACCACTTAAACTTAGCTTTCTAGGAAGTATGTATTTTGGGGCTGGAGTGATTTGGGGAGCCATCCAATTAATCTGTCATTACACCAATGAAGCGACGAGGGCCCAGAGCCTGCAAGTGATTTGCTCAAGTCACACAGTTAGTTAGTATAAGATCGGGGGGGTTAGAACCCAGGGTTCTTTACAACTAGTGGACTTTTTCAAAATGGCTATTTTTAATTTTTCCTTTTCACCTATTTAAGGATTCTTAAATTATTAGAGCCATATGAATCTTAGAGATCATCTAATCCAGCCCACCAGTTCCGTACCAACCCCTCGTTTTGTAGAAGAAATCAAAGCCCAGATACAGATAAGAAATCCGATCACACAGCTTCATAGGAAAGAAACGGATATATGATTTCACTCATATGTGGAATTTAAGAAACACAACAGATGCACTTAGGGGAAGGGAAGGAAAAAGAAGATAAAAACAGAGAGGGAGGCAAACCGTAGAAGACTCTTAAATATGGAGAACAAACTGAGGGTTGCAGGAGGGGAAGTGGATGGGGGGATGGGCTAAATTTGTGATGGGCATTAAGGAGGGCACTTGTTGGGATGAGCACTGGGTGTCATACATAAGAAATGAATCACTGGGTCCTGCTCCTGAAGCCAAGACTGCACTGTATGTTAACTAACTTGAATTAAAACAAAACAAAACAGAAAAGCAAAAAAACAAGGAAAAAAATCATCTCCAATGAGGAGACTTAGTATAAGAGACTGCGTGCATAAAAGGAAAATGGTTTTCTCTGGTAACTGGTTTAAAGTCTCCTTTTAAATAAAATCTCTTAGTTGAGTAAGGTAAAATACAACCTCAAAAAGAAGGGATGGCTTTTAACAGAATTAATTCTTTTTCAACTTACAGTTACCACAGAATTTCTTTAACTAGCAAGCTGTGGTTCTGTCCTTAAAATGTTAACTCATTTCTCCACAGTTTCTGAGAGAAAGCATTTATTTTATAAAGTAGCGTTAAACAAACGGGTGAGTCAGGTAGTTAGAACAGTAGAGTCATTCACAGTTGGCATTTAGTTGTGAATTGTCCACAATTTTTTCCCTGCTTGCGTTTTTGTATCTGCGTATGAAGGATTTTTGTTCCCTGCCTTATAATTTACTAACGTTTACTTAGAGGTGGAGTGATCCGTACTTTGCTTGAGACCTTTCTTCTAGTTGTCACAGCCATAATACTTAGAAACAATAGTTTTTGGGTTTTTTTCAGTAGTCCAGTTTACTTATTTAACTTACTAATGATAATATAAAAACAGTTATACATATTACCACTGAAAAGAAAAACCAGTAGGATTAAGTGAAATAAATAATAATGAACTGGAGTCCAAAAGCTTTTTAAAAAATTAGAGTTATTTTGTTTATCCAAAATGGATTGTATTATACATTTAAGTTCTCAAATTAAAATTAATGATTTATAATACATTTCAAATTGTATTATGTAAAGTTCTCATTTATTAAGTACTTTATGGAAGCTACAGATATTGATATATTGTCTTTCAGTAATTTATAACACTATCTGCATAAATCTTTGGGAAAATCTTTGTGACAAGAAGTTATTTACAAAGGCCCAGGAAGACAATACAAACTTGAACAAACTGAGGAGCAAGAACAACTTTAAATATTTTCTTTCTTAGAAATTAGAATTTATTTTAATGGATTTGACATTTTCTCCTTAAACATAATTTTTTTCCAGGCACGTATTTTGGAGAGAAAGTTAGAATATAAATTGAAATAATATTTAATTTTCTGTCATGTATCGTGTAGGATGGCTTCAATGAAGCATGGCAAGTTATAGCTACCGGAAATCCTAATTTTATCTAAAATGGTTGCGACTCTGTAACCAGCTTTAGAAGCACACAATTGCGATACTCAATAATAACAGCAAGAATTTATTTTTATCTGTAAACATTCACTGAATGCTTATTAAATCCTAGGTACCATATAAGCTCTCTGTGTGTATTAAATCATTGAATTTTGATAATAACCTTACGAGCTAGACCCTATTAATATTCTCATTTTACAGATGAGGAAACTGAGGTGTGGAGAAGTGACCTCCTTTGCTCACAAGCACACAACTGGCAAGTGGCCGAGCTAGGATTCAAGCTAAGCAGGTTCTAGCAAACATACTTGTGACCCCTACGTGAGGGCAGTAGTGTGGTGTCAGGGTCAGCAGCCATAGTCCTCTTCTCAGTGTGTCCTCACATGACTGAAAAGCAGAAGGCCACAGCACGCTCTCCTGTCTCTTCTTATAAGAGCACTAATCCCATTTGTTAGGGCTCCATCCTTAAAACCCAATTGTCTACCAAAAGCCCCACTTCCTAATCCCATCCAGTTAAGATGTCAACAGGTGAATTTTCAGGGGGTGGGGAACTCAAACATTCAGTTCATGATACACACTAAAATTTGAGAACCACTGCCTCGATTAAGTATTCTCTCTTTGTTCAAAAGCCAACAGTACAGTAGTAGAGATAGCCATGCAAGCACATGACTGCGATCAATTTAGTAAGTACAGTAAAAGAAGAATGTATGAGGTGTAGTGGTGGTGCACAAGACAATGTGAGGGGAAAAAGGACGGTTTCGCTTTTCCAGCATTGAGAAATTTGCACTCTAGTTTCAGAGGTAGATGATGAGCAGTCAGTTCCAGTACTGATCGAGTGATTTGGTTTTGCTTATTCGGAGTTTGAACAAACAGTGACTTCAGACAGGTCCAAACATTTTGGCGGGATATCAACATAACCATCGTAGCTACCGTTTGTCTCGCCCACCTCTGGCTATAACTGTGCCTCTCACATGTATATTAGTCTTGGAATTGTTGGTTACATAATAATCAAAAGAGATCTTTTACAGATACCTAAGGTAATAACGTGCTTCTTTTGCCTAGAAAAATAATTTAGTGTTAGACTTTTAGAAAGGCTGATAATGGTACTTCAGCAAAGGTACCCATTTTATTTCTCTCTAAATCCAAAGGAAGCCTACCAAAATTACAGGCTCTTGCTTTAGGATATAAGAGAACTGAGCATTACAAGACACTGTCCTAGCTTGCGATACCTAAATCACTTAACCCATTAGGTGAGTCATCCCTTATTTTTCAGGGTACAGTATTTTAGGAGTCCTTGCAATAGAGCTTCGAGGCTAAACAGATTCTTTGCACTTTTCATTCTGCTAGAAACAGGGATTAGACATAAGTAAACAATGGGGCTCTCTACCCTTTGTAACATCTTCGAAGAGATGGCCCTGATATTGCACCACTGTTTTCAATCACTTAAAAGGCAATAATTCAATTACGCCATCCTTTATATAAGAACTGCCATTGCTTTCAGTTCACTTCCAGGCCTGACACAAGTAAATCACTTTGATAAAATCCTTTTTTTTCTCCCTCCTAGAGACGAGACTAAGTAATGATACTAGTGATCTACCAAGGACAAAATGAATACAATGTTCCTCTTATAGAAAAGCAGGGTATTTCACAAGGCAGTGACTCATTATGTTACTTGGGAAATGATTTATCAGGGTGTGTGTGTGAGAGATGTTTAAGTGATTTTATATAAGGACGCGTTTAGAGAAGCAAATGCTACATTTTGTTTTTGAACTTACGTGCTTGGATTGAGCAGTTTATGTGCGTAAGATGGGGAGAGGAGGGTACCTCAGAAATATACCACCCATAATGGGCCTGTTGACGGCCGTTCCTTTTAACTATACAAAGAGAAAGTGTTTTCTAGGGTATTTGAAGCAAGTTCCTTGGTGAAAATAACCACCTACGTTCATTTTAAATATTAACTGTATGACACATGGCTCAGACTAAAATGACATCAGCTCGAATGTATGTTATAGTTTTAATTTTAAGGGTTGCTAAGCTTACTTGACTATTTTCTTAATGACTTGGGTTACCCCAAAAGACAGTAACTCTCCAATATTGTAGCAAAATAAGTCTTGGAGTAAGTGACATCTGCTGTTAAGGCTGCGGGGGTCCAACGTTACCAGAGTGTGGACATATAAAGGTAAAAATATATAGCAGTTGGCAAATTGATTAATTAGGGTCCATGTCATGCCAAATTATCCTTTTCCACTAACTTCTGCACTTGATATATTTACCAATGCCTCTTAGTAAATGACAAACTATTTTTATTTCAACAAGTCTAAATCAGAGGATTAAACAGGTCTGTACAAGAGATTTTTAAAACTAGGTTATACTTTTAAACAAGTGACATGGACTCACTTAGGCTTAACATTTTATCTTTTATGATAGTATAATTTTAGAGAAGAACTGCAGATAGGGGCGCCTGGGTGGCTCAGTGGGTTAAGCGTCTGACTTCGGCTCAGGTCATGATCTCATGGTGTGTGGGTTTGAGCCCTGCGTTCCGTCTGTGCTGACAACTCTGAGCCTGAAACCTGCTTCGGATTCTGTGTCTCCCTCTCCCTCTGTTCCTCCCCTGCTTGCATTCGGTCTCTCTCTGTCTCTCAAAAATAAATAAAACATTAAAAAAATTTTTTTTTAAAGGCAAATAACACTCTAGTCAGGTTCTCTTCTGACTTGAAGTATTCTGTCAACAAGAAAAATCCTCTAATTTTGGATCTCATTGCTCTGAATTAGGATAATTCAGATGGGTAGATAAATAGGAGAAAAATATAATCTAAGAAAATAAAATATTTTATGTGCTTTAGGTATACTTTTATACTTTTATAGGTTACTAAGTAGCTCCTTAGTGGTGTGCCAGACACTGTTTCAGCCAAATATCTTATATTTAATCCTCATGGTTACTGTTCTTAGCACTAGTCCTTGCTTTATTTTTCCATAGCACTATTATCATCATCTAATATGCTTCATATTTTTCTTAATGTCTCTCTCTCTCTCTCTCTCTTTGAGCCTCCTTCCCTGTTAGACAGGGATTTTTATGTTTGTTTGCTGCTGTAGAATAGTGCTTCATTCATAATAAGTACTTGATAAATACTTTTTGGCTGTATTTAATGGTCCTGTGAGGCTAGTATTATGTGCCTCAATTTACAAATGAAGAGGTAAGGAAGTAACAAAACTAGAATGTGAAAATGGTTCTAGGTGGTAACCTACTCCTCTCTCCATTCATCCACTTGATAAATGATTTTAAGCCTGTATTTCCAATATAACACTCTCTACCTTCAATGCATTTACTATATAAAAAAGCAGCATGTTAATGACAATTTTGATCAATTCATTATAGTAAATTTACCAAGTATTAATGTCAGTTCAGCAGTTCTCTTTGTTCATTGGTAGGGTATTATTTTCATGATATTTTTATAATGTCTAGTTGATTTTGAATAAACAATACATATGCGCACATTTCAAATGGTACAGAGGAGTACGTGGTGAAAAGCATCCATCATATACCTCTCCTCTGTTCCTAAACTTGTATGCCCATCGGAGTCACTTAGGGGAGCTTTGACAATAACTGAAGCCTGTGTCTCACCCCCAGAGATTGTGGTTTACTTGGTCTCTGTGTGTGGCCTGGGTTTTGGAATTTTCAGAAGCTCCCCAGGAGGGACTTTGCTTCAGGTAAAGTAGCAAAGACCACGTATACTCTCTTGCCTTAAATAACTAAGAAACACAAGAAATATATGACACATTTTTTTTTATGACATTAGACATTAGGCCACAAAAGACAGTAATCCCCAAGAGGTGGGAATCAAACGAGGCAAGCCCTATGATGGCACCAACTTTATAGTCTAAGAGAGTATCTAGGTCATGACACAAGAATGGAGAATACAGGCAGAGCTTGGCAGATTTCCCAAGGTTAGCAGTTGGAGCTTAGAGTCTGATAAGACCAAAACATTGAGAATCCATAGCACAGACTATAGGATAGGAGAACCCCAAAGATCTTCACGGGATCCCTCTTGAGTGGTCAGCCAAGATCTGATTAGCACATGCACGTGAGGAAACTACCAGAGGCTGAGAGTAGGAAACACCTGAAAAGATTAGATGAAACAATGCCTAGTATTTATACAAGAGTGGGAATAGTGCCTGTTAGCATCTGACGGATGGACTGGAAAACCTTGTGATCTGCAGGGCATTTGATAGAATTCTCCAAAGGGTTTTGCTTCAGAAGTGAGGAAAATTTAATCCTAGACTAAACAGTGTTCCAGTCTTCCCTCAGATATCTTGAAAGCAAGACCCAAAAGGATCAAATGATTTCTAAGTAACTTAATCATATTCCAGAACAAACCTCAATAATATTGATAGGAATACAAACACATCTAGTACCCAACAAGATCAAAATTCGTAATCTGGCATCCAATAAAATATTATCAGAAATGCAACGAAATCTGCAAGGAAAATATGACCAATAATGTGGTTATAAATTTATCAATTGAATAAAACTGACACAAATATTATAATTACCAAAGTTATTAAAACAATTATAACTATTTTATATATTCAAAAAATTAAAGACATGGAAGATGTCCAAAAGATTCAAATCAGAATTCTAAAGATGAAAACTACAATGTATACAACGTATAAAATGTATTAATCCCACTGGATGGGAATAATGGCAGAGTAGACACTGCAGATGAAAAGACTGGTAAACTTGAAGACAAAGCAACAAAAATAATCCAAAAGTAAATGGAAAGAGCAAAGAGAAAATTTTTAAAAATGAAGAATATCAATGAGTTGTGGGAAAACTTTAAGCAGCCTAGTATATGTGTAATTGGAGTCCCTGAAAGGTAGATGGGAGGTGAGGGAGAGGAGAAGAATTATATTTAAGAAATAATAATGAGAATTTTCCCAAATTTAATGAAAATTTAATGACAACTGAAAATACAATCCAAAGAGTCCCAACAAACTCAAGCTCAAAAAGCTTGAAGAAATAACACCAAGGCACATCATAATCACCTTGCTCAAAAGTGTGATGAAGACAAAAAATTGAAAACAACCAGGGAATTAAAGACAGATTACATTAAAGATAAGGTGAGAGTAGACTTCTTGTCAGAAACAAAGTAAATGAGACAGTAGAACACCATTTTTGAAGTACAGAAAGAAAAAATGTCAACCTAGAATTTTATACTCAGCAAAAATAACTTAAAAAAAAACAAGAATAAAAGGAAGACATTTTTCAGCTATACAAAACTTGAAAGAATTCACCATCATCAAACTGTACTATAGATATGGTAAAAGAAGTTCTTCAGGTAGAAGGAAGATTAGATGTCAGTCTGGACCTACACAGAGTTATGAGGAGCAGTGGGATTGGTAACTATATCATTTACATCTTTTAAAAAATAATGGTTTAACCATAATAATGTAATGTAGGATTTATGTAAAAGTAAAATGTTTGACAAGAATGGCACAAAGGATGGAGAAATGGAAATCTATTATTGTAAGTCTTACAAGGTACTTGAAGTTGCCTAGTAGATTGTAGTAAAAAGCATTTATTATAAATACTAAATCAATCACTAAAATAACAAAAGTAAGTTATAGCTAATAAACTAGCAAAGGAGATGAAATGAAATAAGAAACAACCTAAAAGAATTTTTAAAAAAAGGGAAAGGTCAATAGCAGATGAGAAGCAAATAGATGATAAAGATGATAGACTTCAACCTAACCGTATTAATAATCACATTAAATATAAACGCACAAAATACCTCGAAAGGGAGAGATTGTCAGTTTGGATTAAAAAGCAAAATCCAAATATATACTGACTTATAAAAAAAGTCACTTTATATATAAATACACACGTTGAAAGTAAAGCAATGGAAAAAATATACCCATATTAACACCAGTCAAAAGAAAGCTGGAGTGACTACATCAGTATCACAGATTTCAGAGCAAAGAATTTACCATGATTAATTAGATCATTTCAAACTGATACGGGCATACCACATTTTATTGCATGTCACTTTATTGTGATTTGTGGATACTGCGTTTTTTACAAGTTGAAGATTCAAGACTTCAGTGGGGGAAGTAATTGCTATTGTGGCAGAAATAGCAAGAGGACTGGAATTAGAAGTGGAGCCTGAGGATGTGACTGAATTGCTGCAATCTCACGAAAAAACTTTAACGAATGAGAAGTGCTTCTTATGGATGATCAGAGAAAGTGATTTCTTGAGATGGAATCTACTCCTGGGGAAGATGCTATGTAGATTGTTGAAATGACAACAAAGGATTCAGAATATTATAAACTTAGCTGATAGAGCGTCAGTAAGGGTTTGAGAGTATTGATTCCAATTTTGAAATAAGTTCTACTGTGGGTAAAATGCTGTCAAATAGTATCACATGCTACAGAGAAATCATTTGTGAAAGGAGGAGTCTGTCTATGTGGCAGACTTCATGGTTGCCTTATTTTAAGAAATTGTCACAATCATCCACACCTTCAGCAACCACCACCCTGATTAGCAAGAAGATTGACTTGCTGAAAGCTCAGATGATGGTTAGCATTTTTAAGAAATGAAATATTTTTTAGTTAAGGTATATATATTATTTTCTTTAAACATAATGCTATTGTACACTTGATAGACTACAGTGTAATGTAAACATCGCTTTTATATGCACTGGGAAACCAAGAAATTCATTTGACTTGCTTTATTGCAATAGTCGCCTTATTGTGGGTGTTCTGGAACTAAATCCACAGTATCTCTGAGGTATGCCTGTAGAGGATTTAATTCATGGGGAAAAAACATATAATCCTACCTATTTATGCACCTAAGAGACCTTTAAAGTACGGTACATGAAGTAAAACTGATAGAATTGTAAGCAGAAATAGAATAATACACAATTATAGTTGGAGATTTCACTGTCTCTCTCAAAAATTGGTAGAACAAGTAGACAGAAAATGAGTAAAGATACAGAAGATTTGAGCAATTCTGTTAACTAGCTTGACCCAACTGACATTCACAAAATGCTCCAACCTACATCAGCAGAATATACTTTCTCTCCAAGTGCACACAGAACATTTACTAAGATAGACTGTACTCTGTGCCAAAAAACAGTCCCAATAAATTTAAAGGCATTCAAAGTCATACAAAGTATGTTCTCTGGCCACAGTGGAATTTTATTAGAAAGCAATAGCAGATGGGACGCCTGGGTGGCTCAGTCGGTTAAGCCCCGACTTTGGCTCAGGTCATGGTCTCACAGCTCGTGGGTTCAAGCCCCACATTGGGCTCTGTGCTGACAGCTCAGAGCCTGGAGCCTGCTTCAGGTTCTGTGTCTCCCTTTCTCTGCCCCTGCCTCTCAAAAATAAACATTAAAAATTTTTTTTAAAAAAAGCAATAGCAGAAAGATAACTGGAAAATTCCCAAACATTTGGAAACTAAATAACATGTCTAAATAACCCAAGGGTCATGGGAGATATCAAAAAGTAAATTAGAAAGTATCTTGAACTGGGGCGCCTGAGTGGGTCAGTCAGGTAAGCATCCAACATGGGCTTAGGTCATGATCTCGTGGTTAGGGAGTTCGAGCCCCACGTTGTGCTCTATGCTGACAGCTTGGAGCCTAGAGCCTGCTTCAGATTCTGTGTCTCCCTCTCTTTCTCTGCCCACCCTCCCTATCCCTGCTCAGGCTTTCTCTCTTGATTTCTAAAATAAAGAAACATTAAAAAAAATTAAAAACAAAAAAGAAAATGTCTTGAACTAAATGAAAATGAAATACAGAAAACGTGTAGGTTGCTGCTAAAATGGGAAATTTATAGGCTACGTTCCCACTTTAGAAGTGAACAAAGATCTCAAATCAATGACTTCAGCTTCCATCTCAAGGAAGAAGAGCAAATTAAACCCAAAGTAAGTGGCAGACAGGAAATAATCAATATCAGAGTGGAAATAAGTAGAATAGAAAAACAGGAAAACAATAGAGAAAATCAGTGGGACCAAAAGCAAAGAAGATTAATAAAACTGATGATCCTGTAGCCAAACTGATTAGGAAAAAAAGGGAGAAAACACAAATTACCATTGTCAGGAATAAGAGGAGAAACATCGCTACAGATTCTACAGATACCAGAAGGCGGGATAAAAAAAAAAAGCAATATTATAAACACTTATAATTGCAATAATTTAGATGAAATGGACAAATTCTTTGAAGACACAAACTACCAAAGCTCATTCAAGAAGAAATGGATAAACTGAGAGTTTTGAATCTGTAACTAAAAATCTTTCTGCAAAGAAAAAATGAGATGTGAAAACTTAGGGCCTTTTAGAAAAAAAAAGTATACATTAATATGGGTAGCAGCTTCGCGTGTAGCTGTCAGAGTTTAAAAATAAGGCAAATGGAGATCAAAAGGTGAATAGGTCATCTCTAGTACACACTACAGCTTGGACAACAGGATGCTACTCAGAATAAGAATGAACGATTGATAAATGCTCCAAAATGATGAATCTCAAAGTAATTAGGTTGAGTGGAAAGAAGCCAGATTAAAAAAAGAAAATGTAAGATATGATTTCATTCTTATATAATTTTAGAAAATGCAAACTAATCTGTAGGGACAGAAATCATATTAATAGTCCTTGGCAAAACTTGGGGTGGGGACCAGGGAGCATGAGGGGCAGGAGGAAACTTGTGTAGGTGTTAGGTAGTTTCTCTTACTTGTGGTAGTGGTATCACTGGTCACATAAGCCCAAACTGGCCAAATCGTGCACTTTAAATATGTGCCACTTACTGTATATTAATTATACCTCAGTGTAATTTTTCTTTTTTAAGAGCTCCAGGTGACTCAAATGGATTTGTGACAAATTTGAGAGGCAAGATGAAGTTGAGAATCATCGCTCCAGTCCCTCAGGTCTCTGATTTCACCCTACACAGATGACCTATTCTAGGCAGTTTCCTGTTCTGAAAGAGGAACATTCTGGAAATATTATGCATATATAGGAATATACAAACATGTACATTCCTTGTTTTAAATTCACAAATGGTGGGGCACCTGGGTGGCTCAGCGAGTGAAGCATCCAGCTCTTAATTTAGGCTCAGGTCACGATCTCAGAGTTCGTGGGTTTGAGCCCCCCTTGGGGTCTGTGCTGGCAGTGCGGTGCCTCTTTGGGATTCTCTCTCACTCTCTCTCATTGTCCCTCCCCCGCTCATGCATGCTTTTTCTCACTGATTGTCTCTGAAAATAAATAAATAAGCTTAAAAAAATTAAATTCACAAATGGTAGCATGCTTTATACACTTTTCTGTAGTTAACTTTTTTCACGTACTAGGTGAAAAATGTGTATACACATTTTTTAGAAGGCCAAATTCACTATAAGTCAGTATTTTTTTTTTACCAGTAAAGTCTGTATATCTATGCAAAATGTCGACAAGTGTTATACTTTGAAAAGTTACTATGACATTTTATTTGCTTTCCTTGTCCCCTCAGTGTGAAAATTGGTGTTTGATTTGTTCTTAATTCAACACAGTTTTTTCAGTTTTCTAATTTCTTTTTTTGTCCTTCGGTGGTTAATTCAGTGGTGATCTTTAGGCCACAGCTATTCTGGAGATGTATACTATGTAAGCTAACCTGTTATGAACTTTCATTTTTGGCAAAAAATTCCTTGACTAAGTTCTTTATTTTTTAATGTTTATTTTTGGGAGAGAGAGGGATGGAGCACGAGCTGGGGAGGGGCAAAGAGAGAGGGAGACACAGAATCTGAAGCAGGCTCCAGGCTCCGAGCTGTCAGCACAGATTCCAATGTGGGGCTCAAACTCATGAACTACAGATCGTGACCTGACCTGAAGTCGGACACTTAACTGACTGAGCCACCCAGGTGCCCCTCTTTGGCTAAATTCTTGCTGACTTTTTTTTTTAACAGCAGCAAGTGCAGCAACTCAAATGGGTCAATACCAAAATAATACTTGTTTTTAAAGTTAATTGCATTCTTTAGTTGATAGACTGTGTTTCAATAGGAAGACCACTTTCTTTTTTAAAATATAATTTATTGTCAAATTGGCTTACTTACAACACCCAGCGCTCATCCCAACAAGTGCCCTCCTCATCACTCATTTTCCCCTCTCCCCCACTACTCCCATCAACCCTCAGTTTGTTCTCTGTATTTATGAGTCTCTTGTGGTTTGCCTCCCTCCTTTTCTGTTTGTAACTATTTTTTCCCCCTTCCCTTCCCTCCCCTCATGGACTTCTGGGGGTGAAACATATGGTATCTGTCTTTCTCTGACTGACTTATTTCACTTGGCATAATACCTTCCAGTTCCATCCACGTTGCTGCGAATGGCATGATTTCATTCTTTCTCATTGCCAAGTAGTATTCCATTGTATGTATAAACCACATCTTCTTGATCCATTCATCAGTTGATGGACATTTAGGCTCTTTCCATAATTTGGCTATTGTTGAAAGTGCTGCTGTAAACATTGGAGTACAAGTGCCCCTATGCATCAGTACTCCTGTATCCCTTGGGTAAATTCCTAGTAGTGCTATTGCTGGGTCGTAGGGTAGTTCTATTTTTCACTTTTTGAGGAACCTCCACACTGGTTTACAGAGCAGCTGCACCAGTTTGCGTTCCCACCAACCGTGCAAAAGGGTTCCCGTTTCTCCATATCCTCACCGGCATTTGTAATTTCCTGATTTGTTCATTTTAGCCACTCTGACTGCTGTGAGGCAGTATCTCGGTGTGGCTTTGATTTGTATTTCCCTAATGATGAGTGACGTTGCGCATCTTTTCATGCATCTCTTGGCCATCTGGATGGGAAGACCACTTTTAAAGTCAATGGACCAATTTACCTGGGGGCTTCAATTTCCTAACGGCCGTTTTATGTGTCCTTCACAGGTTTTCTATAATTTTCCATCTTAAAGCAACAAGAATCCATTATCCCAACTATACATATTGTCATATAATCTGTGTACTTACTAGACTTGTTAGTGAGTATTGAGTCTCTTTATGACTAATGATATTCTGAACTTCTGGCCAGCATTTCATCAGATGTTGAATCAGTGCAGTTCATATCAATGGAGTATTTGTTTTATATTCATTAGCTGATGAGGTCAGAGATTCATTGTAACTCCTCATAGGAAATTCACTCACTCATTTTTCATTCATTAAACTCTACATTCCTATGGTGTCATAGGTCCTTGTTCACCTCTTTGTCCTCCATCTTGTAGGATTTCAGGGGATTGATCCTATCCTATCCAGTTATGGTTGCTTCTGTTTATATGCCTGAGGTCATGTTTCCAAGGAGTCTACAGTGCCACAGATGTACATGTTTTGAATGTTGTCTTTCCTGAAGTGGGTATCTTTTGGCTGAGAAAACAGCTTTACTGACTAGAGAATTGTCTTTAAGACCTATCTCCATCTCTGAGTACTTTTTAGTTTATTCAGGATGTGTCATTCTCTAACCTAGGGAAAGTGTGGAGAGCCTGATCCAAAAGCATTCCTATGCCCGCTCACCCATCCGTACCTATGGAGGAGAAGATGATGTGCTGGGGGATGAGGTTCAGACAACACAGAATCGAGGTAAGACAGGTTCCAAGCTATGTAACTGCTGGGCTCAAGAGCACCCAGAATGAGGAAGAGGCACGTAGGTGATGAGACTCCTAGTCCTCAGCGGGCAGTCTGCCCCGAAAGTATTTTGGGAGTCTCTTGAGGAAGGGGCAGCCCCCAAGCCTGATTTTCATACAGGTCATTATTTTGCCTCTGAGTCTTTTTGTTGGTTTAATTGTTTAATGTTTATTTATGTTTGAGAGGGAACAAGAGAAAGATAGCATGAGTGGGGGAGGGGCAGAGAGGGAGACACAGAATCTGAAACAGGCTCCAGTCCCTGAGCTGTCAGCGCAGAGCTCAATGTGGGGCTCGAGGACACCCAGCCTCTGAGTCAGGGCTCAGGAGTTACTTGTCTGTGATCTACCACAAAAGAGCTATTGCCTTTGGGGGTAATCCTTTAGTCGTACTGAACCTCAGTTTTATCCTCTAAAAATCAAGGACTATATCTGTTCCACTTATAAGAGGTTCCAGAAATATCTTATTAGGATCAATGACTAAAATGGAAAACCCTTTTAAAAAGAAAATTTTCCTAGTGAAGGGCGTTATGTGGAGGCGGTGGCCCCAGCAGTGACAGTAGGGGTGCACTGAAAAGTTCCTCTGTCCCAAAGGCTCACAGAGGAGCCCTCTGCATCAGGGAGTCCAGAGAAAAGAAACCAGATGGTGCCTTATGCTGAGCACAGGGATGTTCCCATGGAGAGAGGGCCCTTTGTCATCTTTTTATGTCCTTTCTATGGAATAGCATAATCTGTCAAAACATAGGACATCTCTTATAACTAAATCCAAATGAAGTACTGGCAAATTATACAGCTGGCGAAGCCAGCGTCAACTTTGTTCAAATTTGTGGATGCCATGATGTAGGAAGACTTATTCTTGCAACTCGTCAAATATTTAATAAAGAATTATGGAAGCTAGAAAAAGAAGAACACTCCTGTGGGTTTTCACAATGCCTTTAGAAACCAAGCGGCTTTGTTGAGGCTCATACCTCCAGCCTTCCTTATGAAGGGGATGATATAGAGGTTAGGACAGATAGATACCAGCTATTTGGAACTCCTTTTGTTTTATTTCTTAATGTTTCTTTTTATTTTGAGAGAGAGAGGGTCAAAGAGAGAAGGGGAGAGAGAATCCCAAGCAGGTTCCATGCTGTCATTGCAGAGCCCAATGCAGGGCTTGAGCTCATGAACTGTAAGATCGTGACCTGAGCCCAAATCAAGAGTTGGACACGAAACCACCTGAGCCACCCAGGTGCCCCTGGAGCTCCTTTAAGGGAATTTGTTTTGGGCAGGATACTTGTATTTTGACCGTTCTCCAGGAGCATACAGGCCATGTAATGAGTCAAGTCTTCTTCGATTTAGCAAATTCTCCCTTCTTTACGGTATAAGTGGTATCTTCTTATCTGGAAAGGTAGTTCTGACTCATGGTTGATGTGTTTATCTTTTTAAATTGCAGATGTATTATATATTTTTTAAAAAATAAATCAATCCACACAGATAATGTAATTCTTGACTTGCACACTGAAAGAGAGTTTCTAGTCTAACGAGTTGTTTTTGTTTCAGGGTCAGCCTTTACGACATCTGATAATTTGTCCCTCAGCTCATGGGTCTCTTCTTCCTCCAGTTTTCCTGGATTTCAGCACCCCCAGTCCCTCGCTGCTCTCGGCACCAGCACAGCATCCATAGCAACACCCATTCCTCACCCTATACAGGGTTCTTTGCCACCGTACAGCCGACTTGGGGTGCCTCTGACCCCGTCGGCCATTGCCGGCTCCATGCAGGGGAGCGGCCCGACATTCCCCTCCTTCCACATGCCCCGGTACCATCACTACTTTCAGCAGGGGCCCTATGCTGCTATCCAAGGACTGCGCCATTCCTCCGCGGTGATGACGCCGTTTGTATGACTCTTCTAAACCTAGGAGAATCCAGATCCAGAATGTGCAAATGGGTATGGAAATGTGGGGCAGGGTGGGGTGGGTGGGATGTGGGGTGCGGAGCAGGGGCTCTCCAGGAGACGTGGGACCTATCAAAGAGGAGAGCTGGACTCACAGTAAAGCCTACCGCTGAGGGAGTGCACCACAGCCCGGGACTCATACATAGCTCGGGGACAGCTCTTGGGTTCCAGAGAGAATCAGTGTCAAGTTCTTAGCCAGCCTAAGTCGTACAACCAATAGGATACTAACTTACCCAGAAAATAACACAAGGCAGATGAATCTTCAGGTGCACTATACCTAGCGGTTAAAAATGCTGCGTCAGCGCAGTAATGTATAAAATCAATGTGTAGAGGTTATCTTTCTGCTTTCCACAGGTTTAAAGAATCTTCAAAGAGGCAATATATATAACATACCGACCATAATGCATAATGACTAACTTAAGTCCGTTTCTCTCTGTAGAAAATGAGAGCCAACAGAGAAATATTCGTAGTGCCGTAGCTTAAGCATGTTTAGTTTTCCTTTGTATTAGTTTGCTGGGGAAAGGGCTGAGATAATGCTAACACATCCTATTTTGTGGATGAATAGATGGTAATGACCTACCAAAGCTCTTTTTGTAATAATGAAGGGCCAGTATCTGACAAGCTCTTTTTCTCAGTCTTGTCTTCTTTCTTCTTAATTTTCTTTCTTGCAGTTACTTGCCATTTATGTAGAAAAAAACCTATATACAATTTTGAAGCAAGAGGCTCTGTGTGTTACATTACAAAACTGAGGTTATATTTTTCTGGGCTGCATTCTCTCAGTGCACTGTTGACTCAGTCACTGAGGAAAACATCTAAAGCCCCTCCGTGAACACACGTGAGACTCACTCTCAATCTGCAATAACAAGATGGTTGCCCTGTCCTGAAATGAATTTCTCTGCCGTGGGTACCACAGGCCCTTTATTTTTACTTCAGCTTCGGGAGACCTTATGGATGGTAAAATCCACTGGGCCAAATTCTCATTTTTGGTAAATCTGCTTCGTTATTAGATTAGCTGTTACCGCTGATTGACAAAGATTTATGAATGACCATTCTGAATGCCCATATCGCCACCATTTAACCTGTGTTCATGAGAAGTTATATGTCCATATATCTGGTTTGTCTTTCTTTCTTAACTGTTCCGTTCAGTGACTCCTTTATCATTTTCCTAGTCCATTATATGAAATTGTATGTCAACTCGATGACTCCCTGACTGAAACACTGGCAGTATTTATAAGCCGATCCAAAGTATTTACCCACTTTGAGCTCCTACTGTCTTCTTAAGCCTTCCTTTAATGTTTAATAATTAACTACATTTTAGTTATATATAATCTCTATATTTAGGGGGCAACACATATCTAAGCATTTGCAGTCAGGGTAGTATTTGGCATTTTGCAATTTAATAAAGTTTATAGTCCTTCAACTTTATAATGCATTCTAGCTGTAAGATATAACCTGTCTTCTTTACAAAACTCCCACAACTCTATTTTCTCCTAATTAAATTTTGTATCCACTTTGTTCTGACTGCAAAAGTATTGACTCTGTTAAAAGAGATGGGAAATACCGCTCCTGAGGGTAGAGGTGGGAGTAAATGCAATATATGTATCAGAGTGCATGGGGTTTTATTTAGTTATTTTGTTAGGCTCTTCCATATCAAACGCCTTTCTTGGGCCTTTCTAGTCTATGAAACAAGGTATAATGGCATAGCCTGTCTATGTGATGCCATCGTTGTTGGCCTTCTCAATTGGTTTTCTCCACTGTGTCCCTAATTTTACTTATGGAGAAGCATGGACTGTGCAACCCAAGCGTCTCAAAGCCCTATGGCAGACACTGTAGGCTAATTTCTAACTCCTTGCATGTTATGCTATAGTATCCACGGTAGTTTGTTTTCAAACACAGCACACAGGTGCGTTTATTAAAAAAAAAAAAAAAAAAAAAAGCAGCTATGAGTAATGTTTAAGTATCCATAGAGCTTAGGATAAGGATTTGATACTTAATAGTTGGCCTGTTGCCAGTGCTCCATTTAATACATAATACTGCTGCTTAAAGCAGGAATAACAAACCTATGCTATTTAACATGATGCTACTCAATATTCTGGTAAATTACTGGTCTGCTAGAGTGACTCTGTATCTGAGTTTTCTTTTCAATGAGAATGAAAGGATCATTTTAATACTACTTAGACATTTGCCCCAACTGATATATCTTAAAGTAGGTTTGTTTTTGTAATATGGCTTTATACCACTATTTCCTGACTTCATAGCTTTATTTTGTAAATAAGCAATATAACACTAAAAATAAGTGGAGTGCTTCGAGAAAAGCAAAGACTAAGATACCAAAGCATGCTCTTGGGAAATAACACCTAAAATCCTAAACTGGATATGTTTTTCTTTTTAAGTATTTGGCATTATTTGAACAAGAAAGAAAAAGCACAAGTGACATGGAGCTTAGCCTGATCAAAGTCACCCTAGCCATGAGAACCAAGGGGAGAAATTTACCCCAACCCCCGGGTCTTTCTAAACTATTCTGGTTGCTGATTCTTACTTAACTCCTCAGGTATTTAAGATTTTAAAGTCTAAGGTCTATTCTACCAAAAGTAATTGCAACATAGTTAGTGGGAAAGCCAACTGAATAATTAGGAGCATGAGTTATGGTATATTTGGAATAAATGCAGGGTCCCTCCCCCCCCCCCAGGTATACTACAGTATCAAAAAGCATGGCTAACGTGCAGTGCTGCTGCAAAGAGGCCCTTCCAGAACTGCTTTATCTCCCCGAAGGAATTAATTTATAACTCCGTAGCTTCCGCATATGTGATTTGTTTTTAAAACACTTATCAATAATGCTGAGTAAGTTCAGTTATTTCTTTTACTTACCAAATCTTCCCCCTCGTTCGTTGACCCTTAGCAGTATGTAAGTAAAGTCTATCCATCTTGTGTCTAACATATCACAAATTATTAGGTTATAAGGCCTGTATTAATGAATTTAAGTTGCACTGCTGGTCCTGTTGAGTTTATAACGAAGGTTTGTTATTCCTAGTAGGTGGCCACAGAATGGGGGATACTAAGACGATACTGAGAAAAACTCTGTGTAGGGCTCTGCTGTAGGAGTTACATTAACTTCTGGGGTATTCCAGGATCTCCCCTCCCCCACTCTCATCCACATCTCTGTCATTGCATTTCTCTAGCCACAAAATCCCCTTCCCCTGCTCCCATGCAAAAAAAGAAAAAAGACACCCTCCAAAAGCCCAAGAAAAAAGTATTTTTAGAAGAAAAGGATCACCACATACGTATGAATTTTTCAGAAAGATGTTGGGATATTTAACCCATTTCTGAATTTCATGTTAGCTCTTCAGGCTGCCTTGCTTAAATTTAAGCTGAACCATATTGAGAAAAATGAGCTTCAAGAATGACTTTATCACCCCATTAAGTATGCAGTCAAGCTTAGCCGTGACTCAGCAGCTAAAGTTCGAAAAATCCAGTTATGTAATGTGCCAGGGTCACATACTGCAAGGAAAACAGTATTTTTACTCAATCTTCCATTGACTAAGTAAGGAGACTGTTTTCGTTATTAAACATGTATGAAATTGATAATTATTAGAAACAAAACAATATTATACCCTAAATCTAGAATGGGAAGAAATAAAGCACTGGGCAGAAAAGATTTTCAGCTGGCTCCTTTAGACAGCTTGGTTGGAGGATGGATTTTACATGTTTTTATATTCTTTCAGAATGCAAGGATTTTATGTAAACAGGCAAAGGGAAAGTTACAAATTCACAAATGTTTAGAAAACCATAAAATAATTTCTTCATTACTATTCTGTGCCAGTTATAAAATATTCTAATACTTATCTTTCTTTGGCATGCTTAAATATACAGTTTCATTTATAAATATTTGATAGGAAATCCTTAAGTATTTTCTCGCTCTTCTTTCTCTATCCCTCCCTCAATTCCAATCCCCTTCCCTGATAATAAAAAAAAATAAAAACATTGGTAAAATAATACATCTGGACAAAAAATACAGTTTGTTGTATTTTACTTCTAATACATTAAAATATGTGTTTAGTTGTTTTTTTTTTTTTCTTATTTTCAGAAACCTAAAAAAACTCTTTATTTCCTAGAGGATAAAATTGGATGTAGCCTCTTTAGTAGACTCGATCACAGTTATATCGTTTGCTGTGTCCATTTGCTTAACGAATTGCGTGAGAACAGTCACTGTAATGAAGTGTGTGTGTTGGGGGTGGGGGGAAGGGCATGGGAAATGTTTTATGAAAAAAGAAGTTATAAGCCTAATACTATGAAGTAACACCTAACGAAGTTCTTTTTAAGTGCAATATATTTATTTCTGCTAGAAATGTATTATCAACATTATGTAATATTTGAAGCATTACATGTTATTTGTAAACAGCTTAAAATTATATATTACCCAAAGTTGTACAGAAGTACAAATGTGTGGATATTAATTTCTTTCATTAAAAATGGTGTGTTTTGATATATATGCACACATTTACACTTTCATTATCTTATACACTTTGTGACTTTTGGTACCTGTTGCCTCACCTTGAAAAAAAAAAAGGAGGATTAGATAAGATGAGGGGTCATAGCTGGCCGCTCCCAGGCCAGACACAGCCAACTGGATTACTGTACAGGGTTTGGGTTTTGTCTTTAATTGTATTTGAAAGTCTTTAGAGAAAACACTGCTTTCAAGTCCCCACCAGTTGCTATTTTCCTATACCTAGTTCTCTTCACTTATTTACTCCACCTGATGAAATCTTAAAATCACAGGACTACACCTCTCTGTACAGAATGATACTGAAAACTCCATAAACCTGAAAGCTCTACCTTTCATTCTAGCCATAAACTCTTGCATGTGCTGTAATGATATTACACAAAGCAGGCTGATACAAAATAAGATTAGCCAGACTCAAAGTCTTAATCCTTCCACATGACAGTCCTTCAGAATATTTGACGTTATCATACCTTGTGCTTTCAGAAGTCTGCTCTATTATACTTAAATTTTTGTGCATGCCGAACACCAACCTTTTAAAAATCTTTTATTTGGAATAATTCCAAGCTTACCGAAAAGTTGCAAGGATAGTGTAAAGAAACTCTATGTATTCTCTACCCAGATTCACCCAGTGTTCATGTTTTGCCCCATTTGATTTACAGTTAGCATTCACATTGAGTAGTGTATGTCCCCCACCCTCACCCTCAGCCCCAAACACACATAATATATACAATTTGTTTTTCTCCATTTGAGAGTAAGCTTCACACATCATGCCCCGTTATCCCTATGTAACTCAAAGTGCACATCCTAAAACTGAGAAGATTCCATTAAATGCCTACAGGAGAGTTAGCAATTTGGGGAAATGTAATGGCGATAAAATACTGTGATCTGCCATATTTACTCCACTTTTGTCAACTGACCCAGTGATGTCCTTCGTAGCATATTTCTTCCTTCAGTACACCTCCAGCTCAGGATTACATGTTGCATGGAGTTGCCCGTTGCTTCAGTCTCCTTTATGCTGGTACAGTTCCTCAGCCTTTCTGTGTCTTTCATGGCAAAAGAATTCCTTTTTTCAATGTTTAATAATTTATTCCTATTCTTAGTTATCTTGGAGCTCAAATCACCCCAGATTTGGTCATCAGGAGTCCCTTAAGCTGGCTCCTGTGTCCTTTTGACATGCCCAACTTGATTTTTTTTTCTTTTTCTTTTTTTTTTTTTAAGCACTTCAGTGTCTAGCATAACACATTATCCAGGGCTCATCTCATACCTTTTTTGGAACCAACCATTTATTTCTCCAAGGAACCCAGATTCCGTTTAGTTGGGGGATATATTAGAAACCAAGATCTGGGTACCAGATATGTACCATATGGGATAGGTTTGTTTCTAGGCCCTCTCAGCCAGCAGAGTTGGGAATGCATATATGTATATAAGCACGCCCATTCAAGTGTGTGTGTGTACAGCGTGTATTAGAAATCATGTCTATGCTGCTATCTCCAATCCCAGTATACTCCCACAGGGGCCTTTTCCCTTTGCTTAGCCCCATTCCCTATCTGCGCGTACCTTCTCCCTGGCTCCCAACATCAACATACTTATTTACTCAATTCAACCACATACCACAAATAGTTTCATCTTGCTTCACTCATAAAACTGCAATAAACAAACCTTTTAAAAAGAGTTCAGAATTTGTTTGCAGTTGGTCTCCTTCTACCCCTCCTTGACCAAGGGAACACAGTCAAATCCCCTGTTTAGTCGTTAGATTAGTTCCTTCGTCATCCTTTTATATGGTTATGTTATTCATCCACAATACAACTAGGTTCATTTGTTAAGTTGCTTACAGTTTTGTTTTTGCTTTCTTTTTAAAGTGATAAACATATTGATTTTTTTTTTTTTTGAGTAAGCTCTATACCTAACATGGAACTTGAACTCACAACCTGCTATGAAGAGTTGCATGCTCTACTGACTAAGCCAGCCAGTTGCTTTTAATTTTAAGGAAGGATTTTTTTCCCCTTCTCGTTCTTCCTAATGAAAAAAAAAAATACCACATTAACATGCTTCCAACAAAAACCTCATAGAACTAATAAATTCTATCTAGGTTGTGGGATGCAAGGTTAATAAGTAAATTGCTTTCCCATGTATCAGCAATGAACAATCTATATATGAAATTAAAAATACAACACCATTTATATCAGCACCCAAAAACAGAAAAAAATACATGTAAATATAATATGTACAAGATCTATATTGAGGAAAACTATAAAACTCTGATGAAAGAAATCAAAGAGGATCTCAATAAATGGAGAGAGATTCCACATCTGTGGAGAGAGAGACTTAATATTGCCAAGATGTCAGTTCTTTTCCACTTAATCTATGAAGTCAACACAGTCGCAATCAAAATCCCAGAAAGTTTTATGGTTATCAACAAACTGATTCTAAAGTTTATATGGAAAGGCAAGAGACCTAGAATAGCCAACAAAATACTGAAGGAGAACAAAGTTGGAGTCTGACTTCAAAACTTACTATAAAGCTAAAGTAATCAAGACAGTATGGTGAAATAGTAGACAAGTAGATTAACAAAACAATAGTCCAGAAAATGAACATTGTACTTTGGTGTTGGGAAGATGGTGCACTGGTTTGGAAAATAGTCTGTCAGTTCGTCAACAGGTTAAACACAGAGTTACCATATGGACTAGGAATTCTACTCCTAGTCATACATCTAGAAGAAATGAAAACATATGTCCACACAAAAACTTGAACATGAATATTCATAGCAGCATTTTTCATAATAGCCAAAAGTGGAAACCACCCAAATGTTTATCAACCAGTGAATAGATAAAATTTTGCATATCTATACAATGGAATATTTAGCTGTAGAAAGAAATGAAGTGCTGATAAATGCTATATGAACCTTGAAAACATTATAAGAGAGCCAGACACAAAGAACCATGTATTGTATGATTCCATTTACATAAAATACCCAGCGTAGGGAAATTCATAGAGATAGAAGGCAGGCTAGTGGTTGCCAGGGGCTGAAAGGTAGGAGGAATGAGAATTGCTGCCAATGGATATGGGGGGGGTCTTTTTTCGGGGTAGTAAAAATGTGGAATTAGTGGTCATGGTTGCACATCCTCGTGAATATACTAAGGTCACTGAATTCTACCCTTTAGAAGAATGTCTTTTATGGTGTTTGAATTATAGCTCAGTTATTTTGAAATATTAAAGAAAAAGCTATGCAGTAAATCTTTTATTTCCCATCTTGAGTGCCCAACTTGTCAACTTTGAGGACTTCCAGGGGAGTAAATATTATGTACTTGTGAGCTGAGTGGGCTGCCTAGAATCTTCTCCCTGCCTCATTTTTTTAAATCTGTAAAATGAAGATAATACTGCCTATTTGATAGCATTATATGACCTTAGGCTCTCCATTTATATTAATATATTTTTACCCCCTCCCTTTTTTTCTATTTTCCTAGAAAGAATCATAGCTAGTTCTCTGGACCCCCTGGGGGGAAAAAGATATGAATAATGCCCTCTCCACCCTGAGCCTTGATATGGTAATAATTGCTACCTTTTATAGAACATTTGCTATATCTATGTATACCTCGTACACATTATCTGCCTTTGCAACAGCTCTCTGAGGTAGGAGCTGTATTATTTCCACTTGAGATATGAAAAACTGAGGCGGAGAGAAATTAAGTGCTCAGAACCTACCCCCGTGAGATAGGCAGGATTCAGATCCTGTCTGTACTCATAATTGAGACACTGTGCTAATATTTCTAAATATTTCTAAATTTTGAGAAATATTTCCAAATATTAAGACAAAAATTTAAAGCCTACATATTGCCTTTACTGAACCCATGTACACAACCTTAATCAAGAAACATAAAAGCTGCTTGATGCAACAAATTTTCTCGTAGTGGATTATATCATCCACTGGTAAGTGTCTCAAGAAGAGTTTCAGACTATGGCAAAGAACAAGAGGGAATTTTAGAGTTCCACATTTATCTTTTGAGGATGGGTCAACATCTATGTGAAAGCAGGTCTCTGCTGCCTAAAGCAAGAGTCTGGTGGTCTTGCTGTCAACACTTAGTACTCATTTAGGGACATTTTTCCTTTCCCCTTAAACTCTGGTTCCAAGTTAGTTCTGCTAGAGCATAGACGTAATTACAAAATAGAAACGATGAAGCCCACTGCACTAAAAGACTAGACAGCAAGTGGAGTCAGGGAGGAACCAGAAGGAAAGAGCAGGGATGGAGCAGAGGCCAGGTTGGGGCTGGGCTGAGTAGGTTAGAGAGAGATAGGCTTAGCTCATTTGGGTTGGCAGTGAAGTAGCACCTGGAGTACTGGATGGGGATAAACTGTGGGGAAGACTGCAGAGACGAAGACCCTCAGAGCAGAATCCAAACATAACTGGACACAAACGAGGAGAGAAGGGAAGTGTTGGTACAAGGCACTATATGACTCAACAGATACATTTTCTCAGCTATATAAGTATATGAACAAATACTAACCAGAATCAAATAAAAGAATGTAATAAGACCATGTAGTCCAAAGTCTTTATTCCATAGTTGGGGAAATAAAAGCTAGAGAAGTAAAGTGTCCAAAACATACTGGGCCTGGTACAGTGATATTTTTAGACCACTATGTAATCATCAAAGTTAAATCTCAAATAAATCTAAATACTATGGGATACAAAACATAGCACACTGACGCCTTAGGTAGCATTGCTGTTTTGCATTTAATCTGCCCACACGTATTCTACAATTTAGTCTTTAATATAGTCTAAGACTTTTGATTATTAATATTGAACATAGTAATTCTTACAATAGTTACTTTGGTGGTAAATAAAAATAATCTTAGTATATTGGAGTTTGTACATGGAACTACCACCATTGGGTTCATGGAAAAAAATATTTTTGGGGTGTGGTATAGGTATATATGTATATATGTATGTGGTATATATCCATCGATTAAGTCATTTAACAATGATTACTGAGTACTTTTCTGTTCAAATCAGTGTGTATATCCTATGTCATTAGGCAATGTCTCCATGTGGTGTGGGGGTGGGTGAAGGAATTCATGGATTTTCCCCCTTCCTTTCAATGAAATATGCCTATATAAGGCTATTCATGGTCAAAGAGATGTCATTTCATCTACTATAGGCCTGGATAACAACTGACCAGAGTATGGGTGGTGGAGGGAGCTCCAGTTTTGTTTTTGTTTTACATATTTTATTTTAGAGAGAGAAAGAATGCATGAAGCTGGGAGAGGGACAGAGGGAGAGAAAGAGAGAGAGAATCTTCAGCATGGAGCCCAACATGGGATTGGATCCCACAACCCTGGGATCATGACCTGAGCTGAAATCAAGAGTCACTCAACCAACTGAGCCACCCAGGCGCACCTAGGAGCTCCAGTTTTAAAAGGAGAATAGACCCCTCGTGGACACAGAAAGTAGACTGGAACTCCTAGAAATTCCAACTTATCACAGGTACTTTTGTCATTTGGATGAAAAGGCAGCATTATGCAAAGCTCTACATACAGATGTATTTACATTGAAGCTCTACATAGATTTCACTGACCCCCTGGTGACTTTCCACTTTCTCCTATGAAGAAGCACCTGTATCCAATTAGAATTTTAGCGGGCTCTGTAAAGTAATTAAATAGCAGCAAATATACTATTTAAAAGTGAACCAATCCAAAATATGTACTAGTTTTAGACGGAAGTAGTTGTTTTATAAAATGTGTAAACGCATTTCTTTTAGTGGAGGCAACTTGCTGAAGAAGAATCTGAAAAGATCTTTTAACATATAAAAACAGACCAATTAGAAAATACATAGCCACCAAGAAGCCCATACCTATGGTTATCCTATTTTTTGAAGACAAAAATAGAGATACATGATTAAACAAAAAATTTTTTTCATGTTTGTAAATTTATAGGAAGTCCTGCAAAAATATAAAAAATGAATTCCTTTTGGTTCACTGTTTTAAAACTTCTTAATTTAAATGGATAAAATTACTAATCAGATGGCTCTAAAAGAATCTTGGATACGTGGTTCAATTTCAGTTGAAGTCATTGTGAGATCCTAAAACCTTTGCTACCATCTTTGGGACTAACTAATGGTAATAAACTAGAGATACACACTTTGATGCCAGCTCCAACTCCTCGTGCCATCAGAGGGAAAAAAAGTACTTTAATGTGTAAGAAACTAACACTGAAAACTGACACTGTGAAACGACACTGATAAAACCCATCTTTAGAGAGAAGAGCATCAATTAAAGTGAAATTAGTATGTTAACTTATCAAATTATAGTGGCAAATTTAACCTTTTCAAAATGATGTTCTTAGAACTATCTCTACCTGTCTTTCCTGCTCCACATAATCAAGCTAAACATAGATATCCACTTAGCTATCCACTTCAATTTAGATCTACGTATTTGTGCAAAGTTAAAGCATTTAAGTTGGTGGGGTGCCTGGGTGGTTCAGTCTGTTGATCATCCAACTCTTGATTTTGGCTCAGGTCATGAGACCAAAGTCAGGAAAATGGTGCCCCTACTGTCGTGCTCTGTGTTGGGTGTGGAGCCTGATTAGGATTCTCTGTCTCACCTCTCTACCCCGCTCATGAGCTCTCTCTCTCTCTCAAATAAAAAAACAAATGCAAAAATAAAACATTTAAATTTGATTAAAAAGTTATGTGAATCAGTTTAAGTAAAGTCATTTTTATTTGGAAAACCAAATGTTGGCCATGATGAATATCATAATTATTTGAAATATGAAATATGCAATGTAATTATTTTTATGTGGAATTACATTTTAAATTTCCCTACATTTCATATTTAGTAAATGGATTTATTATAAAAACTGATTTTTAAAATAGATTTTTAAAAATACCTAAATTTTAAAAATTCTGATTTACAACTCATTATTGCCATCTGCTGGTTATTTTGATTCATTGCATTTTTGGGGTAAAAATTACCGATTGCTTTACTAAGAGAAAACAGATAAGCTTAGATACAGACTGATTAGAAATCTCTACGTAAAAGAAATAATTTGCTAAATTATGAGGCATCTTAACATTAAATAGGATACAATAATGCAAGAATATATTGCATTATATCAAATTATAATCCTCTCTTTTAATTGTCGGTTTATCATAGAATAAGTATCAGGCATACTGATTTAAGTTATTATCATTAATAAGCATGTAGCTAAAATACAACTCAAATAACTGTTCAAAACAACTAGATAAAACAAATGACTGCTGTTGGAAGTTATAGAAAGATGAAAATATGCCATGTGCCATGGTTTCCCTCACATACACAAATCTATTCCTTGTCTCAGTAAGAGAATGTATAATTATTTATGCAACTGTCTCCCAGTTTTTTGAATTAACCAATGAAACTAAAACTCATATTACTGTTTAATAATATGACTATACAGAAATATAATTTAATGAAAAATAATCCAGGGTAGCAAATATTAATGGTAAGCAATACTTACCAGTATACTTTTAATACGCTCAATCTAGAGCGAGATCTAAGAACGTTTTTTAAAATTAAGAATGTACTATGTTTTACATGCTTTAACATTTGTCAGATGAGAACACAAATATTAGAGTGTCTAAGTTACTTAAAGCTCAAGGTCCCACCATAATAATCTTCCATATATGAGCCCATTATGTAAAAGATATAAAATGGAGCCTGGCATCTAGTTAACTGTATGCCTTTACTATATGCCTAAATCATCTATATCCTGCTTTTTACACCTTAAACGCTATATCTTGAGTAGTTTTCTATATTATTAAATATTCATTCAAACAACTTTAGTCAATTTAGGAATGTTTCACTGCACGAGTATTCTATCATTTATTATTTGATGTTTACGTTATTTCTAATTTTCACTGATAGAAGTAATAATACAATAAACATTCTTATAAGTTATTTTTAAAATGATCAAAGTGACCAGATTTGCACTTTCAAGGGCTAAACCAAGTAAGAATATGCTTTATTCTGTTAGTACATTAAATGATCCAAAAGGCAACTGGAAACTCCAGGAAACAAATTGGCCAAAAAGTGTAATACAGGAAATAGGAAACAGGCAAAAGAAACCGAAGGGTAGGAAACAAAAATCAGAAAGTTCAGTTGAGAATTGTACAAGAGAATGACACTGAAAATAACATCTGATCAACATTCTAGTGGCATCCACTCCTTCCTTCCCACAAAAATAACCACCCTCATGAAAAACAAAAGCATAAAGCATATAAAGTCACTTAAATGAATAATCTGTTAACAAGGACCCTCAGATTATCTTAAAAATATTCAACTACATCTAGCTCAAAAGAAATACGTCTATTAAAATAACAGTCGAAGGATAAACAGATTCATTGAGCAATCACAATTTTTTTTTTTAAAAAAAAAAGCACACATAGCCATATTAGTTTCAGGTAAAGTAGGGTGTAAAGTTCATCCAACTTGAAAGGTCTGTGGAAAAAAATAAATTTCCCAAATTGACTCCAGGAGAAGCAGACAATATAAATAGACCAATAATCATGAAGGAATCTGAAAGATTAAAGAAAAAAAAAAGGCTTCCAAACCAGATGTTCTAATATAGACAAAAAGGTACAAATCCACCCAGTTCACTTTATAAATTAAATAACTCTAATAAAAAATAATCATAGCATTTCACTTACTGTTCTCAGAAAGTATTAAAATATATAAAATAAGGTATTTTGAGTTTGCATATTTATTCAATATCATATTTTTATCAACCACCCACAAATACCTTTCATTTTAAACTCAGTGTTGGACAATTTACTAGGTATTAAAACTTGGGCAAATTACTATATCCTTGATCCTCAGTGTTCTAATTTGTACAAAGTTATTGTATGAATTAAGTGAGAAAATATTTTCAGCATCAAACACAGTGCCAGGAATGTAGAAATGCTCTTTGAAAAAAACTTACAAAACAACAAGTTAATAACAGTACTTAATGAATTTAATTAAGAGACAAGAGGAATACCATGGTCAGTAATTGCTTTAGACCTTCAGAGAAGGGGGAATTAATGTGGGCTGGGGCTTGGAAGGTGACAGAATTCAGATGTGCAGGGAGAAATGGATGAAAAAGTTAGGGGATAGCTTTCTGGTATGAGCAAAGGGATAGACAGTTATGCAGTCTATGCTCTGGACCTCACTCAAAAGTACTGGAAGCTTTGTGTCCAGGGAAGTGGGAAATTAAAGTTGAAAAGGCAGATTGGGGCAGATTACTGAAGGCACTGATGAGTAAACCAAGTAGTTTACATTTCATTTGTGGGCTAAGGGAACCATGAACTTTTTTTTTTTTGTTTGTTTTCATTTGTTTTTATTTTTTGTTGTTTTTCAGAAAGAGAGAACAGGAGACAGGTGGGGTGGGGTGGGGGTGGGAGAGAGAGAGAATCTTAAGCAGGCCTCATGCTCAGGGCTCCATCCCATGACTGTGGGATCACGACCTGAGTGGAAATCAAGAGTCAGATGCTCAACGAACTGAGCCACCCAGGCGCCCCTACCATGAACATTTTTGAGGAATGTTGCATCAGGAAAATTAATGTGGCCAAAATGAGCCATAGATTTGATGGGGGAGGTGGGGATCAGGGAGTTCAATCCGATCCATCATAAAACAGACGGGAAGTGAAGATGCGTGGACTCCAACAGTGCCAGAGGACATGGAAAATGTCAGTGAATCATGTCCATCTTTGCCAGACACTGTGGCATCGTGTTTGGCTAGTGGTGACTGTGGGGCTGCGTAGGATCTGGTTTAGGAAGGTGAGAGTACCGAGGACGATGATTCTCTGCCCAAGGAATTCGGTCTTAGCAACAATTATTAGTTGGGACACACACTTTTCACTTGTGAAAATTAATAAAGGGAAACCTCATTTCAAACGGAGTCTAAAGGCCAGAAGGGGGAGCTACCACACTGTACCACTGGAGGTCAATTACAGACTCCAACAGAAGACTATCAATAAGAAAGAATCATCAATTACAAGTCCTAACAGATAAAGATGTACATTGTATCTCCCACAAGAACTTCGGTAAGCCAGCAAATCGGCCAGTGAGAAATCCTCATCACCCTGCACTCTTCATGTTCAAAATAACCCCTTCCCAACTGTCTCTAATAAGTTCCTCTCTGTTGTACTTGCCTCTGGTTTTGCCTATAGCTTGTATGTCCTGAATTGCATTTCTCTGATATTCCTAAATAAACCAATTTTTTTTTTGCTGATAAAATAACTTTAAATTTCAAGGTCCACATACTTCAAGAATGGATTCATAAAATGCTGCCCTCCAACTGGCTCAGCCTGTTCTGCCACGTTGCCTATGGCCTTCGACCAATCCTTCTCTGTAGGAGATATTTAATGTCCAAAGCAAGGTGTACACAGGAGGGGAGGAGAGATGTTCCCAAAGTGCCAGGTACACCACTTTCTTCTCTCCCTCTTTTTCTGTGGTTCTTTCTATCAACTAAACTCTCTTTCCCTTTTAATTACTTCCATTACTTTTGGTTAAAATAACAAAGCTAATCCTGAACTGTAAAAAAGAATTAAATCGGAGTTCTTTGGACTTCCCCGCCAGCAGGACTATGGAGCCAAGGTGTGCGCCGGGCGGCCCGCGTGCCAAGACGCGCGCGGGGACTTGAGTGGGACAGTGAGTCCTTGCCGCGCGCCGGGTTGGGCAGGGGGGGACAGAGGTGCGCCTGCGGGGCTGCGAGGGATGCGGCGCGCAGGCGGTGCGCGCGTGCGCGGTGCGCGCGGGGAGCGCACGCGGAGCGCGGGGCGGCTTGGACCTCACGCCCCTCTCTCTTGGTTGCCCGGTCGCCATGACGACCGGGCGGCCCGCAACGGCGGCCTGGACGAGTCGTTGAGGCTGCGACCCGAGCCAGGCCCCCAGCGGACCTCGCCCGACTGGGCTGGGCCCGCGCCGGAGAGAGAGACCCAGCTCCATCCGAACAGGGACTATGAGAAAATGGTCAGGCAGACGAGGAGTAAGCTCAAAAAAGCGGCTTCAGAGCCGGTGCAGTCCTCGCGCTGCGTGCAGTCCAGGCGGCGGCGCCGGGCCACCGGAGCCGGGGAGCCGGAGGTGGAGGAGCCGCAGGCGGAGGCGGAAAAGCCGCAGCCGCCTTTGCCCGTAGGCGGAGGGAACCTGCCGGGGGGCTCCCGGGATTACTCGCCGCGGAGGACCCGACACCTGAACGCGCAGAATTGCATGCAAATGGAAGTGGTGGCAAGGACCCTTCTTCTCGGCCGCTTCCAGTTCCTCAGCTGTTTGCTGGGGCAGCTCCGAAATAAGGTGCTGCAGTTTCGGAGACGTCAGGTCAACAGCAGGACCTCCTTCGGCATAGGTGAGCAGACGGGGACGGGAGAGCCCGTGGCAAGGTCGCACGGCCTCTGAGCCTCGGGTCTGAAGCGGTTTGGGTGAGTCGTCAAGACCAGTTTAAAAAACAAGCTTAGCAGTCCTGATGACCAGGTCCAGACTCTGGAAGATCGCTGACAGGAATTCTAGTCACTCCCTGGTTCTTGTTTTAAAACATATTTTCGGGTTTTTTTTTTGGGGGGGGGCATAGTGATCACTCCCTCTGTGTCACCACCAAAATGTTTTAATCAGGGTAGCCATTTATTGCGGGTTCTAACAATGATAGGCTAGTTCTTGGGGGCACACGCGTTCTCTTGTACCTTAAAGCAAAATAAAGTGTTGGCTTGATTCGCTGAGAACCTTTAATAGTCTCAGATGAGGCACTATATTGCCTCGTGTCAGTACCCATTAAATTCCATCTTGCCGTGGCGCTTCACTGCCTGGATTTGGAGAATTTTCTTTTTTTTTAAACCCTCGAAAGATTTTTTTTTCTTTATTTACATTCTTCATTTTCTGTAGTTTGAGAGTTAATTTAAATGTTGCGATTTCAGTAAAATCAGATTTGAGCCTAGTCCTTGGTCAGACTGGCTACTGGAATAGGTGGAAACATGGAGAAATGTCTGGTAATGTAAGTTGTTGTGAGTTCTCTCCATCATAAGCCGACTGCCGATGTTAAAGAAGAGTGGGTCTCCATGTGGGGGGCGTTGCAAACACTAGAGGAATAATAGATGGGAATTCACACGTACATTTTTATCAGATGTCTAATCGTGACAACACATACATCCCACATCCAGAATCGGCATGGTCTTGGACACCGCGCTGTTTCGCCAGCCCAAACACCAGCTCCTGAGCACCCATGTCTGGCACGCTGAGGACGCTCCCTGAGTGCCAGGGTGAAATAAGGACTGAATACATTAAGTGCTGGGAGAGTTGAGATGAGCAAACTAATTTAAGACGGGAAGTGGGACATAAGGTCAGCGAAGGCTTTTAGGGAAAGGTGGGATGAGAACTGTGACTCGAAGGTTAACATTTGGATGTGTGAGACAGAGGACAGCAAGTATTAGAGGCCCGTGGAATGGCATCATTGACGTGGAGGAAGTAATCTAAAGCTGAAGTACGACTGAAAAAGAAGGTGACAAAAGTGGGAAGGAAGTTCACAAGGTTGTTTGGGACCAGCAGTGGAGAGTCTAACCCAAGGGTTAAGGAATTTGAACTTCATCCCGTGGAAGGCACCGATTGATTCTTTAAGGGGGTGTGGGGGGAACCGAAACATTTTTTAAGTAGGTGAAATGCACGTCATATGAAATTAACCATTTTAAAGTGAGCAATTCTGTGGCTTTTAGGACATTCACAACGTTAGCATTGAATCAGTTTAAAATCAAGTGACGTGATTAACTTGGCAGTGGTTTGTGAAATGGACCCAAGACGGATGGAGAAGAGTGGAAAAACGTGATTGGAATACGAGAATCAAGGCACTAGTGGTCTTAGCGAGGGTAGCAACAGCAGGACTAAAGAGGAGAGGGCAGAGGTGAGAGTCAACGGAAGTATATTGTGAGGGCTGGGGAGGTGGTGAGGTAGACAAGGTAGGTGGACAGGGAGAGAGAAGGTTCAGCAATGAGGATCAAAGGTTTGGGACTTACCCACTTAGCAGTGAGCTGAAACCTGAGGATTGAGATTCCCCATGAGAGAAAAGTGGGCAAAGCAGAGATACTTGAGAAAACCCCTTATACTTAGTTTTCAGAGAGGAGAGGAAAAGGAAAAGCCAGATACACAAATATAAACAGAGGTCAGAAACACGGAAGAACTGGAAGAGTTGGTGTGATAAAAGATGAAGAAATCCAAGAACCTGGTCAGATGCCAGAGAGAGGTTTGAAAAGCCTAAGAAGTTAAAGAGGCCATTGGTCATTTTAAAAAAAGTATTATAGGAACGTAGAAGAAAGAAGTCGTCCAAGAATCTTGTCAGCAAATGGGCTTATGGGTGGGGGAGAGAATATGTCATAGTTTGAGGTGAAGGGCTGTTAGATCAACAGAAGTGTTTTAAGGCTTAGGAGAATTGAAGGCTGAAGGGACAGATCAAGGGGGAGAGGGTGAGATTCAGGTTCCAAGAGAGGAAATAGTTGATGGAACAAGGTCTTGGAATCTTTGAGAAAGGTGGGATTAGAGGCACAAATTTGAGAAACTAATGGGAAAAGAGAGATACTTTCTTTGCTGAGATAGATGGTAGAGAATACAAAAGCAAGGATTAGGGGCACCTGGGTGGCTCAGTCAGTTGAGCGTCCGACTTCGGCTCAGGTCATGATCTCGCGGTCTGTGAGTTCGAGCCCCGCGTCAGGCTCTGTGCTGACAGCTCAGAGCCAGGAGCCTGCTTCGGATTCTGTGTCTCCCTCTCTCTCTGCCCCTCCCCCACTCATGCTCTGTCTCTCTCTGTCTCAAAAATAAATAAACATTTAAAAAAAAAAAGAAAGAAAAGCAAGGATTGGTATATACCAAAATGTTAAAGTGGGCATAAAAGAAGTTAGGAGTGCTCGTATCAGATGACCTCTGTTTCAGTGCAGTACGAGGTTAGGTCACTTTCAGAGGTGAGATTGGCAGGACGCAGGGAGCAGGAGACATGCTCTTTATCACAGCTTCGGAAGGGGCTGTGATAAGCGCTTCACGCGTTTGGAATATTGGCATCATTACACCTTATCATTTTATCAGGTGTGGAATGCGGGGTGAGGGGAGGGAATGAGAGGCGTAAGAATATTTCGAGGATGTTTGGAAAGCTAGATGGCTTTAGTAGGATATTTGATCTTTTCCCTTTCCTTAAACATCACTTTTTAAGAGTTTTTGCCAGATATGTAACTGTCTGAAGAGTGAGAAAGAGATTACAATACGGTTGAATAAGATAGTGTGTATCTTGAGGCTAATGCAACTTGTCAAAGGGGCATCTGTTTCAAGTTGAGAGGGAAGGTACAGGTTTAATTTCAGAGTGGTTCAGAGTATATTACATATGAGATAGAAAGAGCTAATATATGTAGTAACTATGTACTTTTTCTGTAAAGAGCCGGGTGGTAGATATTTCAGGCTTCACAGGTCACATACACTCTCCCATTGCCTGTTCTTCTTCCGTATCTGGACAACCCTTTAAAAATGCAACAAACTTTTTTAGCTTGTGGACGGTACAGAAACAGACCGTGGGCTATAGTGTGCTGATCATGTAAAATCAAGTAAATCAGGCGAATCTTCTGAGAAGTATTGAAGAGTGGTAGGGACCGGATGGCTAAGAACGTGGAGAACAAGAGCTGGAGAAGCATGGCTGGGAATTTTTTTTTTCAAAATTGCAATTTATTATTATTAAATTTTTTAATCGACTCACATTTGTTTTGTTAGTCGAGGTGAGTAATTTATTGAATTTTTAAGAGGCTCAAATTGGTGGTTTGCTAAAATGATTTGCCAAGCGTGTTTGGGACAACCATAGGAAATACTATTACAAAATCTTGGAGGGGAGACAGGACATCAGGAATAGCTGAGTCAATTCACTCCTCCGCGGTAGTAACAAACATTCCTGGAAAATTATCAGAATCAACTTTTCAAAACTTTACAAAATAAAGGGTTACAGTACTCTAGAGACCAGGTATTCAAAAACATGACTGCAATTCTGTAAGATCAGCAGAGTTTGTGGCCTTTTAATTAGGCCTCATCCCATGCCCCCTCCCCAGCTCTGTTGTAACCTTGAAAACCAGAAGCATTGCCGCCACTGGAGGAGACAGACAATGTTTGGAGCTCCTACAAGGGAACTCCATACCCACAGGAGTGTCACTGTTCCGCCTGTCTCCACACCCTCTGATAAAGCCTCATTCACAGGGCACAGACAGGGCGGCTCTAGGTGAGTCTCCCAGGCCAGGAGTCTGGGAGCAATCAAAGCTCCATCAACAGGGGCTTTCAGGTGTGCTGCGGAGGAAGGCATTCCCTGCGTTTAACAGTCTTCTGATGAGCGCGAGGGAAAGTGGTCTCGAGTGGCTCCTGTAGGCTGGATTCACTTCTGAAAGGATTGAGCAGTGTATGATGTATATCTGTGCCTGTTTTGAAAATTTTTTGGTAAAGAAATAGAGAATAAGAGGGAGAAGAGAGAATAAATCGAGAATCACAAAGAAGCCCCAAATCAATAATTTCATCACTCTTTTGCAATTTGTGTAAACGGGATCTAGTCTTCGAAATCTCCTTTTGCTCCTCAGCCCTCCCTTGCAGAGGTGAGAACTATTCACAATTTGTTTTATGTCTGTTTGTAAGTTTTTCCTCTTTTATATAGATAGAATTAGCTAGCCATCTTGCTAGCGTGTGCTCTGTCTTTAGGCATATAAGGGAATGCATTCGAAATAGCTGTTTTAAAGGTATATTGTGATAAAGCACCTTTTAATGACTTTTTTGCTTGTTTTTCCAGCTGCCTTTGTGGGAGTTTTGCACTGGTAAGATTAGTTACAGTCTTAAATAAATAAAAACATTTGGATTCAAAATTGACATTGCTGTTTGCATACAAACAATAAGACAATAACCAGTTACTGTGTGTATAGAATATCTGTGTACCAGTTTACGCAGATTTATTATATTTTAGAAAAACCGTATGTGAAGCAGCATTTACAAAATAGATGCTTTAGGGGAATAGTACTTATGAATTAAGATATTTTTGTGTTACCAAAGGATTCATCACTGTGTTTCTTAAATGTCTAGCTTTTCTAGTGTATTATGCATGTTTATTTCATCTAAAAGAAATTCCCTCATTTTATGGTAATTGTGTGTTGTTAGTGACACAAGGCTAGAGATAAAGTTTTAGTACCACTTGTCAGTTGGAAATCAGGTAGAAATGAAAATAAAGGCGCTCCCGTGGTAATACAGAATTAAATGAGCCTGCTCATGAGCCTTATTTTACACAAGTGATCTATCTGTAAACACTGTATGTAATTTAATATTTTTCCCCTAATATATTTTCATTTCTACCTGAGCTCAGGAATTTGCACTCTTAGAAAGAGTGGGGTCTACCTCATGTTTTTGGGACAGTGCTGTTCTGGCCATTTAGTCTGCAGGGAGATTGTGATTTGAGACCTAAGGCTGTAATGGTAAGAAACACTTCCTATAGCTACCGGCACCCTGACATAGGTCTTACACGTAAATCAAGGTAAGTGGAAGACAGGGTTGATATATGGAAGTTTGCTTTCCAAGTGTTTGGGAAGCATCTCCTCTGTAAGTTAAGGTAGCAGAATTGCTGACTAATTTTTAGTTACCACACGTGCTCTTGTTTTCACTGCCTGCAGCTGTTTTCTTGCATTTCACTAATAAAATATCTTGAAATACAGTTCTGTGTTCTTTGGCACCTGAAAGTTGATCCCTTTTATAGTATTCTATTAATTTTAACTGCTTTAAATTAATTTTTTTAAATTATATTCCGCATGCTTTTCCATAGTTACTTACGGAGGCATTTCCCAAACCTGGTACATTATAATCACTTGTGAAACGTTAACAGAGACTTGCCTCCGTTCTGGTTTAGAGACCTGGAGTGGAAGGAGGGTGGGGCAGAGAGGGAGTCGTAGATATACAATTGTGGTTAAGAACCAGGGAGTTAAGGAATTTCACCTTCGTGCACACTAAATTATAAATGCCTAAAAATATACAAATTATTAAGCAAATTATAAAATGATCTCATTATTTATGATGAAAATTTATTTTTTCTTTTCGTGGCTTTTGTACTTTAATACTTATTTTAGTGCTGGTTTTGAAATGTTCTTATTCTTAGAATATGGTGCATCATTTTTTTTTCTAGGATGCATTTAGTAACACTTTTTGAAAATGATCGTCATTTTTCTCACCTCTCATCTTTAGAACGGGAGATGACTTTTCGAACTGAAATGGTTAGTTTCTTATAATAAATTAATTTGTAGTTTAAGTATAGTAAGACTATAAGGTGGAAAGGTATTAGGAACTGAAATGAATTTTTGTTGAATTGCACTGTTTCTCAAGCTATCACTTAGGTTTAATATTTAAATAGAAAATGTTTTAGGACTCTTTTACTTACGTCATTACCTTACTCTTCCAAAGACTTCTTTTAAAGATAGTCAAGATCAATCAGAAGAGCTGGGGAAGAAAGAAAACAAAGACAACTTTTAAGAAGTGATATAGGGGTGCCACATGTCAGAAATTGCTTGTCCTCACCACCATTCATTTCCTGAACTTTTTTTATTATCCCAAACAGAAACTATACCCATTAAAATCACCAACTTCCCATGGCCCTCTCCCCCCAACCCCTCATGATATCTGTTCTACTTTCTGTCTCTGCAGATTTGTCTGCATGCAGTATTGACCTCTACCCACTGCTTTTTAAATCTCACCCTAATAGCCCCCTTAAACCTTTGAAAAATTGGATACATTAGCATTTGTATGGCATTTAGATTTTTAATATTTTATATATACTATTTCCAAAGAGAGGATATAAAATGCTGAATTGTGTAGCTGTGGGGGGGGGTGAGTGTGAGCTTTGATGACACTAACTGGATTCAGATAGCAGGTCTGTGCTTCATTGTCTGATAGCTTGTCAGTCTGCCTCTCGGCTTCTTAGTAATCTCATCTGTCGTCTAGAAATAATGCCAGCTTTACAGGACTTTACTGGATATGAAGGGAGATCATGAATGAGGCACGTAACACAGTACCCGGCACAAAAATAACAGTGGTTGTTAACAAAAACTTATTTTTCTATTTCTCTAAGTATAGACTTACGCATACTAAATATTCTTTCATCGTAGTGTTGTCTTGCCCTTCTAAGCAGAAAGGAGCAATCCTTGTATGAACTCCTTTTTTACCAATCAAAACTATGGGGAATTGCTCTTCCAGACATCAGCTAAAACAGAACTTCAGTCTAGTAGCCGCTAGCATTGCTTCATCTGTTAATAACGAAGCAGTTTTGTGAGGCAGGAGTGAGTGTAGAGTTGAAAATTATTTTTAATGTTTTGGGAGCATGTATTACAAGCAATGCGGCCCTTTATTTGCTTTTAGATTTTAGGAGGAAAAGCAGGAAATTGATGAGGGAAGTAATATGAAACAACATGCTTTTGTTAATCTCTGAATTTTAACTAAACAGCACTTTTGCTGGCCTAATAAAGGCCTTATTTCCCGTGCTAGCATAATACACTCAGGTAATCTCCTTTTCAGGACTGTGTTTGTGTCATGAACAATGTTCAATTGACATTTAGTTACTTCCCACTTTGTGCAGAGCCCTTAGATGGAGCTAGGAAGTAAGTTGCAAGCATGAATCATGTCTCATTTTTGCTTATGATCATTGCATGTTTAAGAGGTGGAAAAAAAGCATGTGCAGTGTTGTACAAGGAGGTGAAAGCATCTCTGTTTATGCCAGATTTCATCAGATCTCAGCCTCTGGGAATCTCATAATGTGGGGGCAAAATCAGGCTTGTTGGAATTACAAATATATTGGATTCCTGTTTTAAACCATGGTCAGAAAAATTCCTTACAACATTTAACCACCCCTCCACCTCTTTTTCAAGCATACAGAAAAGATGAAAGAATAGCACAGTGATAACCTGAAAATGCATGCCTTTTTTGAGCCCAAGAATGCAAGGAGAAATTAGGAAGTTTTACTATCGACCTTTTCCTTTTATTCAGAAGAAATTGTTCTAAAAACTTTAATATTTAATTATATCAATAATTTATACATTTTTAAGGGACTTTATTATTCCTACTTCAAGACCATTATTGAAGCACCTTCGTTTTTGGAAGGACTGTGGATGATTATGAATGATAGGCTCACCGAATATCCCCTTGTAATTAATACAGTGAAACGCTTCCATCTTTATCCAGAGGTGAGTACTATTTGGGAGAAAATATTTGTAGAATTATCCTTTTTTATCAGATAAAAATAGTAAGTAAGCACAATGATGTCATAAAAAGGAGGGGACCTTTACGGCTTATCGAATATATAGATCCTTACAGTTGAGCAGAGAATCAAGAATTCCTCTCCTAAATCTTAAAGACTCCAGAAGCTAAGCTGACATAAACTCAACGAAATGAGTGTTAGTGTGGAAGTAATGACCAGCATAATTAATAATAATCAACATATTTTTTGAACCCTGTGGGTGTGTATATTTTTCTTTAATTTTAACCATTTTCTGAATTGCAAAATTATTGTCCATTTCCCTCTTTGTGGATATTTAATTGCTTCCAGTTTTTTAAATCGTCCCAAAGTATATATTCTTGTATGGGTTTTCTGTTTGTGTATATGTGCAAGATTTTTTGGTAGGATATGCCCTAGAAGTAGAATTGTGTTGTAGAGTATGTGTTTAGTCAGCTTGGTCAGATATTGCTAAATTGCTCTCTGGAGTAAATGTAGCAATCCACACTGCTGTCTAGGAGTATTTACTTTTCCTCTATCCTTATTAGATTTCAATTTATCAAAATTTCTGATTTTGTTCTTCTAATTGCTGTGATATGCTATTTATTTTAATTTGTACCTCCTTTATTATTTGTGGAGCTAAGAATATTTGCATGATAAACAGTCATCTGGATTTTTTTTCTATCAATAACATGTAAAAATCTTTGACACCACTTGACGGATGTTTTCTTATTGCTTTGTTGGCATCATTTCTATATGTCGTAGAGTAATCCTTAGTAATACGTGCCGTACGTATATTCTCTCTGGCTACTTTTTGTTTATTTAATCAGTTTTGCTGAGGTATAACTTACATGCAGTAAAACACATTCATTTTGAGTGTACAGTTCTTTGAGTTATACGTTTGACAAATGTGTAAAACTGTATAACCCCACAACTGAATTCTGAAACATTTTCATAATTCCAAAAAGTTCCCGTGTGCTCCTTTGTGCCTTCCCCCATTGAGTTGTCTCATCATAGGAGTAGTGAGATGGAACATCCCTGCTTTGTTCCTGATCTTAGTGGGGAAGCTTCAAGTTTCTCATCAGTAAGTATAATTTTAGCTGTAGTTTTTTTGTAGATATTCTTTATCAAGTTAAGGAACTCCCTCTATTCATAGTTTACTGGGACTTTTTTAAAAAAATCTTGAATAACTGTTAAATTTTGTCAATTGCTTTTTCTGCATCTCTTGATATAATCTTGTAATTTTTCTTCTTTAGCCTGTTGATATGATGGATTATATTAATTCAGTTTCAAATGTTGGACCAGCTTTGCATACTGGCAGTAAATCTCACTTGGTCAGGGGATTTAAATCTTGTTACACATTGTTGGATTTGATAAGCTGATTTTGTTTTGAGGATTTTTGCATCTGTGTTCATGAAAGATGCTGTTTGTAGTGTAGTTTTTTTGTAGTATCTTTTTCTGGTTACCAAACCAGAAATGCTGGCCTCAACAAATGAGTTCATAAGTGTTCCCTCTGCTGTCCCTTCTGGAGGAAATTCTGGAGAACTAGTATACTTTCTTCCTTAAATGTTCAGTAGAATTCACTGGGGACCCCATCTGGGACTGATGCGTTTTGATGTGGAAGGTTATTAATTATCGTTAAATTTATTTAATAGATACAGTCCTATTCAGATTGTCTATTTCTTCTTGTGTGAGTTGTGACAACATTGTGTCTTTTAAGGAATTGGCTCATCTAGATTGTGAAATTTATGGGCAAAAGGTTGCTCTTCATTATTTGCTTAATGTCAATGGGGTCTGTAGTGATGTCCTCTCTTTCCTTTCTGATATTAGTAATTTGTGTCTTCCCTTTTTTTCTCGCTTAACCTGGCTAGAGACTTATCAGTTTTATTGATGTTCTGTAGTTAGATGCACGCATGGTAAGGATTATGTCATGTAGAATTGGCCCCTTTATTATAATGCAATACCACTCTCCACTGCTGACAACTTTTTTAATGATAAAGTCTGCTCTGTTTGGAATTAATATACCTACTCCCTCTTTCTTTTAATTTGAGTTAGCATAGTATATCTTACTCCATTTATTTTTAATATATGGTGTCTTTATTTTTAAAGTTGAGTCGTTGTTTTTTTTAATAACATACGGTTGTGGGGCACCTGGCTGGCTCAGTCGGGAGAGCATCCTGCTTTTGATCCAGGACTATGATTTCAAGCCCCACTTTGAGTGTTAGGCCTACTTAAAAAACAAAAACAAAAAGACCCACATGTTTGGGTCTTGTTTTCCGATCCATTCTGACAATCTCTGTCTGTTGATTGCTACATTTAGATCATTGACATTCAAAGTAATAATTGATGAACTTGGATTGATATCTACTAGGTTTGTTACTGTTTTCTATTCATTGCCTTTGTTCTTTTTACTATTTGACCAACATTCTTTCTGTGAATTTGTGGTTTTAATTGAGCTTTTATATTATTACATTTTTTCTCCTTTTTTTTTTTTAGAATATCAGTTATAATTCTTTTTTTTTTTTTTTTACTTTTTTTGGTTGCCCTAGAGTTTATAACACACATTTATGACTAATCCAAGACCACTTTCAAATAACATTAAACCACTTCCAAGGTAGTGCCAGTATCTTATAATAACAAAATAAAGGCAATTCCTCCCTCCCAACCCCTGACTCCTTTCTGTCATTCATGTTGCCTATACATAAGCTTACCCACATTCATAGTTATATATAGTTGAATACGTTGTTGCTATCACTATTTTGAGCAAAACTTATATATGTTAGATCAGTTAAGAATAATAAAAAGGAAACAGTTAATCTTCACTTTTCTTATTTCAATGCTCTTTTTTTTCTTTATGTAGATTCAAGTTTCTGATCTATATTTTTGTCTATCCCCTATAAAGAACTTTTTTACAAAGTCAGTTTTTGTCTGAGAGAGTCTTTATTTCTCCTTCACTTTTAAAGGATATTTTCACATGATACAGAATTCTAAGTCGGGTTTTTTTCCTCCCACCACTTTAAAAGTTTGAGTCCAGTTTCCTCTTGTTTGAATGGTTTCTGGGGGAGAAGTCAGATGTAATTCTTAGCTGTACTCCCACATAAGTAAGATGTGTTTTTTCTTCTGGCTTCTTTCAGAATTTTTCCTTTATCTTTGATTTTCTGTAGTTTGAATACCATATGCCTAGGTGTATTTTTTTTTTTTTTTGCATATACCTTGCTTGGTGTTCTCTGAGCTTCCTGAATCTGAGGTCTGATATCAATTTGAGAGAATTCTTTTTTTTTTTTTAATGTTTATTCATTTATTTTGAGAGAGAGAGAGAGAGAGTGAGCCCACAAGTGGGGAAGGGGCAGTGAGAGAGGGATAGAAAGAATCCCAAGCAGACTCTGCACTGTCAGCACAGAGCCAGACGTGGGACTCGATCTCATGAACCCATGAGATCATGACCCGAGCCAAAACCAAGAGTCATATGCTTAGCCTACTGAGCCACCCAGGTGCCACATGACATCAATTTGAAGGAATTCCCGGTCATTTTAAATATTTCTTCTTTTCCCTTTTCCCTTCTCCTTCTGGTATTCCCAATATATGTAAGTACCCCTTTTGCTGTTGTCCCACGGTTCTTGAACATTCCGGGATTTTTGTTGTTATTGTTATTTTTGTTTGTTCATTTTGCCTTTTTTATTTTTGCTTTTTAGTTTTGAGGTTTCTGTTGAAATATACTCAAGCTCAGAGACTCTTTTCTCAGCCATGTCCAGTCTACTAATAAGCCTATCAAAGGTATTCTTGATTTCTGTTACTTTTTTTTTTTTTATCTCTAGCAGTTGTTTTTGGTTCTTTCTTAGAATTTCTCTCTTTCTGATTACATTACCATCTGTTCTCTCTTGCTATTTACTTTATCCATTAGAACCTTTAGCATATTAATAATAGTTGGTCTAAATTCTCAATTTGATAATTCCAGCTTCCCCGCTATGTCTGGTTCTGATGCTGTTCTGTTTCTTCAGATTTGTTTTTGGCTTTTAGTATGTCTTGTAATTGTTTCTTAATAGCTGGACCTGATGTCCTGGGTAATAAGAATAGCTGTAAATAAGCTTTAAGTGGTGTGGTGATAAGAGGCATTGTATAATCCTATTAGTAGGTGTCAGTCTCTTATGAACCAGTGCCTCTGGGCTGTGAACTTCACCAGTGCTTCTCAGGTTTTTTCCTGCCACTTGGGAGCAACAGGATGGCTAGAAGGGGCTGAGATTGGGTATTTCCCTGCTTCCATGTGTGTTAGGCCCTGATAAAATCTTAGCAGGTTAGGTTCTAGTAAAATAATTTCTCCTGAGACAGGCTTTGTTAAGAGGAAAATAGTGCTCTGGTCCTTGTTCCACTCCCCCTGCTAGAAGTGGGAGGAGATTTTTTCTCTGATATTCACTCTGAGAGCCTGTTGACCTCCTAGAAGTAAAACTCATAAATGTGCTGGCCCTTCCCCTAGCGCTGGGTCTCCCTGGAGTTCTTGATTCTCAGACAAGTGTTGGGAGATTTTCTTTTTATCTTCGTGTTACTAATTTGTGGCTTAAATTCATTGTGTTTAGAGAACACACTTTGTATCATTTTGATTCTTTTAAATTTGAGAGATTTGTTGTTTGGCCCAGAATATGGTCCTCTTGATAGATATTATTTCCTGTGATTATCTGTGTAATTATGGTGTAAATATAAAAATCAATACAACCTATTTCTTGAATCTTCCATTTTAGTTGTTGACTTACTCTGTATGTAAGATGAGGATTTAGCTTACTATACTAGCTCCCTTTCTCCCAGTGTTTGATAATTATTTTTACTTTTTAGTTATTTTTAGAATTTTATATAGTAAAATCTTTGTTTTTTGTTCCATTAATTTCCAACAGTAGGCTCTCTTAGCTAATTTTTTCTTTTTACGCAAAGATATTTATTGAATAATCAGCAGTTTTCAGTTTCCTTGATGTTATGAGAAAGTAACCATGATAACGTAAACTTGATAGCATTATAAAGGACGAGGCAACAAGGAGATTGAATAATCTCATTTTCCATGGCAGTAGACACATTGTGGAAATATAGATTGGTTCGCAGCCTTCTCTAGTACTTCAGTGTTGAAGTGGACTTCCATACTTTTTGTGTTCACAAGGAGATTAATTTCTCACCTAAAGCCGAAAGTGTTAAGTTTGGAACAATATGTTTTAAAAAGGCAAAGCATTTAATACTTAATTATGCCAGCCTGTAATTTCTAATATTCCATCACTCTTACAAGATGGTTATCATTAACGTGTTTTAGAGATGAGGTGGTTGAGCGTCAGAGGTTGAAGGAATGGGTATTTCAGACTATCAAAACCATAACTTAGAGAATCAGAATTTGAGTTTAATTCTGACTTCAGCACTTTCCTATTATATCAAGCTACCTTCCAGAAAGTAGTATAATTCTAGATTTAGCACATACATTTAATGTAAGTTTTTATACATGGATGATAAATACACAAGAATATATATTATAATTTTTTGAATAAGACCAGTTTTATAAAAGTAAGTGATAAAATAGTGAATCTATACTTTTCGTATATGGAAAGATGTTTATGATGTTTAGTGATGCGTATGACATTAATATCTTAGATAATACTATATAATACTGAATCACTTCAGCCATGTATCTGTTTTCGTATACCAAGGGGAAGACTGGAGGGATAATCGCCAAAATACTAAAAATAGAGGCAGGTGGTTTTTACTTTCACTTTGAACTCTTTATTTTTTAATTCCTTTCCCCAATGATCTTGTCTCATTCTTCCCAAATCTATAAAATTATTTTTTAAAAATCTCCTAGGCGTGAGCATTTTGTTCATAGTTTTCCGTTGTTGTTCTTTTCTCTTGTCTTTAAACTTCACAAAGTGGATTGCAGATTGGGAAGAATTGGTTAATTAAATCTGCTTGGTTAAAGTTTTTTTATTTTTAGTTTTTATTTTTGAGAGAAAGACAGAGACAGAGTATGAGTAAAGGAGGGGCAGAGAGAGAGGGAGACACAGAATCTAAAACAGGCTTCAAGCTCTGAACTGTCAGCATAGAGCCTGATGCAGGGCTCGAACTCACGGACCATGAGATCATGACCCGAGCCAAAGTTAGATGCTTAACCACTGAGCCACTCAGGTGCCCCTGCTTGTGAAAGTTTTAATGGGCACAGGAGCTATTTATTATTCCATATGCAGTTGGTTTTATACTTTGTAGACTGTGAAGAAAATACATTCAATAAATGAAATGTTATGAAATACTCCTGGAAATCATTGTATTTTGCTATTAATTGCCACCATATTTTAATTATGTATTTTATTATACTTGATATTATAGCTACTGTTATTTATGTTGTAGAATTGATTATAAGAACATATTACAGAGATATTGATCATAACATACATTTTTGTAGATGTGCATTAATTAGTAATATACAACCTTAGCTTATTGTGTGTGTATATATACAATTTTAAAAATGACTGTTTTCCAAGTGATTTAAATAAATTTGACAAAAGTTTATAGTGTCAAAGGAAACCATCATATAATAGTACTTTGCAAAAAGTTTTCTTATGAAGATAAGATATTTTCCTCCATCATCTCTCTGTTTTTGTCTCTGCAGGTTATTATAGCCTTCTGGTACCGCATATTTGTGGGAATAATGCATTTATTTGGGCTAGAAGCTAAGACCTGCTGGAATGTCACCAGAATAGAACCTTTAAACGAAGTTCAAAGTTGTGAAGGCATGTTTCTTTCTAAGCGCTGCCATGTTGTCACTAGTATTTACAAAGATGTTTTATAGTGTTGTGACTCATTTTAAGAATTATAAACTACTGTGATTGATTTTTTTCTTTAAAACACCGTAGAGCTGATTAAAAGAGTATTTACCCTTTAAAGTTATTTTCTGAAAGGCTGTGTACTTACTAACATGAGTATTAATTTGGCATTTGAGGGTTAATATACCCCAATACAAGGCAATCCGGAATTGAAGTTATTCTTCCCTTTCGGAATAAAAAGATCTAAAAAAAGTTTTGGGGTGGTTTGAATGTATAAAATTGGGGGATGTAGAGTCAGAAGTCAAATATCTACCTGTAATAGTTCATGTAAAAATTTAGTTATGCATACATACTTAAAAATCAAACATACAGGTAATAGGTTGCTTTAGAAAAGTGCTGTTTTTATATTCTCACAGTTCATGAATAGTTCCGACCGAGCTCTGCGTGTGCGTCTTCTTCATTGGCACCTCTACCTAAGAACCCCTTTTGGGATCATCTCACTGTTTCCTAGGATCTGTAATTGTCACTTCTATTTAAGATATTTGCAGTTTAGCACTTTTACAATCTAGGAACTTTATTCAAAGTCACATACATCTACTTGCATAATATTTACATTTTCTTATTTCTTCATATTCTCTACAACATGACTACTTTCTGTGTTTTATAAACATACTTTCTAGATTTATTTATATTACATTTAATTCTTGGAATAGTTACTAAACCTGTATTTCTGTATTTCACTTACATTTTTCTAATTTTCTCAGCTGATCTTTATAACATCTAAAATAGCATTGATAGAGGATATTTGAGGGGTAATTAGACTTTTTTTGTACAAAGTAAAGGAATCAAGAAAATGTTTCATAAAATGAGAATCTTTGTAATGACTCAGCTTAGAAGGTAACACTTTTTCTGAAGGAAGGAAAAAGACTGCCATATATATATATATATATGATGTTTATTAAGTTGCCACTAAGTGATAGGTTATTGTTTGCACTTGAACCCAGATGAGCCAAGTAGGTATGGACCTTACCCTCATAGAGTTTACCCATAAGAGGGGTGTTAGTGGTTACACTGTGATGAATATTGTAAATAAGAAAATAAGGTTGCTGAGTCTAGGAGTAAAAGAGAAGTGTTTCAAGATTAGGGACCAGAATATTCAGAAGTCCTGAGGCAAGAGAGAACTGAAAGAAGCCTAGACTTCTGGGAGCAGAGAGAGAAAGAAGAAGAAACGGTGTGAAATGATGCTGGGAATGTAAGCAAGGGTCAGAAAACAAAAAGCCATTTGCTGGTTAAGGATTTTGTGCTTTGTACTTTATTCATTGAAGAATGTTAGCAGATTAACATTTTTAAAATATTATTTTGACAGTTATAAGGAAAATATATTAGTAAAGGGCGAGAGTGTGTTTAGTGAGACCGGGAGGAGACTATTGAGCTTTCAGCAAGTGATTGCAGGAAAGATAACTGGGAAATGCAGAGATTTGGGGGATACTGGAAGTAGAATTGACCAGATTTGGTAATCGATTGATGGGGGAGGGGAAAGTGAGTGAAGTCCTGTAACACTGGTTTCCGGCTTAAGTAATTGAGTTTCTTTGAATGGTAAAAAAAAAAAAAACAAAAAAAAAACAAAACTTTTTAAAAGTAGCAGGTTTGGGGCGCCTGGGTGGCTCAGTCAGTTAAGCTTCTGACTTCAGCTCAGGTCATGATATTATGGTTCGTGGGTTTGAACCCTGCCTCAGGCTCTGTGCCGACAGCTTGGGGCCTGACACCTGTTTCTGATTCTGTGTCTCCCTCTCTCTCTGCCCCTCCCCCACTCATTCTCAGTTTCTTTCTCTCAAAAATAAACAAACATAAAAAAAAAATTTAAGTAGCAGGTTTGAATTGCTACATTAGTTTGAGGTACCTGGGAGACTTCACAGTGGAGATGTCAGGTGGCTACCTGCCTGGATACATATAGGAAGAAGAAAGTTGCAAAGGATAAAAATAATGCAGTAGGTTTTCTCCTGTAATGCAAGTGACTTTACAGAGAATTCTAGATACTGAACAATAGCAGCGTCACCTAAACAAAGTGATGCACCACCAACTAATCACTGCGGTACAATAATACCTCATTAGGGGAAACTATAAATGTAACTACAATAAAGTATAAGATATAAATGTAACAATACCTGATGAAAGGGGAAAGTACTTATGTAACTATTAAGTAGAGCAGCATTCTGAAAAGCAAATGTTTTCAGCAGGTTCTGAACCTTTAATTAAAAGCACTGAGATAGTTATGCCCAATTGCTTTATAGTCATTTATTCAGGAAGTACTGAATAATCTGTGTCTTTTTAAAGGATTGGGAGACCCTGCTTGCTTTTATGTTGCTGTGATTTTTATTTTAAATGGAGTAATGATGGGATTGTTCTTCATATATGGTGCATACCTGAGGTAAGAAGACTGCTGTGTTAATAGATCTTTCAGTGGGCTTATAAAGACTGGCTAACATTTCTGATTAAATGAAAAGGATAATTATGAGATTAATTGATTAATAGTTGGTAATTTTATACATTTATTTTATTTTTTTTCAGAAACTTAGTTAATATCACGCAACCAGAAACTAAAGCGGTCACTTAAATGCCTCTCTTTTATCCTTCTGGGGTTTTTTTTAAGACTAATTAAGATCCCTTAACAAAGCCTTTAATGAGAATACCACTAGGCCATATGTCAAATTATTGTAACATTAGTGGAATCTTTGGTTGGCATTAGTGACTGATTATTTCTAATTTTAATGTCTGTACATGTGAAACTAAGAAAATATAAAAGAAAACATATCTCACTGTGGCAGACACTTTCACAGCCTATGTTTCTTGTTAACGGTACCACAGTTTGGTTTAGGGAAGCAGTGTGTCCAGTCTCAGGTGATAGGTTGAAGTTAGTTATGACAGTCATGTATTCTGCTTCCCACTCTCCATTGCTTCTTGTGATAGTCATATGAGTTAGTTTTTTCAGTGAAAAATATGGTGAAATTAGTCTTGTTTATAGCTAGGAAAGCATTTGTCTTTCTGACAAAAGGATAGATTTCAGCTGCGTTTTCTCTGTCTTCTGCTTTTAAACTTGAATGTGATGCTTGGAGCTGCTGCAGTCATCTTTGTGACCAAGAGGGAAAGGCCATAACTATAGCACATTAGTCTTTCCTAACATCCTTGTTCTGCTGAACCAATGCCAACAGACACTTATCTTTCATTTTTTAATTGAATCATATAAGCATCCATGTTGTTTAAGCCACTTTTGTTAGGGTTTATTTCTTACAGCAAAATATATTCCTAACTGATCATCAGCTTTCTTTATAATGTTATTCTTGAATTTAAAGTTAAAAATCTAGGGGCGCCTGGGTGGCTCAGTCGGTTGGGTGTCTGACTTTGGCTCGGGTCATGATCTCATGGTTTGTGAGTTCGAGCCCCGTATCGGGCTCTGTGCTGACAGCTCAGAGCCTGGAGCCTGCTTCGGATTCTGTGTCTCCCTCTCTCTCTCTGTCTGCCCCTCCCCCCCCCCAATGCTCTGTCTGTCTCTGTCTCTTGAAAATGTATAAGCATTAAAAAAAAATAATGTTAAAAGTCTATATCTAATCTTGCAGTAAGTATTGAATTTTCCTAGGGTTTATGTCTATGTAGAGAAAAATGTATCTACACTTCTTGTTGTAGGAGTTTTCAGCATAAAAATACTAGCATAGTACCAATAAAAAATTGTGATATATTCATAGGTGTCCTATCCAGCTAAGAAAAGGTAGTAGTAAGTATAAGGAATCGGAAAACTTGAAAAGAAGAAACAAGTATCTGTCCTTAAAAGTAGATCACATGATTTTATGCAGAGAATCCAAAAAAATATATGGGTAAAATATTAAAATAATAAAAAAATTATAATCTTACTGAATACAAGAATTAATACAAAGACATCAAAAACCTATCCTTTGATTTTTTAAGTGAAAATTTAAAAGGATGCCATTTAGAAAATCACTGAAAGCGTGAAAAGCATGAAAACATTGAAAGCATTAATTAATCTGACAAGAGGTATATATCACCTTTTTGGGAAAATTATACTTTGTTGGGAGACTGTTAGGAAGAGCTACATAAGTATAAATAAATTGTGGGTTAGAAGGCAATATTAAAATGATAGAGTTATTGCAGTTGCTGTATAGATTCAATGCATTGCCAATTTTGTTTTCCTTGGTAAGCTGATTTTTAAATTATTCAGAAATGGAAAGGACCGAAAATAGTGGAGACATTCTTGAAAAAGATAGGAGGACTTGCTTTAGTAGTCGCTGTTGTATTACACATGTGATGCAAAGAAGACGATGTGCTGTGGCATGGGGGTAGGCGAGCAGAGCAGTGGAGGAAGGTAGGTCTCGGAAACACTGGGCCCACTTAAAGACCCTCAACGTACGATAGAGTGGATATTGTCCATCCGTAGGTAAGGACCAAAGAACCAGCTTCTCAGCACATGGTCCTGAAATCACTGGAAGATCATAAGGGACAAAGAGAAATCAAACTGTATTAAATTAAATCCTGGTTAGATTAAAAACTCAAATATGAAAGAAAAAATTATAAAATGTTTAGAATGAATATCAGTAACATGGAATAAGAAAAGATTTCTTTAAACAAGGAACAGAAGTTTAGCCATGAAGAAGAAAACTAATAAATTTGATAGGAAGAATTAAATTCCTCAAGGCATTATAGAATGAAAAGATAACCCACAAACTGGGAAAAGATATTGCATAGCATATATCCAACATAATATCCAGACATAGCAATCATTATTTGGACAACTATTTAGTGAATGCCTACTGTGACCAGAAGCACTAGGTGCCAGGAATACAAAACAACCTTAGGGCTCTTGGAATTTATATTCTAGAGGGTAGATGAGACTCAGAAGACCAACAACTCAATAGAAAAGTGCACAAAATGTTTATGATCAGACATACACCAGAAGAATTCCAAATTGCCAATAAACATATGTAAAGCTGACCACCATAACTAGTTATCAGAAAAAATACAGATTTTACCTGAAAGTATATTTCACATCTACTAGATTGGCAAAAGGAACTTTTTTCCATGGCAGGTAGACATATAAGTACAACTATGTTGGAAAAACAGTGTGCCTTAATTTATTAAAGTTGAAAGTATAGATACTTTCTAACTCTGCAATTCCAATTTAAAGTATATATACCTATAAATACAGGGAACAAACTTGGTGGTTGCCACTAAGGAGGGGGATGGGGTAGGAGCAAAATAGGTGAAGGAGAATGGGAGATAACAGGCTTTCAGTTAGGGAATGAGTAAGTCACAGGGAGAAAAGGCACAGCATTGGGAATATAGTCAATGGTATTGTAATAGTGTTGTATGATGACAGATGGTAGCTACGCTTGTGAATATATATATATGTATATATTGCCTAAGGAACTTCTGTATGTGTACACCAGAAAGTCTGTATTGCATGTGTACACAAGAAGTATTGTTCGTAAGAGCTCCAAACTGGAAACAACTCAAATACCTATGAACAGAAATGTACACATTATAGGTTATTAACAGTGAACTACTCTACGACACTGAGAATGAGTGAGCTATAGCTACACACACTAACATAGGCAAATCTTACAGAGTGTTGAATGAATGAAGGCAAGCACAGAATTAAAGAAAGGCTGCATGCCTCCATTTGTATCAAGTTTAAAAACAGATTAAAGTAAATCATAATCAGGATAGTGGCTTTCGAAGGGGTGTCAAGCAGGGACTCAGAGTGTGATCAGTTTTCTGTTTCAATGATCTGTAGTGGTTGCAGGGATGTTTACTTTATAATTCTAGAAACTAGAAAATTTTATGTACTTTTTAATGTATACTTTATGGAAAAATATAAGCTCATCAGCATTTTGATGGAAAAGGGTTATTTTTAGATTGTGTTGGCAGGCTTTAAAATTTTCTATTTTTGAAATCATCTCATATTACTATTTTTTTCTGTGGAAAATGTTATACAAGACTAAAACTTTTTAAAATTAATATTTTCACTGGGAGAACTACCCAAGAGGTGATAGTCTTGTCTGAATTGGTTACACTGTTCTGGAATATCAAATGTATTATTTGGCTCCAGTCTTTAAAAAGAAGGATATATAGATATGTTGGCTAAAAAAGTGTCTACCCCCCAAACCAAGAGCACACTGTTTATACTACTGTATGTCAGCTAACTTGACAATCAATTTTATATATATACAGAGAGAGAAAATAAAGAAATAAATAGAAAAAAAAAGTGTCACCAATACTGTGAGGAGATTGGAAACAATGGCATATGAGAAACAAATAAGAAGTGGGGGTAAATTTTATATTTCTTACCCTGGCTCCTGACACCCCCCTCCCCACACCCAGCCCCATTGGTGGTAACTTGGAAGGTAGCTATTCCATTTCTATTCTTTTGGTGGATAATAATAAAATGTTAACATGCATATCTAACTTTATCAAGTCTAAAATTAATTGAAATATTCACCCTTCTTCTGATCAATACAAGGAATTTGAGGACATTTTGCTTCAAAAGAGCCCCTCATGTCTTATAATAGTTTAGTGGTTCTATTTCCCCTCCATAGCAGTCACTATTATCTGTTTGTGGTTGAATCTTGCTCACATTTATATCCAAAGGGTCCTGCTTTCTGTATGCTGCAGTCGTTCTGCGTCTCACACCTTCCTCCTCACAATTTCTTTCTTTTCAAAGGCATTCTTTGAATTTTCTTTCATGAAAATCTTTGATGGTAAATCACTTCCCATTAGCTTTCCTCTGCTTTTTTTTTTTAATAATAGTTTATTTTCAAATTGGTTTACATATAACACCCAGTGTTCATCCCAACATGTGACCTCTTTAATGCCCGTCACCCCCTCTCCCCCCTCCCTCATCCCCCTCACCCTGAGTTTGTTCTTAGTCTTTGAGAGTCTCTTATGTTTTATCTCCCTCCCTCTCTGTGTCTTTTTTTCCTTTCCCCTCTTCCCCTCCCCCTGGTTTTTGCTTAGTCTCACCAAGTCCACCTATTCGTGGAAGCATATGGTATCTGTCTTTTTCTGACTGACTTATTTCACTTAACATAATAATACCCTCAAGTTCCATCCATGTTGCTACACATGGCCAGATTTCATTTTTTCTCATTGCCACGTAGTAGTCCATTGTATATATGTGCCACAACTTCTTTATCCATTCGTCAGTTGATGGGCACTTGGTCTCTTTCCATGATTTGGCTATTGTCGAAAGTGCTGCTATGAACATTGGGGTACACGTGCCCCTATGCATCAGCACTTCTGTGTCTCTTGGGTAGATTCCTAGCAGTGCCTCTGCTTGTTGTTTTAAGCTCATTTCTTCTGTTCTTCATTCATGTGGTATTTATTGTCTTCCAAGTGTGAAGCTGTGATACAGTGATGACAACATACAAAGAAAAGGCAACTTTTAGAAATTGTTCTTAATCTTTGATGACTATCAGCCCTCCTGGATCTAAGTTTTGCATTTTGCGTTGTTGTTTCTTTGGGACTCAACAAAAGAATGCTTGCAGTAGTTCAGACAGTTCAGAGTTACTGCTAAGTGAAACCGTTGGGCTCTTGTCTTCATCTCCCAGTCACTGAAATCCAGTTTCAAAAACAAAAAGCTGGCCTCTATTCAGAAAATTCAAAGAATGCAGTATAGATTTTGAAATGCTGGCCTGTTAAAAATTTTATGTTCATATGTATTTTGTTTAGAAAATATTCTAAATTATAAAATTCTGATTTCTTTATATGGATACTTTGTATGCTTGTACATTCAAGATTAAAATTTCTAAAGTACATGGGTACTTTAGAAATTTTTACTGTTGTTTTATATGGTTTAGTACTGTGGCATCTTAAATATGACTTTAAATTGTAAGAGATAATTTTGTGAAAAACTCACTATCTTTTGCATGAATTATGAATGTATACTCTTTTTTTAACAGTGGGACTCAACTTGGAGGTCTAATTACAGTATTATGCTTCTTTTTCAACCATGGAGAGGTTTGTTTTCTAGAAAATAATTTTTAAGAAATAGAAGGGGATGTATAGGAGCAAGGAAATATATTCATCAAAACAATATATAATTGCATGTTACTTAGGACTTCGCAATATTTTAAAGAACCTTGTGTTGTAAGTTGGTATTTTAATCATGTTAATTCACACTTTTACATAATTAGAATTTATGATGTGAAATATCTTGCCTGGTTTTTAGTGTACCTATATTTTGTAGAAAAAGCAAATACTCTATTTTGTTGAAAAAGGAAATACTATACTTGTTCAGTTCAGGCACTTTATAAACATTACCTCATTTACTCATTCCACACTTTTTTGGCAGGTGGTTGTTATCCTCACGGTAGAAGATATGAAATTAAAATTTAGGGTGGTTTAGTTATTTATACAAGATTCCACTTTCCGTACCTGGTGGAGCTGGGTTTCCGTTTCCCCATCTGTCTTGCTCTAAAAACTTGCTTCTATTATTGCATCATGCTCCCTTTTTCAGTTACCCAAAATACTGGATTCAAAATAGAAATTTACTAACTCAGGGGCGCCTGGGTGGCTTAGTTGGTTAAGCGGCCGACTTCGACTCAGGTCATGATCTCGCGGTCTGTGAGTTCGAGCCCCGCGTCGGGCTCTGTGCCGACAGCTCAGAGCCTGGAGCCTGCTTCTTCAGATTCTGTGTCTCCCTCTCTCTCTGCCCTTCCCCTGTTCATACTCTGTCTCTATGTCTCTCAAAAATAAATAAATGTTAAAAAAAATTAAAAAAAAAAAAAAGAAATTTAGTAACTCAGTCCAGTGGGATATAGTCTACCTACAAAGAGCTCATAGAAACTTATTTAGAATATGATAGATTCATTCAACAAAATACTGAGTACATGACCTAGGCCAGATTCTGTTCGATGCTGAGGATGTGGCAGTGAAAAGTGAGAGAACATGACTGCTAGCTTTTGGAAGCAAAATATGTAATATGTTTTGGCATGGGTTACATAGGGTTGAAGTTTTTTTTACTATTGGGAAAGGTAAATACTTCGTGAATCTTAGAAAACCAGTTAGACAAGGGAATCATAAAAATTATACATAATTATCTTAAATATATAAACTGAAAACAAATACATGGTCATTCTCCAGTGTATTAATATAAAGGCTTTTCTTTGAGTATGCTAGACTTTCTTATGCATACCATAATTCATCTTCCAGAGTTTACAGTTTTGGTTTCTTAGAAGAGAATCAATAAGAGTTTGTAAGAGTTTTTATTCTCTCTACAATTTTAGAATTCTCAATATAAAACTTTTATAATTTTTTCACTCATGACTAGTTTTAAAGCCTATACAAAATGTTAATACTTTCATTTATGCATCACATAAGTGATTTCCAAATACTTCCAGTTGTTTTTAGAAGTTTACAGTTAACCCTTTTAAAGGTATATTTCACAAATTCAGAGACAATCTTAATTACTTGTAATGTTTGTCTGTACTCATTAAACTTGTTATGTGTAAATTCTCTTGGTGCTTGGGAATGCCTTAGATGACATTTGGTTAGATATTTTTCTGGGCCACAGCTCTGGGATGCCAGGATCATTAGAGCAGAGCTGGACTGTGGATCTGATTGTCAGTCCCAGAGTCCTCACCGCTCCTATGCCTGTCATCTTCTTTGTCCTTCAGGTTTTCTTGTATTTGGCATGATACATCTTTCACTTGCTTCTGGACTTGCTAGTTAATGGCTCTCTACCTAATGCCTGTATGCCCACTGAGCGAGCTCCAAAAACTGAGAAGCTATCCCAGCTATTCAGAAATCAATGAGCCTGGTATTAAAATTATTAAAACCAACCTACCCATGATTTTTAGATTAATAATGTTTATTGTAATGGAACATAAAGCAAAGTAAGCGTTTTGTTGATTTCAGGCTACCCGTGTAATGTGGACACCACCTCTCCGGGAAAGTTTCTCATATCCATTTCTTGTACTTCAGATGTGCATTTTAACTTTCATTCTCAGGTAATTTTTATTTATAAAACAAATTTAAATAAATTATGTTAACTTTCTTAAAATATACTTCAACTTATTAAGTTATAATTGTCAAATTTGGTTTTCCTTTAATTTTTAGTTACTTCAAAATTAAATCAAGTCTCCAGTTGAGAAAATAATCTAAAATTACTATACAAACAATTGCTTTCCACTTGAGTCTAGACTACAGATTTTAGGTCGTCTAAATTCCTAAAGAGATGGTTTCTTTTTTATTTTTTTGAAGTGATTTTAGTCTGACCAGTCAGAGGTTTCATGGAATGAAATGTGTTAACTACAACATTTAGGATTATATCCTTGAGTGCTTATTTTGTATACTCTGTACTTTAGCCTAGAGTCATTTTTGTTTGGTAAATATAACTGAGTACTTAATGAATATATTTTCTGATAATATTACAAAACAACGCGAACATTTAAAAGTTTACCTTTGAAAATTTACATACCATAAGTATTTATCAAAATCCAGTACAACTTTTATAAAAAAGAACGGCTGCAATTTTATGATTTACACAAAATGTTGTACGTTTCTTTTTTCATATTCTAAAAGATACTAAAACCATCTGTGGTAAAAGGTGTTGGTTACTGATATTTCATAATTGCAGACTGGACAATTTAAACTTCAGTGACCAGTAGTTTATAACTGCATTCCAGAATTCTTTTTAAGTCATCATTTTGATTTTTTTTCTTTAAATTTTTCTCATTGTTCTTAATTTATTACTTCACCTGCTCTTACACTTGTCCTCCATTGCTTTTTGAAATATAGAAATGGTGGTGTATAAAACTGTTGATGCTAATACAGGTTAAATATCTTGAGCTATTCAAGTTCAGTTCACGTTCTGTCTTCTGACCACATTGCTAGAGTGCTAAATTTCTAATGTCATGCACAGTGAAAAAATAAACTTTTATGTTTAAAGTATATTATTTCCTGGTAAACTAGATACAATATTTAAACCTCTAATTTAGATTGTCTTGTACTAAGCATTTTTATAACACAGGTATTTTAAGTTCTTTTTCATGAGTTTTTAAATTTAACTATATTTTGTTGCCTTACATCAAAGGTAAGGAGTCATTAGATTTCATCATTTTGCAGTTAGCTTTTCAGTTTAGTTATAGCCTTAACTTTAATGGTAAAACTTACTGGTATCAATTCCCTCTATTCAGGACCTCGTACAATAATAGAAAGCATTTTATTGCACTCTGTCTTTCCAACGTTGCTTTTATGCTTCCCTGGCAGTTTGCTCAGTTTATACTTTTTACACAGGTAAGATGATTTTAAACTAATTTAAGTTGAATGCAAGATGTATTTCGTTGCTTTTATAGAAGTTTTAAAATGTCATTATGTCCCTGCTTTAATATATTTTTAAAATATGGAATAATTATAGTTCTACATTCTATTAATGTATTGGTTTAGTTAGGCAGATATTAATGATCAACATGCAAAAGACCTTTTCCTGTTACTTTAATTCACAATTTTTCTTGGGTTTTTTTTTTTTTTTGTGATGATCTTTATAAATTTGCCTGTAGATTTTCCTTTTATCTTAGGAATCATTTTGATGCCAAGCTACACAACATGGTAAGGGCCAGTCGTACTCTTCATGGTAGGGGGTATCCGCTTCTAATCTAGTTTACCGCTGGCTGTTTTGTCTGAAGAGCAGAATCTTACTGGACCCCATTTCTCAGAACTTCAATATGGTGTTATTTGAGTGAATTTGAGGCCATATCCTGCCATTAAGTAACTAACGGCACAAAACTGAGCTGGGAAAGCAGAGAGTAAAAGGTCAATTTTGATGAAATTTCATGATACCCCAATTTTCCATTAGAGCTCCTTTCTACCTGACTAACCAGCACCGATAATAATAATGTTCTCTATTGCTGATAAGAAATTGTACCAAGAAGACTGGTGCTGCCCATTATCTACAAGGAATGAAATTATAATGTCAGCTTAATTGGTTCTGCATGTTTAAAGTATTCGCTCTGTTTTACTTCCTTAGAGTTGGCCCTTCCAGGTTTTAACACAGGGAGTCTGTGGTTTCCGTTATGCGCACGTGCCAATATGTATTTCTAACGTGCCTCACTTCCTTGCAAGCACATATATTAATCCACTGGTGCTGACAAGACTGCTTAAGTAGCTCTTTGGGTACTTTTGATATTGCTTTAATGATTTTCAATCAATTCAAAAGATGTGCTAGGCTTTTTTTCTTTTTTCTTTCATTATTGACATATAATTGATGAGTAGTATTTTATAGTTTAAAGTGTACAGTGTGTTGACACCTATTCACTTTGAGGCTAGCGTCTGCAGAATCATGATGAAACCTTCATCTCGGGGCAAGAAAAGAAGTCCATTTTCTATATTTTCACAGTATAATGTCTACTCTGTTGCTTGTATCTAAATGAGACAGCTCTCTTTTCAACCAGCAATTCAGATAGCAACATTTCAGCAACTGAGCAGAGTTTTCACCAGTGTTTCTCGTAGCCAAAGCTTATTTGTGATACTTAATAAGGGTGTTCCAGACTTGCATATCTGATGATATTGGTCTCTGAGAGGAAAGAAAGGGAGACTAACATATATGCCAGACTTCAGTTTTAGAGTTTATTTCATTTAATCCTCAAGGAGTCCAGTCAGATGGGTATTTACAGATAAAGAGTCTTAAAGATTAAATTAAAATCAAGTCTATTCAACTGCAAAGCTCCAGCATTTTCCAGTATATTTTTGTTGGATTTCTAAGGCCTTTAAACTCTTCTCTATTGAAGGCTGCACACTTGGCTGTATTATCGTACTTCCTTGCTAAATGCCTTCAGCTTTCATGCAGCATTAATAAAAGAAATATGCATATGAAGAACATTTCTGTACCTTTGGTGAAACTATAATTAATTGAGTGTATTCTATATTCTAAATGATTTTATATATAAGTACCTATATGATACATTTTTCATAATTAGCATCAAGATTAATTTTCTTCACAAGGTGAATTTATGAACTCCTTTTAACAACTGTATCATATTAAATGAGCTGGACTCAACAGGAGACCAGCAGAAAGCAACTGCATTTTTTTTTCCTAATGCCTCTTAAAACCTCTGTTCTAGACTTGTTTCTCCCCCACATTTAGTTGAAATTTCAGGAGGTTCCATACCTATTCCTTTCCTTTTCATTTTAAGGAAAGTTTCATTTGAGTAACAAAAAAATAAAATAAAATCTTTAAAATTTTTTGTTTTCTGACCACAGAACATGATAAATATCCACTTAATTAGTTCTCATTTAATTTTCCAATGTTACATAGATTCTTAGAGAGCTTACAGATCTTTCATTAGATTTATTCCCAGGGATTTTCCATTTCTGATGCATTCTAAAAGATTGGAATTTTGTTATTTGTTTTTATATATTTTTATATATTTTATATTTGTTCAGTGTATACTTCTACATAAGTTCGTTAATTATGCTATTCAAATTTTTTAGAGATCTACTATTTTTGTTTGCTTATTTCACTTACTAGAGGGGGAATGTGTTAAAATCTTCCACTTTAACTTTTGGTCAATATCTACTTTTAGTTCTATCATGGCTTTCAGTACTCTCTTGGAATTTTCACATTTTTTAAATAATTTATTGTCAAATTGGTTTCTATACAACACCCAGTGCTGATCCCACCAAGTGCCCTCCTCTGTGCCCGTCACTCACTCTTCCCCCTCCCATACCCCCCTTTCCCCTCAGTTTGTTTTTAGTCTTTGAGAGTCTCTTATGTTTTGTCTCCCTCACTCTCTGTGGCTTTTTCCCTTCCCCTCTTCTCTCCCCGCCCCCTGTTTTCTATTAAGTCTCGCAGAGCCCACCTATGTGTGGAAACATATGGTATCTGTCTTTCTCTGCCTGACTTATTTCACTCAGCATTATACCCTCCAGTTCCATCCATGTTGCTACACATGGCCAGATTTCATTCTTTCTCATTGCTGTGTAGTATTCCATTGTATATATATATATGTATATATATACACCACATCTTCTTTATCCATTCATCAGTTGATGGACACTTAGTCTCTTTCCATGATTTGGCTGTTGTCGAAAATGCTGCTATGAACATTGGGGTACACGTGCTCCTATGCATCAGCAGTCCTGGATCTCTTGGGTAGATTCCTAACAGTGCTTTTGCTGGGTTATAGGGTAGTTCTATTTTCATTTTTTTTTATGAACTTCCACACGGTTCTCCAGAGCGGCTGCACCAGTTTGCATTCCCCTCAACAGTGCAAGTGGGTGCCTGTTTCTCCACATCCTGACCAGCATCTATAGTTTACTGATTTGTTTATTTTAGCCAGTCTGACTGGTGTGAGGTGGTATCTCAGTGTGGTTTTGATTTGTATTTCCCTGATGATGAGTGACATTGAGCATCGTTTCATTTGTCTGTTTGCCATTTGAATGTCTTCTTTGGAGAAGTGTCTATTCATATCTTCCGCACATTTCTTCTCTGGATTATTCGTTTTTCAGGTATGGAGTTTGGTAAGTTCTTTGTAAATTTTAGATACTAGTCTTTTATTCGATATGTCATTTGCAATTATCTTTTCCCATTCCATTGATTGCGTATTGGTTTTGTTGGTTGTTTCTTTTGCTGTGCAGAAGCTTTTTATCTTGATGAGGTCCCAGTAGTTCATTTTTGCTTTTAATTCCCTTGCCTTTGTAGATGTGTTGAGTAAGAAATTGGCGCGTCTTAGGTCAAACAGGTTTTTTCCTGCTTTCTTCTCTAGGATTTTGACGGTTTCCTGTCTCACATTCAGATCCTTCATCCATTTTGAGTTTATTTTTGTGAGTGGTGTAAGGAAGTGGTCTAGGTTCATTCTTCTGCATGTTGCTGTCCAGTTCTCCCAGCACCATCTGTTAAAGAGGCTGTCTTTTTTCCATTGGATACTTTTTCCCGCTTTGTCAAAGATTAGTTGGCCATATACTTGCGGGTCCATTTCTGAGTTTTCTATTCTATTCCATTGGTCTATGTGTCTGTTTTTGTGCCAATACCATACTGTCTTGATGACTACTGCTTTGTAGTAGAGGTTAAAATCTGGAATTGTGAGGCCTCCTACCTTGGTTTTGTTCTTCAGTATTACTTTGGCTATTCGGGGTCTTTTGTGGTTCCATACAAATTTTAGGATTGTTTGCTCTAGCTTTGAAAAGAATGCTGGTGCAATTTTGATTGAGATTGCATCGAATGTGTAGATTGCTTTGGGTAGTATTGCCATTTTAACGATATTTATTTTTCCAGCCCATGAGCATGGGATGTTTTTCCACTTCCTTGTGTCTTCCTCAATTTCCTTCATAAGGTTTTTATACTTTTCAGCGTAGAGATCTTTCACATCTTTGGTTAGGTTTATTCCTAGGTATTTGATGGTTTTTGGTGCAATCTTGAATGGAATTAGCTTCTTTATTTCTCTTTCTGCTACTTCATTGTTGGTGTATAGAAATGCCCCTGATTTCTGTACGTTGATTTTGTACCCTGCAACTTTGTTGAATTCATGAATCAGTTCTAGTAGGCTTTTGGTGGATTCTGTCGGGTTTTCCATGTGAAGTATCATGTCTTCTGCAAAAAGTGAAAGTTTGACTTCATCCTTGCCAATCTTGATGCCTTTTATTTTGCTTTGTTGTCCGAATCCTGATGCTTGGACCTCCAATACTAAGTTAAATAGCAGTGGTGAGAGTGGTCACCCCTGTCGTGTTCCTGATCTTAGGGGGAAGGCACTCAGTTTTTCCCCATTGAGGAGGATATTAGCTGTGGACTTTTCATAAATGGCTTTTATGATGTTTAAGTATGTTCCTTCTATCTCGACTTTCTCAAGGGTTTTTATTAGGAAAGGGTGCTCTATTTTGTCAAATGCTTTTTCTGCATCTATTGACAGGATCATATGGTTCTTTTATTTTGTTAATGTGATGTATCATGTTGATTGATTTGCGAATGTTGAACCAGCCCTACAACCTAGAAATGAATCCTACTTGATCATGGTGAATAATTCTTTTTACATGCTGTTGGATTCGATTTGCTAGTATCTTGTTGAGAATTTTTGCATCCATATTCATCAGGGATATTGGCCTGTAATTCTCTTTTTTTGCTGGATCTTTATCTGGTTTGGGAATCAACGTGATGCTGGCTTCATAGAATGAGTCTGGGAGTTTTCCTTCCATCTCAATTTGTTGGAACAGATTGAGGAGGATAGGTATTAACTCTGTTTTAAATATCTGGTAAAATTCCCCAGGAAAACCATCTGATCCAGGGCTTTTATCTGTTGGGAGATACTTGATAACTGATTCAGTTTCTTCACTAGTTATGCGTCTGTTCAAATTTTCTATTTCTTCCCATTTGAGTTTTGGTAGCATGTGGCTATTTAGGAATTTGTCCATGTCTTGCAGGTTGCTGAGTTTGGTGACATATAATTTTTCACAGTATTCTCTAACAATTGCTTGTATTTTCGAGGGATTGGTTGTAATTACTCCCTTTTCATTGGTGATTTTATCTATTTGGTTTCTCTCTCTTTTCTTTTTGAGAAGCCTGGCTAGAGGTTTGTCTATTTTGTTTATTTTTTCAAAGAACCAACTCTTGGTTTCATTGATCTGTTCCACTACTTTTTCTGTTTTCATATGATTAATTTGTGCCCTGATCTTTGTTATTTCTCTCTTTCTTCTGGGTTTGGGGTGTCTTAGCTCTTTTCCTTCTAGTTCCTTTAGGTGTGCTGTTAGAATTTGTGTTCATAATTTTTCTTGTTTCTTGAGGTGGGCCTGGATTGCAATATATTTCCCTCTCAGAACTGCCTTTGCCGCATCCCAAAGCATTTGGATTGTATTTTCATTTTCATTTGTTTCCATGTATTTTTTAATTTCTTCTCTGATCCCTTGGTTGAGCCACTCGTCTTTTAGTAGGTTGTTCTTTAGCCTCTATGTTTTTGGGGATTTCCCAGACTTTTTCCTGTGGTTGATTTCAGGTTTCAAAGCATTGTGGTCTGAAAGTGTGCATGGTATGATCTCAATTCTTTTATATTTATTCAGAGCTTCATTGTGCCCCAGAATGTGGTCTCTCTTAGAAAATGTACTATGTGCAGTTGAGAAGAATGTAAATTCCTTTGCTTTGGATGAAGGACCCTGAAGATGTCAGTTAGGCCCATCTGTTCTAATGTGTCGTTCAGGGCCATTGTTTCTGTGGTGATTTTCTGTTTTGTGGATCTATCCAGTGTTGAGAGCGGAGTGTTAAGGTCCCCTACAATTAGGACATTTTTATCAATAAGGTTGCTTATGTTTGTAATTAGTTGTTTTAGAAATTTGGGTGCCCCCAAATTTGGCGCATAGACATTTAGAATCGTTAGCTGTGCCTGCTGGATGGTCCCCGTGATTATTATATAATGTCCTTCTTCATTTCTTATTACATCGTTTATTTTAAAGTCTAGTTTGTCTGATATAAGTGTGGCTACTCCAGCTTTCTTCTGACTTCCAGTAGTATGGTAGATAGTTCTCCATCCCCTCACTTTCAATATGAAGGTGTCCTCAGGTCTAAGATGAGTCTCTTGAAGATAGCAAATAGATGGGTCTTGTTTTTTAATCCATTCTGTTACCCTGCATCTTTTGATTGGCACATTTAGTCCATTTACATTCAGTGTTAATATTGAAAAATATGGGTTTAGAGTCACTGTGTTATCTGTAGGTTTCATGCTTGTAAGGCTGTCTCCGGTAGTTTGTGTTCTTTGCAACCTTTCCTTCATAGAGTGCTCCTCAGGATCTCTTGTAATGCTGGCTTATTTGTGATGAACTCCTTTAGTTTTTGTTGTTGTGGAAAACCTTGATCTTTCCTTCTATTCTGAATGACAGGCTGGCTGGATACAGAATTCTTGGTTGCATATCCTTCATGTTCATCACATTGAAGATATCCTGCCATTACTTTCTGGCTTGCCAAGTTTCTGTAGATAAGTTTGCTACAACCCTTATCTGTCTACCTTTTTATATTAAGGCCCGTTTTTCCCTAGCTGCTTTCAGAATTCTCTCTCTCTATTTATATTTTGCCAGTTTCATTATGATGTGTTGTGCAGAAGGTCTATTCAAGTTACGTCAGAGGGGAGTTCTCTCTGCTCTTGGATTTCCATGCCCATTTCCTTCCTCATGTTGGGGAAGTTTTCAGCAATGATTTGTTCAAGTACCCCTTCGACTCCTTTCTCTCTCTCTTCCTCCTCTGGAATTCCTATGATACGGATATTGTTTGAGTGCATCGCTCAGCTCTCAAATTCTCCTTTCCTGTTCCCGAATCAGCTTCTCTTTTTCTCTGCTTCCTCTTTTTCCATAATTTTATCTTCTTATTCACTTATTCTCTCTTTCGCCTCTTCAGTCCGTGCTGTGGCCGCCTCCAATTTGTTTTGCACCTCATTTAAGGCATTTTTAAATTCCTCCTGACCATTTTTAAGGTCCTTGATCTCTGCAGCGAGGGACCCCCTGATTTTTTTCTATTCTTTTTTTCAAGCCCAGTGATTAGTTTTATATTTATCATTCTATATTCATGTTCTGTTATGTTGCTTATATCTGTTTTCATCAATTTTTGAGCTGTCTCTACTTCCTGTAGTTTCTTTTGGGGAGAATTCTTCCATTTCATTATTTTGGCTAGGTGTGTTTTGGATTGTTTCTTGAGGTCGCCGTTTCCTGGGGCATTTTCTGGGTTTCGCTTTCTGTTCACTGTAGACTGCAACACCTTTCCTCCCAGACTCTTGGGGTTGAGAGTCCTTTGGTTTCAGTCCTTCTTAGTTTGAAAAACAAGGGGAATACTGGGTCCCCCTACTCCTCCATCATGTTGGCTAGAATCTCAAATTCTTTTTCAAGTTTATTTATTTTGAGAGAGAGAGAGCATGAGTGGGAGAGGAGCAGAGAGAGAGGGATAGAGAGAATCCCAAGAAGTCTCCACACTCTCAGCATAGAGCCCCATGTGGTGCTCTAACCCACAAACCGTGAGATCATGGCTTAAGCTGAAGTCAGATGCTTAACCAACTGAAACACCTAGGTGCCCTAGGAAGTCTCAATTTTATCTGTTATTTCCTTGCAAATATCAAAAAGAAAGTCTATTTCTGATGATGCCATGTTTCTGATGATGCTACTCATGTTTTTGAGTAGTTTGCAAGCTAAGAGTGGTTTTCACATGTTTAAAGTTTTGTTTAAAAAAAAATAGTAGTGGAATATGCAAAAGAGATTGTACATGGCCCACAAAGCATAACATATTTTCTAGCTGCTCTTTACATAAAAAGTTTACTGACCCACAAAGTAAATTCTTTCTGTTTCTGTTTCTGTTATCATAGTGATAATAGATATCTCCTTTATCTGCTTAGTTTTGATGTGGTATTGGATATTGTACATGAACAATTACATAGTTAATTTAGGACTAGGTTGATATTAACGTCTTCCAGAAAAGATTAAAATTTGCTTCCACTAGGCAGATAACGGCACTACCAATCTTCAGTCACCCTCATGCAATGAGAGAATGAGCTGATTCAAAAGTGGGCTTCAGACTTTCTGAGGGCTGCTTGATTTCTGGTTCTCTCTTATATCCCAAACCAAAGCCTGGGGACTTTGCAGGGAATCTCATGATTTGTGTGCCCTGAGTACTGAGTCCATTGAAATCTCTCAACTACTTCTATTAGAATCTGTTTCTGTTGGAATTGGCAGCTACATCTGGAACAAAAGCAATCCAAAATGTCGTACTCATCACTAGGTTTTCATCTCTTCTCTGGTTTTAACTTCCTAATTCTCGTTTTCTTTGTTAATAATCTGTGGCTTTCATACAGGTTTTGAAATATTTTTTCTAACTCTTCTAGTTCTTAGTGATAAAGTTGGTTCAAATTATTTTGATTATCATTATTGGAAATAAACTCTACTCTTATATTTACTTGTGAGTAGTGAAGTGTTTGTTTTCTACTTGTTTTCACTTTTGCATTTTTGATATTTTTATTTCAGATAGCTTCATTATTTCCCATGTATGTTGTGGGGTACATTGAGCCAAACAAATTTCAGAAGATCATTTATATGAACATGGTAACATTTTTAAACTTTATAAGTATTAAAATAAGATTTCAGGGTTGATAAAACACTATTTTATGTGGTACCTCCTCCAAGTAGTATTTAATATATATGATGTTGATATTATCCAGAAGGAAAGATTAAACTATTACATATCTACGTATATAACATCAGATAGATTATACCCTATCAACTAGACTACAGATATTTTATGTTCTGTGAAACTTTTAAAAATTTTAATGTTTCATTTATTATTGTTATTACTTCTGAAACCACCTTTTCTCCATGAGACCTGAGATTTTAAGTACTTTGCATTAATATGACCCTGTTAATTTTATGTTTTTGCATTTTTTAAACCTTACTTTCTAAATACATACACATATTTTATATAAGAAAATAAAATAAGGCTTTGTTAGTTATGGAAATCTTCAAGTAGTCCAACAAAAATAAGATTAGAAAATTAATACTTAACCACTGTCTTTCTTATTATATTATTCCAATATTGACTCAATAGAAACAATAGTGTTTTTTTCTGTTTTCTTTATAGCAAGTAGCAGAAAGAGAAATAAAAGGAAATTCTCTTGTGTGTAATTTATGGTGTTGAAAATATTTAAAACCTATCAGTGTGTTGAAATTCTATTATTATTTGGCCAGGATCTATCTTATCTATTTATTAATCTTATTTATGCATATAAAGTTTGTATTAGAAATGACTATACCTGTAGACAAAGTATGCATTATGCTGTGTATCTAATAACAATAAAACAGGTGTTTCTTTTCCTCAATTTTCAGATTTCAGTTCTCCTTTGTTTTGTGTTGATGTTTGGAAATCCAATGTATTTATCTTCTTATTATTCATCGTCTTTGTTAATGACATGGGTAAGTGTTTTCTAAGCTCATGAAGATTTGTTTTAACCTGTCAAATAGTAGGTTTACCCATGTGATATAAACTTAGGAGAATAAATAGTGCCCTTCCCTGATTATTGCTCACATGAAAACCTGTTTCCCAGATAATGGCTTCTCTCTATCTCATCCTTGAAAAATGAATACAATCCAAAATTTACCTCTTTAAGGCAATGCCCAAGTAAATATTTTAAAAGCAAGCATAAGCTAATAAGACTTACTTTAAAAATATGCCATCATTAATGATAAAATTAGTTATTTCCTTCTATGTCACTTCAGTACGCTAGTTACTGCAGTGACACTGCTATTGCCCAAAGCATTTTTGAACTCCTCTGAAATGCTTTCACAGACACAGACGGTGGCACATTCTTTTGAATATCCTCAATGGTGACAAGTCTTCATCTTTCAAGGGTGGATTTAATTTTTGGAAATGACCAAAGTCTTGTGAACAAGGTGGGTGACTAGATCTTGGGTAATATAGATCTTGATCAAAATATGGTGTGACAATAAAGTAATTAAACTGATTTTCTTTCACCATAACTAAATTATATCTGAAGGAAGTTTATAAAGAGGAGTTTCAGACTGTTTTAAGCAATGGCAACATGATTAGAATGATGCATGTGACTTACTTTCATGAGATAACACTCATTTGGATATGTATTTGGAACAGTGGTTCAGTAAATTCATTTTATTACTTTAGAGTCACACTTCTAATATTCACGAGCCAGAGCATGGAGTGTTTCCCTCCACTGGAATGTTTCTGGGATATTCTCTTTTCATGATTAGAAATGATATGAACCACAGTAATACCAAAATATGGCACTTTCCCACGTACGGTGTGTAGATGGACTCTTGGGATTGCCCCTATATTTTAAGTACAAAGTAGAGTACTTGTAATCATCTGCCCCTTTTTATGAAAGCATTTCATTTTGAAATATAGCACACATGTAGAAAACTACATAAAACAAGTGTTTTATGTACTTAGTACCAACTAGTACTGATAAATACTGATTAATGGGCTGTTACTTGACAAACTAACTTAAGCTACTGTCAAGTCAAAATTAGAACTTGTCTAACCATTCTAGATGCCCTCTATGTGCCCTGCCCAATTATAACTCCCTTGCACTGCTCTAAAGCAGGAATAACTATCTTGACTATGGTAATTACTCCTAGCTTTCCTTTATAGTTTCGTCAATTAAGTTTCTATTTTTATCTACAGCTTTTCTATGTATCTTCCTGGTTTTATTTCCACGAAATTTATTTGTTAAGAATTCAGGTCATTGAACACAGCTCAGGAGGGTGCTGGGGCCTAGATCTTGCTCTTGAATCATCATGGTGTGGTTTTATGTCTTCCTTTGCCTTCTTTATTTATGATACAGTCAATCTTTGAACAATGCAGGGGCTAGGGATATCAAATCCCCATGCAATTAAAAATCCACATATAATTTTGATTCCCTCAAAACTTAACTACTGGTAACTAATGCTGACTGGAACCTTGCTGATAACATAAACAGTTGATAAACATGTATTTTGTATGTTATATGTATTATATACTGTATTCTTAAAGTAAGCTCTAGAGGAAAGAAAGTGTTATTACGGAAATCATAGGGAGAGAGAATACATTTACAGTACTCTACTGTACTTATAAAAAAATGTATAAGTTGATACATACAGTTCAAACCTGTGTTGTTTCAGTGTCAACTGTATATTAATAATTGGATCTAAGACTTGGGCAGGTTCAGATTGGATCCCTTTGGCAAGTCCATAGTACTGGTTTTCACCAGGAGGCACATAATATCTAGTGTCTCTCTTTTTATGGTGGCAGCCATCAGTGCTTAGTACCAGATCCACTAATGAAATAGGGATTGCAAAATGGTGATATATCAATCCCTCACTTCCAGTTCATATAGGAAAATAAAGTACATGCCCAAATAAGGGAAATGGGAAGGTGATAGAAAAATATGTGAAGAAATAATGGCCAAAACTTTTCCAATTTGATGAAAATTACCGACTGAGATATGAAAAATCTTGTTGAATCCCAGTACAAGAAACTAATAGAAAGCTATAATAAGGCACATTATAATCAAATTGCTCAAAATTAGTGATAAAGAGAAAAAAGAATAGCCAGAGAAATAAGACATACTAAATACAGAATAACAAAGGATAAGGATGTCAAGAGATTTTTCATAAGAAAAGTGCAAGCAATAAGATAGCCAAGCAATATCTTTGTAAAATACTTGAAGAAAAAAACCATTGTGAATTTGTAATTATATACCCAGCAAATGTATCTTTCAAAAATGAACACAAAATAAAGACTTTATGACCAGCAGATTTTCACTAAAATAAATGTTAAAGGGGGTCCTTCAGATGGAAGAGATAATATATTAGATGTCAGTCTGGCAGTACACAAATGAAGGGCACAGGCAATAGTAGCTAAAGGTAAATATGTAAGGTTTTCCTGCCATTTAAAAAAATTTTATTTATTTATTTTGATTGAGAGAGAGCAAGAGAATGTGTGCATGCATGGGGGAGGGGCAAAGAAGGGCAGAGAGAATCCCAAGCAGGCTCTGTGCTCTCAGCGTAGAGCCCTTACGGGGCTCAATCTCAGGAACCCATAAGATCATGACCTAATGTGAGATCATGACCTGAACTGAAATCAAGAGTTGGATGCTTAACTGACTGAGTTATCCAGGTGCCCCCCTGCCATTTTTAACAACATGGATGGATTTTTGAGGGCGTCATGCTTTGTGAAATAAAATAAAGACAAATACTATCGTTCAATTTGTGTCTTTAGTTTCTTTCAACAATGTTCTGAAGCTTTCATTATATTAAGTCTTTTACCTGTTTGGCTAAGTTTATTTGTAATACTTTTTTTTTGTGGCTATTACAATTACAAATGGGATTGTTTTCCTAATTTCCTTTTCAGAGTTTTCATTGTTAGGGTGTAGAAATACAGCATATTTTTGCAGGTTGATTTTGTGTTGTTCTTTGCAGAATTTATTCCAAGTTTGTGTGTGTGTGTGTGTGTGTGTGTGTGTGTGTGTGTGTGTGTTCTCTATGTAGAAAATCACATCATCTGTAAACAGATAATTTTACATCTTACTTTCCAATTTTATGCCTTTTTATTTCCTTTTCTTGCTTAATTGCTGTAGCTAGGACTTCCTAGCTGTATTGAATAGAGATGGTGAAAGTTGGCATCCTTGCCTTCTTCCTGATCTTAAAGTAAAAGCTTACAGTTTTTCACCATTCAGTGTGATGTTAGCTGTGGGGTTTTCAAATATGGCCTTTAGTGTGTTGAGGTAATTGCCCTCTGTTCCTAGTCTGTTGAGAGTTTTCATCATGATGGGATACTAAATTTTATCAAATGCTTTCCCTACATCTATTGAGATGATTTTGTGATTTTAATCCCTCATTCTGTTAATGTAGCATGTTACATTAACTGTTTTGCATATGTTGGACCATCCTAGCATTGCAAGACAGATCTCACTTAATCATGGTGTATGTGTGTTGTTAAATGTGGTTTGCTTGTATTTTGTTAAGATTTTTTGCATTTATGTTCATCAGGGTATTGGTCTGTAAGTTTTCTCATACTGCCCTTGCCTGTCTTTGATATCAGGGTCATGCTGGCTTTAAGAAATATGTTTGGAAGTATTCCTTCCTCTGCAGTTTTTGGAACAGTTTGAGAAAGATTGACATTAATTTTTCTTTAAATGTTTGGTAGATTCATCAGCAAAGCCATCTGGTCTTGATCTTTTCTTTGTTGGGAGGTTTTTGATTATTTGTTCAATATTCTTATTATAGGCATGCTTAGAGTTTATATTTCTGTATGATTCTGTCTTGGTAGGTTGTTTGCTTCTGGGAATATGTCTCTTTCTTCTATGTAATCCAGTTTGTTTGTATCTAATTGTTCATAGCAGTCTCTTAAAATCTATTTTGCTTGAGTTTAGTTGTTTCATATGGGAGAGTATGTGCAGTTCCTGTTATATCAACTTGACCAGAAGCAGCAATTCCATCCTGATTGATTTTAATTACTTACTTTATTTTGGGGGTGAAGTATTATCATGTTTCTAAGAATAAGAAATATATAAAAAGTTATACTCAGAAAATGTCACTCCCTCTTATTCCTTCTACCCTCTTCTCTCTAGTTTTCTTTTCACCTTGGTCCTACCTTTCTTGTATAATATCTCATTGGTTTTCTGGTTTTCCCATTTAGTTGTTTTTTCTTTCTACACTAATAAATATTACATATATATTTTTTTATTATATCGCCTCTTAACTTACACGAAAGGTAGAGTACTATTATATCTCCTCTTACTTACACGAAAGGTAGAATACTATAGTCTTCTGCCCTTTGGTTTATCAGCCTATTGTAGATATCATGTAACAACCTATCCTGGATATCACTCCATATAATTTCATAGAGATCTTCTTCATTCTTTGTATAGTTTCATAGTACTACACTGGGTATTTTCCATTGATAATTCAAATACAGTCCTATGTCTTGGCATCCAGGTTGTTTCCTGTGTTTTGCATTTACAAACAGGTTGCAGGGTATAATTTGATACATTTCAATTTTCCTGTTGTTGGAAGTTCAGGAATCCTGGCTCACCTTGAACTAACTAGATGCTGCAAATTTCTACTCCAAATCTAAGTAATACACAGGTCTAAGATTTCAGTTTCTTATAGGAAGTTTTTTGTTCCCACCCCAAACTTGTACAAATACCTTATCAGCTTGTAGCAATGGCAGGAGGAATATTCCTAGTCCTTGAGTGTCTTTGTCTGTTTGGGTTGCTGTACTAAAAATACTATGGAGTGGATGGCTTACACAGAAGTTTATTTTTCACAGGTCTAGAGTCTGGGAAGTCCAAGATCAAGATTCCAGTCAATTTGTTTCTTGTTGAGGGCTCATTTCTTGGTTTTCAGATAGATGCCTTCACTGTATCCTCACATGGTCGAGAGAGAGACATCTCTCCCATGTCTCTTCTTATACTAGCACTAGTCCCATTCATGAGGGTGCCACCATCATGATCTAATTACCTCCCAAAGGTTCACCTTCCATTATGTCACAGTGAGGATTAGGGTTTCAGCACATGCATTTGGTGGGGGACATAAATGTTTAGTTGATAGCATTGAAGGGTGTGATTTTGGAAGACACCAGCTTTATTCATGTCTCAAGTCCAGTTTCTTACCTTCTCCCAGGCCCTTTTCTGGTTTTGACCTAAGCCCATAGTTACAGCTTTACTCTGCAGCCCTCCTTAAAGACTACCCTAAGTTTTCTCCTGCTTGTTTGTTTTTTAAAGTCATCTGCTTTCTCTGGCATCTAGAAAATTAATTTTCTTCTTATAAGATCAGTTAGGTATTTTTTTTAATTTTTTATTTTTATTTCATCCCACTACAATATTCAACCTACATGGCACAATACTTGGCATCTAGCACCCATAGTAACTCTAGAGGCCTTCTCCCCAGTCCCCTTCCATCTAAATTTCTTTCCAGTTCTAACATCATCTGTTTTTCCACAACTGTGTGCTTCCCGTCTCCAGGTACCTCTTACATGTTTATTTATTTGAGAGAGAAAGAGTGTGTGAGAGAGCGCAAACGTGAGGGAGGAGAGAGAGAGAAAGAGAAAGAGAGGACAGACGATCCTAAGCAGACTCTGTGCTGACAGCCCAACATGGGGCTCAAACTCATAAACCCCGAGATCATGTTCTGAGCCAAAGTCGGATGTTTAAACAACTGAGTCACCCAGGTGCCCCCAGTTAGGCATTTTTAAAACATTTAAAAATATTTTATTTAGGAATATGAGGAGGAAGAATTTTCATATTATTTTAGACCACTAATTTTGCTGGGTGACTTAACATATATCCTTGCATGGACACACCTCCCACAAATCATCTATACCCATCAATATAGATATAGATATCTATATGACATCTATATTGTAGAGCAATGACCTACACAAGGCATCCCAGCTAATTCAGTGAAGCATTAACTTGATTGTAGTAGCAGCTTTTTGGTACATAAAGCATTGAGCTCTTGCTACAAGGAAATTTGCCATGTCTAAATTTTGAAAAATCCACAATTAAAAAGGAAAATGACAGGCGACAGCCAAGATGGAAAGGGGGTGGCTGGGTAATCTTTAAAATGTATCATTCATATAAAATGTCAATTCTATTTAATTGTTTCATTCTATATCATGTGCATTTTAGGTAATAATTCTAAAGAGAAATCAAATTCAAAGATTGGGAGTGTCTGAACTCAACTTTTGGGTAAGATTCAACATTTTTAACCGTTTCTTCAAACCTTTTATTTCTATAAACTGAATACAGACAGTATACTTCAAAACTTGAATGACTGATAGACAATAAATCTTATAATACCTACTAATACAGGGCAAGAAATAGTCCTATTGACATCTACAAGTCATTATCAAGAAACGAGTTCATTTATTTCAGCACCACACTCACTCCTCTCTTCCCTTACCTTTCATCCTCCTATATGTACCCTTGCTGCCTTGTTTTCTAAATTTCTATTTGCCTTGAGTTTCTCCCTTTAGATTTATTAACCTTCTCTTCAGAAATAACTCAGTATGTAGTCCTACTTCTACTTTCCATTTTTCTTTTCACTACATCTATCTATAATCTATCTGTTCTGCTTCCCACGTTACACTCTATTAATTTTGTCCCTGTGACATTTTCCCTACAGAATCCCAGCTCCTTCTTATTTCAGCTCAGGCACTACCTAATCTTTTTTTGACTTCTTCCCACATCTACAAGTGGGTGTCCCATGTTACTTCTATGTTTGTGTGTTTTGTTTCCAAGTAAACTGAGAATACTATTAGGTAGGCACTGCAATTACTAATTCTTGTAATATTGGACAGGTGACACTCCTTCTTTATCTCTTGATCTTTGATGTAGATGTACACCTATTAAAGGATACCATATCTTACTTATGGTATTTAGAAACCAAGGTCTGAATGCTGAGTGTTCTCATTGCTACCACTGTTTCCTTGCTTCTAGACCCATACGTATAAATACATATATATACATACATCTGATATTTATATCATTGAAATTATACAAGGAGAGGCAGAAGAGAGTTGGGCTGAAAAATTTTTGAATATGTAATGGCTGAAGACTTCCCAAATTTGGTAAAAGACATAAATCTACATAGTCAAGAAATGGAGTGAATCTCAAGTAGGATAAGCCCAACAAAATCCATGCCAAGACACATCATAATTAAATTTCTGAAAACTAAAGACAAAAAACCTGAAAAGCAGGCAGAGAGAAATGACATGTTACTTACAGGGCAAAACTGATTCAGATTACATTATCCTTCTCATCTGAAACTATGGGGCCAGAAGGAGATAGTATAACATTTGTCAAATGCTGCAAATTAAATGTCCAGGGACAGTGTCTTTTAGGAGTGTAGGGGAAATAAAAGACATTCTCAGATGAAGAAAAACTAAAAGAATTTGTTGCTAGCAAAGCAACCCTTAAAGAATAGTAAATGGAAGTTCTTGAGGCAGAAGGTAACTGACAGAAGGAATCTTAGAACATCAGGAAGAAAAAAAAAATGGATACATAAAGGAGTAAATATAATAGACTATTCTTGAGTTTTTCCTTTCATATGTTTTCTCTTATTGTTCTTTAGCTAGATGTTCGAATCCAATTTTAATTAATTTACTTTTTCTCTCATTTTTATTGAGTTTTTGAGGCTGTGGATTTTCTTCTGATCATTGTTTACATGACTTTCTTTATTCCTAATATGTAGTTTTCATTATCATATTTGAAAAAAAATTGTTTCTCCTTCCCTTAAGATCTGTTTTAATAAAGTTTGTTAACTTCCAGGAGGAAGGATCTTTTGGTCTTCTGACTTCGTTATTAATTTCTGGTTTTATTACATCATGATGACAGAAGATTCTAGTATTTTTAGTTTGTGGAACTATTAGACACTTTCTCTCTGACCTAATGGATGATCATTTTTTCATGAATATTTTATGTGCGCTTGAGATTAAGCTGTATCATTTATTAACAAGACATATTTTGATAAATTTATCCATGAAATTTATTTTTAAATGTTTTGGTCTTTTATATCTTGATGTATTATTTGCCCACTGAAAGAGTATATTTAAGTCCTTTAGTATTGGTGTGTTTCTATTTCTCCTTGAATGTCTAGTAACTTCTGTTTTATAAACATCATTGCAGTACGTAGATTTTCATACTTATTATATTTTCTTCATGAATTGTGTCTTTTAGTGTCAAAATAATTTCTATATCAAATGATTTTTGGTGTGAAACTTAGTGATGATAGGATTATATGCTTTAGTTTCTTATTAGCGTTGGTATATTTTTGCTACTGTTTTCTTTGTTACGTTTTTGAATCTGTTTCAGTACGTCTTCTTAGTATGGCACAGGCTCTTGCTTTGTGAGAATTTGAAGATTTTTATTTATCTTGTAAATGTTATGTTATTTCTATTGTATTTACAGCTTATACATTTCATTATACATTTATCTTTCGTTTTTAACTTTCTGTATTTAGGAAAGTTGTTTCCTCAATTATTGCACTCTTGAAACTGTTTTCCTATAATCTCTATACCTGAATGACAGATGAACTAGGTATAAAGTCCTTGGTTCCCACTTTCTTGAGTGTCTTGAAAATGCTTCTACACTGTTTTCTTGCTTTTATGTTTCTTTTAACATGTATGATACAAGCCAAATTTTCTTGCCCTTCTAAATTGTGTGTCTAGAAGTGTTAAGGAATTTTTATTCATTTTTAAGTTTTACTAGGCTATGTCTTGAGGTCGTTTACCGTACTGGTCAATTTTCCCAATACCTAGTGGGTCCTTTCCACGTGTAAGTCCAGGTCTTTTATTTCTAGGAAGTTTTCTTGGATTATAGTTTAAATACTAGTGCTGATTCATTGCTCAGTTTTTCTTTTTCAGGAACTCAAATTATAAACATGTTTCCTGTCTTCTATTTCTGGTACTTTTATTTCCTTCTTTAATCTCATTTTTATTCTTCTTTTAAATTTTTTTTATTGTCCTCAATGCTCTTTTGAATTTTCTTTAAATCTCTCTCATTTAGTTACCTTGAGATTGTCTTCATTTTCCAATGGTTTCCCACTTTTCTTCCATTTCTATATTTTATGAGTACTCTCAATTTTTTTCTGGTTTTTTCCATTTCTGTTCTTAGTTTAAAAATTGTTTTTCAAGTCTCTGAATGCTTATTCAAACTTACTTAATTCAGCTTTTAATTCTGCATTGTAGTTTTTTCTGCTTTGTAAGATTTTTATCATTCTTTGAAATGGATATGCAGCTGAAATGTTTGGCTCTCATTTTGTTACCTTCTTATAGAAGTTATATTATAGATCACATAGACATCTTTCATCTAATTATGTTATGGTCAGAGCAGGTGTTTTCTTATCCAGGTGCAGCCTCCTGTCAATGTAACAAAATTTGGTTTTATCAGTTATTAACTTCCTTCCTTTATCTTTCAGTGACAGTAGTGATTGTCTTTCATTTGGTCCTCATTTATTTTTCTGGATACTTGATTTTCCTTTCTTCCTTATTTTCCTTATCCACACATTCTTCAGAGGGTTTCTGTCTTTCTTTTCCCTTCCTCTCTTTCCAGAAGTAATGCCTTTCTGAGGTCAGTTCTTACACTGAGCCGTTTAAGTTCCTGCTCTATAGCCCATTTTCCATTCCACTTGGCTCTTCCCACATGTAAGGTGGACTTTCTCTTCCTCCGGTTATTTCAGCTCATTTTGGATTTCCCCCACCTCCCTCTCACCTCTTCTGCATGATTTTGAGACTCCCCTCATTCTCTGCAAAGGCTTAGATCAGAAACTTGAGGTTTAAGTTTGCTGTATGTGTTGTTTCTTTCTATTTACAGGTAATTTGAAGTTTATACTGTTACCTGTTTTTTTATATTTGTGATTGCATTGTTCTACTTGTTGGGTGAGTGTGGAGAGATTTGGATTTAGGCTGCTATAATTTTCCTCAGGCTACCTAGAAGTCCACATGTGTGCTCTTTCTAATCAAGGTTAGCCAGAAAATAAACAAAACAACAGAAACTCCCACGCGAGTTTTAGTTTCTATTTCTCTCTTTAAAATTAAAGCGTAAGTTTTGAAATTTTCCTTTCTTGAAGGACTTGTATAATTATGTGTCCAAAAGAGTGGTAGAACTCCTTTCTTCACAGAAATTGAAAAGAAATAACTTGAAAAAATTCTTTTAGAATTTGTAGAACTCTAGTGTCATGATGTAGTTTATACCAGTGTCATCTGTTTCAATTCTTTGCCTTTAAACAAAATTTTCTGAAGGAGCAACTTTTTTTAAGACCGCATCACTAATGTAATTTTCCATACCATGATTAAAATTTCCCACACCACTTGTTGATATAATTGAATACTGTAGCTGGGTAACTTATGATTTTTAGTGTCTGACTTCTATCTCTTTCACTTATTTTCTAGCTGATTCAAGCCCTTGCCTGGTTGTGTGGAACAATTATTTTGAAATTTCTGACATCTAAAATCTTAGGTGTTTCAGATCATGTAAGTACTTTCTAGTTAAGGCATAAAAATTCCTATAAATATCTAGCTGGATGAAACTTTAAAACCATCTATTTTTACTTCTTTAGTTTATAGAGATTAAGTGCCTTTTCAAGGTCCTGGAGTTAGTTATCAGCAGACTCAGTAATAAAACCCTACAGTTCAGTCATCTTTTCAGTCACTAAGAAAAAACCGTATCAATGAATGCTGACCTAGCCATACAGGAAAAAAAATTAATAATATCTTAAGTAGTTATGTGTTTGTATTTCAGTTAAAATACGAATTGGGGCGCCTGGCTAGCTCATTCAGTAGCGTGTGTGACTCTTGATGTTGAGGTTGTGGGTTCAAGCCCCATGTTGCATGTAGAGATTACTTAAAAAATAAAATGAAATCTTACAAAAACAATCTCGTTCATTTAAATAACAAGTTACTCATTTATTGAAAATGTTAACATATGAGCAGTCTGTACTCAGCTTTGAAATATAAAAGTCAAAATCTTAATGTAGTTTTATTTATGTACAGTTATGGGCTAAAATTAAGATGTGACTTGATATTTTTAAAGCTTTTTTTGTTATATAAAAGGAAAGTGGGAAATGTTAAAAATTCCCTGTCTTTCATCTTCTAGAAAATATATGGACCTATCCCTCATGTGTGGTGTGTTTGTTTCAGAGCCAATGTCTTACATAATAGCCCTTGTCAAAGCTTAAGTCCCTACTTAGCTAATCAGTTTAGGGGACAGAAAACAATGGAGGAACTTAACTTTTGATTCTTGACACTTTCTGTTTGGGTATGGGCATACATGAGTGAATCACACAGTAGCCTACTCTGACATGCACTTCATCTAATACTATCCAATGAAAACCTATTCTAATGCCGAAATTTCTTCATCTTTAACAACAGATTATGATCCTTACTCTCTAAATGGCCAAGTGCTATCACTCTCCAGTAGAATTGAGCTAGCATACGTGTTCATGTTAAATAAAATTTCAAAATGTAAGGATTTATTAGCCATTTATTTCTAGCTCTGTATGGTGATTTATTAGGTTTATTTGTTGCTGCTCTTCTCTGGTGTGTCTGATATACTCTTTTTTTCTTTCCCTTTTTATTCTGTAGGGGCTGAACACTTTATGGTGAACTTTATTGAGGCCTCCTAAGTCATTTATTTGTTAAGTTGGTCTATGGTTTTCTTTTCTGCCTTGCTCCACGTTGTCACCCAGTTCATTACAAATCTTATGCACACACACATATCCCCTTGGTCCTCTTAAGTGGCTTCATGTATGTGACAGTTGTAAGAAAGACTTGTAACGAAAGTGGTTTAGTTAAATTATTAGTAGTAATCAGGCCTAGTCAAAATTAGAAAAATAAAGTCAATTCTAAATTATCCTTGCTACTGGTAGATAAGGGGTACCATAAATAAATAAAAACCACAGATAATTACAAAATAGTTGATATAAAATAGTTTTATCCTGTAAAATAATTTCAGTTAAGGTTTATATACCAAATATTGTCTCTTTTTTGACTTTCTGAGAATGCAGTGGAAAAACAGTTGTCTCACTGACAGTGGGTAATAAATAACTGAAAATAGGAGTTCTACATTGAGTTTGGTTGGTGGTGTTTATTTCAAGGGCCTTGGAGATCAAACAATTAAATCAAAGTAGTGTGTTTAGTTGTTATAATTCTTATGATGAATAGCTGTTATATTTAATGGCTTGAATGTATGCCTGAAAAATTCAAGAAACACCAAAAATTGTAATCAGTGTGTGAGACTTTGTGAAAATGACAACACATAGAAAATTTATTCATGATTTACACTGTGTGGTGAAAGGAGTTAACATGAGATTGTTTTCTTCTTGATAAATGATTATAAAATCTCATGATTAACTGCATGGTGGTTTTTGCCCAGAAAGTGTTGATCTTAACTCACTCTTTATATTATCATCTCTGCTTATTTTCTCTGACCTCTTCTTGCTTTTCATTTATTTTGATATTTCTCTTTGTTTTCAGTTTTCTTCATAATTCAGTACATAACAATGTATTGTTCACTGAATTTTTTGTTTGTTTGTTTTCTTTGAGGTCCATCCATGTACCTTGGATTTATCTACTCTGTAGACTTTGTTAATATTACAACAAATCAGTTATTATTGACCATAGTTATTAGTGTAATTTTAATTTGTTTTACTTTATTTTCTTCCCAGATTCGCCTGAGTGACCTTATAGCAGCCAGAATCTTAAGGTATACAGATTTTGATACCTTAATTTACACCTGTGCTCCTGAATTTGACTTCATGGAAAAAGCGGTATGAACATTTTGGTTTTTTTTTCCCTTCTCTACAGTTATGATGGATTTTTGCTCTTAAGTTTCCTTTTAATCTGAAACTCAAATTCTTTATTTAGAGACAACCAACTTTATCATTTTTTACTATAATTTTTCCTAATCATACAGCATTCCTTACCTAATTTTTTATGTGTAAAATGAGTAAACTCTGACCCCTATCTGAAAGAGTTACTGATGATGGTTGAATGAGAAAATCCAAGAAGAGTGCTTACCATACTATTTGATCCACAGTGAGTTACTATTATTACACTTTTAAAAGTTCAATTACTTTTAATAGTGTAGGTCACTTAGAAGTATGGGACTACTCAGGAAAAATAAATCTGTTTTTGTTTTTGTTTTTAAAAACTTTAGTTATATGTCATTTAACACATCAAATATTATAAAAATCTTTAATAAAATGTTGCCAAGAAAGATATACAATTAATCATACATTATTCTGTTATCTATCCAACCAGTCATACATTTACTCAAAAACTGTTATGAGCACTAATTATCTATCTGTGAGGTTGTTTGCTGCAAAGAGGAAAATGGCTTGGGTCCTGCCTTCAAGAAAGTAATTTAGTGACATGGTAAATCACTCCTATCATATTAATGGGTTATGAGAATTTTTTAGCTGCTAATGTCAAATCAGTACTTATTCATATTTACAGTAAGTGTGTAGGCCGGCTTTCTTCCTTGTTCGTTCTAGTTTCACCAGTGAAAATAATGGAACTTTGCAGTCCAGGAAATGATAATGTAGGGCCTGGAAATCAGTAAACACAAAATTTAAGAGTTAATATTATGTAAATAAAGGAAAGATAAAAGCAAAAGAAAGGAAAAAATAATATAGCTAATTTTTAATAGTTTTTATAGTTAAAATCTCTTGTACATTTGTATAACCTTTTATAACTTTCATTCTTTTATTAGAAGATGAAAGTTGATAAATATATATAATATTAATGGAAAAACATTTTTACCTTTATGAAATTCCATTGCGACGTAGATTTTTATTCATTTAATGTAAAATTTAATAAATGACTTTTGAATAATTTGCTTTATTTCAGACTCCATTGAGATACACAAAGACATTATTGCTTCCAGTTGTTATGACGATTACATATTTTATCTTTAAAAAGGTATATTTGAAAATTTTTATCATTTGCTTTTGGGGTCAAGATAAGGGGCTATAATGGAATCCTAGTTCAGAAGTTCATCTTATTTTTAAGATTAACCCTCCTCCCATAAAACAAATTTCTTACTCAGATCTTTCTTTATCTAGTATTATATGGGGTTTTTAGAAAGCCTCATTAGAAAAGATATTCTTATTTGTTCTTTCAAAAGAAATTTGTCACTTACCTACTATGTACCAGGAACTGTATTCACATCATCAGTCCACTGGGACAAATAAAACAGGCCTGCTCCTATCTTGGAACTCAGTCTCTGTGGGGGTGGGTGGGGGGTGGGGCATCAAGCAAATAATCACCCAAGGACCAAAGAATTATACTTGTTATAGGTCCTGTGAAAGGAAAATAACCATTTGGTATTTGGTTTAACTATAAAGCACGTTTAAGCACGTCTTAATCCACTTTCAGACTCGCACAGGACCAATTCGTACATTCTTTAAAGTCATTGTGTGTTCACTGTTTTCCCAACAAAAGAAAATATTATTAACGATAGAAGAAATAATATTCTAAACTACCTCTGACAGATTTTCTTGGTCTGGAAGTGGTGCATCTGAAAGCCTAAAGAACCTGGGTCTTCGTTTTTCACAATTTTGAACCATCTTTATTATACTGTTTACAGGTTGTTTTAAGTCAGTAGGTACTTATTTTATACTTTTAAGAAGATAGCAGTAGCATCTCTCTGCCACCATACCAGGGGTGGCCCTGGTCAAACTAGTTTTCTGTGTGTAAAGTCACGGTACATACCTTGTGTATGTGATTGTAGTTCCCACATTTTCTCATTCCTGTGTTTTTATGTAAAATGTGAATAATTTATGAAAAGCCTCTGTCTCTACCTTGATCTCTGTTGTTTCTCCCTGGATCCAGTTCCCTGGGGACCACTTGGAAAGAGGATAGAGGTAATGAGAAGGAATGGGTGAACTATGCACAGTGTCCTCTGGCCTCTGCCTAGCTCTCCACTAGTCTGTTTCCATTCCACCGTGGCAAATGGTGGTATTCTTCCAACGTTCCGCTTAAGGGGCTCATGCAGGAATTAGCTCTTCAGCGAGGAGATAGCTAACATTGGAGAAGATGAGAGCTAGATCTACTATTACTATTTTTTTTAATTAAGCTCCAAAACTTATAAACTTATAACTTACTAGCCCCCAAACACACCACAGCTCCAACCACGCATGTGTGTGCACACACACAACACACACCCATCCCTGCAGCTTAACACCTTTCTGCCTCCACGCAAACCCCCTATCTTTATTTGTCCCATTGTGGCTTATTTTCACCTCAAGGATACTTCTGATCTAAATTTACATTTTCAGTTATGTGAAGTCATTTTTGAGAAGAATGAAGGAAGGCATATATAGTATGATTTTTCTGTGACACTACAGAATCTTAAACTTCCCTAAGTGCATATATTCTATCGACTATACAACCAGTTAGGCTTCGTGCTTGCCTAAGTGACTAGAATCTCATCCATGTCACTTGAAACATTCATCTGTAAAAACTGCTGTTGAATAAATGAGAGGAGTTAAAAATTCTAAACTTAGATTTAATTTTAAATTGGAGTTCAAATTTCTATTTTTTTCATTGTTTATTTCTGAGTTATCCTGCATAGTATAAAATTTTAAGTTCTCTATAAGTTTTTTATCTTACCGTTAGGATTGTGGTATATATATATATACACACACAATGAACTACTATGTGGCAATGAGAAAAAATGAAATCTGGCCATGCATAGCAACATGGATGGAACTGGAGGGTATTATGTTAAGTGATAGAAGTCAGTCAGAAAAAGACATACCATATGTTTCCACGCATAGGTGGATTTTGAGAGACTTAGCAAAAACCATGGGGGAGGGGAAGAGGGGAAAGGAAAAAAAGACACAGAGAGGGAGGGAGACAAAACATAAGAGACTCTCAAAGACTGAGAACAAACTGAGGGTGAGGGAGGTGAGGGAGGGGGGAGAGGGGGTGACGGGCATTAAAGAGGGCACGTGTTGGGATGAACACTGGGTGTTATATGTAAACCAATTTGAAAATAAGCTATTAAAAAAAAAAGTCACATAGGATTGTAGCTAAACCTCCTTGGCCCAGTTTAGCCCCCACCTTCCCCTTCACTCCTCCCATCCTCCTCCCTCCCTCAGTATCTTGTGGTACCTTGTCAGAGGTGCTCATTGGCCTTCCCAGTGCTCACTCATGGCTGAGATAGATCAGGGAAGCAGATACGCCATAGCTAATTTTGTAATAGGAATTTCAGTGAAGCAGGAGTGTGGACTGCAGTGGGGAGAGGGGTGGAGTGGTAGGGGAGAGATTGCTACTTTGCTTAGAAGGTTAAGATAGTCTCTGTAAGAACATGGAAGAAGCAGCCTCCTTTGTGGAAACTAACTCCCCACTTTCAGCCCACTTCTCTCCCAGTAAAATATAAACTTAAACTCTAGTAAGGAGTTGTCCACATGTAAGGGCTTAGAATTTTGGAGTTGAAATGGATCTTAAAGAATTATCTCAATACTGGGGCACCTGGGGAGCTCACAGTCGGTTAAGCATCAGACTTTGGCTCAGGTCATGATCTCATGGTTCATGAGTTTGAGCCCCGCATTGGGCTCTCTGCTGTAAGGAGCCCACTTCAGTCCTCTGTCCCCCTCTCTCTCTGCCCTCCGTGCCCCTCCCACCCCCTCTGCACTCTCTCTCTCTCAAAAATGAATAAACATTAAAAAAAAAAAAAGATATACTCCAACACTCCTTTCTTTCTTTTTTTTAATAGCAGAAGAACTTAGAACTTCAAGAAAATATTTGCTTGGGGCAAAGATGGGATTAAAGCATTTCTGACTCACTTTAGCAATTAAGATACTTTTTCCTAGTGGGGGTGTTTATGTTAATGAGTTGGAGCATTTTAAATGTCACATAATTCCTTAGAAAAATTTATTCTATTCACAGGCTTCTCGTGATATTTTATGTGTCTTATCTGCAAACACTTATCAAAGGTAATTATAATCATTTTTAAATCATATTCGGTTACTAAATAACTACTGTAATATTAAATGAATGTATATTAAATCAGTATTTTGATTAAGAAAGACATAAACCAATCTTAGATGTTCTCTTTAAATAATCGACTGGGTATATTAATCTTAGAGATCTCTTTTATGTATTTGGACTTGTTTTGGAGATACTTATATTTGAATTAATTCAAAGTTTAAATCAAGTTAGTTTAACTTTAATACATGACTAGAATTGAAAGTCCATAAACAGAAATAAGCTAAAGTTTTATTTGGGCAATTTTTTTGACTTTCAGAGAAAACATAATTATTTATTTTTATGCATAGTCATGAAATAGCTTATTCTCCATTTATTGTAAAGCCATTTGCTAGATCACATTTTTTTTGTTTTAGTGATGTCGCCAGAATTATGGCATAAATATATGTGAGAAAAATGTAACTCAAATCACACATTGCTGCAGGACATGAAAGGAGATTGTGAAGAAAACTTCCTTCTGAGGAATAGCCTAAATTTTATACTTATATCATTAAATTTGATGTATTTAATGAAATTTATTTTTTAGAACAGTTGTAGATTTATGGAATATTTGTGAAGATAGTACGGAGAGTTTCCATGGGCCCCATACCCCATGCTTATATTTTCAGTAAAGCATTTCATATGGTTGCTTGAAGAGCTAAATAGAACCCTATGGTTGCAATGGTTGAATCTTATTTGATGAAATCCAAATCAAGGGGCTTGCTAGACTCACCACTACTTTGTTCTGGTCAGGTAGAGCCCAGAGAAATATGCCTTGACATTGTAAAAAGAATGTTTTTAGAGCCATGGGAACTATTCACATAAAGAATACATGATGGCACCTGGGATGTTTAATTGGGTAACAGAGGATTGAGAGGTACATTCCAACTGTCTTCAAATATTCGAGAGGGTGCAATGTGAAGAGGACAGACTTCAGGGGACCAAAGGGTGGAAGATATTTAGCTCAAAAGAAGGAGGTGTTCCTGAAAGCGACAACCTTGTATGTGTGAGGGGGCAGAGGAGATTTTTAAATTACAAAAATAATACATGCATATAGTAATATATTCAGGTGAAATAATATTTCAAGGAAAGAGGGAATATTTCCCTCTCTTACAGCTACTTCTCATTGACGCTGATCGTAAATGGCTTTGTATGTATCACTCTAGAAGACACTTCCAAAAACACAATAATTTTATAAGAAACAGACTCAATATTATTGTTATGTAACCTTTTTTTTTTTTAACGGCATATCTTAGGTGTCTGCCTAGATCTTCCTCATGCTTTGTAGTGGCCTCCACACTTTATTGTCCCTCATCATGGGTGATTACTAAGTACTTAGCCAATCCCATATCAGTGGGTGTTAAGATTATGTATCGCTTTTTGTCATAACAACAAGTACTAAGAGTAACGAACATTTCTGCACGTATTTCTTTGCATACTTATTTTAGTATTGAGAATATTTGAAATGGGAGTTTTGGACCATAATGTGTAAATTTTTTTAATTTGATAAATATTAAGAACTTATGATGAGAGTGTTCATTTCCCTGCATCTCCATGAACACCAGTATTGTCGGACTGAACTTTTTCTCTCCGACAGGTAAAAACAAAGGGAACTTATTTTATCAGTCTTTACCAGTTTTACATCTTTCAAATGTCTGGTGTATTTGTATTTCTTGACCATTTGATTAATTTCTATTATAGACAGTAACCTTTTGCTTATTACACATAACATTTCTTCTAGGATGTCAGTTTAGTTTATTAATGGTTTTTGCTTTATAGAAGTTTAGAATTTCTAAACAGTCTTAACTGTACACACTCTTTGTGTTAATTTGTTGCTTAGAAACACCCACCTCAAAATCATTTAATTATTTCCACATATTTTCTTTCATAATTTTTATTTTTTGCCAAATAATAAGTATGTATTTAAAGTGTTCAGCACAATGACTTGGTATACATACATATTCTGAAATGATCACCACAATCACGTTAATTAATACTCTAACACCTACGTCACGTCTCAGTTACCTTTTTGTGTGTGAGAATGCTTAATATCCATACTCTCAGAAAACTTTACGTATACAGTATAGTATTATTTACTATAGTCACTGTGTCTGTACGTTAGTTTCTCAGAACTTCCTCATCTTAGAACGAAAAGTTTGTAGCTTTTGATGAACCTCCCCCCCGTTGGCCCCCACCCCACAGCCTCTGGCAACCACCATTCTACTCTATTCCTGAATTTGGCTTTTTTTTTCTTCTTTTTTAGATTCCACATATAAGTAATACCATAAAGGATTTGTCTTTCTTTGACCTACATCACTTAGCATAATGCCCTCCAGGTTCATCCATATTGTCATAAATGGCAGAATTTCCTTTTTTTATGGATGAATAATACTCCATTGCTTATATATACCACATATCCTTCATCCATTTGTTCAGTGACAGACACTTAAGCTGCTTCTATATCTTGGCTATTGTGAATAATGCTGCCATGAACGTGGAAGTGCAGACATCTCTTCAAAATACAGATTTTGATTCCTTTGGATATATTCCCAGGAGTAGGATTGCTGGATCATATGGTAGTTCTCTTTTTATTTTTTGAGGAACTTCCAGTACCACTTTCCATAATGACTGTACCAATTTACATTCCCACCAACTGTACTCAGGGTTTCCCTTTTCTCCACATCCTCGTAGACGTGTATCTTTGGTCTTTTTGATAATAGCCATTCCAGTAGCAGTGAGGTGATATCTCATTGTGGTTTTGAATTGCATTTCCTTGATGATTAATGATATTGAGCACATTTGCATTTTTCCTGTTCTCCTTCAGAAAATGTCTCTTCGGGTCTTTTGCCCATGTTTAAATCAGATATTATTTATTTTATGCCATTGGGTTGTGTGGATTCCTTATTTACTCCAGATATTAAGTCCTTATCGGATATATAGTCTGCAAATATTTTCTCGCATTCCATAGGTTGCCTTTTCATTTTATCGTTTGTTTCCTTTGCTGTGCAGAAACCTTTTAGTTGATGTGGTCCCACTTGTTTATTTTTGCTTTTGTTGCTGGTGCTTTTGGTGTCAGACTCAAAAAATCATCGTCAAGACCGATGTCAAGGAGCTTTTTCCTTGCTTTTTTTCTCATAGGAGTTTTATGGTTTGAGATATTCCATTTAAGCCTTTCATCCATTTCAACTTAGTTTTTGTGAGTGATGTAAGATAGTTGTTTATTTCATTCTTTTACATGTGAATATTCAGTTTTCCAAGCATCATTTATTGAAGACACTCTCCTTTCCCCATTGTGTGTTGGTGCCCTTACGAAAGATAACTTGACTACAAACACATAGGTTTATTTGGGGGCTCTTTATTCTGTTTCATTGGTCATGTATCCACTTTTATGCCTGTACCTTACTGTTTTGATTTCTGTACCTTTGTGATATAGTTTGAAATCAATACTTGCAACCTCATTCTGCTTTCCCAAGATTATCTTGGAAATTCAGGGTCTTTTGTGGTTCCATATGAATTTTAGGATCGTTCTTTCTATATCTGTGAAAAATGTCATTGGAATTTTGATATGGATTGCTTTGAATCCGTAGATTGCTTTGGGTAGTATGGGTATTTTAACATTGATTCTTCAGAACAAAGAACATAGGATAATCTTTCTATGTATGTGGTCTTCAGTTTCTTTCGTCAGTGTCTTACAGTAGTCAATGTCAAGATCTCTCCTCCTTGGTGAAATGTACTCCTAACTGCTTTATTGTTTTAGATGCTATTATAAATGAGATTGCTTTCTACATTACCCGTTCAGATAGTTCATTGTGATTGTGTAGAAATGCAACTGAGTTTTGTAAGTTAACTTTGTATTCCACAAATTTACTGAATTCATTTATTTAACAGTTTTTTGGTAGAGTCTTTAGGGTTTTCTGTATGTAAGATCACATCATCTGCAAACATAGTTTTACTTCTCCCTTTCTTATTTCTTTTATTTCTTTTTCTTGCCTAATTGCCCTGGTTAGGACTTCCAATGCAGTGCTGGGGGAAAATAGTTAGAGTGGGCCTCCATGTCTTGTTCCTGATCGTGGTGAAAGAGTTTTTGAGGTTTTCAACATTGAGTATGAAGTTAGCTGTGTGCCTTTATTATGTTGAGGTACATTCCTTTTGTACCTAATTTGTTGAGTTTTTATCATGGAGCGGTTTTGAATTTTGTCAAATGCCTTTTCTGTGTCTGTTGAGATGATCATATGGTTTTTATTCTTCATTCTGTTAGAGTGACGCATCAAATTTATTGATTTGTATATATTGAAATATCCTAGCATTGCAAAGATAAATCCCACCTACTCATGGTATATGGTCCTTTTACTATGATGTTGAATTAGGTTTCTGGTATTTGTTACAGCTTTTTGCATCTATGTTCATCAGGGATATTGGCCTACAATATTCTCTTCTGTTATCATCTTTGTCTTACTTCAGTATGAGGGTAATGCCAGCCTTGTAAAATGAGATTGGAAGTGTTCCTGCCTCTAAAATTTGTTGGAAGAATTTGAGAAGGATTAGCATTAATCCTTATTTAAATGTTTGGTGGAATTCTCCAGTGTAACCATCTGGTCCTCCACTTCTTTTCGTGGAGAGATTTTTGGTTACTTATTCAGGCTCCTTACTAGTTTTAAGTCTATTCAGATTTTCTGTTGCTTTGTAATTCCGTTCTCTGTAGGTCGTATGTTTCTAGGAATATGTCCTTTCTTTGAGGTGTCCAATTTGTTGGTGTATAATTGTTCATGGTAGTCTCATATGACCCTTTGTATTTTTGTGGTATCAATTTTAATGTCCCCTCTTTCACTTATGGTTTTATTTATTTAAGTCTTCTCTCTTTTTTTCTTAGTCTAACTAAAGGCTTATTAATTTTGTTTACCTTTAAAAACAACGCTTAGTTTTACTGATGTTTTCTGTTGTTTTTCGTCTCTTGCATTTATTTGTCTTGTGATCTTTGTTATTTCTTTCCTTTTGCTAATGTTGGGCTTAGTTTGTTCTTCTAGTTCCTTGAGGTATATAATTGTTTATTTGAAATATTTTTTATTAATATAGGCATTTACCAGGATAAACTTCCCTCTTAGAACTGCTTTTGCTGCATTCCGTATTTTGGTATATGATGTTTTTATTTCATTTGTTTCAAGATATTTTTTATTTTCTTTCGATTTCTTCTTTGATCCATCAATTGTTCAGGATTAGTTTGTTTAATTTCCATGTATTTGTGAATTTTCTATCTTTCCTACTATTACTGATTTTTCTAACGTCATACTATTTTGGTCAGAAATGATACTTGTTATGATTTTAGGCTTCTTAAATTTCTTTACCTGTTTTGTGACCTAACATAGGATCTATCCTAGAGTATGTTCTGTGTGAATCTGAGGAGAATGTGTGTGTATTCTGCTGCTGTTGGATGAAATGCTCTGAATATATTTGTTAGGTTCATTTGGTCTAAAGTAGTTCAAGTCCAATATTTTCTAGTTGATTTTCTGTCTGGATGATCCATCCATTATTGAAATTGGTATTGAAATCCTCTACTATTTCACATTGCTTTCTTATTCTCCTCTCTGATCAATTTATATTTGCTTAATTTATTTAGGTATTTTGATGTTGGATGCATATTAATTTACAATTGTTATATCCTCTTAATGAATACCCGCTTATTATTATATAATGACCTTTTTTGTCTCTTGTTACCGTTTTCAACTTAGTCTATTTCTCTTGATATATAGAGATATAGATATATATGTCATAGGTGTATTTTTGTGTGTGTGTATGTATATATGTTTATATACATATGATATATAGAGTTACCCCTGCTTTCTTTTTGTTTGCATCTGAGTGGAATATCTTTCTCATCCCTCCATTTTCACTTTAGGTGTGTCCTTAAAGCTAAAATGAATTTCTTTTTTAAAAAAATTTTTATTTATTCAAGTTATCTCTACACCCCATGTGGGACTTGAACTCATAACCCCAAGATCAAGAGTCACATGCTCTTAGAGCCATTTTAGGGGGACCAGCCAGGCACCCTCTCTTGTAGGTAGCATATAATTGTCTTGTTTTTTTAATTCATTTAGACACTCTCTGTCTTTTGGTTGGAGAATTAAATCCATTTACATTTAAAACAATTATTGATAGATAAGGACTTGTTTTGCCACCTAGTTGTTTTCTGTTTCATAGTTCCTTTTTTCCTCTCATGCTGTCTTCCTTTTCCATACTGATATGCTTTGTTTCCTTTCTCTTAATCTTTTATGTATCTACTGTAGTTGTTTGCTTTGTGGTTCTCATGAGGCTTATTACATAATACATCTTATAAGTGTCTCTTTTAAGCTGATAAAAACTTAACTTCAGTCACATACAAAATCTCTGCCTTTTTACTTCTCCTTTCCCTTTTTGTCCTTTCGATGTCAAAATTTAGATCTTTTTATATGGTATCCATTAACAAATTATTGTGACTCTATTTTTAAATACTTTTGTCTTTTATACTAGAGTTCAGGGATTATATACCACTATCACAGCATTAGAGTATTCCTAATTTGTATAGTTAACTTTACAGTGAGTTTCATACTTTTATATATGTTTAGGTTACTAATTGGCATACTTTCATTTCAGCATGAATAACTCCCTTTAGCATTTTTTCGTAAGGCATGTCTAGTGGTGATGAACTCCCTCAGCTTTTGTTTGTCTGAGGTTATTATTTCACTTTATCTGAGGGATAGCTTTGCTGGGTAAAGTATTCTTATTTGGAAGATTTTTTTAGGTTTATTATTTTTGAGAAAGAAGAGAGACAAACAGACAACACAAGTAGGGGAAGGGCAGAGAGAGAGAGGGAGAGAAAGAATCCCAAGCAGGCTCTGCTCCATCAGAAGAGAACCCTGTGTAGAGCTTAGTCTCACAAACCATGAGATCGTGACCTGAGCCAAAATCAAGGGTCAGACACTTAACCACTTGAGCCACCCAGGTGCCCTACTTCATTGGCAGATTTTTTAGTTTGAGCATTTTGAATATATCATCTTATCCTTTCCTGCCCTGCAAGGTTTCTGCTGAGAAATCTGCTAATGGCTTTGGGGGAGGGGGTTCCCTTTTAAAAGATAATTACTGTTGTGACAATTTATTCTTTGTCTTTGGTTTTGACAATCTCATTATGGTGTGTCTGGTGAATTTCGGGGGATTTAATTTGTATTGGTACCTGGAGCCTCGTGTGCTTGGATGTCCAGATCTCTCTCCAGATTTGGCAAGTTTTCCGCTGGTCTTTAATAAGATTTCTGTCCTTTCTCACTCTCTTCTCCTTCTTGGACTGCGTTAATGTAAATATTGTTTCTTTTGATGGTGTTCCATAATTCACATAAACTTTCTTCAGTCTTTTTCATTCTTTTTTTTTTTTTTCCTCTTCTCACTGGATAATTTCAAATTACCAGTGTTCAAGTTCTCAGATTCTTTCTTCTGCTTGATCAGGTATGCCGTTGATGCTGTGTATTGCATTTTTCGTTTCATTTATTGTATCGGCTCATTTTGTTTGTTTGGTTCTTTTTTATAATTTCTAGCTGTTGAACTTCTCGTTTGATTCATGTATTGTTTTCCCTGATTTTATTTAGTTGTCTATATTCGCTGTAGTTCACTGGTCTTTCTTAAAACAATTATTTTGAATTCTTTAGCAATTCACAGATCTCCATTTCTGTGGGGTCAGTTACTGGAAAATTATTGTGTTCCTTTGATTGTGTTATACTTCCTTGATTTTTCATTTCTTGTAGCCTTACCTTGATCTCTTCACATTTGATGGAGCAATCGCCTCTTTCAGACTTTAGGGTCTGGTTTTGGTGAGGAAAGACCTTTACCTGCAAGTGGGTGCAAGGAGCCAGGTAAGGTATGTTGTTTCCATTCCCAGGGAAGGCTCAACACCGTAGTCTCTGTGCAGCTCTATCATCTGAGGTTAGCATCAGCAAATCTTGGAGGTGTCTTCAATGAGCAAGGCTGTAGATATCTATAATGGTGGTGATCTGCTGGGATCTGCAGTGGTGAAACTTCTGGGGACCACTTGGTCTTCTTTTCTCCCGTGGTACATTTCGTGGTCAAGGGTATCTCCTTGGGCACTGGGTTTGTCTTGTGGGTACCCTTGTGGTAGTGGTGGCACTGGTGTTGGATACATGGGGGACCAGGGGACAGCTGTGTTGTAGGGTATGGGAACTCGTGTGCTTGCAGAGCAATGGCAGCTCTGGGCATCGGCAGCTCTGGCTAGCCCACCATAGTGGTGAATCCAGTTCCTAAGATACGAGTGTGCACAGAGCAGACACAGTTCAGGAACTGCAGCATGGCCATTCATAAAGCAACAGTGGCCTCAGGGCGCTGGGCACTGGCTAGCTCACATTGGTGACAATTTGTGGGACATTGGTGTGCATCAAGTGGCCACAACACTGAGGTCTGGAGTGCAGGCACCCAAAGCAACAGTGGGTCTGGGGTTCTGGCTAGCCTGCAGCAGCAGTGGTTTCACACTGAGGCATTGGTGTTTGCAGAGCGGCCACAGAGGTCTGAAATGCTGGTACATGCAGAGTAGGACATCTCTCTACCTGACATGCACAGGGCTTGTGCGTGGGCTTGTGCGGGAGTGGCAGCCCCGCTTCCAGAGCAGTGCACCGGCAGCTCCTACTGGGAGTGGTGCTGCAGTGTTTTCTTCCCAGCGGTTTTTGAGTGCCCTCTTGTTTGAAAAATACCTTTACTTAGCCCTCACATTAAGTTGACGGTTTGTTTAGTAGGTATTTCTGAGATTTTTTTCCCAGCATTTTGTATATATTGTTTTATTGTTTTCTAGCATTGAGCATTAGAGATGAGAATTTTGTAAGTGTATTTATTTATTTTGAGAGAGAGAGAGAGCACACAAGCTGGGGAGGGGCAGAGAGAGAGGAAGAGAGAGAATTCCAAGCAGGCTTCATGCTGTCAACACAGAGCCTGACCTGGGGCTCAAACTCATGAACTGTGGGATTATGACCTGAGCCAAAATCAAGAGTTGGATGCTCAACCAGCTGAGCCACCCAGGTGCACCTACACATGAGAAATTTTATATAAAGTTTTGCTCTCTGGAAATTTATAGAGTTTTAAGATATGCATGTGCATATATACATGTTGGGGTGTGTGTATTTATATGTTTATTAATTTGTGGGACATTTAAATCTGAACATTCACATCTTTACCTCAGATAATTGTAGGTTCTCTTCATCTTTTGCTTAGCCTCTTTTTTTTTTTTTGGAATATCTATTGTTGCTTTTTATCAACTTAATTTCTCTTTCATTTTTATGTTTGCAGATTTGGTTGTATATTCACATTTTAAATTAGCTACTAGGCTTATTTGCATCAGCAGTTATTGTCAGGGCCTCTCCTCTGCACACAGCAGTTCACTACAGCATTCTGGTGTGCCCTGTAGATTTCAGGACCAGGGGGAAGCCACACCCCCTTGCTCCTCCCTCCACTGCGCAAGTCTGGAAGGAGCCAATGGAGGCCGAGTAATTTGGTGATTGCAATGCTTTCCTGACAGGCTTTCCCCTGATCAGCCTTTAAAGATTTAAAACAAAAACAAACAAAAAAAAAAACCCTGCATCTGTGTGGGCCCTTGAACTCCCCTTGCTTACTACTTTTCTTTCCAACCCCAAAATCCATATTAGAGGAAGGCCTCTCTGCATGTCAAAGCGAAGTCGCCAGTCTTCTCAGTTCTGTCGTCTTGTAGGAGTCTAGCATGCATCCTCAGGGGAGAAGGGCAATACGTACGCTATTCGTGCGTTTCCTGCACAGTGCCGAGAGCTCAGTAGGTGCGCCATAAAAATCAGTAAACTTTTAGACATAAGCTTTTCTGGAACTAAAAATATTTATATGCTTTACCCCATAATTTTCTTCTAGAAATTTATCCTAAGGAAGTACTCAGGGATGCTCAGAGTTTTAGGTACAGAGATGTTCAGAGTACTTATAGTTGTAAAAAACAAAAGCAACTCAGAAGTCCAGCAGTACTTACCTAAGGCAGTATATATATACTGTACATGGTTGAATATTTAATATAAATTCTTTTTTTAATTTTTCCAGAGTTACAATCTCCAGCAATCAGTAAAACCTATTTTATCTTGACCAAAGCGTGGCTTTTTTATATACCTTAAATAGGATCTCTGTAAATCCTGCCTTCATATTGCTGTAATTTTTAGTGATATTGTCTAACATTTTTATTTTTTATATTACTGAATAGTTTAGAGAGAATCAAATTTTTTAAATCTAAGAACAAATAAATGAAGTTTATTTTTATGTAATCATAATGGACACTCAGTAAATAATGTTTTTTATTCCAGAAAACAGCTCCTCGAACATGGTGAGGTAAAGCTTTCATTTTAATCTTGCTATATTTGTGTATTAAATTCTAGTACAAGGGTAATTCACGAAGGTATTGCCTTGCTGCCAACGCACTGTCAGCCGTGCACTGTCAGCCGTGCTTCTGTGGTTCAGCACCGGTAATACATTTCTGTGACCCTTCCCATGCTTCCATCTGCTCTTTGGAACAGTAGTACGGGTTTGAAAACCAGAAGGCTCATTTGTGACCACAGAGCATAATTAAATTACCTTAATTTATTCATTCATTCAACAATGAAAGCATTAATCCCCAGCCCACTGAGCCAGCCAACTAGAGCCCATCAGAGTGGACACCCATGGCCCTGTGACTGTGCCCTTCTGCCACACACAGACTTGACAGTCAGTCAGCTACAATCTTAGCAGTGTTCCTGGGTACAGAAGATGGAATAGCAGTGATTCTGCCCTCAAATGTGTATAATTTTTCAACAGACATGATTCAAATAAGACATTTTATATGGTGCTAAGTTGTTTTGTGGCATATGAAGAGAAAGTTCATCAGGGGCTAGAAACATGATTTCCTGAGTATTAGCACTTTGACTCTTAAGGGTAAGGTCAAATTTATAAGAGAGGGCAATTGAATTTGAACCTAATAAAAACAGCCTCTAATGATAACAGATATTTTATAGTAGTTACTATGTGTCATGTACTGTGCTGTTTCATTCTCATAATACTATTCCCATTTTGTGAATAAGAAGATTATGTTAATTAGATGTTAGTAGCTGTTACAGAGACAAACACTAACGGTTCAATAACTTAGTAGAAGTGTAATTCTTTGCTCATGTGAAGTTAAAACTAGGAGTTCCTGGTTAGAGATGGCCCTCCAACAAGCAGCTATTGAGGAACCCAGATTCCTTCCATTTATAGCTCTGCCACCTTCACACTGTGGCTTCCAGGGCCCTTGTACTTGTCTGTATCGTGTCAGCACAGGAGAAGGAACAGGGAAGACCGTGCACTCGAGGATTGATGTGTGGTCATCTGCCTTGAGCCAGCGAAGGAGAAGAAACAGGGAAGATGGTGCACTGGAGGTTTTGTAAGGGCAGGGCCTGGAAACTGAGATGTGAACTCCTGCCCGCAGTCGGAACTCAGGCATGCGGCCACCCCTGCCTGCCGGGGAGCCTGGGAAATGGAGTCTGGCTGCCTGTCTGGGAAGAAGAGCAAAGAGGTCTGGGCCATGGAGTAAAGACCTAGAATTAAGTAGTTTCAGTAAGGTCTACAGCTGTTTGGTACTATAGCTTGCACTCAACTGCTCGCAGTCCATTTCCAGTGCCCTCAAAGTAGGAGTCAGCCCTTCCTGCTTCCTGTGTGCAGGGCATTTTGGGGAAGTGATTTATGTGTATTTATAATTTAGTTCTCACAACCACCCGTTGAGGTAAGTATTATCATTTTATTTATGTTACAGGTGAAAGAGAAGTGAGGCATGGAGAAGTTGAGTACCTTAGGGTCGCAAAGCTGAAGTGACCTTAGCTTTGTGGAACCAAGGGCTGTGAACCCAGGCCGTGTGGCAGCAGAGTCCATGCTGTCAATCGTTCACAGGAAAGAAAAAGAGGGGAAAGAGTTAGGAACAATATTTATTGCCAGAATGTTATGGTGTCAATGAGGAGCTAGTGTGAAGTTAGGCGAGGGAGGGATAACACTGAGGGTGTTCACTCCTGAATATTCTTTTGACCCACTCATACCTCCTTTTGTCCATGGTGGTGGGTCCTGTATCAGCCTTCACTCTTTTCCTAATCCCTAACCGATTTCGTTAGTTTAAATTTGATTCTTTATATTTTAAGTCAGTTGAGTTTGTGTTTTGTATCATAAGTAAGGTTTTTCTACAGCCAGCCAGAGGGTTTTCTGTGACATGCAACTGAAGCTGTCTGAACCAATATGGAGGTAGTCTGTTGAAGGAGTGAAGTAATACAGAATTGGGGGGAAGAATTACTTCTTTTGAAAAACGAATTGAGTTATGTAAGTTGAGGGTCTGTACAAGTCTGTGTTCACAGACTAATAGAACCATGTGGTTGATAGTGTATTGCCTGGAGAGGAAGCATTGTGCTTAAAGACACAGACCTAGGAACTGACTGGCCTCAGATCCTTTTTCTTCCTCTTTCTGGGTATGATCTTAGCCAAGTTACTTTACATCTTTTTGGGGACAACCAAAACAACAGCAGTAATAACTGTACTTAACTCATATGGTGGCTATGGGATTTAATGAGTTCCATGTAAGATACTTACTATAATGCCTAGTGTAAGTTAAGCACTGTGTAAATTCGACTTTTAAATTTGTGTGCCTTCTGGACCAAGATCTCAGGGGCTCCAGCTAACACTCTGCCCTCTGTTACCTGCGCTGGTGAAGGGTGTCTCTACCATGTTCTCAAGACGTTCTTACCCTGTTGTGGGAGGTAGTTTTGACCAAGATAGTCTGCCATTTGGACTGGCCTTCTGTACTTAGTCTTTGTTTTCTTTGTGCTTGGTAGCTGCCACCTCACACTTTACCCAGTTGGCTCACCTACTCCAAATATGGGTAGTGAACAGTTTCCTGGGCTTCTCTTCTTTCCTTGTTTCCAGCCTCTGAAAGATGGTGTGAGGATTTTCTTAGCTTTTTATGTGGAAAGAGGTACTAACAAATTGACCACAGTGTATATACAGTACAGATTTTTGGACTGTACTTTTTTTTTTTTTTTTTTAGTTTATTTATTTTGAGAGGAAGAACTGGGGAGGGGCAGAGAGAAGGAGGGAAAGAGAATCCTAAGCAGGCCCCACACCCCCAGTGCAGAGCCCAATGCAGGGCTCAAACTCACAAACTATGAGATCGTTATCTGAGCTGAGCTCGAGTCATACACTTAACTGACTGAGTCACCCAGGCACGCCTGAACTGTACTTTTTAATTTTTTTTAATGTTTATTCATTGTTGAGAGACAGAGAGCATGAGTGGCGGAGGGGAGAGAGAGAGGGAGACACAGAATCTGAAACAGGCTCTAGGCTCTCAGCTGTCAGCACAGAGCCTGATGAGGGGCTCGAACCCACGAACTGTGAGATCATGACCTGAGCCAAAGTCAGATGCTTAACCAACTGAGCCACAAGGTACCCCCTGAACTGTAATTTTTTACTATAGCCTTCTGTCTTCCATCTGGTAGTTAAAAAGAAAGCATTGCGCTAGTTTAGGAGATCAGATAACTGTGGCAGGAGAGCTCCATAGAACGTCAGTTGCCTGTGAGTAGAAGAGTGGCCGGAGCGTGTGGATGACAATAAAAAACAAACATAAGCGGTGCCATTTGGGATGGCTCTTCTGTGTCTTTCACCCATGTCCTTCACCCACAGAAAACATTATGCAGGAAAGAAAAGGCAATGGTAGGGGTCCTTCAGGTCTCCATATGAAAACAAGTCCTTTCAGCCTTTAGATGATAGAGGAAAGTCAAGGAGAATTATTACTTCGGATTTAATTTTGGTCGTATGAGAAGTTGGTCCTAAGTAGAAGTGATGGAAAAATAAAGTAGAAGTGATGGGATTTAGGAGAGATTTAGAGATGGGATTTAGGAGTTATTTTGGCTCAGAGTGACCAAAGGCAGGCGTGTTGGGAGAAGTCAGACGTGTACTTGCATTCCTTAGACCGTGTCGATGGCAGTCTTTCTCTAGAAGCCACGTTTTAACAAAAACATAGATAGTCCATACCATGTCCAGAGCAAGGCAACCAGAATTGTGACAACACAGAGCTAATGACCTAAGTTTCTGAATATTTAGCTTAAAAATAGAAAGCTCTCTAAGAGTGAAGGTGAGGTTAGTGCAAAGTCACGATTACAGTGTTCGGATAATAGAAAACTGTTACGCGTGAATGGATTTAGACGAATTTTGTATAGTTGCAGAGATGTGGAAATTATGGGGAGACCTTGGTCAGTTTTAAAAAAGATTTTCTAACATTTTCAGCCGTCCATAATTTTAATTACAACAGGCACTCCCTTTGGCGTATTCCTTTTCAGGAATTAGTGAATAATACCCAGTTCATAGATTTACAGAAGAGATCTCTATTTTGGATAGATGATTAAAGAAGATGGCCCATGTAATCTATCAATCTGCGATTTAATGGTCCTAAACCAAAGGACCTATTCGGGTGTGAAGTATATTGATGTCTTTTGTTCTCTCCACATCATGTCCCCGCTTCTGTCCAAAAAGGAGTTTGACCGAAGAAAAATGAAGGGGGTGCCTGAGTGGCTCTGAGTCAGTTGAGCGGCAGACTTTGGCTTGGGTTATGATCTCATGGTTCGTGAGTTCAAGCCCTGCCCTGGGCTCTCTACAGTCAGCACTGAGCTGCTTCAGACCCTCTGTCCCCACCCCACCCCCGGCCCCTCCCACTGGCACTGTCTCTCAAAAATAAATTTGAAAAAATTAAAAATAATAATAATAAAAAGAAAAATGAAGGATTGATTTTTTTTTAATGTTTATTTTTGAGAGAGAGTGCAAGCAGAGGGGGGCAGACAGAGAAGGGGACAGAGGATCCGAAGCAGGCTCCACCCTGACAGCAGTGAGCCCTGTGCAGGGCTTGAAATCAGTACTGAGCCAACTCCTCAACACCCAACCTCCTGAGCCACGCAGGCGCTCCTGTAGGATTGATTTTGAAATAAGTCTTCCACATTCCAGCTTTTGGTTCAAGAATTGTGAAAAAATTAACAGATTCCATATTAAACATCTTTACTTAAAAAGGAAAAACACAGCTTTGGCCACAGTTTTGCATTCTGTTTTACATATAAATTATATATTTCTAGATATAAAGATAACACATATTTTAGAAATTCTAGAAAGTTCAGAAAAATCACCATTCAGGAATAACCTCTTTCACTTTTTTTGATATATTTTTATAGTCTTTCCCCCTACACCCCCTCTCCATGCGTGTATGTATACACATGGATGCCTTTCACAAAATTAATATTTTGTATGTACATAATACACACTGAAACTCTCCATGCCATTACATGATGTAACATGTAATCTTTTAATGGCCACATACATGTGGGAAATGTGGTGATTTACTTATTCCTCTATTTTGTTCACATAGGTTGTTTCTATTTTTACTGCTAAAAATTCACTTCAGTGATTATCTTTGCAGAAGCATTTTATTGTCTTGATTATTCCCTTAAATTAGAATGGGAATTTAAGTCAGGGGTTACCTCTTTAGTAGCATCTTGATAAATATTGCCAAATTGCAGAAATGTACCAATTAATTATTTCAGTGTGTGTTTTATGGCGTCTTCTCTAACACTCAGTATTGATTTAATATTTGTCAATTTTATAGATGAGACTATCTTTAATATTAATTTGAAAATTAGAACATGAATATTCAGTTGCCACTCAGCTTTTGGTTGTATTAACTCTATTTTTCTAGTGAAGAATCGGTTGGTATTTTATGAATATGTCTGTTAGAAAAGTTTTATCTAAAACCTTTGCTCAGTTGAACCCCATCTTAATAAAAATGGGGTATCCCACTAATCAGTACAAATATTGATATGTATAATTCCACCGCTTTAAAAATCATTGTTTTGCTATGATTTTTGTTGCATAAATTTGTTCACACAAATTTGGGAAGCGCTCCATGTTTGTATGTCTATGGCTCACTCCCTCACCTTGTGTGGGTCCTGTTCAAATACCACCTCTTCCATGAGGCCCACCCTGATTATCCTACTTGCAATCACAACTGCTCCCACCTGAGGCCTCGCCCCACACCCTGTGCTCCCAGACTCCTCTTCCTAGTCCACTCTCTTCTCCACTTTCTAATAGACTCTGTATGATCATGTACTTGCTATGACCATGTTTGTTTCTCCTTACTCAATATTCTAAAACGTAAACCTCCCAAGGGCAGAAATGGCTCACTGTTATTTGGTTCACTGCTGTATCCAGAGCCCCCAGAACAGTACCTGGCATATAGTAGGCATTTGATAAATCTTAGTTGATGAATGAATAAATATTAACAGACTTATAACTCATTAAAAGGTCCTTGTCCTAATGAATGATAATAGTGTTAATATATTTTATATTTATTAATTTAAAAATACACAAAGTGAAATTGTCATTTTGTTTTTTTTTACAGCTGATTTTTCACATATTGCAACTGTTAGCATTCACTGTCCTTGCCATTTTAATTATGAGGCTGAAGTTGTTTCTAACACCTCACATGTGTGTTATAGCTTCCTTGATATGCTCTCGACGGGTAAGGTATCATTCTTGTATAACCGTACTGTAGTAACTAAAGTAACGGCAGTGTAGTTACCATGGCTTTGCCGAGTAATCCAAAACTTAGGAAAACTTCGTTTAAATGATTTAAAATATTATTTCATGATTAACTATGAACAACAAAAGCAACTGTGAGTAGCTTTGAAAATTATTCTTAGATTTTAACTGATACCTTTATGATAAGAGAGGAGGCACTCTTTCCCCACTGTTAGTATTCTATCCACAGACATAGTTCTCAAGAGTTCAGGTCTGTGCAAGAGTCTCTTGGCCCATCAAGACAGTTCTCAAATGTTCTTCTGCTACTAGAGCAGATGCAGGCTAATGGCTCTAGTACTGTTCTATTTAGCTCAGAGAACTCTTAGGAAAAGTTGTCAGTTTTGGGGTTCTGCTACTGTTATATACAAAATAGCTAGAATTTGGGGACCAGTGCACTTCTAGAAACATCTTAGTTAGCTTTGATGATACTATCTTGTCTTAGAATATCATAATGCTTATTTTCCCAAGAGGAATAAGTGTTACTGCTAGTGGGGTTTCCGTAGATGTCCGTAAAGGCAGATGTTACAGGATTTCATTCTAGGACGTTCCATAATTTCATGATTTGCTGATCTTAATCCTTGGTGGTAAATCAGTACTAGAAGGATAAGGTGTGTTTCTGCCTTAATTCTTTTGAGAGGAAAGGAAGTTCCATTTTTACTGGCCCTGTAATTCCAAAATATTTACTATTTTTAAACAATAGGTGATGGTAGTTCCGTATGTCAGTGCATTCATAGTATCAAATGGTAATCCACCTTGGTTAAAGTAGCAAGGTGAGTGTCTATTGTATGCCCTATAGCACTCTTCATATAAGAATTAAAAATAAATGGTTTCTTTCATTTCAGCTCTTTGGCTGGGTTTTTTGCAGAGTTCGCTTTGAGAATGTTATCTTTGGAGTTCTAGCAGTGATGTCACTACAAGGTTGTGCAAACCTCCATAATCAATGGAGCATAATAGGAGAATTTAATAATTTGCCTCAGGAAGAGCTGATACAATGGATCAAATACAATACTAGACCAGGTATGTAGCAGTTTGGTTATATATACATAGTAATGTACACACATTTAAAAATGTGCACACATATGACATTTATACACTCACAGCTTTTGAGCATGCTAGTCGCAGTGTCCACCAAATCAAACCTTTCAAAGAACAATTTTGTGCCCTTTTTCAGTGCCTCCTGGATAACTGTCAAGAATTTTAATTAACATCGGGAATTAATGATTGCACACAGTTACGTACTAAAACTCCAAGATCATTATTGTATTTTAACTCTAACAATCACAAATAAAAAAAATATTTCATTAAAAAATTCCATACCTAGTTGGAAAAGATACTTCTGACCGTGGGGATGTCAACAACACCCCTTTTTCACTTCAGTCAGCGCTGACTGTCTGATCCAACTCTGTAAAGCCAGTTGCACACAGAAGAGTTAAAATCTCACATATTCTTTTTTTCTTCACTAAATCATTTCAAAGAGATGAGTATAAATCCTACTTTTAAATACTCCAAAATATCATTTTTAGCTTACCTTTTTTTCTTCCTATCTTTATCCAAAACCACATCAATCAGAGATATTTATTTCATGTTTAAAAACCTTTCCAGAGAATAAGTGTACTATACAGTATTTTCTATAAGTAATCTGTAATCTCGTCCTCGACTATTTTTGATACTTAGTAATTTTCTCTGGCACCAGTTCCTCACTATGCCTTCTTTAAATTCATCCTGCGACTCCTTGGGTCAATTTCCTCTTATCATTTATTCAGGGGTCGTCATTTTATAGTTTAGCCATCATTTAAGTAAATTTTATAAGCTTCAACTCGGATGTTTGGTTTTCAGAGGTGGCAGTACCTAATCGCTTATAGCTGCCAGGACATTTAATCAGAATTTTCAAATTAATCCTCTTGTGAATTTTCCCCATAGGAGTACAAGGTGTAGGTGCTCCCTTTAGTCTCCCTTACCCCTTCCCAGTTAGTTGTTTTCCCCAAGCTTTACCGGGTATCTTTTAAAATCTTTCAGTGTGTATTATGAGTTCTCTTATGGTTACCACATGTTTATTAAAATCAGCATGATGCTCTATAGTACGGGTGAGACTAGTGCTTACATTCAGGTCCCCCATGTAGCGCTGTATAGTTTGTGCACTGCATAAAAGTGCTCAGTTGAGAGGACAAGTGAGAACTGAAATCCAGCCCATGGTCTAATCACCAAGTCATGTGTTAGTGAGGCTCTGTCAAGTCAGTAGGTGTACTTTTTTCTACTGTAGTCAGTTGAGTATATATGGAGACTTCAGAATACGTATAGGAAAATATCGTACTTTTTTTCCCCACCATGTTCATATGTATCTCACCACCTACAGTGAGGAGGATACAGAGTATTTCTCCCCCTGTCGCTACCTCAGATGGTTTCCCTTCAGTGATTATTACACGCCTGCCTCGTTTCCTCCTGAGAACTGTGGCCCGAGGCTTCGGATTCCTCTAGCCCAGGTTTTCTCCACCTTGGCACTTCTGGCATTAGGAGTTTTAGCAGCGTCCCTTCCTCCTACCCACCAGTTGCCAGTAGCACCTCTATCCCGCATGGCATGCCAACCAAAAATGTCTCCAGAAGTTGACCACGTATATCCCTCAGAAACAAAATCACCTCTGGTTGAGAACCACTGCTGTAGCCTAAGAGCTTGCCATCCTTAATTATTGAGTCTTGTGGTAATAAATACACATTTCTACATTGGTCGACTTATAAATTTGCAAATTTAATTCCTATGTAGAGATTTTCATTTGAAATCACATTTGGAATAGTTAGTTATATTTGCGAGTAAACAGTTATTTACAGTAGATCTGAATGACCTGTCTTGTTCTTATTAGTGATTTTATTATGCTGACTAAAAATGGTAATAACCTTCAAAATTATATCGTAATGTATTATACAAAAGTGCCAGGAGGTAAGCATTTAGTCTTTTAGTCTTCCAAGAAACTACAGTTCACAACCCATGAAAGTCATTTTAAAAGATGTAGCATGAGACTTGCCCTTCGTAACAGTCTCTCAGTTCTTAGCATTTCAGATTATCAGAACAAGATATGAAATCTTTTACCTTGAGCTTGAACATGGCAGGGAATTTTAGTGAAGTGGCTAAGAGGGTGGACTCTGGTACTACCGAGGTGTGTAGTCTTGGGCAAGTCACTTGCCTTTGTGGTGTCTGTTTCCTCATGTGCAAAACAAAAATAACATATAACCCATGTTATAAAGTTGTGCAAATTAGATTTTTAATCCTAATAAAAATATTTCACACAATTCCTGGCATAGAGATAACACAGTTGGCTCTTATTATAGTAGACAATATTGAGCAAAGAAAAAGAACAGTGCCAGTGGTTATTATTTTAATGTATTTTGTATTCTTAATTTGAGTTCAAATATTATAGATGAAAAATAACCTGTGATGTTCTTTAAAATATGTCATTAAGGAATATATTCTTGTTTTCCAGATGCTGTTTTCGCAGGTGCCATGCCTACGATGGCCAGTGTCAAGCTGTCTACCCTTCACCCCATCGTGAATCACCCACACTATGAGGATGCAGACTTGAGGTTGGCAACCGATTGAAATGTTTCTTTTTTTTTTAATATTTTTTAGCATTTTTATTTTATTTTTGAGAGACATAGAGACAGAATGTGAGCAAAGGAAGGACAGAGAGAGAGGGAGATACAGAATCTGAAGCATACTCCAGGCTCTGAGCCGTCAGCACAGAGCCCGACACGGGGCTCGAACTCACAGACCGTGAGATCATGACCTGAGCTGAAGTCGGCTGCTTAACTGACTGAGCCACCCAGGTGCCCCCTGATTGAAATGTTTCAACTGGACACACTTACAACTTAGAGTGACTCTTAGGAATAGGGAACATTTGTACACGTGCACATGTTCTCATCTTCATACTCATGATGGAAGTTTAAAAATATATAATAACCATCCAGAAATTATAATTATGTGCCCTTTGACTCTCAAGGATGCTTAATAAACCTCTGAAGAATGAAAAAAAGGTTAATTTTTCTCAAAGGGCGAATGTCACATGTTTATGACTAACCTGTGTGTGTGTGTGTGTGTGTGTGTGTCTGTTCCAGTAGAACTGCTCAGTACTGGTAATGGCACATGAGACGGCTCTGGTCCATGGCCGTAGTTTGCCAGCCCTTGCTCTGGACTCCGCAAGCCCCTCTGCCTGGTTTAAGACACCATTCTCCGTCTTACTGCTGGTCTATAACGAACCTTTTTTAAAAACAGGAAGAGTACGTGAAATCTGTGACATTACATGCTTTGATGAAAATTTAGGGTTTAGGGTGCTTTTTGTTAGCCAGTTATGAGAACTCAGGGTTTCATTGAGGTGTCAAAGTTTTGTTTTCCTTAAATAATTGACCTTAAAATTTATTTTAATCATTTTAGTAATTGTCAGGGTAATCCTTTCCTGTTAATGCATCTTTGGCCTAATTGTTAGAGGTAACATTTTAAATTATTTAAAGTTTTATGTCTGGTTGTGGACATTGGACATCCCATATGTTTGAAATTTTAAGAAATGCCCAATGCATAAATGGTAATTGTTCAGGATTTCATAAAAACTCCTATTTTTATGTACTTTTGTACTATATAATCTTTTGTACTGTATTTTGGTGAATAATCCTGTTTCTCAAGCTTCCATTAAGATATTTTCTCTACATGACTGCTACACTAGATGCCCTCTGTCTGAATGCTCGATTTGCTGCATTTCAACCTCAATTCAGATGCTTTTCAGAGCTTCTGCAGATGAAATTGTCTATGGAAATGTTTCCACTCGTTCAGCCTCCATCCGAATGTGGTCCATGAGCAGGCTGATTGCTTTATGCATTATGCAAAGCAAATCTTATGTCCTGAACTAATATCCTGCAACCCAGTTAAACCAGTTTAGGTCTGTCTGTTCCAGTAAACACTAACAAGCAGTACCTACAAAATTCACACCACTGTTAAGGTTTAGCACATGCACAATTAAGTAGGAATGTGGAAACTACTGTCCAAAAGTAACGTATGCTATCCCCGAAACAATTCATGCTGTTTGAGGTCATATATATGAGTGCCCCATACAGTGAGTGTTAAGATTTTAACTTGCTAACAAAATCTCTCTAGTCCATTCTATTATAATTTATTAAAAAAATTTAACTTGTGTTTTGAATTTAAAGGGCCCGGACAAAAATAGTTTATTCCACATACAGTCGAAAATCTGCAAAGGAAGTGAGAGATAAATTGTTGGAGTTACATGTGAATTATTACGTCTTAGAAGAGGCATGGTGTGTTGTGAGAACTAAGTGAGTATGAGCCCTATGCTATATAATTTGGAAAATCTTTAAGCAACAACTGTTTTACTTTATTACAGTAGTTGTGATTCTTTAAGAATTTTTATTCTAAATAAATTTTATTGAAATACTGTTGTGGTAGGGGCGCCTGGGTGTCTCAGTCAGTTCAGCATCTGACTCTTGATTTCTACTCAGATCATGATCTCTTGGTTCATGAGATCAAGCCCTGTGAGAGCGTGGAGACTGCTTTGGATTCTCTCTTTCTCGCTCTCTCTGCCCGTCCCCTGCTCTCAGCTCTCTCTCTCTCTCTCTCTTTTTCTCAAAATAAATAAATTAAAAAAATACTATTGTATTTAAAATAATTTTGTGTAGGAAAGTAAATATCATTTAAGTAGAATCTAATTTCAAAAAACTATAGTGTATTTTAGCTTCCAGATTTTTTCATTTAAATTTAGCATCATAAATGTAGCTTTCTTTCATAATGTTTCAAGTTTTTATGTTAATTTTTATTAGATGTGTGAAATAGATTTGAATTTACAGCAATAGAGACATTAACATTCTGTTACTACAACCAGATAACATTAAATTTATAAGACTTATGAGAAAAGTTTCAAATAACTCAAGAGAACATAGTAAAAAAAATTCATAAGTGCAATTTTGAATTTCTGAATTCACAAAATTCTAAAAGGTTATCTTGAGGGCTTTTTTTTAGATTCCTTGACTTAAGAAGTTCTTAGTTGTATTAGGCCTAACATTAAGAATTTTCAATTCTAACATAGATAATTAGGAATTCGGCTATAAAACATTTGTGAAAAGCTAGGTTCACAAGTTTTAGTAGCTAATTTTTATATCTAATTTTAATATCAAATATATCTAGGAAGAAATGGCATCTTGTAAAAGAAGCAGAAATATAACGTAAGTGCACATCACATTAATTTAAAATTTAATAAGACAAAGTAGACCTCAAGGTATATTACCACAGATAAAGATGAACGTTTTATAATGTCAAAAGAATTAATTCATCAGAATTTATGTAACAGTTCTAAAATGTATGCATCTAAACAGAACTTCAAAGTGCACAAAGTAGAAATGTGCGGAATTAAAAGAAAAAATAAGCAAATTTTCAATCAGAGCTGGAAATACTAACTTTCCTTTCTCTACTGAGAAAATTAGATAAAAAGAGTGTAAGGATTGAAAGACAGAAACAACAAAGAGTATTAAATAGCCTGACCTAATTGACTCTTATAGAACAGTACAGGAAGACGTATTCTGCTGAATACACATTCTTTTAAAGGGCACATGGAATTTTCATCAAAAGAAAACATATGCTGGGCCATAAGAACGGCTTCAATATAAAATAAATAAACATTAAAAAAAATTTTAAAAAGGGGCGCCTGGGTGGCTCAGTCAGTTGAGCATCCGGCTTCAGCTCAGGTCATGATCTCACCATTCCCGAGTTCGAGCCCCGCGTCAGGCTCTTTGCTGTCAGCTCAGAGCCTGGAGCCTGTTTCAGATTCTGTGTCTCCCTCTCTGTCTGTGCCCCTCCCCTGCTCATGCTGTCTGTCTGTCTGTCTCTCTCTCAAAAATAAACATTTAAAAAAAATTTTTTTGTATGGCTTCAGTATGTTTAAAAGATTTAAAGTCCTACAGAATTAAATTAGAAATTAATAATTAGAAATTTAAATATAGATACCTAGTAAATCGATACATATTTAGAAATAAGGTAATAAGTTTATGGATAACTTAAGAAAAAACGCAGAGAACATTTAAAAACAGTATGTTTTTTTCTTGAATGCTAAAGAGGTGTTTTCAACAATGTTGCTGCTTTAACTGGATATCTGTATCGAAGAAAAAGTGAACCATGACCCAGCTATCCCCTACACAAGAGTTAACTTGACATGGATTGCAGAACTAAATGTAAAAGCTAAAATTAAAAGATTTCTTGGAACACAGAGCACTAACCATTTTTTAAAAATCAGTAAATCATATACATCAAAATTGAAATCTTTTTCTCAAAAGATATTGTTAAGAAAATGAAAAGGCAAGCCATATACTGGCATACAATATTTGCAAAGCATGTATCTGATAAAGGAGACACATATTTTTATATGAAGAAATTTTATAAATTAATACATTTACAGCACAATTGAAAATGGACAAAAGACTTGGAAAGACATAATTCATGAAAGAAAATATGTGAATAGTAAATACTTGAAAAGATGCTCAATATTGTCAGTATTTAGGGACATGCAAATTAAAACCACAGTGGGATACCGTAACATACACTGTAGAACAGATGAAATCTTAAAAATGAAAGTACCAAATATTGGCAAGGATGCAGATTAACTAGAAATCTCCTACATTGCCAATAGGAGTAAAAATGATACAACCACTTTGGAGAAGTATTTGGACCTTTCTCATAAAAACTTAAGCATATCTCTGGCCTATTACTCAGCGATCCTACTCCTTGGAATTTAAACAAGAGACATGAAAATATCTGTCCATAGAGTATGTTATGGCAGCTTTATTCATAATATCTCACACTGGAAACAGCCCAAATATCAGGAGAAAAATGAATAAACAAATTATGGGATATTCTTATACTGTAATGCTACTCAGCAATGAAAAGGAACAAGCTACTGATATGTGGAAAAAAGAATGAATCTCAAAAACATACTGAGTGAAAGAAGCCAAACACAGTGCCTAGTATGAGATTCCATTCTATCAAGTTCAAAAGATGCAAAATTCATGGGAATAGAAATCAGAATAGTGGTTGGCAATGGTGGAGCAGGGGGTGGAGGCGGTGGTAGGAAGATACTCCAGAAAGGGATTCAGGAACTTTTTTCTTTTTCCTAGAATAATGACAGCGTTCATTATCTTGATTGACATGTTTTTTATATGCGTGTATGCATTTGTCAAAACTCATGGAGCTGTACACTAAGATCTTTGTGTTTTTACTTACGTAATTATATAAAAAGTTACTCTAAATATACAAGTAAATATTTATGCAAATAAGAACTCTTCTAAAATTCTGGGACTTAGAAAAACATTTTACAACTATCACTAATAGCCTTCTGAGAATGAGAGGAATAAGGTCTAAGGAAGGAATAGCAAATTTTTTCTCAAGGCAATTCTTTTCACAAAATTGGCTGCTTTTACTTTTCTTCACAACTTTGTTCCATTAAGTATCACATACTCTTTACCTAAGAGCCCTAAGGCTATGTGACATTTAAGGAAAATAATTTTCTGAAAAGTGCTAATTGGATTTTCTAGTTTGGACAAACTGAATTTAGGAGTTATTAGTCTGTCTAAGGCCCAAAGAAATTGAACATAGGACCCATAAGAAACCAGTTTTGGAAGGAGTTCAGTTAATATTGGCAAGAAGAGGTTGAGTTATTGCTTGGAGATATTACAGTTATAAGAATTGGGTGAAAACACAGGCACTCTTCACTTCACATGGTACTATACTGGCTGAAACATGAGCATGTCAAAGCTGTATGCTTGCTTTCCATGGTTCCATGGAGCTCAGTGTTCTGTTAACTGATGTGTATTGGAACACACCCTCTAAGAGTTAACTATGGCACTACTTAAAGCAAGGACATAGTTCCAATATGCATATGCTTCAGTTAATAGGATGCATGCAAAGGTAGATTTAATGGTATTAAAAACAACTATTCAAAGTCTCTAGAAAGTGACACAAAAGCAGGGAGAAACTTGAGAAAAATTTGCTCTTGAAGAACTTCTCTGATTTTGTGACCATCTTACCTGAGAGCACTTCCTAAACCATCCCCCTCTTACTCCTAGTATAGCGGAAAATTTCAGCCTACTGGCGTGAGGGGACAGGTGATGACAGATGAGGTCTGAATAGCAAAGCAGCTGGATATTTGAAAGAGGCATTTTAGAAGCAAGAGCACTGCAGAAAGACTAAAATCTAAAATCCGAATATAAATTCTGCCTAAAACCTAATCTACACATACCTGTGGGAAACCCCTTGGAACTTAGGGAAAGGGAAGATGGGCACTAGAGCCAAGATGTCTATCGTTGAAAGAGAATTCCTGGTGACATTTGCAAAGTCTCTGTGCTTTTGACTATGTACATTTCCCAACTCACACACTGTAGGAAGCAGAAAGCAGAGTCCTCACTGGCTCAAGGTGTCAGAGCAGAAATAAGGGAGAACAAAAGCAACTACACCTTCTGGGGAGAACCCCCAAAGCAAAGGAAATACAGAGAAGATGATTTTCCAAATATGAGTATAACTCTGTCCAAATCCTTGGCTGATAAAAACACTAGAAAACCTCAGGACTAAAAGAAGGAAGTAGCTTGATTCTGAAAAAAATTGAGCAGAGATAGCTGCTACGCAAGACAGGAGATCCAGACAAGTTAATTGTCTACGAGAACAGAAAAACAAAGTAACAGTCATCAAAAGAACAAGACAGATTCCAGACTCAGTGCCAGGTGTTTTCTCCAGTGTTTGGTTTCCAACCAAAACTTACCAGACCTTAAAAAAAAATGGGACAGTCTGACCAATTCTCAGGAAATACTTTAGTAGAAACTGATTCAGATAGGTTGAGATGTTGGATTGAGCAGTGAAAAACTGCAAAGCTACTGTTATAATTATATATTCAAAGAATTAAGGAAAATATGTTCAAGGAATTAAAGGAAAACATGACATCAATAAGGGACAAGATATGAATTCTCAACAGTGAAATGAAAAATACCCTTCCCCAGAAAAAGGGAAATTCTAGAATTGAAAAGTATAATAAATAAATGAAAACTCTTTAAAATGTTCTCAACAACAGATTTGACATGACAACAGAAAAAAAATCAATGACTGGAAGGTAAATCAAGAAAAAGAACCAATCCAAAGAACAGGGATTAAAATGATTGAAGAAAAATAGCTAAAGCCACAGAGACCTGGGTGTTATTAAATAGTTCAACACATGGGTAACATAGTATGAGAAAAAAATGAAACGAAAAAGAAATGGCAGAAAAAAATACTTGAAGAAATGTTGGCCAAAAATTTCTTGTTTGCCGAAAGTCTTTAACTTAGAGATCCAATTAAGCTTAACAAATCTAGCTAGGATAAACCCAAGAAAATCCATACCAAGGTACATCATGGTCAAACTGGTGAAAAACAAGGGGAAAGGAGAAAATCTTGAAAGAAACAAGATAAAAATGATATGATAAACATCCGACTTCTTTTCATAAACGATTGAAGTCAACTGACCTTGAAGTGATAATTCAAAACACTGAAGGAAAAAAATCAAACAAGAATTGTATGTTCAGCAAAACAATTCTCTTAAAGTTAAGGCATGATAATAACGGCATTAAAATCAACATCTAAGATAACTTATTGCAAAAGACTGATGCTTCAGGATGGAATGGAAGTCCTATAGGCTGAATGAAATCGATACCAGATGATAATTCAGATATACAGGATATACTAAAATGCACTGGAAATGTTAAAAATGTGGATAAATATTAATCATTATATTATATATATGTATTTTTTATTTTCTGAAAGTCTTTTAAAAACCTATGACTATTCAAAGCAAAGATAGATACCATGTATTTTTAGTTTATAATATAAATAAGTCAAATATATATAATAGTAATAGCACAAGCAAGAGGAGTAAATGAAAATAAAATGTGTAAGTTACTGGAAATAACCCAAGTTTAATGTTAAGTAAATTGTGATACATTGAAGTTGCCTATTGTAATACCTAGAGCAACTACTAAAAAGAAAAAGACAAAAAAAATACATAAGCCAATAAATGAATGATCTAGTAAAACTTTTTGCTTGACAAATAGAGAAAAAAAGCAAGCCTAAATCAAACAATGTTTAGTAATGACAAACGTGAATGGTACTAAAAACTCAAATCAAAAGGCAGAGATTGGTAGACTGAATACAAAAGCAAAATCCAACTGTTTGCTTCCTGTAGGACATGCATTTTAAATACAGATACATGTGTAGATCAAAGGAAAAGGAATGGAATTGTTACCATGTCACACAGGGAAGTTGCAGAGAATACAAATATTTAGAATATTCTACAAAAGGCAAAACTGTATTGCAGAAAGAAGATCAGTGTTTGCCTGGGCTAAGTTTGGGCGAGAGCACTGACTGCAGAAGGGCTCAAGGGAACTTGTTTCAGTGCTGGAAATTTTCTGGATTACGCTTATGGTCGTGTTTACATACCTATACACATTTGCCCATATTTATCAAACTTTACTCATGAAATGGGTGCATTTTATTGTATATAAGTTGTATACAATTATATACAATATAGCTATTTAAAAAGTCAATTTGGGGTGCCCAGATGGCTCAGTCTGTTAAGCATCTGGGTCTTGACTTTGGCTCAGATTATGATATCATGGTTCATGAGTTCAAGTCCCACATCAGGCTCTGTGCTGACAGCACAGGGCCTGCTTGGGATTCTCTCTTTTGCTCCCTGCCCCTCCCCCACTCATGTGCTCTGTTTTTCTGTCTCTCAAAATAAATTAAAAAACTTAACAAACATAAAAAAAGAAATAAATGTCCATTTTGCCTGACTTCTTCTCTTTGATTCTCATGTAGGGCTGTTCTCTGGTGGGAAATATCCCAGGCAGTTGAATCATAGAGCCACCCAAAATAGGAAAGGGTTGAGGAGAACAAATCTGGCAAAAGAGCTTTCCTTTTTTACCTTGGACTAGAAGTTTTCATGCTAATCTAAGTTAGGTTAAGCTCAAAAATATGAAAGTCATCCAGAATCAGATTAGCTTTCCTTTAATTTTTCTCCTACTACTCATGGGCCTTAATGTTTGGATGGTGATAGCACTTAGAAAATATATATATTTATATTTCATTTTGAAAATAATGTTTTAAATATGTATTCCTGAATGTATATCTAACCTTTAGTGGTAGGATTAATAATATACTGATTATTTGGGTAAGTGGAACATGAAAATGCAACATAATTTAATTTTTATCTCTAAATGTTGAACTTACATTTTCTTTGAAATGATGCTTTAAAATCTTTATTAAATAAATTAGTCTCTAAAAAACTTCGAGCTGCTTTATAATTTACCTATTTCTCCTGTATCTGAATGCATTTTTAACATAGGTATAAATACATGCCTTTTTTTTTTCTAGGCCTGGTTGCAGTATGCTGGAAATTTGGGATGTGGAAGACCCCTCCAATACACCCAACCCTCCCTTATGTAGCGTCTTGCTCAAGGACCCGAGGCCCTACTTCACCACAGTATTTCAAAATAGTATGTACAGAGTGTTAAAGGTTAACTGAGAACGAGACTACCCATCACACTGTGTTGCAAAGAGGTGTGTAGAAAACAATCACTTTGTCTTATTTACGTTAATAAAAATCACAAGCTTTAATAAGGGATCCTTAAAAAGAAGATAATAAAAATATCTTAGTTATTCTGATTACTAAAAGGTAAATTATTTCATTGTTTTCCGTTGAATGAAACAATGGAACAGTCTTATTAAGCTTAAAAACAGTCTTATTAAGCTTGTAATCTAAATGATGAAATCATTTCATGCCGTAGAAACAAATGTCCATTTTAAAGTTTTAAAGAAAAATATATGTAAAAGAACAATGAAATTTAATAAATCAAGGGTGTATATAAGTCCTTCTGTATCCAGCTAGGTGAACTGCTTCAGATTTTCTCTAGTACTAGCAGGTACTCTAGTGCCAGCTCAAACTCTTTAAACCGCTTAGAATAGACTAATGCAGTTTCTGAAATGACACTTCCTTAAAATCCTGATACTGATCACAACTTCGTTACCTCCATGAGGAAATTTGTGTGTAACCATGTGTCTATTAAGGTTGCTTTTGCTTTACTAGCCTCAGGAAAGATCTTTAATAGCTTTTAATATTTTTTTATCATTTCAGTTCAAATATTTTTAAAAACAACTTATTTTGTAATGTTTTGAATCTCTTGAAATTTATTTACCCAACCGGAGAAGTATTTTCTATTGATTAATTCCCAACCTAAGTTCAACAGGTTATTAATCTATCTTGATAATCCAGTGGTTTTTCTTCTAACATCCAGGTAAAATAAAAATTGCTGTGGTACGTGACCAAATTTCAGGGTTAAACTTAATCAGAAAAGAAAATCCAGTTAAATTTATCCTATGAGATTTTAAGGTTCGATCCTGCATAAAGCAAAGGCATTTCCATCTTGACAGCCCTATAGCTCATTGGACATAGTCTTTCTGATTACCATCTTTCCAGTCGTCATCGTTTGTAACAACATAGTTCTACATCCTCATTTATTTTGGGGTTTGGATGAGAAAGTTGATGTTTTATAAACATCATCTCCTCCAGTATAAAACCTGCACGGCAATAATGCGTTGGCAGTGGGAAGTAGTTATCTTGAAGATGTTGCCAAATGCTAAGACCGTCTCTGCTTGAGACAGAGTTAACATGCCACATCTTTGGTATTTTAATATCGATCTGCTTTAGATTAGTCATCTCAGAGCCTTTGTAATTCCCTCATGTTCTCGGCCCTCTACATTCAAGATGACAAATGACTTAATTCCATAGATTAGTTCGCATATGGTAGGTAGGAGGTTATATTCAAGAAAAACAATAAAATTATTTTTCAACTTTTATAACTGTACAAATATTTAATACCAGATACAAAACCGCTAAGAAAGCATACCACATTTTATCAGTATTTTCAAGTAATTTGGGCCTAGGGATGGGACAAAGAAGGAAACAAGCCTTAACACCTAACATGCATAAAAATTAAAATACATTTTGGATGATGTTTTCGTAGGAATTTTTTTAAAGAAATTGGTAGAATTTTCTCTGAGAGAAGAGCTCTGTGACCTAATAAGATCTTTGATACAAGTGTCCTTACATGGATTTATTATTTTCAACTTATATAGTTGTCGAAGATTTTAACACAGGATGCAAAGCAGCTAAGAAAGTGTGCCACATTTTATGATTTTAGCATTTTTGAATAATTTGTTTTGGTGTGTAGGGCAAAGAAGGAAAAGAGACATAGCACCTAACATTCATAAAATTAAAGTAACACATTTTTGATGGTATTGTCATAAAGATATTTTTAAAGAAGTTGGTAGAATTCAACCAAAAAAGGGAAGAACAATATTAACTAATTAAATGTGTCATACAAATATAATGTATTGATATGGATCTGTGTTACTTTCATGTACGATGTATGTTTAAAAATTAAAAAAGTCCTTGAAGATCCTCTGTGTGTTTTCTATCTTTTCTCATCCTTGACTAAGCATACACTTTGACACTGAAACAATTCTGGCGTGAAGGTAGGAATCATAGGTTCCTGAATTTATTAACCATATTTACATTGGCAATGATCTTTCTTAGCCATTTAAAAACATCTCTGCATAGTCTCACACAGGAGGCAGTGTGTTGTGAAGAAAATAGTGGGGGCTTTGTAACCAGATGGTTCAAATTTTAACTCCTGGCACTTTATTTACCAGGCGTATTACCTACCATCCATTCAGAAGGTATTTATTGAGCACTTACTTTATGCCAGGCACTGTGCCAGTTAAGCTTGGCCAGGTCACATGACAGTGAGCTTCAATTTCTTCTCCTGTAAATCAGAACTCAAGCTACCTACTTGGTAGCGTCATTATGAGATAATGTAAAATAATGTACTAGAGTGTTTGGCACTTACAGATACGCACTCAAAAATTTTAGTTCCATTGCTCATTCTCCCTGCTCACCAAATAACCAGCTTAGTAATATCAAGTTACATGGTTGGTTATTTCATCTCAGAATTTCAAACAGTTCTACCTTTATTCTGTCAATAAACAGGAATACTGAACTACAGCTTACTTTTGTACAAATAATGCTATTGCCATCTTGCCTGCATATATTTTGTTTATATTTGTGAAATGTGAAGACTGCATGAACACTGGGGGTTGAGTCATGGGTAGGTTTTCCCCAGTGCAATGAAGCATTTCCCCTAGTTTCCTAGGATCATATTTATGCACATTTATTTGAAACTACGGCTAGACGTGAGTTGCACACAAGCTACAACAATCCTCTCCATCTTCTCTCTCTCCATCCTCTGATGTACAGCTTCAGTGACTGGTCTGTGTCTTCTACTCCTTTGCCTCCAGTAGACGCCGCATCAAAAAACACAGTACTTTTCATGTTAATTTTAATAACAAAAATTATATTTCACTTGGTATGTGTCTTATACAAGCACTACAAACTCAGAATTTTAATTTTGAATAAAGAAATTTGAAAGAAGGGGGAAAATACTCAACAAACACAGTTGTGTCATTGTGTCTCCCAACTTTACTATTAGGGATGCATATTTTGCTTTTTTTCTTTTAACATAATCTAAACACTTTTATGTTTTGTACAATACATATGGAAGTATTTTACAGAGACTGTTTTCTGTGGCTACATACTACTCCGTGTGTGTATGTGTGTGTGTGTGGAGATCATGTATATAAATATGTATCTTAAACATCGTCAAGCTATTTCCACTCTTGCTACCTCATGTAGGTATATGTAGGACAGCTCTACGATGAATATCCTAGTACTTAAGATTTTTTAACTTTCAAATTATTTTCTTAGGCTAGATTCCAGGAAGTTAAATTTCAGCAAAGAGAGCTGGACAGCCTTATAGTCTACAATGCAGTTTGCCTCAAATTACCTTTGCGAAAGGAGTACATATGCCACCAGAAGTCAGTGTAGGACAGTTCTCATTTCACCACACTCTCTTTAACATTGGTCAGGCTTAGATTAAGCTCATTTCTTGCTAATTTGTGACACCGGAAATGTTGTTATTATTTTAATTCACACTTATTCCCCGGTTCCTGAGTTTGGTGCCTATTTATGTTCGTTAAATGGCTGCGTTTCCCTTCGTGTATCGCCTCTTTATATTGATCCACATCTATGTGTCCAGCTCAGCACTGAGATTGTACGGTACAGGTTTTTAGCGAGTCTGTCTTTTCGCTGTTTAGTGATGTAGATGGAGACGCCATATGAGTTGGTATATTCTTACTACTGTGTAGGCTGGAGATCATGCGTCAACTGTCTAAAATAGTTTATCGTTTGTACTGTATTCAGTATGTCATATTTAACATTAAATATCAAGTTTTAAAATCGCAGTGCCTCAGCTGTTGAAAGATTCAGCGATCACAATTTCATGGTTAGATACTATAAATTTTGTAAGTTACGTTTATCTCTGAAATTTATTTATATTTAAAAAAAATCTTTTTAATATTTATTTTCGAGAGAGACAGAGCGTGAATGGGGCAGGGGCATAGAGAGAAAGGGAGACACAGAATCTGAAGCAGGCTCCAGGCTCTGAGCTGTCAGTGCAGACAGAGCCTGACGCGGGGCTCAAAATCAAAAACTGTGAGATTATGACCTGAGCATAAGTCGGACGCTCAACTGACTGAGCCACCCAGGCGCCCCTATGACTGAAATTTCTTAAACCATTATTATTAATCTAAACTGGGTTGCTTTTTATAGGATGTAGAAATGAGTATTAGTAAATTTTCAACAGTTTTTGACCTTATGAACTAGTGGAGTTTTATGTCCAATAAAAACTCCCTATATTTTTAATCTTTAAAAAGTATATTCTCTGGAGCTCCATTCATAATCTTTGATAAATCCACTGAGTCTCCTCAAAGCAGGTGGAGTGAGAATAAGGGAGAAGAAAAATCTTTTTGAAAATTCTTCTTAACCATTAGGAACAAAAGGAAAATTTGAAAAGAACAGGTAGGTGTATAACTTCATGCATAAAAATAAAATTTATATGGGTCAAGAACTTAAAAAGGCAGAACATTAAAACTTTTAGAATATAGGGAAATGCAAATTAAGACCACATGACAGGGGCGCCTGGGTGCCTCAGTCGGTTAAGCATCTGACTTCGGCTCAGGTCATAATCTCACAATTGATGAATTTGAACCCTGTGTCGGGCTCTGTACTGACAGCTCAGAGCCTGGAGCCTGCCTCGGATTCTGTGTCTCCCTCTCTGCCCACCCCTGCTTGCTCTGTCTCTCAAAAATGAATAAACGTTAAAAAAAAAAAACAAACACACGTGTTTGCACAAAATCTGCAAGTCTGATAATAATTGGTGAAAACAGGGAGCAACAAAATTGGTGCTCATGAAATTGTAGTAGGGAGGCTAAGTTGGTACAGCCATCTTGGAAAATCATTTTTTCTTACCTAGTAAACTTGAGAGTGTGTATAGTCCCTGCAGCCAACAATTTCACCCTAAAGAAATGTTTGTACAAATATGCCAGGTAAAACAATTACAAGAATATTTATGGGAGCATTATTTGTACCTGAGAAGAATAAATGCTGAAAACAATCTAAAGGGGCTCCAGTGGACCAGGTAGTGAAGTATTCCCACACAATGGAATATTGTACAGAAGTGATAATGATCTACTCATCTATCAGCAGGACTCAATTTTAAATATAATGTTAAAAATTAAAAAAAGTTATCAAAGGTGGGGTGTGTGTATAAATATATATGCCACTTAACTTTTTTAAGTTTAAAAAAAAAGGGCTGTGTTAGCACATCAGTGGTTCTTCAACCTGAGATTCTCCGTCAGGGCCCCCGTGTGCTTAAGCAAGCATCGCGAGTTGTTCCGATGACCACAGTCTAGCCGCCAAGCAAAGTGTCGGACTGTAGATTTTATTGCGCTTCCACTCGTGCGACTTCTTCGAACAGCAGGTGATGCGACAGTGCCTTTATCGAACAGCACAACCTTGAGAGAACTTTTGACAGAAATTTGATTATTTAAACATGTTTCCTGTGAAAGTAATTTACATGCATCAAGAGAAAGTTGGAACACCCTGAATAGTGTTGAAAAGAAAAAGGAGTATAGCTTCTTAAAAATTACCACATCGTGGGGCACCTGGGTGGCTCAGTCGGTTAAGCGTCCAACTTCGGCTCCGGTCATGATCTCACAGTTCGTGGGTTCGAGCCCTGCATTGGGCTCTGTGCAGGCAGCTCAGAGCCTGGAGCCTGCTTCAGATTCTGTCTCCCTCTCTCTCTGCTCCTCCCCCACTCATGCTCTGTCTCTCAAAAATTAAAAAAATAAACATTAAAAAAAATTTTTTTAAAAATTACCACATCATGGTTCATTGGACTTTGTAAAAAGACATCATTCATAGAAATTGTACTATAACTCATAATTACAATTCATAATAATGAGCAATATAATGTGACTTCTTCATGACCTTAAAATAGCCTCCATATGACAAGAACTCTGTTTTTGCCACCCAACACAGTACATGTGACGGCCTATGTCTGTTAAACACCCGTGTTCTGAAATACGTAGAAAAATTACACATTTGTTTTTATTTTTTTTAAAGGTCAAGATTTTTATTACCCAACTTTAAGTAGTACATTGATTAGGACTTCAAATTAGGCTCCCCGTTTCTCTTGAATTGTGGTAAATTACTTTTCTGGTGGTTAACTATCAAAATTAGAGGAAAATACACAACGTGCCTACTTAATATTAACACATCCATAAAGAGGTTTTTTTTCCAACAGAGCAAAATTTCTAACCTAGGTTTCAGTAATATTGAACAGGAGACCTTGCTTTTCTTTGAAATGAGGTCTAATCAAGTATATTTTTTATTTGTTTATTTGTTTTTGAGAGAGCAACCAGGGGAGAGACAGAGAGGGAGGGAGAGAAAGAATCCCAAGCAGGCTCTGGACTGTTAATGCAGAGCCCGATACGGGGCTCGAACTCCCAAACCATGAGATCATAAGCCAAAATCAAGAATCAGATGCTTAACCGATGGAGTCACCCGGGCGCCCTGGTCTAATCAATATTAACATTTGATACTTCATGTTCTTTGAATGCCCCGCAGCTCTCAGAGTCGTTCCTGTTTTTCTGTTCAAAAACTGCAGTCTACTGCGTGGGGACAGTGTGCGAGTCTGTCCACAGGCACTTTAAAGGCATTGTCTTCAAAGAGCTTAGACGCTTGCGTGTGATAATCCACTCTGTGACCAATGCCCTGGCAAGACAGAAGGGATGCCTGAGCAGACCATGTCGCTTCACATAAGACTTTTCTAGTACAGGTGCTGCTTGATCTGTATCCTACAGGGAAGCTAGGAAGTAACAAACTAAATGGGCAGGGGAAGGGGGGAGGCACTTTCCTGGTAGGGGGCGCCGCATGTGCAACAGCACATAACCGTTGAGGCAGATGGCTCAGTCCAGGAATTGCATTTTGGTTCAGTGACGGCGTGTCCGTGTTGAAGTACTTACTGGAAGCTGGAGAGAGACACAAGCAGGTCATGCAAGCAGCAGGGTTTAAAGGAAGATGCTCCTCTGCAGAGGGAAGCCCATATACACGCCCTTTCTCTCCAATCTGGTAGCTCTGGGCCTCCACTTCTTTGTAAATTGTTTATAACGCCTTCCTTACAGAATAGTGAGGATCAAACAAGGTATTCCTTGTGGGAGTGCATTGTAAGGTACTTCATATACCTTTCAGATCCTTTTTAATACTTCTAAAGACACTGAGTCACCTCTGAATTGGATGTTAACAAAAGGAAGTTCTGAAAGGTATTAATAATCCAAAAGAGCAAATAACAAGATCATTTTTATTTGGCTTTGAATTATGTTAAAGGAGCTTTTGCAGATACTGGTTTATTATGCTTGGCTGAGATTAAAATTCATTTGTATCCTTTGAACCCGTGTAGACAATGGCCTTTATTGGAAAAACTCCATAGAAGGGGAAAAATTCCATAGAAGAGCTACAGCTAACTCATCTATAGATACTGAGATTATTCAAATGAAGCTGCAAAGCCCCTTCATGGAATGTACCAAATTGAACCAGGACCCGAGGACACAGGAATTAACATCTATACAAAAATAGCACCTCAGTCATTGAAAAAACCAAAACAAAAACCAAAACCTGTTCCTAAGGCTTCATCAGGGAGACCTAAGGAATACAAAGGCGATCTTAACAAGAACAATTTTTTTTTTAGCTGGGACTATGTGGCTGTCATAAAGGCACAACACCCCTAGGATATTCCTCCGAGGAAGAACGCACCATTCAGCTGCAGGAGTACAGTTAACTGATGGCTGCCAATTAGAGCACCTGCGGCTTCTGGCGTGGCGGTCAAGCAGTGGCCACACTCCTCTGGGCAGTCCCCGGCCAATGACAGCGTGGTGGGGACTAGGGCCTGGCCGTTTCTGCCCAGTGCTGGACTCCTCAAACTGGCAACCTTTTCACAGAAGCTGCTCCCTGAGTAAGCCAAGCCCCCTGTCACCCCGGCAGTCCCCAGCCCCTCCTCTCCCGGGTGTCAGATGGACCTCGCCGCCTGCAGGCCGCCGCACCCAGTCCTGCCTCCTCTCACAGCCATGACCCCTTCCGTCAAGCCTCGTGCCCTCCTTTCTCCATCTCAGCTTCTGTTTCCTGGAGAACCTGAGCTAACCTGGGCAGATCGCCAGCCCCAGTCATAAGCAGAGCAAGTTCAGACTTCCATTTCCGTCTGTGGGGTTGTCGGAGAGATTTTTGCTGTTCCCTGTGTGTGTGGGGCTTACAAATACAGAAACCTGCCTCCTTTGCCCACCCATTCTAGTTTTCCATGGATTTTCCAGATGACTCCGAGATGGTGCCACCGAGGAAATTCCTCTCCTTCCAGAACCTCACTGGGGTCCCTAGGGTAATACCAAGGAGGCTGTCCCACAGCCGCCATTGTCAAGAGAGGGGACCGTATGCCTCGAGATGCCTGTCTTTTCTCACAGTTCTGCACCCTCATCAAATTATATGAAGCGTTAAATGCTGAAATTTGGTCATAAAATTAACCTCGCCAAGCTCAGCTATTTTAAATGAACAGTTGGGCTCTGTTAGACTCTTTCCAATATGGTGAAAAGCAAAACTATCTTAATCTGAAATACAGACTCGCTTATGCCCCGTACTTACCAAAATGGTGTACTGTATGATAAAAACTGGATTAATTGTTTTCGTAAATAGGAAGACCCACTAAAAAAGGTAACGTGCAAAATGTTTATTTTATATATACTTAGTGCCATCTGCTGGCGATGACATCTTATAACACTTGTCATGAAATAATTTACCTACAAAAATTGTAAAGGAGCTGGTTGGCATTTGTTTTCATAGAAAATGCGAGAAATCCAGGGAGAAATAGAACTAGAAGACATGAACGACACTGTTTTTCTTTTTTAGAATAGAAGAGGCTCTTCTTTGTTTTACCCACTCCGTCTGTACTGTGTCTTCCATCTATCCCACCCCTCTCGTGTCTCAGGAGCTTCCCTTGGCTTCGGCCCTGCCTTCCTGTCCGGGATCACTGATGCTGCCGACATCACGTTTCACTCCAGCACTAATGAACTGCTGAAATCTCCAGCATCTCTTTGTCCCATCTGGCCTCCCAGCCTCCCTTCAATCTATCAAGGTCTCCCCTGCCCTCCTACCTCCTCTTGCTGCTCATCCTTCATGTCTCTGCCCAGAAGTCCCCTCCTCTTAGCAGCTGGTCCTGCCCAGCTCCTCTGTGGCTGGCTCATGGCACTCCCCTTGCTGCGTTGTTTGATTGTTTAAAACTCCATCTGTTTGGGGGCGCCTGGGTGGCTCAGACTGTTAAGTATCTGACTCTTGAGTTCAGTTCAGGTCACGATCTCATGACGTGGCTCTGAACTTGGCTCTGCACTGACACTGAGGAGCCTGCTTGGGATTCTCTCTCTCTTCCTCTCTTTCTGCCCCTCCCCTACTCGTGCGCATGCTGTCTCTCTCTCTTTCTCTCTCTCTCTCTCAAATGATAAATAAATAAACTTAAAAAATTACTTGCCTTCAGGAGTCTCTTACTGAGCTCTGCACTACTTAAAAATAGGATTCATGTCTTATTTATCTCTGTGTTCCTGCACAGTACATGGCACATACGAGATGCTCAGTAAATACTGCATGAAGGAAGAATATGGAAAAATGGTTAAGATAGAGGAAAAAAATAAAGATAGGGTGGTTGGTGACCCTCGGGTCATTTTTTTTTTTTTTCTGTTTTCTGTCTCTCCTACATAGCAAATTATCCAAAAATAGATCAACATATTCTTAATTATTTTCTAGGTATCCAGCACTGTGTCTGGGTGTTCTGAGGATCAAATACAAAATACTAGTATGCAGATTAAGACTGGCTTTGAATCCCTGCACTATCGCTTACTAGCTGGGCAATTCATTTAAATGTTTTTCTTTTTTCTCGTGTGCAGGACGGAGATGTCAAACTGTATCCCTCCATACGGTCTTTTGAAGTGAAAAAATGAGATAATATACATAAAGCATATAAAATAGAGTAAGTGCCCAGCGGGTTGCTTGCTGCTGTTCTTTTTGTCACTGTTCCTGTTCAGGTCGGATCAGCATAGAGCATCCGCTGACTGGATGGGGTTTCTATTCTCCACTCAGCACTTTGCTTATTCTTCAGGGACCGTCTGCTCCCTCCGGAGTCTACTGTCAACACTTCCCTATGCCAATTCGGGAAGCTTTAGTATTGTGTCGTTCTCTGATGAGGGCTAACTTATATCTTTAATTTTAAGAAGCCATGAAGCTAGACACAGAAGATGAACACGGCCTAAACACATGACTAGAGTTTAACTGGCAAAATAGCGGGCTGCTATAGTATAGTGGTATTTTAAGTTTTCAAATAAGCTTTGAATTTACTCAGGTGGTCTTTACCTCCAGGTAGAAAGTAAGAAACGCAACAACACTGAGCCTCCAGAGTTTGCTTCTGACAAATTTCCTACCAGTAAAGGCAAAGCAAATTGAAAAAGATGAATAACTGCTTCTCAACTGGAAACAAATCTAAATACCATCAAGGGAGCTGATGGGCTGTGCAAAAATTTTACCTAATGTCACAGCCTAGGATGCGGAGGATGAGTCAAGGTGGCTGTTTCTGTTTACCCTTGGAAGGACTCTGTAAATGCTTCCGTAAATTTCTATTTTTACAGCAGAAGATTTTACCATGAGGGAGTCAGAAAACAAAAAGGTAAACGGAGACAAAGGTTCAGGGCGTGGTTTTTTACTAAGTGAGTATGTTGCTTTTTCTCCTGTCTCCTACTCCTGATGCCTGAAACAAGGTGAGAAGGGGAGGGATGGCGAAGACAGAAGATGCAGAGGGAAATAGAAGCAAGTGGCAGTCGACAGACAGTAACTGCCTGGGTTGCGCCACGTTGGAACAGTTTTCCGGAAGCTCTTACTCACACAATTGGGGAGAGCCAGGACATGGACCTTTCCAGAAGGAAACCTGGGTTATGAGACTGATCTCTCAGATGGTCCACATTGGTTGGAGAGTCGGTCTAACCGGACCCAGATTTTCTACACTCCGTTCCCTGTATTGACCATAGCTTTTACTTACCAGAGCAGGTGATTTTTCTCTGGGCATTATTTTCCCACGACTACTACCACCCGAGAAAAAAATTTCAACTTCAATTTCAGAATATTTTAGCTAATGCAACTGTCTCATCTTAGGTGGTTTATAATCACGGATTTGCATACACCCCTATGAAATAAAATATTCTGTGTCCAATACTTTCATACTTGTAGATCTTCCGGCACACACACAGAAGCCCACACTCACATTCAGCTTGTCCACAGTATGCCAGAAGCAGGGCCGTAGAGAAGAAGAAAGTAGAAAGAGGCCCTCCATGAAAAGACTTTTTGTCAACACCACTCCCTCCAGCAGGAAGATTAATACAGCCACCATAGTAAGGGCAAGAAATTTGGTGTTACAACAAGGTTCTCAACTGAATCTATGGATACATCAGACGTTAGAATATAAATATGAGAGCATAGCAAAAGTATACAAGGACTTTTGACAAAGTCACCTGTTTTGTTCTCCAGATCAGAAGAACAGGCAAGGATGCAACTTCCGCTTCCTGTTTTAGTCTCCACTATACCGATCACGACTCCCACTGCAAAACTGATAACATTTTGGTGCCTTTATTCTCCACTTACTTTCGTTTTCCTTAGGGGTACAAATGCCCCTAAGACCGAGGTCAATGCCCGGCTTCTCCCAAGTACTTGGCAAATGTTTCTAGAATGAATTTATATATACAAATAGGTCCCGCATGCATGGTTCCCACAGAGAACCAGGACCGGGCAGTTAAGGGAAATCAATGGGGGTCTCCAAACGAAAAGGGGAAAGTAACAGTGTATTACAGAGTCGCACTGACGTAGTGCACTCTTTCAGGACGTAAGTCTGTCTTTCCTGTTTGCAGCTACTTTCCTCCTGCCTGACTAGCAGAACGCCTCTCTTTCAGGCAACTCACTCCAATGTAGAGGATTTCTAAGGGCCTTTCGGCTCTAAAAAGCCCGTGATCTGTGCATGTCTCCTTGGCACTGACACTTCTCCTTCAGGAGGAGGAGAAAAGAGATGCAGCTAAAAACACACAAAAATGTCAAAATGACTGAAGCTTTTGGGTTCGGGTGGGAAATACGCGAACCCTGGGGTTCTGGAGAGGTCTATCTCCGCAAGGAATTGTGGAAGATAGATGAAATAACGACAATATTTATTGTGGAAAGACAAAAGCAAAAATGGGTAGCAAATAGACTGTATAGTAGCGTATGTCTCATTTGAAAAGTAGGGAAGTTTCCATTCCATGTTTTTTCAAGGTAGCTCCAGAAGCCGAAATTGGTGATTTCTTACTAACACATTTTGAGTGTTTATTTATTCATTTGTTTTTGCAAAAGAGAGAGAGGCAAGCAGGGAAGGGGCACAGAAAGGGGAAAGAGAGAGAATCTTAAGCAGGCTCCGCGCTGTCAGCACAGAGCCTGATGTGGGGCTCAAACTCAGGAACCATGGGATCATGACCCGAACCAAAATCAAGAGTCGGAAGCTTAACTGACTGAGCCCCTCTTTATAACAATTTTGACCCTGCGTTCAGTCCAGTTTAACTCAGTAGAGTGCTTTGTCAGTACTTCTTACACGGCTGGCGATGGAAGGAGTAGCAGTAAAGACCTATTAGCCATGATTTTTATTTTCTATAATTGATGCTTTGACCTCTGGGCCCTTGCTGACCCAGGAGGACTGCCTCCCTCAGGGTTAGCTAATTCCCAGAGATAGCAAACAACTACAGGCGCCTTTCAAGTGCAAACTAACCAATCCATAGCCCACACTCCTAGCTGCCTGTTTCATAGGCCCTCACATTCCTGGCCATCCTCCCCCTGCCCCAATCACCAGGGCCAGGTACCAGGCAACTAGGGACAGCCTCTGTGCTCCAGAACTTGCTCGAATTATTCAAATTAACCAATTCTAAACTTACTGACATTCGCTTGCCCATTTCTTCCCCCAGAAACCACCATCGAGCCCGGTACCCCCATTTCCCACCACTTCCCTCTGCCTCCTGATTGGCCTTGGCCTTCTCCCCAAGCAGTGTGGCATGGTGCGCCCCCTCTTCTCCGACACCAGGGGCCTTTCTTCATGAAAGTCATTGCCATGTCCGTGTGTCTTGCCGTACATGATTAAAACAAACCCCGAAAGCCCCAATCCAAGACGCTGACCACCAACCAGGGAAAGGAAGCAGGCACACGGGTCCTCGGAGACCCCCGGAGCCCCCGCCCAGAGGGACCCTGTTCTTTCCACTCCCACCCACAGGATGCGAATCCGTGGGGACCGCGGGGACCTTCCCTGAGGCCGGGCTCAGCGCCCTGCGGTGGGCTCGCTGGGAAGGAGGGGGTCCGCTTCCTCTAGAGCGGACCCAGCTTGCTCTCCAGGCTCCCTGCTCGCTTGGCTCCCGCGCTGGGTTCCCGGGAGCGGAAGTCGGGGGCACAGGCCTTTGAAGCCTTTTCTGTTTTCTGGAGCCCGTTTGCTGGAATTTAAAATTCTCCGGAGGAAATCAGATTCCCGTCGGAGGCAATTTGGTGACAGTGCGAGGCGCGCGTGTGATTCCGTGCCGTTCCCGAGGGCGTGGAGCTGTTCCCGGAGATGTGATAAATGCAGCGTTCAGCCAGACAGGGCAGGTGCTCGATTTAGAACCCGGAGGTGAACGGCTGATGTGACATCTTGCTGATACTTCTCGGATGCGACGTTCCCCAAGTAGGTGACAGCCTGGGAAAATAACGTGAAATTGCCTCAACTGCACTCACACGCCGGTAGAATGTAAACGTTTTTTTTTTTTTTAACTAAAAAAGTACTTTTAAGGCTTTTGTTCCACCAGAGAATGGAAACGACCCGGCAGTGAGGAGCGCCGTGGTATCAGTGAAGCAGGGCCGTGCCGTGCGTTGGGTTATTAATGCAGTCAGAGACACAGAGGAAGTCGGAAAAGGTATTCTTAAATGATGTCTTAATGCAAAAGTAAAAGATGAGTGATACTGAGCTGTCTGCCATGCAACCGAGGGAAACTGAAATCAGAACTGCCATTAGAGCCTGGGTTGACTCAGATTCTCCCTTTCAATTTCTTCCTGGTGATTAATAAGTGTAGGTGGAACAGAAAGACATCTGGGGGCGCCCAGAGGGGGGCGGTGGGGCTCAGTCAGTCAAGTGTCCGAGTCTTGATCTCCGCTCAGGTCATGATCTCACGATTTGTGAGTTCGAGCTCCCAGTCCGGCTCTGCATTGATGGTGAGAAGACTGCTTGGGATGCTCTCTCTCTCCCTCTGTCTCTGCCCCTCCCCCACTCATGCTCACACACACACTCTCTCTCTCTCTCAAAATAAATAAATAAACAACAAAAAAAAGACACCTGACTTTCCCCTGCTTCAGTTTACCCGTCTCTGAAGCAGAGAAGATTTGGAGGTCCCTCTCCCACCAGCTACAGGACGCTCATGTTTGTGAAGGGTCGACCTTTTCCAGAATAAGAGACCGTAAGTACAGGATCGTTCTCAGAGATGAGTGATGTATTATTATTAGCAGACGTGTTTATCACGACCAGAAAAATACCGCTCATTGGCATCACTCATGCCAAGAATCTCGAAGTCAATTTTAAGGCAAAGTCTGACAATTAAAAATATTTTTAAAATCACATTCCTGCTATGTGCCAGAGACTGGAAGGAGCTCAGAAAGCAGATATGAATTCTCTGCCCTCAAGGAACCTCGAGGAGAAAATAGACATAGAAACCAACAATTACGCTAAGTATTACAGGTATTGATTGTTGTGGCAGTAGGGTATGTCTCCAGACTGGGAACATAAAATTGTGACCCAGGATTACTGTGATTCCTGAAAAGTGGAAGCTACCAATATGCAAATGAGTCACATGTGGACCAAGAGGCACTACTGCCCTGAGGAATCGAATCAGATCCCCTCAAAGTCTCTGGAATCTCCACATACCCAGCAGTCCTAAAAGCCTTCCCAGAGAGGGGAGGACAGGGAGATGCAGTTGTATATAGAATTCGCTAATTGTTGGATGTTGACTATGACTGTGACTGGCATTGCTGGCCAAGATGAAGTGAGTCCATAACAGCCTCTCTCTCACACAAACCGTAGCTAAAAACCAATACAACATACCGCAACTCCTTAAGGAATCTGAGCACTAAACAATGGAAGATAAGTTGGAAGAAACAATGGAAGGAAAAACAAAAATTTAAGTAATAGCTGTATTGTGGTATTTGGGGTCGTTTTTCCCTTTCGTCGCACAGCTTTGACTGGCTAGTGGCCCCAGTTATGGAATGGCACACAGGCAGACGTTAGAACCCTGAGGAAAAACTCCTTTCTTGACCAGAGAAGGAAACGGGGCCCCTGTGAGCTCAAAAGTATGGCACACATCAACTTTTTCCCTTTTTTCCCTCCTACCTCTAACACAAGAGTAGCCCCAGTCTGAAACTTCGTCGCAGTGCTATGGGCCTGAGCCTTAAAGCACTGAGGAAAAACTCGTTTCTCTTGTCAGAGGAATCTGGCAAAAGGGCTCCCAGTAGTCCGAAGAGTCTAGTAGAAGTCTCCACTACTGTTTTCTCTCTTTTTTTCTCTCACCATTTTGCCCACAATGCAGCACTAGTCCTATGGAATTGCATGACGGCGTGGTCTGAATAAATTCTAAGAGGAACTCATTTTTATGGCCAGAAGAACCAGGTACAAGTGTCCCTGGGAGCCTGAGAGCGTGAGGGATATCTTGCAGAGGTCAGAACTAGAGAAGAGAAAGCTCTAATTCTGCGTACAAACTAACACAAGGTCTGGGCTAGGGACTAAGCTGCGCATGCCTGAAACTGACCCAAAAGCAACATGGCCACCACTCTGAGATCTGACCCGATGGTGAAATCACGGTCCCACACAACTGGCGACCTGTGTCCTAGTGGGCTGGTTAACTCCTAAAGCAAGCAAACAAACTCAACATTCTCTAGATTTATAACTGGAGAAAGAAAAAAAATCCAACCATCGCCAGAGGATTTCAATGGCACCCAGCGCCTCACAGCATATCAGATTGTTTAGAATATAATCTCTAGTTTGTTAGCAAAGAATCAGGAAAATGTGACCAGTTCTCAAGGGAAAACCATCAACAGATGCCAATCCACTCTGAAACAGCAAAATGCACATTCTTTTCAACTGCTTATATAGGCCAGGTTCTGAGCCTTTAAATAAACCTCAGAAAATTTTAGATAATTGAAAGCATACCCAATATGTTCAAAGTAACATGTATGATCATAAGAAAATTAGAGAAAAAAAACACAGAAAGATATCTAATATATATCTAAACATTTGGAAATTAAACAAGGCTGTTCTAAATAGTCCACTGGTTATTTGGTGGAAAGAAGAAGTTTCAAGGTAAATAAATTTTATTTTATTTTTTATATTTTTTAACACTTATTTTTGAGAGATAGAGAGAGACAAACCACAAGCAGGGCAGGGGCAGAAAGAGAGAGAGACACAGAATCTGAAGCAGGCTCCAGGCTCCGAGCCGTCAGCACAGAGCCCGACACAGGACTCAAACCCACAAACCGTGAGATCATGACCCGAGCTGAAGTCAGATGCTTAACCTACTGAGCCCTCCAGGCACCTTACTAAATAAAATATTTTTAAAGAATAACAGTGAAAATACAGCTTATGAAGAGGGTAGGAAGCACTTAGAGAAAAAAAAAATACAGCATGAAATGTTCATATTAAAAAGAGAGTCTTGGGGCGCCTGGGTGGCTCAGTAGGTTAAGCGTCTGGTCCCCCTATGGGGAAGACTCTCTGTAGAGAGCTGAACAGACCCCCAGGGGAGAAGACCTCCCAAGAGAAGGGGTGGTAACAAAGCCTTCGCTGCTGAAGGAAGTGGGGGTTCCGAGCTCAGTGCGAAGGCAGTTACTCACCCCTGTGATGCCCAGGCTCTGGGATGCACGTGTTTGCCTGCTTCCTACTGAGAGGAAAGACACTACACTTTTTTTGTTGTTGTTGTTAATAGTTTTGTCTGTAAATTCTAACACAGGGCATTCCCTGCTTGGCATCTCTCCAACAGCCAGTCACACAGAGCTGGTCTTTGGTCCCCACGCCCGATTGTCACAGGCCACAGCACAGCTTTGCTCTGGAGAGTCCTAGAAATACCAGCTGGAGCTTGTATGTAAGTGGAGGCGGGGTGAAGGCCCTGCCCGAGGCAGCCAGACAACCGGTGAGTGAAACTCAAATTGTCCTGATAATTTGACCTCGTTTTCCCCTGCCTGGTGGAGAAACCTTGGAAAGATGAGGCAAGAATAGTAATGATCAGTAATTACCATCTATTGAGCCACTATCTTGGGCCCAAACTACGCTTAATGTTCTAAACATATGATTTACTCTTTATCACAATCCTAAAACTCTCTCTCCTCCTTCCCCTCCTCCTCCTCCTCCTTCTTCCTTACTATGCAGAAATACCCTGATTAAAGGAAACCTAGAAAGCAGAAATATACATTTGGAAATGAATCTTTTGACTGGGCTTTGATGTTAACACAGGCAAAAAAAAAAAAAAAAAAAAGGTCGGTTCTCGTTTTTTAAAAACATATTTAATAAAGTCAGTACTTGGTAAATACTTGTCGATTTAATTCATGAAACATATAAACGTTAAATGAAAACATATATGCCCCCAAAATGAAAAAAATGACCTTTTTTTTGCCTAGCACACAGTACCACAGCACTGCACCTCCATTTTCCTGAGTTTTTTTTTTTAAAGGTAAGTGGCGCCCCCTGCAGGACAGCCCTAAGACACTAGGTAAGTGCCGGCCAACCAGGAGCCCTGAGTTCATTACAAGGGAAAATGATTTTTGTGTATTTTATGCCTTTTTAACTAATCTCTTTGGAAGAAGCAGATGAAAATTTACAATTTTAACAGAGAATGTTTATTTTAGAACAGAGAAGCTAGATTAAAAGATCAGCTGGGGCCCAGAACACACATATTTTTCCTGTAGTTCCAGCCAAGTGTGAGACCAGGGACTGGGAGTAATTCATCAGAGCCAAGCAACTCTCTGCAGGCAGGTCGTACGGCGCCCACCTACCTTTGCAACAGTGCCTGTCTCCAAATGCAAACACAGCCAGCCAACTCCTCGGAGAAGGACGGGAGGGAAAGCCAAGCCTGGCAGCCGGCTTGGCACCTCCAAGTGCCAGAAGCCACCTGCACTCGGCATGGTGTAAAGGAATAGCCATAGTGCCCTGCAGCCATTTCCTTCTAGAAACCAGCAGTGGTGTGGCTCACCTCCCGCAGGGAAGAGCTTCTGCGAGGGCGAGGCGGAAGGAGGAGGCATAGACTGGGGAGGGCTTGGGAGACACCTGATTCTTCTCTGGTCCCCAAGGCCCACTGCTGTCTGGTTAATACTACATTGAATAGAATGCATGGATTCTAGCCCGGCTCCACCGGGAGGTTCCTGAGTGATCCTGGGAAGTTACTTCTCTCGGAGTCTGCTGTACAAACCACTCCAAACTTAGTAGCAGGAAATGAAAACAGGCATTTATTATCTCTCATTGTTTGGATGTTGACAGGGCCCCAGTAGGCAGTTTTGGGTCCTGCAATTATCATTACACAGTGGCTGGGCTTTAGTTCTCTCGAAGGCCTTTCCATTCACATGGTCTGCTCTCTGACCTGGGGAGACCTAAATGTCTGGGGGCTACTTGGACACTCCTCCCTGTCAGAGTGTGTTCCCTCCACATGGACCCTCCAGCATGGTGGCTTCAGGAAAGCTGGACCTCTTACACAAGGGTGCATGTCCTAGGAGAGAGGCAAGTGGAAGTCAGTTGCCTTTTGTGACGCAGCCTCAGGTCATGCAGTGACCCGTTCACCACATTGTTTTCCTGGAGGCGTTCGAAAGCCCTGCTCATGTTTCCAGTGGAGGGGAATGTAGATCCCTCTTCTCGATAGGAAGAATGTCAAAGAATTTACAGAGGTGCTTTGAAACCTCCACAGAGCCTCAGTTTCTCTATATGTTAAATGGAATAATAATACTTCTTGGGATAGATCTTTGGGAGTGGGGGTGGGAGGATAAATGGGGCTAATGCAGATGTACTTGTGGCAAAAGTTAAGGCACTGATGAAAGAAATGAACAATTAGAAAAAGCTGTCTGATAGTATTCATTTTCAAATTGGACTATATTATAATATTTCAAAGGCTAAAGAGCAAGCATCATTTTCTCATTGACATTCTTCTCTTCCATAAATAGATCACCTAAGCTGAAAGAATATAATCTCTCCCTTAGGATCAACAACAAAGCCATTTTGAATGAAAGAGAAACGTAGCCTCTAAGCATTTGTGCTTTCTCCTGAATTTGCCCTTGATCAAAATAAGGTTGCCCACCATTGCTATGCATCTTGTTAACCCCATTGCCAAGCTCAGTGTCTTGCAAAAGCCACTGCTGAGTATGAATGTTTATAATGGAAAGAATTTAAGGGTGCCTGGGTGGCTCAGTCAGCTGAGCATCCAACTTTGGCTCAGGTCATGATCTCATGGTTTGTGAGTTTGAGCCCTGCATCAGGCTCTGTACTCAGAGCCTGGAGCCTGCTTTGGATACTATGTCTCCTTCTCTCTCTGCCCCTCCCTTGCTTATGCTCTGTCTCTTTCTCTCTCTTTCTCAAAAATAAACATTAAAAAACTGAATTGTCATTGGTCTATTTATCATGAAAAACGATTGTTATTTTTACTCTACCTATAGCAATAAGTAAAAACTTTTCCTTTGATGCAGGCAGGCTGCATCCAAGGACCCAGGGGGTGTCCCACAGGACCAGCCAAGAGAGCTTTTGGCTTCCAGTAGGATAAAAATCCAATGCAAGCTGGGAAAAGTGAAAGCAGAGTTTACTGAATAGCATGAGTGACAAGACAGAGAATAGCAGACGGAGTGTCTGGGAGACTCTGAAAGGAAAGGAAAATTGAGTCTCACTGTTGCTTGGCGTTAGGGTTTTGTATTGAAAAGGGGTCACAGGTACGTGGTCCTCCAGGAATCCTCAGTAGGGTCCAATAGAAGGCAAATATCAGGTGAACCAAAGGTGCCATCCTGTAAATTACCGAAGGGAGGGGTCCTGAGGCCAGCAGAGCTGAAGTTTATTGGAAGCTAATGTCCCGGGCTGTGTTTGGGATCCAGCTCTTCTGAGATGTTATCAGGTGTTTGGGGCCTGGGACGAAAGTCAGAGGATGATTAACTTCCTTGCTTCCCCCTTAATGTGGGAACATAGCTTCTTGGGCTTATTCAGAAGCAAAATATAGAACATGAGTAAAAGGGGCCTCGTAGAAAAACAACAGAAATGTAGTCATTCTAAACTGGAATCTGTTCACCTCTCCGGCCTCACCTTCGTCCACTTCGATTGTCATATTAATAGCAATTCACTCATTTATTAGTCAGAACTCTTGGTTATAAGCATTTTTTTAAAAAAAAAATGCAAGCAGGTTTAACAGAAAAAGGAACTGGGTGCCTTAAACCCTGTAATGTCGGGATATGGCCGGACTTCAGGCAGGGTCCCCAAGCAGCTTCTGGCAGGAAGTAGGATTCTTCGGGATTCGTTCACTCATCCATTTTCTCTCTCTGTCTCTCTGTCTCTCTGTCTCTCTCTCTCTCTCTCTGTGTCTCGCTCTCTCTCTTTCTCTCTCTGTCTCTCTTTCTATGTCTCTCCCTCTCTTTCTCTCTCCCCTTCACTCTCTCTCTCTCTCTCCCTCCCACCCCTGTTCTCATGCTGTCTGTTGCATTCCATTCTTTCCACGAATTGATTTTTTTCTACTTCTCAGCTGACATGACAAGCAGAAGGTGGCTGCTCTGTCATGTTCTATTTTGAGTCCTTCATTCAGCAGACTTGTCCAAACTAAATTAGACAAAATTCTTGGGAGAGATGATAGACTCGGCCCTGTGTGGGTCAGCGTCCATTCATCGGGGGAGAAGGGACAAGTCCCGCAGAACAGCTACAAGCTCCCAGGTGTAGGTGGGGGAAGGAGGACTGTGGTGGGGGGCTGGCGGGCAGGAACAAAGGGATGCACTTGGAGAAGGGGGGACGCTCCAGAGGGTAGCTACTACCACTTTTTTTACTAACACAATTTCAGGTGTAAGGGCAGGACTCTGTTTTATTCATTTGTTCCATGTCCGTATCAAGCACACTGCCCCTCCCGTAGTAAGTACTCACTGCGTGCTGGATTTATGAAGGAAAGTTTTTATCATCACACTTAGTAAATAACAAAACCTTGGGGTCATGGGGATGGCCTTTGAGAAGCTGGTGATAATTAGCACACGAAATGGGACCGTCTCTTTCCTGTCCACCTGGATTATTTGAAATGTAACCAAAAGGTGTGTGCTGATGCGTGAAAACCAACGTCTCCAATATAATTTCTTCTTTTTCATGAAATGCACTTTTAGGTGGAATTCTTTCTGTTTGTAATTAATGGCATAAAGAAAAAGTGCATAGTGATCAAGGCGAGACTGAGGATGTAGTATTTGGATAGATAGATACTTGTTAGCCTTAGAGGCTAAATAATGCTGATATGGATTGAATACAAGCAATGGAGACTTTAGAGTCTGTGGGCTAGTGATGCACTAGGGCTTCATGAAATCTATTCATTTGAAATGAAAAAGAAAATGACCTGGAGGTGGATTACTGGGAGAAGATTGAAGGCGGGAAGAAAACATTGAATGAAAATCTAGCATTCAAGCTAGCCCTTCTCAACGGGAATAAACATTATACGCCAGTCTCATCTTAATCAAAGCACCACAGGTTTTTGAGCAAGAAAGGACCTAGGGGAGCATATATTGTATCCTTTTGCAGTAACATTAAGTGACTTGACCAAAGTCACCTAGCTGACCTGAGGCGTCGAGGGATCCAAACGTCCAAGCATGTGGATGTCCTGGGAGAAGTGGCTCTTTCTTCCCCCCAGAGCCTGTTACTTGCTGTTTCAAACGGGAGAATCGTCGGCCAGCAGTGATTTAATCTTATGCAATAAACGCCCTGGCTTCTGGGACTTCTGTCCTGTAGTGTTGGCAGGCGGCAGGATGCCCTGAAGCTTATCTCTGCAGCTCAACTCCAACACTGTGATATTTGCTCTTTCTGCCAGCTGCTTTCCTTGCCCACTTTTCCAGAAAGGCACTAAGCTGGGAAGTCTGACACAAACTGCCGATGTCTAGTTTTATGCATCATCCAGCTACCTTTTCCAACTCAGTCACATAAATATCTTTCCATTTAGGTCTATTCACCAGGCTGCTGCTTTCCAAAATGGCAGCGTTGCAACCCCCTGGGGTGTTGCAGTGGGTTGTCAGCAGTAGGGCAAGTCATTGCTTGCTAAAAATAGGGCCTGAGGTCTGCAGAGGACTCGCTTTTCAACATATAAATTAAAGAGAACTCAAGTTAATCCCTGTCATGTGTCACTCTCAGTCACCCTGAACATACTTTCTCATGAAAGCCCGTAACTGTTGGATGGGTGTGTATAGCGTTTATTTTCAAGGAAGCCATTTTTAGCTCACAACTCATGGGGTCTTTCGTGAATGTTCCACTCACAAGATAGTATAGAGTTCAGGATTAGGCAGAGTGGCCCCATCTGGGTCAATATCCCTGTTCTACTCCTAACTAGCTGTCTGACCTTGAACAAGTCACAGCCTCTCTACATTTTCTCCCTAGTAAGTTGGAGGTAATAAAAGTATGCACCTTGTTGGTTGCTGTGAGGATTAAATATGAAAGACACAGAGCAGTGCCAAGGACCTGGTAAAGGCTAGTTTTACAGTAGCCAATGCTATTTATTACTCGGGGTATTTTCTGAGGGTTGTTTTTTTTTTTTTTTTTTTTTGATGTTTTTACCTGTTGTTTTGGGCGTAAAGAATAAATACATCATTACTGTGTTGAATAATGCCCACACATAAATACATAGGGTGCTGCCACGTGGATTTCTTTTGTTTTCAAGGTACTTAAAATTCCATGGCCCTCTTCCTTGGCTAACACCAGAAATGTGGCTTGGGCTTGGGTAACTCCAGGAAAAATGAGATTCGGCACAAGCTGCCGTTCTCCAAAGTATTTCATGACTCTCTTCACCGGCTCCTCACACTTGCACCTTGATTCTTTTCTCCTTCCCTCCAGCCATCATTTTTCAGCTCTTTCTGTTTCTGGCTAGTCCGAGGAGCGTGGGAAGGAGGAGATGCCTGCTCAGGTTGTCCAAGCTGTGGCAAAGCTGGATCCGGGCCAAGGGGAGGAACAGGAGTCTGGGAGGCAAATCCCTGGCGTTCCGGGCTGAAGTTCCAAACTATTTTCCAACCAATGCTGGGCACGACTGTGCACTGCGGGTCAAGCTGGCATCTGTGACCTGATCGAAGTGTTGGAGAGACTACAGGAGAGAGATTCAAATAGAGAGTGCTGTGGATGAAGATCTGTCTCTGATGTGTGCAAGCCACTTTGGAATTTGAACGGAGTGACATCCTAACTTCCTTGCCACCTCATTGTTTTTTCCTTTTACTGTACTGACTCTACATAAGATAACACATTGTATGTTAAAAGTCTATCCTATAACCAAGGAATACGAATAAAGATCATGTCTTTTTCCCCTAAGGTTATGGGTCTCTGCCTTACCATTTGGCAGTCGCCTGGGGAGCTTCTAAGAGGTTCACACGATTCTCTTCCTGACTTCATTGGTTCGGGTGAGGTCTGGACACTGGCAGTTCTTAAAGCTCCTGGGTAAGATTAATGTGGCCAGAGCTCTGGAGCTGAGACCGGGCAGACATGTGGTATTTGCTGAAGAGCTGTGGGTATCCCCCCACCTTGTTTCCCCAACTTCAAACTCCAAGAAAAGGATCAGGGTAAAGGTCACTATCTGTTACACTATCTGTGGGACCTTTTAACTAAGTTTTATAAATAGTATGTGGCCTATTGTTATCTACCTTATTTTTTCTTTTCTTTTTTTTTTTTTGGCGCAGTATTTTCAAGACCTGTTTCCAAGATCCATCTTAAACTACTAAAAAAGAATTATTAAGGACATTCAAGAGCTATTTCTCCAAAATATGACTCCAAAAAAAAAAAAAAGAAAAAAAAAAGAATGAAGGATAAACTTGGTGAAAATGTATCTCTATTCTCTATTGCTTTTTTTCACTTTTTTTTTCTACAGGGAAAATCTGTATGCTTCTCCTGAATGTCTCCTTTTAAAATGTACAGATTATTAAATACTAAGAAGAAGGGAATTTGAGAAAAATGTATATTTGTTTTTAAAAAAATGCAAAATGGAAGCAAAATATTGAATAGGAGCCCACGGTCTGTCAGACCCTGCAAACCCCTTCCCTCCGCCCCGTGTTGGCCTGGGTGCCGCCAGACCCTCCCTTCGGGTCTGCAACTAGGAGTGTAGGTTGCTGAGGGCTTTGGGTCTCTCTTTGGGAATTGCTCTTGGGTGTGCACATTCCTCGGAGCTGCCTTGCTCAGATCTCTGCCCCCCGCTCCTTGCAAGCAACCAGCATCAATAATCAGTTGCTGTGAGATCAAAGGGTGGTGACCCTTGCACAATTTGGGGTGATTTCGAAGGGCCATGCCAGCTCCAGAGCTCCCCGTTGGATTGGCCAAGGCCTCTGTGGCAACCACACTGTGGCTCAATTCTCTTTGCCCAATTGCACCTTCCTCCCTCTCTTACAGGTTTTGTTCTTGAGAGCCCCTCACCTCCCAACACACCACCTGCAGGTATATTTTCATCTCGGAGTTTGCTTCCTGGGCTCTGTGACCTACCACAGAGGTTTCCTTCAAGAAACCTGCAGTCTAACAGAGAAATTGGACAAATAAATAGGCATATAGACTGTATGGTAAGTAGTACGACCGAAGACAGTATTGGTTACCGGAGGCAGAAAGGGACTCTGGGAGTGGCCTTGTGAGGGAATGAAACTATGACAGGAGAAGGGGCCTCTGGAAAGAGGTGAGAGGTGGAGATTGCTGAGAAGAATTGAGTGTATCAGAGATGGGCTCACGGCCTCAGGGAGTACAAGGTGAGGTTGGCTAGAGAGGAAAAATCGTGCAAGGCATCCAGGTGCTAACCCTGGAGAAGGGAGACAAGAGACTGACTGCACAATGTCTAGGTTGGTCAGTCCTTTATCTGACCCATGCCTCGGGGGCCTGGGGGGCAGGTGAGAGGGTCTGGCTTCCAGCTAGGAGACGGCAGAGGCCAGCCAGATGCAAGCAAGTCCTGGCCCAAATCCAAGCCTAGGGGTGGAATTCATTGGCTCTAAGTATTTCTTTTCTTTTTAAGTTTATTTATTTTGAGAGAGAGAGAGAGAGAGAGAGAGAGAGAGAGAGAGAGAGGACTTAGCATGAGTGGAAGAGGGGCAGAGGGAGAAGGAGAGAGAGAATCTCAAGCAGGCCCTGAGCTGAGCTGTCAGCACAGAGCCCGTTGTGGGGCTCCATCTCATAAACTGTGACATCACGTACTGAGCAGACAAAATCAAGAGTCAGACGCTTAACCAACTGAGCCACCCAGGGGCCCCTGGGTCCCAGGATTTCTCAGGCCACCTGGGTATGAGGGTCACTCAGCATCCCTCAGGGAGGAGCCTGCTCCTGTCTAGATACATTTGTGGGGCTTTGAGAGCCAGGAGCAGGTTGGGACACTTCTGGGGACGTCATGCTTCAATCATTACTTCATTTATTCACTCTTTAATCCATTTATTTATTCCTGAAACTTACATCAGCCATTTCTTCCCTTCCTCATTCCAGAAAGGATTTAAGATGTTCATCCTAGCACCCACTAGACACCAGGCACATAGGGTTTCAGAAATACACTGTTCCCCATCTGTAATGGCTTCCATGTTTCCTTCACTTCAAAGTCTATTGTTCGAACAGGGCCTAGACCAAGTTTCATCTCCTATCTGCACACTCGTCTGCGAGCTCAGCCACCGTCTTTTCTCTTTAGAGCTCTTTCAGTACTTACACTCTGGATCACATATTTTCCGTACTTTGTCCTAGCCTACCCTGCCTCTCTGACTAAACTGTGAGCCCTCCGGGGATGGAGAGTGAGTATCCGAATTTTTAATGTCTCTAATGTCTACTGCGGCACTAGGGACATAGCGAGCCCTCATTGCCGGGGATCGCAGTTTAGAGACACACGGGCCTCTGCCCCGGAGTGGTTCCTGGTGATGCGCTAGAACTAGGACTAACAATGCACTCCCGGAGTTTCTCAAGAACACTCGTTTGAGCATGAACAGTTTAAATTACAAGGTCAGCTACCAGAAAGACGGAAGATAAAACTTGAAAAGCAGTAGAGTAGTAATTTACATTTGTTCTCACCAGAGACTAAAGGAATACATTGTAACAGTGACAAGCTAATGTTGGAGCTTTGCTGGAAGTTGAATGTTACACAGATCTACTTTGTTGTACCCATTTTAAGTTTCTGTGGAGTATGCTGGGATTTTAGGTGTTGACATGAGCTACAACTGAGAAATCTAGAATTTGCCAGAATCTAGAACTTACCTCCAAGACGCTTCTCCAATAAAGGGATCCAGTGACCTGGTTCAAGGAAATGAGAAATAGATGCCACAGTCAAGATTCTCCTTTTGCTTCATTCTGTGGGCAGGAGAGCGAGTGGGAGGAAATGAAGGAAATGTGGAAGTTTTAATATTTTTATTTATTTACTTATTTTTATTTTTGAGAGAGAGCGAGAGTGAGCACAAGTGGAGGAGGGGCAGAGAGAGAGGGGGAGACACAGAATCTGAAGCAGGCTCCAGGCTCTGAGCTGTCAGCACAGAGCCCAACTTGGGGCTTGATCCCATGAACCGTGAGATCATGATCTGAGCCGAAGTTGGACACTCAGCCAACTGAGCCACGCAGGTGCCCCCAAAATCTGAAAGTTTAAATGGGGCCTTTAAAATGCCAGTGCAGAGAAACAAGGAAATTGATTCCCAACATAGTCTTCTCTTGACCAAATTTTGCTTTTCATCGTCCATTTAAAAATGTTTCCTTGGTTGCTTACTTTAATGTCGCTAAGCTTTATTTTGGTGCATTTACTTGCCTTCCTCTATTATTTTATGCTCTTCTCTTTTATTTTATGCTCAATTCCCCCTTTTAATCTCCTCTCTCCGTCCCCAAAGTTAAAAAAAAAAACCTTTTTTTCAATTAAAAGTGTTTATTTCAAATGTCCAAAGTGTAGCTTTTAGTGAGAAAAGGATCAGGTTTGCACCCTGGGGACCAAACCAGGGATTCTTCACGAGCGGTTGCCCTGTCGGGTTTCTGTGTTTGCCATCTTCCTGCCTTTGCCCAGTGTTTCTATGTCACATACGGGGACTGCCTTCCCGGTGCATCCGTAACTCTTGAAAAGCACATTAAAGGTGGCCACTAACTATAATGCTTAATCCATATTCATTATAATCTTGAGTCGATTCATTGGATCACCTGTGTACAACACCATTTTTTAAATGCAGCTTTCAGTCTTTTTTTTTAAGCATCCACCACTATGTGGCAGGCACTGGCCTGAGGATACAGATATGAGTAAAATGCATTCCTGGCTTTTGTGAATCTCACAGTGATAAATGCACAATGAAATCTGGCATGTCACCTTCCATGACTGTTCTAGTTTCTGCTCCACCACCCATCTTGTGTGAAATATACTTCTTTGGGGGGGGGGGTTGGGATGGGGGGCAGAGGGGCAAGAGGAGATGGCTACTAGTTTATCCAGGCTTAATGACCCTCCCATGGGCATCGTTTGTAAAGCATGTGTGGGAAGCAGGAAAACTCAGGGGAGGTCACCGGCTCAGAGAGCGGAGAAGCTTGAATCCCACCCAGAGTAGGACTGGTCCAGAGAGCATACAGCTGTCCTTGCTTTTCTGTGCTCTACTCCCCTGCATCTTCATACCCATTGGACACTGACGCCCTTAGGCTCTGGGAGGACAGAGGACCTGCCATCCTCCTTATACATGGGCCATTGATTTGAACATTTATTGAGCAGTTACTCTGACGGAAGTTAAGTTATATACAGTGTCTTATTTAATTTTTACAACCCTGAAGGGTAGATGTTTTTATCACTCCCATTTTAGGGATGAGGAAACCAACACTCAAGAGGGTCTAGTTAATTGGCCAAGGTCACAGGGCTGGCACATGTCAGAGCAAAGCCTGGTCCCTGAGCCTAAAGTCACCATGTTTTTTGACCAGTACCCCATACTGCCCCTTGCTGGGATTCTTTACTCAGTCTCCAAGCAAAGAAGAGGACTCATCAGCACTGGTGGAGTTTATAAAAACCCACTGGATGTGTCTTTAAATTAAAAAAAAACTTCCATAGTCAAGCTCTGCGTTAGGCTCTATGGGACAGTATGAAATCGAATAGAAGACAGTGTCCTCTAGAAATCTGAGACTGTGGGAGAGGGCCACAAGGTGACTTTCAAGTGCACTACAGCACACAGGGTTTTGATAATCATTATCATTTGATTATGTCATTTCCTGCATTCATTTACTCATTCATTCATTCAGCAAGTATTTTCTCTGGCGAAATGGTAGCAGTGGAAGGGAGGCAGTTCCTGAATCCAGCCTACCATGTACAGGAGGTGACAGACAAGCAATCTGATAGTTGAAATACTCAACCTTGTTTTCCATGTGTTTTTCCAATCATTTACACAAAAATCGGTCAGTTAATTATTTGTATTACCTTTAAGAGACATTGACTTAGGTTTCTTTCTTTAATGTTTATTTTTTTGGGAGAGAGTGCAAGGGAGGGACAGAGAGACAGGAGCCAGAGGATCCAAAGCAGACTATGCGCTGACAGCAGGGGGCCCAGTGTGGGGCTTGAACTCACCAAACTCACAAATCATAAGATCAAGCCCTGAGCTGCAGGCGGACTCTCAATCAACTGAGCCACCCAGGCGCCCTGAGTTAGGTTTCTTTTAATCTAATCGGTAATAAATTCAAAATTAAGCCAAGAGGGCAACACTGGATCCGTCTGACACATTGTTTCAGAATTCAAGCATTCCCTGCTATTGCTTTTTCTTTTCTTGTTCTTTGAAAAATAGTGCCTAAAAATAGTTGTTCCCTGTGCCAATAAAAACAACAGCTGAAAATCTTAATTCACAAAATAGAGTATGAGGGATTATCAATTAGCATGACAACGTTTTTTTCCCTTTACGAAAGAATTCATTGTCCCTTATAAAGGCCTAACAGTGAATGGAAGCCTTTATTAACTTCCCTAATAAAGACATCGCTCAGTGGAGAAACTTAAAGGTGAGGGCCCATAGCTTCCCGAAGCCTCTGGAATTACAATGGAGATAACCAAATGATGTGACTTGATTTACAAAATTGGGATTTAAGGACAACTTTTTGGAACAAGCCCACTGGACACCGCAAGGAAGGGGACCTCCCAGTAAACCATAAAGCTGCAGGGCTTTGCACAAAGAATTCAGGAGAGCGGTACAGTGGAGGGAGGAGGGATAACTGAGCTTTGCTTGGTTTTCTTAATCTTCCCGGACTGTACTCATGTATTCCGCTGCTACGTGAAAGAAAATAGTTCTTGCCTAAAGTTTTGTATTTTACCAGCAAATAAAGTTTCTCTGCTTTAAGCCACAAGGTTGCAGCACGTGAAACTAACAGAACAGACTTGTTGCCAGTCTTTCCTTCTCGGGCCATTCAATTTTGTCACCTTCAACGTGGGCTCCCACCCTGGTTTTCAGTTTACGGTTGTAACGTCAGGCACACACTTGTGCCTCGACGCTTATCACTCCCCCTGAGATACTTTGCTGCCATTTTAAGCCGAGTTGCACCGCTGGTAGCATCAGCGGAGGGAGCCGCACTGGGCAGCATTCCCAGTTGCGAAGCCACACAATGTGGACTCAGTGTGAAACCGCGGCTTGACTTTAATCCGCTCGACTTCCAGCGGCGGGGCCACCGAGCCAGCAGAGAGCGCGCACAGCGCCCCGCGTGGTCGTCCCCAAGCGCCTCTCCCCCGCTCAGCCCACCCCCGCCACCAGCCGCCTGGGCCACGCGGGCTTCTTTGGGCTCCACGCGCACCCTTAATTGGGTCCGAAACTTCGCCAGCGGCTCCCGCCGCGAAAAGGCCCTCTTTCTTCCCCAACCACTCCCAGAGGGAGGGACAGCTACTCCCGGAAGGCAAGCACCACCCACGCCCGACAGAGCCCTAGGCGGGCCCCAAGCAGGGCGGGGGTCCCAGGGCCGCCACCGGGTCGTCCCCCCGCCCGCGCCGGAAGTCCGCGCGTGCGCGCTGGCCGGCCGGGAGCGCGCGTCCGGCGCGGTGGGGCGGCGGGGGCGGGGCCGCGGCCGCTCACAGGGTGTCCCCGCCCCCGCCCCCTGGCGTTCCGCGGTCTCCGTGACAACCGGAGCGGCGGCAACGGCGGCGGGCGCGCGAGTCCGGCGCCGCCTCCCGGCCGCACAGCCAAAGCAAGCAGCCGCCGCCCGGCCTTGCTGCTCTCCCCGCCTCCCGGCCCGCGGGGAGGGAACGGCCCGCCCTCCGCCCGCCTGCCCGCCGGAGAGTGAGCGGCGCCCGGGCCGCCCCGCCAGCCCGCCGTTCCCCGGCCGCCGTCCGGGCGCGCGCAGTGAGCGGGCGCGACTATGCCAAGATGGTCCTGCAGGCGCGGAACAAGCACCGGGAGGCGGCCCCCAAGCCGCCCCAGCCGCCCCGCGCCTCTCAGTCGCCGCTGAGGGGGGCGCCGGACGCCGGCGCCGGGGAGCCCGGGCCCGAGCGCGCGCCCCGGTCCCCCGGGCGCAAGGGCGCCGCGGGCAGGAAGGGGCCCCGCGCGGAGCCCGCCGCGCCGCCCGCCGGAGGCGGGCTCGGGGGGCGGCTGGTGGCCGGGCTGCGTGGGGCGCTGGGCCTGCGGCGCGCGGGGCGCGGCCGGACCTGGACCACGCTCCTGCTAGGTGAGCAGCCCCAGAGCTCGGGCGCCGCCGGGACGCGGAACTTTGAGGCGCGGGCCCCTCTCCCCCTCTCTGGATTCCCCTCCCACTTCCGCGCCGCGGAGCCCCGCCGCCCTGTCCCCGCCAGTTTGCAGCCTTCTCCGACTTTTCCTGGGACGTCCTCACCTCCTCCTCCCCTCCCCCTCCTCCTTGCTCAGCCTTCCTCGCTCCCTTCCCGTCTGCACTCTGTCTCTGTTTAAAAAAAAAAAAAAAAAAAAAAATGGCCCCGAGATCAACAGCTGCCCGGCCTGGCTGCGAACTGACAGGTCTGCGCTAACGAGACTTGGGCGCTGCTGATTGGCGCGGACCGGCCGCCTTCCCGTTATCTCGGCCCCTGCCCGGAGGATGGTTTGCTTTGGGTTGGAAGCGATTTCCGTGGAGCTCAAAGTAGAAGCCCGTTCCCTATCCTAGAAAGTTGCTAAACTTATAATTGAATTTTAGCGTGCTTTTTTCTTCTTGGCCGCAGACACCGCCGGTGGCACTCTGATTCCCCTCAGCACGTCACTTTCTAGGTTGTGCTGTGTTTTGGGCACTGGAGCCTTAATCCTCTCTGCTGACCTGGGGACGTTTGGTGCGGAGGGCTCCCCTCCGTTCTTGCTACCTTGCACCAAATGGGTGATAGGCAGCGATGTGCTGGAAAAAAAAATAAAGTGGAAACAGTCACAGGTTGTGGACAGGCTTAAGGTTTTCTTTGTTTCCTGATTGACATTCTGATAAGGCAAGTTATAGCAGTTTGGATAATGGGCCTAATTTTTCCATGCCAGAAAATGCTGTAACACCGCCTTTCCTATATAATACCATTAATGGATTTTGGCTACTGCATTATTTAACTATTAGTGATTTATGCTTTGTTATCCTTCCAGGTTCCCTTAGTGACCCAAAATAATTTGGATTTCAATATAGGTGAAGGAATAGGCCACAACAAATCAGCTTCCTCCGAGATAACATCCACCACCAGAAGAAGCCTCTCAATCATAAAAAACCAGAGTCATCGCCCCGTGTGTGTGTGCGTGTGTGCGTGTGTGTGCTCCGCGCTAATGGTCTCAGGTTGATATTGTTATTCGAGTACTTTTATATATTGTAGATTCCAGCCTCGGAAAATTCAGTATTTTCAGTATATGCCTCCCCTTTTTAGTAGGGAGCTGGAAAAAACCTTGCCAGAATGCAGGTTAGATAAGTTCACCTTGGGGAGGCAGCATGGTACAGTGGATGAGAACAGGCTCCAAATCCTGCTCAGAGTGGTTAAGTTTGGTTTAAGTTTCAAGTTATTTCCTTTGTGAGCCTTTCCTTCTCTGTGACGTGGGATTATCACCTGCCCTACTTACTCCGAGGAGTAGAATTGAAAGGGGTGGCTGATATGTGGGACACTTGAGACACAAAAGCACATGCATCGTAGTGACTTGAGATCTGGTGACAGAATGAAGTTGCATTCTTGTCGAATGGGTAGTATAAACATTGACCTCTTTGTAGTGAAATGTGGAATAGTGTCACTTTTTCAGGGAGGTTGCAGTAACACAATCATAGCATACTGTCAGATCTCGCCATTTTCTTTTCTTGTCATTGCATTTACTTTGAATCTCCTTTTATTGGACAGCTTGCATTTGGATTTAGCGAGCATTGTATTTAATGCTTACACCTAAATACAGTTTTGTATTAATAGAGCAGTGTAGCGCTTCACTTGACTTACCCCTTTGGGCGTTGGAAAGAGGTACAGTGAAGGATCTGTCCCTTGTTTTGGGGTGTACTGTGGACACTGGCCATCAGATGTATGGAGGTTGGATGGTTTTCTGTCCCTGTTAACATCTATAAGAGGCCACGGGACGGCTCGAGAGGTGACTCTGGAGAACGGACGTAGGATGTTTCGTTCTTCCTCTGGCCCTGTACCTTAGGATCCTGCAAAAAGGAGCAGGTTTTAATATCTTTTAAAGCCTCCTCATTCCCTCTCTTCTTGCTCTTCACAGAATGAGTGAGAATTGAGCCGGCACTGTAGAGGTTTTTAGCATGGGATTTTGCTATGATAGAAATGGTCTCATTTATGTTTTAGGAGGAAATTTTACAACTCGAAGCTCCCTGATAGAAGCACACGTTTTTAAGAGTTAGCATCCGACTGGAGATTCTCAGTTCTGTTTCTTTCATCTCCTCCATATATGCTGAGCACTGATGGACTCACTACTTACCATGGGGGCGCTTTCCACTGTTGGGCAGTGTTAATCACTGTTGAAAACCTCTATTCAACGAACATATGTTTTTCTTTCTTTCTTTTTTTTTTTTTGGATATCATTTACTGTTTATTTAATGGTAACAGTCATAAAAAGAAGTGTTTTTCAAATGTGTGTTTTTAAAAGTGTCAATCCAGTAGCTCCCTATATCAGCCAGGGGAACACCACCATGGTGTTTCTCCATTTTCTCCATCTTTTGTGACCATAACCCACAGTAGGCAATACAATTTGCATTAAACCTGCTCACACTTCTGAAAGTACAACCCAGTACATTTATGCACATTTCTATTCTATTTAGGTTTGTCAGTGTCGTGGCAGGAAACAGATTTCATAAATGGACTGTTTTCAAAAGTGAGCAGTTTTGCGGAACCCACAGAGGGCATGGAAACACCCAGACTGTCAGTAGTGAGAAAGTGCTGCCTCCTCTGGGCCTGATGGGGGAAGGGGAGCTTCATCAGGAGCTGAACCTAAGGAGAGCTGTGCTGTGGGAGCAGGAGCTCCCGAGAGGAGTGACCCCAGACCCTCCTCCAACCTTCTGCTCTCCCCACTCCCGCCTCTCACCGGCTGACCACCTGCAACCCCTCGGACCAGGGACCCAGCTGAATTATTCTGTAGGGCTAGGAACTAGACAGAGAAGGGAGGAGAGTGGATTTAGGCAGGCAGATGAAGTCTGCCCAGCAAATATGTGCATATGTTTTAAAACAACTGTGTCACAATCTCATGTCTGTAATGTGCAGTATACTCTGATTTCTCTTCCGTCCTTTTTAAAACAAATGCCATTTATAAACTGTTGACTTTTATGATCTAGTGTTACAACCTAGTGTTATAACCTAGTGTTTGAAAACACTGCCTTAGAAGAACTGTTTCCTGATTTTTTTTACCTAGTTCAAACTAGTTGGGCACCTAAGCAAAGCACTTAGCTTCTCAGGCTTGAGCCTCAGGCTGTGCACGTGTAAAAATGGGAAGCCTGGACTAGACTGGTGGCTCTCGATCTTAGCAATACTGGACCAGAGTCATCTGGAAGCTTCAAGACACCCTGATAGCCAAGCCACACATCAGACCAATTAGATCAGAATCTGGGGGTGGGGTGAGGTGGAGGGAAGTGTCAGTAATTTTAAAGTCCGATGTCCTGCTCTCCTTAGAAGCAGAGTGTCTGGCATCACGGAGCTGATACTGCCACATGGCAGTGATCCCTGAGTACTAAATGGTTCTCACCTCCCCTCTTGGGGGCAGGAGGGACACAGTCCAGTTTGCTCAAGTTTCTCTTAATCTATTGTATTCTCAAAACTGGGGCTGTGAGTTGCCATTCATCATCTGATAGGGCTGTTATTTTAATTAGAGTTGAGACAAGAGTGATGTGTTTCTTGTACCCATGTCTGTTAACAAAAGAGGGAAGAAAAAAGCATAGTTGGAGAGGGCTGTGTGTTTCAAGGAGAAACTGACGGGGTGCTATCCTTTGTGGAAGTGAAGAATATACATATTAAACATGCAAATACAGCATGCCTGTGGCAAGAGACTACAAGGCAAGAGGCCATTTACAAAACATAATAAATTTGTAACCGGAATATGGAAGAGATCGAGAACGAAAGCAATTGTTTTTTTCCACTTTCATCTGTGCTGCTTGACTCGGTTACATTACCTGCCTGGTTCCTAAGGTCAATGGCAACTGCACCCCTGCTGAAAGCTGGTTCTTTATTGGCAAGGCCTCTCAACCACAGCGTGATGACGTGTTGGGTTGTCTTTGCTGGGCGGGGGTGCCTCAGCACAGCCTGAGGTAGGCCTGTGCATAGTGGGATGTTTAGCAGCATCCCTGGCCTCTACCTGTTAGATGTCAGTAGCACAACCAAAATGTCTTCATAGATTGGCAAATGTCCTCTGGGAAGCAAAAACGCCAAATTTGAGGCCCCTGCTTTTGTTATCCACAACTTATCGGAGTGTGAAAGCCCATTTAATAGGAAAGAAGTGTGACTCCTTAGGGCCAGAAGGGGTGAGAAAGCGGGTGGAGACAGAGGATTGAGGCTAGGTGTTAGCTATAGGGCTGGGTAGGAGGCAGTGTGGTGTGTTTGAAATAGTGCAGGTATCTCAATACTGGCCTGCATTTGAGTCTTGTTTCTGTACTTTAAGGCTATAGATCCCTTAATATCTCTGACTCTTGGTTGCCTCATCTTTAAAATGGAGATTATATGGGGTGGCTGGGTGGCTCTGTTGGTTAAGGGTCCAACTTCGGCTCAAGTCATAATCCCACAGTTCACGGGTTCCAGCCCCTGTCGGGCCCCACACTGTCAGTGGGATTCTCTCTCTCTCGCCCCCTCCCCAAATCATGCTTTCTCAAAATGAATAAATAAACTTTAAAATAAAAAATAAAATGAGAATGATCAATGCCCCTCATGGTTATGGTAAAGAATGAATAATATATGTAACAGCAGATTTATTCACATTTACCAATTACTGAATGTTTACTACACCTGGTACTCGTTTTGGGGGATAAGATGGAGGACAAGACAAGCTGGAGCTCCTGTCTCCAAGGAACTCCATTCTAAAACAGTCGGGAGCAATTAAAAATAATAGTACATTGTAGTAAGTCCGATGGAGGAACGAAAAAGTGGCTGAGATAGAAAAAACAGGAGAGACCCACTTTAGGATCAGAAAAGTCTTTGAGGAGTTGGACTTCGAGGCAAGACTGCAGGTGAGAAGGTGCACACTGTCCCGGGAAGATGGGGGGTGTGGATGCGGCACACAGCGTGTGCTGAGGTGGGCCAGAGCTTAGCCTGTTCAGTACGAGAGGGCCACAAGCCAGAGCTCCTTAAGGAGCTGGGGTTTTTTTCCTCGCATGACAGGAAGCCACTGAGGAGTATTCCACAGGAGAGTAACCCGATTTAAGTTTTATTTTGAGAAATCTACACTTGGGAGAATGGGCTGTGGAGCACAAGGGCAGAGCTGAGAGAAGCCAGTGGGGAGGCTCTGGCAGGAATCTGGCAAGAGAGTTGTCAGTCATGAGGAAGGGGATAGATTTGAGATCTGTTTTGGAGAAAGAAATGGGAGGATTTGCTGGCGAATTGGGCTTGGATCCAGGGAAAGGGAAGGGCGAGGAATAATTTCTAGGTTTTGGCTCCTTTAACCGGGAAGACAGAGTGCATTCACGGGAGCGTGAAGACCAGGGGCGTGGTGAGGAGCTAGGTTTGACGGAAAAGAATTCTATCCTGGACGTGTTACCTTTGCGGTATTTGTGAGATGTCCAAGTAGAAATGTCAAGCAGGCAGTGAGATATAAGAGAAGATGTCAAGAATGGAAACAAAATAGGGCATCACCAGCAAATGGGTGTTAATTCCCAAATTAGCGGGAATTGATAATAACACCTTTTACTGAAATGGGGTTTACTCTGTACCAGACATAGTTCCAAGTGCTTTAGATTAACTCTTGGACTCATTTCACTGCTAACTCAGTCCCAACCATGACACTGTGATTGCCATACCCTTTTTATCAGATAAGGGATCTGAGGCACACAGCTGTTAAATAACTTGCCCAAGACCATCGCTAGAATGTGGAAGGCTCAGGATTCGAACCCAGGCAATGTGACTTCAGAGTTCACGCTCTTAACTGCTCTGCTCCGTATTTCATCTTCTCTAGGGTGAGTATAGCAAAAGAAGAAACGAAGCCCCAGGACTTTTTTGTTTCTTCCTTTAGGGGAAATAAAGCAAAGAGGGAGCACGCGTAGAAATATGGGGATAAGAAGTGGAAAGAGAGCATATGAGGGTGGCATAAGGGACAAGAAAAGCTGAGGAACTACGAGGCACAGGGACCCCTGGCCATCTTGGTGGGATGGCTTTCTTTCAAACAAACACTTAGACCCAACCGGACGTCAGCTCTAAGGACGTGTTAATACATAGATGTTGGGCCAGTACATTTCTCTAGAAAGCCAGTGAATAAGATGGGAATTTGGGATTTAAAGGTTTTCTTTGATGTTTAAAACCCGTTTTTTCTTTCTGAAATAGATTCTGGTTAACTTACAGAGCATTCATAATCACTTAAACATGTTTTTTAATTAAAATATACAATTGGAGGGGTTCTAGGGGCGCCTGGGTGGCTCAGTCAGTTAAGTGTCCGACTTCAGCTCAGGTCACGATCTCGCGGTCTGTGAGTTCGAGCCCCGCGTTGGGCTCTGTGCTGACGGCTCAGAGCCTGGAGCCTGCTTCAGCTTCTGTGTCTCCCTCTCTCTCTGCCCTTCCCCTGTTCACTCTGTGCCTCTATGTCTCTCAAAAATAAATAAACATTAAAAAAAAATTAAAAAAAATATACAATTGGAGGGGTTCTAAATATGTTATACTTGTGTGTGCTGGAATAACAAATGCGATGAATTTAGATTGTGTGAATATAAGGGTCTATTAGCAATATGTGATTGATTTTTGGCCCATAGTATGGCATCAATACTGCAAGCAGATAAAACTTTATTATACACATACGCATATTTGGATGTTGATAAATTTGAAGTATAGCCATTTTTATAAGTTGTATATACTTAGCCTGTTAGGGTGTATTAATGTGTCTTAAAATTTATGTTAACGAGATATTTACATTGTCATAGAGACTGTAAGCCTGTGTGCATGTTTCTAAGCAGGCAGCTTTAGGCTGTATACTTTATATGTTTAGTTCTAAATTCTTGCTTCGTTAGTTTGTCTTTTGCCATCAGATTGTACTTTATACCCAAACCATTGGAACATTACTCTTCTAGGAAAGAGTCTGCTTGTTTTCTTTAGTTACCATTCTAATGAGTGCTTGTCATCAAAGTTAGTAAAAATTACATCTATTTCTAGGTCAAGACCTTTATGCTGCGGTTTAATTCCATAAAAGGCAGTTTCATAGGGAAGATGAATTCTTCATGGCTGGTCTTTCACAATTTAAGAATCATTGAATAGAAATAAATTTAAAAGTGGAAGAATTGATTCATAGAGTACATAAGTCTACAACTATTGTAACTTTTTTCTTTTTTGTTTTCATACTACTTTTTATTTTCTCAGCATTGTCATTTTTCCTCCCTGAATACATTTAAATTAACAGCTCACATACATATTTTCCTGTTAGTCCGGTATATCCCTTCATGTTGGACTTCCTTTCCAGAGTAGCCAGTTGTCAGGTGTGTTTTTTACCGCTGTCACTACACATGATCAACGCTTGGACAGCATTTTGTAATTTTAACTTTTTGCAGCAAATGTTGACATAATAACCTTGTCACCAAAATCACAGAAGTTCAGTGTGATTCATTGTACTAACTAAGGTTGGGGTGATTTTATCTTCTAGTTTACAGTAGTACCAACTATATCTTAAACACAGTTTATAAATTACTTCGCCGATTACTTTTGAAAACTTATCATCTTGACAAATTTTTAACTTGGGAAGATTGTTGTAATTGAGAAGAGTGAGGCTGTAGTTATATTTTTATACAACTCCACTCAAATTTGCCCCAAATGCTATTGCTCTGCATTGAATTTGTCTATTACTTCCTAACAGTAATCACTGGTGTTTTGTAATGCAGCTTTTCAGTGCCGCTATTGTCAAGCCTCACAATCTTTTCTCCACGGTTGAAAAATTTTTTTTTTAATGTTTTATTTATTTTTGAGAGAGAAAGAGAGACAGTACTAGTGGGGGAGGGACAGAGAGAGAGAGGGAGACACAGAATCTGAAGCAGGCTCCAGGCTCTGAGCTGCCCCCCAGAGCCTAACATGGGTATCGAACTCATGAACTGTGAGATCATGACCTGAGCTGAAGTCGGAAGCTTAACTGACTGAGCCTCCCAGGTGTCCCCTCCACATTTTAATAATCATCATAAAGTACTTACATAATTAGCACAGTGCTACTGTTTTCCACTACATTTAAAAGTTTTTTTTTTTTAATAAGACCTCATTTCTCATTCTTTTGTCATCTTTGATCTCCATGGAAATATCATAAAAAATCCAGACTGAAAGGTTAGTTACTGTATGTAATTTTACTTGTGAAGAAAGTAAAGTAGGCCAGGTGAAGAGCCTGACATCATTAGTGAGTTCACAGAGGGAAGTTTGAGATTGAAGTTAGGGTCTCTTGGTTTGTTAAGGATATCTGTCAAATTGTAGGTTTCAGATCTATAGTTTAAAGCAACCGTCAAAGATACATTAATGGGAAGATGACCTGATAACTCTTTGGTCAAGTGCTCTCCTTTGCTGGCTTTTCCTTATTTAGGGGAGTCCCTCTGTTCTATCCTTGTGGTCAACCTGTTAGTTTCCATTTTGCTTTTGCTTTTGAAAATGACTAAATTCTGGATTATTTTTTATTGTGTTGGTTGGATATTTGGCATTAGTGTAAAAACGGAGTAAAATGGTAATCAGTGGTATTATCGTTTAAAGAGTAAGGTACACTTTTTGCTATCCAAGGGCAGTTTGCAGTTTGGGAGGGGGGAGGAATCTATAACCTAAAGATTGGATTGGCTTATTGATTAACGAACTACCTAAAATCTTTTGCTTAGTGTGACGGGCCTGGGTTTATATTGTGCATGCGCGGATTTTCTTTCCCCCTGTAATTAAGAGATGCAGCGTCTACAGTTTTCACCTTAGGTTTACTAAAGTTTTAACCGTTTTGCTATGATTGCTCAGAGCATTAAATGGGCTAGCATATTATTTTGGGTCTATATTTATCTAGCTACTTGTACTTAAAACACTGAAATGCCTTTTTTCAATAAGGAGAAAGTTACTTTATGAAAATTATTAATATAGGTTACTGTTTGATTTAGAAATATTTGTATTCATATTATCTGAGAATAAGATTTTTAAAAGAAGTTAGAATGTAGTGCTTTAAAAGCCCATATGCTGGGTAATTGTTCTATTAACTATTCCCTACTTTAATATAGGCATGTATGTAAATATTTAAAGATGTGAACATTTACTTTGTATGTTTCTCTGTTTAGAATAGCCTAATTATATTCTTTTTGAGGATGGCGATATATATTTTCTATGCTCTGTTTTCATATATTCACTTTAAAATAAGCCTTTGTCCTTGATTTTAAAATTATTTCTAAAGCGTTTCCTCCAATATGTGAATGCATTCTTTTGGTTAAATGTGCTTAGTAACGTTTTCATGCCTGAGCTTCCAGTCACATCAGGGGCCAGAGTCCCAAAATCCAGGCTTTCCTCCAGGCCTCGTTGCACCCCGGTCATGTGACCTTGCCCCTCATGGGAAAGTAAGAGCCATATTTGACTCATAAGGACTCCTGGTTCTTTTTGCTTAGTATGTGAAAGTGTTTTGTAATCTGCAACTGATAAACAGACGTTAGACATTGTCATCGTAATTGAGAGCTTCCTAATTTTTTCCTGTTGTAAGGTACTGTTTTGCTCAATGCCAAATATATGGAGGAGATTCAAATGATCTAACGTCAGCCTTGCGGCCATCATCACATAGATCACTGAATTCTAGATCTTACTAGTAGTGTCTCCAAATCATGCCTGAATTTTAAAGCAGTTCTGGTTCGTAAGACTCAAATATCTCTTAATAAATTGTGTGCATTCCTTTTTTTCTCCATTCATAAAAGAAAACAAATTAAAGGGACCAAATCTACAAAGACTTTTAGTTTGGGGAGCAGGAAGATGGAAACGAAAACAGAAAATAACCAGGGAAGCATCTTGGAGAATGTGAAGTCTGATGTATTAGTGGTAGTTGATGTAGCTATACAGGGTCATTAAGTGTGAGGAATAGAGATAACCAAGTAAAAACCACTTATTCACATCTGGTAAAAATGAGATGCAGAGAGCCTAAATAACCTATAAGTCATATAAAGTCCAGGGACTCTTTAGGAGTGACACTCTTGCCAAGGGAAGTGAAAGGATTTTATTTTCTATTTCAATTCTTTCCCTTTCTTAATCATTGTTTTCTGCTATCAGAATTTTGACAGTTTTTCTATCAGAGTATCATTCAATTTATAATAAAAAATGCTGAAAGTGTAGATTTCCAAGCCCCAGAGGAGAGCTATGGAATCAGGGTCTTTGAGAATGGGGGCCCACGAACGCAGTCTTAACACGCACCTCCTCGGTGATTTTCAGCCTCGTTGCACATCGGAATCACCCCCAGTGCCAAACCTAGCACATTCAAAGCTCCTAGGGACTCGGCTGTGCTGTCACTGTTGACACATTGTCCTTAGAAGTGTTTATACATCATCGGAGGGGTCTTGTTAAAATGGGGATCTGGAGCCCAGAGTTCTGGGATGGACCTGAGAGTCTGCACTTCTAACTGTCTATCACGTGTATCTATCACGTGATACAGTTACTGCTGGGGGACACTTGGGATACAAAGCGCCAGTTCTCACGTTCCCTTTTGTGGACAACTACCTAGACTCTGTTCCAGTCATTTTTGTGCCAGTGATAATTAGCCTTGACCGTACATCACAATCCCTATGAATTAAAAAAAAAAAAAAATCCCTGGAGTTTCCGATTTAGGGGTTCTGGATTAATACTCAAGTATCTCTAGTTTTATTTCATGCCATGGATGATTCTAACTCCATCCCGGGGTTTAGACCACTGTGATTCTATATTACTGTACTAGGCTATATTCTCTGAAACTGTCTTTTATTGAGTGGCTCAATGCTTCCCAACCTTTTTCACATCACGGCACACAAAGAAAATGATAATATTTGTGTGGCATGGAGTGGGTGAGTGCTCTCTTCAAAGCCTGGAGGTTACTGGCCCCCTGGGACTCTGGTGCTGCCATCCTTAGCACTCCAGGCCCTGTTGGCTGAGAAGCTAAATTTTCAGACTCCTCTCCTGGTGTTCATGGAGCCTGACATACTATATATATAGTGAGTGGGCCCTCAGTAAATATTACCTTGTTATTGCCATTATAATTTATATCCTGTACTGTGTATCAACGATGGGACTTCTTTTTCGTGTTGGGGCCCAGTCCACCTGCAGCTTTACTGTAGCTGTCTTCTTTTCTGGCTGTCCACCATAAATCCCTGCCTAAGTTGTACCCACGTCCTGAGCCCTGTCCCTGCCTGCCACCCCACTTTGGTAAACCTTGCCCTGAGAAAGTCTTTACTGATCTGCCTTCTCAGATTTTTTAGTTTGTAGATTTTGTGTCCTTTGCTCGAGTGCCTAATGTGTTCTCTCATTATTTTGTGTACCTAAGTCTTATCTCTCAAAGATTTTATTTTTGATGTTGGTTAATATTTCTTTAACGTTGGTTTCTAGGAAAACGTGTTGTGCATCTAGTAGGCATTTAGATGCATGGACTTTAAAGCACTTATAATTCTCAAAAATCTAGGTGCTAGAAAGAAGGCAGAAGCTGAGCTTGTGGTATAATGATTGTTTTCTCTTTCTTAAACTGGGTCCTGCAAAATGTCTTTTCACTTGTTACTTGATTACACAGAAACTGACCTCTGTTTCATTCTAGCTACTATAGACCGAAAATATGATTTCTTCCAATACATTAATTTTATTGTAACATATATACCTTCATGTAACGGGAACCCTTTGAGCCGTGTGGAATGCTTAGATATTGTCGTTAGGTATTTAGGTTTTTATTTAGTGGAGTTTCTCTTACATGGTGATCGTCATTTAACAGTTCAACCCAGTGAGGTGCCAGGTGTGCTGCTAGGAGGTGTAGGTATTAAGAGCTCAGCCTCAAGGCGTTTCCACTCTAGCAGAGGAAACTGGTGTGTGCATGACTAGCTATTTAGGTGCTGTAATAAAGATATTTTAGTTAGGATGGCAGGATCAGCTTCTCAAAATGTCACATTTGAATTCCTGTGACTTTGAAGGATAAAGTAGGAGTTTACAGGCAGAAGCAAAGGCATAGCATGATAAAACACTCGGTATTTTAGGGGACTGTTGCCCAGTGCAGCACGCATGAAGGGCATGTGGTGGGAATCAGTTGGAAACAGATCAGAGCGTGGGCTCCTTGGTTTGAGCCTTCGGGCATCATGGGACTTTTCAGACAGGGGGATGAGATGCTTAAACCTGTACATTTAGAAATTGACTTCATTCTCCAGGATGGGTTGTCGACGTGGAGACTATTTACTGGTGACTTTACCTTCTGGAAAGAAACTTAAACTCTGAATAGACCCTTGAGAACAATAAGAAATGATTAGTAAGGATTGAGTATAGAACTTGTCAAGGTTGGTTTGGAAACCTTGTCCAATAGATTTAAGGGGAGCATCCTTAACCTTTTTTTATGTCGTTTGTCACTTGAGGGTTAGGGAGGCTAAAACTCTTTAGAATGCTTTAAATATGGATTAACCTCAATTTAGGAATAAATTGTATTAAATTTTGCAAGTCATTATGGACTTAGAATACATTTTTCCATATAAATATTGTTACAAGATGAGGTCAGCAAATGCCCACAAATGGGAGAGGAGGCAGCTCTTTCCCAGTGGGAAGAAAGGGAGGTTTGGAATTAGAACCCTTGGCTTCAGGTGGTTCTTGTGCCTTTGGGAGAAATGACCTCTTGAAGGCCCAGGTTTTCATTTGTAAAATAGAAATAAATACCCGCAATGCTGTGTGAGAATCAAATAAGAGAGTTTGTGAGGGTGCTCTGAATTTTAAGTCAAATGCCTCGTTATGAAGTACACATGTAAGGGAAAATGTAACGTGGATAGGATGATGTATTCATGATCAGAAATACCTGTTGGCTGCAGTTACAGGGGAGCCTCCTGCAGGTTAGCACAGGAGAGCAAAGGCAGAGGCAGCCCACCTTGGCTTCTTGGTTCTTGCTCTCACACCTTGAGGCGGTGGAAAAGGAAAGGAAAGGACTGTGCATTAGAATACAAAAGACTCGACTGAGTATCTTAAAAATGCAGATCACAGGGCTCTACTTCCCAGCAATCCTGATGGGGCGTGGAGGGTGTGTTCATAAAGGGGCTGTGGACTTCTGAGTCACCTGCTGCGGAGAGGCAACTTGGGGGAAGGGAAGGGGCTGGCAGAGGAGGTGAGGGCGGGCAGGGGTCCGGTGCTGGGCAGAGAGGGATTAGGGTTTAGGAGCCATTGAGGACTGAGCTGAACCTACGGAAGAGCTCTTTCTCCCATTTCTTTTTCCTTTCCTCCTGCCCTCCCTACTACTGCTGACCACTGTGGGTCAGGCATTGGGGTGGGGACGGGATGCTCCCTCCCTGCTTTCCCAAGACACTGGACTTGCTGGTGTGAAGCGATCTAGAGGAAAAGAACAAAGGCCAAGACTGGCCTTGGAGAGCTGTGGCTAGAAGGAGGGGGTCAGAGGGAGCTGATCTGGGGTGGACTTCTGGGACCTCACCTGGAGGCACTGTTCATACCCTACTTCCTGCTGCTGTGCTGGGGTGCCTAAACTGAAAGCTTAGGCACCTGGCTGCTTGTAGACAGAGGCTGGGGGCGGGGGCGGGTGTGTGTGTGTGTGTGTGTGTGTGTGTGTCTAATTAGTGCTAAGTGGAGACTCAAATTTTGGGAAAAAATCTATTACGTGTGTGTGTGTGTGTGTGTATCCATCAATCAAAGCACATCCAACCTTTCTCGGTGGACGTGATTTAGATGATTTTTATTTCTCCTTTAATTATATCAAGTTGTACCCATTAATTCAGCAAACATTTGAGTTGAGCTATGTGCTGGACTATGTGCTCAGCTTCCTGGTAAATACTGTAGTATAAACCTCAGTAAAACATTGTTTCTGCCCTCAGGGAGTAACATTCTAGTTTGTTTAAACAAGATTCTAATAACAGGAGAAGAACAATTTTCAGTGGCTAGGCCTCTCAAATCCCATGAAACTGAAAATTGATATAATGTGACATATAATCTGGTACAAAATTTCTTTAATCAGGAAGTGGAAGGAGTGTCTAATTTAGCTGCAGACTGTTGGTAATTTAAGTGCTTCCAGCAAAACATAAGAGCCTTTCAGGATTCTCAGCCATAGGATTGCAATCTTTTGAATTAGATTACAAAGCAAACCTTCTTTCCTTGAATACTTTTTTTCTTATGGAATTGACTTGGATTTTTGAAAGTCTGGGTTTTTTTCAATGTTCTGATTAAAAGAAAAAAATACATGCTGTATTTACCACAGTACCTTAAAATGACAAAAAAAATAGCATATGTATTAAAATGGAAAAAAGGATTATCAATTTTGTGACACTCCCAAAAGTCTATAGACAGGGTTGATAATCACTGGACTAAATTTAGAGAAAATCATTTATAATCTTTTCTGTAGGCAAGAAAAGCTCTTTAGGGGTGCCTTCAGAAGTTTTTGTCCATTTTATGTCTTTCTGCTTAAATATGTGCTCACAAGTCAGTATCTGCCTTACCGAGGCTTTCATTTTCAATGAAAAAAATATGCACACACATACAGATACACACATATAACTTATTTCAATTTTGAATAAATTGAGCTCTACATTTTTATGTAAAAATTAGTTTCTATAAAACATGCTACATATATCAATAGAGGAATTGCAACTTTCTGCCCCTTTTAAAAAGAGAAAAAAAAGAAAGAAGGGAGTAAGATACTTTAAGGTAAAGAAGCCCTGACTTTTGTCTTACCCTTGCCCCCCACCCAGTCTTCCTCAAGAGGCCATGCAGTGTATGGCCTTTATGTTAAAGTTCTTGTCTTCAACTTCCCTTTCTCTGTTTACTTGCTTTGTTTTCTTGAGCAAGTTCCTCAAGTTCTTTGAGCCTCAGTTACTCACTGCACAGTGGGGAAATACTGGTGTCTACCACATGGGATAGTTGTGGGGATCTACTGAGTTGGTTCAGGTAAAGCACTTTAAAAGTACCTGGCGTGTAATTAGAATGAAAATGTCAGCTGCTTTATTATTATTACTACTAAATTGAAATGTGCAAAGGAATTGAAAACACTGAGCATATTATGAATTGACCCTGGGGGCTATGAAAGAGCTCCATTCAAATGCCCCAAATTCCAAGAACAGTTTAGTGCTTCAGGGATTGAATTAGAGGAAGGCACCAAAAGCCAGTTGGTACCTTTCGTTCTGCTCCTGAAGAATTGTGGTATTCTGAGGAAGTAGAGAGGTGATGGCCCTGAGGAATCCTGTTTATCACTCCAGAGTCCTGAAGGTTAAAGGCTAATTTAAAAGCAGATGTGAAATGCATTGCCACTGAAGTCTATAGAAGGCAGGGTGCCCTCTTTTACCAGAATTATTTAGAATTGTTCTAGAAGTTTATTATTATTGTCAAACGGGAAGAAGATACCAAGCAAAATTATAAAATAGCAAAATTATTAAAAAAATTTTTAATGTTTATTTTTGAGAGAGAGAGTGTGAACGGGAGAGGGGCAGAGAGAAAGGGAGACGTAGAATCCCAAGCAGGCTCCAAGCTGTGAGCTGTCAGCACAGAGCCTGACATGGGGCTCGAACCCATGAACTGTGAGATCATGACCTGAGCTGAAGTCAGATGCTTAACCACTGAGCCAACTGACTCAGGCACCCTGAAAAATTATATTATTAAATTATAATATTTAATATATTATATTTAGATAATATTCTTTGAAATAGAGAATTGAAGATGATAAACCAAGAAACTATAAAATTAATAATTTAATAAATGAGTCAAAAATACATAGCAAAATAACTACAATTAAAAATAAATACATTAATAATATTCAGTAAAGCCTAATAAAAAGATTTCATGGATATTACCAGAAAAACGTTAAGCTCACAAAGAAGACTTAAGAAATATGAATTAACTCTGTAACTACTATATTAATTCTACTGATAGGATTTTTGTCAAGGGCAACTGAAAAGCAAGTTGAATAATTGAAGGCATATACCATGTTTATGGGTATAAACATATGGATTCGTGTTGTTAACATGTAGCTTCCTCCCAAATTAACTTATAAATGAACCCCCAAATATCATCTCAAAGAGATTGCCGAAGTAAAAGTGTGTCAAGTGTTCCGTACGTTAAAGATGGCATTTATATTCAGGGAGAGAATGGTTTACGCAGAATGTGGTGGTTAGATTATTGAGAAAATAAAGCCCAAACTGTGTTATGGTGGGGTGAAGTCTTTGAAGGTAGAAACCAAAAAAGAAATGGATGATAGGTTTGTCAACAAGAAAAAAATCAAAATTTTGAAGGATCAAAGTACCATATATAAACAGATGTCAAATGACAAGCCGAGTTAAGTATTTGTAGTTTTAGTGATCCAGAAAGAGTAATCTATCTTTTAGAACCATTACTATCTCCTAGGTAACACATATTTTTTAATTTTTAAAAATATACTTGTTTAAGAATAGGCAATAAGGCCTAGACTGTTTGGTTTTCATTTCTAAGAATATTTTATAGTTCAGTTCTTGAGTAGTTATTTAATTAGAAGCTTGCAATAAGATGAATCTTGTGGCATAAGAAAATTGATATTTTCTGGATTCATCTTAATATGTTCTTTGTACTTAGACAGAAAGCAACTATTGATTCTTCTATGAGACTGATTTTTATAATTAGCTTGTTTGCTCTCCCTTACCTTTTCTTTCTTCCTTTTACCCTGATATGAGAGAGAAAAAAACCACCAAAACTCTAAAGGCCTGAGATATAAGGGAAGTTATTTTAGATTTCTTTCTAAGTCAGCATGACTGTACATAAACTTAGTTTAAACCAGAAACCTGATTTATGGTCCGCCACTCATTCATTATACACCTGCTTTGTAAATGAGTAGCCTGAGGGAAAATCGTTTTGTCTTTAAGATATCGATCAACGCTCTTACTTGCATTCCTTGACATTAAACCTTATGTTTTCTGCCTGTATGCTAATCTGTAATCTTTTGAGCTTTTGCAAGATGTAAAAAAGTATATAACCTTGTAAAAACTGTTTATTCTCTGAAGCACTTTCTTCTCTGTGAAGAGCGTGTTTCCTGGGCATCTGTCCTAACTTGGGCTCCAGTAAAACTCTCTTATTTTTAGAGATTTTAAAATGTTTGCTTGTTTTGTGTCAACAGCTCTATTTCTCTTCCTTCCTTCTTTACTATATTTCATTTTAAATATGTTTAAAAAATAGTAAAATTCATCATAAAAATCATAAGGTATTGCAGCAGTATACAAAAAGTGGTAGTTTCTTATTTTATTCATCCTCAGTCCTGCGCCCTGAGGTCTCCATATGTCTTTATTCTTGAGTTCCCTCTCACTGTTGTTTCTGTTCCTCTGGCAGTTCTGTTTGTGGAAGTTTCCGTCTAAGGGTTCCTTGTATAGTTTTTGGCAAATAATAGGCCCCCACTGTGTTGCATGAGTGAATGAATGAAATTTGTAGATATATGCCTAATTCTTTTGTAATCCAGGATGTTGGATGTTAGGCATAACCCTGGGGTTTCTTCCAAAGAGTCTCTCTTCTTTCCCCAATCTCTAAGAGTCCAACATTATATATCCCAAATTTTACCATGCTTATTTTTGCAATGCTTTTCTATAAAGTGAATACATTTCTTTGTGCTAACATAGTAATTTAAATTTCTTTTTTCTTCCAGCTGCCTTTGCAGCAGTGTTGCACTGGTAAGATTGTTTTTTTCCTTCTTGTATATTTTATGCAGATTGTTACAACTTACCAAAGCTAATTCCCATATATATATATATATAAAGACAAATTTCAGTACGATAGGGATGAATATATATTAATTGCCACATGCAACACAATAGCCTGAAAAAGTAGTTTAATTGGTAAATCAAAGTCAGAATAATGTAATTTTTTAATAAAGAGATCCATTATTAAAGAGGTTATATTTGAAGCTCTATTTCATTTAACGTTAATATAGTGTTCATGTTGAGAGGAAGATTAATTTTTTTAATCTTCTGGATAGAGTGAAATATGAATTTCATTAATCAGACATTTCTGAAATGGGAACCCAATGACATTTATAGTTCAATTTATAATTTTATTGTACTTAGTTTAAAATATTGTTATTCTGGTTCATTCTAATTTTAAAATCTAATTTGAATGTATTTTCTAATAGAAATTTTAGTAGAAATGTTATGACAGAGTGGAAAAATAAGTGTGGACATCGTTGTCTTTGAGTTTTATTACAAAATTATGTGCAAATTTCTAGATTCTTTTACTTTTGCTCTGAATTTTTTAAAAAGAAATAATACTTAGCCTAACTTTCAAAACTGCCGCTCTGTTACTCTTTTGTTTTTACAGGAGCCATATAACACACCTCTTTGAAAATGATCGCCACTTTTCTCACCTCTCAACATTGGAAAGGGAGATGGCTTTTCGCACTGAAATGGTTAGTTTTCACGTGGTATTTCAGGAATCTAAAAACTTTAAGCTTTTTATCTGGGAGATTTTCAAAGATGTTCCAAAGAAGAGTAGACACCTCCTTGCCCCATCTTGCAGCTTCGGTCCCTGTAGACACAGCCTTGTTTCTTTCCTTCATGTCTTTTTACAGGAAACCTCAGACACCATGTTATTTCATCTGTAAACACTTTCACATGTATCTCAAAAGAGAGGAATTTTTTTGTTACCCGCAATACTGCTAGCACACTTGAAAACAGTCAAGAGCAATTGCTTACTGTTATTGAATGTCAATGTCAGTCAGTGTTTAAGTGACCTCCTGGCTTTTTTTTTTTTCTTTTTACAGTTGGTGTGTTGGTAGGCTTGACTTAGGATTCAGACAGTGTCTACACTTTGCACTTAGTTGATGTATCTCTTAAGTCTTTTAATCTATAAATTCCACTTCCGATTTTTGTTGTTTTGCTATTCGTTGAAGAATCCCAGTTATTTATCTTATAGAATTATCCACAGTAATTCATGTCATTTATTATGTTCCACTGCTCCAAGTTTCCTGAATAATTGAGAGACACCTGATAACTGAAGATTCAGTGTTTTTTGGGGGAGGGGGTAGGAATATTTTGTAAGCAGTATACATTTACTGTATCATACAAAGAGGCATATCATATCTGGTTGTCTCACTGTCTGTGATGTCAAGATTGATTAGTGGCTTTAGATATTGTCATGTTGATCCTTCCATTATAGGTTGAAATCAGCCTAGATCAGGATTACCAAATATTTGGTGATTATCTATGCTAATTACTTTTTTCCTGCGTTTCTTAACTGTCATTCTTCTGTAAAGAAGAATTTCCCCATAATATTTTTTATTGTTTAATTATCCTCTGGTGTACACTTTGTACAGGTAAGACAGTTAAATGCTTGAGTTTTTCTCTTTATTTACATATTTCTTTTCATAGAAAAATGAGCTGGTTTCCTAGCATTTTCTTCTGGTAACTGATGGAGTTCCATCTTTTGGAATATGTCATTATGATCTGATGGATTTTAACATGTTTTGTAAACTTACCTGTCTTTAGCTAATGAGAGCCCTTGGATTGACTTTGTGTCCCTTTGAGGTGACCTCACTAATATTCTATAGCTTTCGTACTTTTTGGTACCGTTAGGTATTTCCCCTCCAGACCTAGAGTCATCCAGTTTTCTGAGGAGCCTCAATTTCTTTCATTAGCAAGTGGTAGTTAGAGACCACAGTTTTGGTGCTAGAGATGTTTATTGCTACTACAGTTGACCCTTGAACAACAAGGGGGTTAGAGGTGCAGACCACTGTGCAGTCGAAAATCCATGTATCACTTTTGACTTCTCCCACATTTAATGATTAATAGCTTACTTTTTACCAGAAGCCTTACCAATAGCATAAACAATTGATTAACACATATTTTGTATGTTACATGTATTATAAACTATATTCTTCCAATATAGTAAGCTAGAGAAAAGAAAATGTTATTAAGAAAATCAGAAGAGAAAAATTTACAGTAGTATACTGTAATTATCCAAAAAAGTCTTTGTGTAAGTGGCCCTGCGTAGTTCAAACCTGTGTTGTTCTGAGTTCAAATGTATTTGATACTAGATTGGCCATTGTATCTAAGCCTTTTTAGTAAACAGAATTAAGAAACAATTTTTTAAAGAGAAACTATTATATTCATATTTTAAAATAAAAGTTTAGGATGAGTTGTTTTTTACTTAGTTTGTATTAAATTTATATATTGTAAACTCAAGAATCTTGGTTTCAAGTTACTTGTTTTTGAGGAACAAAAGTACCAAAGGTATTATTAAAAATGTGATTATTGAAAACACTTTAAGACTTTCCTGCATTTCTTTTTGACTCTAGGATATATTCCATTAGGGATGTACAGTAGATTTACTGTATCTTAAAATTATTTGAAATCTTCCAACTTGATAGTTAATTCCTTTATATTTATTTTGATATTTAGGGTTTAAAATTTTTTATTTTGTAATTCAGTAAGATATTTACATGATTCCAAAAGAAACCACAAAACAAGATAGGTCGTCGTAGTTTTCTACAGCTATCATAACAAGGGTACAATAAACCAGGTGACTTAAAAGCAGAGATTTATTATCTCAGAGTTCTGGAGGCTAGAAGTGTGAAATCAAAGTGTGGGCAGGGCCACGTTCTGTGGGAGGGCTCTACGGGACAGTCCTTCCTTGCCTCTTCCTAGCTTCTCATGGTTTCCGGCAATCCTTGGTGTTCCTTGGCTGGCATTGGAATTGCCATCACTCCAAGCTCTGCCTCTGTCATCATGAGGCATTTTACCCTATGTCCCTGTGTTTAAATTTCCCTTTCATTGTAAGAATATCACTTACTAGGTGACCTCATTTTAATTTGATTATATCTGGAAGGAACCTATTCCAAATATGTTCACATTCACAGGTACTAGTGGATATGAAATTTTGGGGGATATTATTGAACCCATTACAGTAGAAGATAGTTTAAAAGTAGTGATATGAAAGCTAAACATCATAGTATGGAGAACCATTTGTTTTTCCTTTTCAATAAATATCTGGGTATGCAAATCGCTTTCATATTTATGAGCCCTCAGTCCAATATGGAATTTGATGGCTGATGTGTGCTGGCTATGAGGGAGCTCTCGGCAAAGTTGTTTAGAAGATGCAGTTTGTTTCCTGTCTTGCCCTATACTGCCACTTACACTCCCTCACAAGGGGAGCAAGTACTAATACTTGCTTATTTTTTGTTCCTTGTGTTATTCCAACTTCAATATGTCCTAATTCCCTTATAACAGGAGCACCACTGCTGTCCTCCCCCACCCACACAGTCCCAGTCCTATGGAATTCTTACCATATTTTGAGCTGGAAGGAAAGAAAACAACCTGGAAAATTGGTTGGCATCTGAATATAATAATTGATATATATCAATATGTAGCCTTCCTAATATATTTGCATTCTTACATATAAATCTGGAGGAAAGATGACTGATAGCACAATTTTGAGGATTCAGATAAGCAGGAAGGGGGAGACATTTTTGGTGAGGGAAGATTTCCTGGATCATGGTAACATATGTTCTGTAGTAAACCACTCACTGTCTTGTTCATAAGATAGCCTCTTCTAACAATTAAATTAGTATGGGATATAGGGTTTTCTTAGATTATGTATGCTGTCTGAGTTATATTACTTTTTAAATGTTAAAACTATTTTCGAGTACATTTTGAGTTCAAATTATTTATTTTTTTGAGTTCAATTATTTTAATTAAGACAAGGTTATGCTAACATGCGTAGTTCTTTTTTTTGTAATCTAAGATTATATTAGTAATCAGAAACTGAAATTTATTGTAGCTGTTATTTACCTGATTGATTGGTTTTTCAAAAACAGTGTATTTAATTTTTTTAAGCTGGTAAGAGGCATAGTAATTGTATACTTTTTATTATAACTATAACATATGTTTGTTTCAGGGACTGTATTATTCCTACTTTAAGACTATTGTGGAAGCACCCTCATTTTTGAATGGAGTATGGATGATTATGAATGATAAGCTGACTGAATATCCCCTTGTTATTAATACATTAAAAAGGTTCAATCTTTACCCTGAGGTAAGTTACTTTTTCAACTGTGATTTTCTTTTTAACTTTTTAAAGTGTCATTTGCATTAAATGCTTACTCTAAATATAAGGTATAGTTCAATATATTCTGTTTCATCTCATTTTAAAAAAGAAATTCTACATCTTTTTTTGGAAAGAAAGAAAAAAGATTATTATTACTTTTGGTGGGCTTTAGCAAATTCCATGGGAACTGTTAGGATTGCATGGTTTAGAAAATTTGAAATCTATCTAGATTTAGTGTGTTTACAGAGATGATAGCAAGGGGGCGCCATTAATGTCATTTGCCAAATAATGTTTCTTCCCTGTCTGGGATTCTTCACTTAATGGAATGCCCTTTTCAGGAGGGAGAGGGAAGATGGATCAACCCAGGAAGTGATATCATTAACTTTTTTGGCCTCTCTTTTACTGTCTGTGCCTTCATTTGACACATCCGTAAGCATTTTTGAGGGCTAAATTGAGATGTGATTCAGTGACATCCTCCTTGACTTGATACGAGGTTCTTCTGTTAACACACTGCCCCTGTGACTCCCCCTTCTTAACTTGATCGTGCTGCTAGACAGCGTGTTCTCTTGCCAGGGCAGTGGCTGCCTTGGTGTCCGGGGATCTCAAGCCTGGGCTCAGTACCAGGACTTAGCAGAGTTTCAGTCATTCCCGTTGCATGAGAGAGGAGTCCCCACTTCCATCCAGATCAGTGAGTTAGCCGATTGATTAATGGATTGATTAACGAAGAGATCGAGATAGAGGAGGCAGAGACAACCACCAAGGTTCAGTGTTTTTTTTTTAAAGTTTATTTATTTTGAGAGAGATAGTACATGGGAGGGGCAGAGAGAGAGATTGAAAGAGAGAGCGAGAGAGAGGGAGTATCCCAAGCAGGCTCCACATTGTCAGCACGGAGTCAATGCGGGGCTCGAACTCACAAATTGTGAGATTATGACCTGAGCAGAAATCAAGAATAGGACGCTTAACCTACTGAGGCACCCAGGCACTCCTGGTTTGTTTTACTAATGTACTGTTTACTGAGTACTTTCTATAACCATGTATACATTTATTTTTACAGGAATGGGATCACATAGCACATATTCTTTTATAAGTGCTTTTTGTCTTTTAAAATATTTGTATCAGTCTTCCTGTGTCATCTTTTCTTCTGCAACATCATTTTTAGTGGCTGTATATCCAATCTCACATTGTTTATTTAGTCCATCTTTTATAAAAATTTTGGCTGTTCTCAGTTTTTAAAATATTCTAAAGCTGCCATGAGCATCCTGAAGCTAAATTTCTATACATGTTCTTGTGTTTTTTAAAGTATAAATTTGTTGATGTGGAACTATTTGATTCAACAGAATATATACTTTAATGGCTTTGGTACATGTTGCTAACAACGTTTTCCAGATGGGTTACACTAATCGAAATGACCACCGGCAGTGTTTTTGAAAATGCTTGTTTCCTTGCATCCCTGCCACTTTGGTAGACAAAAATTTGAAATCACATGATGTATTTTTCTCATTGCTATATGTGTGTGTGTTATATGTACTTCATTTAGTGCTATACATTAAAAATCCATTTTTACTTTTAAAAGTAATTGGTCATTTATGTCCTTTGTCTATATTTCTATTGAAATTTTGTAGGAGTTTATTTATTATATTCTGGATGTTAATACTAGGCTATCTGGGTAAATGTTTTCCCCCAGCTTTTTGTTTGCTTCTACCTTTGTGTGTGATATGTATTTATTTTTTTCTGTATAGAAATACCTTACCTATTAATCTTTTAAATTTATAATTTTTCATATTTGTAAATACCTTCATTCTTTATTTTAATTATTGTTTTGGCATTTACATTTTAAATATTTCTGGAATTTGTTTTATTGTACAATATTGGAATAGGAATCTAACCTTATATTTTTCAAAATGGTCTCATGTGTAACCTAACACTTTGATGAGTGGTCCATCTTCTCCCTACTGCTTTGAAGCAGCTTTCTTTATTTATATACAGAATTATTATACATATATGTGTGCATCTGTTTTTGAACTTTGTATTCTGGATTGGGTTAGGTTGAGGTCCTGGAAAGCAGGCTTTCTGATGGAGATTTGCATATAGGAAGCATCTAGAGGAGTGCCCTTGGGCGCAACACCAAAGGGAATGAAGGAAGTTGGCTAAGGCTGGAGGAGTTGGGCTGTGATGCAGTCACAACCGAGACTGCAGACAGTCCCACCCAGAGCTCTGGAACTGAGATGGCCTTGTGGGGAGTTGTCCTAGCTGAGGCAAGGACTCTTGACCCCTACATCCCTCCCTGATGACTAGTCTGGTGTTGTCTGTGGATTGTCTTTGGGTTGCCTTTGAGTTAGGGTGTGACCTATAATGAATTTACTGTCCTCCAGTGGAGGATAGTTCCCAGAGAGGGACTCAGCTGAGAGCTGTCAGCCACCAACCCTCCCAGCCCCTGGAGAAATGAGTGTCTCAGCCCTGGAGGAGGATCTGGTAACACTCCTCCGAGCCCTCTGCCATGATTAGTTTGATCTGTCTGGCTGTTCTTGTGCCCACGTCACACTGTTTTAATTTGTGTAATTAGCAAGTTTTAATATCTGTTAGATAGAATATTCTCTTTGGTTAATCTCCATTTTGTTATATTGCCACATAACACTTCTAGATAGACACTTGGGATTTTGCTTAGCATTGTTTTATGTTTATGAATTAATTTGAGGGAGAAGTCACATCTTGAGAAATTAGGTCTATTCAAAAAGACAGACTATCTTTCTATTTGTTCATCTCTTCTTTTATGTTCCTTAGTAGAATTTTATAGCTTTTGAAAAATATAAATCTTGCGTGTTTCGTGTTATATTTTATTCTTATGGATGGGTGAATAGTTGAAGACTGGCTAATTTGACTGTGAGGCTTCTTTGACTAACTTTAAAAGGAGCCAAGTATAGGATAAGTATAGGAAAGGAAGGTTTGATAATTATCAAAATATCTCAAAAATATTCTAGTAATGAGCCTGTTGATGATAATATCTTTTCTCTAAAAATCTAAAAAAATGCCTCTCTTTTCTTAAAAATAGGTAATCTTAGCCAGCTGGTACCGGATTTATACCAAAACAATGGATTTGATTGGTTTTCAAACCAAGATATGTTGGACGGTTACCAGAGGAGAAGGACTCAGTCCTATTGAAAGCTGTGAAGGCAAGATTTTTTTCTGTGATATTTCCAGTTATTTGTTGGAGCATACTAAACTTACTGCAAACTTAGTGATACAAATAACCATTTTATTATGCTTATGGATTCTGCAAGTGAGGAATCGGGCAGGGTATAGCAGGGTTGGTTTGCTTGCACAGTGTCAGAGGCTTCTGCTAGATTCAGATGGCTTGGGAAGACTGGAATTAATGGGAGACTGCTTCACTTAAACATTCTGCCCTGCAAGGCTGGAGTCAGTTGGGGCCGTCAGTTGGAACACCTGCATATGTCCTTTCCATGCACCTTGAGCTTTTGAATAGCGTAGTACCTCAAGGTAGTCAGGCTTTTCATGGCCTCCAAGCTGAATGCTGCTTGGCCTCTTCTAGTCTTGGAAGTCACATAGTATGGCCTCTGCCATTGTCTGTTGACGCAGTTACAAGCCCAGCCAGACTCAAAAGCAGGAGCACTGAACACCCTCCCCCCCGCCCCCCGCCCCACCCCTGCAATACCTCTACAGGAGGAGTGGCTGATTTTGTAGTCCTGTTTTAAAACCACTACAGTTGGAGCACCTGGGTGACTCAGTCAGATGTCTGACTCCTGACTTCAGCTCAGGTCATGATCTCAGAGTCCTGTGATCAAGCCCTGCCTCGGGCTCTTTGCTGGGCTTGGAGCCTGCTTGAGATATTCTCTCTCTCTCTCTCTTTCTCTCTCTCTCTCTCTCTCTCTCTCGATAAATAAATAAGTAAATAAGTAAATAAATAAATAAGTTTAAAAAATAAAACCGTCACAGCTACTGTCCTGTTCTCATCTCTGTTCCGCAGTAGTGTCATATGTTCCTATGGGAACCAAGGCAACCATTGAACGTATCTGTGCCATCTTCAAAATAAGCACATTTTAGTATTATAAATTGCCAGACACATAAAGTAATTTATAGTTAGAACATATGCTTTTTTAATTTTTTTTTGTATTTTTAAAGGATTGGGAGATCCTGCTTGCTTTTATGTTGCTGTAATTTTTATTTTAAATGGACTAATGATGGCATTATTCTTCATATATGGCACATATTTAAGGTAAGACTATTCATTGAGAATATTTTGGTATGTGTTATGTAATACCGTATACTAGAAAAATAAAAATGGTGAGATAAAGATTAGCTTTTGGTTCAGTTTTATAACATTTCTAATAGATCTACTTGTAGATACAAAATTCTTTCCTATTTGAATGATTTTACCATTGACAGAGCCAGCCAAATTTGAAATAGTTTTAGAGGCTTATATAGAGAAGGGAGAGGATATTGGATCAATTTTAAATATTTGTAGACTTTTGAGCATAAGCAATATATCGTTTATTTAAAATATAAGGAAAGGACCACTCATTATCAAAAGGTGTTAATGATTCTATTTTTCTGATGTTAAAATAGAAAGATATTCTATACAGATATTTAATATCTGACCTGATACACTTCACAGTCGAATAATATTCCTTAAAGTAAAATTTTGACAAATTTTGTAAGGGTTTTTATGTTTATTTTTCTTCTTTTTTGACATTGTTCTTTTACATTGCATACTTGTTTGAACAATTTTACCTCGAGAGTATCTTTAGGATTTTCTTTTTATTGCTTACTGATTCCTTGTAGTACTGAAGTATGAGCATAGGTGTATGACTTTCAATTTGGGTTAATGAGTTTGAATCTGCTTTTATCCCATTATCTTTGCTCGGAAGTCCTGGCATAGTACCCCAAAGATCTACTTCGTTCCTAGCTCAGTATTCGAGCAGATAACAGTAACTCGATAAATATTTGTCAGATGAGGAAGTTGTTAGAAGATCAATTTAAAGTATATTTGCATATAGATTTAAGATACTTTGATGCTAATATTTCTGATTTAGCTATAACAAAGTTTTTTTAATCATGTAACTGGCAGAGACTGCAATAAAAATGCGTGATTAAAAGATGATGTGGAAAATTTTGTTCTTGAAACAAGACCCACAGATATCTTAACCAGAAGTATATGTTAATCGGAAGAGGAAGCTGACCTGAAGGAAAACATGGCCAGTGTGCCTCGTATTATGATGAGCCAAAGGTCTCTGCCGTGGGAGGGGGTCCCTCAGTTTGCTAAGTACTGCCTCGCTGTCTAATGGATAGCTTTATTGTGTTTGGGAGATTTGATTTTGAGTAAAAGAAGTTCAAATATGGAACATGGCATCGTTGCTAAATTGCTGATCTATAGTTATGCTACCTTTTAACTGAAAGAAGAATTTCTAAGTGTTTATTAAGCTTGCAGTATCATTTCCGTATAACACATCGTTTCAAGGGCCACAGGTATAACATCTGCTGCAGAGATTCCATGTTGTGGTTTGACCGAGAGGTTCTCAGCGGTTTTGTCCCTGCCTGACCTGAGATTTCTCAGTCTTCAGCCCCAGCTGTCCCCGGACAGCAGTTTTCTCCCTACATAGGAGACACGTGTTCATTTGTCCAGTCCACATAAAGTACATACCAACTGGCTTCTTTGTGAGCTGGCGTACTTGGGTTTCCACAGCGTACGGTGAGGGGAGGTGGGAGACAAGAGTGGTGCTGAGTGCATGTAAATGGGAGGCAGCAAAGATAAAGTGCCTCTAGTGCTGGAGGCAGAAGTGTGTTCTGGGGGGAGGGTTGCTCCAGCTGTGCCGTGGAGGGTCAGAGCATTTTGGATAGGTGGGGGAGAAAAGGATCCTAGGGAGAGGCAAAAGGAGGAAAACCTTGGATGTAGAAAGCAGATGAGTTTTACTGGGATGCGAGTTATTGAGGAACATTGTAGAAGATTAAGACCGGAGAAATGGTTTGGGCTGGTTGGTGCATGACCTTGGCTGGTTTGAGACCTATTCCAAAAACATTCAGAAATTTGACCAATAGAGGGACAGGATTCAGACTAAACTATGATCTCATGAGACCCTTGACTTTCACCTGTCACTGAAGTTAGCCAGTAACTCCTTCAGCACAGTGTCTGTCAAACTGCAGAGTATGGCCTCCTCAGTGATTTTAGAATCGGTTTAGTGAGTTTGACCCAGCGGTATTTCTCACATGAAAAAGGAAAGAATACAAATGTGGATAATAGATTATACAACACTTTGTAATTAGGTAAGATTTAGAGAAACTTCTGTTTGTTGTTTTTGTGCATATGTGTAGTCTCATTTCTTAGACTTCGAGTATAAAAAAAACAAATCTGTAGACCACTGCTTAGAGTAGCAGGAGGGAGTGACTGCCTTATGCATTCGGGTCTTTCCAAATAGCCGCTTTTGGTTTCTCTTCCTGGCTCTGAGGGCTGCAGCCTGTTTCAGCTTCACCCACTTGCGTGTTTTGTGCCCCAGCCGGCGCCTTCGGCTGCTGCTCAACTCTGAGGCCCTCGGGGAGGTCTGCCCTCTGCACCTGCGCTTGGTCTGTAGACCTCGCAGTAGTGCCACACGTTTTCACTTCTCTCCTCCCTTTGCTCTGTTTGCGGGCGTTTTTTTTTTTTTTTTTAAATCCTGAGTAATCACTTTAGCTCGAGCCAAATACCTCCTAAACTCATTTCTTTCCAGCCCGAAATGAGTATCTAGTTCTTGTACATTACAGAGCCCCTTCGAGGGAGCCTCGACTATTGCACTGTGCCTTGAGGGCAGATGTGTAAATTAGAGTCCAGCGGTGATCCTGGTTGATACTGTCTGTGTTGAACAAAGCTTCAGTCACTTCCGTCAGTTTTTTTCATTGTATTTTAAAATGTTCTTGACACGAGTATTTTTAGAGGTCTAAAATTGCTAGGTAGTTCTTATTGTTTTCTTCCTTGGTGGTTAGTTTTGTCACCCTTCTAACTTTATAAAGTGGGATAAAGCTGCAGACTTCTTAACATGTGGGTTAAGAATAAAGAGGAGGATATCTATAACTGTGGTTAGAATCTTTTTATAAATTGTATTATATAAATTTACAGGCAGATTGAGTATGACATTTTTACTCTAGAAGTATATTTCTTTTTAAATAGTGCAGATATAAGTTTTATGAAGTCAGATAAGCCAATCCATTTCACAAAAAATAGCAGTGGGAGGAAAAATAGAAAACATAGCCAAATGGTGAAATGGGGCTGGGCTGCCATGCTCTCACTTGAGGAGATGAAGTAAGATGTTTTGTAAATACAACCTATTCATGATGTATCTCTTTTTCTGGAATTCTCAGTATTCCGGTATTTTTTTTTTAATAAAACGCATGTTAATTACTTTCTAAAAGTTGTTAATTCATGATTACAATTATTTATTTCATAAGATACCTTGACATGTTTCAGCTGCAGACTAACAGTTTCTGGAGGCCACTTTCATAAGACGTGGTATGTGCAAGTTTCCGTTCTGCAGGAAGGAGGGTTCCCTGAGGGAACCTTCAGGGACTTGTTAGGAGCTCAGCTAAGCTGGGAGAGGGAGCTGAGCTGTCATGTCTCAGAGTCGTCAATTAAAGAAACAAGCCAAAAGTGAAAAAGTTAAGCCTTCTATCACTTACTGTGATGGTGTAGCACAAGTCTAAAACTGGAGAAGACACAGACTGCCCCTGGTCCACTTTCTCCCATGGAACAGTGCACTGGTTGAGATTGGGGCACCAGTGCAGACGGAGGTCATCGCACTGTTGAGGAAGCCCTGAACAAAAGGCTTCAGCAGTTTTATGGACCCGAGGTAGATGGGGGAAGGGGAGATGGCTAGGAATGGAAAAGTACTGGGTACTGAGTCAGACTGAGGGAAAGTGTCTTCAGAGCTGCCCCCTCTCACACCTCTATAAAGAGCCCTTGGGGAGAGACACCTGAAGAGCACCTCTGCCCAAAGTCTCAGATAAAGAGACCTAGGAATGAAGGCAGCTGGGGGTAGGAGTGTAAAGATGTGAAGGGCACGATTAGCCAGGGCATCCTGAGTCTTCAGAGACCGCCGTGCACCATATGTGTGGGGAGGGTAGCTGTCTCAGTGAGGCCCGTCAGGTAAACCTTTATAATTGTCTGTGGCTGGGCCTTAGGAATTATATATGGGTTTTTAACCAGGAGCCCAACTCCCTAAGGCATCTGTGGGCAAGGTCATGAGCTAGTCGTAGGATAAATATAGGTCTCGTTTGGTAGGGGGATCTGGAAGAATGGACCTGGTCTGAATGTCCGGCAGAAATGTTGTCAGAGAAGGAGCTGTCCCGTTTCCAAATTCATCATTGTGCATCCTGGGTCTCAAGACTATACCAAAGCAGAACAATTTCTGTAGGTGAAATGAGTGTCTTTAGCTGATGCCAGTAGTAAGGTATGTAGAAGCCGAGACAAAATATAGACAACGATGTGATCTAGGCTCACCTGGGCATTATTCTCAAGTTGAATAAAACCTGAAGGGCACCTGGGTGGCTCAGTGGATTGTGCATCTGACTTCGGCTCAGGTCACGTTGTGGTTCATGAGTTCAAGCCCCACGTCTGCCTGTAGCGCAGAGTTGGCTTTAGATCCTCTGTCCTCCTCTCTTCACTCCTCCCCAACCTGCACTCTTTCTCTCTCAAAAATAATAAACATTAAAGATAAAAAGAATCTTGGCATGAGTTAGTACTTGATTCTGGACTGACTGCTTTCTATTACTTGGTGTCCATCTGTCATGTTGGCATTTTCCTTTACCACCCAGTGTTCCTTCATTGCTCTCTTATAATGGGCTCTCTTGTGTTATGTCCTGTGTATTCCTCTTTGTTGGTTTATTTTTTCACTCTCGTAGATCTTCTAGTATGTAAATGGGAGGTAAATTTTTGCATATTTGAAAACGTCTCTATTTTGTCTTTGTATTCGATTGATAGTTTTACCGAGTATCGGATCCAGATTGGAAATCATTTCCTTCAGGATTTTGAAGGCATCACACTGTTGTTGTCTTGCTTCACATAGTGCTGCTCAAGCATTCCCAAGTTATTCAGATTCCTGAATTTTTCTATGTGACCTTTTCTCCCCCTTTCTTTCCTTCTGGATGATTGTAGAGTTTTCTCTGTCACCGTGGTTCTGAAATTTCATAATCTGTCTTGCTGTTGATTTATTCCCCTTTATTATGTTGGATGTGTGATGAGTTGGTTCAGTCTTGCAGTTTATGCCTTTAATTTCAGGGAAATTTTCTTGGATTATTTCTTCAGTTTATTCCTTCTGTTTCTCTTTCAAAACTTCTGTTATTTGGGTATTGCATTTCCCGATCTTCTAATTTTCATGTATTTTCCTAGTTTTAATATCATTGCTGTTCTACATTCTAGAATACTTTGTTTTTCCAACTCTTCTCACTTTTTCATTTCTGTTATCTTTTAATTTTCAAGAATTTTCATTTGTTTGGTGAATGTTCCTTTTTTTTTTTAAACGTTTATTTTTGAGAGAGAGAGACAGAGCGTGAGCAGGGGGAAGGGCAGAGAGAGAGGGAGACACAGAATCCGAAACAGGCTCCAGGCTCTGAGCTGTCAGCACAGAGCCCGACGCGGGACTCGAACTCACAGACCATGAGCTGAAGTTGGCCACTCAACTAGCTAAGCCACCCAGGCGCCCCTGAATGTTCCTTTTTTAAAAAATAGTATTTTATTTTTGTTTCATGGATTCAATATATTTCTCTTGGTGAATACTAATGATTTTTTCTTCCCTAAATAACTTTGGTATCTTCTAGTTTGCTTTTTTAAATCTTTCAGTCTTCACCTACCATGTTAGAAGTTGTCCTTAGCTGTCTGGCTATCCTAGGCCGTCTTGATTGAGATAGGAGGACATAAAAACTGTATGGATGCTCCACATTGTGGGTGGAACCTGTTAACATTGAGTTTTTATATAATTTGAATAAATGACGTGGGAAGAACTTAGAGTGACTGCCAGTTCTTTGGTTTGCCTTTAGATGTAAAAGAAAATATAATGTAACAAAGGTTTTTCAGGGTTGTAATAGGGAGGTAAAGTGTTTCATCGAGTTAACTGGAATGAAAGATTATAGAAGAATTTTTAGGAAGTGACTGGATAGGGGAGGAAAACACCTAAATAAGTTAGGAGGCACTGTCTTCTGTGTAAGACTATAATAAGATAATATTTGCAAGGTACCTAGAAGAATGTCAGCTTTCAGAAAATAGTTTTTAATTGAATGAAATGAATAAATAAATAATCGGGAAAAAAAACTTAGCTCTTTATTGCTATTTGCAAAAGGCACAAAAATAACATATTCCTATCTAGTATATAAGCTTTATCAGCATTTTACCAATTTAGGAAATAATTTTTCAGTGGACTCATTTGAAACTTTTCCTCTTCAGAGTCCCATCTTAAGATTATTTGTTTATTGAAGAAATACGTATCTAGCACTTTCAGAGGTAACTCTGAGGAAACAGAGTAACAGGAAAGCCATGGGTCTCTCCTAGGGGTCAGACTTGGGCAGCAAACTTTTGTTGGTTTTAAGTGTCATTTGTGGAGATGGTGACCTAAAAAGGGACAGGTTTTGGAGAAAAGATGCCAATATTTTCAACCAATAACTTTCATCAATTTATGCATACTGAAGAGAAATACTTATCTTTTAAATATTCATATACAACTGTTAGACCAAATGACTAAGATGTGCTAGCAGGCCAAGTTAATAGTACATTCCAAAAAATAAAAATAAAAAAGTAAAAACCAAAAAAAACCTCCACAACAACAACATGGAGCTGAAAAAAATTTCAGCTGGTGCAATTCATAGCTTATTTAAGACATATTTTAGCCAAAAATCCAGCCTGCATAAATAGTAATGCTTGATTTTTTTAATGAAGCATGAACAACAGAAAAATGTCAAATAAAACTATGGAAGCAAAGCGAAATTGGCATAAAGAATAAGACGTTCAACTTTGCCTTAAAACAGGTAGTGGAAAGGAAGGGGAGTAGTATATTGGTTGGCATAAAGAATTGCTATGAAAGCTACTCTATTCTGCCAGAGAGCCTAAAAAGGACATTGAGTCACTTCATAGATAACTTGGATTGGATCATGAGAAGTGACTAGTGTGACTATTCACTATCACTATTCAGGATAGAAAGGGGGGATGTTAAGCAAAATTAAAAGGAAGATTTGGATTTAGACTAAACTTCCATACTTTCAGGGCTTCTGGAATACCTCTAGAAATAAAGTAGTCAAAAATTCTTTCTGGTATCAAAGAAGCATGAACCCGCAATGACCAAAGAAAATAATAGAGTAGAGTAGAAAATCAGAACATGAATGCATTATGCTCTGTGACTGGTTGGTTCCTCTTGAGGAAGAAAAGGCATTTTCTGATGACTAGCTATGTCTACAAAAGAATGCCCAAATTTCCTGACAAGAGCCGAGAAGCAGTGGAGGACAGAGTGGAGACACAGAAAGGTAAATATTCAAGAGGAAAAGGAAGAGATCAGAGACAGATCAGAGTGGCCACAGTAATACAGAGTAGCAGACCTTTAAATATAGAGAAGTTATATAAAAAAGGTCGTTAAAAAGTTCTCCTCAAAAAGCCATCTCAGTGCAAGAGAGGAAGGGAACCCTGAATCCTGCCTCTGTGAGTTAAGACTCTGGGCGTGCCTGTGACAAAGGAGAACAGCTGTAATTATGGGGAACAACCCGGCGTGTTAGGAGAGAACTGTCATGAGGAGGGAAGTGAGAGAAATGAGCTCAGAGGGGCAGACTTTCACAAAGGGTCCAGGATGGTGTCTGAAAGTAGCAACAGAGGAAGCTACTGGCCTCTCCTCTGGGCCTTGAGCCATTCAGGAGCACGGTGGTGTGCGGAGGGGAAACATCTCAGAGGAGGGTGAGGTTTCAGGGCAGGAGAGGGAAGCATGTGGGTAGAGGCTGAGAGTGCCAGGAAGGAAGTTGTTTACCATGGAGTGGAGGTTTGGAGGGCACAGTGAAAGGTCTGGATGGGGACTCAAGTGGTGTGGTGGGTCACAGTAGAGGCTCCATGGATCACATGACCCTGATGATGAGCAGGAGTCTGCATCTAGGCCAGTGACCAAGGATAGCAGTGACGTGAGGTGTGTGGTGTTTGACTGAAAGTGCCTCCCTTCCTTTCTCTAAAAGAAAAGAATGCCAGCTGCCTTTTAATTGGATCATTTTTATGTTTTCATTTACTCCCCAGATACCTTTTGACTCTGCCACAGGCAACGCTCGGGCCGTGTTAGGCACTATGGTGGCCACCATGATGAATTGGGAAGTTCACAATCTAGTAGATAAAGATTCTGTTTTTGGCCCTTGGCAGACAAAGAGTTAAATTAAAGACCTTAATTAGTTGCCTCTAGTAGACTGGGAGGACTAAGCTGAGACCTTTCCTAGCTTTCCTGATTCTCATTCTTGTTCCTTACCTTTACTTTCAGTGTCTTTCCTTAGTGCCCCGGAGGAGCCAAGAATCCATGTGTGAGTTTAGGGGAAGATGCCCAGGGGGGCCTGCTGGGCATTTCTTCATCTGGCTAGCAAGGTGCCTGAGTCTTACATCTCTAACCCGAGACTGAAATTCTCTTCATCAGTTATTTCTACGTTATTCTCTCATTTTCTCTTTCTTGAGCCTTTGTAGAAGAGTTATTGAACTCCAAGAGTTAGTCAATAACATTTTGAATTAACTGTGATTAGTTTTTCTTTTTCTCGTTGAGTGTCGAACTTTGTATGTTTTAACATTTTTTGGTAAATGAAGGTACAAACGGCAGTGATTGATGAAGCCCACAAAATATAGTGATTGGTTTGAATCCATGTCACTTAAAGATGTGAGAAAGAAGAGAACTGTAAATTATTAAATGTCAGAACTGAGAAGTATTTTTAAGATTTTTTACATTCTTACCCCCTCATTTTATATTCAGTGAAATTGAGGCTCAAAGGTGAATGAGTAAATGTGGTAAATGTTTAGCAAACTTAGAATATTTTTAAATTTGCACAATAGGAGCTTTTGTATTTTTCTGACAGTTGGTGGTAACATTGCAGAAGAAGCTTTTTTTTTTAACCGCTAGGGAATGCTGAAATATCAACTGATCAACTGTAATTAGAGAAAAAAAAATCAGTCTTAAGTTTTCTGATTATTACATTTTCTCTGTTTAGCAAAATAAAATGACCTGTGTGGTAGTTTGTAAGGATAACAGGGGAGGGAGTTAATGCTGGGGATACTGTTTTAGATTTGTTGCAAGTCGCATCATTTCAAAATGACTGTAACTCCGATATTCCTTGTAGATAAGCAAATTTTGTTTTCCCTTCCAACTAGACAGGGCATGAAAGTGTATGGGAAAATCTGGTACGGGAAAATCTGGTACGGGAAAACTAACCTCCTCGGTTAGTTAGGCATAGCTGTTTGCATTCATGGAAGATACTGGGCCATAACCTACATTGTGGTAATTTGGTGAAAAGGGAGTGTTGTCACACTGCTTCTGCCTTTGCGAAAATGTCCAGTTCCGGAGCCCCACAGGTCGAATGGCCATCGAATAAGGGTGGAAGCCTTCTTGAGCAGACGTCATCATGAGTTTTGGTCAGGAGGTGAAACTGGACTTGAGATCCTCTGTCCTTGTCCTCTTTTTGTCCCCATCCCTGTCCCTGTCTTTACTCTGCCATTAAAAAAAAAAAAATTCACTTCATAAAATTTCAGTTTTGACTCTTTTTCTGCTCAGGGTATTTTTAAAAGGGAATTTTACATTAATTTCCCAAATTGGTGGTGGTGGTTTTAGTCTCTCTTGTGTTTTAGGTTGTTTTGGATTATAATCAGATAATGAGGTGTCTTTCTAGCCAGGTGGTCCGGGGACATAAAAAAAATCATGTCTATTCTATTTATAGTCAAAGTACTATATATATTCATAAAATTGAGCTTATTGATTATCTCATTCAAATCATTGGTATGTTTTCTTTAGCTTGTATGATCTGCCAAAATATAAAAGTGTTAAGATACTATACTATGATCAGATTTTATTATATCCCTGTATTTCTAGAAGTTTTAACTCTAGTTATCTGACTGCTATATTGCTTGTCCATAAAAGTTTTATTTAAAGAAATATAATTAGAATTGAATAAATGGAGAGACATACTGTCCAACCAAATGGGCGGATTTACATCACATAAATGACAATTCTTCCAACATTATGTGTGTAAATTTGATGACATTTTGATCAGAAACCCAACACTTTTTTGTGCACGGGAGGGGGCATTGGTTAGACTTACCTTAAAGAAATGTTAAAAAATAAGAGTACTTGAGGGTAGGGAACTTTCCTTATCGTATGTTAAAATTACCATAATGCGGGGTGCTGCAGGGGTGGCTCAGCTGGTTAAGTGTCAGATTCTTGGCTTCGGCTCAGGTCATGATCTCACATTTCGTGAATTCCAGCCCCGTTTTGGGCCCCAAGCTGACAGTGCAGAGCCTGCTTGGGATTCTCTCTCTCCCTTTCTCTCTTCCCCTCCCCTGCTCACTCTCTCTATCTCTCTCGAAATGAATCAATAAACTTAAAAATAAAATAAAATAAAATAAAATTACCATAATGTTACAGGAATAAAAACCGTGTGATATAGAAAATACAGAATTAAATCAATTGGCTACAAAAAACAGAGTCTAATATTGTAAGACATTAAAGTATGATAAATGCTGAATTTCATTATACTGGAAAAATGAATGTTTATTTGGTAAGTGATGTTAGCATAATCGGCTCTCTGTGTCAAAAAGAACAAAATTAGGGCTTTACACATACATTTCTGTGGATGAAAGATTTAAATGTAAATTACAATGATACTGGAAGATATTTTAGAACACTGTATCATTTTGAGGTAGGAAAGATCTTCACAGACAAGACAGGAAATGCAGAAGAAATAAAGGAAAATATTGACATTTAACTACATAAAATTAACTACATAAACTTTTATATTTCTTTCTGGCGGAATACACCATAAATTATTTAAAAGACTTAGTCACACATATGACAGTCAAAAAATTGATACCCTTAATCTTTGAATAGGGAAACAGACAATCCAATAGAAAAATGGACAAGAATGCAAACAGGCAGTTCACGGAAGAGAAAATGCATATTGTTCCCAAAACCCATTAAAATCATGCTCTCTATAAGCAGGAAGGAAGTACAAATAACAGTGAGAAAAAAGTTACCTCCTATCCAATGGACAAAATATAAAAGGGTCTGGGTACATCAGGTTCCGTGTTAAGGAGAAGCAGACCTGTCATATGCTGTGCTGGGGACGTATGTGGACTGGTATGGCATTTTCTGGAAAGTTCACATTCTTTGATTTGGCAGTCTCACAGTGAAGTCTGTCCTATAGAAATAAAAGCACCAGTATATGCATGTATAAGGATATTTATTTTAATGTGTGTGTGTGTTTTTTTTTATTTTAGAAAGAGAGAGCATGAGGAGAGAGGGGCAGATAGGGAGAGAGAGAATCTTAAGCATGCTCTGTGCTGAGCTTGGAGCTCCATCCCATGACCCTGGGATTATGACTTGAGCTAAAACCAAGAGTCGGACACTCGACCCACTCAGCTACCCAGGCATATCTTTAACATGTTTTTATTATAGTAAAAAATTAAAAAACCAGTGTGTCCGATACTGGGGAAAGGACAAAACAAATTGTAGTACATTTGTGCTATGCAATATTTGACATCTGTTAATGTCTGAGTTACACGTATTGATTAGGAATAATCTTCATAGTAGATTGTTTAGAAAAGGAACAAATTTCAGAGGGGTGTTAGTAGTATGATCGGATTAAAATTATATTTGTATGGGTATAGAAAAATATTTGGGAGAATGGACACACACACAAATGTTATTACTGTTTATCTTAGGTGAATAGGATTGGGAGAAGGATGTCAGGGAGGAGACCGATTTTTAAACTGTATAGACCTTTGCACCTCTGTTTTGTTGGAATAAGTTCAAAATACTCATTTATTTATTTAAACCCATAACTGTTGCTTACATTTTCTGAAGTTTTATGACTTTCAATGAAACGTGGGGTTGGCCTGTTTGCTGGTCTTTTTACGAAGACATGCCGGGCCTTCAAGGGGAGAACCCTGACTTTCACTCCCTGGCCTGTACTACTTCCTGGCTCCCTTATCTGTCCTCTTATATCTGTGATTCATCACTTCAGCCATTTTCAGGCCAGTATGCTGTTTCTTTGCCCCTTTATGGTTCGTTTGTGCTAGTCCAGGTTGATAGTGGAGAAAAATTACACAGTTCTTCCAGTAGTGCCCTATAAATGTGTGGTCTTCAGTGTCCGATGATCCCTTAAGATAGCTCAGCAGTCCTGTTTTCCCTCGTTAGCTCCATTCTTAAATGCACGTGGTATTTCAGACAAGCCTCTTTGTTCAAACTTTTAGCACTGCCATTTCTTCTCTTGAGCAGCAAGGGAGGGGCTCAAGACTCTGTAGGGAAGATGGCAACGCCATAAACTACGTGCTGCTCTGAACATGCAAACCTAACCTTCCTCCCGTGCCAAGGCTGATTGGCCCCCTGTGCTGGGGAGGCCAGCCCTTCCTATCTCCTTCTTGGGGGGATATGGAGGGTGTGTGCGCTCGTTCCTTGGATTGTCTTTGCCATCTCATATATCTCCTCTGTTTCCTCTTCCATTCATCTCCAAGAGTAACTATCATGGCCTAGAATACCTGTGTCTGAGTCTTCCTTACCTTCCTGACTTGTCTGTGTTATACACATACTTGTTGGGTGGATAGAAAGAAGGAAGGCTGTTTGGGTACAATAATGAGAAAACAGCATGAGCTAAAGGGAGTAGAAGACCTCAAGACTACTCAAGACCTCAAGATGAAAGAAATGATGGAACAAACCTAAAACAGCCTTTTTATTTCCTGTCCAGATGCTTCTGGCCAGGGTGGAGGAGAGTTGGGGGGACACGTATTACTCTTATCTAAGCAAATGAAGGTTTAATTGTTACGACTGCCAAACTATGGCATTGTGATTTCTTAGAGTTAGAAGCCTGATGGTTATATTTTGATAGTTGTGTTCTTTTACAAGTTTTTGAAAACAGATGAAAGGGAGAAACTATCTGTAAACTGGTGTTCACCAAGCACATTCTATAGGAAAGCTTGGGATGGGGTTTGGGAAAAACTGAATTAATCAAATCTTTAATGGGCTGGCCTGCTTTCTGAATTTCCAAGAGTAGGAGGCTGTATGGTGTTTTCTGCCTTAATGACCTCTAAGCTTTTATCTCACTTCATTCCTCCTCTGTCCTGGATCTGTTATCCTGTGTCTTCAGAAAAATAGTTTGAGAGCTGTTGGAGGACCAAATCAATATATGGTACTATATATATATACACCGATATATGGTACTATATATATATATATATATATATATATATATATATATACATACACACACACACATATATATATTTATGTATATATAAAGAGTGAAAAAGGAAAAGAAAAAGATCAGGTTGTTTCATGCACACTAACATGACTGTTCACAATTTTTTATTCCCTGTCAGTTTGTGTGGGTTTTTTTTTTTGTACATTTTGAAGATGGAAAATGACTTTTTGAAAATGAAACTTATTTGGACTCATGTTACTATAAAGGGAATGAACTATTTTGTAAATAAGCACAGTAGAGTTCTGGTGTGACCGACTTTGTGTAGTACTGGAAGTTTATCATATTACATTATTTCAAGGTTTCATGAGGATCGAGCGGCTTTCCGTTATTTGAGTGACGTTTTCTTATCCTCTCTCCCAGCGGCAGCCGGTTGGGAGGCCTGGTTACGGTGCTGTGCTTCTTCTTCAATCACGGAGAGGTACGTAGTCAACAGATATTTTCAGAATCTGGAGGGGATTGTGCTTCTATAGAAATACAAGTTTCTTCTTTAGGTAGTCAATCAAGTATTTAAAAAAATTTTTTAGGAGATTTTACTTCTAGAAATAGAGGTTTCTTCTTTAAATTTAATTTCCTTAAATTTAGTCTGTAGTAGCATTCTTTAAATGCTTGATCTTAATTAATCTTTAGATTTTAATTCAAATTTTACCCTAGCATTTATTTTAAGTTAGCTTTTCGTGATATATCTTTTATGTCATATCTCTTAGTGATTTGAAGCAATATGGGTCTGCACCAATTCTTTATGTAATTTAAAAGTGCGAAAGTTCATGTGTAGTGATAATAGAAATAAGCCAGTCATGGATATAGTTAACTTCCTTGTATGGGGGTAACTTTTTTTTTTTTAAAGTTTATGTATTTATTTTGAGAGAGAGAGTGAGAAAGAGCCCAAGCAAGGGAGGGGCAGAGAGAGCGAGAGAGAGAGAGAATCCCAAGCAGGCTCTGTGCTATCAATGCAGAGCCTGACGCGGGGCTCCATCTAACGAACTGCGAGATCATGACTTGAGGTGAAATCGAGTCAGATGCTTAACCAACTGAGCCACCCAGGTACCCCAGGGGATAATTTTGTGTTGTAGAGGCTATATAGTATGTTTCTATTTTAATGCATCTATATTAAACTTGGACTGTATTTTTAAGTCTCCTTTGCAGAGTATTATATTATACCTGTACACTTGGACATATCCAAGGGTTTTCTAAAGAGAACACTGTTGTAAAAAGTATAGACTCTGCCTCCAGGCTACCTCGTTCAAATCCTGGCTCTTCCATTTAGGGGCTTTGTGATCTGAGCAAATCATTAACTTCATCTGCCTTAGTTTCTTCTTCGTAAATGGGTGTAATGATGCTACTCATCTCACGGGATTATTGGGGAGATTAAAAGAATTCATGAGCGTAAAGCATATAGAACAATGTTTGGCACATAGTAACTGTTATGTTACTGTTGCCTTGTATTATTATTAATAACTTAGTTTAGATTAAATTCTAGTATAAATTCAGGATGCCAGTGAAATCCTTCCACTAAATCAATTGTAGTTGTAAATGAATTTCTATTAATAGATCTCTATCTGGTTTTCTTTCATGGTAAATTTTGTATGAGGGAAAGAAAAAAAATTCAGCTTGTTTTCTGTAAAGTAACGTAATCCTTTTCTCCATTTATAAACTCAGCGGCTACAGTATTTGAATATGGACTCATTACAAAAGCATTACAAAGCCCTCAGAGTAATCATACTAAAACGCAACTGTAGAGTCAAGGTTGAACTTTTTTTGTTGTTGTTGTTCAGCAGGTTACTAATAGGTATTGAACTAACACAGGCTTACTATTTAGAATCACAGAAATTTAAAGCCAGAGCAGCCTTAGAGATTAGAGCATTTGAGACAAATCATTGCAGCAAGGTTTGTCTGACTTTTGAGCAGAAAAAAAAAATGTTTTTGCCTCTTCTTGACTGTGGATGCCGCTCAATGTCAGAGTGTGGACCATGGGACATGTGGAAGCCCAGATCCTGAGAGAATGACCTAAGAACTCGGAAATAACTACTTAACAGCGGAGGAAAGGAGCACTGAGTGTTCACTGTAAGATGTTGGAGGAAAGAGATTATAGAAAAATTTGAAGCCAAGGCGCAGTTTTAAAGACGACTGTCTGTTAAGCAGGAAGGTCTGTTGTGTTACCCTCAGTCTAAATTAGAGGTTGTCGATTCCTGATATTCTGTTTTTCTTACACAATTTTGATACTCACGTAGTATGAACATCATTCCTTACAAAGTCTTTTCAGTTTATACCAATGAAATTTGGACCCTTCAGTTCATTTTTCAGGTTGATAGACTTTCTTTCTGATACTTTACGGCTACTTGGTGTGTTTAAACATGCTTACACATCACTTTCTACTTAGGAAAGGGTAAACTAAATGTGACAAGAATTAGAATTGAAGTTTTACTGAAATAGTCAAGTAGATAATTGTACTTAATCAGTAACTTAACTTTAGAGTAGAAAAGTGACCATTTTGAGTAAAGACATTAAATTCAGAGAATTTAGTTTTGGGTAAAATAAGGGTGAGAACTTAAGTAGCTAAAAGCATTTATAGTATAATTTAGTATTTATTTTGGTTTTTAGACTGTATGGTTATCAGACCCGACTCTTTTCTGAATTTTAAAAATGTCCAAAGTCTATAATTTTTATAAGAGGGAAGCATCTACCCTGGATCGTACCTATTCATGTGTTTATTGAGCTGGTCTAGAGCCTCACGGTGTTTTGCTCACCAGAATTGCTGGTGGTTACTAATTGGTACCCCTCTTTCTAAGGAGAGTTATCTTAATCACGTGAGTGAGTGTATATTTTATATGCCAAAATATAGTTATGAATTGTTACTTTTAAATTCTATTTCCATTGTTTAGTTTGCTCTCTACTTGAGTCTAAGATAGTATATGATGTACGTTTGAAAATAGCCTTTTACTCAGATGATTTTATAAGGCAATATTTTGGCCTTAACAAAAGAACTACAAAATGTGTAGTATAAAGGAATTAATCAAATGATTTAAAATAGAAAATTAAAACCTCCAAATCTGAAACCTGTGAAAATACAACAAAGGACTTACTAATTGCTCACAGTAATAATAATATTGAGCTTGTACATTTCATAATAAAAATTATGTAGATGTTTTCACTTATCAAGCTTTTTTTTATTAAATGTTGATTCTGTCTCTATTGAGAATTATTGCCAAGATGAAAGCTAACAGGTTTGCTTTGCCTTTTAAATCCTTCCTAATTACAAGATCAGATGTATGCCGCATGGGTTGATACTGCAGGAATTTTAGCATACTGATTGAAAAGCATTTAGAGGAGTGCATTAAAAAAACCTAAATGCAATATTTCTCTTTAATTTTGGACTGTTAAAAATTCATTATATGTGAAATAGGTTTTTTTAGCTTTTTCATGACGAGATTTTTAAAAAGTTATTACCAAGCATGACTAATGGTGTTTTATGTAAAACATGTTCACAGATAAAATGACAGGCACATGTGAGGAGGAAAATTGTTTCGGTTTTTTTAAACCAAAGTAAGTAATTCAAAGTAGTAGACGAAAGGTTTGCTTCAGTGGCATATCTAATTAACCTTTTTTTATTACCCTTAATATATTTTTGACCCATACTGGTTTCTTAAATATTTTCGAACTGAACTGAGATAATGTATATGTTCCTAATTAGTTATTGACATAGTTTTGTTATTTAAGATTTGGAAGGCAGTTCTTAGAACACTTTGAAAACAGTCTCATTAATCTTTGGGATGTTCTTGCATGGTAGATAAATAGTAGATAATAATATCCAGTTTGTATAATAATTGGAAGCACTGAAAGGTTAAGTATTTGGCTCAAGGTTGCTAAGCAGGGACAGGATTAAGTTTTCTGATTAATGAGAACACAAACTTCTCTGAACACAGATAACTCTTAGGAAAGAGAGTAGGATTTCAAAGATAACACAACAGTTTATCTTTCACAAGTAAAAGTACAGAGATCTTTCCTTGCTCATTTGTGGGACTTTTTCTCTTCCCTTTCTCTTCTCTCTTCCTTTCTTTCTCTCTTTCTTCTTCTCTCTCTCCTTTGTTCCCTTCTTTGTGGTGGTAGCATTTTGGCCAGGATATTTATTCTAGGTCTTCTGTTTATTCATTTCAATTAAAACAATGTATACAGAGGGCTCATTGTATGCCAGGTACTTGTGGATGCTGAAGATATGTCAGTATGTCAGTAAAACAAAGACCCTGTCCTTGTGGATAGCATCTGAAGGTGGGACCATCTTGTGTCTAAGATGGGAGAATTCTGGCTTGTTTGGAAAGTATCAAGGAGGCCACTGTGACAGGAGCAGAGAGTGGAAGGAATGGAGCCAGTTAATAATGGGAAGTAGGATGTGGAAGAAGCCAATTCTGTAGTCCTTGTTGGTCATTGTAAGGCTCATTCAGAGTAAGTGGGAAGGCCATTGAACAGTTACATGCAGAAGAGTGATGCAGTTTAAAGCATTTTTTACATTAATTTGGAAAATCGTATGAGTGTAAGATGTGTTATTTATCCAGGCTATCAAGAAGTGTGTTTATCAATTTGTGAATTTACATGAAAATTGCATTAACTCTAAAAGTCAAAAAAAAAAAAAAAAAAAAGAAGTGTGCTGATCTTAGATGTGAATGTATCTGTTGATTAGATTTGAAAACTGCCTATAATATAGTAGAAAACTAGCCCCTTGATGACTTGGGCCCTGGTGGGCGTCAGCACTGTCCCCACTCTTTTCTTTGCTTAGTCCCACTGCTCTTCCAGTGGACCTCAGAAAGGACCACTTCTTCTCCTTCCTCAGAGCCTTCGTACGTGCTGTGCCCTCTGCCCTGCAAACGTCCCTCCCTTTTTACCTCCTAGCCATCCTTCACATCTGGACATTCGTGTTTGGGTTTCAGTGATATTTTTCATCCCGCAGATCTGGGTTTCCATCTGGTGTAATTTCTCTTTGGTCTTAAGAACTTTATTTAGCGTCGTGGTGCAGAGCTGCTGCCAACAAGGTCTCTTAGCTTCTGCCTGTCTAAAAATATCCTTATTTCCCCTCTTTTTTTGAAGTGTATTTTTGTTGGATAAGAATTCTAGGTTGATATCTTTACCTTTCAGCACTTTAATAATGTTATTCTATTGTCTTCTGGTTTCCGTTGTTTGGTGAAGTCCGCTGTCATTCTGATTGTTACTCTGAATGTAATACATCTCTTCTGTGGTGGTTTGAAGACTTTCTTTTTATAGTTGGTGTTCATTGGTTTGATGGTAATAAACTAAGATATGGTCTTCTTTGTATGCCCTGCTTAAGGCTCACTGAATACCTTTGTTCCATGGGTTGTTTTTTTTTTTTTAATCTGTTTTGGAAAACTTTTAGCCAATATCTTATCTTAAATATTTTGTCTTTCCATTCACTTCTTTGAGCATTCTAATTCCATGTATTTTTGATGTTATCCCATGGGTTTTTGATACTCTCTTTCTCTTGTTTTTATTCACTGTTTTTTTTTTCTATCTTTGTCTATATTTAGATATTTTCTCTTGCCATGTCCTCGAGTTCACTGGTACTTTATTCTGATACATTCAATCTGCTACTCAGTCTGGTGAATTTTTCGTTTATGAGATTATGAATTTCAGTTTTTTTCTCAAGCTTTCATTTCTCTATTGAAAATTCCCATCTGTTCATTCTATCTGTCTTATATAAATTTTAAAACCTAATTACTATAGTTATTTTAAAATCCTTGTCTATTAATTCCAACATGTATATTGTCTATGACTTTAATTCTGTTGACTAGAGTTTATCTCTTGATTGTGGGTCCTGTTTTTCTGCTGTTTTGCATGTCTCATACCTTTCTATCCTACGTAAGACATTTTGTCTGAAAAAATGGTAAAGCCTGAACTAGATCATTGCTTTCGTTTGTTTTTTCTTTTTCTCAGAGAAGGAACATCTTTTCCTGGGCCAGGCATGGGAGGTGAGGCCCTGAGCATCCGGATCTCACCACGAGTCCTGCTTTAGCTGGCCGGGCTGTACTTTCCACTGTTTTAGTTCACCTCCAGTTTGAATGAAGGAGATCTCTGCTCTTTGGCTTAATCTCCAACTTCCCAGATACCCAGCCCAGGGTATTAGCTCTTTGATCTTACCAGCATTTGGATTGAGAGGGGGCTCGTTTTCAGCCGTGAAGTTACTTTCAGTCCATCTCTGAATTCGGCTTCCGCAAGTTCCTGGAAGCTAAGCATTGTGTGAGGTTGTGAGATCTCTCTCCGCTTTTTCACGCCTCCCCACTGCTGCCTGTTCTGCTAAATTTGTGTGGTGTGGTGTGTGCATGTGTGTGTGTCTTCAGGGTTGATGTGAGCAGGGGGGAAGTTGTAAAAGATTTATTTTTGTGTTGTGGCCTTTCCGGATTCCAGTTTATGTTGTGAGAAGTCTATCTGTTTCATATCTGGCCCCAGTAAAGACGGTGTGTGGCAGGCCCACGCCTGAATCATGTGGCTGTTCCCAGGGGAAAGGTAGAGCCAGCAGATGTGCCAGGGCTTCTTTCGGGCCACGTATCTAATTCCATCATATAGTTTGTCCTAAAAAGGCAGTTCCAAAAAACTACATGTTTCTGTACTTTTTTTCTCTAGCTTTTTATTTGGAGAAATTAATGTACACCTTGTTCTAGATTTACTTCATTTGTCAGTTTTAATATTTTTCCACATTTGCTCTCTCTCTCTCTCATACACACTCCTACACACCACAGACATTTTTCTAATCCATTTAAACTAAGTACAGACATGATGACATATATTTATGTTAGATTAATTCCTAAAGATTTTGTAGGTTTTTTTTGGGTACTGTTCTCTGCCTTTGATATGTCCTCATTGGTCTTTGAACATATCCTTTTTGGAAAAAAAAGAAAAAGTGTTTCAGGATCACCTTGTACTTTCTTGTCTCCAGATGTGGAATCAATCCACTGTTTCCTTTAATTTTTTTTTTATTTAAAAAAAATTTTTTTTAATGTTTATTTTTGAGAGGGAGTAGGAGAGGGGCAGAGAGAGCAGGTTCCAGGTTCTGAGCTGTCAGCACAGAGCCTGAGGCAGGGCTGGAACACATGAACAGTGAGATCATGACCTGAGCTGAAATCAGACACTTAACTGAATGAGCCACCCAGGTGCCCCTTTTTAAAATTTTTGTAATGTTTATTTATTTTTAAGAGAGAGAAAGAGAGAGAGAGAGCAAGATTGAGCAGGGGACGGGCAAAGAGAGAGAAAAATTCCCAAACAGGCTCCACGTTGCCAGCTAAGAGCCCAATGTGGGCTCAGACTCATGAACCGTGAGATCATGACCTGAGCTGGACACTTCACTGAGCCACCCAGCTGCCCCAAATCCACTGTTTTCTTAAAGAACCTTGGACGCTATTAGTGGAAAATGATATTCATTTATTTATTTTTAAATGTTTATTTATTTTGAGAGCGAGAGAGAGAGAACAGGGGAGGTGCAGATAGAGGGAGAGAGAGCATCCCAATCAGGCTCTGTGCCATCAACACAGAGCCCGATGCAGGGCTTGAACCCACAAACCGTGGGATCATGACCTGAACTGAAACCAAGAGTAAGACATTTAAGCGACTGAGCCACCCAGGCACCCCAAATAGTATTTAGAGACCACAAGCCAGAGTCCTTTATGAACTCACTGGTACTAGGGTGTAAACTTTTAGCTCTTTTCAGCAGAAGGCCAGTAAATATGCTTTTAAAAAATCATTAATTCTTACTGATTCCTCCAATAATTATTTTAGGATTCTTCTTTACTTTCCTCCACTCCGTATTTGTATTTTCCTCTTTCCCCCAATTTAAATAAATTTACTTATTTGCTTTATTCTGTAATATACATGAAATAGTTTTAGAACTAGTACACTAATTCTATTACCAGTAATAAATTTACTAATATGTAAGGCTCAAGATTTTTTGCAGTTCTTTTTCTTGTAAGAGTATATTCTACTAAGGTTATATAATCAGTTCAAAAATTAAAGAATTCTAAAGTTACTTGAATAATTTTTGTTTCTCTGTTATTACTTTGATATTACAGCTAAAATCACTTGTAGTTTATACCTGCTTTATATTTTGACTAATACTTTCATACTATAGACAGAATTCTGATTCTTGATAACCTTGAGAGGTTGTAGTTTACAACCACATGGTAAAGGAGATGATATCGTTAGCGTATTGTCAGCTAATATTTTCTATTTTAATGAGTAAGAAATGATCAAGTTTGAGTCATTGCAGCAATAGAGGCATGAAGATGTAATCCAATTGCTTTTCCAACAAAGTTTACTGATTTCACAGACATTTTATATATATTTAGGGTAGGACATACTGATATCCTGCAAGTTCAGAGACAAAAAAGGTAAATGTTTCTTTTCATAGAATCAATAGAAATTCTTCGTTAAGGTGGTAAAAGTTAATACTAGCAAATATATATTACTGCAACATTAATTTTGTGTGAGCCAAAATTGTGTTATAAATTCAAATTGACATATATGACTGACTGGTTAATTGGGCAGCATATCAGCACGTGGCACGGAAAGAGACAAAAACTCCAAGAAAGGTACTCGGCTTATTATCAGTGTGCAGCACCATCAGCCACACAAAGCCCATGCCGAGCTAAAGGTCTGCCTAAATGGGGCACTGCCCTGAGTAACACCAGAGAGATGTTCAAATTGCAGCTGTTAAACCTAGCATTTTTTTATGGTTAGCATCTAAGGAATAGAATTTTTTTTTAAGTTTACTTTTTTGAAAGAGAGAGAGCGAGAGAGAGAGCATGTGAGTGGGGGAGAGGGAGAGAGAGAATCTCAAGCAGGCTCCGTGTGGTCAGCACAGAGCCCAAACTGAAATCAAGAGTTGGATGCTTAACCAACTGAGCCACCCAAGGTGTCCCAGAATAGAATTTTTCAACCTGTACCGTTCTCTGTCTGCAGAAAAGTAGCCAAACCCCTGGTGGCCAGAAATCTTTTCTGGAAGCATTTGTAAGTGCAAGGTTTAATACAATATTATAATTAACATTAAGCAATATAAAGCAGTATTATAGCTAATATAGTGGTGTAGCATTCATAAGTGGGACAATTTGTTGTAAACCTAAACGTTGTAGCAACAACAATTTATGACTAATCCTACAAATATCAGCTCTGGTCAAACTCTTGGAACAAGCCTTAACCACGATCTTTTTGATATTCGCTGTAATTTATAATTCACGAGTTAGTTGTTCTCCTATTTAGTGTAACATTATGAAGAGAAGTAGATTAGGTTATGCTAGATCTCTAATAGAATAAGTAAACTATTTGAAAATAGAGCTTGACAAATGAAGCCGCCTACTGCTAAAAGTCCTTGGTTTTTGATTCTTAAGTAAATGATTTGAAATTCAGGCTTTCCTAAACAGAAAATTGGAACTGTTCTCATCAATACCTAGGCAGTATTCTGCTGCAGCATTATTTAGCGCTTTGAAATGTGTGCCAGAAAGTACATACGGTAAGAGGACAGTTTAAAGAAACCGTGACAAACCTGTGTTTTGTCTGAGCGCGTAATACAGTGTGTAACCCCTTGTGAAGGAGCTCGCACGTTTATTCCCTTCTGTAATTCCTAAATTTCAAGATAATGCCCTTAGAAGGCATTTTGAACTGTCATCCTTTGTAGAGAACGGTATTACAATTAGAGGAAAATACTTATTTGTTGAGACTTAAGGTCCGATTAAAGCAGATCTGTTGACTGTTTTCGAGTTACTTGGGGTCATCTGGCCCGGCGGTTACGTTTGTACCAGATCTGGTGAAGTGCATTGTGTTGCTGGAGAAACAATAAGCGCTTGGCCACACATTTGCATTCATTCGCTCTTAACTTTGTAGAGCAGAAGACCTTGTTCTTTGTTTCAGTTCTGTAATTGGCCTTCGCGTCCTACTCTTTACAAAGGATGTAATTGAGTTTTAGAGAATTCAGTGACTTCAGCTAGTAAAAGAAATGGATTTCTAAGAGCACTATAGTTGAATTTGGGTAATAAAATAAGTGAACAGTCCGAATGAAGAAAACTCTCAAATTTTGCATTATATAGTTTAGATATTTTCTTCTTGGTTTCTGCACAGAGATAGATAGCTTTTTAAATTATGGTTATATATCTCTACTGTCAATCATACTGAAATTTCTAATTAATTTGGTAAACTAAGAGATTTTTAAAATTGCATTCCAGTAACAATAAATACGCAATTTAAAAAGACTTTTTCAATCTTTTCAGAATTCTCTTGTGTGTATAGTTCATTTATAAATAGATATCTGTGTTAAATTTCATAGAGGATGGTGAATTTTTGTTAAAAAGAGAAGTAAATTGGCTCAAGCTTTATATAGCAGTAGGGGAAATAGCTAATAGTCTGAGGCAGAGCTAAAATAAAGGAAAGGTCTATTTCCTTTATTCACTGTGGTCTTTGTAATTCCGTGAGTCTTTAAAGTAACTGTTTGGAGCACCTGGCTGACTCCTTTGGTAGAGCATCTGACTCTTAATCTCGGGGTTGTGAGTTCAAGCCCCACGTTGGGTGTAGAGATACTTAAAAAAATTAAAAAAAGAGTCTTAAAAAAATAAATTCAAGTAACTCTGTTTGACTTGAAAGATGTAATGATTTCTTCTAGTGTGACTAGCTTAGTAGTAGTAAAATCAGATTGTTTATATGTCATCCAGCGTAGTGTTCCTTTAATTGAAAGATAGACTTACTAATGTGTTTAGTATAGACGCAGAAAAATGATAGAGTACTAGAAGTGGGATGGACATTATTTAATTATGCTCAAAGGGAGTTCTTTAGTGAAGTTGGTATATTACATTTTAGCATTTGTTATTTTTTATTTGATCCCCTCTGCCACTTTTAAATATTTTGCAGCCCAAGGCAGTTTGGGCAAAGAAAAAGTAAAAACAGAAACAAACGGAGTGCTTTTTTTTTTAAGCAGCATTGTGAATAAAAATACATCCATAACTATAAAGAGTTTTGAAGTATTGGTTAGGGATAGTTTTGCCAAAATTCAAGCGGAAGAAGACACACTAAACAGGTTTCCACAACCAATTCAAAATGAAATGGTTTTCATTTTGGCCGAACATTTTCTTGCCGGTACTCTCCCCACTTTCCTTTTAGGCTGTAGTTGAAGTTTTTTGGTATTTGCTGTTGACAATTCATGTTACTATTTCACAAGCTCTTACGCCATGTGTGTCTCCCTCTCAATAATGTTTCCCTTCTCACTTTTCAGTTTTGCTGTTGGTGGAAAACCTAGCAGCTTGTTTTCCAACAGACCATTTAAATTATGTGTGAAAAAAAAACTTTTTTTATGTTCATAAATAGCTGCTTTCGATTAGTATGTCTTACTTAGCAAATTTAGCAAAGAGACCACACATTATGGCTTCTGTTTGCAGTGCACACGTGTGATGTGGACACCACCTCTCCGCGAAAGCTTCTCCTATCCATTCCTTGTACTTCAGATGTTGCTTGTGACTCACATTCTCAGGTAATTTTGACATCTCCTTAGGTCTCATTTGTTTGTTTGTTTTGCATTGAATAACTTAAGCTAGAATTTTTTAAGCTTCCGCAATAAAGACAGTCAATGGAATGAAATAATTAAGACGATGCTGTTGCTAGGTTGAATTCATGGTTATTTTAAGTGTATAACTTCAAAATATTTACCACCAAAAACATTTTCTTCATCTGCCTTCCAGTCTTCTCCCTTCTTCCTTAGTGGCCCACAGATCTGCTCAGGGGGCAGCAAATCTGCTTTCACTTCTGCCATCTCCTCTTTCCCGAGTCATTTTGTGCCTCTACCAAAAGTAGGCAGAGAGAAGGGGGAAGACTGGTGGCAGTAGAGTGTAACCTGAAGAGAGTCCTTCAGAGGAAAGAACAGTTCGTAGCATCCTTGTGGCCGGGTACCAAGTTAACACGTGCAATTCTTCCCGGATGTGTTTAGCATCCCCTAGAATCAGAGAAGGCAAAAAAGAAACCACTCAGTAGACCAGAGATACCCTTACTAGGAGAATTACTGCTAGAATTTCAGGATTGGCTTGGGCTTTCTCACATTTATATGGCCTTCAGCTAGAGACCTCACAGAGATTCAAGCACCATATGAATGGAAGAAGTAGGACCAAGAACACTTCTCTCCCCTTTGTGTCGACGAATACTGAGTTTGGACAGATGTTGCCTTGATTTAAAGGGTAAAAATAAAACAAAATGGGGCCTGTGAAGAAAATAGAACAAAGTCTGACGAAAATCTGAAGATGACTCAGACTAAGAACTCCCTTCAGTGGTCTGCAGAGTGTAGGAGAAGCTGGCTGAAGTCTGTTACACCAAAACCCTTCGGACACTCCATTTCCACCTGCGATGACCTCACAGAGACTAGAGCCATTATGTGGCCTTGTCCCTTAGGTAGACAGGCCCCTCTCTGAGTGTGGGATGTATTCACTCCATTAAAAATAATGGGTTTTTTCCTAATAAATTGATTTCATAGCTCACGAAAAGGTACCTGGATTTTAAAAATATGTGATTTAGGGGCATGATGTAAAGAGTAGGATTAGAATAGCAGAGAGGGATGTCCTTGGAAAAGGGGTACTTAGGGAAGTAAAGAAAGGCGTTTTGTGGAGGCCTCAGTGCCCCAGGTGGGTTTGTCCTCAGGAGGGTTTCTTTAAGGTGTACACCTCGTAGCAGCAGTGTGTTAGCATATACGCTTCACTTTGTGAAGACGTTAGATATGTTGGGGGCTTCTCACTGGCTCACTGATTTAGGAGGAAAGTACTTCTTAAAACCAGCGTGAAAGATAAAATCACCTCACCTTCCTGAAAGTCCCCTAAATTACAAGTCGGGAAGTGAAGACTCGGAAGGTGCTCCAGAACGGCTCCTTGCCTTCGCCGCCTCTTCTCTTCTCTGTGTCCTTCCTGGGCAGGACCCAACTTTTATCCCACACCCTCAACAGACTTTCTCTCTGCTCAGCCCATATTCTGAATTCCACTTATCTGCAGAATACTTAGCGCTTAGAATATGCTACTTTCTCTGCCTTTTTATAGACATCCTCTGATTCTCCAAATGCAGCTATTGGATGTAGCATTAAATATGTTTGATTATAAATTCACCAAAATACAGTTTGAAAAAATTCAGTGGATGTACCGACCCAGCTGCCCTCTCTCTCTTTGGCAAGCTTTGTTTTTACAGTAATAATGGATATTTACTTTTCATGGAAGGGTGTTGTAATCGAGTGTCAGGAAGTATAATTTCTAACCCATTGGTTTATTTCATGTCTGGTTTATGTTATAACCAGATTATGTTTAGAGATACTAATTTGCAGCATTTTGGGGCCATGCTAGAATATCTTGTGGTTAGACTTACTCATATTTATTTTTATCTTCTCAAGGGCTACAAAACTTTATAGAGGGAGCTTGGTTGCACTCTGCATCTCCAATGTGTTTTTCATGCTTCCGTGGCAGTTTGCTCAGTTCGTGCTTCTTACTCAGGTAAGGTGCTGACAGTTGTGAACTGAATGAAGCTCAGTGTGTTTGATTATGTGAACTCATTTGTGTAAAATTATGGAACTGAGATATTACATGATTCTAAGTCTTAAAATGTTTTTTAGTTAATACTTTTAAAGAAAGTTCAAGATAGGGAAATATATAAGTTTTGTTTATTAGTGAGCGTTCATTATTGACTTACTAGTAGAATGCCTTTATTGAACTCAAATTGACAAGAATACTTCTCTTTGTTATTCGGTGTTGCTAGGGTGCTTAAAAGAGGACCAGCGCTAAAACGTTAAGTATTTCTCTTAAATAAATGTACTTCTTTTATGAATAATGTCGTACATTCTTACCCAGAGCATAAATGCATGTAGGATAAACATAGGACAGGTAGCTAAACAGTTACTAATTTTAGAACTCCCCCACCAATCTGTAGTTTATCATTTTTCTGTGCTTTCTTGCCCCCTTCTCCCTTCAAATAGAAGTACATGAGGCCAGGTGAAGGTGCTTGTTGAGAGAGGGAGTGAATTGTGTGTGGTCTCCCTGCCCCCAGCTGCTTCTGCCTCCTCATGCTGGCCATCCTCCTAGTCGTACAAAGCAGGTTCAGAGTTGCTTTGTAATCTTGGAATGTCTCGCTTGAGATATGAAGTCAGATCTGGGTTTGATTCCTAACTTTGTCCACTAGCCGCTTGACTTACTGCCTACTTTTGCTTAGTTTCAGTTTTCTCCTTTGTGAGATAGAGAAAGTGAAAGAACCTACTTTGTTGGGTTAGCATCAGACGAGGGAATGTATATTAGACTTAACACATTGCTGGTACTTAGCAAGATGTCAGTAAGGTTAGCTGTTTTTATCATTTTTTTAAAAAAGGCTCTGTTTGTACTTCATTCTTTCTTTGCTCTTACTTTTTAGGCTTCCTTTTCTTCGTTAGCTTGGTGACATTTTAAATGTTTCTGCTTAAAAATGTCCCTGAGAGACACTCCTTAAGAGTCTACCCTTGTAGGCCTGCCGTGTATCGCTTGGCCCTGGGGTGGAAAGAGCGAGTTCCTATTGCTTCCATCTAGGAGTGACAACCTGCTTTTTTTGTGAGGGGGAGGGAGATGAGTGGGGGGAGGCATTCCATGGAGTGAGGGGCTTACCTCGTTGAATAACAAGGCACACTTCCTCCCAGTTACCGGGTCCTATTAGTCTCTTCCTTAAGCAATGCAGTGTTCCCCTCGGGTGAATCTGGGTAAAGGGAAATCTTGTTTTTCTTGCTAATGAGAAAATTTGTAGATTGTTTGGAGATAAATAACTTGATGAATGAAATTTAAGTTCTAATTTAAGCATTCAGCCACTTTGCAGCTTATTTATACCATGTTTGTGTAGTAGAGGAAGCATGGAATTTAATCCGAGTTTCCTCCTCCATGATGAAAGGGTAGACAGGCATTGTTTGACAGAGTAACTTTATTTTGCGAGGAGGTGCACGGTTATCATTTAATCAGTTAATTCATCTAAATAACTCCGTACTCTTTGAATTCTTGGTAAATACTTATGCAGGTTTCTTCAAAACTGTGAAGAAAGTTAAAGGTAGTGAAAGTTACCTTCTACTTTGAACTTTGTTAAATTTGATTACAACAAGCACTTGAATATTATATAAATGAAAGAGAACGCTAATGAAGATTCCTGTACAGAGTGACTAATAAGCAGAACTTAATGCATTTTCACACACAAACTCATTACATGATTACTTTTGAGTTTAATGTACCTTTCCCAATTATGTATTAATTATCATACGTTATAATTAATTTTTTATATTTTTTGATTGGGCGAGGCACTTTGTACGTGTTGACAGTAGAGTCACGCTGACATTACAATGACTATGGTTTTGAATAATCCACAAAGTAGAAAATTTACGTGGTTAATTGAGAGCGCTGTGCATGGAAGGAAAAACATCAATATTTGCTATGTTAATATATTGACCATATTTAATGGTAAATTGGCAGGTAAGAGGGAAACTAAAGAATTCCCTTTTAATATAAATACAAATCAATGTGAAAACAAAAAATAATCTTCTTTTCATTCTTATAGTTATTCATTATGTTTGTAATTTTTATTTATAATTTAACTTCTTCTTAAATTTCAGATTGCATCATTATTTGCAGTGTATGTTGTGGGATACATTGATGTATGCAAATTACGGAAGATCATTTATATACACATGGTAATGGTTTAAATTATTTTTTTCGATTTAGTTTGACCTTAAGCTCCTCGTATTTGTTTTACGCATGGTTGAAACTAGTTGTAATAGGATTCCATAACTAAAACAAGTGTCGTTCAAATACTGTGATATAATTAACAGACCATGTTTTAAAATAGGCCACCCAGAAAATTTTAATTTGGGTCATGTTATCTGATTGGAGATTGTGCCTGACTTGCTGCAAGTAAAAGAGAGAATCTGTGAGAGAGAAACATGGAGTGGTGTATTATCCAGCAGCCTTCTGTTAAAATGAAGCAGAATGTTCATTTCTGAGCACCAACTATCCCGGCGTGTGGGTTGTACCTGAGACTAGAAAAATCCCAGTGTCCGCGTTAGTCACATTCTGGGACAACGGGGAATGCGAGAGCACACAGGGGATAAATAATGAACACAGTAAATGGGCAAATTATGTAGTATTAGAAGGTGACACAGGCCCGTAGGAAAGGAGAAAAGAACATATCGAAGCACCCCAGGAATATCAGGAGTGCCAGTCTTTTTTTGGTTTGTTTTCATTTAATTTAATTTTTTAATATAATTTATTGTCAAATTGGCTTACATACAACACCCAGTGCTCATCCCAACAAGTGCCCTCCTCAATGCCCATCATCCACTTTCCCCTCTCCCCCACCCCCTATCAATCCTCAGTTTGTATTTAAGAGTCTCTTATGGTTTGCCTCCCTCCCTCTCTGTTTGTAAACTATTTTTTCCCCTTCCCTTCCCCCATGGACTTCTGTTAAGGTTCTCAAGATCCACATGTAAGTGAAAACATATATCTGTCTTTCTCTGACTGACTTATTTCACTCAGCATAATACCTTCCAGATCCATCCACATTGCTGCAATTTGCCAGATTTCATTCTTTATCATTGCCAAGTAGTATTCCATTGTATATATAAACCACATCTTCTTTATCTGTTCGTCAGTTGATGAACATTTAGGCTCTTTCCATGATTTGGCTATTGTTGAAAGTGCTGCTGTAAACATTGGGGTACACATGCCCCTACGCATTAGCACTCCTGTATTCCTTGGGTAAATTCCTAGTAGTGCTATTGCTGGGTCATCGGGTAGTTCTATTTTTAATTTTTTCAGGAGTGCCAGTCAGGTGGTGGGTGATTAAGATATCAAGTGAGTAGTTGGAGCAGGTCTTTATGGAGAAGAGGAGAGGGAAGCAAAGATTGGAAGGAGAAGGAGTTAGCTAAGCAGACGTCATGAAGAAGAATATTCTAGGTTGGTGGAAGAGTTAGACCAAAGGTCCTGAGGCTGGATGGTTGATTTTGATGAATGTTTATTCTTCAAGAATATCTGTCTTTGTCACTAATTCTTAAAATTTGATGTTTTTTCCCTCTAATTTTGATGTTATTATAATATGCCACTATATTTTTTATTCTCTATAAAAGGGCATTATAATATATAGGGAAGTTTTGAATATAGTTATAAAATTAACAAGCATGAGCCCACCCTCTAACTGAAAAATAGAACCGTCATTACTTGGGAGTCTTTGTGTGTCCTAGATACATCTCCCTCCCTTCTCCTAGCGATAACCACTCTCCTGACTTGTTAAATAATAACTGCTTGCTTTTCTTGGTGACTTTACCTTTTATGTATTCCTGAATAATATATCTTTGTTATTATAGATTAGTATTATTTTTAAGGTTTGTAAAAATGGTATCTATTTATGAGACTAATATTTTCACTTAAGTTTCTGAGATTTTGATGTTATTGGAGTTCAGATATTTTCTTTGCTTTACATTTTCCACTGTATAAATACAGCACAATTTATTTACCCATTTTCTTGTTGAAAGACATTTAGGTTTTTACTTCTTCTTTTTTCTTTTATGAATAATGCTGTATATTGTCACATGTACCTCCTGAGACATATATATTAAGAATTTCTCTAGGGGTATTTACCTAACAGTAGGATTCCTGAGCAGTAAATTATATACATGTTCAGCGTTTTAATTTAATCCTGTATTGTTTTTCAAAAATGATTAGACTACCTCGAACAGTAATGGATAATATATAGCTCATATTATGGTACATTTTTTTTTATTTTGTCTATCAAGTGAGTATAAAATGGTATCTTTTGGTCTTAATTTGAATTTTCTCTGGGTGTCATTAAAGCCAAAAATCTTTTGGTATATTTATGGGCCCTTTGTGTTTCCTTTTTTGTGACATTCCTATTCAAATCTCTTAGTACTTTCTCTCTTATGTCCAAGAGATAACGGCATCTGTTTTATTCACTGCAGTATAATCCACTGTTTCCATTATTTATTTTTATGCTTTTATGCTTGACTTGTTCCTGATTTGGCCAACCACTTAAAGCTGGCTTCTTTGTCTTTCTAACATGCCCTCCAGCTTTGAGCACCTCTTAAAAGAAATTAATAAAAGCTAAGCTTCATCGAATGCTTTTCTGTGTCTGTCTAGATGATCCTGTGTATGTTACTGTGGTGAATTATATTAATTGATATTCTACAGTAAGAAACCTTGCTTTTCTGGGCTGAATACAATTTTTTTATATTACTGGATTCATTTTGTTGTTGTTAGGATTTTTAAATTTCCATTCATGAATGGGATTGGACAGAAATTATCCTTTTATTATACTTGCCTTTTTTTCCCCCAACTGCTTAATAATGATTTTTTGTTTTTTGTTTTGTTTTTGTTTGTTTGTTTCTGTTTTTTGTTTTGTTTTGTTTTTTGTTTTTATATTGCAGCAAAAATCAGAATAATTGTTTAGGGGTGTCTGGGTGGTTCAATCGGTTAAGTGTCCAACTCCTGATTGCCACTCAGGTCATGATCTCAAGTTCATGGGATCGAGCTCCATGTCTGTCTCTGCGCTGACAGTGTGGAACCTGCTTGGGATTCTCTCTCTGGCCCTCTCCTGCTCACTCTGTCTCTCGCTTTCAAAATAAATAAACATTAAAAACAAATAATAATTAGTTAGCATTTAGAATTAGTCAGTCACATAGTCACGTAGGTGTTTGACTTAGTTACAGTCATAAAAGTACTAACATTACTCAGGTTTATTTGTAGTTGAACCCGTCTTGGGTGAATGGTGTATGGTTTATGATGTGACTTACTAACTATGGAACTAGTTTCTTACTGTGAAATATCTTCTTCCATTTTCACTTTATAAGTTCCTAAATCCCTATAGTTATATAAAGGAAAATAAATACATAATTATTTCCAAACAGGAATTTTTTTCCACTTTTTTATGGTGATAAAATATACATAATGTAACATTCACTGTCTTAATCTTTTTTAAAGTGTACATATCAGCGGTATTAAATGTACTCACATTGTTATGCACCCATCACCACCATCTCCCAAACTCTTTTCATTTTGCAAAATAGAATCTCTATACCCATTAAAAAATAGTTCCCTATTCTCCTTCGTCCCCCCTCCTGCCCGCAGTTCCTGGAAATCCCCATGCTGCTTTCTATGTCTATGGTTTTAACTGTGCCAGGTATTTTTTTCTTAATGCGTTATTTTACTTAGCATGGTGTGTTCAAGATCCATCCATGTTGATACAAATGGAAGGATTTCCTTTTTTTATGGATGAATAATTTTTGCATCGTGTGTGTATGTGTGTGTGCATGCACACGCACACGTCACAATTTCAATATCTATTTATTCATTGATGCAAACTTAGGTTATTTCCATGTCTTGGCTCTTACGAATAATGCTGCAGTGAATATGGAAGTACAGATATCTCTTTGAGATCCTGTTTTCATTTTATTTGGGATTGCTGGGTAGTTTACTTTTAATTTCTTAAAAAACCTCCATACTATTTTCCGTAGTGCTGTACCAATTTACATTCCCACCAACAGAGGACAAGGGTTCCCTTTTCTCCACATCCTCTTCAACACTTATTTCTTGTCTTTTTTATAATAGTCATTCTAACCAGTGTAAAGTGATGTCTCGTTGTGGTTTTTGATTTGCATTTACCTAATGATTAGTGATGTTGCGCATCTTTTTATATCTGTGGGCCGTTTGTATGTTTTCCTTAGAAAAATGTCTATTCAGGTCTTCTGCCCATATTTAATCAGATTATGTAGGCTTTTGGGTTTCTTTGACTGTTGAATCATAAAAAAATATTTATTTTGAATATCAACTCGCTAGATGGTTTGCAGATATTTTCTCTCAATCTGTAAGTTGCTTCTTTGTATTGTTGATCACTTCTTTTAGTACACAGAAGCTTTTAAGATGTTACAGTTTTGCTTGTTTATTTTGTTTTTGTTGCCTGTGCTTTTGAACTCGTGCAGGACTATTTGTGTCTGGATGGGTAGCTGCTGTTGAGGTAACAGCTGAAATGACTCAAATTTACTCAATTTCCTGTTGAAGAGTTCTCCCGGAACTTGCAACTCTCGGTAGGCTCCCGAGTTCCAGAGTAGTTCCATCAGACAGATTTGGCCAGTGCAGTTGCTGGCTAGGTGAGCAGACAGATTGCTGCCATTCTCCCAGAATCCTCTAGCCACTTGACAGATTTTGATATCAGATTTATTCTGGTCCCATAAAATTTAATTGTAAGGTGTCTATACCTTTTCTTTCTGTGCTTGATTTTATTTAAGACTGGAAGGAATATTCCCTGAAAGTTTGTTGGATCTTGCCTCCTAAACTATATGGACCTGTTGTTTTCTTTGTGGACGAATTTTTTTTAATTTTTTTTTTATGTTTTTATTTATTTTTGAGAGCAGGAGAGACAAAGCATGGGTGGGGGAGGGGCAGAGAGGGAGACACAGAATCTGAAACAGGCTCCAGGCTCTGAGCTGTCAGCACAGAGCCCGACGCGGGGCTCGAACTCACAGACTGTGAGACCATGACCTGAGCTGAAGTCGGACGCTCAACCGACTGAGCCACCCAGGTGCCCCTTTGTGGAAGAATTTTAAATTACTGATCTAACTCGTTTCATGATAATAGGATAGTTTAGACTTTTTTCTGGAGTAGTTTTTGATAACTTTTAGTTTGCTAGGAATTGTGCCATATCAGCTAAGTTTTAATGTTCACTAACATAATGGGGCACTTGGGTGGCTCAGTTGGTTAAGCTTATGACTCTTTGTTCCAGCCCAGGTCATGATCTCATGGTTTATGGGGGGCTCTTGCGTCAGCATGGAGCCTGCTTGGAATTCTTTCTTTTCCTCTTTCTCTGCTCCTCCCCTGCTTGTACTCCCTTGTATGTTTTCTCTCTCTCTAAATAAATAAACTTAAAAAAAAAGTTCACTAACAGAAGTCATTCACAGTGTTGTCTTACTTTTTTTTAACCTACGAAAATACAGATACTCAAGAAAGACAAGTACTAAATAATTTGTAATAATCTCTATTCTGCACCTTTTAAGTTCTCAATTTTCTTGCTTTGTTAATTTTCAACTTTTCTTTCTCAAATTTGAATTCACTGATGTTTTTGAGTAATGTGTTGTTTGTTAAACATTTCCTGGGTTCTAAGGATAGAGCGGTGAAAAAAACAACAGAAAGAAACCCTTCCCTTCTAGAGCTTGTATTCTAGTGTACAATGAAAGCAAATATGTAAGATAAACAGTGTGTTAAATGTTAGTAGGTATTAGTGAGGAAAATAAAGCAGGCAAGAAATGTGCTGAGTATGTCAGGGAGGTCAGAATTGAAAAGGATGCAAAGACAAGGCCTCACTGAGAAGGTTACACAGGGATAGCTAAGGGATTGAGGGTAGCAGCCGTTAGATTAAGTGAGACAGCAGGTACAAGAGCTCTGAGATGGGAGTGTACCTGGTGTGTTCCTGGATGTGCAAGACGTGGCTGGGTTGGAGTGAGATGGGAAAGAGTGATGTGAAATGAGCTTCCAGGTATGAGTGGGGAAGGCCCTGGAAGTTCTGTAGGTGTCTGTAAGGCTTTGGCTTTCCCTTAAAGTGAGAATCAGAGCTTTTGGAGGGGTCGAGCACGGAAGCGACCAGATTGGCTGCTGAGGTGGGAACGGATCGCAAACGTCTCTCCAGACATTTAGGACCTCCTTTTTTAGTACTGCCTTACTTTTTTTCTTGAATACCCTTGACATTGCTTTACCTGATTCTTGGTTATGAATCTGTTTTTTCAAAGAGATGTCATTCTGCTAATTTTTGCCAAAATTGATTGGGAAAGTTGAGACTTAGTCTTAAATTTTAGCACTTATGGGAAAAAGCTATTGTCATAAAATTTTGAGAATTTGGCCCCTTACCCATTTAATATATGTGAATAACGTACCATGAAAAGTTACGTTCATTCCAGGAATGTAAGAAAGGTTTGACATTAGATATTAATATGATTTATCACATCAGTATATTTTAAGAAGATCAGCATTTTGATCATTTCCTGTGATGCTATAAAGGCATTTGATAAAGTCAACATCTATTTCTTATTTTAAGATCGTAATCAAATGAAAATAGATGAATACCTCATTGAAATTTTAAATGTATACATATACTTCAAAAGCTCGTAGCGTCACGCAAAATGATGAATCAATAGAACTCTTCCCATTAATGCCAGAAGCTTGACAGATATGCCTACTGCCACTCTTATTACTTAATTTTGTTGCAAGAATATTAAGGAATACAATTGATTAAAAAATAAGACTTTCAAAGTAAGAAAAGGAAGACGAAGAAATGTTCTTTGCGAGTGATATGATTTTGAATACCTAAAAAACAAAATTAATAAATTACTACTAAAATAATAAAAGTTTGCATTCATTTCTGTATATTTAACATAATTTTTCTATATGCAGTCAGAAAATACGATGAAAAATGATTCCTGATAGAATAGCAACAGAAATAATATACTTTGAAGTGAACTTAATATGTTAGATCTATATGAAGAAAATTTTACACTCTGCTCATGAAAGTATAAGAACACTTAGAGAAATGGAAACACTGTGGTATGTTTGGATCTAAAGATTCAGCAGTGGACAGATACAGCAATAAATATGATGTGATATATATTATTGAAAAAACAGTTCTAATGTCAGTTTTGAAACTTAAGCTGATTCTAAAATTCAGATAGAAATTCATATATATGGCTCAAAAATAAAACTTCTAGAAGAAAACATGGATTATTTTATTTTTAAAACTTTTCTAATAATGCAAGACCTAAAGGAAATGAATGATAAATTTGACGATCATAAAAATTTGGAAAACAACCAAATGCCACAAAGATAAAAATGAACTCGGAAAAATATTTACAATATGTTTGCTTGATAAGGAGAGATTTTTTTCATAATATATAAAGAGAGCTCTTAAAGGAAATAACTAAAACCCAGTAGAAAAATGGGCCGTAGGAATAAGCAATTCAGACACACAGCAACAAAAACAAGTAGAAGAAAAGATGGTACCTCTGCCCAGAATTAAAAGAATGGGAAAGTTAAATGATGAGGCAACATTTTTCTTATATCAGATTGTCAAACAGGGGTGTCTGGGTGGCTCTGTCGGTTGACCGTCTGACTCTTGATTTCGACTCAGGTCATTATCTCCTGGTTTGTGAGTTCAAGCCCGCAGTTAGGCTCTGAACTGACAGCATGGCATATGGAGCATATGGAGCCTGCTTGGGATTCTCTGTCTCCTTCTCTGTCCTTCTCCAGCTCGCATGCACACTCTCTGTCTCTGTCTCTCTGAATAAATAAACTTAAAAAAAAAAAAAAAGATTGTCAAACATTTAAAAGAATTGGCAGGAGTGTGTATCAGCAGGAGCTCTCATGTCCTATTGGTGGAGAGTAAATTGGTACAGTATTTTTTATGGCAATAAAAATGAATAACTTATCTCGTGAGTGTGCGGACATGTATATAAGACATACACCTAAGGATGTTTATCATAGTGGTGTTTGTAACAGGAAAAACAAAATAGCAGCAAAATGAAACTGGAAAGTACTCACCTGTCCAGCAGTAGTCATAGGACCCGTCAGTAAATTATGGATCGCCTTTAGAATGGGGTACTTTGTTCAGCCCTTCATCAGAAAGAATTATTAGATTGGTCTGGATTCATGGAAAGCTCTCCAAAACAAAGTCGGAGTAGAGTAAAGCAGTAGAATAGCTTATGGGCCAAATTTCCACTTGTGGTTTTTAAAAACTACGAACCGGAATTCGTACGTGTGACTAGGTGGAAGGACGCACAGGGAACCGTCGACGGCGGCGATCTTTGGGTTTTGAAGTGTGGGGTACAACACGAGCTGTTTTCATGGCTGTTCGGTTGTGAATGGTTTGAAATTCATCATGGGCATGTGCGATTTTAAGAATAAAAATCAGTGTTTTTTTATGTGCATTAATTATATTTTTCTTGGATTTTTCCAGATTTCTCTTGCACTTTGTTTTGTTTTGATGTTTGGAAACTCAATGTTATTAACTTCTTATTATGCTTCCTCTTTGGTAATTATTTGGGTAAGTGCCTCTTAAGTATATGACTGTTTTTGAAATTCATGGCTGACCAGTTTCTTAATCACTGGCTTGGGATTCGTGAGGGATTTTTTTTTTTTTTTATAAGAAGCATCTGAGGTGTTTTACTGAATTCATGTATATGTGATAGAGTATTCCAGTACTCACTTCTCAAACAGGGAAAAAACACTGGAGTTAATCCTGGAAAACATAGCGCCTTGCCTCATACCCCTACTTTGCCCTTTCTTTTTCCTTGTCTTTCCTGCCACCTAAGTTTTGGTCCCAGAGTTCATTTTAGACAGGTTTCATGCTTGCTTCTTGTTCTCGTTTCCTCCCTCTTTGCGGATTTTATCCTATTCCTACTCCACTCGCTGACCCCCTTGCCTCCCTGTGGCACTCGCACTAGTCTCTCCTGGTTTTGCTGTGATCAGAGGCGTGGGACCTTGGGTTCTCTTAGTTTCGTCTCCTGGGCTATTTGTGTGAAGCACTTAGATAGTTTCAGTTAGGTGATGATTCAGTTACATTTTGCTAAATCACTACAGAGAACAGACTCAGATTATCGGGAGACCGTCTTCTAGAATTAGAGCAAGTGGTGAAAGGTCATCTAACTCCCTCTGCCACATTTGGCGGGATGACCTTCTAAATATAACTCTTCCTAAATTCAGGATCTCCAAGGGTGGGTCTGCCTTTTTATTCATGGGTCTCATCATCACAGTGTTTAGTGAACCTAAGAGGAAAAACATTACTCCTGTGTTTCCAGTGAATGTGCTTTAGCACGAGGCTGCTTTCCTGAAGACAAAGTGTGTTGTACTATCTTAATTGAAATATATTCAGTTCCTCGTATAATCGTTTAAGTTACTCAGATTATTTTGGCTTTCTTGATTTCTAGAACCCATGGACACACTGGGAACTTCCTATTTCTGTGTCCCATTTCACAAGTAATATTTATTTAAGATCCTTTTCCCTCAGAAATATGCCTCTTCCCAGTCTGGACCACGCTACCCTTTTTCAGGTTGTGTGGCTCGAGTATACTTAGTCACAGATGTTAGTAATTAGCATATGGTGATGCTGGGTTTTCAGCAATGACACTCAAAATCATTGAGTGAGTTGCTGTACTTTGAGATTAATGATAGTCCTTATAGTCAGTGAATTCTATTTCTAATCAGGAAATGTAACAGTGTACTCAGTTCTATATTTCACATGTGTGCACAGGCAAGTCCTGCTATTGCTTAGATTAAAGTGCATGGCTCTTGGCACTTGTATTCAAATACCAATAAAATCGAACCTAAGTATATTTTATAGGTAACTTCTCTTCAGTTCAGTCCAGGACCTATAGTGTGTCAGGTTTCCTTTTAGGTGCTTGACCCTGAGGTGTGTCTTAGGTATGAATTAAATGTGTGTATATATATATATATATATATATATATTTCCTGTTTGGGTGTATAAAAATAAATGATGCCAACAGTTACAGGATATAGCATTTTTATGCATATTTAACTATAAACACACATTTGCCTATTTTTATTTGTAGTTATCACTTTGAAACCTGAATCCTGTCACCTTGTGTGTTCTCAGATATTCAGAAACTTCTGAAAAGATTTAATTTGGGTTCGTGTATTTAGTTATGTTTTGATCTGTAACCGTACTTCTGCCAAGTTGCAAGTACATTTAGCCCCCTGTAGGTACTATACTTTGGGAGTCTATTCATGTCCTGGAGAGAGAAGATTTGATAGAGGAGAAGTATTTGGTTGATCCATTAAAACTCATTTGTAGTTTATCCTCAGAGTTGATAATATATAACTTAAGTAAAATTTTAGGACTGTGAGGCACCTGTCTAAAATTCTGAAATTATTATGTACATTATGTATGTTATTATATTCTATTATATGTTATATTGGTTCTTAGGTAAATCAGAGATGTAAAATCAGTATAGAAATTTATACATGGTAATTCTGTTTTCAATTTTACCAAGTCACTAACTGATCTAATCTACTTTGTATAAAATCGGACTGTTGCTTAAAGTCAGTGAACTTGTGGTAATGCTATGTGGAACATTGACGATGTGCTGAATTTTAGATTTTTGAGAGTCTTATTATAAGTGGTTTCTGGTACTTGAATGTATATATATAAGTATTAACTGCATGCTATGTTATTTTCTCCATGAAGGGTATACTGGAAATGAAACCGCATTTCCTGAAAATGAATGTATCTGAACTTAGTTTATGGGTAAGAATCAATCTATTTGAATGTGTAAGTTTTTCCTTCTCTAAAATGTATCTTTGATTTTATGTTTTACTTTTAAGGAAATTATTTTTATGTAATGCAGGAGATCTAACTAAGCTTTATGACATAATTAGGGCTCAATTTTAATGTGCCAAATTGCCCTTTTCATGTGGCCAGTGAAAATTAATATTAGATAAGTGAAGAATTCTTGTTTTGCATATTTCATCACCCATGTTGTTTTCTGGGAAGCAGTGCGTGTGTAAGAAACTGTGAGTACAAAGGGAATTTAACTTTAATTCCGTATAAATCTCCTATAATTATTATAATTTTGATAATATTGTATGTATATACTTTTATTTTTGCTGACAGCCCTCTTGATTTTGGAGGAGCATTCTTTAAAGCTGCATTTTTTTTGCAGTTTTTCCTGGATATGGAGATAGTTATTTCACATGTGATTAAAGCATTTATATTTTTCTTCCTCTGGTACACCCAAGGAATGGCTATCAGAAGCATCACTTTATTTTTGTTTTGTTATGTTTTCCTTTTGTAGGTTATCCAAGGATGTTTTTGGTTATTTGGAACTGTCGTACTCAAGTTTTTAACATCTAAAATCTTTGGCATTGCAGATGATGTAAGTGCATTTTTGCTTAAACTGGAAAGACTTTAAAAGAATCAGACAGGCTACGAATGAATTACTTGAGTTATTAAAGTACCACTATTTAAGCCAAATTCTAATATGAAGTCTATTACTTATTATTTTATCTATTTACTATAATAGAAAGTAAATGTGACTGTGTGTATAGTCTCTATTCTCCAATATTAATTTCTTCACTCAATTCTGTTATTTTAATTTTTAATTGGTCCTTCTGTATCACAAAGACTTTAAAATTTTAAAGCAAGAATGCTCGATGTTAAGGTCCATACAATCCTTTGTCCCTGGTTTCTTCATAATTCCCGCTGGTAACACATCAGTATGCTAGCTTCAGAGCCTCTGAAGCTATGGACGGTATTATAGTCTCGTTCCCCCCATCCCAGTTTTCTGGTCAGTGCTTGTGAAACGTTTATTTATAACCCTTTGTAGGTAATTTAATCCAAGTTAGTTTTATTAAGAGAAGGGTGTTTGTTGTTTGTTCTGTTTTGGTATCTGGGTAGGACGGAAATCTGCTTTATAACTTTAAGGATTTTTCCTATCCGTAATTTTGCTTTGCCTATTTTATTTTGGTGTTTTAGTAAACATATTAATTAAAAAAGAAGTAACATGGCAACCAGCACAGAAGGAGTAAAGTAAACCACATATTTTTTTCTGTAATTTATTTTAATGGGCTGTCTTTCCTCTATCCATAATAGATTAAAGCTGTAGTTTTCAAGCTGGGTTTTGTGAAGTCCTGAGACCTCCAAGGACTCTTCTCTGGGCTTCGCCTACTTCCTAATCCTCCTGGAATACCACCCCCCTCTTCACCCAGGGCAGTTTAGCTTTAATATCTTCCACATTGGATAATTATATAGGTTTTCATTAAAACAAGGGAGTTTTTTGCTTAAAAAAGATTGAAAGCAATTGAGTTCAGTGGGCGATCTGCAACCTGTGGAAAGACTTTTTAAAGTACAAAACTGGAGTCTCAATTCATTCATTCAGTATGCGCCTGCTTCGTGCCTGGCCGTAGAATGCATCCTAGAGATACAAAACTGAGTAAGACGTGGTCTAGTGCGAGCCAGGAACGATTCCGAGCAGCTGTAATACAATGTGGTGAAGGCCGTGTGAAAAAACCAAGTACAGAGAGCTGCAGAAACATAGAGGAGGAGAGGGGAGGGCTCCTGCCCGAAGTCGGCTGGGAAGAGGAGAGCTAGAAGGTGATTGCCTCAGTGAGGATGCGGAGAACGAGCAGGAAGGGGAACAGCCCAGGGCCTAGGTGAATGGAATCTGTCTCCTCACTGGGCGAGGACAAACCCGTTAAGCTACTGATTCAGGTTAAAGTGATGTTGTCATTTCTGTTACAGCCCGATGTTGTAGCAGGACCAAACCACAGTTATTTCCAAATCAGAAGTAATTTAATTGTAACTTTAATATTTCTAGGAATGTTACACTGTAACACCGATCAAGGATATCAGCTCGTACTTCTGAATTTTGACATTGGTCAGAGGAAGAGAATGGCAAGGGCCCATAGCTCTCAAGAAGCTCTCTCACTCACCCTTTTCTGTTAAGATAATTAGACACTCGCCTGTTCTTTAGGAACCAAGTGAGCCAATTTCTCAGTACCTCCTGCTTCTGTCACACTCTTCTTGGTAGAAGCCTGAGGTTGTCTACCAGGGAGGCTCAGTACTCAGTGACACACAGTTTCCACTGGGGGCTGGTAACGTAGGCACCCTCTGCCTGACACGATTCGAAATTCCAGGCTCCCAGAAGGAATGCAGGAGCTGAGCATAAGCCAGGGTTGTACAGCTTAGGCGTAGTGAGCCCCTGCTCGTTCTCACGTAGGGTGGAAGGAGCCATCGGAAGTCTAAGTTCCCTGATGCCAGCCAAGTGCCAGCTTTGCAGGCGGGTTTTTCGAAGGATAGCAGTCAGGCTTACTATGTTAGCTCTCATCTGGAATCAAGTCTGCCCCATCTTTTTCTATCTTCCGTGCCTTCTCGGATCTTCCGTGAATCTGCATACCACTTCCCAGTCGGTCGTAGATTTGTGGAGAGCTTGGGCTCGAGGATCCCTCCCACTATGGGTGCGGCTTTCTAGTCCCCTGGGGATGTGATACCTTCTTCACCTCCTTGTTGGTTTTCTCATTTCCAGAATCTTTTAAAACTTCCTAGATAGTCTTCCAGTCTGCTGTTCACTGCACGAGTAATGCAGTATTAGGCTGGCAAAGCTGTGAGCTTTCACTTTTCATTTCCTGCCGCTTGAAACTTTTATTAACAGTGGCTCTGAGCATAGGTATGTTGCTGTCTGCCCCCAACAAGTCAACACCCTCCAGTAGCAAAGGTTCTGCTTTTCATGGCCAGCCCCACCTTCAGGGACTAGTGGTCCCACCAAGCTGGGAAGTGGCGGGGGGTGCTGATCTGATGGCGGATGGGCCAGCCCAGGCAAGAATGCCTCAGACGCCCACTGTTTCCACTCAGAGTTCATCAGCTCTTGTATGAATGAGTGCTTCTCAGTTTGCTTTCCTTGTGGTCAATTTCTAGAACCTGATATGGTTGTTTTTGACAGTTTTGTCCAATTCTGTAGTTGTTATTGGGGGAAGGGATTTGTCAACTTCTCCGCCATAGGAAGTACTCATTTCCATGGATTCTTAAGAGTTCATCCAGCCTTATATTTCTCGGATAACCTCCCTCGCTCACAATGTGGTCTTCTTTCTGTGTATTGGGTTTATATTTGGTCGTTAATATTTTCGAGGATTTTTGTCTATGTTTATGAGAGAGATTAGTTTGTAGTTTTGTTTTCTTAAAATATTTTTTTGTCTGGCTTTGGTTTCAAGGTAATGCTAGCTTCTCTGTTTCAAAGAGAGTTTGTGTAGAATTGATATTATTTCTTTGCCTACAGCGTTTGGTAGAATTTGACAGTGAAGCCTGTAGGGCCTGGACTTTTCTCCATGAGAGAATTTTCTTCTACAGATCCACTTTCTTGAGGAAGTTATTGGTGGTTTATGTCTTTAGAGAAAACTTACTCATTTCATATGTGTCATCAAATGGATTTTATTTTTTAAACAATTATTATAGGCTGGGGCACTTGGGTGGCTCAGTTGGTGAAGCATCTGACTTTGGCTCCAGTCATGACCTCACTGTGAGTTCGAGCCCCACATCGGGCTCTGTGCTGACAGCTCAGAGCCTGGAACCTGCTTCGGATTCTGTGTTTCCCTCTCTCCCTTTGCCCCGCCACCACTAGTGCTCTCTCTCTCTCTCTCTCTCTCTCTCAAAAATAATAAATAAAAATTTAAAAAATATTCTAGGATTCAGTTAGTGAAAATTCCTATTAAAATTTTTGCATGTATGTGAAATGGTTTTACATTCTTTTGTTTATTCTTCTTGTTTGGATATCAGAATCAATACTAGTCTCCTATAAAGAGCTGTTTTTTGAGGGGTTCTTTGGGTGTGCTGTTTTTCCTGTTTTCTACTTACTGTGTTAATATTTTCAAAGTACCACCTTTTTTTGAGTCCTCTGGTTTTGTTGAATTTCTCTTTGTCAACAACTTCTGTCATCCTCATTTCTTATTTCTTTGTGCCTGTTCTATAGCTTTTTCTGATGCTGAAGGGAAAGTGGTTGGCTCTTTTGTTTTCAACCTCTCTTGTTTTTCTGATAAATGCATTTAAAGCTATACATTTCCCTTTAAGTAGTACTTTTTGTGGGGTATACAAATTATTTAGTGATTTTCTTTTTAGCCTGAAGGTTATTAGGTTTTTTCTTAATTATGTTAGCTTCTAGCCAAAAGGATTTTTAAAGCCATTTCTAGTCAGTCATTTTGCAATTTTATTGCATTTATGATTAGAAAAAAATAATTCGTATTACATCAATTCTTTAAAATGTATTGTGATACGATATGTGAACATTTTAAAAAGTTTTACTGTGTTCGGGAGCGCCTGGGTGGCTCAGTTGGTTAAGCGGCTGACTTCGGCTCAGGTCATGATCTCACGGTCTGTGAGTTTGAGCCCCACGTCGGGCTCTGTGCTGAAGGCTCATCAGAGCCTGGAGCCTGCTTCAGTTTCTGTATCTCCCTCTCTCTCTGCCCTTCCCCTGCTCACGCTCTGTCTCTATGTCTCTCAAAAATAAATAAACATTAAAAAAAATTAAAAAAAAGGTTTTACTGTGTTCAAGGGGAACATGTAGTCTCTCTTGTGAAGTTTGTATTGTCTGTGAGCATATTATTATTCGGGTCTTATGTTAACATTTGTCTCCTCTTTCTATCTTAGAAATACTTAACATTTCCAACAAACACTGTCAACTTCCCTGTTTCTTCCTACATTCTTTTCAGCTCTTGATATTCTTTGAATCTACACTGTTAGCTGCATATACGTTCATGATACTTATGACCTTGCTTTGCTGTTCATTTTATCAGCATATAAGGTCATTCTGTCTTTTTACGTATATTTTTTGCTCAAATTCACTTTTGTGAGATGTTCTCTTGCTAACCTAGATTTCTTTGGTCCAGTTTATGTAATATATCTTGTTCTCCTCTTTTATTTCCAACTTTTCTATGTACTTTTGTCTTAAATATGTCTTTCGTAGGTAATATATATTTGAATTTTTTTCCTGAAACTCAATTTGAGCATCTTTCCCTTAATTTGTGAATTTAAGCCCTTTATATATATATGGCAGTTACCATTATATTGGGACTTATTTCTTCCATTGTGTTTGAGAGTTTCCAACTATTTTACCTGCTTTTTAGATTTTTTTTTTCTCCTTTTCATTGGGTAGACAGTTTTCTTATATTATTTAAGGCACTGTGTGTTCTCCCTGTTGATTTCTTCAACTTGTCAAGCATACATTTCCTCCCCAACAAAACAGAGTATTTTGGAATTCTTCAACACATTCCCACCACCCTTTATTTACTTCCTCTCTCCTCTGACCTTCCCACTTCATGTAGGTATCATTTAGGGTTTTAGCTATGGTTTGTTTTATGTAATTTCCCTCTTTTCTTTGGTTCTTGCTCTTTTAGACAGTAACAAATTGAAAATTTAGCCAATGTTTCTCATCTGTTAAATGCACATAATCCCACCTTCCTCACGTGGTTTTTTATAGAAAGTAGATAAGAGGATATAAGTGGGAGCACTTGGTAACATGTAAAGAATTATGCAGGTAAATTGATCGTCATTCAAAAGGTGGATTTTATTCCAAGGCCTGACCAGTGTTTTTTAAGTTTATTTATTTTGAGAGAGAGAGACAGAGAGAGAGAGATGGAGAGAATCTCAAGCAGGCTCCAAACCATCAGCACAGAGCCCAACATGGAGCTTGAACTCAACAAGCTGTGAGATCATGACCTGAGCTGAAATGAAGAGTCTAACTCACTGAGCCACCCAGGCGCCCCTTTCAGAGTCTTCTCAATCCCCTTTTCAAATACCAGAATGAATGTTTCCTCCTTTTCCTTCACTCGATTGCACTTTGTCCCTTACGATTGACAGATGTCTGTATGTGTTACCAAGCCCGCCCTCCCTAGAATCCTCCAGAAAAGGAGTTATGGGTAGCGTATCTCATCAGGCTTAGCACACTGAGCAGGGAAAACCTAAGGATGACAGCTTCGGTATGTGATGATGAATCGTGGAAGGCAGGGTGTTGTTGGAGCTATCATTTGTCAACGAAAGAAAGGAGACCCATGAAATTGCATCTCTTGAACAGAAGCAAGCCTGGCATGGGAACATTGAGCTCTATAATGTAGTGAAAGCTATTTTTCGATGCTGTTAAGATTAAAATGCATTATTACACTATATGGCGTAACCTAATGATACCTCACTTTATTCCTTCCTAGGCTCATATTGGCAACCTACTAACATCAAAATTCTTCAGTTACAAGGATTTTGATACTTTATTGTATACCTGTGCAGCAGAATTTGACTTTATGGAAAAGGAGGTAAGATGTGATTTCTAGTTTTCCTTCCCCAGGTTCTGGTCTGTTCATTTTTCATAAAGGGCTCTCCTGTTATCTCAGACTCTCCTCTGTGCTGTTAACCTCACTTGGAAGGAAAAGGAAAGTGACGGCTTACAGGAAGATGTTCCTACTTACATTAGTACATCGCCCCAAAATGTATGGTCTTTTCTCATACTGACAATTTAGAAGCATGCATTCAGACTAGCAATAGTTTTTTGGATGAGTAAACACAGAGGCATTTCAAGATGCTCTTTTCAGGGACAGCGTTCATTCAGTGACGGCCCGAAGCTCTTACAGCTCCATTCACGCAGTGGTGGTTTGTTGGAATAATCTCATCGCTTTGAAATATCGTTGAGTACGAGTTTTTTCATTCCAATAGCGTTTTTCTTTCTAAAACCGTATTCAGACATTTAAAAGGAATCAGGCAGTAGTGTGGTGGATTGTGAGGCGGAAGTCTGCAGTACTGTTCGATGTTCTTGAACACGCGACTCTCATTTTGTGCTCTCTCATAGCACACCAGTTTCTAGTAGCATGCTGCAAAAAGATACTGTGAGGACCAGATGAGATACAGAGGAAAGTACTTCGGTATTTTAATGATATTTTTATAAAACATTATTTCGCAGTAATCAGTGAGCTGGTTTGGTTCAACAAACGTATATCTATGTCTTTTTTAACACCACCATGAGCTCCCAATTTATTATGATATTTTACTATCTTTGAAACGTTTTCCTTCACAGCTATGTGTTACACTGGTCAACAGGACTTTGTTGGCACCTTCATTTTCCTCTTGTTTCCCACGGGGTTCCCTCTGTGTCCTGAGTTACGCAGACCAGTGGACGATGGTGCCACACACTGCAGAGTCTTTTCAACCAGACATTCTGAACTGAGCCTGTCCTGCAGAAGTACTCTTTATTCCAGTCCCTGCCAGTCTTCCTTCCCAGGTCCTGGCAATTTTGACACATAATGGCTGATAAGAAGTGTATAAATGAATGTATCGAGCCCATGGAAAGGAAGTGAGGAAGAGTGTCTTGCAAGACGTTTAAATGCGTGTTCACAGCAGCCCAAGACTCCTTCAAGCAAGTGGTAAAGGCAGTAGAGGGGAAACAGCAGCAGAGCCTTAGGACCTGGCGGAAGTCCTCTGACGTTATTTAGGGCACGCATGCCTCTATCACCTGAGAGTAAGAACCATCCTGTAGGTGACAGGAGAAATTGCTTATTGAGGCACAGCATGGCTTCAGTTAATTTGAAGACAGTAGCAAAGCTGTTTCCAGCCTGCCATTCCTCATCTCTATAGGTGTCCTCACAGGGACTGTGCTGTAGAGACAGCACTGTGCCAGTTTGGAGAGTGCATCCATTGTTTGACGTGTCCATGCGGTGAGGGAAAGGGAGTTTAACATAACGCATATGAGAATGATTAATAGATTTGTCTGCATGTAACTTAAAACACTTGACATTAAATATTGCAAAAACTAAAAGGCAAAAGACTAAGTGGAATGATTTTTGCCATAAATATGACAAGTGAAACTAAGGATTAAGTTAGTGAGTATAGGAGATTGTCCAAATCAATAAAAAATTGCAGAGGACGTGGGGCCCCTGGGTGGCTCAGTTGGTTAAGCATCTAACTCTTGATTCCAGCTCAGGTCATGATCTCACAGTTGATGAGATCGATCCTGCATCAGGCTCCGTGCTGGGGCGCTGAGTGCAAAACCTGCTTGGAATTCTCTCTCACCTCTCTGCCCCTCCACCTACTCTCAAAATAAATAAATAAGCATTTAAAAAAAATTACCGAGGACTTTTACCCTTCCCCATCACAAAGAATACATCGCCACTCCCACACACATGCAGAAATAGGTGAAGGGTGTGAACAGACAACCCATTGGGGAAGAAATGCTGATAACTGATTAAAACGTGAAACTGGTTGTCTCTGTTTTATTTGTTTGCTTGTTTATTTTGCGGGAGGGGAAGAGACAGTCAGAGAGGGAGAGAGAGGATCCCAAGCAGGCTCCATACTGCCAGCACAGAGGCTGATGCAGGGCTCAAACCTACAAATTGTGAGATTATGACCTGAGCCAAGATCAAGAGTCGGACACTTAACTGACTGAGCCACCCAGGAACTTCCTAAATTGGTTGTGTTCTTAATTTTTTCTGAATTTTTTTGTTTGAGCATATATAACTTATATTCTTAGAATAAATCCAACAATTCTTAGAAATATTAAAAGAACTCGTAATTCTAATATTGCATACACACCTGCACACACATGCGTACCTCTCTCCCCATGCAGTTTGTTTCCATTGCATTTGTTCTTGTGCATACATTTTGGTGGACCTTTTGGCATTGAGGAAATTGTGTCATTTTGCATCCTTTATATTAGTACTTCTGTATCTTCAGTCCAGTCCCTTCTGTTGGTTTCCTACTGAGAGTTATACTGAACTTAGTTTCTATTTGCCCCTTCACTACTCCCGCCCCCCCATTTCTATTGTAATGCTATAATTAGTGACATTATTTTACTTCCCATGTACTCTCCCCTCTGACCCCATTTTAAGAGATCCATTGTATTTTAACTGTCTGCACATGTAACCACTCATGCTCTTCTGTCACCGTTGTATCCCAGTCCTTGTTGTAGTTTTGTAGGTTGGTGTTTTGAATGCTACGTGTTCTGGCATTGAAGTCTCTCCTGACATTTCTCTGTTGCGTGAAGCTTGCTCTCCAGTAGATTCCTCAGGAAGGGCCAAGGGACAGTAATCCCTGAGTTTTTACATGGTCACATACTCTGTCAGTGGCTTATATATGTGAAGTTCTAGCTAGATGAAAAATCTTTGCCTCATGTATTTTTTTCCTTGAGTGTCTTTTAAAAATTATTTATTTATTTATTTATTTATTTATTTATTTATTTATTTATTTATTTATTTAGAATCCCAAACAGGCTCCATGCTGTCAGTGCAGAGCCTGACATGGGGTCCAAACTCCTGAACTGTGAGATTGTGACCTGAGCCAAAATCAAGAGTCGGACGCTTAACTGACTAAACCACCCCTAAAATTTTTTAGGCGCCCCTAAAAAATACTTTTAAAACCAAGTTTTGGAATGTATTTTTAAAATTTGAATTCTTTGTTAAATTGTTAAATACTTTTAATGCAATTTTGACATATTGCCTTTTTAAGGTAAACATCTATGTTTCACAACTTTTCTTACATTTATTGTTAGTTGTTAATAGCAAATGTCTAAATTTTAAATGATACCATAGTTTTGGTTATATGATTTTTGCCTAGACATAGGTCTAGACAAAGATGTAATTTAAAATTTACAAATTAGAAATATATCTATATTAAAATATTAAGTACTATGCAAATCCTTATAAATAGTAAAATAAAACCATAAAAAAATTCCTTTTAATGGGACTTCTAACTAAAAGTTTGCATTTTGGGTTAATAAATTATCAAAATTACTTGTCTAATGCAGAATAGCAAGTGAAAAAATTGGACTAATGAGAGGGAAAATCAGAAAATACTACTTTTACCTTGTAGAATTAAAATGTACCAGTTTTTTAATATGATTAAAGCTAGATTTCTCTTGATAAATATATTTGGGAAAGTCTACATTATTTAACTCAATAATACAGTATTATTTTTGTGAGGGTAAACGGTGGTGGTAAACAAATCAATTGCAATTTAGAAATTTCAGACCCAGAATTGTTTAAAAGTATGACTTCAAATGATTGAAAAATATATACGATTGCAGTATGTAAGGCTTTGTTATTAATTGTTTCTGTAGCTTTTTATATGTTATTAAGAAAATGCAAAAATTTTTACTTCTCTCATAAACCTTGGTTATTATCGTGTGTGGGTGTGTGTGGTTGTGTATGTGTGAGCGTGCGTGCACACGCATGTGTCTTAGGATCATGGTTACGATTTTTATCCCCTACCAATGTTCAGGAAATGTTCATGCTATTTAAAGTTAGAGTCCCACTGACCTCGGGTGAATGTTAAGTTGAGCTGTCTCGTTGGAACAGTTGTGCACAGAAAGTGAACAGTAATCTTTCTTGTCACATTTTATACTTACAAGTATTCGTGTTTTCAGCTCCACATTTTGGGGATGCTTGCTTCTATGGAAATGCATCTTCATTTTTATGATGGAAGTCAATGGGTGTCTTGGATGGATGCTCGTTTCTCTACTTATACTTTTAAAAATTCACTTTAATATTTGAAGTTTTGTCTGAAAATATTTTCCTCTAACAAAGCATCTCTTTGAATTGCAGACTCCCCTGAGGTATACAAAGACACTGTTGCTTCCGGTTGTTCTGGTTGTGTTTATTGCAATCGTTAGAAAGGTATGTCGATTACTTAAGAGCTCTTTCTTATAATAAAACATTTTCTTGTCTCTACCTTGGTAGTTAAGTAGACTAGGTTACATGTTAATATGACACAGTACTTTATATGGATTTGTTGAAACATGTTCTGTATTTTCTTACTCATAGCCCGTGATGAACATTATAAGCCTTAAAGATATTCTATCTGCCAGCAGAAAATAGACATAGGAAAAGGATGGCTCGGGTTTTGATGGTCATGTATTTTTAAAAGACATGATCAAAGAGACCATATTGATCCAGATAGTTTTTTTTTTTTTGTCTTTATAAATTACTACTGACTGACTTTTAACTTTATGTAATATTTCCTTAAAATATTTAATATATGCCTAAGTCATTTGTGCAGTGCTCACTAACTCCTGGATTGAGTTTATTATTATTGATCAAAAGGAAAAAGTAGAAAATTAACAATGTATTACCACCGTCGATAAAATTGTTAGACTTCCAACTTGGCTTTGATAATGAAATTCTAAGCCCAGATTTAAATCAGGTCAGGGAAGCCAATGTTTAGCAAGGAGCAGGTGTGATATTCTCTTTTTTCTTGTAAGAGTTGGTAAATTCTGTAACTGCAAGTGTTTTAAGAGAATAAATAAAGATTAATCTATAATCAAAAAACACATGATAGACCCTGAGAGTTTTCTGATTTGTAGTTCATGATTTCCGGGTTAACAGAATGTCGTGTATCTGTAGAACATTCTGTACTGTGATTATCGTTCACGTTATGTATTTGTACTCTCCCCAGCCAGACCACATGTGTTATTTCACCCGATTATTTGACAGCGCTGTCGGGGACATAGATATTATTGCCCCCATTTTGACAGATGCAGAATTAGCAGATCAAAGAGGTTGTTACCAGCCTCCTACCATGTCCATTAGAAAGCAGGGAAAGAACAAGAATCAGACCCTGCACTGTCCCCCGCTTGGGCGTAGTGTAGTGTTCAGCTTCGTAGTCGCACAAGCTTTTCAAATCTAGTGAGTTTGTGGTCGGTCTCTGCCGTTTGCCAGGCTCTGTGCCTCCTTCGCATTTTGGCATACTTGTGTGGGTGTGCACCTGGTAGGTAACCAGAAAGTACCAATGTTGGCAATCCGGAATGCATTAAGAAGGCAGTAGCCTGGATGGCTAGAGATGACGAAAACAATTACATCAGGTTAAAAAAGCTGAGATGTTCGATTCAAAGAAGAAGGATTCAAATGGACAAAAGATAATTATTTTCAAATATTTGAAAGCCTACCCCTTGGAAATAAGATTACACTCATTTTGGCTCCTTAGAATTATGGCCAGTTCTAGGAGGTTGGACTTCGGACCAGAATTGATCTGGACTGACTAGGAAAATATAGATTCAAACAGCAGTTGGATGGTTCCTCCAAGAGCTGGATTCTAACGTGTCAGCAGTGTCAAAGAGGACATCCATACTGGGGGTGGGTTTCAGATTAGATGACCTTCCTGTGACTGCTAACTATGCAAACCCAGTGTTTAGTTAGTTGTGCATATCAGCCTCTGAGCCAGCTGTCCAGGTATGTGTGCATGATTAAGGAGAGGCATTGCCGGTAACTGTGGCATGGTGTTCACTGAATGCAGACTGGAAGCCAGAAGGTCAGATTTCACGACCCATGAATGCTTCCTAGTTGTTGTGCACCTTCCAGGAAATCATCTAATCCATCTGTGAGCTTGATGCTCATGTAGGAAATGAGGATAAGAAAATCTATTTGAACAGGGTTGTTGGGTTTTAGATATGATCAAGTACTATACAAATGTAAGATTATGTTGTTGTAATTATTATTTCCTGAGTCATCTCTTATCCCTGTACTTCTTATATTTTTAAGTAGAGTTTGAAAATTTAGAAGATACTTTAGTTACAATTTTGTTTTTCCCTAAACAGCTCTTTAAGTGTTAAAAAATCTATTTGCAGATTATTAGTGACATGTGGGGTGTCTTAACTAAACAGCAGACACAAATGAGGTAAATATGCTGTTAATCATTTTGTTACGTTATCTATTAAGTACATATTTACAAGGTATTAATTTTATAATTCATGTGGTACACTCAGCATTTGATCATTGATGTTTTTGATTGTCGTCATTCCCCTTTTTGCTTTTCTCATGATCTTCTATCCATGCCGAGCTCAGTACGTTACTTATTCATACCTCAGATTCCATCCATACAATCTGATATTAGGCCTACAGGTAATCTGTACTAGAAGGACACAGCTTTGTGCTTCAGTTTATCAGGGAAAATAAATTATTCTGTTGATGGTTTTAGGACCAATGGACTGCCTTTTGAGAGAAGAGCAGAGAAATAGAAAACTGATTCCATAATTCACTTTTTACACAAAATAAATTCCAGATGGAGCAAAGGTTTAAATGAAGGAAAAAACTAAAACCCCAATATTAAGCAAGAGATTATTTTAGGACTTTGAGACTGAGAGAGGCCTTGTTATATATGACATAAAACCTATAAGCTAGAAGGAAAGATTGAAAAGGCTGACCAGATAAATATTTTGGTTTTATAAGATACCGTAAGCATTGTTCAAAGAAAAAGACAAATTGGGTACAGTATTCACAATATATGACAAAGGACAAATGACCGACATATATAAAAAACTTCTGTGAGTTAACAGGAAAAATGCTGAAACCCCATTAGAAAATGAGTAAAGTACACAAAAGAGAGACAATTGAGAGAAAAATCAATTCTCACTTTCCCTTCTCCCACCACAGTCATGTCCCCTGGACCTCCTTGCTGCTGTGTTACTGTGGCACGGTCGCTTCCTGCCTCCGCAGGTTGCACTGCTTGTACCCTAAGACCGTGATTGTGCCCCTGCTCCCCCTGGCCTGGCTCTGGATGTGACAACTCCTTCATTCTTGTTTAAATGTTACCTCCTTCAGGAACCCTTTCCTGACCATCACTTCCATGGAAACTCCTTGTCTCCTGGCTTGTTGTTCATCATCACATGCCCTTACCTCCCTCTCTGAGCATTTATCACCGTTTGTACTCGAACATCTCCTGTGGCACCGTCATTCTCCCCCACCTCTCTCTTCTCTGCTCACGGTGTCTTTGTAGTTAGCCCACGAAGGACTACTTCCTACTATGGGGTTATGTATTATCTTTCTCCCTGCCTCAAGTGCTCTTCCTGAGGGTTGCTCAACCTCAGACTCTCTGCTCCTTCAGGCCTTGCTCCAATGTCATTCAGTGACCCCATTGATTGATACACACCTTCCCCATCACCCCCTGCATCTTTCGCCCTGTTTTCCCTCTCTCCACAATACTTCTCACTGTTCGACATATGTTTACTTATTTGCTTTTCGTTACTCACTTGACTTATATGTAAACTCTGTGAAGGCAAAGGTTTTTTTCCCATCTTATCAACTGCTGTATCCCCAGTGTCATCGATGCTCAGTGGGATTGAGGATGGATAGATTTGTACCTTATAGTCCTGAGGGGTTCAATTTAGTAGGGAGAGACAGATGATAATAAGAAACCAATAAATGAACATTTTTGAGGAGATAAAACAGGGAAATGGAGTAGGAGTGATTATGGAGAGGGGCACCGAATATGGAATAGTAGGGGAGGGGTGGCGCGGAGCCGGAGGGAGATGCAGAAACCTCTAAGCGTGCATCCTTTCTCAGGAAAATTAAGACCCTCAAGCAAAACTAAAGGGGGAATTTTGTGGCTATTTGTATATTCCAGAGCCACTGCTGAAAAAATCTTTTATGTGGTTTCCTAAATTATCTCTATAGCAGCTACGGCTTGTGGGGGAGCTCAGGTACCCCTGGGGATGGGAAGCAGGGGAACGGAATTGTGAAGCCTTCAGGGTTCCCTTCACTTACCTCCCTGCTTTGGCAGGACATCACAGGGAGGTACCTGGTACACCACAGTGTGCCTTTTGTTGGCCCAGGAATTGTCCATATAATCAAACGTGCAAGGTATGCAACATGGTCAATTTTTAAAAAATAAGCTGTCTTTTAAAAGATTTTGGCACCAGTTTTGGTTCATAACTTTTAGTTATTTTTATTTACGTGTTTATTTATGTGTTTATTTACGTGTTTATTTATGTGTTTATGTCCTTGAAATATTACAGAAGTTGAAAAACTTGTATTTTTAAGATAAAAAATGCAAATAATTGAAGTGCTTCAGTATGGTTCAATAGTAATATTTCTTATTCCATTTCAGAAAACACCAGTTTGATCATGGAGAGGTAAAGACCTAGTATTACTAAAATTTCCTTTATTCCAATGTTTGTATATATATATGGACTTTTCTTTCAGTCCCAGTTTCTAAGTATTGGTATTTGTCATTAATCATCTTCAAAATAGGCCTGTATGTGTTCTTATGAGACAACTACAAACATGACCGTTAAACGGTTAAGTAGGAAGCCCGTTTGGTCTGCTCCCATCATCCTCAGGAGATGCAGTTTACTGCTAAATGCATGTGGAGTGTCTTGCTTGATTGGAGATGGCTTTCCTCCCTCCTCACCTTGCCCTGACGCTTCGGAGGTGTGACTGGTTGCTGTTCCCATCTCCTGGTGATTCCACCTGTTTTGCTTTCTTTCTGTTTGTTGCGTTTTGTTTTCACTTGAGGTATAATTGACATGTAACGTGATATTGATTTCAGGTGTACGGCATAGCTAATCAGATTTGTAGACGTTGTGAGATGATCACCACGATAAGTCTAGCTAACATCCTTCACCATACACAGTTACAAAATAATTTTTTTCCTGTGATGACCTTTAAGATCTACTCTTTTAGCAACAGCATGACGACTATAGCTAATAATACTGTATTGTGTATTTGAACCTGGTTTCGGTGGCTGTTCCAAGGCAGACTCTGCGATCTTAAATAGTACTTATTTTTGTTTACCACTTTCCTGTGTTAATCTGATGGTATCATCAAGGTAGGTCCCGAGATCAGGGCTTTGGTAGCTATGGGCTTAACCCTGAGCAGAATTCTAGAACAACTTGCCTTAGTGACTTTATGATTTTAGGCTTTTAATAAAATGGAGAGATTCGAAAGTGAATTTTAAGACTCGTTTATTTCAGAAATCAAAGTATTATTGCTAAGAAAAAGTATTCTTTTCTGGATATTCATCTATTTAACAATATATTAAACTGTAGGAGTAAAAAAATATTTTCTCTTTCTTTCAGCTAGTTTATCATGCATTGCAACTGTTAGCATATACAGCCCTCGGTATTTTAATTATGAGACTAAAACTCTTCTTGACACCACACATGTGTGTTATGGCTTCTTTGATCTGTTCAAGACAGGTAAGATGGTTGTTACGTTGGCCTTGTAGTTGCTATGTCATTGAATGGCCCTAAAATAATATTGAATAACTCAAAATTCTTTAAATTGTCACAGATAAAGTTCTTTATGGTTTTGTCTTAATCTTTCATAAAGGGTAAGGGCCAAAACAGGTCATTTATCCTTCTAACTTCTAAAATATTCTTTGGCGTACAACAGACACTCAAATAGTACAGGCTGAATTCATGAATGATCACTACAGATGTTGAGAGAAATCAGGCCTTCATTGTAGAAATATTTTTTTGTTGTTTTGACATTCCTATCACAGAGAATTCTAACCAGTCATTTCAAGTTACAGTTGCTTTCAAATTGATGCTCATTTTCAGTATCAAGCTTAAAAAACTTTTTTTTCATTTGAGTATACGTTTGTATGCACATACCGCCCTTTTAAAATTTAGTGTGCACCATTTTGGTTATTTGCTGCTTATTTTCCCTAGATAACTGTGTCCTTGCTCTGTATCCACAGATTTATGCCTCTGCATAATGTCAGCTTTTCATCAACCAATTACCCAAGGTCCAGCAGCAGTACCTCTTTTAAATTTAACAAATATTTACCAAGTATCTATACCATGCTCCAGGGATGAGGAGAATTGTAGATAGAAAAATCAAAAAAGCAAAAATATATATCTGCCCTCAAGAGGCTTGAAATCTAACTCTATAGACATATAGAGAAATTAAGGAGAGAAAGATAGAGACAAAGTGTTATTATTGAGTGTGGACTATTCGAGTAGAAAAATCAGCCAGTCTCAAGTTTCCCAATCAGAATGTTGGCATTGTGTTAAAGAGCGATAGCTTTCCAGAGGCCAGTCGGCCTTGGGATGTAGCCACTGTTCCTGATTCCTCCAGGCCGGGACAGGAAAGGAGGCTGGTGGGAAGCCTTACACTGAAATCCCAGCCCGCATCATGACTAAAGATAGAGGGCATGGCCTTCGGGTGGCCTCCCAGGTGTGGGACCTCTGCGAACGCATGGGGGCCCTCACTCAGAAGGACCCTGCATCTAGTTGGGTGCTTTTCTGTTGGTCTTTTGAACTTCTAATGCTTTATAAATGAGAGACCCTGCGTTTTCTTTTTTGCATCGGACCTGGCAAATGCTGTAGGTGGTCCTGGCCTTACCTGAATCTGGAATTAGAACAAATTGAGAGAAGAGCTTCTTAAATTACATCCCACCTATGTAAGGCTGATGGTAAAATTCTTTTAGTGCCTCTGGTGACTGCTTCTGAAACTTTTTCTTAGGATAAGAAATCCTTTATCTGGGACTCTACCAGAGACTGTATTCTTCCCTGGGAAGAACTTTTTGTTTATTTGATACAGGCTGCTTTGTACTAATTACCAACATTTTCTTAATTTGGTTTCAGCTCTTCGGATGGCTCTTTTGCAAAGTACATCCTGGTGCTGTTGTTTTTGCTATATTAGCAGCAATGTCAATACAGGGTTCAGCAAATCTACAAACCCAGTGGAACATTGTGGGGGAGTTCAGCAATTTGCCACAAGAAGAACTTATAGAATGGATCAAATACAGTACTAAACCAGGTAAGTGTTCCCCCTGGTTTTATATGCCACTGCAGAATCTTAAGCCCAACTTACTTCCAGCGACCTTACTCTTTCTAAGTGGTATTGCTTCTAGATTATTCAGAGAAAGAGAGATGTCAATCTTACTCAAAAGGTTTGCAAAGGAAATGTTGTATATATTTTCTTGGTAATCTATTTTACTGTTTTCCATAAGTACTAATGTTTTCTCAAAATTTATCCAAGGTTTTACATTGCATGATTTAAAATCATTTTTGTTGTACTTATTTTCCTAATGAGTTGTTGTTGTTGTTGTTTCCTAATGAGTTTTTAATCTTAGCCCTGCATATTCCTTCTTGAAATGAACTCATGGAGTATGACATTTTATCCAAGGGAGATTTTATTGCTGTCTGAGTATCAAATGATTGAATTTTAAATCATTTCCCAGGATCCCTTGGTGCTGTAAAACTTTCCTAGCCAATTTGATACTTCTTTCCTAGGCGCAGGAAAGATTTCTAAGACATTACAAAAAACAAACAAAGAAAACCCCAGAAATCCTCAGCGATGAAATGAGGAGGCTCTAACTTCCCAAGAAAATCGTTTCCCCAGGCCAGGTTGCTGATGGCCATTTTTCCAGCCAGCCAACTTCAGTCTGATTCTTCCACTGAATCTTTAAGTCGTGAACCTCTCTGGGCCTCCATTTTTTTTCACCTGGGAAGGGATTGAGTTGACCCAGAAGGAAACCCTCATGACGCTCACGGAGTCTGTTCGTGAGACCCTCTTTCCTGCTTTGCAGATGCAGTGTTTGCGGGTGCCATGCCCACAATGGCGAGTGTTAAACTCTCTGCGCTTCGGCCCGTTGTGAACCATCCGCATTATGAAGATGCAGGTTTAAGGTTAGTACGCAATTCTCACGTTCCCCAAAACAAATTTCCCACGCAAATAGCGAGTGAGGGAGCCAGCAAAATAATGAGGAGTGTTTCCAGAAGACTGTGGCGAACAGGGATTTATAGAGTTGGGGAGAAAACAAGGCTGAAACAAGAGGGCTAAGTTAGCTGATAAGCCTCCACAGGGCAATAAACTACAACCTGCGCTGCCTTCTGTATGAGGCAGCAAAATGAAATCACAGCGTGTCCGTTTGCTCCAGGGGAACAGGGCTGCAGACACCCAGGTCCTCGTTAGTCGTCACCATCCTTATGCTCCCCGGAAGATTCATTGGCCTCTAGCTTTTATGAAGGTGCCCTTTTGGCTCTTCTTCTCGAATTCTGAAGAGTCTGTTGAAATGGAATCTCATTCAGAGAAGATTTTATTCTGATTTTCACCTGTGCAGCCTACTAGAATGATCTTGGTTTTTGTTTTTTACTATTTTTTGTAAGTTAGAGTATTGTGTTCTCTTTAAAAAGGACATAGATTTAATTTTCGTGCAATTTCTGGGATAGGTCAAGCTATTCACTTCCTAAGTGATTGGGTATCTCCTATTAATATATTCTTTGTGTAACAGTGAAACATACATTTTATAAATAAAAAAACCTTTTCATTAAAAAACCAGTTTCCGCAAGCTTATTTCCAGAGCAGTTGTGTGGAATCGGTTTAGTTTTTATTTTTTGTTTTTTAATCTAGGACCAAAATGGAAAGCCATTTATGCCCGTTACTGTTGCTGTCCCAGTCAGGACTGTGTTGCAGTTTTAGTCTGGTGGCCATGTATGGGTGGCCCACCCTGCCCACACACAGCACGCCTCACTCTAAAGTGTGATAGTGATGGAGAATATGAAACAAAACAAGCAAGCAAACGAACAAAAAGACTAGATTTGGAAAGGAAGGGGTTCATCCAACTGCACCTCTTCTCCTAGGACTCTCGTGCTACTTCTAAACGTCCTTTTGACCTCCCCGGGACCCCTGGGCAGCAACTCTGAGAAGAAGGTTCTCTTGACCTGACTCCTCTGTAGACTCTTCTTGTTCCGTTCAGTGCTTTCTTCCAAATAGGTTGATTGCATGCTTTTAATATTGAAAATCTTTCGCTCAATTATTTTTCTTTAAAGAGCCAGAACGAAAATAGTTTACTCAATGTATAGTCGAAAAGCAGCTGAAGAAGTGAAGCGAGAATTGATAAAGTTACAAGTGAATTATTACATTCTAGAAGAGTCCTGGTGTATAAGAAGATCCAAGTGAGTATTCAACACAGTTAATATTTTATATGCATAAGGCATGAAAAATTAATTTAGTCTTATGGCAAGTGCTTTACTAGTCGTATGCGCGAGATATATATAATGTTTAGCAAAGTATAAGTGGAAAGAACTTTTTAGATCATTATTTAAATTGCAATTTTTTCCTTTCTCGTCATTATAAATGTTTCTTTTATAATGATTTGCATGTGTATACAACCTGAAAGGTATTATATTGTTATCGATTGATAGTTCCCCAGATTGCTCCTATTTGCCTGTAATGTTTTTAAAATCTTTTATTTAAAGTTGGGTGTATTCTCTTTTAAAAAGACTTGCAGAATCTAAAACCACATAATGGAGAGGCTCACTGTAATGAAGTCAGACAGACAGCTGAGAGTCAGAGCCTTCTTTGTGCGCACCACTTCCCTGCTCCTCACCTCGTGTCCCGTGAGAGACAGGCCCCCCTCCCGGCGTCCCCTTACAGTGACACTTCTTTCTTGCTGTTTCACATCCTATTTGAGGGGGAAAATAATTAACTTTACTGTGACCCACATTCTCTTGGCTTTATAGTTTTTGAAACTATTTCCACAGAGAAGTTCACTAAGCAGAGTATACAGAAGTTAGTAAGATCATAAAAGCAAATATGACTTCTAAAGGCGACTGTTGAGAAACGTACCTCGGTGACTACCCCACAGATGACAGTAGCTTCCTGCTGGTAAGGTACCAAAGCGTTGGATCAGTGAGGAGCACAGACGTGAGCAGTTTCATTAGAAATTAAGAGTATTTTGTGGAGAACTATTATTTTTAAAATTCTCACTACTCTTTAAACAGAAGCCTTCCGGAGGTTGCTGCATTCGCGGCTTAATCATGCTTACTCGCCATGTATTTCAGCGATACACAAATACTGACTATTGACTCAGGAGTGAAAATAGTTCTGTGACACAGTAGCTGTCAACATAGCCCACAAGGAAACTCAAACAACTGTTGATTATTGAATGATTTTCCTATGAATATGTCCCAAGTGACTTGAATTTAATCAAGATCTATACAAAATGTTTATGTTTTTAGAGTCATAATTTAGAAAATGTTTTAGGTCCTTATAAACAGAAGAATATGTATGAAATTCATATACCCACTTTTAATTAACTTGGTTACATAAATTTAGGACAAAAAAGTCATAAGCATCTCTCATAACAATTTTACGAGGACATTGTAATAAAGGAATGGTAGACTGACATTTGCAATTAGAAGAACTTAGTTTCTTGACAGAGGTTTCCACCAGCATTCTGATCTTTATTGCCTTGGGCTTCACTGCCCAGTTCGATAATCAGCCTGAGACGCCTGTAGGTTACTGGAACATAAAAATAATGTTTTATGACCTCTTTGTTCCCATGCTAATGATGAGCCTTGATTCAAGATTCTTCAGTTTTTCCCCAGACCTTGCATAGTGTTTTGAACATGTGGAAATTGCCGAGATTGGGGCACTTTATATTCTAAGGTGTTGACGGAACTCCTTGGAGTTGTTTGCATCGCTGTAGTAGTCTCGTGTTCTGATGGGCAGGTCACTGTTTTGTACACAAGAAGGGATGAAAGACAAATTTAGGAAGTATGGCAACAAATCTTGCTCACTAAACAAGGTCAGCAGAGAATTCACTGGCTTTGGATCCTCTACATTTAGCGCCCAGTTATGGGCACCAAGACTGAGAGTTTGGGGTGGGAGTGCGTGCTCCATCTCCCCATCCGGATCTCGACTTGCCCCTGGTGTGTTTTTCCAGCAGGAGTGGAGAGGCGGAGGCTAAAGAAGTGACTTTCTCTAATCTGTTTTCCTCACTGCGTAACTACACTTGATCTTAGCCAAAAGGCCGAGAAGCGATCTCACTGCGTAACTAAAACAGCACTCTCCATCTACTACAGGGTTTAAGGCAGACTGATAATAAATCTCAGGAAACCTTAGCCAGGTGCACTCTGCTTAAACCTTGAAAAAAACACAGGCTGTGCTTTCTCTTCTGCCAGGGAAGCGAATGAGGAACTCAGACAGGAGAGGAAAGGGAAGAAGGACTAATATTTAGTGCAGTAGGAAGATTGCATTTCTTGACAAAACTTTCTACCAGAGCCAGGATCTTCTTTAATCCTTGGCCCCCACTGTCCATTTCAGTTATGCCTGCGACATTTTAGGTTACTGAAACGGAAAACTCTGTCAGAACAGGGGAAGCAAATGGAAAACTCAAATCGGAGAAGAAAAGGAAGAGGGACGTAATAATTAGTACTTAAGCTGTGTGCCCAGCACATTAGTGAGCACTCATTTTATGTCCTCTCATTACCAGTGGCTTTACTTTTAATTTTTATTTTATAAAGTTAATTTTTGAGAGAGAGGTGGAGAGAGGGGGACAGAGGATCCAAAGTGGGCTCTACTTTGGCAGCAGAGAGCCCAATGCAGGGCTTGTACTCACCAACAGTGAGATCATGACCTGAAGCAAAGTCAGATGCTCAACTGACTGAGTCACCTAGGCGCCCCACCAATGGCTTTAATTGTGTGGCTTGATTATTCCTTAAATACTGGACACCCCATGTTCAAATACAAGTACGAAAATATACTCAAATGCAAGTAGATGAGTTTTTAATTAACTACTCTTTTATTCTTAGTTCTCTGCTTTCTTTCTCATTAATTCCGATAATAGAGTTGACATAAAATTAAAACACATGAATTCAGAAGAAAACTATTCCCATTTTCAATAATGCTATTTAAAGACCTAGCTGGCTGGCTCAGGGGAGTTCTGGTACGCTCAGAAAAGGACTAAAGGATGTTACACTCAGGCAGACAGAGCTCACAAAGCAGCTCTTCCCTTCTCTTTTTCCTGAAAGCAGTTGAGCTCAGGAACTGGGTAGTTTTCTACTGCCTGTGTGCTTTGCTCTCTACTGCCCATGGCCTGCAGTGTAGCAACAGTTTGGCCTTGGCATGTGTCAGAAAATTAAATGGTAAAAACCCAAGCCCTTTCATTCATCATAAATGCTCAGTGTTGGTAGAATCTAGTGAACAGTCTTCCTGGGAACACTCATTGGGAGGTAATCTTATAGAGGCAAAGTGAAAATTGTGTACCCCTGTGATGTGGTGATAGTGTTGCTTCTAGAAGTTTAACTTGCAGTCGGGGCACCTGGGTGACTCAGTCGGTTCAGTGTCCAGCTTTGGCTCAGGTCATGATTTCATGGTTTGTGGTTCGAGCCTCACATCAGGCTTTGTACTGACGACTCAGAGCTTTCTTCAGATTCTCTGTCTCTCTCTCTCTCTCTGCCCCTCCCCTGCTCTCTCTCTCTCAAAAATCAATAAACATTAAAAAAAATGTTTTTAAAATAATTTAGACCTAGAGTTGTTGGGCTATCTATATGGAAAAAATTAAAATTAAGTCTCTACCTCACACCATACAGAAAGATCAATTCCAGATGAGTTATAAATTTAACTGCGAAAGGCAGCCTCTAAAACTTTTACAGAAGAACACACAATGCATATTCTCATGATATGTGATAGGGCAGAATTCCTTAAACAAGACATACAAATCACAAGTCCTGAAGTAAATACTGACATTTTGGAATATAATAACATAAAAATCTTCAATGTAACAACCCCCCCCCAAAAAAAGAAAGAAATTTGCGAACCCTAGTGCAAGCCAGCAGTTATATCTGTAATACTGCTTTAGATTTAAAGTAAATGTTAAAGGTATCTGCAGAAGTTATTGGGACAGATATCACATAATATGTTTCACTTCTGTTCTTCTTTTTAAAATACATTGCTTTTAAAATTTAATTGTGAAAAATAAAATTTCATCGTGCATTTAGCTATGACTTGAGCCGAACACCACTGGATGTCCTTTACGTTGACTCATTCTAGGAGACAGTAGTGGGAAGTTGCATAAATGTGAGCTAAGCATATCTGGCAACTATAATTTTTAAGTCCATGTGGTATATTACCTCTAACTGTGTTCTGGTCACAGTGCTAGGTGGGTACAGTCTTTCTCTCCGAGTCCTCATAGCACGCCCGCGTCGTGGTTATTCCCCATCTGACGAATCTGGAGAGAGACTGCGAGCTCTCCCACACCACATCCTTGCTAAGCGGCTGCTGCGGAAGTGAAGCGAGGTCCGTCTTACCCTGCCACCTGCATTCATGGATTTTGCACGTCTCTTTCTTTCTTTATAGTCCACTTGCTGCGTTCACCTTGTTCTAAAGAGAATTTATGGCAGCTTAAATAAATATAGATAACTATAATAGGATTTTTTAAACTAAGGGAATTTGCATAGGAAAAAATGAAAGGAGGGCAGGATTATAAAAAGTGTGCTCTGCTTCATCTGCCTCATATAATGTACTTCGACTTAATCTGTACGTTAATTTTCCTAGGCCCGGGTGCAGTATGCCTGAGATTTGGGATGTGGAAGACCCCGCTAATGCTGGGAAACCTCCCTTATGTAACCTCTTGGTGAAGGATTCCAAGCCACACTTCACCACCGTGTTCCAGAACAGTGTTTACAAGGTCTTAGAAGTCATAGAAGAGTGACTGCTGCCTACAGAGAAGTACATCAGTAATGGTTTTAACGTTTTGCTAATAATTCATGCCTTGTTTTTAATTCAAATCCCAAAAACTTTTGTAGGTAACTGTTTTCAAATAGAAAACATTTCGTTTGGTCAGTCTGAATGTCGTTCTGATTGTAAAACTACTTACACCTTGATCAGTTGGTTACTATTTCAATGCACCCCTTAAAATTTGCTATGCAAATGAGTATGTGTGTGTACCTGACTTAAATATTTGTCCTAAAGTGAGCGAGCAAAGCTACCTGTGTAAAGAACATGAGGGCTCATGACAAGGATGATATGAAAGTCTCGTGAGTTCTGGACTATGTAGGGGCTGATTTTAGTTTATGAACTATTGATGCCCCTTGCTTCTTTTTCTGCCTCTTGCTCTTGTCTTTTGGGCATTTCAGTGATTGTCGTAAGCTCCTCAGTTGTGTCGGCCCCGTCATCAACTTCCGTTAAGGACAGATGGGCCAGACATGGGTATTTGCTGTGTGGACTTATCTGTTTATCTCACTTCTTCATGTTCTTCTGTTTCTTGTTGCCCTTGTTAATGAAGCATTTCCTGCCCATTGCTAATCCAGATTCTTGGACCTAGTGGTCAGGACCGAATTCCTCTAACTACCAGCCATGTGATAGCGTGTCCTCTCTCTCTCCTTCTCTCCTGCTTTCTCTCCCAGCGTTCTTTGTCAAATAAGTGTTATTTACTCATTTAGTTGCTTAGAAAGTACTTATTCTTGGTTAGAAAAAAATTTAATGGCAATTGTGTATTTTTCTCATTTTTAGTATTATTCAGATGTTTATATTTTAATACCTTTAAACCATTTAAAAATTTTTCATGTTTAATTGTAGTTTTAAGAACTATTTTGAATGACTCAAATGTAGTGCATCTACAAACTAATGTATTTTGAGTAGACATAATTTACAGTAGAAGAGTAGATGTAGTACGTGTAGTTTTTCTTTTACTATTAAGATACAGTAAAACATGACTAATTTTTCTGTCAAAAAAGTAAATGAATAATGCGAAGTGAATAGAGTTTTTATATTTTACTTTTTAAATCGCCTGTCTTTAGTAAGACAAAGCCTTACGCCTTATAATTTCGATCCCCAAAACTATCATTTCAGTACTCGGAATGAATATATTCAGCCTTCCTCTTTTTTTTCCTTCCTCTTTATTGTTATTTTGAAAGATTCCCAAACCTGCTCTGAATTCCTAGTATGAATTTGTGTTTCTTAGAAGTTAATTTGTGTGAAAGGAGATTCTTCAAAACAGTGAATCCTCATAGTTCCAAGAAACGGTTTTAAGGTTTTAAATTCTAAGCAAACCATGACTCTGACGGACTACACATTTAATTATACAGTGTTCTCTTTATTAACCGCAGGCAGATTAACCTCATTGTGGACTGTCCTTGAGACCTGAGTCCTCAGGGATGGTTTCCGGTGCCCACTCCTGGGAGCCACTGAAGAGCTGTTCCCTTTCTGCCTTCTCACCAGAGCCCAAGGACGAGCCTGGTCTGGGGGAAGCACTGGCTTGCTTAGAGCAGACAGCTGCAAGGACAGCCCGGGCTGACGCGTGTGCCCCAGCTCCCGCCTTCCCGGGGAGCCTCCTTCCGGCCCAGCTTCTCTGCCAGTGTCTTCAGGTGCCCGCCCCCTCCTCCTCGCTTGCCGGGTGACTTTTATTTCTTGGGCTTTTGCCAGTTTCAGAAAATAGGGAAGCAGCTGGGGAGTTGTGGATCAGGAGTAGAATTTGAGCAGTGATGCAGCAATCTAGAAAAATGGGAAGAGGGCACTTGAGGCCGAGGCGGCTGAGGGTCGCGATGGGCGGGGGAGGGAAGTGTGCTCTGCTCTGTGACTGTTCTGCACCCAAACATGGCTGTTTTGTACCTCCAGCAGTTACAGGTTTTTAAAAATTATACTTGTAAAGCCATTCCCTGTCCTCCCCGCCCTCCAGTAATTCCCTTCCCAATAAGTTCACATGTAATGATTGGAGATTCTGTACAGGAAATACTGTTTGGACTGTTTCATATGCTGGGAAAAGTTAAAAGTGGTCAAATTAGGTTTTTTTTCCTCACCCCCCCCGCAAAGAATCCTTTTGTAATGGTATTTATTAACGTGACTCCACCAGCAAGCTATGACTATATCTTAGGCCAGTGAGCTTCGAACAGAGGCCTTGGGCTACCCTGCACTCAGCCTTGGTCACACCTGGTAGCAGTCGGTGCTGTAGATTATAAATATCTTTTATGGCAACGTAGAATAGTAGTAGTTTCGATATACATGACAAAGCAGTATTAAAGCTCAGTATTTTACCCATTTTTAGCATTTAAAAATATTTTTGCTTCAGTGTGAAGAAGGTAAGGATGGGCAAGGAGGCGACAAAAATAGCTGTTGCTGTGACATGTTAAGAAAAAGAACAAAGTTGGGGCAGGATTTCTGTAAGATGAGCCTCTAAACATGCTCAGCAGGAAGAGGATTGTATTACACTAGAACAGTGATTTGAAGGAGAACACGAAAGGATGTATCAGGAATAAAGTAATATTGCATAGAAGTATTGTATTTTTATGAATTTTATGCCGATTGTTTTACATGTACTATGTATGTTAAATAAAAAAGATCATGAAAAGTATAGAAGGTGGTGTTTTTTTATAATTATTTTCATTTCTGCCTGGACTGTTGACACGTTCAGCCTCGTTCTGTAGTCAGATAGCCATGAACTGGTTTGCGAGAGATCGCGGTCCCCAATAATGGGAAAGGGATATAACGCTGGGGTCCAGGAAGCTACTTAGTCCTCGTCATTGGTGGCGGTGTAGGTCCTGGGGTTACCCCTACTCTTCTTATATTTATGCTGTTACACAGTACATTACTTTATCATTTACATCAAGGGACACAATAATTCTTTAAAATATTTTGGGGATAATTTTAGAGTTGCTGAAAGCGTTTTCTCATACATTAAACTATAGTTTGGTCTCATGGTATTTCCTAAACTATAGCTCCATGTTCTTGCTTGATACAAGCATCAGCTTTGTCCATTTATTTATTTAGTTGTCTGGTTGGAGGAAAGACAAGTTTAGTTCATGCCTGTATAATTAATTTCTTTACAAAGCGACACCTTCATTCTCTGACATCTTGGCGTGTTCATTGTAATGCAGGGTTCTCAAATGGAGTGGGCATCAGAATCACCTGGAGGGTTTGTTAGCACACAGAATGCTGCACCCCACCTCAGAGGTTTCTGATTCAGTTGACCTAAGGTGGCAGTATGGTCTGAATGCTTGTGTCCCCCCAAAATTCGTATGTTGAAGTCCTAACACCCAAAGTGATTATATCAGGAGGCGGGACACTTGGGAGGTGATTAGATCATGAGGGTAGAGCCCTCATGAATGGGATTAGTGCCATTATAAAAGAATTCCAAGAAAGCTCCCTTGGACCTTTTCACATTGTGAGGTTACAGCTACAAAGTGCCATGTGTGAACCAGGAAATGGGCTCTCACCAGACACTGGATCAGCTGGAGCCTTGATCTTGGACTTTCAGCCTCTAGAACTGTGAGAAATGAACTTCTGTTCTTTATAAGATAACCCAAAGGGATTAAACAGGTGAGCCCCCAGAACTGACATTTCTAACCATTTCTCAAGTAACGCTGATGCTGTTGGTCCAAGGACCATACTGGAGGACCGCTTTCTCTAATGGATTGCAAAAGACTATTTGGATGACTGGCCTCTAGAGGGGGTTCTGTTCTTGGTAGCATTTATCCCACCAGGACAGGCTAAAGGGTCCCTATATTGGAAACTGAATTTTGTAGAGTCTCTTCTTTGTCTTTTAGGGGGCATTACTTTCAACAGAACTTGCAAGGAGCCAACAACAGATCAGGTAGTTTTTAACCAGAACGTCAATACACATTGTGTTTGCTGAGCAGGTGGCTTATGATCATTTAAATATTTTGAAGCCATAAACTGTTTCTTTTCAGTTCAGAGATGGAAAAAGCGTGAAATCCTTTAAAATCGAACTTCCTTTTGTAAAATTACTTCGTCTAGAAGAAAACGGATAAATTCAGTGATGTGTGTGGATTTTAAAACGTCATTTTTCACTTTATTACCTTTGGCCCCAGAAATTTTCAGTCTTCTCCCACTCTTAGAGAGCAGTTAAGGACCAGCTTTGAGTCACAGATCACTTGTTTCTCTCTCCTGCCTTCCCTTTCTCTTCCCTGCAACTAGAAGCTTCTAATTTAAATCAGTAAAATTGTTCCCTATGCAGAAAAAGAGAAGCTGCTTTTAAACTTCATTACATTCTTGGATTGGTCTTTATTTCACAGTACTATCTCAGTACAAATACACTCTTACATTTGGAGTCGAAAAGGACATTAAGGTGTAGAAAGGTCTTGAAGAGAGATTTTAAAATTTGAATGAATGTTCAAGTTGAAGACTTTTTCCTCTTACGATTTTGAGTCATTGTAGTATAATTAAAAGGTAGATTTTCTCTCTCTGTCATTTTTTTTTTTTTTTTTGCAAAGAGATTAGGATGGTGTTGATATTGGGTCTGCTTTCAAAGCAGCTGCTCAATTATCTCTAGCTCAAAATTCTAATTACTTTAAGTAAGCAATGTGTTGTCAAAATGACTTTCAAATAAATGGTAGAGCTACCAAGTATTATATTTACACAGGCATGTTCTTTTTAATTCAACATAATATCATTTCATTGATTTTTAAGTACCTAGGCTTTTTTCTGTATGCAAATTTAATACCTCGAAACAAAGTTCAGTGTAGCGAAATTAAGCTCATTCAGTTGTTACGCTGATGGCCCTTAAAGCTTTAGTACTTAGCCATTTCTAGAAAGAAATGAAAACAAGAAATGACCATTTTTAAGTAGATTTGGCATTAGGCCATTAAAACTGATTTTAAAAAAAGGTGCCTGAAGGCCAGCCCTTCAGCTCAGCGTCATGGACACAGGTCCCGTCTCTGGCTCTGCCCCTGCGTGACGGCGCCCTCCCTGCACACTGGCCAGGCCCCTCGGGTCTTCACTCTTGGCATGTGCTCATTGACGAAGCCCGATTCCGAGGCCTCCCTCTCGCCCTAAAACATCCTCCCTAGGAAGCGCGATTTGGTAATTCGTCAGCCCTTAAATCTGACTTAATCTGAGTTAGACTTTTCTAATAAAGTCCGCTTAGGGCAGTCATTCCCAAACTTGTGTGCACATTGGAAATTACTCGGGGAAGTTCAACATGACTGAATCCTTTCTCCCACCCCGGAGTTTGGGATTTAATCGGCCTAGGGTGTGGCCTAAGATTTGGAACTTTTAAAACTGCCCGAGTGACATTTTAGAACCTGGCCTCCTGGCCTCACCTCCTGATCCACCCTTTCCATGTCTCCTCCACTCAGTGAAATTTGAAATGGTCAGCAAGTTTCTTGCATATGCACTCTGTTTCATTCATGACGAGGGGCTATTTCTGCTTTATTAATCATGGGACCTAGTGTTGAGTAGACTCCTTAAGGAGAGAATTCTGTGTTCAGTTGGAGAGACCTGCCATGGGGTAGGTGGGTGTGGGGCAGCCTAGGTGCCACATATTCATAGACCCTGGTTAGAGTGTTAGTGAGAAATGGGAACAGAACAGCAAGAAAATAAATAAAAAGAAACTTTCAGAATCCATGACAATTTAGTATTAGTGTGACGAATCATGCTTTTTTCTCTTTCCCTGAACTGTACTTGTTTGATCAGTTTCACTGCAAGATGCAACTCACGCGTCCCCTCCTGGGTGAAGCCCTCCCTGCGGGCCTACTGTTGAGTGAACTGCCCCCACTGCCCATGCTCCTGTAACTCAACGTATTCCACACATTGAACATGACTCTTTCTACTGCACAGAGTCCTTATAGATTGGACTTCTATCTTACTCCATTCAGAATCTGCAGTCCCTCCTAGTACAGCTCTTGACATGCAGAAATGCTTAGTGAGTTTTGAAATAAACCGTACTTCGGCCAACAAGGCAGCAAATTCCTATAGCACTAAAATTATGTTTTGAACTACAAGAAATTATAGTTCAAGATTATGTACTCCCGCTGTGGAGATGAAAAATAAGGACAATCAGAACATCTTCAGATGAGATTAATATGTCAACCATAGGACATATTCTGGCTAGGTACCTTGATCCATTCAGACATGGCTAGGAACTGAGTATTAGATAGCAATATGGCAAAGACAGATATGTCTGTCTCCAGAGAAAGGACTCTTACTGGCCTGGTTTCGGTTGTGTGGCATAAGATCCTATAATGGCTAGTCCTGGCCACGTTCACTGCTGGCCGGGAAGCAGAGAACCCTGATTAGGAATTTGATTAAAGTACGGGAGAGGGAATTTCTGAAACTGGGGAGAGATTGATGTGTCACTGCTGGAAGAGAATATGAGACAAAACAGATGACAGTAGTCACACAATTAATATTGGCATAACTGAGACAACTAAATTGGAATCCTGGCTCCATCTTTACAAACTTCGTGAGATAAGAGCTGTTTCTTATTTTGACAATCAGTTTTCTTGTCTTTTAAAAGGATAAGCCTCCTATGGTGATAATTACAAAGAAGAGAAATAGATGAATTCACAAATACACGAGCAAATTTTGACATACCTCTCTTAGAAATTGATATGGGGGCTCCTGGGTGGCTCAGTCAGTCAGGCATCTGACTCCTGATTTCAGCTCAGGTCATGATCTCATGACCTGATTTGACGACAGAGCATGAAACCCAGAAAGCCATGAATTTTTGGTCGATTTTGTTCTCTGATGGAACCCAAGTACCTAGAACAGTACCTGGCATGTATGAGTGCTTAATACTGGTCATAAAAAGATGATTACATGTGGAACCAAATAGCACTTTGCAAAAATATTATTGAAAACCCCTTATAACAAAAATTAATAAAAAACCAAGTTATTCATGAATCAAAAATCTAAAAAAAAAATTTGAGGAAAAAAGAGAACAATGATATACCACAGACATCTTGTGGAGTGTAATTAAAGCAGGTCTAAAGATATTTTCTTTCTGCTTTTTAATCTAAAATGCATGCATTAAACTACAAGCAAATTCAAACATCTATGTCACAAATACAGACCAAAAACAGCAGCCCACCCTTTCTCAACCCATGAAAGGAAATAACAAGCAAAACTTGATGAAATGGAAAACCAAGAGATCAACAAAGCCAAAGTTGGTTATTTGACATCATTCAGAATCAAGACAAAATAGGGAAGGCATAAAAAATTAGGAATGGCAATTTACTGAAGCTATGAAGAATAAACAGATAACAGGAGAATATTATGAACAATTTTGTCAGTAAATGTGAACACTTAGATAAATGGCTAAATTCCTAGAAAACTACAACTTAATAGAACTGATCCAAGAAGAAATAGAAATTGGGAAGGATCTTATTTCCAGCAAAGAATTTGAATTAATAATTTTAAGAAACATCTCCCCTCAAAGACAACAACATAACCTAGACAGTTTTACAAGTTTGTTCTACTAAATATTCAAGATACTGATGATTCCAATCTTACGCAAACACCCAGAGAATAGAAAATTAGAGAATCCCATTCTTTTAGGTGACCATAAGTGGTAATACCAAGAGTACAGTGGGGTTAATGCAGTAAAAGAAAATTGCAGGTCTATTACATGCATGAACAAAGACGCAAACCAGAACCTAAGAAGCTGAACATGAGAAGTAAAAATACCAATTCTCCTCGAATCGACCCATAATTTAATCAGTATACCAATAGGACTTTTTATGGAGCTTGACAAACTGAATGTAAAATTCTTATGGATGAATAGTCCAGACAAGTCTGAAGGAGGACGTGAGATAAGGGCTTTTTTTCCCTACCAGATAACAAGATTTACCACAGCAGCTATAAAAGCTTTGGCACAGGATATACAAATTAACTCATAAAAGGAGACTAGGATAGCTCAAGGGCAAATGTGCATATATTTAATAAATGAGGCTGACAATTGGTTATCTACAAGGAAATTAATAAACTGTTTCCCTACCTCACGTCACACATAAAAAATAACATTCCAGATAGGTGAAAGACCCAAGGAGGAGAGAGCACTGTAAAACCTAGAAGATAGTACAGGATAATATCTTCATGTCCTCAGGAGGGAATTCCTCAAAGAAGGGCTTTCAAAACAAAAGGAAACGAACAAATAAAAACCTGTATAAAAAAGCATCAATCAATTCACTAGGGTTAATAACTTCCGTTTACTAAAAGATATTATGAAGAAAGAGAACCAAGCCACGATGTGTAGAAGACACTTGATTAGTAATTCAGAAGAAAGTTCAGTATCCAGAATAAAGAACTCAGACGAACAGTAAGAAACAAAGAACTCATTAGAAAAATTGGCCAAAGACATGACATTTCACAGAAAAAGAAATGCAGATGGGCCATAATCATTAAAGAAACCTATTTACAATCAGGGGAATGCAAAATGAAACCATAATGATAACATTTATAACACAACATTGGTTTAAAAATAAAAAGTACGTACTGGGAAACGAGGAAAAACAGAAAGTTTCCTTCATGCCTGGTGGAAGGTCACCATTTTGGAAAGTAAGCGGCATAACCTGATAAATTTGAGAATGTACATACTATGACCCAGCTTCTCCACTCTTCAGACATATACCCCAGAAAAATTTCTATACACCGGCATCAGGAGACAGGTCTAGGAAGGTCACTGCCAAGTGTTCATAATAACCAAAAACCAAGACATCACCTGAACATGCATTTGGAATAAATAGTAGACTAGATAAAGACACTGAGGAAGACTCCTCCAGTAGAGTTTTATCAAATATGTAAAATATGTAAAATGTGCAACAATGTGGATGACTCCCAGGGAAATATTATTAGGCCAAAAAAATCTAATTTGCAGAAGAATACATGTGATGGGGAGTTTATTTCCAGAAAGATCAGTACCATGTAAAATTAAACAATATATTTTTAAGGGCCTGAAACATAGTAAAAAAACAGAGAAAATCAAGTGAATAATAAATACAAAATTAGATGAATTTTGAAATTGGGTAGCGGATATGTGGATGTAACTTTATTGTAATCATTTAGGCTTTACACATTTTATAAATATTCAATATTGAAAAAACAAGTAGACACTCTCAGATGCTAATACACATGAAAAGAACAATCCCCAATAGATGTGGCAGGAAGTTGAGAAGAAATCCTCTATTTCTCCGGCAATCACAATTTGTAAGTAGGCTTTCCCTTGCGGCTTGGTACACGATGGACCCCCAGTTCAATGTGAAGGGACTAGAGGGATGAAGGAAACAGGTGTCTCATTCAAAAGGTCAGGAGTGACCACTTAGGACAATGAAACCACAGACTATTAGAAGGAAGTGTTGACTGGAAAGGGTGAAGTCAACATCTGTTTACAAATGAAGAAACTGAGGCCCTGAGTGTGGAAGTGATTTGTTTAGTTTACACTAGTATTCAGGAGGTGAGCTGAAATTAGAAAGCAGCTCTCCGGGTCCAAAGCACTGTGGTCACCTTGGTAAGGTGGGAAGAACGTGGGCTTAGGACTACATTGAAGCTAGGTTGGAATCCAGGCACTGACACTTAGCTCTATGAGCCAGCACAAGTCGGTTATATTCTGGAAAGTTTAATTTCCCCTTGAATGAAACAGGGTTAGAAAATCATGCCAGTCTCATACAGCAGTTAGAAGATGCATGAGGTACTGTACGTAAAAGCTTTATAGTCAGTCTATTGCCTCCTCACCTCCTAGCCAGGATGGCAGCAGGTGAAGAGTGTTATGAGGTCTCGTGATATCCCAGGGTCTTGTGATACATGGTCTCAATATATCTCAAGGTCTCGTGATATCTCGGGGTCTCGCGAGACCTCTAGTAGCTTGTTGACTTCTGTAACTCTGGTGATTGGTCATCTTAGAACAAAGCACTGTGCAGTGATTGGTTCACGCCAAAACTAACGTCTGTAATTGGTTAGCAACATGCTTCTACACTCTAACTTGCTGTAATCTAACCTATATAAGCCCACTGCCGCCGTTGCTCGGGCCATTCTCTGCAGTGGCTCCCGAAGATCGGGAGGTCAGGTTTGGGCTGGCCTTAAGTGAATAAATTTGCCTCGTGTCCATTGGGCATCAGGTGGTCTTTTTAACATCGACCTGCAACAGGAGGCTGAGACGATGTGACGTCATCAACCCCACGCACACCCAGGTAGAAAGCAGCACACTCGCCTGCAGGGGGGCCAGAGCCCTGCACTTCCCCGGCGTGCTGGCACCTCGAAGGGCACTTTGGGGTTTTAGGTAAGTTAAGTGTCTTCTTGGCGCTCTTTGCTTGTTATTTTTGATGCTCAAACCGAATTTATCTCTGTTTCCGGATGACTAGACGTTCACTTTGCATTTGTGCAAACAAAACAATTATTGTTGTTTCCTGTTTACTCCAGACACTCAAGAGATTTTGTTATCACTGGGAGATCCCTATGGGAACCAAGAGAATCCAGCCGAACAAAGATTTTTTGCCAAAATCAATTTTCTGAAGCTGGGAGGCTTTATCACTCACAGTCTGTGTGCAAAGCATTTTTTTTTCCGAATGAATGACTGATTCCTTTATTGATTTCTCTCTTCACCCAGGCCCCCATTGCCTGCTATTTCGCCCTGACTTTGGGACCTTACCCTGAGTGGAAAAGAAATGGCAGGACATTCTCTGCCCGTGAGGCATTATGCAGTGACATTTCTCTGCTCTTCCTCGGGACCATTCACCTTGGCTTGAACAGGTGTGCAGGCTGTGGGGCTTTGCGACAGGGCCACTAGAAGGTTGGCTGAGCGTCCTCAGTAAATGTTTTATTGAGTAACTTTTGAGCTATAGGGAACATATTCTCCATGACAGAATTCGTAAGATTTTTCTTTTCTTTTTTGTTTTTGGTTGCAATTTAGTCTATACGTATTGAGTACCTACCTGCTAGATGTCACACAGTGGGAAAGCACTACAAAATGAATAAGTCACACTCCCCTACCATCAAGGGATCCAGGATGGAGTTTCGGGGTGTGCAAGTTTTATCAAAAGCAGACGACTGGTCAGGAGCACATGAGCTGGAGTGGGTCAGAGCAAGGTATGCAGCCTGGTTCTATCAGCTTCTAGAAAAGGCTGAGTGAGCTTAGGCAACACAGTAACCTGTCCAATTCTGGTTTCCTGTCTGTTAAATAGGATAATGATTCCTCGTTACTGCCGGCTCTCTGTGCTCAATTTTCATTCACTGTAAGAATAAACTCAGCCCAGGGACGCCCGACTGGCTCAGTTAGGCGTCTGACTTTGGCTCAGGTCATGATCTCACGGTTCCTGAGTTCGAGTCCCACGTCAGGCTCCCTGCTATCAGTGCAGAGTTCAATTCAGATCTTCTGTCTCCCTCTTTCTGCCCTTCCCCTCCCTGGTGTGCTCTCTCTCTCTCTCTGTCTCTCAAAAATAAACAAACATTAAAAAAAAATGAAAAGAATAACTTAGTCTGTGGATCCTATGACACGCATTGTTTGATCATGTTGGCCTTTCTACCACCTCAGCATCTTCCCTATCGCTCTTCTCTCCCCCTTGCCCTGAAAAGGGCTTTAAAGCCCCCCGAGATACTGCTAACGGAAGATGTGGTGCATCTTGGGCTTCCATTGAGGGTAGGGGTGACAGCGGTGCTGTGGCCCCGGTTCCATCTGGGGATCTTTTTCACGGGCTGAGCCTCCTTCCTTGGCCCTGCGGTGTGAACACGTAGCATGAGCTCTGCCCTGCGAACACAACTTTCAACGCACAACACACAATCGTTCACGACAGGCCCAGTGTTGTGAGGCAGAGCTTCTGAACTTCATCTTGTGGAACTGAAGCTTCATACCCGTTGATTAATAATTCCCAGCTTGCCCTCCCACGAGCCCGTGGCAACCGCCACTCCTGTCTCTGCTTCGAGGAGTTTGGCTATTTTAGATTCCTTACGTAAGTGGAATTGTGCAGTCTTTGGCTTTCTGGCACTGCCTTGTTTCACTTAACATAACGTGCCCACAGTTCATCCATGCACCACCTATGGCAGGGTCTTCTTCTGTTTTAAGGCTGAATAATACTCCATTGTGTGCAGAGACCACAGGGTAAGAATCCACTTACCACGCACCTTGGCAGTTATGAGTGCGGCGAGCACGGGAGGGCTGGTATCTCTTCGAGATCCTGATTTCAGTTGTTTTGTCTAATCTCATCTGGGTTATCTATTCCAAGGGGACTTCACATTCATAAGCAAACATGTTTGTTAGGTTATTTTTCCCCAACCAGAGGATCAGAAGTCTCTTTGAAATGAATTTTCTATCACGCTCCAATAGCAGAAGCTTTGAAAAATAACGTCTCTCCCCCTTTCCCTTCCCTGAGTCACACATAGTGCCTGGAGCAGATGAACCAGTGAGGGTGCATCTGGTCACTAACCATTTCTAATGCTGAAAACCTTTGAGGTTTTCTTTTTGTACCTTTTTTCCCAGGTGTCTCCCCAAGCCCTGGGGAATAATTTTCTTGCCGTACGTCTTTGCTTTTCATGGAGAATAGGAAGAATTCATCCAAACATAAGGAGAGAAAAAAAGGCTTTTGGGGAGAAGGGGGAGAAATCAATCCCCTGTCAAAATAGTCTGGTTCCACATCTGCCCCTTTCACTCAGCCTTTGCTTAAAGCGGGGCCAGTCGGGTAGGATGGGCTGGGCTCTGCTCGCCAGAGCATCTGTCACTCCCAGCAGAGCCAGGGCTGCCTTCCGAGCTGAACAGGAAAATGACTAAGTGATGACAGAGAAATGGCTGCCAATCCCAAGTAGAGTCGCCACCTCTGAGAATGCACAGCATTGTCTTTTCAGATGGCACTTTCACAACCAGCTTGCTGTCCCCGCAGAGGCTTACGATCTGAAGATTCGATTTCTGTCCAAATGCCCAGGCATCCACTGAGTCCTAGAGTTGCAGAGTTTTATGCTGGGAAAGAAATTGACAGCGATAGACGGAGTTGAAAGCTGTGAGATTGGTCTTGGAAGGACAGGAAATTCCCAAGGAAGTTTTCAAGAGTCCCGAGGGCTGAGGAAAGGACACTGGGATTACTGCAGAAAACTTAAGTATTAGTCTCTGCTCTAACACCCTGTGTGATCTTGGGCAAATTACTTTACTTTTCTGGACTTGAGTTTTCTCCTCTACAAAGGGAGGACACTGAATGGGATCAATACTTTTCAAATTGCGTTCTGAGGACCCTGTAGTCAATAAGTTGGAGGAAACGCTGGGATAAATTACTTAGAATGCCTTGGTAATGACCTTCTCGTTTATTTGAAACCTTAATGTGTCAATATGCATCACAAGTTTCTGGGACAAGGATAATGTGCAAGTTTTCATAAGCAATCAAAAACCCGTTAGTGGAGCTGGTGGCAGACCAGCCACTTGATGGCTTTATCAGTACGAATAATACTTGTTCTGGGCGTTTAGTTACAGAGCTGTAGAAGGTGGGGAGAAGTTAGAAGAGGAAAAGCACAAGTCCTAGCGATACAGAGAGAGAGACCATGAAAATAAAGTCCATGGAAATGGGATGTGAATTAGGAGAGATGCATAAAAGTTTACACGACCCATCTTCACTTAGAGGAAGGGCTTTAATGAGCAGTTGGAGGTCGTGAAGAACCAAGTGAAGGAAGAGCAACTGAAAACTTAAACCGTAAGAAAAAAACCTTACATATTTGCTCTTGGCTTTACCAGTCCCGGTGATCCTTGTGCCTTCGGGTAGCTCCGGATTTCCGTCCAGTATCAATTTCCTTCCACGTGGAGGACTTCCTCTCCCTTCCTGTAGCGCAAGTCTGCTGGACATGAACTCTTCGTCTTCGTATGACTGAAGTGTCTTTAATGTGGCCCTTGTTTTCAGATGTTTTTACTGAGTAAAGAGTTCTAGGTTGACAGGCTTTCTTTCAGTACAGTTCTCTCAAGACATTGCTCCACTGTCTTCCTGCTCTCAACATTTTCGAGAAGAAATCTGCTATAATTCTTTTAGTATTATTAATTATGATTATGATTATGATTATTTAAGTTTTTAGAAACCCTGCTGTAATTCTTATTTGGGTTCCTCTGTATATAACGTGTCCTTCTCTGGATGTTTTTATTTATTTACTTGTTTATTTATTTATTTATTTATGTGTCCTTGGGTAAGTTATTACTTAATTTCTTTCTTTTTTAAATAATTTATTTTCAAATTGGTTTCCATGTAGCACCCAGTGTTCATCCCAACAAGTGCCCTCTTTAATGCCCGTCACCCACTCTTCCCCCTACCCTCAGTTTGTTCTTAGTCTTTGAGAGTCTCTTATGTTTTAGCTCCCTCCTTCTCTGTGTCTTTTTTTTCTTTTCCCCTCTTCCCCTCCCCCATGGTTTTTGATAAGTCTCTCAAAATCCACCTATGTGTGGAAACATATGGTATCTGTCTTTTTCTGATTGACTTATTTGACTCAGCATAATACCCTCTAGTTCCATCCATGTTTTTACACATGGCCAGATTTCATTTTTTCTCATTGCCATGTAGTAGTCCATTGTATATATATATACCACATCTTCTTTATCCATTCATCAGTTGATGGACACTTGGTCTCTTTCCATGATTTGGCTGTTGTCGAAAGTGCTGCTATGAACATTGGGGTACACGTGCCCCTATGCATCAGCACTCCTGTGTCTCTTGGGTAGATTCCTAGCAGTGCTATTGCTGGGCCATAGGGTAGCTCTTGTTTCACTTTTTTGAGGAATTTCCACACTGTTTTCCAGAGCGGCTGCACTAGTTTGCATTCCCACCAACAGTGTAGGAGGGTGCCTGCTTCTCCACATCCCCGCCAGCATCTATAGTTTCCTGATTTCTTCATTTTAGCCGCTCTAAACCGGTGTGAGGTGGTATCTCAGTGTGGTTTTGATTTGTGTTTCCCTGATGACGAGTGACATTGAGCATCGTTTTATGTGTCTGTTGGCCATCTGAATGTCCTCTTTGGAGAAGTGTCTATTCATATCTTTCACCCGTTTCTTCACTGGATTATTTGTTTTTCGGGTGTGGAGTTTGGTAAATTCTTTATAGATTTTAGATACTAGACCTTTATCTGATATGTCATTTGCAATTATCCTTTCCCATTCCGTTGGTTGTCTATTAGTTTTGTTGGTTGTTTCCTTTGCCGTGCAGAAGCTTTTTATCTTGATGAGGTCCCAGTAGTTCATTTTTGCTTTACATTCCCTCGCCTTTGGAGATGTGTCGCGTAGGAAATTGTTGAGGCTCAGGTCAAAGAGGTTTTATCCTGCTTTCTCCTCTAGGACTTTGATGGTTTCCTGTCTCACATTCAGGTCCTTCATCCATTTAGAGTTTATTTTTGTGAGTGGTGTAAGGAAGTGGTCTAGTTTCATTCTTTTGCATGTTGCTGTCCAGTTCTCCCAGCATCATTTATTAAAGAGGCTGTCTTTTTTCCATTGGATACTCTTTCCTGCTTTGTCAAAGATTAGTTGGCCATATGCTAACGGGTCCATTTCTGGGTTCTCTATTCTATTCCATTGGTCTGTGTGTCTGTTCTTGTGCGAATACCATGCTGTCTTGATGATTACTGCTTTGTAGTAGAAGTTAAAATCTGGGATTGTGATGCCTCCTGCTTTGCTTTTCTTCTTCAATATTACTTTGGCTCTTCGGGGTCTTTTGTGGTTCCATACAAATTTTAGGATTGTTTGCTCTAGCTTTGAGAAGAATGCTGGTGCAATTTTGATTGGGATTGCATTGAATGTGTAGATTGCTTTGGGTAGTATTGCCATTTTAACAATATTCTTCCAGTCCATGAGCATGGGATGTTTTTCCATTTCTTTGTGTCTTCCTCAATTTCCTTCATAAGTTTTTTATAGTTTTCATCGTGAAGGTCTTTTACATCTTTGGTTAGGTTTATTCCTAGGTATTTGATAGTTTTTGGTGCAATCGTGAATGGGATTTGCTTCTTTATTTCTCTTTCTATTGCTTCATTGTTGGTGTAAAGGAATGCAACTGATTTCTGTACGTTGATTTTGTATCCTGCAACTTTGTCAAATTCCATGGATCAGTTCTAGTGGGCTTTTGGTGGATTTTGTTGGGTTTTCCATGTAAAGTATCATGTCGTCTGCAAAAAGTGAAAGTTTGACTTCATCCTTGCGAATCTTGATGTCTTTTATTTTGCTTTGTTGTCTGATTGCTGATGCTAGGACCTCCAACACTATGTTAAATAGCAGTGGTGAGAGTGGACATCCCTGTCGTGTTCCTGATCTCAGGGGGAAGGCTGTCAGTTTTTCCCCATTGAGGATGATGTTAGCTGTGGGCTTTTCATAAATGGCTTTTATGATGCCTAAGTATGTTCCTTCTATCCCAACTTTCTCGAGAGTTTTTATTGAGAAGAGATGCTGTATTTTGTCAAATGCTTTCTCTGCATCAATCGACAGGATCATATGGTTCTTATCTTTTGTTAATGTGATGTATCACGTTGATTGATTTGCGAATGTTGAGCCATCCCCGCAACCCAGGGATGACTCCTACTTGATCGTGTGGTGAATAATTCTTTTTATATGCTGTTGGATTCGATTTGCTAGTATCTTGTTAAGAATTTTTGCATCCATGTTCATCAAGGATATCGGCCTGTAGTTCTCTTTTTTTGCTGCGTCTTTATCTGGTTTGGGAATCAAAGTGATGCTGGCTTCATAGAATGAGTCCGGGAGTTTTCCTTCCATCTCAGTCTTTTCGAACAGCTTGAAGAGGATAGGTATTAACTCTGTTTTAAATGTCTGGTAAAATTCCACAGGGAATTTTGGCCCTGGAATTTTATTTGCTGGGAGATTTTCGATAACTGATTAATTTCTTCACTAGTTATGGGTCTGTTCAAGTTTTCTATTTCTTCCCGTTTGAGTTTTGGTAGCGTGTGGCTTTTTAGAAGTTGTCTATTTCTTCCAGGTTGTTCAGTTTGACGGCATATAGTTTTTCGTAATATTCTCTGATGATTGCTTGTATTTCTGAGGAATTGGTTGTAATCACTCCATTTTCATTCATGATTTTATTGATTTGGGTTGTCTCTCTCTTTTTTTCTTTTTCTTTCTTTTTTTTTTTTGAGGAGCCTGGCTAGAGGTTTATCAATTTTTCTCTCCTTTTAAAGAACCAGCTCTTGGTTTCATTGATCTGTTCCACTACTTTTTCTGTTTCCATATGATTAATTTGTGCCCTAATCTTTGTTATTTCTCTCTTTCTGCTGGGTTTGGGTTGTCTTAGCTGTTCTGCTTCTAGTTCCTTTAGGCGTGCTGTTAGAATTTGTGTTATGAATTTTTCTTGTTTCTTGAGATGGGCCTGGATAGCAGTATATTACCCTCTCAGGACTGCCTTTGCCGTATCCCAAAGCATTTGGATTGTCGTATTTTCATTTTCATTTGTTTCCATGCATTTTTTAATTTCTTCTCTGATTGCTTGGTTGACCCATTTGTCTTTTAGTAGGTTGTTCTTTAGCCTCCATGTTTGTGGGGATTTTCAACACTTTTTCCTATGGTTGATTTCAAGCTTCAAAGCATTGTGATCTAAAAGTGTGCATGGTATGATCTCAATTTTTTTATATTTATTCAGTGCTTCCTTGTGCCCCAAAATATGGTCTATCTTGGAAAATGTACCATGTGCATTTGAGAAGAATGTAAATTCCTTTGCTTCTGGATGAAGGGCCCTGAAGATATCTGTCAGGCCCATCTGTTCCAACGTGTCGTTCAGGTCCATTGTTTCCATGCTGATTCTCTGTTTAGTGGATCTATCCAGCGCTGTGAGTGGGGTATTAAGGTCCCCTGCAACTAGCACATTTTTATCAATAAGATTGCTTACGTTTGTAATTAGTTGCTTTACAAATTTGGGTGCCTCAGAATTTGGTGCATATATATTTATAATTGTTAGCTCTTCCTGGTGGATAGTCCCTGTGATTATTATATAATGTCCTTCTTCATCTCTTATTACATCTTTTACTTTAAAGTCCAGTTTGTCCGATATAAGTGTGGCTACTCCAGCTTTCTTCCCAGTTCCCATAGCATGGTAGATAGTTCTCCATCCCCTCACTTTCAATCTGTGGTGTCTTCAGGTCTAAAATGGGTCTCTTGAAGACAGCAGATAGATGGGTCTTGTTTTTTAATCCATTCTGTTACCCTGTGTCTTTTAATTGGAGCGTTTAGTCCATTTACATTCAGCGTTAATATTGACAAATGTGGGTTTAGAGTCACGGTGTTATCTGTAGGTTTCATGCTTGTAAGGATGTCTCTGGTGCTCTGTGTTCCTTGCAACCTTTCCTTCATAGAGTCCTCCTCGGGATCTCTTGTAAGATTGGTTTATTTGTGATGTATTCCTTCAGTTTTTGTTTGGTTGGGAAGACCTTTATCTCTTCATCCATTTTGAATGACAGGCTGGCCGGGTAAAGGATTCTTGGCTGCATGTCCTTCCTGTTCATCACATTGAAGATTTCCTGCCATTCTTTTCTGGTTTGCCAAGTTTCTGTAGATAAGTCTGCTAGTACCCTAATGTGTCTGCCTTTGTAAGTCAAGGCCTGTTTATCCCTAGCTGCTTTCAGAATTTTTTGTATTTTCCCAGCTTCACTATGATGTGTTGTGCTGAGGGTCTATTCGGGTTATGTCTGAGGGGAGTTTTCTATGCCTCTTGGACTTCAGTGCCCATTTCCTTCTTCATGTTGGGAAGTTCTCAGCGATGATTTGTTCAAGTACCCCTTCGATTCCTTTCTCTCTCTCTTCTTCCTCTGGAATTCCTATAATAGGGATGTTATTCCATTTGATTGCATCGCTCAGCTCTCGAATTCTCCTTTCCTGTTCCTCAATCAGTTTCTCTCTTTCTCTGCTTCCTCCTTTTCCGTAATTTTATCTTCTAATTCCCCTATTCTCTCTTTTGCCTCTTCAATCCGTGCTGTGGCCACCTCCAATTCGTTTTGCCCCTCATTGAGAGCATTTTTTAATTCCTCTAGACCGTTTTTTAGGACCTTGATCTCTGCCTCTAGGGTCCCCCTGCTTTCTTCTATGCTTTTTTCAAGCCTAGTGAGTATTTTTATGTTTAGCATTCTATATTCTTGTTCTGTTAAGTTGCTTATGTCTGCTTTCATCATTTCTTGTGCTGTCATTATTTCCTGTACAGTCTTTTGAGGAGAGTTCTTCCATTTAGTAATTTTGGCTAGGTGTGTATTGGTTTATTTCCTAGTTCTCCCTGGAAAGGAAAAGGGTCAGACTGACAAACAGGAAACACAAACTCACAACCGTACTGACTAATAATACAGACAAACAAATCATAACAAATCATCACATCATAACAAACGACTCTCTGGAGGCATGCGACCTGACATACCAGCTACACGTTAATGATAGGGTGTGTGGTCTTCTGATGACAGAGCATACATAGAGTAGTGACAGGTGTGGGGACAAGAAGAAATTGAACTTTGACCAGGTAGAGCGATTAGAAGTCTTAATCCAGCAAAAGAGAAAACAAAATAAGGAAGGATGTGAGGAAAGAGAAATGAAGTTAGATGTTGCCCAGATGGACTATGTGTCTGACTGTTCCATAGAAAGAGATAGGAAATTAAAGAGGGAGGTGTAGCACATGTGTTGAGAGAGTGGGTTAAATGTCTGTTTAAGCAAGCCAAAACCCCCAGGTGACTGGTTTAGAGGTGGGGAGAGATAGGAAGGAGAAGAGGGAGAATATATCTAAAACCGAAGAATTGACCTAGAATTAATCCAGGCAATGCCGCAGTATTTGTGTCTCTGCGTCTACCACTCCTGCAGAAGGGTGTCTCTCCTATGAGGAGGAGCGTGGCCTGGTGTAGGCGGGTCCCACCTCCACTGCTGGGGGATGGAGTCCTAGAGTTTGGCTTTGTGGGAATGTGCCACCACACTGGTGCCTTTCCAGCCCTGACAGTCTCAGATCACTCCTCACGGACCCACAGTCTCAGATCACTCCTTGGTTTCCATCCTCAACTCTATCCAAGTTACCAGCACAATTCAATTTGCTGGCCGTTCGCAGGGTGCCTGGGTGCATCTGTCGGTTGGGCGTCCGACTTCGGCTCAGGTCATGATCTCACCATTCCCAAGTTTGAGCCCCACGTCGGACTCTGTGCTGACAGCTCAGAGCCTGGAGCCAGTTTCAGATTCTGTGTCTCCTTCTCTGTCTGTGTCCCTCCTCCGCTCATGCTTTGTCTCTCTCTCTCTCTCTCTCTCTCTCTCTCTCTCTCTCTCAAAAATAAATAAACATTAAAATTTGCTGGCCTCTCTTCACGGACCTGGGGTCTCAGAACACTCCTTTGTGTCCGTCCTCGACTGGTCAGGGTTGCAGGGGCAGTACGACCTGCTGGGTGGTCATGAGCCCCTTGCACACCCAATTTTCCCCACCTAAATTGTGTCTCTGACTCAGCACCGATCCAGTGATGGTGTGGCACCTCTCTGTGTCACGGGCTGGGACAGCGTCGCTGGCTCTGGAGTGAGAAAGCTCCGCCAGCTCCGTTGTGAGCAATGACCCTCTCTCCAAAAAGCCTCGTGGAAAGGGACTGGTTGATAAGCTCCCTCTCCGCCCGGGTTTGAGGTACTTTCCCTACTGCTCTTTCTCTTCCCCTTGTCTTCGGAGGAAGGGGCCCAGGGCCCTGGGCCCGCTCCCCGCAGTCCGCACCTCCGCGACTTACTTTCTTTCTCCCAGATTGCACTCACTCAGTCTCCCAGGATTTTCTGGATTTCGTGTTCTCTTACCTGTAGCCTCCAACTCCTCTTCCTGCCGATCTCTGGGATTGAGAGTTCCTCGGTTTCAGTCCTTAAGACACCAGAGAGCAGCGGGTCCTCCTACTCCTCCGCCATGTTGGCTTCCCCCTATTACTTCTCTGGATGTTTTTAAACCTACCCTTTATCATTGTTTTTAAGCAATTTCATTGTGATATGTCTTGGTGTAATTTTCTTCATGTTTGTGTGCATGTGTGTGTGTGTGTGTGTGTGTGTGCTGGGATTTCATTGAGCTCTTTTCATCCATGAGATTATGGTTTTCACTGAAAACTCAGAAAATTTTAAGCCTTTATTTCTTCCTTCATTTCAAGGAGTATAATTTTCTGACCACACTCCCTCTCTCTAATGTCTCTTCTGGAGACTCTGACTACATACGTTTTGGGCTGCTTGTCATTAGCTCATTGACGCGCTTTTCGCTTGGTGGGGTAGGAGGGAGGACGGATTCTTTTTGCATCCTGTGTGTCATTTTGGATAGTTTCTATTGCTATGTCTTGAAGTTCACTAATCTTTTCCTCTGAAATGTCCAATCTGCTGTGGGTGCCATGGCGTGTATTTCACCTCTTAGACGTTATAGTTTTCATCCCCCGAAGTTCCATTTGGGTCTTTTAAAAAATATTCTCCATGTCTCTACGTAATTTTTGAACATGTTGGAATAGTTGTAATGAATGCTTATTAAAGCATTATTAACATCCTTCTCTGCTTGTTCTACTGTCTGTTAGCTCTGGGTCAGTTTCTGTTTATGGATTAATCTTCTCATTGTGGGTCATATTTTCTTGCTTCTTTACATCTCTGATATCTTTGATTAGATTCCAAACATTGTGATTTTTATCCTGTTCAGTGCTGATTATTTTTTATATCCCTATAAATATCCTTGAATTTTGTTCTGGGATGCACGTAAGTTCCTTTGAAAAAGATCTTTTTGGCTCTTGTTTTGTGATTGATTGATTTATTTTTTTTGGTGGGCTCAAAGCTGTTCTCAGTCTAAGACTATTTATTCCCTACTACTGGGGCATGACTTCCCTGGGAACTTTCCCCAATGTGCCGTGAATTAAGTGTTTTCCCCTCTGCCTGGTAGAGACAGGCACTATTCACAGTCTTGTGTGAGCACTGGTCACCATTCTTCAATCCTTCCAGATGGTTCTCCCCCAGCATCTTGCAGTTTCCTTAAATTTTTATGCTGCTTAATTAGTACCTTGCTGATTCCCAAGAAGGACCCTCTACAGACCACTCTCTGTGCAGTTTTCTCCTTTTTCGGTTCCTTGTCTTGCCAGTTCCAGCTCCCTTATTTTCTCCAGACTCTCAGTACATGGAGTCTGTCAGGCTCTATCTGGCTTCCCCTTCTTATGCCGCAGACCATAAATTTCCTCCAGGTTATCTGTGGCAGTTATAGGACTCACCTTATGAGTGAGCCGTCTCAGGGATCCCTGTCCTTCACTGCCGAGTATTCAGTGATTAAGCCCTGTTTCATACATTTTGTCTGTTTGTTGTTGTCATTTCAGTAGGAAGATAAACTCTCAGATGGAAGCAGAAGTCTATAACTTAAAATTAGAGCAGAAAGTTTAATGTGAACATAAGGAATGATTTTTTTTTTTACTCTATTAGGAAAAAAAAATTGAAAAAGGAGACCCAGGAATGTGTTGGAGTGTTCTTGCTTGGAGCCTTAATAAAGGGGACAGGTTAAAAGTGTGATCTGGCCGGGACATCAGTCACCCGATTCATGCGAGAGTTGATTTGGCTGCTCTGGCTGGCTAGACAGGTGTCCCCTTCCTTCCTAACTGCTACAAGTGCATACCTCCCAAATCTGTGTGCTCAAAGAGAATGACCACACCCAGAGAGGGAAATCTTCGGTCAAGGATATATGAGTAGTCAGGCTCCCCTGTTAGAACCTCCAGCCAAGCCCTCAGTGTCCATTTGCTGAAGAACATAGTATAGGAAACCTTCCAAAACTGCAGAAACATCCAAATTAGGCACTGAATGTGGCAGTCTACCTTTCTCGAAATGAAATGAAATGAAATGAAACTAAAATTAAATAAAATAAATAGCGTTTGTCTTGGTGGTTATTTATTAAGAATTCTTTCCGATCTATGTGACAGAAAATAATTTCAAACCTTCAGCAAAAAGGGTTATTAATTAGTTTAACACTTTGTCTGGAAAGTCCAAGGAGTTGGGCCAGGCACATCTGTTACTCAGGTTTGAATAATCATTGCAAACCCAGATCTTCCCTTGACATGAGGGCTAAGACAGAGAATAATCCTAGCAGAAGTAATCTGAATGGGCTCTTGAGTCATGTGAACACTGCCAGATTACTTGCTGCTTCCAGGGAAATGATCGAAATTACTCTGATTATTTAGCATGGATCTTATTTTTCTGTCTCTCCACCCTCCACTCCATCCCCCATCCCCGTGATGGACAGTTCTGTTAGAATCACGCTAGAGGGGGCGGGACACCATGTAGTCAAAAATGTACCCATGACACATGAGGGAGCTTTAGGAGATGATCTTGCAAGATTTCTACCTACTCTAAAAATTCATGATTCTAAGGACCGAAATATTTGAAAAACTCTAGGGCCTCAGATGACACACAATCAGCTGATTTCCTTCCTAGGAATCCTTTAGTAAGGTTTTGTTGTTTTTCTAATTTTTAAAATAATGTGTGCTTATGAATGAAAATTTGGAGAATCAAGGAAATGTCACTCCCCAAAGAAGGCCCTTGATAACATTTCGGCATATGTCCCAATTGTTCAAGAACTTGATCGATATGAGTGAAAAGAAGGCATATCTGAATAAACACCGCGGCTAATTCTCTTGATCTTTCATGCATATAGACCAAGTTGAATACCAAATCTTGGCATTTACGCTCCCGGTAACAGTAAGCAGATTTTTCAATTAATTATGGCATATGAGCACTCTTGAAGGTCTTATTCCTCTAATTACCTACTAGTGGCTGCTCTGCGTTTTGCCTTATTGAATAAAAATGCACATCATTAATGTCTAGTCACTGCTGCTGCCTCCCGCATTGCAAAGCTTCACCAAAATACACATTTTATCTTGACATATTTCTGAACGATCTTATATACAAACAGGAATGGTGAGGTATGGGTTGAAATGGGACCTATAGTTAATTTCACATTAATTCTACCCATTCATTCCTGCATTCATCATTTATTTACCCATTTATTCAACAACCTTTTATTGAATTTCTATTATGCTCCAGGTATTTACAGGGTAGTAGAGAAATAAATGTGAACAGCACACATGGGTTTTTTTTTTTCCTCTCATAGTATGAAGTTTAATGGGAGCCTTGGGAAAAAAATAAATGTCAGGGAAATACTTATAAATTGTGATAAGTGCCATGAAAGAAGCAAACGGAGTGTTGAGATTTACGAAATGTAGACCACACAAGGTTCTCTGCTTCCAACCTTCCATAGCTCCCCATTGCCTACCTACGCAAGGCAGCCAGCAACTCAGCATGGCATTCAAGGCTCTTCACAATATGGACCCTGCCTGATGTTACCACTTCCATCGCCCCCAGCACTCAGGCGCATGTAAATATTTGCCACAGCCTGGATGTGTATGTGACGCCAGAGGCTCAGACTTTTTACTTGCCAGCGATAGAGTGTCTTTGAGTGATTCCAAGCGAGGCTGTCACACGAGCGCACACAGAGCACGCTTTGAATGGGAACCTTGCAGAGCGGAGCGTGCAGAAGGACCTGGTCAGGTGGAGGCGTGAGGACCTGTCAGGAAGCATGGACAGGGCTTCAGCAAGAGGATGGCATCGCCTGAATGTCGGTGGGAGCGACAGATCCGCTAGATACGGACGCGATCCCTTCTCTCGGAAGTGGGCATGGGCTGGCTGTGAGGGTGAGAACATAGCGAGCGATCCCGTCCTCCTGGCCTCGAAGAGGTTGGCGAGGTGCCAGCCGCGGCAGTAAAAGTGGCAGTAAAGTGGTATTAAGGTAGTCGCGCTACTTAAATCAATATATAGATTCTTCCAGAGGAAAGTCAGAAATAATTTCTTCCTCCGGGGTTCGTCAGAGTCTTACTAGAGAGCTGCCCGGACTCCTTGCCGGTGGTGCCCTCATATCACAGGGTATGGCAGGAAAGATTATTTCATAAGCCTCTAACCAGGGGTCTCGCAAGGGTGGCCCACAGGCTGAATTTGGCTTACAGACCAATGAGCTGATTTATCTTGCACTGTGTTGTAAAACCGGGAATTTCCCCCACAGAATTTCTGATTTCCATCTTCTCTTTAAAAATAAGATCTGGGGGCACCTGAGTGGCTCGGTCTGTTGAGCGTCAGACTTCGGCTCAGGTCATGATCTCATGGTTTGTGAGTTCAAGCCCCGCGTGGGGCTCTGTGCTGACGGCTCAGAGCCTGGAACATGCTTCAGAGTCTGTGTCTCCTACTCTCTGTCCCTCTCCCACTTGGTCTGTCTCTCTCTCAAAAATAAATAAAGATATTTAAAAAAATTAAAAATAAGATCTGCTTGGGGCTCCCGGGTGGCTCAGTTGATCAAGCATCTGACTCTTGGTTTCTGCTCAGGTCACAATCTCGGGGTTTAGTGAGTTTGGAGCCCCGCCTTGGGCTCTGCATTGGCAATGCGAAGTCTGCTTACGATTCTCTCTCTCTACCTCTCTCTCTGCCCCTCCCCAATTCACTCCCCCTCTCTGTCTCTCTCAATATAAATAAACTTAAAAAAATAAAAATAAAATCTGCTAACATTCTCATGTGACAATTGGCTAGAGATGAGGGGAGACTCTTTTTTCAAAGGCATTTACAGCCAAGGCTCATGACAGGCCCCACCATTCCCTAACAGCCATCAGGGCTGCAGGTTGAAAAGGCCCCAGCGACTGCAGAAGGGCCCCTGTGTCATACATGCAGCACCTTCTCTGAGCCCCAGAGCACGTGAGCTTGTAAACATAGTCACCCTTCCCTGATTGCCAGGGAGGCTCGACTATCTTCCGTGTGCCCCACCAGGTGCCTGCCCCTGGGGTGTGCCAGGCCATTGCTGTCCCCCTTCTCCAAGTCTGCCCCAGGCAGCATGTGCCCGTGCCTTGGTGACATTATGTGAGCCCTAACAATAACGCTTCCAATAATATTAATAGGAACAATCACGGAGCGCTTCCATGGTCCAGACACTTTCTCAAGAGCATCACATGGATACACGACTCCTTCAGTGAACCTGAGGGCAGATATTACTATTCCCATTTTATAGATGTGGAAACAGAGGCACAGAGAAGTACCTTGCCCAGAGTTACACCACAGCTGATCAGGAGAGAGAAGAATCCAGGTTAAATCCTTGGTGCCTACCCTTGAAGAATTTCTTGACCAGTAGTGTGTGTGTGTGTGTGTGTGTGTGTGTGTGTATACACACACAGTTTATTTATTTATTTTGAGAGAGAGTGAGCATGAGCAGAGAAGGGGGAGAGAGAGAGGGAGACAGAATCCCAAGGAGGCTCCACACTGTTCGTGCTGAGCCCTATGTGGGGCTCGATCCCAGGAACTGTGAGATCATGACCTGAGCTGAACCCAAGAGCCAGATGCCTAATCCACTGAGCCACCCAGGTGCCCCTATTAGTAGTATATTTTTAAATAAAAATCATTCCTGTTTTATCTATTTCTTTGAAGTTTAATAATGCATATTTGGAATGATCTTCAAACAGCTATATCTATCTGGAATTGCTAGTTAATTCTAAAGAGTGCGCCATACGCTTTCCTCTTCATCTTTGTGCACGGGTTGTGGTTCCCTCCTCTTGCTCATACGTAGGTCCCTGCCCTGGAAACTTCTGGAAGCAATTTGCATATGCCTTTTACAGGTGGCATGGCCACATATTCTGAGGTAGTTTTAATTAAGATATTTGGTCCTACTTTTACACATTCTCACAGCTTGGGCGCAGGCCACGGATACCTGATTCAGAATACATGACCATGGTGTGTTTATAGTCCTTTTGGTTTCTGTTGGGTGTTTTTTAAAAATTGCACACGAGTTTCCCTTATGAGACACTGAGGTCCTAAGAAACTGTGTCTTGCTCATGTGTGTGTTCCGGCCCAGCTTGAATGATAAAGAGTATTGCACGGGGTGGGCACAGCCTGTTTTTTATCCATCTGGATCTTAGTTCTATGTCCTCTTTACTTAATAGCACATTCGGATCCCTTTCTCTCTCTCCATCAAATCAGCCTGCTTGAAATAATGGAAACTCACTCTGAGGTGTCAGAGACTGATGACAGCTTTGTGTAGTATCTCCCTAGGCACTTACTTTTTAGCTGGCATCAAAGGCCTCATCCAGAAGCATCCATATAGAAAAGGTCAGTGAACAGAATCCAGTGTGTCTGAGGACAGAGTGCATGTTAGAATGAATAACCATGGCAGGTTCAGAACAGCGTTTCTGGGCCAGCGTTTCCTACTCAGGACAATGTGTGGAAACATTCTTGGTTGTTACAGCTTGGGGAAGGGGCTCTTTTGGCATCCAGTGGATAGAGGCAGGAATCCTACTAAACAGCCTGTAGTGCACAGGACTGCTCCCACACCAGAATTTTCTAGCCCCAAACGTCAGTAGTACTGAGGTTGAGAAACGAAGGCTGAGAGGGTTTTCTACATATCCACAAACACAATGGCTTCAAACAACACGTGATTTTTGTCTCACAGCTCTAGAGGCCAGAAGTCTGAAATTGGTGTCACTGGACTAAAATCAGCCCAGCAGGGCAGGGTTCTTTTGGAGATTCTAGGGGAGAACCCATCTCCTTGCCTTTTCCAGCTTCTAGAGGTCACTCCCATTTCTTGACTCGTTGCTCCCGTCTTTTATCTTCAAAGCCAGCAATGGCAGGCTAGGTTCTCAGGTGCTAGGTGTCTGGTTCTCCCTCCTCTGCCTCCCTCTGTCACTTAAGGACCCTGTGATTATGGTGGGTCTGTCTGGATAAACCAGGATAATCTCAGGTCATCTAATTAGCAAACTTAGCGCCACCCACAACTTTAATTCCCCTTCACCATGTAACTTAACATGTAGGTTTGGGGAGTAAGATATGGACAAACCTAACCTATTTGTAGGTTTGGGGAATAAGATACGGATATCTTTGGGGGCCATTTTTCTGCCTTCTACAGAGGACCCTTGTCCTACAACCCAGCCCTAAATCAAATGCATTTACTGGCTTTATCAAGACCAAGTTGCAAGCATTTAGATAATTCCCAAATACCATAATATGATTTGAAGAGAAGTAAGTGTGGACTGCTCAAGATCTGTAATTCTCTTCCAGTTACAGTTACTTCCTTTTTAAAAAATTTTTAAATGTTTTTTATTTATTTTTGAGAAAGAAAGAGGGATAGAGTGCGAGCAAGGGAGGGACAGAGAGAGAGGGGGAGATGCAGAATATGAAGCAGGCTCCAGGCTCTGAGCCATCAGCGCAGAACTTGATGCAGGGCTTGAACCCACAAACCGTGAGATCATGACCTGAGCTGAAGTCGGACGCTTAACTGAATGAGCCACCCAGGCGCCCTCATTTACGGTTCCTTCTTCACCAAGGCCTGCCATAGGCCCTCCAATGACATTATTTCCTGAGCTGTGGGAGTCTGGGCCCAATCACACCTGCCTCCTGTGTGGCTCTCAGGTGAGGGGCTTACACACGAGGATTAATAGCCAAATGGAAATCGTGTGCCTCTTCATTAAGTGCCAGATGCAACAACTCCCAGTACAGAGATAGGAGTCTAAGAGTGACTTCGCTCCTCTTCCCAGAGAATTCAAGACAACAGCCACAACAGCCTAAATTTCTCGCCCAGTTATAGGCAGAATGAAGGTGGAAGAGAAAGAGCCCAGCTGGGCCCCCACAGAGCTGGTGGCCCTGCCCAGGAGGGCCTGGCACAGCAGGCAGAGTGGGCGTGCACGCCTGAGTGCCCTGGGCTGTGTCCAATCAGTGAGCATTTTCTGCTCCTTTGTACCAATTTAGAAAATTAGGTAAGAAAAATGGCTAACGTGAGTTTAAGTAGCCTTTTGGAGAAATACACTTGCCCGCAGGAGGCATGTTGGAATTTGGGGGCCTCCACCACAAGGATTGGGGTTTCCAAGAAAGGTACAGAATGGCTGGTGGAAAGAGTACTGGTGCTGGAAACGCAAGGCTCTGTGCTCCGGTGCCGGCTCACCTCTGCCTGGCATGACTGACCCCCTTATACAGCCTTTCAGGGCCCGGTGGCCGTCCCGTCCCTGCTGTCCCACAGCCTCGTGTCCTAGCCCTCTTCGAGTGGGGCAGGTGCATGCAAAGTGATGTTCCCTGTGGAAGATGCACCTGGGGGTCAGTGATATTGGTTTAGGAGCACAGGAATGTAGCTGTTAATCCAGGCCCTTTCCAGCTTTCGAGAGTAAGGCCCTTGTGCCTGGCATGTCCCAGAGACCACAGTGCTGTGGTTTCTTATTGGCTTGTCACGTGAGCCCAGAGAAATATTCTCCTTCACAGCCAGCAATATGATTTATTTGAAAGAAAGTCTATAATGAGCGTGTGCTTTAAATGAAAGAATCAGGATGGTATTGCCAGAGCTCTTTTATGCTAATGCTCTACAGGGAAGTAGCTTGGAAATTGCTTTTCTTAAGGGAATAGGACACACAGAGTGGGGAAAGGGAGCCCGCGGGCAGCCAGAGGCCTCCTGTCTCTTCGCCTTCAATTTGCAAGCATCTGGGATGCCAGCCGCGGCTGGCAGGGGCAGTTGACACGATGTTGGTGTTGCTGGTGCTGGCCCCGTGGGCTGTCTGGGCTGGAGAAGTGCTTTCTCTGCATCCTTGGGGTCTGCCTGGACTTGCTTTCCCTGGCTCCCTCTGCTCTATCTGGATGTGAGTCAGGAAACAAGAGCAGGCCCCTGGTGTCCCCGCAGTGACAGGGTCAGACAGGTCATGCTTTGGTTAATAGGCTTCGCGACTGGCAGAGTGGCTGAGCCTCACTGGCTCCAACAAACGCAATGCTGTCAACTGGGAAGGGGATTTCATAGGACTCAGGGTGGACACTGACCTTGCCACCTTTACAGATAACCTTGTTGGCAATATATAGAGCATTGTTCTAAGTGGGCGAATGACCCAGGGGTGGGAAGAGGAAGCTTAGGAGGTGTCCGTGTTGCCATTTGCAGCATATCTTGCCCCTTGAAGTTTTGGCAGAAGTCCAGAGCTCCCCATGTGCACCCATCCACCCTCCCTGCACTACACGAAAGTGTATTCCTTTCCTGTTATCTCCATAACAAATTACCGTAAACTCAGTAGCTTAAAACAACACACATCTATTCTTCTACAGTTCTGGAAGTCAGAAGTCTAAAAGCAAGGTGTCTGCAGGGCTGCGTTCATTCTAGAGGCTTTAGGGGTGAATCTATTTCCTGTCTTTTCAGAGTGTAGAAGCGGGCTGTTCCACCCCTCTCTAACTTCTTACTCTATTGTGACATCTCCTCCTCCTCCTGATTCTGATTCTGAGCCACCTGCCTTATAAGGCCCCTGTGATTGCACTCAGCCCCCTGCATATTTTAGCGTAATCTGTCCATCCCAACATCTTTCACTTAATCATATCAGCAGACTCCTTTCACCATGTAAGGTGCCGGGTTCTAGGACGAGGAGGTTGCCTCTGCCTAGCACAGGAGGGCTGCCGCGGGTGGGGTGAGATGAGGAGACCACCAGCAAACCCTGCCCCATCTGGCCCAGAGTGACGGCACCAGTACCGTGTCCGCAGGCAGCTCTGGCTCTGCTTGCGTATCTAGTTCTATGCTAGCCACTCCCCGTGTTCTCTCTCCTGCGCCCAAGGGTGCTCATCTTCCCCTGCTGCCAAGTGATTTTGCAGCCGCTTCTCTCCCTTCTTTTGTTTAATCGCTAGAATGTTGGGCCACGCCAGTTCCCTGGTTCTAACTTGGGTTCTCTTATCCACGTTCTGCTTCTCCTCCTCCCGTTCTCCTCAACTGAACATTTCCTCCAGAAATCCTGTCATGGGTCTACCAGTTGTATGAAGTCAGGCACCTTAGTGTTACAGCAGGAAGGCAGGAGTATGCCATCTCTTGAAGCCGCAGGTGGAATTTCAGGGCAGCAGGTGTGAACTGGGAAGAGGTCACAGTGGTTCCTTCTGTCCTGTGGACAGAGCATCGGTCATGATGGTCAGGGGAGAAAGGAAGCTCAGTGTTCCTCACATTGGGACAACCTGGGGAACCAGAGAGGTTTGTCCCACGTAAGTGAGGATGCATCAAGGAGGGACCTGCCTGGAAGGATTTCCAGCCCAGGGGGCTGCTGACAAGGCCTCTGCTTAGAAAGTGCTGTCTCTGGGACACTGAAGGCAGTCACTGCTCAGGGCACCTGGAGGCCACTCCCAAAGGGCAGGCTGAGACAACAGCTGCACCGACCAGAGGAGAAAGATCAGGATCCTGGGAGCTGGAGCTCAGCTTGGAGCTGAAGGCAGCAGCAGCCAGGACAGACCACGGAAAGGGTGACACGCAAACACCCAACCGGCTTCGTTAGACCCAGGCTGGATTAGTGAGCAGTCCAGGGGTCTGGAAATGGCCTGTTTCCACAGAGGGTCCGTGTCTCATATGACATGAAAGTACTCCAGCCCTCCCTAGAGCTGGTGGGGCAAGTGTTCATCTCGTGGAGAAAGGAGGACCGTTTCAGCGGCTTGATGTACATGTGTGGACGTGCGGAGCAGGAGAGAGAATGCGGGTGTCTCTAAGGCAGGTTGGGAAAAGAGAGCAGTGAGGCCCGGCTGGAGGAGCATGGAGGCCCAGTACGGGATGCGTTTGCTTTGGAAGATGCTGGAAGACTGCTGGGAGTGATCCAGCCAAGAAGGTGAGGAAAGGGGTCAGCTTGGAACTAGCGTTTGGGTGGCTCGTCTGTCCTTTGGGAGGGGACCTCCTACTCAAATTCCGAGGCGCCCTGCGGGGGTTCCGTCACAGTCCAGTCACTGTCCCCATCCTTTCCGTAGTTTCCTGCAGGGAAGGGGTAGTGGCTTCGGGGAACCAGCCAGAGAAGAGCCAGGGGCCACCTGAGTTCTCAGACCTCTCCACGTTCCTCTCGCCAGTGATGTCACAGCCTGAACCCGTTCCTCTCACAGGGCAGGAGGAAGGCCCCGGCCACCCAGCAAGCAGACACCGCAAGCACCAGCCTCGGCGGGCCGCGGTGTCTCTTGGCGATTTTTTATTTGCTCCTCTATCCTTTCTCAGCACAACCGTCACTTTGTTTAAAAAAAAAAAAAAATCCCTTGAGGAAAGATTTGCCTCAACTTCCTGTGCAAATTTCTCTGTCTCTCTCCCTGTCTTCCTCCTTCCTTCCTTCCTTCCTTCCTTCCTTCCTTCCTCCTTCCCTCCCTCCCTCCCTCCCTCCTTCCCTCCCTCCTCCCTTCCTCCCTCCCTCCCTCCCTTCCTTCCTTCCTTCCTCCCTTTCTCCTTCCTTCCTCCTTTCCTCCTTCCTTCCTCCTTTCCTTCTTCCTTCCTTCCTTCCTCCTTTCCTTCTTCCTTCCTTCCTCCTTTCCTTCTTCCTTCCTTCCTTCCTTCCTTCCTTCCTTCCTTCCTTCCTTCCTTCCAACCAACCATCCATCCATCCATCCATTTTGAAGCTTAACTATCGATAGGGTGTTGGCTCTGAGGGAATCTGTGTGTTTTGTTCATTTTTTGCATTGATCTTAATCTTTTAATCATATTTTCCCTAGATCCTGATTCTTTTTTCCCCTATTTTTGTCATTACTTCATTGAATGTGTTCTTGTCATCATGACCCAAGTGTGTGTGTGTGTGTGTGCGCGTGCGTGCGTGCAGCACAGTGCTGTGCACTAAGTCTAGAGACCTCAAGCAGCTTTGCTCATTAGGAACTGGTTAACTGATCTTGGATGAGGTAAATAACACCCCTGGATCTTCTTTTCCTCATCTGAAAAATGAGGTAATTACACTGCATATTGGTTTCTTTTCGCTCTAACTTCTTCCTTAATCAGATGGAAACCCAGAGCTCAGGTGGACTTCATTTTCCGCAGAGGTGTGCACCTGGGCATCGCCGGACAGCGTCTCCCTCCTGCAGTGATGAGTATGAATCAGGAAACCTACATCGGCTTTAAAGAGCTCTTCCCGCTTGGTAATGGAATAAATCTTCTACCATCTGTATTATTTTCTTGAGGCTGCTGTAACAAATTCCCCGAAACTTAGTAGCTTAAAACATTGTTCTGTCATCAGACTAAATGAGGCCAGAAGTCTGAAGTCAGTGTCAGCGGGTGAACATCAAGGTGTCAGTAGGACTGTTAGCACTCCGGAGGATTTGGGAAGAATCTGTTCCTCTTCTCTTCCGGCTTCTGGTGGCAGCTGGCTTTCCTTGACTTGTGTGACTTCAGTCTTTGCCTCTGTGGTCACACAGTCTTTTCCCCTTCTCGGTGACCTCATGCTGTGCTGTCGTCTTGGGGCATTTGTGATTGCATTTGGAGTCCAGCCTGATAATTCAGGGTAATCTTCCCATGTCGAGATCCTTAACTTAGTCACATCTGTAAGGACCCTTGATCCTTATAATATTTACAAGTTCCAAACGTTAGAATCTGATATATTGGCGGGACTGTTTTTCAACCCCTGACACCACCTTACACCAGCCCAGTTAGTGGCCATCGGCGAGGAAGGGAGATGAGTGACTGCCGGGGCATTTCCGGCCTCTCATCATAGCTTCAGACTTTGTAAAATCAATCACAGAGGTGGCTGCCGGGAGCGACGGCACTGACCTTCTTGGAGAAAACAGCCCAGAACTTTCGCAGGCAAAGAAGCCAGGTGTGTGTCTATGGATCTGCAGTCTGGTCTTCTTGTCGGGGGCACCGTGAAACCCGCAACTGCCCCAGCTTCTGACGAGTGATAGGAGACAGATGACCTGTTCTAAGAATTTCTTTGCTTTGTCTTTTCTCTTCTATGTGGCTATTTAAAGAGTGGCATGGTACGAAAACCGCAGAAGCAACTCAAGACTCAGTGACGTGGACAACCTTTTTATTGTAAACATGGCACCTTCATATCCAAAGCGTATCAACTTCCAGAGCTCCTCTTTCTCTCTCTCTCTTTCTCTCTCTCTCTGTCTCTCTCTGCACATGGCTGTCTCTCCTTTCTGAGGAAGGAGAGCTGCTTCAGGCAGGAGAACAGGTGAGGCTCATGTCCTAGGAATTTTCTTAAGACTTTCAACAATGTATTTTTTGGCTTTTCTCTGCCATGTCTTCCAGTGTTGCTGAAATATGGCTGCAACGGCCATAGGACGGCTAACTCGCAGGAGGAGAAGGTGGGCAGTGAAGGGTCAGGCAGTGGGCTTTATAAAGGAGGGCTGCACTGCCCTGGTGCCCCTGTGGGGATTATCAACCAGGAAACAGCTTCAGCGCCCAGCCCGGGCTGCATGGCGGGTGAAATGGATCCTCGCCTCAGGCTCCTGATTCAGATCTCACAATGCCAGAAAAGTGTTCTCTCAAAGCATTTAGCACTGTTCTAATTTTACACTGTCTTTGGCTGATTAACAGCTTTCCCCTTGCTCTGTAAGCTCCCCAAGAGTAAGGAACATGTCTATTTTCCTCAGCTCTGTATCTCTAGCATCCAGAACAGTGTCTGGAACATATGGGAGTTAAACGCTATTGGCTGAATCAATGAATGTGGTGGGTAGAACATGGATCTTTATTTTTTCTTTCTTCTTTCTTTCTTTCTTTCTTTCTTTTTTTCTTTCTTTCTTTCTTTCTTTCTTTTTAAATGTTTATTTTGAGAGAGAGGGCACACACATGCAGGAGAGGGGGAGGAGCAAAGAGAGGGGGAGAGAGAGAGAGAATCCTAAGCCAGCTCCATGCTCAGCTCAGTGCAGAGCCCGACTTGGGGCTTGATCCCACAACTCTGGGACCAAGACCTGAGCTGAAATCAAGAGTCAGACACTCAACTGACTGAGCCACCCAGGTGCCCCAGGACAGGGGTTTTTAGGTCAAACCAATGTTATTTCAATGCCCAACCCATGGACATTTCAGCTCTCAGCTTTGGTAGCTTAACTTCTCTATATAATGAGGATAATGCCACAGCCTTTAGAAGAGCTTAAGACATGTTGGCTTGCCCCTTGTTTTTCACTGCCCTGACTCCCAACCTTCCCCTGCAGACTGTTTCTTTATGAATCAAATGGGGACCAACAGTTAATCTCATAGAATGGTTATGGAAGTTAAATGAAGCAAACTGTATACGAGAAGGTGCTGTGTAAAAGGTGGTGTTAAAATTACGATAATCATCATGTAAAAAGGAGGGTGGAAGAGCATTGAGGTCAGTGTCCGCCTCACAGCATTGTCCGGAGCATACAAGACTTCCTGCGTCATCTGAAGACCTGAGTGGCATTTTTGAGGGTTGATTTGCTATATTTTAAAATTGTCATATATTGCCTGTAGTTTTGAAATGTTCTGTGTTCTCGATGCCCTGGCATTTAGGGCCTTATTCTGGAAAGACCGCCCATCCCTGGGCCGGCGAATTCCTCCAGAGACCATACAGCTTCCCTGAGAGTGCATCTCTGATACACAAACCAGCCAATCTGGAGCCCACATCCCCAGCCATCACTCTCATCAAACTCTCCCACACAAGCCAGTATTCCGCTTGCCCCAAATCACCACAGGGCCAGGTTCATGGGACAATTAGGGACGGCCCCTGTAGCCCAGAGCCTGCCAAGATTATTCAAACTATCGAATACCAAGCTATTCAGTGTACTACCCTGCCTCGCTCCTTCTTTCTCAGGAAAACCCCAGTAAATGAATGGTCTGGGCCACGCTCTCTTTCCTCACCCTTTTGCCTCCTGTCTGACGGTACTGTTTCCATGTGTCCTGCATGGTATGGTGTGTCTCCCGTTTCTTGAGATCTGTGAGCATAAACTTCTTCCTTCATGATCATCACATCTGTGTCTGCATGCCTTACCAAACCTGATTAAAACAAATCCTGAGTACGTTTTCACACAGAAGCAGCCCCCAGGATCAAATGCTCTGGGTGGGGGTCGGTGCCCGAGTCAGAGAAAGGATAACAAGAGAGTCCCCTTCCCATCTCCTGAGGGGACACCCAGTGGCAGAGGCTGCCTGAGCAGTGGGCTCAGATGCTGGGAACCCGGGCTAGAGGACCCTTACAAGGCCGGGGCTTGGCCAGGGCAAGGTTCATGAACTTCATGCTTATACAGTGAAGAGTGTCTGTACCCCTCAGAAATCAGTGGGAGAGATATTACTTAATGCCCTGGAGACCTAACTGGAATCAAATCTGCGGGAATTTTCAGCAAAGGAGTCAGGCAGGAAAAGATTTCGTTGAGCATCTACGTTGTTCTCTGTGCTAGAGACATGGCAGCCTTTCTATTTAATAGCCTTTTACAAATGGGGAAACTGAGGCACAGAACGTTGCCCAGCTTGTAAGTGGTGAGACCGGAAGTGGAGCACAGGTGTGTTGCTCCAAGGTCTCCCTGACCCCACCCGCCTATTGTCTCTAGACTGTGCTGTCTGTCAGACATGTAGGGACGAGGGAGCCCAAGGTCACCCTCATCTTCTGGGTGTGAGAGCAGAAGCATGATGAGGGAAGAGCCTCTGTCATGCCCAAGCTTCTCAGTGAGCTCCTTGTGCTGCATGAGCCTGCCTCTGGATGGCTGTGCAGAAGCAAAACCATGGTAACCCCTCCCTCCATTGGGCCCCTCCCCCTCCATGGGCTTTGTTGGGCCCTTCTGCTCCCAGGCTCTCCCAGGGATCCCCTGGTATCCGCCACCTGCAGTTTCATGCCCATGACTGATTTGAGCCCATCTCAAGGGAAACGGTGCTTCCTGAGGGCCGTCTGCTGTGCCCGGTACTGTACCAGGCTTCTTTTAAGTTATCACCAGGACTTGGAGGTGGGCTTTGCTGTTCCTGTTTGCAGATGAGAAAATGGAGACGAAAAGCATTTCATCTGGGCCACCCAATGTAAACACAGCCCGGAAGTAGGAAAACTGGACTCGAATCAGATCCTCCCCACTTCCTGTTCCAAGATGAATGGTAGCAGACCCAGCTCTGGCATGGTGGGGCTCTGGATTCAGTATGTCAGGGGGCGTCTAGGAGCCTCCCCACAGCCACGGTCACCTCCCTTCACTATCATGTTGATTTTAGCCTCAGTTTCCGTGCTCAGGCCTGCCATTTCCTGCTGACTGCAGTCCTGTCCTGAATACCTGCCTAGGTCCCAGACCTCCTCCTCAACTCCTGTTGACATTAAAAAAAAAAAAAAAAAAAAAGTGAGGGGTGCCTGGGTGGCTCAGTCAGTTAAGCATCTGACTCTTGATTTCAGCTCAAGTCATGAAATTGATCTCCACATGGGGCTTAACTCAGAGCATGGAGCCTGCTTGGGATCTCTCTCTCTCTCTCTCTCTCTCTCTCTCTCTCTCTCTCTCCCTCTCTCTCCCTCTCTCTCTCTCTCTCTCTCTCTCTCTCTCTTTCTCTCTCTCCCTCTCTCTCCTTCTCTCCCTCCCTCTCTCTCTCCCTCTCTCTTTGCCCCTCCCCGCTCATGCTCTCTTTCTCTCTCAAAATAAATTGAAAAAAAGCAAAAATCCTGGAAAAAAAAGTTGATTTGTTTATTTAATACAGCGAAATGAGTGTTCATTTACAAAAGCCAGCCAGGCAGTTCACCAGTCAGAACAAAAAAAGTACATTGAAGCAGACATCGGTGAAGTCTCTCCAGGGGAAAGAAAGGAACAGCACACCTCTCTGGGAGGCATTATATTTCTCGGAAACCCACACCAAATATATCATAATCTGCTCCCCGGCCTTCACAAAAACACACATTCATTACAAAACGAATACATGTTTATTGTAGAAAATCTAGAAAACTGAGAAAGAATAAAAAGAAAATCCCATGATCCTATCATCCTCCACCTAGTATCTGTGTATATAATATGTGTGCGTATTTACAAAATTGGAGTTACGCTAGTTATACTATAAAGCATAGATACAGAAGTAAACTTTATTTGTACTATTTACAATAGCGGCATTTAACATCCTTTTTAATGGTCGGAGAGTGGTATTATGTAGTGGAAATCGGGACTTTACTAGAAGTTTGGCTGTGCTTCCTAATTGCCTGGGGAGCTTACACGTGTTTGTGGATTTCTGGGCTCTTTCCCATACATTACTGCGTCAGAATTTCTAGGTTTAGAACTCTGCATTTTTCACAAGCCTCCCTGGTGGTTCTGACACAGCCCGGCCTGCTGTGACCCATTTTCAGAGCCACCGGTGAACTGTCGTAAGCAGTCAGAAGTGGCACCGGGCACAGGGCCACCTGCGGCACGCGGTGAGGACAGAAGAGCCCAGGAAGCGGCTGACCGAGTTCCTGCCGGCTCTCTCCTTGAGGGGGTGGCAGGCGGCCTCCTGGAGTTGACATGGAAAGGAGAAAGATGGGAAGGCAGGAAGATGCACTGAAGTGGATAAGGCCTGGGTCTTCCTATGTGTGAGCTCATTTGGGGAACTCCTCACACCACGTATAGGTCACCCCCTACCCCTGCATTTCACCTTCTAACTAATACCACCGCAAGGGTCTTTTTAAAATGTTGTTTCTGCTGTGAGCATCTCTAATGACCTCTTCCATCGTCTTCAACTCCTTCCCCAGGGCTGGACCCATGCTGCTCTGTCTGGCTGTCTGCTGTGAGGACAGCTGGCGTCCTGGCCAGCCCCGGCTGAGTGGCTCCCTCAGAGTGTCACACAGTCAGCTCTCACCTCACCACGGGGTGGGGGTGGGGAGCAAACCTCTCAACCTGGCTGAGAAAAACGTGGTTCTGGACGTATGTGCAGAATTTCAGCCTAAATCCAAACCTGTATTTTCCAAGGGTTCCAGGTATTGCTATACACATTCAAGTTGGAGAGGCTCTGTTTGAAGGGGTAATAACATCATTCAGGAAGCATTCAGCGCTCCTGATTCAAGGAGTGAGACCACAGGCTACAGGTGGAAGCAAGCCACTGAGAGCTGGCCCTGCAGCTCTCTTACTGGTCTGTCCTCCATCCTGGATTGGCCTGGAGATCCCAACTTTAAGGGAAGGACACAAGCCGTTCTCCAAAGGGCATCAGACCCCAGCACTGCCCCGAGGCCTCGGGCTGTGGCACTCATGCTCTGGATGACACCTGGCTCCTCTCTTAGGGGAGAGTAAAGACCAGCAGGGACAGTGGCACTGCAAATTCTGAGTGACACGGCGAAGCTCCTCTCTGCCTTTGGAATGACAGCCCAGTTCTGTTCAGGAAAGAAGCACAATGGCTCTTTATCACTGGGTGTTACCAGATTTCAATGGCCGGAACCAGCCAGATGGGCCGGGGATGATTAAGAGACAAAAGGCAAGGCTTTGTGAGGGTGCCACGCTTCACCCAGTCCTGAAAGTCCTGTCATCACAGCCATTGTTCACACAGGCCCTGCCGGGGGGCCCCACGTCCTTCCTCAGAAACACTGTGGGACAGGGACACGGGTCTCTTCATCTCTTCCCAGGAAAGGGGTAGGAAGCTGGAGTAGGCTCCGGGGTCTGGGAGGGCTGGCGGGGCGAGGGATGAAGGGGAGAGCACAGGCGGGACAGAAGGTGGTGGTGAGGGCTGGGTAGCTCCTAGGCCACAGCAAATCGGGGAAGCCATGTTGGGGGCGTGATCAGTTAGTGTCGCACCGGGGCTTTGAGGAGCCAAAAGCAAGTGGAGGGAGGGGAGGCAGGGACATGCTGTTGCTGGCCCACACTCCGAGATAGGATGGCAGGAAGCCCACGTTCAGAATCCACACCCCGCTGATGGCCAGGTGGCTTTGCCATTTTGTGTACATTTTCCGAGTCTTACTTTCCTTGTCTGTAAAATGCAGATACTGACATTTGCCTCAGGGGAGGATGCGACAATGAAATTAAATGAAACGATGCATAAGAAAGTACCTAGCACAGCACTTGGAACAAATCAGCTCAGGTTCAGAAAGATGTTGCTTTCTGTTGCCTGCCAACAAATACACCACACACCGTGCCAGTTCTACCCGCTAAGAAAGGTTCAAGGCGTGGTTCCCAAAGGCAGCTTGTGGGGCGGGGACAAGGTAAGGCTGATGGCAGTTAGACTACTGCAATTATCCAAGTGCTAGTTAATTATGATCTGAGCCGAGGCAGAGTGTGCGAGAATGGAGAAAAGGCAGCGATTTTAAACAGGATCTGATGTCACCAAATTTACATTTTAGAAGAATGACTTTCAAGCACTATGAATGACTGGGCCTGTATTTTCTCCCCTTGAATTATTTTATTGTTTCACTTGAATTGTTGTATTGTCCAGTCCCTGTTTGCCTGATTTTTGCCTTCACCTGGCAATGAAGGCCACTTTCTCCCCTGCCAGAGGGCGTCGTCCAGGTCTGTCTGCGGCTGCTGTCTGCTGCCGCCACGTGCTCAGCCCTGTCTGGCGGGCGGCAAGATGGGCAGTCTTCTTCCCATGCTCATCACGGGACTCATTCTCATGGAACCCTGCCGTAAATGCCAACTAGAGTGAATTGTTCATGCGATGTCTTCCCAGTTCCTCGGAGGAGGTTTGTCTCAACCCCATCTGGAGCCCCTGCTACCTTTGAGCAGGTGTGGTATTGCACGCACACAGGGCCCCTCCTTGTTCTGGTGGCCCTCGTCCAGGCCTTGCTGATTAGAGTGCCGGGGGCACCTCTGTACATATGTTGACAGAGGGGGACAAGCAGCCCTGAGTTTAAACTGGAGTCACCTGGCTCAGGGGACAGACATGAGTGGCTACAATACTCCATGATGCCTCTCTCCTCTGTAGAGCAAGGCTTGCCTTCCTGGGCCACGTTTGCACACACAGCTCGGCATTAGTGTATATGGTCTCTCTCTTACTCAAGAGCGGGCTCCCCCTCTGCCAGTCTCTCTGCTGCACAAGTGAGCTGCAGCTGTGCCCAGTGGTGGGCCCTGCAGGGGGTATGCTGGGTGCCCAGTATGGCTGTCAGTTCAGATCTCATTTCCTTTCCTTGACTTTTGGGGTTACTCTCTCAATTCTCAGTGGTCAGGGATGCTGAAATTTCCAGTCTCTGTTTTCTCCCCATCAGGGTCAGAGCTGCTTAGGTCAGGCTGAGGGGGGAGAGAGAAAGAGAGGCCAGACAGGGAGGACATGTGGGGTGCTGTCTTGGGTGCTGAGGGTGTAGCTGCTCCCTAATAGAGGATGCTAACGGGGTCTAGACTCCCTCTCACTTTCACTTCTTGCTTACCCCCCGAGCTTCTGAAATCTGTCTTTCTCCTGCTGACTCCTTGCCCTTTAATAAAGGAAATTAACCAGGGGTTTATTTAATAACATTCTAGTATGTGCACCAGATTATTTGACTATTCGGCTAGTTGAACTGTCAGTCTTAGCTTCATCTCATATGATTTCCTCACTAACTTTTTTGTTTTGGTGAGGATTAAGATAATTCAATAGGTCATAGCTTCCTAAGTTATAAATTTTACAGATTGGAAATTTTTAGTAAAACTGGCTGAACTTGCTGCATTTGGTGTGGACACACCTCATTTTGTATTTACTCCACAAATCTCAGAGTGCCTCCATTGGGCAGCGGGAGTCACTTGTTTTAGAATTTCTTTTTTTCTTTTTTTCTTTTTTTAATGTTTTATTTATATTTGAGAGAGAGCACAAACAGGGAAGGACAGAGACAGAGACAGAATCCGAAGCAGGCTCCAGGCTCTAGGCTCTAGGCTCTAGGCTCTAGGCTCTAGGCTCTGAGCTGTCAGCACAGAGCCCGACGAGGGGCTCGAACCCGCTGACTGCAAGTCACGACCTAAGCCGATGTTGGATCAGATGCTTAACCGACTGAGTCGCCCAGGCGCCCCTAGAATTTCTTAAGAGATACTGCTTCTGGAAGAAGTTCAGTTAATGTCCTCAGTGACCCTTTTCTTATTTCCAGATCAAAATCTATCATCATTATTGTTCCTCGGGTAATATATGGGAAATCTCCAGGAACAGAGATGGCACTTGTCTATAGCTATAACAGGTGTGGGTCACAGGGACTTGGATGTGTTTCTCCAGTAGGACCTGCAGTGGTACTGGCAGTTGGGCATTGCTCACAGACCTACATTCTTTGGATGGATGAGTTAATCTGGCCTACTTGCCCCAAATAGCCTTTCCTGAAGATGAGGACAGAAGATGCACTGTGAGTCAAGTGCCAGGATCTCCTGTCTCCTGTGGGGATCCACATCTGCCAGTCTTCCCACCTGCCACGCCGTGATTCCCTCCAGGCCATGGCTTGGAGCTAAATTCTTTTACCCTGTCCCTCCTCCCATTCACCCTGCTTTGGAAGCTGGTCCACTAAGCCTCTTGGCCTTTCCAGCTCTGTCGGGATAACTGCCCCATTTCTTGGGGACACCTGTTGGTCTTGATAATGGATTCAGATTCTGGGTTCCATGTTACTACAGCTCATGTCTGTGGGCTCTTCTACACAAAGCCTCTTTACCTTCTCTTGGAAGGGTCTCATCCAGATCTCAGCATCCCATAGTAGGAGAGCATCGGTGTGTCTGTCTTGGGTTGAAAGATGACAGTGAGGACATGATTTAGTTCTCTGTTTCCTAGAAGTAAGAGAAAGTCCACTAATTTTTACCAGCACCATGATGTCCTCGAGGAAACCTTCCTTATTTCTTCATGTGGTCTGGAGAATTCTTAAGTCTGGCATAGATTTTTCTGTGGGTGACTTTTCTCTTACTCTAACCTCCAAACCTCATAGAAACCTAAAGAATACCATAAAAATTCACCTGTCTTATTCTTCTTTCTTCCTAAAGTGCCAATCTTGCCAAACTCTCTATTATATATTCATAGCTTCTTCCCAAGGTTTGTAGCTCAAGGCACCTGACAGGTAGATAGGAAGAGGAAGAAGCTCATACACATATAGTTTTCTAGGGAATCACTCGTCACAGTTTGATAACACAATTATGGAAATAAATTATTCTAGTCAGATAAGACACAGTGATACACTCAAGTCAGGTCAAGGAAAAGGGAGGTTATTATAAGGATAGACATGGAAAGAATTGAACAACTGTCAGGATCCAAGATGGGTTCCTCCAAACTGCGTTCTCTCCCTTTCTGTCTCTCTCCATATCTCTCTCTCTTTCTCCCCCCCCTCCCCTCTCCTGTCTCTCTTTGCATTTCTCTGCACAGCTGTACTGTTGTCCTTTCTCTGTCAGTCCATTTCCTCTGCTTACTCATGGGTCCTATTGTTTTATGGGTTTGAGATGGTCCATTGTGACCTCTCTTGTTTGAATCCTATACCATGAACTTTGGGTTTCAGTTCCCACTAAATGCCTCAGTCTCTTGGCCATACTTTGTGGAGCAGTCTGTAGATGAGCCCCCATGGATTGGAGGTCTTTCTTGGTCTATCTGCTTTGGCCAGGAGGTGTTAGGTCACATGGTGCTAAGCCAAATGTTGGCCTAAGCATTAAGCACTGTGCAGGACAGTGTCCCTCAGAAGGGACTGTGGGCATGGCAGGTACACTAAAGCGCGCCCACCCCAGCATATATTCTTACTATGATGAGGATATGAGCTTTTCTCTTTTCATTTCAAGTAAAGTCATATAAAAGGTGGTTCCCAGGAAGGTGAACTCTGAGGGTGGCTGAGAGCATAGATTTCCCTCAGAAACAGTCTGGTGATTTGTAAGCAAATGCTACCATTCTTTTTAAAAATGTGCCAAGGGGCCCCTGGGTGGCTCAGTCCTTTGAGTGTCCGACCTCAGCTCAGGTCATGATCTCACTGTTCGTGGGTTCGAGCCCCGTGTCGGGCTCTGTGGTGACAGCTCAGAGCCTGGAGCCTGCTTCAGATTTTGTGTCTTCCTTGCTCTTTGCTCCTCCCCCGCTCATGCTCTGTCTCTCTCTCAAAAATAAATAAACATTAAAAAAATTTTTTTTAATGTGCCGAGAATCTCCTGTTACATCTACTGAGCATGACCCTTTGAGGATTCTGGAATCTGGAGCAGGCAGGGAGGTGGGTGGTCAAGAAGCATTGTTTTCCCTTTAGTTTTACTCCAGCTTTGCCCAGGGGACAATTTGGCTGGGCTTCCATGGGCCAATCACCAGGGAGAAGCAAAGGCAATTGCCCTCTGTTTCACACCTGTTAAGGAGGCTGGGGTGGGAGGGTGTGTCTTAGGAAAGAGTTCATAGAATCTGGACGGGGAGCAAAGGAAAGATCAGTGATCAAAACAAGAAGTGTATGAGAAGAAAACGCATTTTTGATGGGCAAGTATTTCCTTCCACAAGGAGGTATAATGATTTTAGCCTCTGAGACAGGCTCCCTCCTACCAGGTGGTCTTAATCTGAGTGGTTTGAACCTGAGAAAACTGTAATGAGCACACTCAGCTCAGCCCCACTCTCTTTCTCTTGGGCTTGGGCTGTCCACAGGGTGCAGAAATCTTTTTCTGCTCCTCTCTCTCACTGCTGTAGGAAAACCCATCTTGGGTCAGTGCTTCCAGGAACTGAATGAGTAGATCAGAGAGGAGGTAAGCTGAGTGCTGCAAGAAACTTCTGGGAATTTAGTAGCTTCTCCCTTTTCTAAGCCCTGCAGAGTCCTCTGCAGATGGGAGTGGAAAGGGAAACAGAAAGAAAATTCACATCAAGTGTTTACGGATCATGCCAGGAGGGTGTGCGTGACTTTTCCACTGGGCAAAACTCACATGAGCAGAGTTACCTCTAAGAGAGACTGAGAAATGTATCGTGCCACATGCCTCGGAGAAGGGCTGCAGATACTGGCGAGCAGTAGCTGTATATGGCACAGTGAGGAAGTCTCATTCTAGAATTCATTATTAGTAGGTTCTCTTGCCTGTAGGTATAAGCCACATTTATTTGCAATAAGGGTGTTTTATTCTCCCTTCTGTCATCCTTTGTTTTATTTTATAATCTGCTCAAAGCTCTCATGGGGAAAAGAGAGGCTATTTTTGGACCTCTCAACTCTGACATTTGGTGCATGGCCTTAGAACACTGAGAAATAGAATGTAGGAATTGAATAACAAATTGGGAGGAGATCTAGATTTTAATTTTCTTTGAACCTTAAATCACAAAGGGAAGAGAATAGGATTTTGGACTTTAAATCCTTTGGACTTTAATATCTTTGGACTTTAACTTAATCATTGAACTTTAATTCCTTCCCAGAAAATTCATGATGAGAAGGGGTTGATATTCAAATTTGGAACATGTTGTAATTGGCATTTTATTGCTGGAGTATCTTAACATCATTTGATTTTATTGCAGAACATATAATGGCCTATATTTAGAGTGACCATATAATTTACCACCCAAACTAGGATAGTTTTGAGAGAGAAAAGAAGCTCTATTAATAATTAAGCTGCAACACCAGGCATGAACCTGGACTGTTTTGGGTGAACTTGGATGTATGGAGAACATGTGGAAAGACATAATTAGGAAAGAAAAATGGAATGCGGAATGAATCCAGCAGTGTAGTCGATTTAATTAATGAAGATTTTCTGACTCACAGAAGAGCCTCTGGGGATCAATTCTAACTTGTTCACCAGTAGTCCCAGCAGGATCTACAGTGGAGCTCTACCAGTCAGGGCCATGCTCAGGCAAGAGGAGCCCCCAGAGGTATTTCAGATAGGAGGGATTCAATGCAGGGAATTGGGTGCACAGGTGTGAGAGGGTAGAAAGAGCAAAAAGGAGGAGTAGCAGAGAGATGAATTGGACAGGACACTGTTACCATCCCTGAGACTGTGGGAACAAAAGGAAAGAAGTGGAGTCATCCTAGGAGGTTGGACCCCCAGTGCAGATGCTGGGGTCCAAGCTCCAGGCCCCTCAGGAGAGGCACAGCCTGGATATTGCTAATATGGTGAGGCTGGTGCTTGGGACAGGAAGAAAGCCCCCGATTCTCCTTAATTGAGTTCTTCCTTCCAGTCTCCTGCCTATTTCCCTTTGGCACACCCTAGCTAACAGAGCCAACTGCCAAGGGAGTCTGGGAAATGCAGTTTGCAGAGTCCCAGCCCCAAATATAAGGTGGAGCTGAAGGGTGAGCTTGGGGCTGAGAAGCAGTAGGGAGGTCAAGGGCCTACATGCAGTGGATGGCACCAGGGGTGTGCCCGATGAAGGAGGAGCAGAAAGGTCTTGACAGAACTTCCCATCTCCTTCTCTGAATATTGCCACCATCTGGCTGACCACAGCTTAATAGTTAAGCAAAGATGGATTGAGAACAAACAGTTGAGGACCATCACAGTGGATGCTTCTCTATTCCTAATGTTTCCTTTCATGTGGAGATGTCACAGTCCCAGCTTCTATTTGTTTGCCCTTCAATCACCAAGGAAAAAGGAATGGCCTAATCTGCGTCACAAATCTGGGAGGAAGAAACTGGGCATGTTCAGCTCAGCCTGGGTGCAGGCTCCTTGTAGGAAGCTCTGCCCTTCCATGTGTAAATCTTACCAGTTCATTCATAAGACTAATATGCATTGGAACCTGCTCTATTTCAGGCACCGTTCCGGTCCTGGGGATACAATGGTGAATAAAACAGAAAAGATCCTTGTCTCATTGGATCTGCAGATAATAAACAATAACCATAACCGATAAGCACATTGCATAGAATATCAGAAAGTGGTAAAAGCTGGTGTAAACACAGAACAGTGAGGGGGACCAGGGTTGCTGGGCTGGCAGCTGCGGTTCTGGGTCGGCCTCACTCGGCAAGCACCTTTGAGCCAACAAGGAGTGCTACTTAAGGAGTGCTATTTGTTGCCGACACTCAGAACCCCAACAAACACCCTAGCTTTTGAGGGGAATATTCACCATCGTGTTCCTCAGTCTAAGCAGTCATTTGTCCCCAGTCCTGGACATGCCCCGAGTGGCTTGTACGGGTAGGACTACGAGCTCAGCCCCAGCAGAGACAGCCTGAATCACCTCCTGAGGTGTTGTCTGGGAGCCTCAATCAGAACTGCCTATGATTATGCCTTAACTGGCTTTGCAAACAGATGCATATGGTCCCTTACCCTATCCCCCTCACCCTGCGTCTGATTTGCATCCAAGACAGTGGTAATAGCAGTGCTATTGGCAAGCAAATGAACACTGTTTGTCTTTCAGGCAGCGGTCCTCAAAGGGTGGTCCAGAACCTGGAGGCTGGAGGGCCATGTCCTTGAGAACCTTTCAGGCGGTGATAGGTGAGGTCAAAACTGTTTTCACAGCAGCCCCGCATGCCCTTTGCCGTTTTCATTTTCATTCTCTCATGGGCATGGTAGAATTTTCCAGAGGTTACATGGCATGTAATAGCACAACAGATTGAGTGCAGAAGCAGATTAAAATACTCTTTTTTTCCCCCTAACTACATATTTGTGTGAAGCCTGATTTTCTTTATATATTTCCATCAAAACAACATATTGCAACAGATTGAATGCAGAAGATATGAAAATCCAGCTGTCTTCTATTAAGCCAAACTTAAAGAGATTTGCAAAAGTTAAAACAATGTCACCCTTCTCACTGATTATTTTGGGGGGAGATATAGTTACTTTGCATATAAAAGATACTTATATTAATATGTAATGAGCTTATTATTGTTACTTGTAAATGAATCCATAAATACTGAATATTTTCTCACTTTTAATTTTTAATGCAGTAAATATCAGTGGGTATAATCCACATAAACAAGCATAATGGGGTCCTGAGGGAAAAAAAGTATAAGAAAGCCTGATCTAGAGGCCTTGGATGTATTAGCACACCCACACGTTGTTAAGGCTCCCAAAACTCCTCTTTGGAAGCATCCTTCCTTGTGTCCAGGCATCATATAAATACATGGCCATACTTACCACTTGATTCTCTTTTGGGTATCCACATGGAGGCGAACTATTTTAGATTAAGTCTATCTTCTTGGGGAAAAACGCATTTAATCCAGAGTGGAAAGAAGAAATTGAGCTGTCCTGGGTTTATCTAACAGATATTTGGAGAGTTGCAAGCTGAGAAAGTTGGACTCTAAGGAGAACACATTTGTCCTCAGGTGGGTCCCAGAGCAGCTGGAAGGAGGGAAGCAAAGGGAGCCTGTACACTTCGGCCCTGAGGAATGCGGGATTCTAAATCCTGGCCCATTGGAGGGCTGCACCGACTTGCTACACCTTCATCACCTGAGTTGCTTGCTATACATACGGATCTCCAGGCTCTGCCCAGAACCCAGTGAAGCAAAATCTCTGGGGCTGGAGATCTAGCAATCTGTACTTTTTTTTTTTTTTTTAAACTTCCGTGAGGTAGGTTTGGGACCAATTGATCAGCCTCCTTAAAGCCAGTCAGGTAGTTATGGGGATGTGTGAGTTAGAAGTTTTTGGTCCCAGATATTTCTCCCAGCTACCTACTGCAGGCCCAAAGTACTTATCTTTGGTGATTAGTTCTTTGGGGCTAGGACATCACCATCCTCAGCATTCCCCATTTGCATGTAAATCTCTCAAGGAATGCTGAGCTCTGGGAGAAACATCTTAGCAGATGTATTGTGTACCTGCTCTGCCCTGCGAGATGAAGAAGGGCAGAAAGGATGGGGACAAGGAGGAGAGGGAGACTTGGGGAAGGATATGGGAAGAGCTTAAGGATTCTGGACCCCCATAACAGGCGAGAAGAGAACAGAAGATGAATATTGATTTCCGTTGAACTGACTCCCAAGGCTCTGTGAAGGAGCCAAGATGTTCTGCAGATTTTGAAAAATGTTGGCATCAATATCCCTATTACTTGATGCTAATGATACATGTTGGCTCTGAATGCAGAGAAGAAACCCAGAAGGATCTTTCAGCCATCTCTGCTGTTTTCTCGTATGTAACTGAGACCCAATGATCACCTCCCTGTTTCTAGTCTGGCCACTCTCTCCGCACTATGTCCAGAATAATTGTTCCAAAAGCCTTTTTGAAATATAGTTTTAGAAGTTCTGTTTACTGTGAAATATAATGCACGTTCATAAAAGTGCACAAGAAGTAAATCTATAGGTTAATGAGTAATTAAAGCATGTAACTGCCACCCAGAGCAAGAAATCTAGCCGTCCATCCCTCTTCTTCATGCCCCCTCTCCAAGAGAGTTCTTCTCTCCCCTACAAAGGTGCCCTGGCCTTGGCTCTTACAAAGCCTGATTTTATTACTTTGCCTTAGAATTTGTATCATCTATGTGTGCTTCCCCAAACACAGCAGTTTAATTTTGGCTGGTTTTGAATTTTATATGAATCAAATTATATATAGTATCTTTCGGTTTCTATCTTCTTTACCTTTTATGTTATTTTTTGAAAGACTTTTTTCATGTTGTAAGCAGCTGTGTTTTTTTCTTTTTCATTTCTGTTGCTGTAAAGTATTCCATCGTATGAGATCTAGCATAATGCGTTCCTTCTGCCATTGGTGGACATTTGTTTTGTCTCCAGTTGAAGTTCTTATAATCAATACTATTAGGAATATCCCTTCATGTTTATCATGGTGCACATAATTACACTCCTCTGTGGTACGTGTACTCAGGAATGGAATTTCAAGGTCATGGGGTATACGCGTCCTTAATTTTACTAGTTAAAGGCACATACTTTTCCAGAATGGTCGTACTCATTATTCACCCACCGGAACAGAATGAGAATTTCTGGCGCTCCATGTCCTCGCCTGTACTCGATATCTGTCAGAGTTTTCGATTTTTGCCAGTCCAGTGGATGTATATCGTTTTCTCATTGTGGTTTAATTCACTTTCTCCTGACTTTTAATGGGATGGAATTACATGTGTTTACTGGCCTCTTGGATTGCCTCTTTCCTGAAGTCAAGTCTTGACCATTTGTCTCTCTTCTATTGTCTTTTCTTACTTATTTGCATGAGCTTTTATAAATTCTAAATATTAGATCTTGCTTAGTTATATGTGTTACAAACATCATCTCACATTCTAAGGCTTGCCTTTTCACCCTATGATGGCTTTTGATTAACAGAGTTTCTAAATCTAATCAAACCTATCACTCTTTTCCTCTCCGAACTGTAGTTTTTGTCTTTTGCTCAAGAGCTATTTCCCTATCCAGAGATCTTAAAGATATTATCCTACGTTATTTCCTTAAGGTTGTTTCGTCTTTACAGTTAGATCCATAATCTACCTAGAACCAATTTTGCATATAATTCACTAGGTTTTCATTTTAATTTTTTCCTGTGTAAACACCCAGCTGTGCTAATATCATGTATTTGGAAGAGTACCCTTTCTGCAAAAGTGGGCATCTTCTTCTGGACTCTTCCTCTGTTCCATTTGCTAATTTGTCTACCCTGAAGACAATACCACAATATTTTTTTATTATGGCTTTATGATAAGGTTTGGTACCTGGTTCATCAAATTTTTCCATTTTTTTTTTGTCTTCTTAGTCAAGAGTGTCTTGGATGTTCTTGGTGCTTTGCATTTCTGTATAAATTTATAGATTTACCTTGTCAAGTTTTACAAAATTCCTGTTGATTGCCATTGTATTCATATTATACATCAATTGGAGAAGAATAATTTTATAATATTTAGTCTTCTAAACAGTAATCGTTATATATTCATTTCTACATTTTATTTCTACATGTTATATCTCTCAATAATATTATGATTTCTCCATAGAGATTTATACACCTTTTATAAATTTATTCCTAGAAAGCCTCATCTTTTAAGGCTATTACAAATAATAATTTGGAAGTTTAATTTTCTATTTGTTGCTATTATGTGGAAATGATACAGATTTTTGCATATTGATTTCGTATCCTGCTACCTTACTAAAACTTATGATTAATTCTGATAATTTTTCTGCATATTATTTTGAATCTTCCACTATGTATTTATAGTAATAATATTGGTTTTTATTACTCATTATCAATCCTTATACCTTTTATCTTATTTATTTTGCTTGCTTTGTAACATTGGCTAGGATCTTAGGACAATGTTGAAATGTAGAAATGATGATGCCAGCATTGTTAACTCATTCTTTTAGGGAATTTAGTGATTCATCACTTACATATAACACCCAGTCCTCAATACAACAGGTGTGCTTCTTAATACCCATCACCCATGTAGCCCAGTCCCCTCCCACCTCCCCTCCATCTGCCCTCAGTTTGTTCTCTAGAGTTAAGAGTCTCTTAGGGTTTGCTTCCCTCTCTTTTTTTCCCTCCCTTATGTTCATCTATTTTGTTTCTTAAATTCCACATATGAGTGGAATCATATGGTTTTTGTCTTCCTCTGACTGACTTATTTAGCTTAGCATAATACACTCTAGCTCCATTCACGTTGTTGCAAATGGCAAGATTTCATTATTTTTAATGGCTGAGTAATATTCCATTGTATAGAAATACTACATCTTCTATATCCATTCATGAGTCGATGGACGTTTGGTTTCGCTCCATAATTTGCCTATTGTTGATAATGCTGGTATAAACATTAAGGTGCATGTGCCCCTTTGAATCAGTATTTTTGTATCCTTTGAGTAAATACCCAGTAGTTCAGTTGCTGGGTCGTAGGGTCATTCTATTTTTAACTTTCTGAGAAGCCTCCATACTGTTCTCCAGGGTAGCTGCACTAGCTTTCGTTCCCGCCAACAGGGTAAAAGGGTTCCCCTTTCTCTGGATCCTCGCCAATATCTGTTGTTTCCTGTGTTAATTTTAGCCATGTTAACTCGTTCTTTAATTCAAAGGGAACACCTTCAAAGTTTCATCATTAGTTTTTTTCGGTACATAATGTTTAGAGTTAGTTAGGAATTTCTTTTTATCTAAAGTTGCGAGATTTTTTTATTATGCCTGGATGTCAATAATTTTATCAAACATCTTCTCTACCTTTATTATAAGTCATTTAATCTATTAATGTAATGAGTTATTGAGTGATTTTCTAATGTTAAGCCAGCTTTGCATTCCTGGAATGAATGCAACTTGGTCACAAGTGTTAGTCTTTTTATATTTTCTGGATTTGGTTTGGTAGTATCTTATTTAGAGTGTTTGTATTTGTTTTCATGACAAAAGTTGGCTTGTAATTTTCCTTTTGTAATCTTTGTAGGAATTTGGCATTATGTATTTTTAGTCTCAAAAATAATCTTAAAACTCACCTTTTTCTCTAGTCTTCTGGACAGTGTATAAAATTGGGAGTTGCTTTGTACTTAAATGGTGGTAGAACTCGCCAATGAAGGCATAGTCTTTCTTTAGTAGTTATGATACTACTCAGATTATCTGTTTCTTCTTGTGTCCATTATGGTAAGTTGTACCATTTATGTATATTTTCAATTTTTTTGGCATAAGTTTAGTCATAATATACTTTTATCACCTCTTTATTGACGCCAGGATCTACAGTGATATCCTGAAAAAAATGATACCGCTGGGATGGCTGGTGGCTCAGTTGGTCTGACTTCTGCTTCGGTTATGGTCTTATGGTCCATGAGTTTGAGCCCTGCGTCAGGTTCTGTGCTGACAGCTCAGAGTCTGGAACCTGCTTTGGTTTCTGTGTCTCCCTCTCTCTCTGCCCCTCTCCCACTCACACTCTGTCTCTCTCTCTCAAAAATAAATAATAAAATAAATTTTAAAAATGATACTGCTTATTTAAGCCTTCTCATTCCCCCCTTGACTAATCTTACAGGAGGTGCATTTTATTATTTTTTTCAATAAGCAGAAATTTATCTTTGTTGAATCTTTTAAATTATGTTTTTTTTTTTATTTCCTTAATTTTACTCCTATTCTATTTCTAGATTTTTTTGGGGTGAGATGTTTATTTTGGTGATTTTTTTTCTAACTTCATGAGATGGATAATTTGTTCATTAACTTTAGATTTTTCATATTTTCTTTTAAGTATTATTTTATCTGTATCCCACACATTTTATATATAATTTCATTATCATTGTTTCGATTGTTTTCTAACTCTGTATACTTTCTTCTTTGAGCATAAGTTATTGAGAAGTACGTTTCCTAATTTCCGAACATAATGGCAATTTTCTCCTTATTGTTCTAGCATAATTGCATCGTGATCAGAGAAACTCTTTGTATGAGCTCAGTCTTCCAAAAGTTTTGAAGCTTGTTTTATGACCTGGCACGTGGTCAACTTTTATAACTGCTTCGCATGTGCTTTCAAAGACTGTTTCTTCTGGGGCATTAGGGTAGCGTGCTTAATGTGTTACGTTGTTCAAATTATCCAGATCATTTCTCATTTTTGCTTCAATTACTGGAATTAAGCGTGATAAACTCCCCCACAAGGCTATGGATTGGCCTATTTATTTTGTCGTTTTGACAACTTTGCAAAATATATATTTGAAGCCATGTTGTCAGATGCACAGAAATTTGGAATTACAATATCACCCTGTTGAGTTGAGGCGTGGATCATTTGAAGTATCCCTGATTAACTCTACAGATGCTTTATGCCTTCAAGTTTATTTAGTCTTCGTTAACATAGTCTCACCAGCTTTCTCTCGGTACCGGGTGCCTGCAACGCCTTGGTCCATTCTTTTACTTTCAAACTCTCTGAGTCCTTGTGCTGTCGGCATGTCGTCTGTAAACAACAGATTATTGTTGTGTTTTCTTTAAAAAAAAATCCAATCTGGCAGTCTTCGATTTTTAATTGGAGCATTTCATCTGCTTACCTTTATTACAGTTACTGATACGTGTGCATAAAAAACCCGCCATCCTCCTATGTGCTTTCTATTTGTCCCAGCTTTTCATGTTCCTGTTTCTCTCTTTTCTTGCCTTCTTCCAGACTGCTTGAGAGATTTTATCATTCAGTTTTCCTTCTCTTTTGGTTTAGAAGTTATATACGTCTTCATTTCTATTATTTTACAACATGCATTCTTGAAATCACAGCATGCATTATGGGTGTATCGATGTCTAATGTAATCTATGTTCTAGTCTCATTCCGGGTAATTCAAGGACCTTTAACTAACTACATTTAGTTCTCTCCCGGACATATGCTGCTGTTGTGTGTACACATGGTAATACTGAGTCACACCTCCTGGGAGCCTCTTAAAGGAACCCTGAGCAGTTTGAAAACTATGAGACTAGGCAGCCAACCCCCCATCCACTTTAACATTCTGTAGGCATGGAATTGCACTTCTAGAATGTTAACTGGACCAGCCCAGTTAATCCACTGTTGTGGATAATGCGTTTTAAAAATGCAATTGCAGAGCAATGAGGCATGGGTTCTTCATGACTCTAAAAGCAAGGAGGTTGGCGCCTAAACAGGGCTATCTCTTTTTAATCAAATGCAGTTGCAGAGCTGTAGGGCACACGGGTAGATCTGCATATAAAATGAGGTATATTCAGAGGATGATAAAAGAACTGCAGTTGCCAGCAGGTCTGTAGCTCACTTAAGATGATTCTAGAAGGACGAAATGACTCTATTTCCTGCTAAAAGTATCTTTGTTTCCCTGTTTTTGTGGCCCCTTTCCACACCATGCATGCAGAAGAAAAAAAGGAAGTCATTTCTCCATACGTGTGTACAAAGTTGTTGAAGTGAGGAAGAAAGTTTATACTGCACGTTTGTTTGCTTTAGAAGGAATACTTTCTTTCCTCATGATTAATTTCAAATTAAAGCCATTAAAAAGGTGTTACCACTTACTTTCTGGAGAAAAAATGGTGAGAGACGTTGCTTGGCGAAATTAAACTTCAATTAAATTATGCTTCACACAAGTCATGGAAGCAGAGAAGTTTTTACCATTCATGTTTAATTTAGTTCAGTAACGTGGAGACGCTTATTTCTATAGTGGGGCTGAATACATGAGCACCCCTACTCTTCTTATCCTAAATTTTCACCTGCGCCTGGAGCTATGTGATAATGTAGCCACAGACCTCCTCTCAGTGTAGAAAGCGAGCATCTTTGTTTTATAAAGACTTCTTTATGGCCCCACTCGGGCATCCAAAGCTACCAACAGTGACCTCGCATCACCAAAGCTTGTCTTTTTCTCCAGGAACTCAAATTGTATTTCTTAATCAGGAAATGATGTCTCTCTGATTTCGTAGTGATAGATAGGGAGGTTCTAAAGGGCAAATGACTCAGTGTTGAGTCACCAAGTCACCAGTCCCGTGGAAAAAGGATTGCAAAAAGTCTGACTCTCTGGGTATAATTTAAACCGTTTCAGTCACAGAACCGTATCTATAGAGAACCCATAAGATCCTCTGCTCTAGCCTTATTCTGTTCCCATCTTACAGATTGAGCCAGTTGATACCCAAAGACATTAAATGGTTTGTCCAAGGTCATAAGGCTAGTAGTTACCATAATGTTTAAATCGTATTTCCCCAAGCTCAGCAGATACGTGGAGATGAGGATTCCAGAATCCACACCAATCAATATAAAGTAAGTTTCATTTCATTTTCGTTTTCCAGGAACACCTGGGTGGCTCAGTCAGTTAAGCATCTGACTTCGGCCCTAGGGCATGATCTCATGGTTCATGGGTTCGAGTCCCACATCAGGCTCTGTGCTGACAGGTCAGAGCCTGCTTGGGATTCTCTCTCTCCCTCTCTCTGTGCCCAGCCCCTACTTGTGCTCTGTCTCTGTCTCTCTCTCTCTGTCTCAAAAATAAAATAAAACATTAAAAAAATTAAAAACTATAAAGGCAGCTTATCTGCAGCAGTGTGCATCATTATCTTACTGATGTCCATTCTTCTCAGGGTCCGAGATACACAGCATTACAGCTACGAGATTGCATTCCCAGTCTCTAAAGAGCAGACATCCCCTCATCCGCTCTCTCCTTCACTGTCAGACTCTACTGATCGATGAGGTAGACGACTCATGTCTTTTGCAGACCAGGACTTGACAGAGATTGAAAGCATCTGTCAGGAGAGCCCAGGCCTCCTATTTTGCCGTCCCAGACACCTGCCAGATTTTGCTCTGTTAATTGGCTTCCACGCAGGCAGCGATTTTAGCAACGATTCTGTGGGTCTTTTGTGGCACATCTTGATTTAGAGTGAAATGTTGGAAAGTACTTCTCGGCCGCTCAGAGAATAATTCTCAGAGAGATGGTGACTGAGGAGTCTGATTTCTGCCTAAGGAGATACTTTCCCTAAGGTCAGACAGAATTGATAAGAGAGTTTGCGGGAAAAATGCCACTGTGACCTTAAAGATGCAGGAACACACACCATAATGAGGAATGGAGTGCTATTAAAATATACTGCACATTTTAATGACTCTGCTAGCAGTAGGCCCAAGAAAGAAAAAAAAAAAAAAGACTTAAGCTCAGAATAATTCTGGGAAGGAGGATTTTGCCAAGGAGATTTTAATGTCAAGAATGTATGTGAGGCTAAAAATAAGGAGCTCACGCACATTCCAGAGCCGTGGGTGGGGATGTATATATAATCAAATTAAATTATGCCATTTCCACTTACAAAAAAATCTGATGGCAAAAATTGACTAGAAAACATTTAGTCATATTTCACTTGGATTATGCTTATAAATACCAAACTCCAGACTTGTCAAAATAAACCCCACCAGCACTTTCTGGCCGAGGTGTTAGATAGACAATGGCTGTGATATGCAAAAAACGATGCAGAGCTTACGGGACCGTCTAGAAAAGCCACAGGAATTCAGCTCCCAGCTAACGAGAGGGTTCGTAGAAGGGGAAGAATCGTCCCTGTGGTGTGAGGAACAGAGCCCAGAGTGGCCCAAACATTGAGTGCAAAGGGAGGGGCCTTCAGAGAGCCTCAGATATGTGAGACCCAGGTCCCAACTTTGAGAGACTGGAAATCTGGGACCCATGGCTTTTTAGTGTTATTTTATTTTTTCCCGTCAGAGAAAACACCCTTCAATTTTAACCTTCCTCTGGAGGGCCAGCATTGGGCTCTTTTAACAAATCATTTGTTGATACAACAGGACTGTGAGGTTGAGTCCTGCCAACACAGCCAACTACAAACCAAGGCTATCTGCAGAGGAGACACAAAGTACCCAGGACTAGAACTGAATTTGTTGGCATTTTGAGGACACATATCTTCTGGGCTACAACTACTGAACTGGCAATCCAAAGACAGGGGGGCAATCTAAGCTTTGTCAAATCTTTTATTTACATCTTAAGTTGTAATTAGAAGACTCTTGTAGTACAACTATGCTTCTTTAGTCCCCTCTGCTTGCCCAAGCTTGGACCCTGGGCCAGAGATGTCCCTGTCCATTGGGTTCTGGTGCTGACCAGTGGGAAGGAGGGCTGGGAGTCATGGGGAAGGAGGGAGCATCTTTCCTGGCTGACATGAGTAGTTGGTGACTTCACGGTGACCAGTACTTGCTGACAGCGGACGATGGACACTCCTCAAGATGTTTGCTTTATGCTAAGAAGCAGGATGGAGAAGCCAGCTCAGGTTCCATGCACATGCCCAAGGTGGAGACAGGGACCCAGCAGTGCTGATGGGACTTGGCCTTGCCATACTACTAGCCCAGAGTCTAGATAAATTCTGGCTTGGATAGAACCTGCATCTTGTGTGCTCTCGGTTCTCTCCCGCAATGTCATTCTGGAATCCCGTGATGTTTGCTGCCTAGAGAAAGAATAAAGCAGGGAGGGAAAATAAAAATTTGACCTGATGAAAAGGGAAGGAAGGAAGTTAAACCATAACAGTCATGGAGGATATATTGATGACCAAACACTGTACTGAGCACTTCGCATGTAAACCCCTCTTTCCTTCCCCACCACACCCAGTCTTCTTCCCACGGGTCACCACCAGAGCCCAGTGCACGGACACATCACTGGTCAAAAGGTAGGCACTGCTTCTAGTCCCATTTTATAGGTGAAGATACTGAGTTTTATGGAAGTTAAATAACTTGCTCAAGATTACTGAGCTTATCCACATCTATTATCCATAGCTATGAATCAGCAATGGCAGGATTTGAACTGCAGCCATGGGCATCAAAGCCAAACCTTCAACCACTTTACTGTTTTATCTCCAATGGATTTCTCCATGTACTCTCTGTAGCCCATGCAGTAAAACGGTCGAAACATAGCAAGAGGGCTGAGTAGTTGTGGGAGGAATCTAATTTTAACTTTGCTACTAATTTTTCAGATAACCTCAGTAATGTTATATAAGGTCCTGAGCCTTCATTTGTTTGCCGGTAAAGTGGTAATAATGCTTTGGGTCCTGCTGCCACTACAGCCTTGTATTGAGGCAATTCATGTAGAGAAACTTTGGACAAAACAAAGCTCTTCTACGTGTGACCTGATTAAGATCTTGGCTATAGCAGGTAATACAGTATAGGAGAAAGAACATGGACAATGGCCTGGGCCCAGGTTTGAATTTGTCACACTAGCAAGACCTTTCTGACCCTCAAGCATCTCATCTCTACCTGCCAGGAAGCACTGAAAGAGAAGACACATGTCAGAGTCCAAGTACAATGGACTTGGCCATCTGCACTGGCCCGGGCAGTAGTGACCCTTACCCATAGGAAAAACACATGGAGCTGCTGAACACACAGTAGATAAGTGGGTTGATGGCACTATTCAAAGCTGGCAGGTTCTGAATGATGACAGAGGCATAGAAGCGCTCCTCGGTGTCTGGAAGCAGACTGAAATTGTCCAGTATGTCAAAGAGGAAGTATGGACTCCAACAGCAGATGAAGGCTGGGGAGAAGAGAGCCATTAGCACCATAGCAGACCACAGCCAGGGGCCTTTCCATGGTGGCCTCAACTGGAGCTCCAAATAGGAGGTTCCTTAGCACCTGGGATCTCTCAAAAATATTTAGAACAGTTGTGTGTATTCACTTTAATGTCATGTTTACTCAGACACACGTATGTACATATGCATGCATACACATCCCACAGATACATTGTTAAAGTTGAGGGAATTTCTTGGATCTTCTCTGCCTGTAAAGGGAGCATTTGATTTGACCACTGTGGTCAGTCTTCATAGAAAGGTTGGCAATGGCTTGGCATACCTCAGCCTCTTATCCTGTATTGTGTGGAAGGAAACCCAGCAAACCTCTTTGGAGACTCTACGAAGAAAACCCCAGAAGAACAGGAAGCATTTTGACCAGATAGTGGTTTCTGGTTTTAGTGTATAGCAGGGCAAAGTTGTGGTGCCTAATGTTTTCAGAGCACAGTCTGGCCTCATCACAACGTTCTTGGTTTTCATTTCCATTTCTAAGTCAGCCACTCCAGAAAACAGTTGCCCTCTACCCCTCTCTAAGTCAGGCCGTGTGTGCGAGCCCCGATTCTGTTTGTCTCCCCATCCTGAGGAAATGAGTGGTAAACAGAGATCCAGAGTGTGATGGTTAACTTCGTGTGTCACCTTGAGTGGGTCAGGGTGTACCCAGATGCTTGGGGAAACATTATTGCTGGGTGTTCCTGGATGAGATGAACATTTGATTGGGTCAGCTAAGAAAAGGAGATAGTCCTCTTGGATGTGAGTGGGCCCCTTTCAGTCATGGAAGGCCTGGATAGAACAAAGGCTGAGTGAGAGACCATTCGTGCTGTCCGCTTCGCTGTTTCTAGCTCGGACATTGCTCTTCTACTGCCTTCACACTCAGACTCGGACCGGAGCTACACCATGGGCTCTCCTGGGTCTTCAGCTCCTGAGCCGATTTCCTGTAACAATTCTCTTTACATGCACGTCTCTCTCCTCATTCTCTGGAGAACCAAACTAATCCCCACGTGCACAGAGGTAAACAATCTTAGGGCTGACTAAACACCAAGACGGGCTCTCCTGCTTTCTGGTCACACCCTCTCCACCCTCCTTCTCCCCGTTTCTGACCCATAGGAATTTCCTCAGAGAAGTCAGGCTTCTGCTTGCAGGGGCCAGCTTCCTTTTTCAACTGTTCAACTGACGCGGGTTTGTTTCCCCAGACTTCGGCGATGTATTAAAGAGGAGCAAGTGAAACACAAAGACCACTGAGCCTTCTGCATGCTGGTGCTCGAGCTGGCATTGACCTAGAATAGAGTTGTTCTGGGGCATGGAGGGGCAAAATTACCTCTTGGGGGCATTTTGAGAACATGCGTGCTTATGTATTTGTGTGTGTTGAGGGGGGAAGGGGTGTGGTGTGCCCCGGGATTCCAGTCCTCCTGTGCGACCCAGGTCTCACACAGCCTTTGATTTACATAGTGGAGAACTCTGTTTATAATTTCCAGAACTCTGGACACCTAACTCTATTTTATATACGAACACAAATATTTGTACTAAATAGTGAATTTTCCAGAAATGCAATTCTCTTGCAAAGGGAGGAAAGATTCCTTTCTTTAATTTGGCACTTGAGCAGGATTTGTTTACCTGCTCAGAAAATCAAGTCCCTGACAGCAATACTGCTTTATTTTTGTGTCTTCATGAAAACACACCTGCATTGATTTTCCTTCGTAGCTGTTACTACATCTAGCTGACTACTTCATTATTCTTCTAGGGTAGCTGTGGCTAAGTATTTACATATTGAAATCTGCATGGTTTTTATTAAAAGTTATTTTCTTTCTATTCCTCCTTTATTTATTAAATATTGATCTTTTAAGACTTATGCTGGGTGAGTGGTTTTAATTATACATTTCATTCCAGGTAAAAGGGCCTGACAAAACATGTGGCATAGGAAGGACTGGTTTGGTCTGACGGGGCTGTTAACACGGGCTGCCCCTCTTATGGGCATCTCTGCTCTCTGACTAAAGGACCCCCCAGGGCCTGAGCATATGGTTCCTGGTTACAAATAATTATGTTGGCTCTGGAACACATGTACGACATATATTTCCTGACTCAACATCCATGGGAGGTATATCTGTGTTTCCGATTGTCTGGGAAGGCAAGAGAATCTTTGATCAACTTTGTAAGCTGCTGGGAAAGGATTCTGAACCCCTGTGGTTGTAGACGTTTTATCCCCAGGTCGGCCTGCAGTGCCGTTTCATGCCTCTATTCTGCTGGCTGAGTCACACTGCATGTGGTCGGTCTGTTTGGCATTTTGCAATTGTGTCTAAGAAAGGTGAGATGGAACCGTTTTGGTGATCTGACATGCAGCTAACACGAGAGGTATGTGTTCTCAGAGCTCCCCCGAGCTCCAAGAGGGCAGGGAGGGTAGTATTTGAACTAAGTAAAAAGGAAATAGCACGAATTCTTTTTCTTCCTGCGTATCCTAATTCATTTGTTCCCAGCAAATACTAATTAAACACCTAGTGTATGTGGTCTCTTACTTAAGGCTTTGGTGATAATAATATAAGGAACACAAAAGCAAAGGTCATTGCCCTCATGGATTTAAACCAGTGGGGGGGTAGACAATATACAGATCAATAGATATAATGTCAGGTGGAAGTGGGAATAGGCAGGAAAATACCGCAGGGTGAGGAATACAGGGGGCCTATTTAAAGCTTGTGCAGGAGGCCTGGCTGAGGAGGTAGCACTGTCGGGAAACAAAATGATGTGAGGGTGAAGCCAGGCCACCGTCTGGAGGCAGAGTCTTTCCTGGTGGAAACAACGCCAGGTCCCCAAGGTGCAAACAAGTTGACATTGTGAAGAAGTAGCCAGAAGACCAGCAGAACTGGGAGAGAATGAACAAGAGGGAGAGTGCTGTGAATGAGGCTGGAGGCCTGGCTGAGGGATAGATCACACGTGGTAAAAACGTGGGGGTTTATTTCAATGTAAGGGGAAACCAGAGGTGGGTTTGCGGGTTAGTGACGATACCCGGTTTATAATCTTGAAAGATCACATTGGCTGTTTTGCAGAAAAGAAGTAAGACGACCAGTTCTAATGTTCCAGGCGGAAACTGGTGGAGGCTCTGACTAAGACAGGACTTGTATAGATCGTGAAGAATGGTTGGGTTTGAGAACTACTTTGGAGGGAGCGCCTCCAGGCCTTGCTGATGCGCTAGTTATGTGGGGTGTCAGAGAAATAGAATAATGACAGACGGATGGCCCTTAGGGTTTTGATGTAGACGCTGGGTGAAAGATGGTGTCATTTACTGAAATGGGGACATATGGGGGAAAGAGTTACTCTTCAGGGGGAGGAGAACATGCCAAGACTTCGGGTTTGACGTGTGGAGTATGATGAATTCTTTGGAAATCCAAATCGAGATCTCAGGCAGAAATCCCAAGTATGGTTTCTAAGCGAAGAAAGTGTTCTAAGAAGGAGAGCCTCGTCACATGTTGCTTATAAGTCAAGATGAAGATCAAGAATCGACACTGGGCCTTTTGGAGGTTTTGGTGACCTTGGTGAGGGTGGTTTCAGGAGTAACAGGACAGAGAGCAGAGAGAAACCGGCTCCAGAGAATGAGGGGTAAACTGTGGAGGAGTTGTACTGGGAGAGAGAATGGTGGAGTGGGTCCGTTCTGAAGAGGTCACCAAGGGAGCTGTTGCACAGCGTTTCCGTGCACACGATCCAGGTCAGGGGAGGCCTGTCGTGAAGGGAAGATACCTGGAGATGCAGAATTCTTGAGGAGGCAGCAAGGAGTGGGCTGCAGAACTCCGACCATCACTTGGGGCTTAGAAAGAAGCAGCTCTGGCTTACCCACAGTAACCGGAGAAAAGACAGAGCACATTGCACAGAGGCAGAGAGGCGGATGAATGTGAAGGTGGGAGGTCGAGGGAGTTCTCTTCTGATACAGTATTTTTCCTTTGTGCAATATGAAGCAAGGTTGTTAGTTGAGAAGCTGTAAGAGGGAGGAGGCTTCGATGGTTTGAGAATAAATAACAAAGAATACACACCAATCCAACACATACTGTGTGCTCTAGAAATACCTTTTTTCCCCCTAAAATGAGGCGACTTTATTGATCTTAGGAGTAAAGAGAAAAGGAAAGGAAAGGAAAGGGAAGAAGACAGGATGGCAAGGGAGAAGGTAAAGTGACGATTAGGAAGAGATTTGCAGTGACTTTGCAATTAAATATCCAAAAGAAAGGGAATGTCCCTTCTGTCGTTCCTTTGCCCCCACACTGCAGCTGCAGGGGAGAATATATCTTAGAGAATGCAAATGGGTGAGCTGGGTATGGCAGACATCATTCAGCTAGTTAGGTCTTTTTTTTTTTTAATTTAAATCCAAATTAGTTAACATGTAGTATAATAAAGATTTCAGGTCAGCTAGTTGTGTCTTAATCAGCTTTCTCCAAATTATTTACCCTATGGTCTTGGTGGGCAACTCTCGTCATACAGGGAGGGATCAGGCACCATCATCTGCCCTTTAAGGAGATGCAAGTGGACTGGCAAGTTCCAATTGGACAAAGGTGGCAGTGCCTGCAGAAAATTCCTTCCTCGCGTGGGCTCTCCACTACCAGCTCCCAGGTACAGGTTTGTTTTCGGAATGTTCACACAGTTCTGCAACACAGAGAGGGACTTTGCTTACCAAGAATGATGACGATGCTATACTTGATGGCCTTGATTTTTGCCTTTGAGATGAGCCCTCGGTTGTAACTGGTGCACAGCTTTCCATCTGTAGATCCAAAAGGACAGTGGTGAAATGAAGCTGTTAATGCTGATAGGAACGTCACAGGTTAGACCCACAGCTGTCACGGGACCACTTGTATCCCGCTCACCTCTTCCCAGGAAGACCTCCTGGACATTTTCAGAGTAAAGATGGCTTTGGGCTGGACGCCGGAAACTGCTCAGTTTGCAGCTTGGTATAAAATGCAAATGTCTTGGGATGTCCAGATTCTCCTGAGTCATGGCTGAGCGCCCTGAGTCAGCTGAAGCCGGAATGAGCCTTGAGACCCTGAAGTGGCCAGGGGGCAATGCTAAGATACCCATCTAGTCACTTTAGCAACTTAGGGCAAAATCCTTTTCTTAGAGTGGTTACCCCAAACTAACTCATACATCTAACTGAGAAACTCCGCTCTCAACAAAAGCTCACGCCAGGGATATTAAAACAAAGACAAAACAAACAAACAAAAACCTGTCCCAAGTAGGATCCTGGATATAATTAATTCTATGTGGGCTGTTGTTTGATGGTAAACACATGAGGGATAAATATAAGAATCCACTAGAATATGAACTTGATGGAGGCAAGGACTTGGTTTTTTTACATTCCTATATTCTCTAAACTTAGTGAATGATTAATAAATATTTGCTGAACCAATCAATGTAAACCTCTCTCTAGTTAAGAAGGAGTGGTAAAATTCAAGTTGAGTAGGGTGGACAGAGTTCAGGGTGATGGCTCTTAGTAAAAGGAGTGTGCAGATGGCACATTCGGGACTGGAGGTGTTGGACACAGGGTCCCCTGATGCTGTGGAAGAGTTTTACTGTCAGAGCTTCTGCCAGGCAATATGGCGCCTTTGTAAAAATTGGGAAAAGGAGCCCCTCCTTCCTCTGCATGCACGTCTCCTCAGTGAGGGAAGCACGGATGAGGTGCCAATCTCAAACACCCCTGGCCAGATGCCACTGATTCGGGCTCGATGGGTACAGCCCCAGCAGTGGTCCAGGTCAAAAGCCTACCCAGGCCGCCTGTAATATGGGGACAGGACAGTTGTATATTAGAAGCCACCTGTTGTGCTTGCTTGTCCTCACTACTTGTTGAGATTCCACGTTTGAAATTTATTTTAAACCCACGGAAACTGGTCTGAAGTTACTTTTGCACTTCTTACTCCAGCCCGTCTCCGGTCCAGTCCAGCCCAATCCAACCAGCATAGCACATCTGTTATGAGACAAGGACCCCACCGCTATGCTTGGGGAGACTGTGGGGCAGATGCAGAGATTCTGAAGGTGGAGCTGGGGATGGGAAAGACTATAGAAACAGAGGGAGTCCTCAGCCAAGACATGGAAACAAGAAAATGATGGACGTGTTTGGACCATGGTGGAGTCACCTCACTTGACTGGAGCTTGAAAGGATGTTGGCTTTGAGGGTGGGGAAAAATGAGGCCAAAATGGGGAGACCTAGAATGTCTTCACGAGGAGTCGGGGCTGAATTTTTGAGGCAGCCGCAAGCCACCGAAGCTTCTAAGTCTTTTCACAGTGTGAGCCTTTACTCACTGAAGTGGACAAACTGTTATCAGGAATAATAGGAATACGGGGCTCTTTTATGGGCAATAAGCTGAAATGCTAATTATAATTGATTTTTTATTTCTTAATGTATACCTTGTAAGGCCACTCTCAGGTACTATTAGGGCTTCCAGTTATTCTGTGCACTTCACAGAACCACAAGGCTTCAGTGGTGCAAGGAGGCAAACGCTTCAGAAGCATTTACAGCAGCGGATCTCAACTAGGGGCAGTATGGCTCAGGGTTACATTTGGCAATGTCTGGACACAGTTTTGGTTGTCTCAGTGTTTGGGAGGCTGCTATCAGCTTCTAGCATGTAGAGGCCAGGAATGCTGTTAAACACCTTAAGATGCAGAGGACAGCAAAAAAGAATTATCTAGTCCCACATACTGGTAGTGTCAAGATTGAAAAAAAAAACAACCTGATTTCTAAGGTGGTATCCTGGGAAGGATACGGGTTTCAAGGTCAGACCTGACTACACCTTCCAGCTCTACCAATTACCAGCTGTGTAACCTTAGGCAAAATGCCAACCCTCCCCAGCCTCAGTTTCCCAATTTTTAAAAAAGAGGCATAAAACACCAAATTCAGAGTTTTGAATATTGAAAAAAAAATAATGTATCGAAGATGCCAAGCCTATGCCGAGAATATCAATTCTCTTATTAATTGAGATGAATAAAGTTTTAACAGTATTTCAGGAGGAATATGAGCTGCCTTTATGGAAGCGAACAGAAGGTATTACTACATTTAGATAGTCTGTTATCCAATGTTGTTTCTGGATATAGGAATTATATACATCCAAAAATTATCCCAGAAGGATTTTACCCATGGGAGGCAAGTAAGGAATACAGCCGACCAAATTATATCCTTTCAAAGTATCCCCATTTGCTGGAGTAACAGCTGGCTTCGTAACAATATGGTTCTGAAGACTGAGTTGGTTTTTCAGAAAAGTTCTTGAGTATGACATTTGTGCTCTGAAATCTTTTTAAAATGGAAACTTGTGGTGCTTTCCACAGGGCAGCTGGGTGACAATATAATCAACTACCTGCCCTTTGATCTCCCAATGAGATCAGCGAAAAGCGTCTTTAATCTGACCACTCTAGGAAATGCAAAGCCTCCAGCTTCTAAAGATGGCTCTTCAAAGAGAGCCGAGCTACAAAATGCCAGTAATTCTCCTTTATTGGGAGATAAAAGGATTATTTCTACCCAGGCCTTGGCGCTGAGCTGGAGAAAAAGCAGTTAAATTCAGCCATCACTGAGCATTAGTAGCTGGGGTATCCTAGAGGCAGCAGGTCCATTAGATTCAGGACTAGAAGCAGCATGCTGCCTCAGGCGGTTTTGGTTCAAGAATGCATCCCTTGGATACCCCACATGGTAAATTTAGTCTCTAAGGGGCCAGTTCCTGCTCCGTACTTCCCCGTGCTTCAGACCCCTTGCAGAGCCGCTGGGAACCCTTTGTTCTTATGAGCTGAGCGCTTGAAGGGGGAGCAATTGGTATATTGGGATTTTTAAATGAGACAGAATTTATTCCTGGCTAGAGGAGAGAGCCATCTATGGATTTATAATGAATGCAGGTGATTTATTTGTAACAAGGAAATTTACCTGAGGACTTTATTTATTTATTTATTTTCTCTCTATTTTATTTAGTTTTTTAAATTTACATCCAAGTTAGTTAGCATAGTGCATTAACGATTTCAGGAGTAGAATCCACTGATTCATCCCCTACATGTAACACCCAGTGCTCCTCCCAATAAGTGTCCTCCTTAATGCCCCTCACCCTATTTAGCCCATCCACCCACCCAGCACCTCTCCAGCAACCCTCAGTTTGTCATCTGTATTTAAGAGTCTCTTACGTTTTGTCCCCCTCCCTGTTTTTATGTTATTTTTACTTCCCTTTCCTTATGTTCATCTGTTTTGTTTCTTAGATTCCACATATGAGTGAAATCATATGATATTTGTCTTTCTGACTAATTTCACTTAGCATAATACATGCTAGTTCCATCCACATTGTTGGAAATGGCAAGATTTCACTCTTTTTGATTGCTGAGTAGTACTCCATTGTGTGTGTGTGTGTGTGTGTGTGTGTGTGTGTACACACATATATATGCATGTATATACATGTGTATACATATATATACAACATCTTTTTTATCCATCTGTCGGTGGACATTTGGGCTCTTTCCATACTTTGGCTATTGTTGATAGCACTGCTATAAACATTGGGGTGCATGTGCCCCTTTGAAACAGCACACCTGTATCCTTTGGGTAAATACCTAGTAGTACAATTGCTGGGTCATAGAGTAGTTCTATTTTTAATTTTTCGAGGAACCTCCACACTGTTTTCCAGAGTGGCTGCACCAGCGTGCGCTGCCACCAGCAGTGCAAAAGGGTTCCTCTTTCTCCACATCCTCACCAACATCTGTCATTGTCTGGGTTATTAACGTTAGCCGTTCTGGCTGGTATGAGGTGGTATCTCATAGTGGTTTCAATATGTATTTCTCTGATAATGAGTGATGTTGAGCATCTTTTCATGTGTCTGTTGGCCATCTGGATGTCTTCTTTGGAAAAGTGTCTATTCATGTCGTTTGCCCATTTCGTCACTGGATTCTTTGATTTTTGGGTATTGAGTTTGATAAGTTCTTTATAGATTTTGGATACTAACGCTTATCTGATATATCATTTGAAAATGTCTTCTCCCATGTGTTGATTGCCTTTTAGTTTTGTTGATTGTTTCCTTTGCCGTGCAGAAGCTTTTTATCTTGATGAGATGGCTATAGTTCATTTTTTTTCCCCTTGGTTCCAGAGACATGTCAACTAAGAAGTTGCTGTGGCTAAGGTCAAAGAATTGGAACCAGGAACCCTGACAGACCTAAGATAATTGTGGCAGAGACGGGTTAACTGTCCACCAAATCCTTTTCTTTTCAGCAGGTTGTAGTCATATGACTAAGTTCTATCTATGGGAGTATGGGAGAATCCATATACACTATCCTCAGGTCTGGCTCAGACACACCACCTGAATATTCCTCCTCCTCTCTCTTCCTCCCGCCCCTGACTGTTGGATGCTGATGTGGAGGATACCTTAGCAGGCATTTGTTAAGTGTGGGAGAATCTCTGTCAGCTTGAGTTTCTGAATGACTGTGTGGAACTGTGCCCTTCCTTTGACCTTTACTGTCATTTGGACTTAATTAAACAAGAAACACAGTCTCACGTTGTTAAGGCTACTGTATTTTGGGTTTCTTTGGTATAGCAGCTAATGTTTCCTTACTGATTTAGAAATTGGTTTCTCTTATGCAATGCTACTGTAACAAAAATCTGAAATATGTGGCATTGCCCTAGGGGGCAGGCAGCAGGTGGCAAGGAAACTGATATTGGAAGCTGGGACACTAGAGATCCATTCGTTACAACCTTCACATATGATGCCTGGGAAGTCAAATTGTGTGCCTACTGAGCCCAGAGCCCATTGCACAAGGTTGGTGTAGGAGTCAGGATTCTCTGGAAAACAGAACCAATAGCAAACACATAGAAGAGGAAATGTATTATAGGAACTGGTTCATGAAATTATGGAGGCCGAGAAGTCCCACAGTTTGCTGTCTGCAATCTGGACAACCAGGAAAGCTGGTGGTATAATTAAGCCCAAGTCCAAGGAATGAGAACCAGGGGAGATGACGGTGTTAAGTCTGAGCTCAACGGCTGCAGAATCAGGCGATTGTGTAAATCTTGGTCTTAGCCCAAGGCCCGAGAAACAGGAGCACTGATGTCCAGGAGAACATGGATGTTCGAACTCAGGCAAATTTGCCCTTTCTTTGCCTTTTTATTCTATTTAGGCCCTCAGAAGTTTGGATGGTGCCCACCCACATTGGTGAGAACATTTTCTTTACTTAGTCTACCAATTCAAATGCTTTCAAAAGTGCCTTCCAGACATACCCAGAAATGGTGTTTTGCTAGCTATCTGGACAACTCTTAGCCCATTCAAGCTGACACATAAAATTCCATCACAGTTGGTAAACAGAACATTAATAGTGATTTCTACTAGCTGTGTTTAGCAAGGTATTAGAAGAAAAAAGATGAACTCAGACAAGAGTTGGTTGGTAAAAATGAAAGGAAGTTAAAGAAAGTCTTAGAATTTGAGATTTCATAGAGTTGCAAGTGTCAATTGCTTCTAGTCCCTAACAGATACATACTTTACCTGACCCAGTGCAAAAGGAAACCGTGAGCAAAGCATTAAAGCCAATGTGTAAAAGTTCTAAGTGTGCAGGGCTTACACCAATGAAGCTGACCCTCGTCCCCAAGTTATAACACCGAGAAGTTTTAACCAGCAAAGATCCATTTAGAATCATTCCCAAGGCAAAGATCAGACTAACAATGTAGCCTCCCCACTATTGTTTCAGGCGGCTTCAACCTAGCTTCCATTAAGTTAAAGGTAGGGATTGTGTGAGGAAGCAAAGAAACAAGTCAGACCTGAGAATTCTATTAAGAAAGACTTTTTGGACATGATTGTTGGCACACGAAACTGACTGAAAGCAAACAGATCAGAAATCTACCATGTTTTTGAGGAATGATATTGCCAAATAAACCATGACCTCTTTATCTTTTTCAACACTTTAAAAGATCAAACGGTATGTGGTGCTTAGGTGGCTCAGTCGGTTAAGTGCCCAACTCTTGATTTCAGCTCATGTCATAAGTGTAGGTTTGTGAGATTAAACCCCGAATCAGGCTATTGGCATACAGCACGGAGTCTGCTTGGGATTCCCGCTCTCCCCCTCTCTGCCCCTCCCCCGCTCTTGGCCTCTAGCTCTCTCAAAATAAACTTAAAATAAGTAAATGAAGATCAAATGTTAAAATTTTACTAATCCAGTGGGTAGAAGAAAATTGTACCTAACTGAGGTTTAAATGTGCACTTTCCTAATTATCTGTAAGGTTAAGAATCTTATTTTTGTCCATTCCTCTTTGCCCCTCTGTGAAATGCCTGTTTATGTCTTGCTCATTTTTTTCTATTTATCTTTTGTTGTTGTGGCTATATATTTTTTTAATTGAAGTATAATTAACATACAATGTTATAGTAATTTTAAGTGAACAACATATTTATTCAACAATTCTATACATTAGTCAGTGCTCATCATGATAAGTGTAGTCACCATCTGTCCCTATACTATGTTACTAGATTATTATTAATTATATCCCCCACACTGTAATTTACATCTCTGTCAGTTACTTACTTCATATTTTTAATAAACTCTTTTTTTAAATTGATATGTAGGTGTTCTTCATATATTGTGGATACTAATCTTTCCCAGGTGTATATGTTGCAAATAACTCCCACCTTGTAACTCGACTTTTTAAATAACATTTTAAACAAATAAAATTTATCTATCATTTCTTTTATGATTTAACATATTTTGGATCTTGTTTAAGAAATCCTTCGTTATCCCAATGTCATAAAGGTATCACCCTACATTTTCTTTTAAAAGTTTTACATACTGTGTAAATAAAGGAAACCTCACTTAAAAATGGAGTCTGCAAGCCCTGCAGGGGGCGCTCATATGCAACTACCACTCCTTGCAGCCTACTTACCAACAGAAAGAAGAAACAGAATCATTTTGACAAGGGAAGGCACTTTGCACATAGAATTTAATTCCTGCCTTTAAGAAAAGTAAAGAAGGGGTGCCTGGGTGGTTCAGTTGGTTAAGCATCCAATTTTGGTTTAGGTCATGATCTTACTGCTCGTGAGTTGGAGACCCGCATTGGGCTCTGTGCTGACAGCTTGGAGCCTGGAGCCTGTTTAGGATTCTGTGTCTCCCTCTCTCTCTCTGCCAGCCACTCACTCACCCTCTGTCTCTGTCTCTCTCCAAGTTAAATAAATATAAAAAAAATTAAAAAAAGAAAAGTATGGGAGATCCTTCCCTGCCCCAGCCACAAAGCACAAACCATTGCCTGCTGTCAATGAGAAACCACCGCCACTTGGAACTCTTTTTCTTCTCAAATGAACTTTTGTTCAAAACAGCCCTTCCCAGTGTCCTCCTAAAACCTAATAAAATCTCACCTTCCCTTTGTCTCTCTGGACTTGCCTAAGGTTCATCATAACTTGCTTGTCCCGAATTGCAGTTTCTCTTCTATTCATAAATAAACTCATTTTTTACTTAAATAAGATTGCTTTTTACTCTGTTTAAAGTTAATAAAATTTAAGTCTCCAATTCACCTGGAATTTGTTTTTTTTCCTATAAATTGAGGTAATGACCGGATTTTATTTCTTTTCCTATGATCTTCTGACATATATAAAATTCTCATGTGTGGTAGATTCTGTTTTGGGGCTGTTTTATTTTCTATTTGTCTATTGTGTCAATACCACACTCTATTAATCACACTGACTTCATGATAAATTTTAATATTTAATACAGTACCCCCCCCTTTGTTCTAGCTTTCCAGGAGTATCTTGGCCATTATTGGCTCTTGAAATTTCCATGTATATATTAAAATTGGTTTGTCAAGCTCAATAAAATGTCCCATTTTAATTTCAACAGGAATTGCATTAATCTGTAGATTGTTGGGGAGAATTGACATCCTTAGGTTATTGAATCTTATTACCAATGAACTTGTTATAAACTTCATTTATTTATATATTTATACTTTTTTTTGCATGAAGTTCTTTATGTCTTTTACTAAATATAGTTATTTGTAGAGAAGCTGTTTTACCTACATTTACTGATGATCGAAGGTACCGAGAGCAGTTAATGGGCTTATATTAAATTCGTTTAGTTAGAAATGAATGAGACTCCAACCCAGTTCCTAATCCAAAGCTTTTTTCTCCACCTCCTTGTGCCTCATTTAATTCGAAACGTGCCATTTGAATGTAGCATGGATTGTATCACGTCTTCCAAACCACAATGACCAGGTGCAGTTATACGTAGATGTTACTTCATCCATTCTGCGGCTGCACCTCCCATTTATCCTGTCCCTATGCAGTTAAACATTCTGTTTTACAGAAGTAGATACCCCTGGGCATCAAGAGCGTGCCTGTTTATGAAAGACAACCTACAAGATTGAAAATCTTATCTCCTCTACCTCTTGCCTTCCGCACCTGTTAGAACGAAAGTATGTAGATCATTTATTAAATAATTCTTTTTCTTTTCTTTCTGTCAGCCTTCGAGGGAAAGAAATAGACATATTTGCCAGTAAGAAGAATGGTTCCTAAACGAATGATAGATTGAATTTTGCAACCTGTATTTACAAAGCGTGCTTCTGTTCACACTCATCGTTGCTGATGCCCCTTGTTGCTGAGCAATAATCCTGGCGTGCTAACACCACTGGAGATCTATTTGCCAGCTAACTTCATAGCTGCTTGTCTGTAAAGACAAGTTGAAAATCATGGGGCATCTGGGCGGCTCAATCTGTTATGTGGCTGACTTTGGTTTCAGCTCAGTTCATGATCTCATGGTTTGTGAGATGGAGTCCCACAACAGGCTCTGTGCTGACAGTGCGGAGTCTGTTTGGGATTCTCTCTCTCCTTCTCTCTCTGCCCCTTCCCTGCTCATGTTCTCGTTTGGTCTCAAAGTAAATAAATAAACTTAAGAAAATCAAGTAAGTTCCATTTATGAATCAGATACAGAGAGTATATGGGCTTTTGATAGTACTTTCTGCTCCTCATTCCAGAAGGGGCTCACTGGTGATGATATGGGCAACTAAGAAAATAGAGGCAGTGGAGATGTAAATTTATTCAAGAATGAAAATGGACTGTCCCCGTTTATACCTTGGGGAAGGGTAACGGCATACTGTGTATCAGTGGGAAAACCGATCTCTTTGAGTCGTTGTGCTATTTCAGAGACTGGAGGACGGGGGAAGCCAAGAGTTTAGGGACTGGAAAATCTAGTAGCAAGGAGAAATGGGGGACTCTGGAGAGAGTGGTGAAAGGCCTGATGAGAAAGGGGGAGGCGTGGGGCAGCTGATGGGAGGTAGAAAACTTTCATTGCCTCGCACCTCCAGCAACACTAGCTCTGTTTACTCTTGTGAGTGAGGAACTCAAGGAAAATGATGTGGATTCCATGCTTGCTGGCCAGGAGCAGGGGGAACAGAAGAACCCACGAGCCGAGCCGGTGAATGTGAGAGCTTAGGGGGACAGGCAGGGAGGACACACCAGCCTCCTGGAACTGGCAAGAATCACAGGACTGGCGTTTAAAGCAACCTGATTGAAATCTGAAGGGACAGGAAGACCTCAGCCTACCTAAATAAAATTGAACCCTGCACCAGCAGTGGCCACCTTTTAGGTATCAAATACTTTAAAACAAAACACTTGAGGAGCTAAGACGGGAGTAGTGCTCCGAAGGCAAAAGCCACACCAAAGAGCCTGAGTTGAGTTTTTTTAATTAAAAAAAATATATTTTTCTTCACTTCGAGCTTTTTTTTGGGGGGGTGGGGGGGTCGGGGGAGAGGGTTTACACCCAGCATGGAGCCTAATGTGGGGCTGGAACTCACGACCCTGAGATCAAAACTTGAGCTGAGATCAAGAGTTGGGTGCTTGAACTGACTGAGCCACCCAGGCGCCCCTGAGCATCGTTTTAGGTCATTTACCGCCTCCCTTTCTGCAGTGTCCTTCCCTCTGAGAGGAGCTTGATGCGGGGGAGGGTCAGGGGGAGGAACACGTAGGCTTCCTGGTCAGTCGTATGGGCTTAAACTGCACGCCTGTCTTCTATTCGTAAAGAGACGATAATGCCACCTTGCAGCATTGGGCAAGGGTTCAAGAAGATAACGTATGGAAAGAACCAAGCGAAGTGACTGGCAATAGTTGCTCTGTCTGTCCTGCTGCCTCGTCAGTTTGTGTTGACAGACTGAATAAATAAATGGATCATGGCGAGATCAAATAAAAAAACAGAACTCTGACCCACACTCTGCAGCAGCCAGGCTGGGAATCCGGTCCATTATCTACAGCAAGCAGACCAGAAAGCCACCCTACTATGTACAAGTCGGACCTGTATCTCTATCACGCTGTCCAGGAAGACCTGTAACAATCTACCGCAAACGGCCAACACTCGAGTAATGACTGGCAGCTTCTTCAGTTTTTTTCCCCCTGCTTTCAACTTGAAACCAACCAGAGAAAGCCAAATACACACCCCGAACCCATCATACAGGGTGTCATGCTTCTACTTGGCCCTACCTGCAGCTTCCCAGGCCAGTGGGCACCAACCAGGGCGCACCTGAAATCTTCTCTTTTTCACTATAAAGCTTTCCCACTCTACTGCCTGCTTTTGAGTCTCTGCCAAAATGTAAGTCATAGTGGCTAACTCCCTTGCTATGTATGGCTCTTTTGCAAGCTCTGGATAAATAGTGTTTGTCTATTCTCATTCGTTTGGTCTTCAATTACTTCCACAGTGTCTTTTTTTTTCCCTCTATTCTCTCTCTGTATGGACTAAGTGTGTGCATCCTCCCCAAATCCATATGTTGAAGCCCTAATTCCCACCATGATGGTATTTAGAGATGGGACCTCTGGGCAGTGATCAGAGTTAGATGAGGTCATAGGAGTAGAGCCATCAGGATGGGATTTGTGCCTTTATTAGAAGAGACATGAGAGCACACACTCCCTCTCTCTCAATCTCCCTCCTCATAAAAGACACAGCAAGGAGGAAGAGGCAGCCATCTGCAAACCGGGAAGAGAGCTCTTACCAGAAACACAATCAAGTGGAACCTTGATCTTGGACTTCCCAGCCTCTAGAACTGGGATAAAATTCATTTCTGTCGTTTAAGCACTTTGTTAGGGCAGCCTGAACAGACTGAGATGTCCCCCTTTTCACTTTGTCCCCTTCAGTCCCAAAGCTCTGGACCTTCCAAAACCCTCTGGTCCCACCACACTTGATCTGTCCACCATCAAATAGGGGTCGTGCACTCTAAAGGGACAACTGGATCAGCGTATGCCTGCATAGTGCTCATTACTCGATCCAGGCTACATGTGTACTGCTGCCGGGTCCTTCTAGGGACAGCACCTTAAGGAAAAAGGACTGACTCCATTGGTTTGAATTTCAGGCATCATGGAAGGCTTAGAAGGGAGATATCTCAGGGCAGACAGAGGCACTTTTTCTCTCTCTCATCAGCCTCTGGGAGCTTGCTTGTTGCTTGGAGCCTACATATATATATCCAGATCTATCTGATCTTGGTCACTACCCATTCACTGAGAATGTAAGATTTGAATGTTTAGGAATTCATTGGTTTAAGATCTCTATCTATCTATCTATCATCTATCTGTCTGTCTACCTACCTATCAATCATCTATCAATCATCTATCTACACAGTCTCAGTATTGGATCTCTCAGGGCTCAAGCATAAAGTTTACCCAGAGAAGGGCATGAAAGTATAATTTTTTGTGGGGGCTGAGTTGACAATAAAAAAATAACCTCATGTACACAGCTAGCATAATAATGATGGATGCTTACCCAGGCTAACGGGCCAGTGGGGTATTACTTTATATTATAAAATGTATGTAATTGTGGACAGTTTTAGCCCCTGGATAAGAAAAAAAAAGGAAGGAAGGAAAGATAAAATTCTAGAACTCAGAGATAATTACTATAACATTTAGTGTTTGTCCTTCCTGCATTTTCAGTCATCTATCATCTATCTCTCCAACTAGCTATCATCTACCTGTACATGCACATGCATATTCTATTTATTATATATATACTTAACTGATATTCACATCAGATCACTTTCTCCTTCTTAACCTAATACATAATAGACACCTTTCTATTGCAATAATTATACTAAATATTTTTTACAGCTGTAGTATTTTTCATCGTATGTCTACATAATTATACTTGATCCCTCATTGCAGAAAAGGAACTTTTTCCATTTTTCCTGATTATAAACAATGATTCTTACATTTTCTTTCCTTTCTTTCTCTCTTTCATTTATATTCTTAATAAAAAATTTATTTCGTTATGGAATATGAGGTAGGAATACAGCCGTATTTATTTCCAAGTTAATTGTCTCAACAACACTAATTAGTGAACAGTCTCTATTACTCTAGCAGTTTGAAACACTTCATCATACCCTAATTTCCTGAAATTTCCTTTAGAGTTTCTGTTCTGTTCTATTCCCACTTCATGTAATTCTATGATAGAGAAACTCTGTTTCCACAGTTACAGTATTTAATGCATTTATCTGATATGTGATAGAGGAAAGATGTCTTCCTTCATCTTTTTTTCAGACAGATATTCTGACTTTTGACCAAAGCCACTCACAATAAATAAAATGAATGCTTTGTGTTTATTCTTTCTGATTGCTCTTGTTCTTCTAGAAAAATCAGGGTGCAGAGACTAGACTGGCGTGAGGGGGTCTGTGTGGAGGATCTGCGTGGAGGCTAGAATGAGCCACAAGCTGAATGATAGTTATTTCATGGGCAGAAAATTTCCAGGCAGCCTGCACACACCTCTGGGTTACTCGCATCAATCACTGTGGGAGTCAGCTGCACATAACTCTGTCTCCCACTGGATGAGAGGTGGTCGAACATGGTTACACATTAAAATCATCCAAAGAGCTTTTCCAAAGTAGTGATGCCAGATCTCACTCCAAACAGAGTGAATCGGACTCATTCAGGCAGTGGTGTCTGGGTACTGGTGCATTGGAAAAGCTCCCCGGGCGATCCTCTTGGGCAGCCAGGGCTGCAACCCAGTGCACGAGGACAGGCTTCCTCTAGTCAGGAACCGTGCCATTTATTCATCTGGTGTTCGCTCCCAGTCCGTGTAGCACTGCTGACATGTGGGGAACACAGCCAAAATGAACTGAATTCAGATGAAGACGCTAACACTGACACATCTCTACCAATTCTTCCAGAGAGAGGGACACATTATCTGTGCCCACTTGGGAATCTGCGTGACTTTCTCACTGGAGGAAGTAGCTTTAAGAGGGAGGAAGAGGAGTGTAGTGTCGGTCCAGCAAAGTACTGGCTCAAAGTCTGAAAAGAGGTAGACTTAGAGACCGTTTAGTCCCCTTATTTTAACCTCTTGAAGGCCACAGAGGTTATTGCAAGGTGGAACAGCTTTTAGTGGCACATTTGGAACGAAACCAGCTTTTCATAGTCCAGGTATCTGGATTCTAGCTTGCTGTTCTTGTGTGAGTGCTTGTGGGTGCATATGAGCGTGTAAGTATGTGTGTGACAGACTGGGTGTGTGCAGGGGTGTGTGCCTGTGTGTATAAGGAATGGGAGGAGGTGGGGAAGCCTGAGGAGAGAGCTAGGTGTATTATAATAAATGGAAAACCAGGAGCCCTTGCCCCTCTCTTTCCAGCCCTTGGTTCACTGAGTTCTCTCCGGGTTGATCTCCATCAGGTCTGGTAATATTTGCTTGGGAGGCAGGATGGGCCTTCAGGTCTCAGTGCCTGCCACGGGGGACGTGCCCTGCATTAAGGTTTACTGCAGTGGGATCTGGGGAAGGGCCGTAGCAGGTGGTCTCAGGCTCATTCTGGGGTGAAATTGACCATCCTTTGCCCGGCTTAGGCTCCGGGATTGTTCTTGGATAGACAACAGTTTTCTCCATCTGCAAATTCAAGCCAGATAGAAACGTCTATGCTTGTGTTTCACTGAATGTGTGCTCCTTGGACAGCTGTCTTTTCACCCCAGTGTCCTCCAGGAGGTTCCTCTTTGCCAGGCCTAAGAAACGGGGTGGGGGCGGGCTTTGGATCCTGGCATCCGAAGTCCCCCCTTCCTTCTTTGAGTTTTCAGGGAGGCCACATGGAAGAGACAGTACCTGCTGGGAGAGCCTTTGGTGGGTCTGCTCTGCTGGCTGAGTCCTGATAGAATAACGTAGGCTTATTGCATTCAGATAAAGCCACAGCTCATATTTGCCAGAAAACAAAAACAAAAAACACTTCAGAAGCCAAATTACCCAAGAGTTGGGTAATTCTGATTAGAGACTTACCCGAGCAGTTGGAGATCACGGTCTCGTGGGCTTTGCTCTTAATCCAAATGGTTCAGATCACAATGGCATAAATGACACTGTGGAAAGAACCAGAGGTAAAATTATCATGGCTGGTGGGTTCCTACAGTGAGGACACAGAGAGAGGAGCACTTCCAGTTCCTTGAGGGTGAGGTATGGAGGGAGGGGCCTCTGCACCATGTCTGGCCCTTGCTGATTATAGGATCCCAGCAGGTGACGGCTATTTCTTTTTTAACTGAGGAGGGTAGGATTTGGTGAAGTGAGATGGTTTTTCAAGATAACTCTGGTGGTTAGAGGTATAGCTGAAGTATAGCTGAGATTAGAATCCAAACCTAGGGTTTGGAGTCAGAAAGATTTATATTTGCAACCAGCTCTGCTACTTGCTCGTTGTACGACCTTGACCTTAGACACTCTTTAATGTGGCCCCGTGATTCTTGTCTCTGGTGTTCATGCCTTTGTGAGATCCCCTCCCCTTGAGTGCGGTGGGAACTGTGACTTCCTTCTAATCCATGCATTGGGCTGAAAGTGATAAAAGTCTGTGATCGCATACGAGTGTAGCGCCTGTCTTGCTAGTGTCTCTCTGTGTGGCTGCCGTGAGTCCCACGCCTCCAGAAAATTAATTCTTCCAAGAACCCAAGAGAGCTCGAAAGAAGATCCTTCAGATGAGCCTCTGATGATATCTCAGCCCTGGCAGACACCTCAAGGGCATGCCCAGTTAAACCATGTCCTGACACCTGACCCACAGACACTGGAGATAATACGCCTATGTTGTTTTGAGTCACCCGGTTCATGATAATTTGTTATCCAGCAACAGATAAGCAATACCCTGAGTGACACAGGCTGAATGGGTCTCCACCCCCAAATTTATGTGTTGAAATCTTAACGATCGAGGTGATAACATTAGGAGGTAGAGCCGTGGGGACGTGATTAGGTCATGAAGGTGGAGACTTCATGGATGAGATTAGTGGTCTTATAAAAGAGACCCATGGATCTCTCAAGCCCCTTCTACCATGTGAGGATACAGCAAGACGTCTGCCACCTGGGAGAGGGCCGTCCCCAGAATCCGACAGTGCTGGCACCCCAGTCTGGGACGTCAAGGCTCCAGCGGTGTGAGAAGTGAAGGTCAGGTGTTTACAAGCCACCTAGCCTGTCTGCCATAACAGCAGCCCGAACCAGCTAACGCACTCCGCCGGCAGTGAAATGCAGTTAATAATGCAAACTTCCTCCGAGATTTTTGGGATCAAATGTGACAACATTGAAAATGCCAAGCACATTGCTTGGAAATTAGCAGAGACTCAATCAATAAATGCCATTTTTCTCTCCCCTCTTTCTTTTCCATTTTTCACATAATATCATAGCTACTGTAGCATGATATAATCGATACCTAACAGGAAAGCAAAGTGTTAGTGACTCAAAAGCATCGGCAAATTTTGTATCCTTTGTCCCCTTTGATGAATATAAAAATTTATATTCTTTAATCAGTTATTTGTGGTTTCTAAAATATTAAGAAACTCAACTAAAAACTTCGGGACAAAACATTGCTTTATTTTATTTTATTTAAAAAAATTTTTTTAAATGTTTATTTATTTTTGAGAGAGAGAGAGTGCAAGTGAGGGAGGGCCAGAGAGAGAGGGAGACACAGAATCTGAAACGGGCTTCAGGCTCTGAACTATTTGCACAGAGCCCAACATGGGGCTCAGACTTGGGAACAGTGAGATCATGACCTAGGCCAAAGTCAGACGTTTAACCAACTGAGCCACACAGGTGCCCTTTAATTTTTTTAAAAAATGTTTATTTATTTTTGAGAGAAAGAGAGAGACATATAGCATGAGTGGGGCAAGGGCAGAGAGAGAGGAAGACACAGAATCCGAAGGAGGCTCCAGGCTCTGAGCTGTCAGCACAGAACCTGACGTGGGCTCAAACTCACAAACTGGGAGATCATGCCCTGAGCCGAAGTCAGATGCTTAACCGACTGAGCCACCCAGGTGCCCAGCATGGCGTTATTTTAGAAGTGCACAAATTTCCCTCTTGAGAATCACTGGCGAAAACAGAATCAGAGCTCTGGTCTGCAGTAGCTGACAGAGCACTAATTGTTTTTAATGATCTTTAGAATATAACTTAATTAATGACTGTGTTAAAACCTTCTGCTCCTTATTGCTTTTCCTGTTCTTGCTCACTCTGAATGCTCCAGGTGAGCTTGGGACCTTTTTGGAGCACCCCCACTCCTCATATACCCGTGCAGGGATTTTTCTGGAATTTGTATGTCTACTTTAAAGAAGAAATGAGAAAAAAATGACTTGTGAGTCTATTCTTTACCCTAAGTTAGACATTTGTTACAGCAGGGAAATGTTTTCCCCAGGAAATGAAATATAAGGAAAGGTTACAACCACCATGAAACATTAATTATGTATTATAATTGCAACCTCAGCGCTAAATCAGTCAATAATTCAAATTTTCATTGACCACCTGCCATATACACAATGGAAAATTAAGGAAGGTCTTATGTGTTAGCAGTTTAAGACTAAGTCATCCCCGCCGAATCTACTTAGGACCAATTGGGTGAGCTCCTACCTAATAAGTAGGGTGTCCCTTTATTACCCAAATCAGGCCACTTTTCAGAGCAGAGCAGTCATGCATCAGAGAAATCTCTAAATTATATTTGTCTCCTTCTTCCCCCTAATTTCTTTCATCAGCAAGTTCTGTGGACTTTCCATTCAAAATGTCTCCATGATTTGTTCCTTCCTCTCCATTCCTGCACCTCAGCATCAATCCAGATCATCACAACCTCTTTTTTTATACTTTGACAATTTAAAAAAAATGTTTATGTATTTATTTTGAGAAAGAGAGACCGAGTAAACTCGCACCAAGGGGAGGGACAGAGAGAGAGGGAGAGAACAAATGCCAAGCAGATTCTGCGTGGTCAGTGCAGAGCCTGACTCCGGGCTTGATCCCATGACTCTAGGATCATGACCTGAGCTGAAATCAAGAGTTGGATGCTTGAGAGCTTGTTTGGAGGTTCTAGCAGGGGAGCGCAGCTACTCGTATACCCTTGACCGAAGAACGGTCCTCCTCTATCGGGGAAGGTCGTCCTCTTCGACTGAGCACACAGCTGCGGGAGGGATGCACATGGAGTGGTGAGGGAGGAAGGGGACACCTGCCTAGCCAGCCAGATCTGGCGATCAATGGGGTGACAGATGTCACAGCCAGATTGCCCTCACATCCAAGAGTTGGATGCTTAACCAACTGAGCCACTCAAGTACCCTGACAATTTTTTTTATTGTGGCAAAATAAACATAAAATTTACCAGTTTAGCCATTTTTAAGTACACAGTTTGGTAGCATGAAGTACATTCACTCTGTTGTATAACCATCGCCACCATCCATCTCCAGAATTTATCATCTTCCCTAAGTGAAGCTCATACCCGTTAAAAGTATGAAAGCCTTCATGAATGTTCAGGTCATCCTCATGCAAGGAGCATACTAATCTTCTCTATATGATTCTAATTTCAGTACATGTGCTGCCCAAACAAGCACCCCTTGTGACCTCTTGCCTGATTATTGTGATCTTCTAATGCCTCTACTCAGCTACCATCTTGAATGTCCATGCTGCCACTGGTGGAGCTCCAGGACGCAGAGTCATTCTCTGTTAAAACACTCCAGTGTCTTCACAATCCTACAAGATGGCATCCAGTCTCTTATGTAGGGCATCCAGAGCCTCCTGCAATTTGTCTCTGTCTTCCTTACCTTTACCATCATCATCCTGCTTCCTTCCACCCCACTGTCTCTCAATGACATTTCTCCGTATTAGCGACGGGAGCGGCCAACAAAACTAACCTTGACTCCATGCTTCACATGCGGTTGACTTTAGATGAATCTGAGTTCCAGTGCCTTCCATCTGTCTGCGTCTGCTTTGCTCTCCCACTGAAATGCATTTAAGCCCATTCTCCATATTTCACTTTGCTATGAAACCTTTCTGAGCTGTCATTGTTCCCCAGTGATAATTAGTTCCCTCTTCCTTGGGGCTTCCTTGCTCGTATAACACTGGTCTTGTCTATCGTGGTCATGTCTTAAAGATCTGCAGAACTATAAATAACCCATTTGCAGAAACAGAGCTAAGGAATAGCATCTCCATTCTTTTGGTCCAACTGCTTCCATGTCTTCAATTTATTTCCATTTTCTCCACAAGTGCAGCTTTTCTTCAAGCTTCTTAGAAACCTGAAAACTGGAAGATCACCTAGATGGAAGAAAGTATCCCTTATCTGTAACTGGAAGGCTGAATTCTTGACTTTATGGAAGACTCTCCAGACACAGACCCATTTTCTCTCATTTCCTTTATAGAGGCAGCTCATGGGGAGTCAGGGGAGAGGGAGAGCCTAAGCCAGAGAAAACCTTGAAGGACTCTTAAGGGGATGCCTGAACCTGGTTCCTTAGTTCTGAGTCTGGATTATGTGTAAGAAGTATCCAGGAAACAGAACAAATCCTTTGCTCTTCCAATGAGACACAAGGGAGAGCACCCCATTCAGACTACAGGTGCCGGACCCCTGCAGGACTCGGCACAAGGCTGGGGACTTGATGGATGTCCACTGCAATCTTGGAGCCATATGCCTTTGGAGTCAGACAGGACCTAAGGCTGCATCTCTGCCTCACCTTTGGGACCTGAGGATGGTGTCCAGTTGTGCACTCAAGGTCTCACTAGAAGTCAGGTGTAGGGAGGACAGGCAGGGGGAGTCGGTGCTTCACTGGACAGGCCTTTTTTCCTCCTCTCCCAGCAGGGGCTTTAAGGATACTCCTTAGTTGCAAGTGTCTCTCTCCTTCATTAATTAATTCATTCCACTATATGCATTTGAGCACTTACTTTGTATCAGGCCCCTGCTGAGCTGTTGTGGATACCGTGGCAGAAAAAAAGAGTCCTACCCCTCATGGAGCTCACATTGTATTTGTGGAGGCAGACAGTAATAAAATGAGGACACAGTAATATATGATCATAAAGGAGCAAAATCTCATGAAGATAAAATGTAGGGTGACACGAGAGTATACAATAAGGGCCCTGACTTGTTCTGGGGGTCAGACTTCAGTTTTGAGAGATTCAGTGACTTGTCTGAGTTCACACAGCTAGGAGACGGGACTGCAGCCTGGGTCCTCTGACTTCAAGTTAACCAACTGGTTAACAAACTTGTTGAGGAGGGTTCACAGGCTCCTCTGGGGGCTCTGTTGGGTTACACATGCTATATATGGTTCTAGTTATTTACTGCCTGCCTTCTTTGCTTCCTAGACCAGCTTAGCATCTCTGCTCTGGATCCCCTAAGGGGGCTCTCTATTTACCCTACCATAGTACTCACCACACTGTTATAACACTTTCCTTAATTGGCTGCCTTCTCTGTTATACAAGATCACTAAATTGAAACAGGATATATATCTTGTCATTTCTATATCCCCCTTGCCTGGTCCAGGGTCTGGCAGAAGTTGGGTGCCCAACATGTATTTCTAGAAATAACTAATGTATGGGAAGAGGCAAGGGGTCAAGGACTGTGTCGTTGGGTTCTGGAAGACATGAAGGCAGAACTAACTTTGAGGGGAAAATGTAGAAGCAGCGTGATACTTACGAAACTAAAAAAAAAAAAATGTGACAGTCCTGATCTACACAGTTCATTGGCGCCATGTTTAGTGGGCTCCTAGGACAGAGAAAGTCAAAGGAATGCCTTTACTAACTCACTTGGCACCACAGAATTAACTGAGATTTCTCAAAAGAGTTCACTCTGGTGACTTCCATAGTTCGGATAAATTCGCTGATATCTGGAACGAGCAAGTATGGACAGTTGGGTAGCAGTTAGGATGCTTTTAGTAGCAAGTCACAGAAAACTCCCAACTCAAATTGTTCTAAGCAATTAGAATATTTATTATCTTCCATAATTGTAACTTCAAAAGTTCAAATATGCGTTCTTTCCATCCCTCTTTTCTTTTCAGTGTAGGTGTCTCCCTGAGTCAGAGTGGTTCCAGGGGTCAGTGCAGAGACAGCAACGTCCAGAAGGTGAGAAGCTGTCCTCTCCTGGGCTTGTTCCCTGAGAATGGGGAAATCTTTTCCAACAGCTCTTCAGAAGACACTCGCTCCCATCTCATTGGCTAGAATGGGTCACCTGGCCATTCCCAAACCATTCACATGCTGAGGGGAGAGGCTGCCATGAGTGGCTTATTGTGGAATGGATATTGGAAAGCCAGTCACAAACATCTACCCCCTAACCTAGCAAATCAGTGAGAATGGCTTTTCAAAATATATAACTCTTGCCACCTCTCAGGTAACAGCATATAGTATGTCCCTTCCTTTACTAATACAATGGGTCATTCTCCTTGACCTTGGACCTCATGCCCAGGGACAGTGCTGGCCAGCCCCTGGGTCCTTTTATCCACCATGCCCATGAACTCTACTGAGCTGTACCAACCTTAGCATGGGGCTTTCCCACAGCCTGAACTCCATTCCCCAAGCAAAATAAATGGATTTTTTTTTTCATGTAATACGAATCAGTGCTCTATGGCAAATGTGCTTTTCTTCCACTTATTGCTTTGCGATCTTTGGCCATAGATCTTTTACGCCTCTATCTTTATGTCACAGAGATAAAAATGATAGAACAATGAGAAATCAATTAAGTCACAAGAAAATAACCACAGCTAAAGTAAAGCAATTACACCCGGGCTAATAACCTCCCTAGCAACAGTTAGACAGTCATGTCAAATAAATTTTAAAATAACAGGAGTTGTGTTGACCCAGAAAAACATTGTATTGCCTTTATTGTCAGTCACTGTGATTTCAAGTCCTGGGATCCTGATTTAATTAATGACAGAGCCGCTAAATCTTTATTCATACACAGCTGTCATGAAAGTTTGCCACAGACGATACGGCTCCTTCTTCCTCTCTTCTCCCTCCCTCTCTGCCTTTCTTCCTCCCTCCTTCCTCTCCTTTCTCCCTTCCTTCTTTCCTTTCACAAATATTGATGAAGGATCTACCATATGCCAGAAACTGATCTAGGTACTAAATAGCCAGAAATTTCCATAATAGGGGTGTGTGTGTGTGTGTGTGTGTGTGTGTGTGTGTGCGCGCGCGCACGCGCGCGTCAGAGTGATGTGGCACCTCTGTCCTGTGATCTGTGCAGTTTATCAGTCGGGCCTATATAGTGTGCTGGATTTGGAATCCAGAAATTAAGAGACAACATCCTATACTCAAGAGATACAGCCACACAGGCAGGTGATTACACTACCACGAAGCCTTCGTGGCCACAGGGACGAGCTGAGGTTGGAGGCCATGGGTGATCAGTGGAGGCACTATTTGGCCCAGGACTGTGTGGAGTTGATATGTGGAGGGAGACATGAAGAACGCGAACTGAGTATCCAGAAGCAAGGCACGGAGAGTATGGAGGAGTGTTTAGGCGTAAGGATTGATGTGCACAAAGGCACAGGGGTGGGAGGAGTGATGGGTGTCCCTGTTCGTTATGGCTGGAGAAGTGGGTGAAGGGAGAGCATCAGGAACTCCCTTGAAATAGCCAGGGGACCTTTGAGAAAGACAAGCCATCTTGTCCTAACAGATATTAAATGTATATAACGCTATAATCATTAAAACACTGTGGCATTAGTGGCAAAAAAAAAGCCACTAACCTACTTATTTCTGTTATCTCTCCATCCTTAATTATACCAATTATGAATAATTGAAAATAAGACCATATTTAAAATGAAGAAGCAAATGACAAACTAAGGACATATTTGCAATGTATAAAAAAAGAAAAAGACTATTGTATAAAGAATATCTCTCAAGGTAGAGAAAAAAGAAGATAAAAACAAACTGAAGAGACTAACAAATTCAGAAACAATGAGGGTATTTATAATATAAATATGCATATGATAGAATTGCCATTTCATACCATGGAGAAAAGATAGATTATTCAGTAAATGGTGTGGGGACAAATGACCCAAAAACAAATTTAAGTTAGATCTCTAATTCATATGTAACATCAAAAATAAATGCTATTGGGGATAATTGGCAAATCAAATCAAATCAGTTTTTTTAAAGTGACATTTTTAAGGTACTCTCAACACTGAAATTATTTTCAAATGACTAAAATAATAAATCATTTTCAAGTTAAATCAGGGCGCTTGGGTGGCTCAGTTGGTTAAGCATCTCACTTCGGCTCAGGTCATGATCTCACAGTTCATGAGTTCGGATTCCGTGTCTCCCTCTCTGTCTGTCCCTCGCCCACTCATACTATGTCTCTCTCTGTCTCAAAAATAAATAAGACAGTTTTAAAAATTTTTTAAAAGTTGACTCAAAGTAGAGATAAGTATGTACAAGAGACGATTTCCTAAGAAAGAAATGGAAGACAACAATGTAAAGAAAAGCATGAGTAATGAGCCTACACTATAGTGTGAGACATGCGTGTATTAGAAAGAAGCCGTATACATTTCATTCATATTTTCTGCATTTACACAAAGTTTTGCATATGCTTTCCTACAATTCTTTTAACTTTTTAAATTTAGTCATTTGGCTTTCTCATTTCTAATTTTTTAAATTCATGCTATCTCCCCCTTTCGTAATAATGTTAGTCGTATTAACCGAAAGCAAAATAAAACCATATTCAAAATGAAAAGGCAAATGACAAACTAGGGAAATATCCTCAATGTATGAAAACAGGAAAAGTTCATTACTTAAAGAATGTATTTGAAAATAAAGGAGAGAGAAAACAAAATAAAATTGAGGAAAGTGGGTAAAATAATAGAATATATAATTTATTTAAAAAAGAAAAATGATAATGTACATATTAAATTTTTAAAATCTCATTTTTAAATGAAAAATACAAGTTAAAACAATGATGTGTATTTTTTGCGTCTGAATTTGGTAAAGATATATGTATGCATATATATATGTATATGTATGTATGTAAGTATATGTGTGTATACACACACACACACACACACACACATATATATATATGTAGGTGTGAATCATACCCAAAGAACAGTGAAGCATGAGGCATGGTTCATAAAGTGAATGAACACCTTATTTGAGTTGTTTCTTTGTCTACTTAAGCTTGGAATTAAAAGTTTAACTTTACCTAAAGGAACTAAAAGCAACAGAATCAAACTCAAGGATCCAAGGTGTGGTTAAGAAGGTAAAAAAACAACAATGATGAACTTTAGCTCTGAGAGATATGAAATTGTAGCAAGTTATCCAAGGAGCTAGCTGGAAAATGATAAATAAATTCCTCGCAAGGTTCCATTTGGGCCTGGTCTTGGGTCAAGAAGGGAGGAGGAGGGGTGCCTGGGTGGCTCAGTCAGTTGAGCGTTGGACTCTTGATTTCCACTCAGGTCATGGTCCCATGGTCATGGGGTTGAGCCCCCAGTCTGGTTCCACACTGAGCGTGGGGCTTGCTTAGAATTCTCTGTTGTCCCCCCTCCCCCGCTCTCCCTCTCCCTCTCTCTCTCTCTCGCTCTCGCTCTCGCTCTCGCTCTCTCTCTCTCAAATTAAAAAAGAAGGGAGGAGGAGCTGATGGGGTGGAGCCATATCACCCTGAGAACTCTTTCTTCAGCAGGAGGAGCCTGACCATGGAAGAGCAAAGCTCTTAACTGAGCAGATAGGAAACCCTTCAGAGAAGCTCAAGGTTGGAGGGAGGTCACTCTGAATCTCCATCATCCTACCACAGCTAGGGAGCAAGGAGAAGGATTTAAGGAGGCTGTACTTTGATGAGGGGCGAGTGAAACTTGCTTTTGAAATCATCCCTTCATCATCAAATTATACTTAGCTTTTCCCAAGGACGCTACAAGAACACACAAGTTGGGCTGTAGGCAAGTTTGAGAGGTCCTGATGGGAAGCAGCAGCTTGAATTGACGGGGGAAGATTAGGGACAGTGAAAGAGCCGCGTGATGGATCTGGCCAGACAGCGCAGGGGGAGCCATGTGGTTCACATACTGTATCCACCCTGCTGAGCAGGGGTTTTGACGGATTTTGATGGATTTCGTGAACTGATGGAAAATCAATCAGGAGAGAACAAGGACATACACTGCCACCGAAGTCGATGTGTCAGTTTCCTGTGACAGACGACGGAAGCTGCTTCCTTCCAAATGCTCACCCCTGCAACTAGCTGCCCTCTTCCATGGGCCCCTTTCCAACGATGCTATGACTTACCTTTGATTGGTTGTCTAATTACCCTTCATCTGTCCTTCAGGATTCCTTCCAAATTCAGCTTGGTAGAGAGGAGGCAGTACGTTGAAATAACATAGACGTCAATCTGTCAGTTCGGCAGAGATGACTGGGCAATCTCCAACCTCAGCAAGGCTGCCGGGCTGGCTATGGGATCACTGCTCTGCCCTGCTCCACCTCTGATGCTGGGCGAGTCATTTTGCCTCTTTTTGTCCTAAGCCTACTTTTATGAAAAATTTGGGGAGCTGGACTATGTGATGGATAACATTTTTCCAGCTTTGGTATTTTACGAGACTGAAGACGAGCGAAGAGCAAGAATATGTGATTTCCATAATGTCAGGAAACACTTGAAAAGTACTTAACACGTTTAACAATTAATAATCAAAGAAATGTGTATTAAAACATATTAATACTTTTTCAAAACCTCTATGTTTGACGAAGATTTAATAAAGAAGTGATGCGATCTTCACTGCGTCAAGGGAAGAGAAATCAGAGCTCTTTTATGCTGTTGGCAGGAATACACCTTTTCTATAGGGCAGTTTATGAATATGCGTCTAAAGTCTTAAAATGAGCATCATCTTTGATCTAAGAATTCCACCAGAATAGGTTCTGAAGGAATAATCAGGAACTCATGAATAATTTTAAATATAAAGATTTTTATTGCATTGTTATTTATATTATCTGAAACCTAAGGCTGATCTTCCTTCGACCAGGAGAAATTATGGGACACACCAGGGCAAGCTTGGGGATACTCAAAACGTGCAGGATCAGCCTGGCCGTGAACACCCTCAGCATGCCAGCGTCTCCCTCAATCCCATCCCATCCACCCACGCAGAGCCTCGTTGTCAGAGGTGATCCTGCCGTATGACGAGGGAGACCCTGCCTTTCCAGGTGGCTGTGGTCTTCTCTGCTGAAAGACCATCAGTGGCCGCCATTGGCTGCAGGACAAAGGGAACATCCTCTAGTTTGGTGGTTAAGGCCCTTGATAATCCAGCCTCACCCCACCAGAAAGAGCTTAATGCCAACTTCTCTCTTCCCCACTGACACTGCCTGCCTGCCCTTTCCCTGTCACCACACTTACTCTCACCCCCAGTCACCAGGGAGCCTGCTTTCCTCTCTCCTTTCTCTTCACCTCTGAATTCTTCTCTCCTTCAGTGGTAGTTTCCAACAAGTGTGCGCTGCCATTACCTGACCTCACTGCACACACTTTCTTAGTATAGTTTTTGTGTATATTGCCTTCTTTCCCTTTTTTTGCTCAGTTTTGTTTCAAGTTTGCCTATCTTTTCAATTATAACATCTCTGAAACTGGTACTGTGTCTTATATTTGAAAGACTACATGCTATAGGAGAAAGAACAGGCATGAAATGAGAAAAACCCATGTTTAAATCCTGTGTGATGTTGGGTAGGTTACTTGACCTCTCTGAGTCTGAGTTTTACCACATGCAAAATGCAGACAGCAGTAGTTCTTTCATAGAGTTGTAATACGGTTAACGGGACAAGCTTTAACCACTTAGCACAATGCCTGTCCCATAGTACCTACTCAGAAAATATTAGTTCCCTTCTTTTACTCTACTTTGGAGAAGTTGGGCTTGACACACAGTAGCTTTAGGTGAAATCTCGTGTTCTGGCCACTTCCCCAAGGACACCAGGTACAATGAAAGACCTGCAGGGAAGGAGAGCAGGAGTTGACGAACCGGGAAAGCCATGGGTCTGAACTGCCGGCCCCTTACCTGATGATTATCAGAGGGATGAAATACACCAGGAAGGCCACGATGGTCATGTACGGGGTCCAGTAGGAGTCGTCCGGCCACAGTGCCCAGCACTGCACTTCACCATTAGAGAGTTTCCTTTTCCCAAATATGATCAGGGTGGGAATGGAGAAGAGGAACGAGAGGCTCCAGGCAATCAGGATGAGGACCTTGGCTTGCTTCTCTGCTCAAAGGAAAGAGAAGTTGGATGGTTAGTCCATGTGGCCATCAAAATCACCCAAGATGAGGACAGAACGAGAGGTGAGAAAGAGGTTGAGAATAGCGTCTGACACCTCACCGGGCCAGGAGCATGGCTGTGTGGTCGGACGGAGAGAGAACATTGTAGAAGGCAAGCATGATAGCATTAGCATCAAAGGCACAGAGCAGTGCATATGCAATAATGGAGGAGAAGGGAGCTAGAAGTGGTCCAGGGAGGTAGGAAAATGTCAATTCCACCCCCACGCCTTGATGTTCTCAGAAGGAAGGCTGAGCAGCATCGTTTTCAGAGATGTCAGGAGGACCAGAGATCTCGGGAGGCAGAGGGTGGAGGGAACCTACCGTGATGTGGTTGACGATGTAAGGGAGTTGGTTCCTGGAGGAACAGAGGAAAGTTCTGGGTAGAAAGAGAGCAGTGGGAATTTGGTGAGGAAATAAGCACAGAGCAGGATGGGCTTGGGAGAGCAAGTGATCTGGCTGGAGGACTTTTCCTCTTGATCAGAGGGATGTGGTGCCTGCTGGGTTCTGCGGACCTTGGAGCATTAGCAACTGTTCCTGCATGCTCTTGTTCTGTCACTGGTTAAAATTCAAATTTTACCTTCTTCTGTAGGTCCTAGAGCCTGGACTTTTAGACTTATTTGCAACTCCTGGGCCCCACGTGATGGGTTAGCCATGTATTCACTTGTGAAAGGGATGCGCAAGGACGTAATCAGATTCAAAGAATGGGAAACTGTGCTTTAGAGTTAATTCCACCAAGGTACTAAAAATGTGTCCCCCAAGTCCACCCAGGGCACACGCTTGGAATTACTTTTCTCAAATGGGTTCTGGGCTGTACCAGGAAGACCCCAGTCTTAGGCTATTCCACAGCCAGATGTGTCAGCAGCAAACACACAGCAGTGGCAAGACTGTTGACCTTTTGGCCAGTGGAGCCCTTCTGCCATAAAGAGTGACCGTTTGGGGCTTAACCCTCAGGGTTGGAACAGATGAAACGCAGTCCAGGTATTAGGTAGGACATCTGCTACCTTCTGAATGACCTGTGTCTCCTAGCCATAGAAAGGCAGCTTTTGTTCCATGTGCTTTTGTCCAATTCTGTACTTCTGTCTTAGCCTCTACCTTTTATGCATCAAGTATACCTTCTTTGTTTTTAGTAACGCAAGTTACACATGGTAATTATAGAAACACTAGCAGAGGGGCGCCTGAGTGGCCAGTCGGTTGAGTGTCCGACTTGCGCTCAGATCACGGTCTCACGGTTCATGGGTTCCAGTCCCGCGTTGGGCTCTGTGCTGACAGCTCAGAGCCTGAGCCTGCTTCGATTCTGTGCCTCCCTCTCTCTGCCTCTCCCCCATACATGCTTTGTCTCTCAAAAATGAATAAACGTTAAAAAAAGAAATAAAGAAAAGAAATACTAGCAGAGAAATAGAAGCAAAGAGAAGGAAAAAAAGTCCATAGTGGCACCACCCAGAAATAGCCAGACTAGATTTTGATGGTGCATTCATATATAATACATGGATTATACATATACAAATGAGAACATAATATATATGCTGATTTTGAACCTAATGTTTTCCCTGAAAAAAAAATTTTATGACCATCTTTTTATGTCTACATCTATGCAAGTGGAATTCAGACTTTTTCAGGCAGTGAAAGCATTTCATCAAATATAATTTTCTCCCGAACCCATGCAGGATGTCCAGGTAGCTCAGGTTGAGGCTGGGTGACAGCCAGAAGCTTCCAGGCCTGTCTTGGAGCAGGTCCACCAAATGAGCCCTCCAGGGCCAGTGTGTGAAATATAATTTGAAAAGCGCTGATAAAAAAAATTTTTCCCCTGGTTACACTAACCTGCAATTTTATCGATCGCCTAGTACTAAGTATCTACAATTCCAATTACTCCAATTATTTTTATTACAAATAATTTTTATGTATCTCTTTGTACTGCTATCGCCTTAGGATAAACTCTTAGAAACAGGTGTTGGCAAATATTATTAAATTTCTCCCGGAAGTGTCTACAACGTATGACCCCCACCGGAAGTGTACAGACATCACTATTTCAACCCCGAGAGGATTCCTCCTCTTACTGTTATATCATTAGTAAGACTTCATATCCAAATATTTAATGCTTGTAATTCTTCAGTTAGTGGTCCAAAAGAGCACTTCTATATATGGTCCACTCATTTTCCTTTGTTTCTTAATAATTTGTTCATGTTCTTCGCCCACTTTTTCTACTGGAATATTCTAACTTCTTTGCCACAGTTCTTTACCAAAACCATATCACCCCTTTGCCTATTGTATACAAATATTTTCTATTTGTCATTTTGCTTCTTAAGTATGTGTACAATATTTATTGTTTGTATAAAGAGTTTTAAAGTTCTGATGTAGGGAAAACAACATTTATTTCCCTTATTGTTTCTCCTTTGTGTTATTCCTAGGAAGATCTTTCCCTCAGCAAAAATTTAAAAAATTTTACTCAGGGGAGCCTGGGTGGCTCAGTCGGTTAGGTGTCCGACTTCGGCTCAGGTCATGATCTCACAATTCGTGGGTTCTAGCCCCACATCAGGCTCTGTGCTGACAGCTCAGAGTCTGGAGCCTGCCTCAGATTCTGTGTCTCCCCTCTCTCTGCCCCTCCTCCACTCGCACTCTGTTTCTCTCTCTCAAAATAAGTAAACATTAAAAAAATTTTTAAAAAGGTTTTACTCATACTCATCCCCTTTCAAGTTTAAAACTTTTACTTTTTTCAATCCAACTGGCGTTTACTTTATAATTAGCTGTGGCAGATAGCAGTCTAATATTTTTTAAGTGGCTAGACAGCTATACTAACACCATATACTGAGTAATTCATTCTTTTCTAACAGATTTGTTATTCCATATGCTTTACATACTTTATTCTGGTTTCAGTATCATGTTTTTTAAATTATCAAACTTTATATTATGTTTTACTATCTGGCATGACATATTTCTCTTCATTATTAATAGATGTTTTCTAATTGTTCTCATAGTTATCCGAAAGAGCCTCGAAATGTCAACTTCTCTGGAGTTGCTGGCTAAGGAAACTACCACTTTAGTAAAAAACAGTAAAAAAATCAGGAAAATATGGCCTTCCCTTACCCTCTTCTTCCTTTGGTTTAGTTGTCATCGCCTGTGGCTGCCGAGCCACGTGCGACTCTGCGTGGCTGTCGCATGCTCTGTTCTCCACAGAGGGGGGCTGCCTGGTGGGGAATCGCTTTCTGTTGTCATCTCTTCCTTCAGTCACGTAAACCTTCAGCCCTGCCCCTCACGGCTGCCCTTAAATTCCAGTGAGCCGTGGTATCAAGAGACTCTAGGATAGGGTTCCCTGTTCTCACCTGTACCTCACCCCAAAACTCCTGCGCAGCCATACAGCCCTCCTGGGGGCGTGGCATCCATGTGTTGGGAATTCTTGAAGTTTCTGGGATTTGGACGGCTTCTTTCCTTGGCTCCCACCCAGCTGCAGGTCTCCTCCAGTTATTATTATTATTATTAAAAAATTTTTTTAATGTTAATTCTTTTCTTTTTTTGAGAGAGAGAGAGAGAGAGAGAGAGAGAGTGTGAGTGGGGAGGGACAGAGAGAGAGAGGGAGACAGAATCCAAAGCAGGCTCCAGGCTCTGAGCGTCAGCACAGAGCCCGACACAGGACTCGAACTCACAAACCACAAGATCATGACCTGGGCTGAGGTCAGACGCTCAACTGACTGAGTCGTGTTCCAAGTCTTCTCTATTTCTATGGCTCTCCCATGACTTCAGTGGAATTGGCAGAGAGGAAGGGAAAACGGCTAATGTCTATTTCCAACTTTCATCTTTCCCCGAAGCCAGTGGAGATGATTATTTGCCAAGTGCTCGACACTGAACCTCTATTAATTTTGTAGTGAGGAAATAAATTGCTTTACATCTTTAACAGAACACTATGATAATCATTCCTGCCTTTTCTGTAATTTAGGACACTGCTCATAATATTGCAGTGTCTCCTAGAGCTAGTCATATCTGCCATGAGCTAAGCAGTTGATTATTTTTTTTAACCTAATGAATATGGTGACGTGGGTAACTGACCATGTTTCCCTTCTGGCTGTGGAGTCCCTAAGGCTCCAACTTCCTCCAAGTGTCCTGAGACATCTCTCACGTGTTTGCTTCCATGATTTCCCTTCACTCATATTTCTGCACTTTGAAATATTCTGGTGTATATGTTTTTTGTATGCCTCCACTCAAACCTTCCTGGGGCCTACTGGGTGTAAATGAATAGATGGATGAATAAGAATATCACACTTTCGTATAGAACATGAACTGTGTCTTCCATTTCCTTTCATCCCACTCCCTGCTTCCTTCTTTATAATAATCACAGAGGCAATGGTAGTGTCCAGAAAGCTTGGTGCTGGTCATATACCTTCACACACACACACACACACACACACACACACACACACACACACGCAGAGCAAAACAAAAACAACCCTGTCAAAAGGCTAAAACAGGTGCAAATTCTATTTTTTTTTAAACTTTTTAAAAAATTTTTTTAATGTTTATTTATTTTTGAGAGAGAGAGACAGACAGACAGAGCATGAGCAGGGGAGAGGCACAGACAGAGAGGGAGACACAGAATCTGAGACAGGCTCCAGGCTCTGAGCTGTCAGCACAGACGCGGGGCTCGAACTCAGGAATCGCGAGATCATGACCTGAGCCAAAGTCGGACACTCAACCGACTGAGCCACCCAGGCGCCCCAATTTTTAAATTGATTTTAACTGCACACAACACATCGGTATACCTTCTTGTATGTAAGTCCTTGTGGCCACTATGACTAGTCCAAATCCCATCCCCAGAAGCGAGGACTAGTTGGTGTGTGTCCTTGCAAGCAATTTTTCTTTCTTTCCTGTCCATGGCTATCCCAATGCCTCATTGAGAGGCAGGATATATGGTAGTCAAAGACTTGGCCAAGTTACTATAACTCTCTGAATTGCAATTGTCCAGACTATATAATAATAGCACCTATCTCCCAGAGATGTTATAAGAATTAAAGTACTTAACATGCATAAAGAACTTAGAATCATGAATGGAATATAGTATGCAATCAATAAATCTAAACTACTGAAACTTCTACATAGGCTAGCCAACCATTCCTCCAAAGAGGGAACTCCTGTTTTTCTAAGCAACATTACAGTAAACAACATATGTGTACACATGCATGCATGTGGGTGTTCAAGAGAAGACACCAAAAAGTAGAATTCCTATGTCAAATGGCACATTTTATATTTTAATTAGATATTGTTAACTTGCCATTCAAAGTATCTGTGCCAGTATTATCTGATATATTCAATAGTATCTGATGACATTAATTCTACTCATTCTAGGGTTCTGCTTGTTCTGTTCATTTTGCTTTCTTAGTTGTAAACTCAGAGTGGTATTTTAAAGCATTTATCTATTTTCCACATTTTGGCTTTTGTCCCATTTTCTATATTTGACTGCACCTCATCTTTGTAGTCAAGATTTCACATTCGGTTCTTCATTTTCTAAGTTTTCATAGGCTGCTAGGGAAAGAGTGGTATGGGTCGCTAAACGTTGGGTTATTACTTGCTTTCAGGGGTCATGGAAGAAAGTGGGCTCTGCCCATGGGCAGAGTAATGGATAATTAGTCTCACAACTAGGTACTCATCATCCTCCAAGGGCTCATAGATTCCTAAGGCTCGCAGCTCTGTCTCTTCAAATCCAGCATCCCCACTATTAGGAGGAAGAGAGATCCAGCCCTGTTGCCTCTCTAGGGCAGGGGAGGCCAGAGAGACGGAAAATGTGCAGTGATTAACCTTCCTCATTGTGCTCCAGAAATCACCCTGCTAGTTTCCTTGAGACCTTCTTGCCCTGGGCCTTCACACAACCTTAGCACCTCACCCACATTACTGTAGTCTGTGGGTACTGTCAGCTGTGGTTTCAGCCTTCTCTCTGACCCATCTGCTTCCTTCTTCTGGGGATTCCTCAGTATCACTGGTTCAAGGAGAATTCTCTTTGTTTCCAGTATTATTATGAATTAAAAAGATCTTTCCAAGTATTTCTATGGTTTGTGAGTATGGAGGGTGAGGTGCTTGTTTCTGGAAAAGGAGCAAGTTGAAGTGGGAATATTCATTTCTTGGGAGAGGTGTATGTGTCAACACTGCTCTAAAGGAAAAAGCCAGAGGCATTAGGGTCAAGGTAAATGGTCACAAAGTGGGCCCAGCAAACTACCTTCCCTAGTAGCTCTTGACCATCCATGGGAACCATCAGCATTTTCCCAGGCATTCTGCTTTTCTTTCTACATCTTTGTGGACAATCAGACCCATGAAGTAGAAAGAAAGTAGAGAAGGAGAAAGTGGGAGGAAAAGAACCATTATTAAGAAGATAATATTAGTGAAAACAATCCCACTCTCACCCAAGGATGATTTCTTACAGAATGGTGCTTGGTAGTGCCAGCTCACCTCCTTGCAGGAACTTCATGGGGTAGACGATGGCATGGTATCTGTCTATGCTGAGGGACACCAGGACGTAGGTAGAGGCATAGAGCAGCACGACCTGAAGACAGAATTGAGAGGGAGTGCGTGACTTCATAGAAGTGAGAGAATCCACACAATGGGAAGAATGTTCTGTGCTGTTGAGAAACCTGCACACTGAACCTAGAGAGGGATGAAGCTTGGGCTAAGGAGAGAAACGATTGACTCCCTGTGTCTACAAGGAGATTGCTGTTCTTGGTGCTGCACTTGTCATTGCTAGCCGTGGCCAGCGAGAATGCTTCCAGCTCACCCTTCCTCACTCATTCACTTGGTTTCTTGGAGACTCCACATCTCCCGATTCATTCGTCTCTCTTGACATTTGCATGGTACCATTTGTTTGTAATTGACTTTTAAAGCTAACCTAATTTTCCCTGCCACAATTGACATTCCAGAATAATTAGAAACAAACGTTCATTTGCCTTTTATCAGTGTGAGTTGTTGAGAGACAATGGACGGGATCTGGTTTCTGGGAGCCCGTGTGCTGTTTAGAATCATTTATCACCATCTGCGTTGACAGTCTCAGAGCTCACTTCCTCCTACACTTCTCTAGTAGAGCTATTCATTACCGTCTGTCTTTGGGTCCCCCCTTCCTCTTTCCCACCCTCTCTTTTATTAATCTTACCATGCCCTTTAATTATCCTGAGTACAGTGTTATTTGCATAGTTTACAGAAAGGGAAATTGGGATACAAGAGGTTAACATCTCTCGTGTGAAGAGCATAATCAAAATGTAGTTAAATGAAATATCTCTGAAAGAATGATCAAGGTGGAACATTTTCAGGTAACTTTGAGCCTCATTTCTACCAAGAGTCCAGTCATATCTCTGCTTTGTAATCTTTGGATCAATTCCAGAGCAGAGAAGAATAACTCAAAGACCAAAGTCTAAGGGTGAGTGTCTGAATCTCTTCTAAAATGAAATAGAAATACCATGACTTTGGTAATAACTTTTGTCTGAATTTATACCTTATTGTTCTTTCCCTCATTCAGACAAAAAAAATCAACTATATTATTGTTCTCTATTATTTTTATTTGTATAACACTACTACGAATGCATCCTAACACTAATATTAAGGAAGGTGCCACAGGGAGGGGGTTCTGAGGGCTGATTATAGATTGAAGGCTCTCCTGAGGGATATGAGAAGAAATTCTCCTCTTGCTAAAAGGATGCAATATGGACAGAGAGAAGAATTTTGACCAAATTTAACCAAAAAATGTAGACAACTGTCTTCTTAGAGAAAACTGGGATTTCTCTGTGTGATTCATGAATTCAGAATTATTAAGGCTGGCCACACAGAACATAATAGGTGGTGTTCGAGGAATGTGAGAAAGAAAGCTCCCAAGAGCAAACCCTATGGGATGGAATGTCTCATAAGAATCTCCACCATCTTTGACTGTGTTGCGTGAGGTGGCCAACACTCGTTCAGAATTTGGAGCAAGAGGAAAAGATCACAATAAAGAGTGCCTGGAGGAGTAGGCAATGTTAATACAAAGAGATTTACTTCAGACAGTCAAAAACAGAAATTAATTTCAAGGGTCTTCAAACATGTAGGCAGGGTAAAAAAAAAATAAAGGTTACATAAAAGTAATGCATTTCAAATTGTCATGCCTCTTTTTTATAAAAATAAATGCCAGAAAAGAGCATAAAAACATGTTCAGAGTTTTGAAAGAAAAATTATGATCCAAGAATTTTGTAAATATCATTCCTGTGCCAAGGCACAGAATAGTTTTCCTACATGTATAAGAAAGAAGAAAGTATAACATCACATAATCTCCTGAAAAATCTTCCTTAAGGAAATATTTCTGCTGACTGAGCATTGTTTAAAAATTAAGAACTCTAGAAGAGGGACAGGATTGAATAATAACATCTATGGTAAGCAATGAGTCCCCCCAAATACCACAAAATGTTTACAAAATAACTATGAATATAGTTAGGAAAACTTCCAGGGAAAAATCTGGGAAATTGAGTGAGAAGAGAGAGTAGAAGGAAAGAAATCTTGTTATATATTTCCATTGGGTCATTTTAGACATCTCTTTTGTTTTTTACTTTGATAGAGACATATTACATTTAAAAATTAAAGATAAGCTATGATATAAAATAAAAATAAAGAAAAAATAATTTATTAGCTCCTTATGGCTATTGTAACAAATTACTGCAAACTTCGTGGTTTAAACCAGCATAAATGCACTTTCTTACACTTCTAGAGACCAGAAGTCCCAAATCAGCTACACTGGGTTAAAAATTAAGGTGTTGGCAGGGCCACCCTCCCTCCACAGGGCCCAGGGGAGAATCCTTCCCTTTCGTCTTTCAGCTGCAGGGGGCCGCCAGTATTTGACTTGTGGCCACACCCATCTCATCGCTGAGTCTGTGATTACAATGCCTCTTCTGTCTGTTTGTCAAATCTCCCCCGCTTCCCTTTTATAAAGGATATATATGATTACACTTGGACTCATCAAGATAATCCAGAATAATCTCCCCATTTCAAATTCCTGAGCTTAATTACATCTGCAAAGTCCTTTTGTGCCATTTAAGGTAACATATATAGGCTTCAGGGATTAGAATTTGGATTTTGGGGTGCCATTTTTCATAACCAAGAGAAAGGAAAAAAACCATGTAAATATAAAAATTAACACAGACAGATTAAAACGAGATGGCTTAAATAACACCAAATACTATTTGCCTCAATAAATATAAATGACTTAAGCTCCTTAACTAAAACAAAGACTATGTACAAAACCCTTCTTCAAATCTAACTGTATACTATATTGAAAATAAGCCTCTCAGTCCAAATTATTATCGAAGTTTAAAAATAGAGTGATAGCCAAAGGCATAGCAAACAACTAAAACCAAAAGAAGGCATTTGCTGCAATACTACTATTTGACAAATTAAATTCAAAGCAAAGTGTACTACATGGGACAAAGGGATTATTTTTATCGATAAAAGATACAATACATAATGATGATAGAATATTAATAAACTTATATGTAACAAGTAACATAATACTAAATATGCATAACTAAAATGTTCAAAGACTTACTAAGTATAAGACACAATATAATACATAGAAACAGTCAAACACGCTTTAAAAATAATACACATTATTGTAAAATATCTAAGCAACATTTCAAAAATTGATCATAAAATAAACTACCAAGAAAAAAAAACCCTCGATAGATTTCAAAATTATACAACTTATATAATTTGCATATTAAAACAACAAGCAATAAAAACTGCAATTAGTAGCATGTTATTTTTTTAAAATACCACTTGGAAATTTAAACACCCTTGTAATTAACTTGAGTCAAGAAGGAAATCAAAGTACAATTATAGTCAATTCATAAATGTCAACAATGAAAATTCTACACATCAACAACATATGGGATACCATTTGGATAACAGATGGCAGATTGAGGACATATGTCTGAATTCTCACTACCCCACCCCTCTATTCTGACAAAAATGACCTAGGAAATAGAAAACCAAAGAAAATCTTGCACAGAAGTTGAGATTTAAATGCAGCAAATTTAGAAAAATTTTATTTAGAAAAATACCAGATTGGATTCATGTAAAGGAGGATCCCTAGATTGACTTAAAAAATTAATATACTTTATGTTTTAGAGCAATTTTAGACTTATAGAAAAAAAGATAGTTTTCACCTCCATCCCCTACTTCCCTCATTATTAACATCTTACTTTAGTGTGGCCCATTTGTTAAAATTGATGAAGCAATATCGATACATTACCATTAAAGTCCATACTTGTAAAGTTCTATGGGTTTTGACAAATAAATAATGTCACCTGTCAGTGATTCATACAGAAAAGCTTCACTAAAAATGCCTTGTATTTTACCTAGTTTATCTTGCCAAATCCCTAGCAACCACTGATATTTTTACTGTCTCCATAGTTTCCCTTTTCCAGAACATCATACAGTTGTAATCATACTTCTGTAGCCTTTTTAGACTGACGTCTTTTACTTAGCAAAGTTCATGTAAGATTCTTGATAGTCCATTCTGTTTTATTGTTAAATAGTATTCCATGATATGAAAGTACCAAAGTTGTTTTTTTTTTAGTCCATTCAGCTTTTGAGGAACATCTTGCTAACAATTTTTGACAGTTATGAATAAAATTGCTATGACATTCTTATGCAAGTTTGCGTGAACATAAGTTGTCAACTCAATTGGATATATACCTAGGAGCACAATTGCTATTTTGTATTGTAAGAGTATTTTCTCTTTGTTTTTAATGTTTATGTATTTATTTTGAGACAGAGTGTGCATGCAAGCAGGGGACGGGGAGACAGAGAGAGAGAGAGAGAGAAAGAGAGAGAAGGAAAGAATTCCCAGCAGGCTCCACACTGCCAGCACAGAGCCCGACATGGGGCTTGATCCCATGATGCTGGGATCATGATCTGAGCTGAAATCAAGAGTGGGACATTTAACCAACTGAGCCATCCATGTGCCCTAAGAGTATTTTCAATTTTATAAGACTGCCAAAATATCTTCCAAAGTGGCTGTGCCATTTTGCACTCCTACAAATAGCACTAGCATTTTTTATCATCAGTTTTTTGGATTGCAGTCATTGGAATAAGTATGTAGTGCTTTCTCATTTTAATTTGCAATTCCCTAATGCCATATAATGTTTCTTTTCATATGCTTGTTCATTATATATGTATCTTCTCTTGTTAACTGTCTGTTCAGATCTTTTGCCCATTTTTGAGTGGGTTGTTTCTTTACTGTTGAATTTTAAGAGGTCTTTATATATATATATATATGTGCATACATACATATACATACAATATGTGCATACATACATACATACATAAATATACACACACACATTTTTTTTTTGAGAGAGAGAGAGAGAGAGAGGGAGAATCTTAAGCAGGCTACATGCTCCGCACAGAGCCTGACACAGAGCTCAATCCCATGACCCTGGGATCCTAACCTTAGTCGAAATCAAGAGTCCCATGCTCAACCAACTGAGCCCCACCTAGGCATCCAGGTCTTGTATATTTTGGACACAAATTCTTTATCGAGTGTTTTGCAAACATTTTTGTTTTCATTCTGGGCCTTGTCTTTTCAGTCTCTTAACAGTGTCTTTTGCAGAGAAATGTGAAATTTTCATAAAATCAAACTTTTCATTTTTTTTCTTTCATGGGTTGTGCTTTTGGTGTTCGTTATATCTAAAAAGTCATTGAGAAACTCTAAGTACCCTAGCTTCTCTCCTATGTTTTTTCTAGTAGTTTTATAGCATGCGTATTTCATTCCAGTCTATGATCCATATTGAGTTAGTTTTTGTGAAAGGCATAAGGTTTGTAGTTAGATGATGATGATAATTATTATGGGGATATCCCATGACTCCTGCAGTATTTCTTGAAGAGGCTATTTTTTCTCCATTGAATTGTCTTTGCTCCTTTGTCAAAGATCAGTTGACTTTTTTTGTGCACCTGGTTCCTGGGGACTCTGTTGTCTTCCACTGATCTATTTGTTGATTCTTTTGCTAATATCATGCTGTCTTGATTTAGCTGTAGCTTTATGGTAAGTCTTGAAATCAGATAGTATCAGTCTTTCAGCTATTGTGTTGGCTATTCCGTGTCTTTTGCCTTTCCACATAAGTTTTAGAGTTTGTCTATATCTATAAAATAACTCGGTGGGATTTTTTGGGATTGCATTGAATTTATAAATTGTTTCGAGCAGAATCGACATCTTAATAATGGTGAGACTTCCTATCTATGAACATAGAATATCTATTCATTTATTTCGATATTCTTTGATTTCTTTGACTGAAGTTTTGTAGTTTTCCTTATACTGATCTTGCACATATTTTGTTAGGTTTATACCTAAGCTTTCATATTTTTGGTGCTAACATAAATGGAATTGTGTTATTAATTTTAAATTCAAATTGTTTATTGCTCGCGAATAAAAGCACAATTGACTTTGTCACCTGTGAACAAAGATATTATTTCATCTCTCCTGATATATATACCTTTTATTTCTTTTTCTTATCCTGTTGAGTTAGTGGGACTTCAGTGTGATGCTGAATAGGAGTAGTGAGAGAGAACATCCTTGCCTTGTTCTCAGTCTTAGGAAAGAAGCATCCAGTTTCTCACCATTAAGTACGAGGTTAGCTGTAGCTTTTTGTAGATGTTCTTTATCAAGTTCAGGAAGTTTCCCTCCATGAAGAGTTTACTGAGAGTTTTTATCATGAATGGGTATTGGATTTTATCAAATGATTTTTCTGTACTGATTGATATGATCATGTATATTTTTTTCTTTGTCTTTTTGATATAAGGGATTACATTAATTGATTTTCAAATGTTGAACCTGCTTTGGATGCATGGAAAAAATTCCACTTGGTCATGGTATGTAATTCTTTTTATAAATACTTTAGTTCAATTGCTTGTATTTGTTCTTAATTTTTACATCGATTTTCATAAGAGATATAGGTCTATAGTTTTCCTTTCCAGTAATGCCTTTGTTTGTTTTTGGTATTAGGATAATGCTGAACTCACAGAATGAGTTAGGGAACATTCCCTTTGCTTCTGTGTTCTAGAAAAACTAGCAACTTATTAGTATAATTTCTTCCTTAAATGTTTGGTAGAATTCACCAGTAAACTCATCTAGGCCTGCTGCTTTCTTCCTTGGGAGATTATTATTAATTCAATTTGTTTTATAGATATATGCCTACTCGTATTGTCTACTTTTCCTTATATGAGTTTTGGTAGATTGTATCCTTCAAGGATTTGGTCCATTTCAAGTAAATTATCAAAGCTTCAGGCATGTAGTTCATAACATTCCTTTATTATCCTTTTAAAATCTATAGGATCAGTAGTAATGAACCTCTTTCATTTTTAAGATTAGTAATTTGTGCAACCTTCTTCTTTTCTTGTTTATTCTGGCTAGAAGTTTATCAATTTTATTATCTCTCCAAAGAACCAGCTTATAGTTTCATTGATTTTCACTATTGATTTACTTTTTTCAGTTTTAGCAATTTCTTCTCTAGTTTTTACCTAGTTTTAAAAAATTCTACTTGCTTTAGGTATACATTGTCTGTTTTCTCCTGTTTCCTAAGGTAGAGGATTAGATGAATAATTTTATCTCTCTTTTCATTTCTAATACAAGAATTTAATGCTCTGTATTTCTCCAAAAGCACTGTTTTTATTATCCTAGAAACTATGATAAGTTGTATTTTCATGTTTAATTTTACCCACGTGTTACCTAGAAGTGTGTTTAATCCCTAAAAACATTGAGATTGGCTAGCTATCCTTCTGTTATACATTTTTGGTTTAATTCTAATTTGGTCTGAGGGGATACTTTGTGCTATTTACACTTTTACATTAAGTTGTATTTTATGGTCCAGTATGTAATTGCCCTTGGTGAATGTTCCATGTGAGTTTGATAAGAATAAGTATTCTGCTTTGTTGGATGAATTGTTATATAAATGCCAATTATGTCAATTTGATTGATAGTTTAGTTTACTTCAACTGATAGCTATTTAGTTCAACCATATCCCTGCTTCTAACACTAAGTTTTGGCATAATTTGTTTCTCAGCAATTGCCACAATAAGCAATTGATAACATTTATCTACAAGGTAGCAAAGTTTTTCAATAAGAAATCAAAATATGTTTTTTAAAAAGGCCCCTGAGAAAATACCAGTTCCAGATAGTAATCAGGGGTCTTTCACATCTACTAAATTTTCAAGATTATGTTCATAACACAAAAATTTTTATTTTTTTAAGCTTATTCATCTATTTCGAGAGTATATGGGAGGGGCATATAAAGCGAGAGAGAGAGAAAGAGAGAGAGAGAGAGAAAATCCCAGACAGGCTTTGCACCATCAACATGGAGCCTGATAGAGGGACTGAACTCATGAACTGTGAGATCATGACCTGAGAAGAAATCAAAAGTTGGACTCTTAACTGACCGAACCACCCAGGTGCCCCAAAAGATTTTTAATTGTAACTATTCTCTGTTTTCTGAAGATGGAGTAACTCCATTTCCAAGGTCTGAAAATGATAGAACAAATGAAAATCATAGGTAAATATAGATGCAAAGATTCTAAAAAACCCTACTAACAAGTGGAATACTGTGGGATAAGGTCTTCTGGAAATCCACTATACATCTATAAAGCTACGATGATTTAGGCCTGAAATATGGGCATCAAAATTGAAATGTATTAATGGAAAATAATTTTAAGAGCTCAGAAACAGAACACATCAATTCTAACATCAGTTATGAAACAGTTTATTCTTTCTGTACTTAGTTGAAGTGCCTTAATCCATAGTATATACATATATGTTGTATTGATAATACAATTTATATATGGTACATATGTAATATTTTGTACCATATATTTTATGCCTATATATATTTGGATTTATAATTTTTACATCAAAGTATATTCAACAGGCAAAGTGTAAATGTCTTTAACCTAAAAATAGATATTAGCAATATCTGAGGAAAAGCAAGTATCCCAGGGATGCCTGGATCAAGTCAGTCAGTTAAGCATCCAACTCTTGACTTTTGGCTTAGGTCATGATCTTACAGTTCATGAGATTGAGCTTCGAGTCTGGCTCTGTGCTGACAGCAGGGAGCCTGCTTGGGATTCTCTCTCTCTCTCTGTCTGTCTCTCTTTCTGACTCTCTCCCACTTGCACGCTCTCTCTCTCTCTGTCTCTCTTTCTCTCAAAATAAATAAACAAGCATTAAAAAAACCCCTGAATATCCTGCTTATTAAAAAAAATGGAAAAAGGATAATAGGCAACTTAAAGAAGAAGAAATTCAAATGCCAATAGGTATTTTAAAAAGTCCAATTTAGGTAATACAGAAACACAAGTTAAAACAATTAGAGATGATACTTATTTTCTAACAAATCTGTCGAATTTTTTCAAAGAGAATAGTAGCCAGTATTGGGATAGTTTGAGGTGGGAGAAAAGCAAAAAAAAAAAAAAAAAAATTGAATGTTTGTGTCCCACCAAAATTCATGTTGGAATCCTAATGCCCAACCTCCTAATGTTAGGAGGCGAGGGCTTTGGGAGGTGATCAGGTCATGAAGGTGGAGCCCTCATGAATGAGTGGGATTCGTGCCCTTAGGAAAGAGGCCTGGCAGAGCTCCCTTATTCCTTCTGCCATGTGAAGATACACTGAGAAGTATGTAACCTGGAAGAAGGACCTCACCTGACAATTGCTGGCACACTGATCTTGAACTTTCAGCCTCCAGATCTGTGAGAAATGAATGTTTGTTTTCTCTAAGGCACCTACTCTGTGGTATTTTTACAGCAGCCTGAATGGACCAAGACAGCCAGAATATGTCAAAGTCTTTCATATATACCCCCAAATTTTAAAAATGTGAACATTTATGTTCTTATTAATACTTAATTATGTCTGCTTTATATATTTATTATCTTCAGCAAAAAAAAAATAATAAATTAAAAAATCTTACCAATTTGGCTTGTCCTTCCAACTAGGAGGAAGTGAGCAGTTTGTTGTGTAGAAGCGTTGAGTTCTATATTACTTTCCTTGGGAAGTCTCCAAGAACTACTTGCCAGTTTGTCTCGTCATATTTGTAAGCGGCTACATACCTGCAGATAGCGGACCACTCGGCAAACGAGATCGGGTGCCATAAAGTCTCCGGTGAATCGCCAAATGATATCTGTCAGGATGTTAACCAGTCCTGTGAAAGAGTCTAAAAAATCACATAAGTGGTTACTTTTAGTCTCTTTCAAATTTCCAGCCTTGCCACGATAGAAGTGAATTCCTGGGGAGATTTTTTTTTTCTTCTGATTTATCAGGTGGCCGTTCAGGAAAAGTAAGGCAAGGCAGGAGGTCATTGACTTTTAGTATTGGAGTTTGTCACCACTCAGATGTAGCCACCTTGGAAGGATTTTGGTGATGACTAAACTGATTTTGGTAATCATTTGACCTTTTAAGTCACAGAAGAGGGGTTTTAAGGGGGTTTAGGTCTGTACCAAAACAAGGACTGTGTGAGAATCAATAAGGACAAAACTGAGAAAAGGAAAATATTTTATCTTTAAGAAGCCCCTCAATGAGGCGCCTGGGTGGCTCAGTCAGTTAAGCGGCCAACTTCAGCTCAGGTCATGATCTCACGGTCTGTGAGTTCAAGCCCTGCGTCAGGCTCTGTACTGATGGCTTAGAACCTGGATCCTGCTTCAGATTCTGTATTTGCCTCTCTCTCTGCCCTTTCCCTGCTCATGCTCTGTCTCCTTGTCTCTCAAAAATAAATAAACATTAAAAAAAAAGAAGCCCCTCAAAATCCCTCTTCTTGTATCTACTTTTTTATAATGTGGACCTCTTGTTACCTCCTTACCATCAATGACAGCGCTCCACTTTCATCCCAGGTTTCGTTTTTTTGTTCTCCTTTCCTCTTTCAACATCTATCCCTGGAAAAAGTCAAGTGCACGATCTGTCAATTTCATTCCCTTAGTTGGTTAAACTATAGAGGAACTGAGGCCAAGATTTGAGACCAAAGTCAGAGACTATAGGCTCCTGTGGCTATCTTACTCATTTCTGTATGCAGATTGAAAGTTGTGCAGATATCTACACCAGAAGTGGTAAAATATATTATACATCTAGAAGCTCCCTCTCACCCTTCCATGACATACCACTAATTGATCATGTGATCCAGAATCTTTCTCAAAACAGTGCTGTAGAGATTCTCTGCAAACCGATGGATAGGGCTGGGCCTTAAACCAGTAAGTAAGATTTCACTGACTTAGAGTCACTTTCTTGGAACATGGGATATAACACTCTGTCAAAGACCCAAGAGGCAAGGCCAACTCATTGCCAGGGTAACTCTTAGAAGTCTGGACAAAGCGTTGGTCTTTCCTAGGCAAAAGGGAAATGCCTGAATTGCCCTGGCAGACAGTAGGGAAAAAAGAATAAAAAGCCCAAGTTAAGTGTGCATGCTCTAATGGATATAATTTGTAAAGCCAGAAGACCCACCAGAGAATTATATTCCATGGAAGGACTCAGAAGACACATCACTCATCAAGGATGTACCGGTGAGAGGAGCACCTGCATTACAAAGAAACTTCCAACTGTGAGCCCGAGTGGGTGATAGGAGAGGTGGTCATAGAGCCAGGTCTTGTAGCCCTATGGTAAGGATGCACTGTAATAATTCTCCTAGTTCTTCCCCAAAGGGACCTATGGTCATTTATTTGCATGACTGTACACTGGGGAAAGAAGAATATACAGACATTTTGAGGACTATTTGAGGCACGGGTCTGTGTTGACATGATACCTAGAGATGTGAAGTGTCATTTGGCCCGACTATAATAGTGGAATCTTCGGGGCCCCGTAACAAATAGAATCCTCGTTGAAAAGGAACGCTTCACTAGATCCGTAGACCTTCCATTGTTCATTTCCTCATTCCCTGAGTGTTTAATTTATACTGATATACTTAGCATTTGGAATTACTCCGTATTTGCTTCCTCATAATAGTGGCAGACAGCAAGACTACTCAGTGGACAACATGATGAATTATCCCTTATCATGGCCAATCTAGCTACTACTGTATTTGAATGTCTTTGAATTACCAACAATGGAGATCAACACTGAGCCCCAACATGACCCGATTTCTTTAGAAGACCCACCGGCTCCTTTGAGACAAGTTGACTACATCGGGTCCTTCAATATTGCAAGGACCAGATGTCCATCTTCCCAGTGTAAACCTATTCTGGATATGAGCTTGTTTTCCCTGACCTCTGAGTTGTAGTCAACCTCATTCACCAATCTCTAGAGGATTTCTGATTGCCCAACTAGAATGGAATCCCAAATAACATAGTATCTGATCAAGAGACCCACTTCATTGTGACGGGGATATAGGCTTGAACCGCTGATCATAGGATCCTCCGTGTGTGTCATGTAGTGCATCACCCAGCAGCATCTGTCTTCTTGGAGCACTGGGATACACTAGTCAAGGCATAGATAAAGTGCCAACTTAGTGGCAATACTCCGAAAGGGAGGAGTTCCATCCTTTGAAATGCTGCATATGCATTAAATCAGAGCTCTCTTTATGGTGTTGTGTCACTAATAACAGATATACATATGTCTGAGAACCAAGAAGTAGCGGTGGGAATGGCTACACTACATATCGCTCACAGTGAACACCTGGGGGACCCTGTCTGTACCACTCTGCTCTGCAGGCTGGAGGTCCTAGTCCCAAAAGGAAGTGTGAACCTGCCAGGGGTCATAGCAAGGATTCCCTTGAACTAAAAGCAATGGGCTGCCCTGAAGACACTTTGGTCTCCTTTGCGTAGGGACTAGCAGGAAGAGAAGTCACCATAGTGGCCGGAGTAATTGACTGTGATCAACAGATGTAGGCAGAGCTGGGGTTTATACAGTGAAAGAAGAGAAGAGTATGGGTAGAACGCAGATAATTTATTCATCATTTTATGGTTGACTGCAGATAATTAGTGAATGGGGCTAGAGAGGCTAAGCACACTGCAGCAGGCTCTCAGTGTAGAGTTGTGCAGATTATTGAGGCTCTAGAGTGCTCTGTCTTGCTGTGGTGGGAGGGTGAGGGGGGGCTGAAATAGAGTCTTTAGTATTGTCATGAAGACATACACCGTGGCTTCAGGCTGCCCAGAGACAAGGCAAGTGTCAACTCTGTCCTTGCCAGGGTCTAGTTCTGGCAAGTCTAGGGGTCCCCGAAGGATGGACGGTCAGGCGAAAGGAAATGAGAGAACCACGAGAGAGATGTAGTCTGATGACCAAGCAGGCAGCCCTGGCAATTCTGGCATCTCCGCCCTGCCGGGTCTCAGTATCTTTTTTTGGCTGACATAGATAGATAGATAATTAGATAGATATCCATATATATGTCCACATATACACATTTATATATATCCATATATATCTCTGTACATCTATATCCATATATATCTATGCATACGTCCATAGATATATATTCATATATGTTTATACATATCTATATATTTATATCTGTATCAATCCATTGATTTACTTCTTTCTTTTTAGAGATGGTGAGATTGTTAATATTAGGAGCAACAAGGGGAGGTATGTCCTCCTCAGGAGGCGCACTCTTTACTGCTCTAGTTAACTTTTCAGCCTCCGCCTGGGGATCTAAGGCACGCCTGACAAGATTCCATAAAGAGAATGCATTCACAGGAACCTTTTGTGGTCCCTGAGGCATATAGTAGAGCTTCATCTCTTTACCAACCTTATTCCAAGTTTTTAGGTTTATGGTTAAACTAAGGACATTGCTTTTGTACAAAATGTAGAAAACGAGCAACTTGTTGAGGTGAAACTTTAATCCCTTTTTTAATAAGGAAATTATAATTATTACTATGAATAATATCAATAAAGAGTCTCTCTTTAGACTGATTATGGCACATGCTTCTCAAGAGTTTAAGTTCTGACTTCTGTACTGAGTCCTTTCTTTAGACTCAGTACGGCCCTATTGTTTTTCAAAAAGTTTAAATTCTGATTTCTATACTGAGTCCTCTTAGATTCAGCATAGCCTATTGCTTCTCAAAAAGTTCTTTAAAAAGTTTCCATCAACTGGCCCTACCTATCTTATGCAGGGGAGTCCCGGACACCCTACGATGGACTCCTAACCTTTCTGAATTCTCAGAAGCCTCTACAAAAATGAAGTATTACCTTTGGGTCCCTGTTATACATGTCCGGGAATTTTCCAAAGGAGAAAAGGTGTCGGCGACTCAGGAGAACTGCATGGTTTCTGGAACCAGGCAGATGACTGTTTCTCAAAAAGTTTAAGTTCTGATTTCTATACTGAGTCTCTTTCTTTAGACTCAGTGTGGCATATAACATCTCAAAAATTTTAAGTTCTGAAACTACCCACCACACTCACCTTGCCTATCTCTCCAAGGGGTCTGCAGCACCTTTAGGTGGAGTCCTAACCATCCTGACTATCTTAGAGGGAGCCTAGGAAAGAAAGGATTACCTTTGTGCCCCACGTTGGGTGCCACTCCTGCATGACCTGTGAACTGTACCCTCTACTAAATTGTTCAGATCAAAATTCTAATCCTGCCTTTGTTGAGAAACACTGCCAGACTCTATGGGAGAGAGTCTGTGGTTTCTGTGCATTTCTGCTCAGACAGAGGAGTGGGCAGAGCCTCACTCAGAAGTGAAGGGTATGTATTTGGTTGAGTTCAGGCTCTTGGAAAGCTGAACAGCTAAACCGCAAAAGAAACTCCCGTTTTGGAGCAGGCCACTCATGATTCCATTTCCAGTGGTTTATTTTTATTACTGTGTTTCTGCTACAGAGGAGTAACAAAAACTGAAAATGGCACTGTCCCTTGGTTAATTGCTTCTGTGCGTGCTGGAGAATGAGAACAGAAGGGAGGCTAGCGTCCCGAGCAGGGGATAGCATGTAGCAGGTGCTCAGAATGTATTTGCCAAATAAATTGTCACTATGATTTGAAAAGTCATCTATGACTTTTTAAAAATTAAACTTGGGCACCTGGGTGGCTCAGGTCATCATCTCTCGCCTGATGAGATCGAGCCTCACATGGGGCTCTACACTGACAGCGTGGAGCCTACTTGGGATTCTCTCTCTCTATCTCTCTCTATTTCTCCCCTGCTCACACTCTCACTCTCCCTCTCTCAAAGTAAATAAACAAAAATTAGAAAAAATAAATAAGAAAGTAAATTTTTATTTTGAAATAATTAAAGACTCACAAGAAGCTGCAAAAATAGCACAGAGGGTTTTCACGTACCTATCACCCAGCTTCCCCCATGGTGACATCTTAGGGAAATTAGAGTCGGCTTCGTTGTTCAAAGAAGTATTATTACTCTTAACCCAGGTTTCTGTACAACATGGAGCGTGATCCTAAGGCATGTTACTAAGCAGTCATTATATCTTTGTCAATAGTTTAAGTATAAAGTACCTTAAGATTTTTTAATCTAACAAAAAACTGTAAATTCCTCATTTTATAGATAGGCAAACTAAGTGTGATGAAAATGTTTTCTAGGATTGTATAACAAGTTAGAGGTAAAGCCAGGCTCGTAACCCAGATTGGGTGTCAGTATCCAGTCTTCACCACACTACCTGTGTTTTTTTCCATCCCTTCCCTTCCCTTCCCTTTGTAATTCTTGTTCTATCTGTTATCCTTTATTCCCTAGACCAATATACAGGCACAATTCTTCCTCCCATGCCCTTATTCCCTGCCCTGGCTGCCCTGATTTTTCTTTCGGCCTTCTCTATTTATAGAATTTGCTTTTATGCCTTTAGAAAACTGTGATGGTAAATCTTCCTATTCAGGATCTGTACTGTAAACAGGATAAAGGCTAAGCCCCCAACTTAGCATAAAGACCTTCCACTATTTGGTTTTGCCTACCTCTTGCTAAGTAACCGCCTGGCATTTTTATATCAAACACATTAGTGATCACACCTTCATGTTTTCAGACATGTATTCCCTCTGCTTGAAGTTGCCTTGCTCTGTTATCAGTCCGTTGAATTCTTATTTACCTTTCAACATCTAGCTGATATGTCCTTTTTCCAGGAGCTTCCTTTGACTATTCACAAGGTGGGGTCTGCCACATAAGGTATTTGACCCTCCAAGTCTTATGCCTGTCTGTCTCTTCCTTTTTGTTTCTCTGAATGTGGCAATTAGAGCATTGACAAGCACATGGGAACTACAACAAAAATGTCAAAGATCAGAGAAGTTCTGAGAAGGTCAGATTTGAGCAGCGTCTTGAGGGTCGCGGGTTATGACTTGATCAATAGAAATCTCGAGAAAGGTTTCCTGGCAGGAATGGACTGGATGAATGAGTGGAATGGACATTGGAGTTCCTTGGATATTCTCTTTTGTTTTACTTATTCTTTAAATAAAGAATAATGGGGAAAATCCCTAAACTTATGTTTCTCTGAATCGAAGTGATACATTAACAATGATAATGTACCCCCAGTAAAATTTCTTTTTTCCCCTGGAGCTCAGTCTTAAATGAGCCCATGTTTAGGAGTAGACTCTCAGTGGAGCCTGGGCCACAGCATTTGCTGCTATTAAGCAAACGCTGCTGGATCCGATCAGTAAAAAGCTATTTAGTTACCTAAGTAATTGAATACCTTGCAAATAAACCTTTCTTAAATGGTAATTAACAGGACCTTGGGAACAAAGGGTACACTTTAAAGTCTTAATCACTTCCACACTATTACTCTTGCTTCTTGAAATTTCTTCGGCAAGAGATCCTAGGAAACTGGAATACTCAGAAAAGCCAAAAACAGGCTCACTGCAGGCGTTACTGCTCCTTTGATGGTTTCTTGCGACTATGAGTGTGGGTTCCCAGCTGGAGCACGGATATGGGTGGAGTGGGGAGAGATCGAGAATGAAGGGACACCTGAACTGAACCCTAGAGGGTCAGTAAGAATGAGTCACATGGAAAGGGGTGAAGGACACTGATTCTAGGCAGGGATGACACCATGAACAAAGTTGTGGTGAGAAAAAGTGAGGTAAGAGACTCCGCGGCTTGTGTATATGAAACAACATCAGTTTGCGGTTGCTGAAGTCTGAAGTAGGAGCTTCCGAGCGGCAAGAAATGGGGCTGCGGAGACCAGAGTTGGACTGTTTAGGGTCTCGGGTGCCAGTTAAAGGAGCTTGTGCGTTTTCCCCGTGTACTGTGGGAGCAATTGAATGTTGATGTGTTCAAACACCTGTTTCAAATAGATTTCTTTAGTTACCGTTGGGGGATCAATTCCGGAGGTCCAATGCTGGATTTTACAGTATACTTGTTAGGGAAATGTGCAAAAGTTCAGAAAGAGCTAAGTAGTACCTGGGGTATGTCAAATAGGAATTGAGGTATAGAGAAGGATGCAGATTTGAGGTATGCTTTATAAGGTAAAATTAGGAGGACTTGGGGACTGAGGATAGATGTTCTAAATGCGAGGCAGAGGGAGAAGTCTATACTGTATTAAGGATCCTGGCTTGGCTGTTCCTGAGAGATGATGGTGCCTCTTGAGAATAAGCCCATTATATTTGGGTTGTTGTCAGGTTTTGGTAATTCCAAATAAAGCTGATATGAATATCCATGTATATGATTTTGTGTGAACGTAAGTTTTCATTTCCCTAGGGTAAATACCCAGGAGTGAGGTCATAGGGCCATGGCTTCAGTTTTCATCTTCCTAATGGTTAATGATATTGTGGTTACGGTCATTTGCAGCCCCTATACTTCGAATTCCTCTTTGAGTGTTAGGTTATGGTGGGAGCTGGGGTGTGGAGGGTTCTAATAATCCACTCTCTACCTTCATCTGCATCTGCATTCCTGTAACACTGCTGCTGCTAGTTGCTCAGTGCTTGCTAAGCTGGCAGCTGGAGGGCTCTACTTTGTCCCAGTCAGTCTCTTATATCCACCTGCACCTGTTCTGTGAGGTTGGGACCTTCTCAGCACTCCAACTCCTTCTCCACCGTGACTGTCGAACTTCTGTCTTATATCTGTGGTGGATCTTGTGTGGGGGAGTTTTATGCCCTTCCCCTAGTGGTAGGTGACTACCAATGGAGTTGGTGTGGTATCCGGGGCCAGCCATTTTATGCCCCCTGTCCCCAAGAGTTGAGGGCTTTTTATTGTTTGTTTCTGTGTCTTTCCCTGGGCTCTGGGGTAACAGTATTTCGTCACACAGTGGTCTAAGGTTTTTGTTGAGAGATAACTGGGCAGGAGGGCATGATTTCATGCCTTTCCTGAAGGCATAAGCTAAACCTTCATGTATATCTGCACTCTGTCTCTGTAACAACACCTTGATTCTTCCATTGTAGAGTGGAAACAGCTGTAGACTGTCCTTTAACTGAACAAACATAGCTGTGTCCCAATAATAGCTTTATTTGTAAAAATAGGCTGCAGGCTCGACTTGGTCTGAGGGCTACAGTTTGACCACCCCTGGTCTACAGAATAAACTACAAATGGTCCTATTGTGACTTTTGGAGCCTTCCTGCCTACCTCTTAGGTCTGATCTTTTCTCGTCCTATTTAAATTCATACCATAAGGGAAACCCTTTAAACCAGCAGTTAAACCGACAGCTGGTTAATTGATCAAAACGTTGGTTAAAAGAGGCACACACGCAACCCTGTCTTAAAACATTTTTATATAAAACATTAATGTGCATGTATTTATCCATTTGTTTAATGTAGGGCCAAGAGTTTTATTTGATTTTATGCATCATCTTTCTTTTGTGTGCAGAAAATACATCCATAATGCATCTTTTATGATTTCCAGTTTTGTTTTCTTTAAATTGGAAAACTTGAGATACCAGCAAAGCAGTTCGAGGCAGAATCTCATTGTAGAGATTTTTATAATCCTTTTTCATTCTTTCATAGTTACATTCCATGTGCTTAAATTCTATCGCTTCTTTTCGTGACTCGGGAAACAAAAAAGTCTCTCCAACGTATCCAACTTAGTTTTCACAGAAACAACCACCCTTTCATGTTGTTTATGTTCATTATATAATTTTAATAATGAGTACAACTGGTGTATACTGGATTGGGAACAGATCCCTGTGACTCCTGTAACCCAAGTAGTGGGAGCGAAAGTGGACAGCTTCTTAGGGACTATCCTGCTAGTCATGGGTGCTAGTTACTCAGGGTGTGTGAAGGATGGAGACTGTTGCTTAGTCCAGTCAGGCATGAAGAAGATGCAGCCACCGGACCTTGAACCCCTTACCATCCCTTGAGCATCCCTGGCTATTCACTTGACAACCCCTTTCTTTACACTGCTCCCTTCACTTGGGAGATTCTTCATGCACCTCTGCCTGAAGGATATCCTGACTCCTCTAGGTTTAGGCCAAGGTTCCCGCCTTTATGGAGCCTCTTCTAACTACTGAGATTGGCTGATTACCTTCTTGGGCCTCTCTCTAGCTTACTATCAAAGTATCTGTAACACATTAACACATTTTTTTTTTTTTTTTGCATTTCTCTCTAATTCTGTTACGAGAGGATAAAGGATAAAGTGGTTTTTTGTTTGTTTGTTTGTTTTAATGTGCCGTCACGTCTCCAGACTCTAACATTTTCTTATTACACGGTACGAGTGTGGTAACTTTCTGGTAAATGAATGGCAACGTTATCACTGCTGTTGCTTGATTGGCCGCCCCAGCAGATGTGGTTTCCCAGAGCAGACTGAGCCCCATTAACTGTCTCCTTCAGAGTAGATTAATGTAATGACTTTGGAGTCAAGATGCTGGAAGGAGGAATGTGATTGGAAGTTCTGATCCCCAAGCAGAATTCTGAAAGAGCTCTCTAGATTCTGAGATCTCTGCTAGATGGTAAGCTCCTGATTAGCAGTGGCTGTGCCTCCCTCATGTTTCTAGCCTCATCCTTTTTCAGGGTGTCTTGTGAGATACTCAGTACTTGTGAGATAAAGGAGGAAATGGCCAACTGAACAGATTTGCAAAGTCCTTGAAAATGCGAGGCCTCTAGTGCAGGATTCACCCGCATAGAGAACGAGTTGAAGCACCATTTCCTCCATTCTCCTTGCTCTCAGCTGACGTTCATATTTTCCCATGCAGACCAGGATTGCAGGAATAACGGACACTTAGCAAGCTGAGTAACTTTTTCTTGGCAAATGAGTAGCACGCGAGCACTTGTCACACTGGATAAGAGGACTACTGAATACAAACAATTTTAACAATGACATTTCTGACAACGTAAGAATGTCATTGTAAGTCTTTTAGCTTCAGCTATGGTGTTTGTTGTAGGTTATCAAATCCGGGTAAATAATGGGAAACCATTAACCGGCTGTTTTGGCTTCTGTAAATTGCATTATGTAATTGGCTACCAAGGGATGTCGTAAATTGTAATCAGTTAACTAATTGATAATGTACCCTGACTTGTTAAAGTCCATATAAGCCCCCTGCTGCCTTGGTTCGGGGCCATTCTCTGTACTGTCCCCTTAAGATCAGGAGATCAGGTTTGGCCTGCCGTAAAATTAAACCTTCCCTCGCTTTTACTCGGTGTCCAGTGGTCTTTTTAACATCAACCTGCAATATTTGAGGTCCCACCGAGATTTAAGACCACCCAAAATTTGGAGGCTGAAGCGGAACGGCTAGGGGGGAGTTCCGGAGATAATGTTCCTTGGCCCCAGCCTTCCATCTTCAGACTCGTCTCAAGCAAGGTATGCGAGGCGGCGCCAGTTTTCTGTTTTCTGTTTTACTGTTTTGCTGGCCAGATTCGTTTTGTAGCTTGGAGGGAATGCTGGACACAGCTTACTTGCCCCTAGTGCCGGTGTTTGGAGGAGACGTCCCCATGCACCATTTGGGTCCTTGGGTCATTTAGGTCTTCGGGCCATTTGGGTCTCCTGACCAGTTGGGACTCTGGACCATTTGGGTTGGGCTTTATCATCCCAACCATCTCCGTTTGTTTGTTTTATGTTCATGTTTTGTGTGTCCTGTTAAACGTTTATCATTCCTGGTGTGGCCCTCTGTTTAACCTCCATCATGGGTCAGTCTTCGTCCAAGCCCTGCTCCCCTCTTGAATGCATGCTAAATAACTTCTCTGGTCTCAGAAAAAGAGGAAAGAGCTATGGCTTTAGCTTAAACCCATCCTGGCTGCGGACATATTGCCAGTTGGACTGACTGGCCGACATTTCTTGGGATTGGCTGGCCCCCAGAGGGCTCCTATAATCTTAACCTTGTGCATGCCGTCTGCAGGATTTGTCACGATGTCCATCCCGACCAGGAGCCATATGCAATAACTTGGGTGGACCTCCTAGAGGACCCACTGTCCTGGCTGAGAAGGTGCCAAAAACTGGGTCAGAACCTGCCACCTGGCACCTCCTCTCCCCAGTCTCCTCCCTGTTCCCCTTCAGACCCTAAGCCCTTACTTCCAGTTGCACAACCCTCGAAGAGGCTTTACCCAGTACTTCAGGAAATACCTGAGGAGGGGGATTTGTTTGTCATTTGATCCTCTGGAACCTCCTCCCTATCCCCCGATTCCCCAAGCTCCTAAGGAACCCGGAGCAGCAGATGGCCCTTTGGCTAGTACTAGTCCCCCACATACCAGGTCAGGGGCCCTCTATGGAGGAGAACACCAGTTCTCTGACATCTCAGTTCCTGTCCTTCCTCTTAGACAAACAGCCCCAACTCCCAGTCCAGATGGGCAGCCAACTTAATGCTTGTCTACACTCCCTTCTCTACCACAGACCTCTACAACTGGAAAATTCAGAACCCGCCTTTTTTCTGAAAACTCCCAGGGTTTGATTGACTTGCTAAGTTCTATTTTCACTATACATTTACCTACTTGGGAAGATTGTCACCAGCTTCTACAGGTTTTGCTGACTTCCGAGGAAAGGGCCCAAGTGCTCCAGGAAGCAACGAGAGCCATCCTTGGCCCAGATGGAATGCCTACACAGACCTTAACAGAATTGATCATTTTTTCCCCTCAGCGCCACCCCGGTGGGACCCCGACATGGATAATGGTAGGGAGCATCTACTCCAGTATCTCCAGATTCTGTTATGAGTCACCGGCAGCCTTCCTAGAAAGGCTTTATCAGGCTTATCGTCTGTATTTTCCAATGGACCTGGAGGCAACAGAGAACTGAAAGACCATTAATGTGGCTTTCATTTCTCAATCGGCTCTAGACATTCGTAAAAATGCTTCAGAGGCTAGAAGGATTTGAAGGATTCGTAAAAAGCTCAGAGCTGGTAGAAATAGCCCAGAGAGTTTTTCAGAGTAGAGACAGCCCTGCCACTATACAAGGAAGGGAGATAGGGAAAGTCCTCACAGTAGCCTGGGGACAACCCCCAGTAACAGCAAAGAGTTGGGAAAATTCCAACTTTGTCAGAAGGGACCCCGAACGCTGTCAGGGAAGAACCAATGTGCTTATTGTAAAGAAGAACATTGGAAAGATAAATGTCCCAGGAATCCCAGGAAAAAGCCTCCCATACGCCACCACGGCTCCCTCTTTCCCCTAAATCCCCTGGAGCCTGTGGTTACCCTCAACGTAGAAGGGGGAAAAAAACCAGATTCCTGGTTGACACTGGAGCTATGTTTTCTGTTCTCAAAGAACCATTAGGACCTGTGACCAAAGAAAAAGTATATATTCAGGGAGCCACAGGACGAATGCAAGGCTACCCACGGACTCATGCCCGGATTACTGACCAAGCTCAAGGGTCTGTTACTCCATTGAGAGCTGTGCCGAGGCTACTGAGGACCTGCTGAGGGAATTAGATGCCCTGGGATATAAAGTGTCTGAAAAAAAGGCGCAGATTTGTTTGGACTCTGTAACATACTTAGGTTACCGATTACATGAAGGTAAGTGGTCGCTGGAGCTGGAAAGAATCCAGGCTATCCTATATATTCCCAAACCCACAACTAAATGACAGATCAGAGAGTTCCTAGGAGCTGCTGGGTACTGTCGCCTCTGGATACCTGGTTTTGCTGAGATGGTAAAACCCCTTCCCACTGCGACTGGGGGAGAAGGACCTGAGATGGTCTGGGGAGAACAAGAAGATAGGGCTTTTGAGCGGGTCAAGCATGCTCTCACCCAAGCCCCAGCCCTGACTTTACCTGATAGTACCAAGCCTTTCCAGCTATTTGTATGTGAGGTCCGGGGAATTGCAAAAGGGGTCCTTACTCAAACTTTGGGCCTCTGGAAATGACCTGTAGCCTATTTGTCCAAGCTGCTGGACTCCGTTGCCACCAGGTGGCCCAGTGGCCTCAAAGCTGTCGCTGCCACTGCCATGTTGGCTAAAGAGACTTCCAAACTAAAGCTTGGGCAAGACCTTCACATCTCCCTCAGTAGCATCCCTGCTGTGCTCCCCACCAGATAGATGGATCTCCAGCGCACGAATCCTCCAGTATCAGATATTGCTACTTGGCCCTCCATGCATCACTTTCCTGAAGACAGAGGCCTTAAACCCAGCCACGTTGCTGCCTGATGATGACTCAGAAGCCCCACTCCACGAATGCTTGGAAACTGTAAGTAATCTCACGGGGCTAAGGGAGGACCTAGGGAACAACCCCTTCCAAAAGTGGACATTGAGCTGTTCACAGATGGGAGCAGTTTTATCAAAAATGGAATCAGGTATGCAGGTGCAGCTGTAGTAACTCAGGACCAAGTTGTCTGGGCCCAGGCCCTTGAGCGTAACACTTTGGCCCAAAAGGCAGAGCTGGTAGCCCTAGCCCAAGCCCTTAAATGGGCAAAAGGAAAAACAGTGAATATCTTTACTAATAGCAGATACACATTTGCCACTGCCCATGTTCATGGAGCATTATATAAGGAAAGAGGACTGTTAAAACCAGAAGGAAAAGAAATTAAAAATAAGAGAAATCCTGGCCCTGTTGGAAGCCTTAGGGCTCCCTAAAAAGGTGGCTATCATACACTGCGAGAGCCACCAAAAGACAGACTCACCCCAGGCGAGGGGAAATGCCTTTGCTGACGCAATAGCCAAGGCCACAGCAGAAGGGAAAGTTCTCCCAATAGAAATTTTGCCCCTGCTGCCTCCATGTTTCCTTCTCATGGAACCGTCTTATACCAAAGAAGAGCTATGCCTAATAACAACTCTGAGGGCTAAAAATGGTGACCAACATTGGTATCACCTCGAGGACAGGTGCATCTTTATGCCAGAAGCAATAGGCCGGACCTGGCTGCAACAGATCACAGTGCCATACACCTCAGAAAAACTAAATTGTCTGAACTAGCCCAAAAAGACTATTTCATTCCAATATTAACAAGATGACCAAAGATCTAGTAGGCAGACGCAAGGCCTGCGCTCAAACTAATCCTTCTTCTAAGTTTAATTTTTCAGGACAGACTATATGGACTGATGCCTGGAGGAATATGGGAACTTGATTTCACCGAAATGAAAAATGGACAGTACGGTTAACATTATCTTCTTGTACTCGTGGATACTTTTTCTGGATGGGTTGAAGCTCTCCCTACCAAAACAGAATTGGCTCAGATAGTAGTTAAAAAACTTCTTAATGAAGAAATTCCCGGATTTGGCATCCCTATTGGTCTGGGGTCCGATGATGGCCCAGCTTTCATAGCCCAGACATCTATAGTATCAGCTAAGAGCTTACAAATAGATTGGATGTTACATTGCGTTTACCACCCTCGAAGTTCAGGACAGGTGGGAAGGATGAATAGAACTCTCAAAGAGACCTCGACTAATTACGGAAACTGGCGAAAACTGGGTACACCTCCTTCCTTTTGCTCTCCTCAGAGCATGCCGTACACCCTATGTCAAAGGTATTACCTCCTTTGACATCCTTTTTGGAAGACTGCCTCCCCTGCTTCCAAAATTGGGGGGTGAAAAATGGGTGGAAATCTCAAATCAGCATCTCCTTAAGTCTTTACAGGCTCTCCAGAGTACACTTCCGGTCATTCATAACTTGGTAAAGGAGAGTCTAAAGGATCCACCTTCTACGGTCGAGCCAGCAGACCAAGGACTCGGACCTGGAGATTGGATCTGGGTGCAATGTCACAGTCCTCTGAACTTGGAGGCGTGATGGACTGGGCCCTATCCAATCATCCTGTCAACCCCATCCACTGTAAAAGTTGCTGGCCAAAGCCGTTGGACCCATCCCTCTCAAATTGAAGCATCACACCCCGATCACATTCCTCTACAATGGACTGTCAAACAGACCGGAAATCCTTTGAAGATCCTACTAGTAAAAGAATCTACTAAGTAATTTTGTTCTTAAGAATTTCCTTAATTAGAGGAACATTTTCTGACCACGTCGCTGTCCAATACCAGTGGGTAGATAGCAAAACCCCTCCCCTACTCTAACTTTTGATCTCTGCGATATATTTCCTGAGCAAGCGCGTAACCCACTGGGTGGTGGCACATATGGGGATCCTTACTACTACCTAAGAAAAAGCAATAAGAATTGTACAGCCCTCAAGGGGGCATGACTATATGCCTGCCCCTCAGATGGACCTCCCCACTGTCAGAAACAAGGCCAGCTTCACTGTGCCTCATGGGCTTGAGAAACTATAGCTGACTGGATTAATGGAAAGGACCAGTTTATACTATCTATAGGAGTAATGTTTGCTACTAGGAGATAGTGCTTAGTCAATAGCGTTAGCAGAAATGGTTTAGATCCCTCAAGGGATATGGGGAAAACATGAGGTCTAAGAATGTATTCCCCTGGTTTTGACCCTGGTATTGAGTTTATCATTCAAAGATTTGAATTACTAAGAAACAGGAGTAGGGAATGTTGTAGGTTAACAAACCTGAGTAAATAATGAGAAACCATCAACCGGCTGTTTTGGCTTCTGTAAATTGCATTATGTAATTGGCTACCAAGGGATGTTGTAAATTGTAATCAGTTAACTAAATGATAATGTACCCTGACTTGTTAAAGTCCATATAAGCCCCCTGCTGCCTTGGTTCGGGGCCATTCTCTGTACTGTCTCCTTAAGATCAGGAGATCAGGTGTGGCCCAGCTGAAAAATAAAACCTTGCCTTACTTTTACTCAGCGTCCAGTGGTCTTTTTAACGTCAACCTGCAACAGTGTTATGGATGAGCGGTGCCTTGGTTTTCCCAGAGGACACTGGGGATAGCATTGTGAACAATGTATCTCCAGGGTGTAAAACACTTCCAGCTCAACTCAATGCCTGTAGTGTTGTTTTTGTTTTTAAAGCAAGGGAGGTGGTAATTGTTTGTGATTGCACATGAAAACGTTTTTGATATTGCTAAAAGTCCTTCTCTTTCTCTTTTTTTAACAACCAAATGCTTAAGGACTCTCTAAATGGAGCAAGATCTGAAGACTTTATATGAAAATGTGTTTATTGATGGGATTTGCACTGCCCAACCTGATGTCAGGCACTTAACGGCCAATTAAAATTATTTCTCAAAAAGGTAAGTTCTTGTGTTTCTAAATTTTAGACTCATTTTACAATACTAATATCCTGGCACTGTGCCCTTCACCAAGATTAAGTATGGGCTGAGCTTAATGGCCCAAACTGTCAACGCCCCAGCTCTTTATTAATCCTGGGAAAGTGGCCCACACCTCAGTCATTACTGCTCAATTAGGTAAATAACCATCACATCCGTTCTCATTAGACCACTCTCTTCACAGAAAGCTGTTCCTGAGATTTTCGGTTAGTCTTAATAAGTCATAAATGTCACTAGTGCCTCCCTTTTTCCATGGGTCCACTAAACAAGTAAAGATCATGTGTCTAATTCAAGGAACTCAAGTCTTCCTAAGACTTGTTCTCTGCTTCCGTTGTGTGCAAAGGCAAGAATCTCCATACATGAGGCCAACTGGCCAGTGTGGGACATCGGTCATTGCTGGGTGGTGAAGAACTCTTACACTCGTATATAAACATCAGGTTCAGCAAGAGCATATGTTTCCTTGAAGTGAGGAAAAATAAGGTATGAGTCACTGCTCTTTCTCCTTCTCACTCCACTTTAGGGGGAAACTTCTCTTGAGGCAAGGCAGGACCTCACCACCATTGCACACATGAGGATCAAACTGACTCTGGGTATAAATATAGACATGGACAACTTGCTTCCTCCTTTAACAAGAATTCGCTTTTTTAAGAAGAATGGTCTTCCATCCATCCCATCAATGGTCTTTCATTTTTAAAAATCCCAGAGAAGGAGAGGAGTTTCACTTGCAGTCATCCAAGAGAAGAATTCTTTTAATGTGTCTTTTTCTTTGCAATTCTTGCCCAAAGGCAGCTGAGTTGCAGCAGGTTGGCACCAACGTAGTAAATTGTAACAAGAAATATTTGGTTCTTGTTTCATCCTACTGTGAAAGGGGACAGACTTATACAGAGGGAGGTGATACAGACATGGGGATAGGCTGCTCAGATCCCTCTGGAAGAAAAACCTCACTGTCCAACTGTGAGGAGTGTGGTTTGCTGTCATCCTCCAGGTGTTAGATTCCTCTGTCTCAGCTTCCTAGCTGAGATCATGCTATTAGTAGTACAAGCTCTGCCAATGACTGGGCAAGTTGTGCGCAGAAGGGTCTAGGCATTTCCGTCCAGCATGGAAGTCCTATAGTAAAGGGGCAGAAACTATAAGGCTGTCATCATATTCTGATGGATCCTCTAGTAATCTTTCTTCTTCCCTCTTCTTTTCATAGATATTACATCCCCTCCAACTTTTTCATGCTTAATTCTGTTTCAGCGTCTGTCTCCCAAAGAACCCAACATGCAACAGGAGGTAGGGCAGGGAGAGACACACGACCATTCATTGTCTAGGGATAGTCTATAAAGGCTGCCTCTGCATAACCTAAGATCTTAGCCCCTAGCCCAGTCCCGAGATCCTACCCAATTTTCTGGAGGACAGTTATCTAAAAAAAATCGATAAATAGGTTCAGGCTCTGTTTAAACTTGATCTACAGTAAAGATCATGTATGTTATTTTCTACAATGCATACAATGCTTGCTAATTTATGCTAGTTAATTTTCTACAATGCATACAATGCTTGTTAATTTATGCTAGTTAATTTAATACATTTGGCACCCACTATGAAGACAGTGTTGATTAAATTAACTGATTGGCTCACAGAGTAAATACAACCAACCCAATACTTGAGAGAATAAAACACAAAGAAATACTAGTTGTGATGAAAGTTCGGAGATAGGACTATTGTTTGTTGACAAAGATGCTGTTTATGGGAGAATTCTTTGTTGGGCTAGACTGTACTGTGCGTTGCAGAAAATATGGCAGCACTGGATTGTGTGATAATTCCAAAGGCCCAAGCCTTTCCAAATGCCCCAGGACTGCCTCCAGTTGAGAATCACTTATAAGGCAAACTGCGGTGTTCAAGGTCAGAGCTATCTAAGAGAGTCTGAGCTGCTGCAGAATATATTAGGGCAGAAATGAGTTGTCTGTGTTGAGTGGGGAATGGAGCCAAAGCTCAGAGGAGCCAGCATACAGAGGTAGGGAGCAGAACCAAATCACAGGGCCAGAAGCAACCTGGAGAATTTGGGCCATGGTTCGGTCACTAGAATAGCAGAGTGAGAGGGAGCAATGCCTCGCCTAGTGGGTGATTGATTAAGGCAGAAACAGGGATCAAGAGAGCCGGCTGGGTTTCAGGGCGAGTACTCATACACTGGACACCCTATTTTCTTGGAGAAGTCCAGTTTGTTCCGGTGTGTCTTATAAGGCCTTGGCCTCATCGTTTTAGGTGACACTTACCTCTTCCAAAAAATAACTCTTCCAAAAAATATTTCTCTGAGTCTGGGTGGAGGGTGGAGACAAATTTTTGGCTGACTACCTTTGTGCCAGGCATGATGTGAGGCATTTAACATAGATTGGTTTAGGGGCACCTGGGTGGCTCAGTTGGTTAAGTGTCTGACTTTGGCTCAGGTCATGATCCCACGGTTTGTGGGTTTGAGCCCGCATTGGGCTCTGCTGACAGCTCAGAGCCTGGAGCTTGCTTTAGATTCCGTGTCTCCCTCTCTCTCTGCCCTCTCCCCTGCGCTCTCTCTCTCTCTCTCTCTCAAAAATATTTAAAAAAATTAACATACATTAGTTTATTTAATGCAGTGTTTGTATGAGTGTATCTGAGCCAAACTCTCTACTGTACATGTAAATAGAATTAGTGACCATTGAGAGTCTGCATTCAAGTTGGGATTCAGTGAAATTTGGAGTGTAAATTGGACGTGTATAGATTTCTAATTGAATAGAATAATTCTAATCAGATGAAATGATTCTGTCTAAGGTGCAGGGCAACTGTAGACACTCAGAAAAATCACAGAATCTTAGAGAAGCTAGAACACTATCACTGAACCAACATCCAGGCTTCTGCATGTGGTAAGGACTGACCTCCATCAACAGTGGAGGCCAGGTCAGGCATGATTTACACATAATCTCTTTCCATCACCGTAACTGTCCAAAGGAAGGCAATAATATAATTTCTGTATCTTGTGGCCATTGTGAGGACTAAATTCAGTAAAGCACATGAACCACGTGTCAAGGAGGCCGTGACTGCATGGTCCCTGCTCTGCTTGCTTCCCCAAGAGAGAGGTGAAGCGGTAGGAATTTAAGTAACGTGTTGAAAGCCACATAAATGATAAGCACCAGAGCCAGGACTCACAACCAGGCACTTAGACCCTGCCACTGGTTTTTGTAGAGCTTTCAAACTAAGAGTGGTTTTTAAAACGTTTTCATAATTGAACAACATTACAGGAGTGAAAACATTTTGTGGCACATGAAAACGATATGAAATTCAAACTGCGGTATCCACAAGGTTATTGGAACACAGCCAGGCCCATTTGCTCCCATATTGTCCGTGGCTGCTTTCCTGCCACGCCAGCAGAGCTCGGTGACTGAGACGGAGATCATACGGCCCCCAAAGCCTAAAATGTTTAGATAAAAGCTGGCCGACCCTTCCCGTAGACCTTAGACTCTTGATCTTCCCATTATGCCCAAGTGCTGGTGGATCCAGATTGCTTGTGACTTTGCCAAATTTTCCGGGCGTTCTTGGGGGAATTTTCCAATTGCCAGGCAGGTTGCACTGAAGGGCTCCCTGCTGGCTTCCATAGGAGAGTTTTGAAGGTACCAGATGGGAACAGATTCCTTTCTTTCATCTTAACAAGAATCCAATCTCACTCTCTTTCATGTTCAAAGGATTTGATTAATGAGGACACAAAGGGGGAGAGAGAACAATCCTTGCTCTTGCAGGGGGCCGGGCTGCCAGCTGGAACTGCTGCGGTTCGAGCCCCTCCTCCCCGCGTCTGGCAGGTCCCCGAGCCCCCAGCCCTGCCCAGTGGAGGCTGCGCACGAGGAGGCTGACTGCACAGGCTAGAGGCAGGGACCCACTTTGTGGTGGTTTCTCCACTCGCCGGCACTATGGTTTGGGGCAAGTCATCTAACCTCTGCCGGTGTCAGTTTCCACAGATCTGAAATGGGAGTAACGAAAACATCCAGACCTTGGGCAGTCTGTAGGGTTAAATGAGAAAATACATGCAAAGGTTCTTTGTTTTGCAAAGAGTCGGCTGAGTGAACGTTCAGTAAATATGAACCATTATTGGTATATATATATTTTTTCTGCCTCCTTGTCAGCAGGGAAGAAGCTAATTTTCTGATCCCAGCTAAAGTGCCCTGGGAGGTGTTGTTAAAACATTTTTTAGAGTAACACCAGCACACAATACACAATTCAAGCAGTACGAACAATAAAAATAAATGTCTCACCATGTTCAAGGCAGCACTATTCATAATAGCTTTAAACTGGAAATTACCCAAATGGCCATCACGAGAAGAAGGGAGAAATAAATTGTGCTATATTCATATAGTGGAGCCGTTTGATACATCGAGTGTGAAGGGTCTACGGTATGTAACAATGTTGACGAATCTCGTCAACAGAATGCTGTGCCCAAGGAGCCACACATCAAATCCTTGCCTACTGTGAGTCTCCATCTGAGGTGTACAGTAAGAGGACGCTCCCCTCTGCTTCCGGGATTCCTCTGGGCGGAGGTGAGGGGTGGGTACTAGAAGCTGGCGGAAGGAGATAAAGGGAACCGGCCGTGCTCTGTTTCTGGATCTGGGTGCTGGTTACATAGGTGTATTCAGTTTGTGAACTTTCCTTAAACTGATGTTGGTAATGCATGCACAAGATTAGACTTCATATTTCAATATAAAGAATAAAGACTAAAAATAAGAAAGGCACCTTCTACCTACTTTTGACTTCCGCTCGCTCAGCTCCTTCCTTAGAAGCAGGAACTGTTACATCAAATAGAATCTCCAGAGCTAGTCCCTGAATGCACAAGAACGTGTCTGCATGGGTAGATTGTGGGTCTTTCTTTCTTTCTCTTGATTTTCTGAGAGCAAGATTTTGTTTTGTTTTATAATATCTTTACTTTTAGAGCAGTTTTAGAGTCATGGCAAAATAGAGCAGAAGTACAGTGAGTTCCCTTGTACTCCCTGCCCTCACATACCCACAGCCTCCTCCATTATGAACGTCTCCCACCGGAGTGGTGCATTTGTTACAATTAATGAAAATACTACCACATCATAGTCACCAGAAGTCCATAGTTTACATTAGAGTTTTCTCTTGGTGAGTTTGGACCAATATACAATAAAATGTAACCATTGTTACAGATAGTATCATTTAGAGTACATCCACCACGGCCCTAAAAATCCTTTCTGAAAGCAAGTTTTGATGTGCCTAGCCCTGTGTCCAGCTGACCATCTGTTACAAAGACAGACCTCAGGAGAAGGGAGTAACAGCAGAGGGGTTGGGAAGGAGCTCAGACGCTGGGTGACCCTTCTGGACCTGGCAAGATTTCTGCAGATGTTTGTTGAACCATCAAAGTGAATTTAAGGGCTTCGACATGGCTGGGCCTTCTTCTTTATGTTGGGTTGTTGTCCCCTCTTACCTTCTTTGTGTTTCAAACTCTAGGTGTCCCTTTGGGCAGCCCTGTTTGCAAGCTTATTCCTGGTGAGCCCTAGGCCTGATCTGTGGTTCCGAATAACATCCATCTTCTCTGTGAAAGCATTTTCCTCATTCTGAAGCTGTAACGGTGTCTGACGGCAGGAAGGGATGTTTGAAATCAGGACCACCATGAAATCCCCAGGAAGGCATCCTTGTACTTCTGAACTTTTTATTCTGTCTTACCCTCCCCATTGGTGACTTTCTCTTGCACTTTTGGCAGCATCAACAACCCCAAAGGTTAGTCACCCTTTAAGACCCGCTGCAAGGGTTGCCTCTGCATGGAGTTCCCACCGTGTGCCCCTGGAGGGAGGACTCCGACTTGCACCACTTCATCTAGTACTCCTTTAAGTGGTCGTCAGTCTATACTTACTGATCGCTGTCACATACCATATCATGTGCTAGACATCCCCCGGGGAAGAAAACTCCATCCCCGTCCTCAACTTGCTGACATTATAGTGTCAAAGGGAGACATGTAAAGTAATCTAACCCGTTTTTGCCTGATATCTTTACAAAGGATGAGGGGCGGATCCGCCCTGCTAGGGTAGGAACCCAGGGGACAAGGTAGACTTCACCGAGGTGCCCCTTGAGCACGTCTCAGAGACGGAGCTGTGCTTTACCAGACGGATGACAGCAAGAGAGCAGCGTGTGCGAGGGCATGGAAGGATGAAGGACCTTCATTCATTCTTCAGGGCGTCATTTCGTTTACTAGTCTTTCCAACTGAACTGGGACAGACTCATGGATAAGGCTCGTAACAGCCTTCCCTATTCCCCTCGTCAAGTTCTAGACACTAAAATTAGATAGAAACAAAAGATTAAGGGCAAACGCAGGAAGAGTCTTCTTAAAAGATTTAACTAAGGGCCTGAATTTTACATGTTCAGCAAATCTCCATTTTTAGTATGCAGACTTCTCGTCAGACTTGGAATATAAAGGAAGCCTTCTAAAGAGATGAAACTGAACTTCAATTGGAGCAGCTTTTATAATCAGGGTCAAACTGTGATTAGCAGCTTGTCACCTCTGTACTTTCTGCTTTATTCTATACCCCAGGCCCGGGTCCTCAGGGCTTGCCTCTCAAGCTCTCAGGAGGATATGGATTATTTTGAGTGTAATTGGGCCTGGCCTGTGACACAGTCTCTATCTGAATCCACTGTTGGCCACTTAATTGCTCTGTGACCTTGAACAACTTTCTCAGACATGTTGGGTCTTTGTTGCTATCTTATACAGTTGAGATAAGTATACATACTTACTTTGTCAAGATTAAATGTCATAAGTGTTTGAAACATTACAATAATGTAAGCTTTTCCTTCCTTTCTTCTCTTACTTCCCTTTCTATCCCCTTCCCTCTTTCCTTAGCAGGATTGGGAGGAAATTTTGGGAAGAGAGAGCCTAGGAGTCAGACAATGAAGAGATTCGGAGCAGCGGATGGAGACTTTGGGAGAGGTACGTGGATGGGTAGAGAGGAATTTTAAGACATTTTGCTGGGTTTCTTGCAATTCGTTCCCACAGATAAATGCCATTGCATCTGAGAGGTTTTCTTAAGACTGAAGTTGGATGTTTCTTTGGAGCACGGCATCAGGCCGACACTGGCCACAAGGGGGCTCAGCTTTGTTGGGGTTGCACACAGTGCAGAGGAAGGATGGGACATTATCTACCTAGAAGAAGTTTCAAGGTCACATTCTTGACCTTAGTGTGTGCCTGTCACACATTCCTTTAAAGGGCTGTCACCTGGGAAAAGCATTCAACTTGAGACTAATACATGGCTGGCTAAGGGGCCTTTTCTCAGTAATATCCTGGAGCTTTGAAGCAGCTTATCCACGTTATTAGAAGGGGTTATGCAAAGATCCTCCGTCCATTTGACAGGGATTCAGGCACAGTGGGGAGATGGACGCACCAACCCAAGCTGTATCTCCCGGACCTGTGTCTATGATTCCATACTGACTTACTAGGACCCTTCTCTTTGTCACCCACCCCACTCCCACGCAAGAGTCCCAACACCCCGGTTCACTCTTCTTCCCCACTTGCGCCTCCACGTCAGCACACCAAAACCAAAGGGCTCGCCATTGCGGACAGATCTAACTGACAGCTAATTCTCCAGGGCTGAGGTTTGAAGCCACTTAGGCTTTCCGCAGTACTTTCATTTTAATGGGGGCATCAAACCTTGGCCCAGGAGGGCCTCTTTAATGGAGGGATTCCAGGCAGTGTGGAATGCAGACAGGAACAGAATGGGCTGGCAGCTTGCCCAAGGTCACACAGCAAGGTGGGGGCAGAGCTGTAAATAAAGCCCAGCTACCTCCACTTCCAGTCTCACACTGCTGCCCCAGCCTGAGACTGCCTCTTTTGGTCACAACGGGAACTTCCGGACCTGTTCTTGAACTGTGTTAGTGACTGTGCCCCGGCCTGAGCGTGAGGAGTGTGTTGTGAGACCCAAACGGTCCTCCTCCACCACCAGAACCCAGCATGAAGAATAGCAGCGAGGAGGAGGCTTGATCAATAGATATTATGCAAATGCCTAAAGCAATAACATTCCCTTCCATTACCAAGCTAACAGTCCCAATAAAGAGCGTGCTTGGATTCTGACAGTTTTATTTTTCCTGGTTTGTCAGACAAAAACCAGGGTCTGACTGATGCCCACATGAAAGCATAAAAGGTACATGACTGGCAGAGGCCCAATTCCTTTTTCTCTGAATTAGAGGCCCTTGCACCAGGAGCTTGCAACAGCCCGGCTCTGTGCACATCAATTATGTTCTCTGGCTGGGAGCCTTGCTGAGTAGTAAACACGCCGAGAGCCACGATGAGCCTCATTTGTGATGCGGCCCCCATAAGAAGGGAGGCAGCCGGGCAGCGGTCCCCACACGCCTGCCCTCCTTTCCCTCTCCACCTCCTCCGGCCTGGCACCGCAGCAAAGGCATCCTGGGATTGGAGTATTTGTTACCCTTTTGTTTGTAGTGTACAAGAAAAATAACATTCTTCATCTTCTAAACCTGAAATTAATTGCTAGTGTGAACTCCTACTCTGCTGGATGTCGAAAACTTAATTGCAGTCAATTAAGTGTTTACTCTTCCCCTGTCTCTGTAGTCTTCTTTAAGTTCTAGAAAACTTATGGGGTATTAAGTCATGTTTGTGTGTGTGTGTATGCGCGCGTGCCTGCATGCGTTCCTGGTGTCTGGTCCCAGGCGTCTCACTTATACCTACTGGCATCTACTAAGAAGTTGCCAGTCCCGTCTTGCTTTTGGTTGTCAGCAGATCAGAGTGATGCCTGCCTTGTTCCCATTGCATGGCCTCTTTAGGACGCGGGCTCTCTCTTCTTTTCGCGGCTCAGAAAACGTTCCTCTGTCCCTGCACCAGGAGACAGGGCAGTCTCTGCAGACTGCATGTGGCTATTTCAGGCTCTCTGCCTACACACCCACACAGACATTTCTTCTCACTTTCAGTGCTGGGTTGTGGGGGCGGGGGGGGGGGTGCTGGTGCCTCACTCACTCCCCAGGCTACCTCTGGAGAAAGTGGGTCACAGATCCCCTTGCTCTTGAATTTCTCTGACTTGTGGTTCCCTTCCCGTATCCCTCTAATGGTTGTCCTGCAGTGGCTCAAGGCTCAAGACCTCCTTCTCAGCAGTGCCTCGATATCTTGGCTCTTGTCTCCTGCACGTGCCTCCTTGCCCTTTCCCATTTCTGGATCCAGGTAGTCTAGCTTTTCAGCTTTTCTTTCAAATCGCTTGAAATTCAAAAGCCAAGAAGTAGACTATTTTGTTTTCATGTTCCTTTAATAGACCTTCGTTGTGGCAGTAAAAGCCTCATGATATAGTTGTCCAAATGGAGGATTATGTAGTGATAGAAATGCTAAAGAGGAGAGGGGGAAGAACACATGGGTTGAGGAGCAAAAACATCATACGGTTACATTCGAGTTTTTAAAAACTTGCTTGCAGTCATTCCCAAATAGAGTTCCAGAGAAAATTAAGCCTTAAGGAACATGATTGGAATTTTCATTTTCTCAATATTCCCAAGGTTGGTACCTCTCAAAGTTGCCCAAGGCAATTCCCCAGGGTAATCCTGGATGCAGAGGAGAAAAATAATTCATTAGAGTAACGGACACTTTGGGAAAGCAGTTCTCCAAGTGTGATCTGAGGACCCCTAAGGGTACCTGAGACCCTCGGTCGATCAGGTCAAAACTATTTTCATAGTAATACTAAGACTTTATTTGCCTTTTTTACTCTTGTTCTCTCATGAATGTCCTATGACCTTTGGAAAACTCCTGTGTGCAAACACAAACAATCTGTGTGCACACAGAAAACAGGTGTACAGAGATTTCATACATTGGAAATTACCAAATAAACATTATATAACCTTTATTTTTTTTACATTTTTTTAACGTTTATTTATTTTTGAGAGACATAGAGACAGAGTATGAGCAAAGCAGAGAGAGAGGGAGATACAGAATCTGAAGCAGGCTCCAGGCTCTGAGCCATCAGCACAGAGCCCGACGGGGGCTCGAACTCACAGACCTGTGAGATCATGACCTGAGCCGAAGTCAGGCCACTTAACCAACTGAGCCACCCAGGCGCCCTTTATATAACCTTTAAAACTATGTTAAAATAAAGCAGGGGATTATAGATTTGATGAGATTAAAAGACAACTCTAACCGAGCAGATATGTTAAACCAAGAACAAAATAGAACTCTTAGAAATGAAGAGAAATTATGTAATAATTAAAATTAAAATCTCAATAGACATTCTAAATAGAAGACTGGAGCCAGATGAATAGAGATCTGTAGGCTTGAAGACAGGTCTTGAAGAAATCACCCTGAAGGCAAGAGAGACGGAGGAGGCAGATCAAAGAGGAGTTAACACCCATGGTGAACAGAATGAGAAAATCCAACGCATCGCTGGAGTTCCAGAAGATGATAAAGAGAAAAGAAAAGAGGCATTATTCAAAGAGACAATGGCTATGAATTTTCTGTAACTGAAGGATGCCAGTCCTCAGATATAGGGAAACTGACAATATCTGGGTTTTAAATATCCCACACAATTTTCAGACAGCATTGCAGATTTAGGATGAGGAAATCACGTGTATTGTTTTCAATCACAAACCCAATGGAGTGTCTGTTATGAACAGAAGGTCTAGGGGATCAGGGTTTCTTAATGGAACTCCTAGAGTTTCAAACACAAAAGAGTCATGAGTAGGCTTTACCTGAGTCCAACACCAGTGCTAGGAAGAAAACCTGGCCATAAACATTTACTTTGGTGGTCCAGCAAGTATTTGTTGAAGTCTTGGCAGGTTCCAGGAGAGTCACCCAGCCTCAGGACTCCTTCCTGCCTCCTCTGCTCTCCCTTATCTTCTTATCTAAGGTCTACTACCTTTGCGGCAGGCAGTCAAACTGCACACAAGACTAGGCACATGAAAAAGCATGTACCTAAAAAGCAAAGAAGAAAAAGTGAGCACCTAAACATAAAAACACAAAATGTTGTGTGTTTTTAAAGTTTTATTTATTTAAGTAATCTCTACACACAACTTGGGGCTTGAACTCACAACCTTGAGATCAAGAGGTGCATGCTTTTCTGACTGAGCCAGCCAGGCATCCCCCAAAACACAAAATGTTTTTAAAAAAGAATACATCGGACAAATAGTAACTAAAACAAAGATGCTATAGCTACATCAATACAAGATAAAATCTTAAAACCAAACAGCATTACCAAAGATAGAGAGTCACTGAATATTGATTAAAAGTTTAATTCACTGGGAAGATGTAGGGATTCTAAACCTGTTAGAATAAATAAAGTAAAAAATAATAGAACTATTGGGAGAACTAGACAAATCTACCACCATACCTGCAGATTTTATCAACTTCTTTTAGTTACTTATAGATCAAGTAGATACAAAATCACTAAGAATAGAAAAGATTTGACTTTACTATAAACAAGCTTGACCTGATATTAATATGTAAGTAATGCCCCTCAAATTTGGAGAACACATATTTTCAAAGGCACATAGCACATAATAAAATTGTTATGCATTAGACCATGTGTCAAGTTTTATCCAATTTCAATATATCCAAAACATACAAGACATTAAGCTAACAATAACAAAGACATAACTAGACAAGCCTGATACATTTGAAAATTAAAAAAACACACTTCTAAATAACAATTTGTCCAAGAAGAAATCCTAATAAAAATCATAGATTAATTAATTATAATGAGACAGTAATGAAAACAGTATCTCTCAGAACTTGTGAGAGGAAATTCGAACATCTTTGAGAAATACTTACAATCCCTAAATGCCTATATTAGAAAAGAAGAAAGTATGAAAGTAAATTGTCTAAGTAACTTAAGCTAGAAAAAGGTGGAAGTGGTATTACCGAAAATGGCAGAGTAAGGAACTGTCTGGTTCCATCACTTCAGAAACTAATAAACTAACAACTAACAATCTCTTGGAATCAACTTTCAAAGAACTCTGAAATATAGTAAAAAACTTACAACAACCAGGGGAAAAGCCTAAGAATTTTCTGCATTGTGGTATGAGAGTGCTATGGCATTTTACACAGCCTGCTTCCCATACCCTAGTCCCCAGATCAGCAGTGGCCATAAAGTCACCGCATTCCTGGTGCAGGTTGCTCGTGCCACAGGGACCAATACAAATCTCATTCTCAAACAGCTGTGGCTGTATGTTTCGAGTTGTCTGGCAGCTCCCTTTAAGCACCGGTACAAAGTGTGCCTTCATTTCACCTGGCTTGGAGTGTTCTCAGCACTGAAACGCTTCCCAAGTGGTACTTGCTGAAAACATTTAAAGACAAAGGTATTGAATACAGCAGTATGGAGCAAAGAATAATAGTAGGGACAAAGCAACAGATAAATCAAAAAGCCTGGGAAAGATGAGGTTGGGAGAGAAGATATTTGGGGGAATCAAGGCTGGAAGCACCCATGAATACAGATGAATCAAGAAGGTCACAGGCAGGGCTCAGGGCTGCATGAATTCTCCAACGAGTCTGGAGAAAACCCTAATCTTCCACTTCTAAACATCTCAGAAGAAAGAGAATAACAGGAAAGGGCAGAATGAATATTTGAAGAAGTGATGGCCCAAACTCTCCCCAGTTTGAAGATAGACATGATACTATACATGCATAAATCCCAGTGAACTCCAAGAAGGATAAACTTCTAGAGAGCCACACCAAGACACATTATAGTTGAACTGTTGAAATCCAAAGATAAAGACAGAATCTTGAAAGCAGCACAAGAGAACTGACATGTCACGTATAAGGGATTCTCTGTAAGCTTAACAGCATATTTCTCTTCTGAAACCATGAAGGCCAGAAGGCAATGGGATGACATATTTAAAGTGCTAAAAGGAAAAAAAAAACACCTGTCAATCAAGTTTCATATCCAGCAAAACTGTCTCTTAAAAATGAAGGAGGGGTTCCTGGGTGGCTCAGTCAGTGAAGCATCCGACTTTGGCTCAGGTCATAATCTCACGGCTTGAGAGTTCAAGCCCTGCGTTAGGCTCTGTGCTGACAGCTCAGTGCCTGGAGTCTGCTTCTGATTCTGTGTCTCCTTCTCTCTCTCTCTCTGCCCCTTCCCCCACCGGCACTGGGTCTCTCTCAAAAATTAAATAAATAAATATGAAGGAGAAATTAAGGTATCCCCAGATGAAAAATGAAAAGTCCTTCTCCATGAACATGCCCAGGAGAAATGCTAAAGAGAGTCCTTAAGGCTAAAATGAAAGGCCAATAAACAGCCTTTCATGTGGAAAAAATAAAGAACAGTAAGATTCACGCCAAAGGTAAATATAAAAGCTAGTATTATTACATTTTGGGTTTGTAACTCTTCTTTTTTGTTCAACATGCTTTAAAAGACAGTTGCATAAAGCAATAATGATAAATGCATGTTAATGAACATGCACTGTATAAAGATGTAATTCGTGACTTGCAACAGAAGAAAAGATGAAGATGTAAAGGCACAAAGTTTTTGTATACTGTTGAAACTAAGTTAGTATTAATTTTCAAACCTGATTATACAAATTATAACAGCTATGAAGTTAAGATGCTAATTATAATCCCTTGGGTAACCACTAGGAAAAACTAAAACTAAAACAAATAAAAACTATACACTAACAACATAAATTATTTACAAAAAGAGGCAGTGATAAAGGAATACAGGAACAAAAAAGGTATAAACAGAAAACAAATAGCAAAATGGCAGAAGTAAGACTTCCCTTGTCAGTAATTACTTTAGATGTAAACGGATTAAACAGTCTAATCCAAAGGTAGAGAATTGATAAAAAACCATTATCCAGCTGTATGGTGTTTAAAAGACATTCACTTTAGATTCAAAGACACAAATACAGTGAAACTAAAATAATGGGGGCAAATCCATGCAAATAGTAACCAAAAGAGAGCTGTGTAGCATCACTATTCATTCATTCAACAAATTTTTATTAAATGGCCCACTACGTGCCAGACACTCTTCTAAGTGTAGTGAATAAAATCGATACATATCTTTCTCTAATGAGGCTTACACTCCAGTGGCCATAACTGGATATATTTGAAGGTTGAGACAACTGAATTTCCTGATAGACTAGACATAGAGTGTGAAAGGAAGAGTCAAACATATCTCTGAGGCTTTTGTTCTGAGTAGCTCTAAGAATGGCATTGCCATCAATTGAAATGGTGCTACATTTTCTGGATCTCACGTTTTCTAGGAACCACATTTTCTAGATTCTCCTTCCCCATGTTGTTCCAGGTTACAGTTTTTCAATGAGAAATTTCAAAAGCAAAAGAGGAGAGACCATTCTGTCAGTAGGCCATAGAAAGCATATGTATAGGCAGCTGCAAGATTTAGAGTGGCTTCTCACGTTTTTGGAAGCGCCTGTTTTACTTCTGCAGTTGAGACAGTTGGCGAGAGCTTTGCCGTAGAACTTGAGAATTGCTGCAGTACTCAAGAGAACATTTGAGAACCACTGGCTTTTGGGAGATCTTTCCTTGACCACCTAGATTCTTTTCTTATTTTTTTCATGTTTGTTTATTTATTTTGAGAGAGAGAGATAGAGTGCAGGTGGTGGTGGTGGGGGGAGGAGAGAGAGAGAGAGAGAGAAAGAGAATCCCTAGCAGACTCCACACTGTCAGCACAGAGACTCATGCTCAAACTGTGAGATCATGACCCGAGCTGAAATCAAGAGTCAGACACTTAACCGACTGAGCCACCCAGGTGGTCTTCATTCCTCCAGCTCTATTAACATTTGAGAAAGCACCCATTTAACTACTACCTTTCTTTATTCCTATAATACTTTAATTTCTTGACAAAATCCAGACTGATACAGATGGGAAAGCATCCAAGTGAAGTAGGTTTAGGGAGAGAAGATCAGGAATTCCGCTCTGGGCATGGATTGTTTGAGACATCTTTTTGTGCAATTAGTCTAGTAGGGTTGTATATTCAAGTCTAGAATTTTGGAGTGAGGTCTAGTCTGGAGATCTAAATGGGAAAGTTATTGGCATATAGTGATGCATAAAATCATGCTGCTCTATGGTCACTAAAGATGTGGGTGCGGCTAGGGAAGTGCAAAGGTCTGAGGACCAAGTTCTGGGACACCAAAACTAACTGATCAGGGAGAATATGAGAAACAGGGAAAGGAGACAGGGAAGAAGAAACAGTGGGGTCAGATAAACATCAGGAGACTATGTTGTTCTGGAAGGCGAGTTTGGAAAGTACTTCAGGGAGTGGGAAGTGATTAGCTCTGTCAAATTCTGCTGACAGGTCAATCAAGATGTTTGAGAACTGAGCGTCAGTTATGTTTACCATAAATATAGAAACTAGAGAAAAATAGAAAGTTGGGAGAGAAGGAGGATCATACGTTTTATCATCACCACCAACAGCAGTTTTCTTCATTCTTTTTTCTATGCAAGGATTTACTTTAAACAGCTAAAGTCCATTGTGCATATATAGTCCTCTATCTTGCTTTTCATTTACTTTGTGAGATGTTTTGTATACTATTACAAATTTATTATTAACATTATTTTTAATGGTACGTTATAGTCTGAGGGGTTGTAGCATATGTTATTTAACCGTTCCTTCAATGTTGGACATTTAAGTTGTTTACAATTTTCTGCCGTTATAAATAGCCCTGTGATAAAAATCTCTTTGCAAAAAGATTCATCAGCAGTTTTAGATGACTTCCCCAGGGTAGATTATCAAAACGCTAACTGCAATTTTTTTTAAAAAGAACAGTTTTAAGGCTGTGTTTCAGGCTTTTGGAAATTAACTCATTAACCATTACTTTTCACAAGATATCTGTTTTGTTTTCTCTAGAGCCTGAGGTGAAGAATTCTCTTTTTTCTTTTTCTTTTTTTTTTTTTTTAGCTCTTCTATTCCAATAATCACCCAATTTATTTTCTGGAGGAAAGAAGGAAGGCTGGCATGGCATTTATGGGGAACCAATGTGTAGGACCCAAATATACATTCATTCATTCATCTATCTATTCATTCATTTATTCATTTATCAAAGTCAGCAAAATAGAAAAGAGAAACAGGGCTCTGGGATAAGAAACGAGGGGCTGCCCTGTTGTGAATGGCACAAGTTAGCCTTCATTTTAGCTCTTTCTTCCAGAATGATCTTTTCTCCGAAACCTCTAGGGCCTTCCCATAAAGCATGGCCATAGCTATGGGGAGGGAACACAGTAAGCATGGACTATTTCTGGGGTTCATAAGACACTGGCGAGGCCTAAGGGAATGGAAAATTGGAGACTCACTGAAGTTTGACTGGTCACCTGTTGTTTTTGCTCGCCCTGCATATATTTCTGGTGATGACAGTATCTCAATTATCCTTTCCCCAACCAGGTCTCAATACACATGATTTAGGTGGTGTTAACTCCATTCCTCCCACCAAGGATGGAGTCATGACCCAGAACTTGCCAGTCAGAGGAATTCATCCATGGTCATAGTAATTAACTACTAGCTCTAAGAATATATATCTAAGGATAACATAAGCCTTGTGTTGCTGGGGTCTTTTGTGCAGAGATCCTGCCTAAGAGGAAAATACAACCATTAAATTGGGAAAGAACAGCAGGAGAAAACAGGTAATGCTGACAGGAGATGAGTGAGAACATACTTGCAGGTGGACACTGGTTTTCAAGAAGACTGAAATCTAATAATTGCTATGCAACTTCATGGCCATTTAAACTAATTTGCTGAGAAACACTGTCCTCTGTGGAGATCCGCCCCCCGCCCCAGTCTTAAAGAAGTAATAAATCTAATCTCAGAGAGGATCAAGATCTTCATAATGAAATGTTGCAGTTTCACTATCTAGATCTCCCTTGAATGCAGACATCTCTAGCCAAGCCATTTTTTCTTGTGGCTTTTGAGAGGATAGGCTTTTCCTAACACTAGCCAACCAATTTGAAAGACATATTTTTCAAATATCAGAGGCTTTCTTTGCTGTTGTAAGTTTGTAGGACAGGCTAGGATTTAAGAGATTACAAGTTGTAGTATATTCAAGTCATGAAATGTGTTTAGCTCTGAGAAGTTCCTCCATATTTTCCATCTTAGTAAGTGCTAGCCCATCCTCCAAGCTGTCCAAGACCTACACCTGGAAATTAGAGACTTCCTGTTCTCCATTTCTATCAGTCGCCATCAACTTCTAAGTCCTGAATATTTTTTGAAAACATCCACATCTATTGCCGTTGATGATTTGCAGTGGCATTATCAACTGTCATCTTGCAACAGAATCATCTAGGGAACTTTAAAGAATATTGGTACTCAGAATCCAAGAGATTCTGATGTAATTGATCTGGAATGGTATTCAAGAATCTGCAGTTTCAAAAGTTCCCCAACTGACTCTGATATTCCGCCAGGGTTGAGAACTGCTGGACTGGAGACTAACTTGAGATCCTTATCGTCTTTTTAGGATTATGAAAATATTCTCCTAAATTGTCACCTTGACTCCCCCAGTCTGGTTCTTTCCCAATCTGCCATCCACACCACTTCCTGGGAAATCTTTTGGGGGAATTGGTTTCCAGGGGAACCTATCTGATGCTGTCAGTCTCAGGATTGTGACCCTTCTGTGACCCTAACCTAAGTGCATTGCTGGAAACACAACCTCATAGTGGGCTACTCACTATGGGAGTCTATCCTATAGGGAGTACCAAAGCAGTCTTTGGTATTCAAAAGAGAAATATCTCAAGGCAGTTGTGACACTCTATTTTCTTGGATGTCACGTAATTTCTTTCCATACAGTGTGGTATACCATAACTAAAAAATTTGTGACTTCCATGACTCCATAAAAGCAGAACTAAGGTAATTTAAGTAGCAATAACAGTACATTTTTGTCACGAAAATAACCTCCACGCAATGTTGCATTACATCTCTATAGTAACACTGACCAAGAATGATGAATGCATTATGCATTGCAGTAGAGTCCACATTTGTATGGGGGTGGGATTAAGGAGCCCTCTCCTCACAAAATCCTGTGATCTAAATTCTGCACAGGAAAAAAATACTTCCTAAAATTTCCAACCAACTTTTATTTTTCAGCATATGCCATCAAAGCCTTAATGGTAACTTTGCTGTGCATGGGTTCCTGTAAAAGTCAGACACCTGCTAACATTGTACTTTCACCATCATTCAATAATTCATTTATTGTATCTCTAACTGGATGAGCAATTTTCGAATTGGTTCAGGCAATCATTAAAACAGATTACTGAATCACCTTTACTTCCTTCTGAATGCTATACTCGTTATCATTCAAACTTTAACCAATAGAAGAGTTAACATTTCTCTGTCATTTATCCATAACTTCTGTCTTCTATCCAAGAACTAATAATCTCTCAGTCTTTACGGCCACCATGAGAATTGGCAGTTGGCACCCTTTTTGGACCCACATTTTACAAAATAACAGCCTTGTTGTAAAAGCGTGCATGTGTATTTGCGGATAAATACACAAAAAGATGTTTAGTAGAAATGTGACTTCTGGGGCGCCTGGGTGGCTCAGTCTGTTAAGCTGCCAACTTCGGCTCAGGTCATGATCCTGCGGTCTGTGAGTTTGAGCCCTGCATTGGGCTCTGTGCTGGCGGCTCAGAGCCTGGAGCCTGCTTCCGATTCTGTGTCTCCCTCTCTCTCTGCCCTTCCCCTGTTAACGCTGTGCCTCTATGTCTCTCAAAAATAAATAAACATTAAAAAAAATAAAAAAATAAAGAAATGTGACTTCTGAACAGTCAGCTAGTCTCATTCACTAATTTAGTGACGTACTTCACACAATAATCTTAAACTGTGGATCCGTCAGATCTAGCCTCAGTAACATTAAAAGTACTAATACATCATGTACCTCTGCTATGGGTAACTGAATAGTCCAAAAGTCATTCTAGGATTCTGATATGGGTAAACAGAAGAGTCTGAAAGCAACCCTGGGAATGCTCACTGAGTTGCCCGGATTGATGAGCCAATGGAGACAATGGGTTTTTCCCATGTCGGAGACAGAGCCGCACTGGTACTCAACCTCTTGGGTCTCGAGCAGGCAGCTGGCTGTCCTAAACAACCAGTGTCAGCAGTTGACATCTAAACCACTCTGCCTGGTACTCAGTCCTATCCTTCCCCACCACTGAAGAACTTGCCCTATCCCTTGATAAATACGAGAGGTGAACAGCTAGAGAAGCTGGATCTCTTTCCTGGGAGGTACACTGAGATCAGCCCCAGCACTTGTCAAGGGGAGAGGTTAGAGAAACATGCTCTTTTTCACTGACACTTGCTTTGCAAATTTCATCGAGAACTCTGTCTGTTACCCATAACCTGTGAGGTGAACTCCAACCTGCGCCGTGCACAGTTGATAAACTTTTGGTGGCACTTGTGTATTCTGGAAAGTGAGAAGTTAACGTGTCACTTCTTTTTATTATGACACGACTGTACCCCAGGCTGTCTTCTGACACTCTCCTTTTGCACATTCTGTTCTTCTGCCTATATTCCCTTCCTCCACTGACCACCTGGAGGCCTCCAGTGGGACTTCACGATCCATCTGTGCAGTATTAACCCTGATCCCCTGGCCTTCATCCAAAGCAGAGGAAAGACCACACTCTCCTCCATGCTATTGAAAGGTGCAACAGACCTAGGCAATTCTCAGTACTGAGGCATTATTTTTCAGGATTGGCCCATCCTAGGAGCCAAGGTTTATTACAGCTATATATATATTTTTATGTATAATTAAATTTTTTATTATGTAAGTAGTCTGTATTTCTAAAAAATTGGAAAGTACCCAAAAGCTAAATATGACCTAGAAATAAATGCTTCCTAACATTTTGTTGATGCCGTTTCAGATTTTATTAAGAAGAAACGGCCTGATGCCCTACCAATTTCTTGAAAACTACTTTCCTTTCTTAATAGGAAAACATGGCAGCTCATTGTTATTCTTACTTGCATTTATTTACTTAGTGGCAACGTTTAACATTTAAAATAGGCTTACTGGTAAATTGCGTTTCCTCTTTGTGTTTTACCTGTTCACATATTTGTGCTTATTTCTTTATATTAAGTATTTATCTTCCTCGTATTGATTTGTCAGAAGTCTTTTTTTGGTGAATGAATGAACTGGTTTTCAGCTCTGCAAATACTACTCCCATTGTAAATATTCTAATTCGTTTATAGTTTTATTTTTATAATTTTCGTTTTATAATTTAAGTTTTGTGTTTTATATATTTTAGTCAATTCTGTTAGTCTTTCTTAATAATTTCAACCTTGCTTTCACACTTAGAAAAATCCTTCCTCACACTAATTATTGAATTTTTTTTCCTAAAAACAATTTCATGTTTATGTTGGAATCTTTAACTTACTTTATTGTTTACTTAAGTTTATCTCCTTCCTTTTCTTCTCTCCTCTCTCCCTGCCTTCAGCAACTACTTTTTGACCTACCGTTCTGTTAAGGCACTCAATTGCTTTTGGCACTGAGTAAACAACTGTGAACAAAGATGATACAGTTCCTGTCTTCGTAGAGTTAATATTCTAATGAAAAAAAAAACAGATAATCACAAAAACCAAGTAAATATAGATTATAGTGTTACAGATAACACTGTAAGTGATAAGTGTTAACAAAATATGAAAGTGTAAGGAACTAAAGAATGGGATAGGGGTGTCTTATAGAAATAAGCTATTTATAACTAAATAGCTGATAACCAGTTAATCATATTGGCTCCTAGGTTGCTTATTTCTTCACAGCAGACTGAGATCTGTTAGCTCAAAAACTCACTGGCACCAAATTCAAAACTTTACACCCAATTATTTTAAATATAGGCCCAATAAAAGGACTTTTTTAGCCATTGAAATCCTGCCTGCTTTGTATACCCCGAAACCGTATCCAACATCTGCGAGCCACAGATAAGATAAACTCCGGGGCTGTGTAGACCTCAAGCTGACACCGTCAACTGTGGAGCACGCTGGTGCCATTGAGTGGCATCATCTGGACACAAAAACCTCTCCCTGACCCTACTCCCCGCTCGCCCTCCTCTCCTCCTGAGCAGTGGCCTTGCATCGCAGCCTCTAGATCACGCTGAGGTGAAGAGCTTCCTCACATGCAAACTTGTCAAAGTAGCCCTTAAATAAAGCTTGTGTGCATTACGATCATACCTTTTTCATTGATCAGCCTGGAAATCCTTCAAACCCCCTGCAGGGTGCTGTCTTAGTTAGGAAGGCCAAGGTCTCGCTCAGGAAGCAACACTGAGCAGAGACCAGGAATGACTTTGGTGGATGACTGTTGAAGACTGAAAGGAGGAGCAAGCCCAAAGCGCTGAAGGCAGCACCGAGTTCAGTGTGCGCTGGGAGGCAGGAGCGCCAGTCAGCCACGGCCCTAGTTACTCCATCATCTTCCCCTCACCCCCTATTCATTTCAAAAGCACTTTCCTTATATCTTCAAGTCTTACGGATATTTGATTTGTTTCTGGACTTGCATTCTCTTCCTTCACTTCCAAATCTTAAGCCAACACAGACTTGTTTTAAGATGAGGAGCTATATTTTACTTACTGTTTTCCTTTTAGAAAACTTCTTTGCGGGGGTGGGGGGTGCCTGAGTTCAGGCCCAGTCAATTAAACTTCCAGCTCTTGATTTCGGCTCAGGTCATGATATCACAGTTTGTGAGATCGAGCCCTGTGTCAGGCTCTTTGCTGTCAGCACTGAGCCTACTTGGGATTCTCTCTCTCCCTCTCTCTCTGTCCCTCTACTGTCCTCATCCTCACTCTCTCTCTCTCAAAAATAAATAAATAAACATTAAAAAAAACAACAAAGAAAACTTCTTGGAAAATATCAAAAGTGTATGTTTCCTGTTGTGCTTTAAAATAGTATCTGCTAGTTCTCCCTCTCTCTCTGCCCCTCCCTCAACTTCTGCTCTGCTCTCTCTCTTTCTCTCTCTCTTCAAAAAAAAAAAAAAAAGAAACTTAAAAGAATAATATCTGCTAGTTTTAAATTAAAAATCCAGTTGGAGTCTTCAACTGAATTGCATGAAAGTAAAATTTTGATTTGGGGATAACTGGAGTCTTTACAAGATGGTGTCTTTTGACAGGAACCATTGAATGGATTTTCAGTTATTAAAGTTTTCAAATGTCACTTAGTTAACTGTTCCTATAAGTCACTACATTTATTTTGAAGCATATTCACACATACTTTGTGTTTTAGTTGTTCTAGGAAAATGTAATCTGCAGGTTTTTTATTATATTTTCTAATAGGTTATTGCTAGTATATAGGAAAACTAATTGCTTTTTATATTTGTTGGTTTTGTAATCAGCTGCCTTAATTAAATCTTTTATTAGGCCCAATGAGTTTCCAAACAATCTTGCATTTTCTTCTTAGACCGTCACATCATTTGCAAACTGATAATTTCACTCATTTTTTTTTCACTTACATCTTTTATTATGTTGTCTTCTTACTGGATTGCATTAGCTAAATTCCTTGGAGAGTTTCCTTTTGAACTGCAGAATCTTTGTATGTGGTCATTGATTTTTCTATCAGAGGCTAGTGTATTTTTTCAAGATGTTTAAATCTTGCAAAGTTCAGGGATACATCTCTTGTCTGGGATCGAACGTATTTGGACTCTTGTATTCACAAGAAGATGGAAATTTCAGGAAACAAAGAAGCAAACAGAGATCAGTCGATAGGTTTTGTTTCTCCTTTATTCCCTCTTAAGTGTAAGATTAAGCAGTCTTGAGAGATCACCTGTACTTGCATAGCCCTCAGCAGGACAGGATTCTTGCATAGCCGAGCCCCTGGGAGAGGATGGTGTGCCCAGAAGGTTTTAGAGCCAACCCCTTAATGGGCAGATGGGCGATGGTCCTTGCAAAGGGTTGGTGGGAGGCACTTAGATACCGTGATCAATTTCCTCAGGTCAGAAACTATGGGCACGCTGTGAAATGGAGTCTCACCGTTTAGTTTTCTCTTGGGAAGCAGAGGAACAACTTTCTCCCTTGGCGTTAAACACCAATATAAAAAGTAAGCAAAAATGTTTTCGAAACAAAGGGGACTGTAATGAGGAATTTGCAGACATTTTATATTCTCTCTTTGCTCCTACTTGCCTCTTATCAGAGAAGAGACCCACAGAGACCGTGGTGAGTCACCACAGTCTCCTGGCCAGTGGGCTTCCCATGAGAAGACACTCAGTGCCTGTAGCTGCCATGGTCTCAAGCCCAGCACGGGAGTTCTTCCTGAGGCCCTTGCCTAACACCGGCCTCGGAGTTGAGTTTCTTTCTTTCAAAGACGATGTCACACTTGTATAAATACTTGGATGGTTCCTGAAAAAGCTTAGGTGAGCGGATAAAACTTGAGGGAGGATTTTCTCCAGTTGCATTTGCCCAGATCAAGATCCAGTTATTTTTAGAGACTAAGGCTAAAGGGCCAGCTCCCCCCGTAGAGCTTTTGAGCGTGGTCAGGGGCTGAGGCACTGCCACATGGCTCTGTTTAGCATCACCACCTCAGGAAAGAAGCGGCTCTGCCATGTGCACCCCACTCCTACACCCCCGGCCCAGTGAAGTCGCCTCCAGTATGCAGCGGGGAGTCACCGTGCCTGGTGGTCAGTGACTGACTCTGCGCATTTCTGCCATGACTCATACCCACAATGCCTTTTATTTGTAGCTCTTAGTTTCCTGAGTTCTGGGATCGAGAATGGACTGTTGTTTGGTATCCCTTCCACTTACTAGCTCCTGTTTTCCCACGTGCTGGCTTTCCCTGCCCCCTGCTTGGAATCTGGTAAGAAAGATGTTTTTTTGCTGTTGTTGTTTGTTTGGTTTGCTTTTTTGCTTTTTTGTTTTATTGTTTGTTTTGTCTTTCCCACATGGATAGCACTCTTCCCTGTCCTCAGGAATTTTTTGTGCTGTTATTTCAACGAGAATGTTTCCGGGGAGTGCACGTAAGCTCATAGAGGCCCAGTTAGCCAGCTCGAAATGGAAGGCATGACTCTTTAATAGTGTGAGGGTGGGCTCCCAATCCGTGCATTTATAAGCAATTCTCAGACCCTGACTTTATAAAGATTAAAAAGAAAATGATTTGTGAGATTGTCTGAGTCTTTACTATAAGAACTATGTGCTATTCGTTTATGCCATAGATTCAGGCATCCATTCAACTTCTTGCTTGTTTGTTCATTCACTGAGTTACTTCACAGTATTATTGAGGACCTTGGCCTTGAACAAGGAACATGGCTGTGGTTACACGGATCTGCACATGAACACACACACCTTTTACCCACATCAGTTTCCTGATTTTGATATTGTATTAAAGTTATGCAAAATGTTATGTGAAAAAGCCTGGGAAAACTAGATGAAAAAAGCAGAGGATCTCTCTTCACTGCTTCTGCAGCTTCCTTTGAATTTATTGTTATTTCAAAATAAGTTAAGAAGAAAGCAAACAGCATAAGTATGATTCTTGCCCCCCTGGGAGATTACTATTCATCGATGAATTGTACATGTGTTCAAAGTTCAGCATCCACTTCCTTTAAAAAAACACAGATTTCATTTTTTTAGATCAGTTTTAGGTCCATAGCAAAACTGAAAGGAAGGTACAGATTTTCCAGACACCCCCTACCGTGTCTCATGTCACAACCTCCCCAAATAGCAACATCCTGCACCAGAGCCGCGTGCTGGTTACAATCGATGAACCTACATCAACACATTATTATGTTATCCCCCAAAGTTCATAGTTTACCTTAGGGTTCACTCTGAATGTTATATAATCTCTGGGTTTGACAAATGTTTACAATGACATGTATTCGCCATTACAGTGATAGTTTCACTGCCCTAAAAACCCTCTGTGCTCTATTCATCCCTCCTTGTCCCCTAACTCCTGGCAACCAATGATCTTTGTACCGTTTCCAGTTCAATTTTAAAATAGAATCATTTTAGAATAGTTTTATCTTTTCCAGAATGTCATAGAGTTGGAGTCACACAGTATGCAGTCTTTTCAGATTAGCTTCTTTCACTGAGTAATATGCATTGAAGCTTCCTGAATGTCTTTTCATTGATAACTCCTTTCTTTTTAGCACAGAATAATATTCCATTGTATGGATCTACCACTGTTTGTTTAGCTTCCAAAGGACATGTTGGTTTCTCCCAAGTTTTGGCAATATGAATAAAGTTGTTACAATAATCCATATGCAAGTTTTTGTGTGGACAAAAATTTTCAATACCTCTCAGTAAATACCAGGGAAGGCAATTGGTGGATTGTGTGGTGAAGAATATGTTTGGTTTTGTAGGAAACTGGCAAACTGTCTTCCAAAGTGGTTGTATCATTTTGCATTCCCACCAGCAACAGCAACGAATGAGAGTTCCTGTTGCTCCACAACCTCACCATCACTGGGTGTTGTCACTGTTCCAGTTTTTGGCCATTCTAAAAAGTGTACAGCGGTAACTCATGGTTGTTTTAATTTGCAAGTCCCTAGTGACGTATGATGTGGGGTGTCTTCATATGCTTACTTACCATCTGTGTACCTTCTTTCGTGGGATGTCTGTTTAGGTCTTTTGTCCATTTTAAAACTCAAGTTGTTTTCTTACCGTTGACTTTTAAGAGTTCTTTGTATATTTTGATTAATAGGCCTTTATCAGATGGGCCTTTTGCAAATATCTTCCCCTTGGCTTGTCTTCTCCTTCCATTGACCAACTTTCTTCCTTCCTTCCTTCCTTCCTTCCTTCCTTCCTTCCTCCCTTCCTTCCTTTCTTTCTTTCTTTCTTTCTTTCTTTTTTTAACAAGCTGGTGACATTTAGCTGGCGTAACTCAGGAAACCACCTCTCCCTTGGGCTTTGCCCTCATTACAGGGACTCTACTATGAGGGTCCCCTGGGTATAACCTGGTTCCACTGTCTGTGAGGTGTGCAGCCTGGCTAACCTTCTTAATCTCTCTGTCTTCAATACCCCCGATCAGAGCTGGAGATAAAACAGCACTTAGCATTGGGTCGCTGTCAGGATAGAAGGAGCCAACCCCAGTAGAGGATTTGGTGTCCTTGAGGGGACATAGCAAATTCTTCAAAAGTGTTATTATGACATGTATGATGACACCCCCTTTTGACTTTAGTGTCTTACTTACTAAGTTTTAGTCTTGCAAGTGCTTTCTCTTTTTGGAATCTGAGTGGTTCTGGGGAATGGTATGAAAATTATGGCAGTCACCTTGTGGCAGTTGGCGGTCCGAGTTTCAGATGCCCCCTCCTGTTTTATTCCTTTCTAAAGTGGGATTTGGACGTATTGGCTGTTTAGTAGTTTGGTAACACTAACCGTCTATTACCATTAGACATTCTCTCATCCAACCCCATCACCGACAGACGTTTGGAGGTTCATGTTGAATCACTCTGTCCTTTACATTCTGCAGTACTATCTGTTTTAGACTTTTCATAGACTATAATGACAATAATAATTACTCCCATTTCTTGATTGCCTACTGTAATCCAGACTCGTGCTAAGCACTTTACATATATATTTGCATATATATATACCAGCTCATTAATTTTCACCTGTGATCATCCCCAGTTAATCAATGGGAAATTTGAGACTCAGGTAGTTAAGTGACTTGCCACATTCACCTGGTTGGTGAGACACAGAGCTGGGATTTGACCCCAGGCTCTGTAACTCCCAAGCTCCTAATCACTAGGTGCATACTACCATCAGTATCCCACTTAGAGATTCTCGAAACATTGCTCCAAAACCACCTGCATACGAATAACTTTGAGAGGGTTGTTAAAAAAAAAAAAAAAGACCCAGCTTCCCGGTCCCACCAGACCTGTTGAATCATGCTGTCTGCTTTCTCTCCCTTTCTGAGCATACCTTATTCCTGCAAACGTTTTACACTTTATACGAAGAAAGAAATCTCTCAGCTCCTGGGAGCACAGAACAGATGCTAGGAAGTGAAGCTGTGTGGGCTTATGGGTAGAACTGAATGAGTTTATATCCAACCATGAACAAAGGCTGCCAGACTCTAGGGAAAAACTTACATAATATGCTTTCCTTGTCTAGAGTTCTTGGGTGTATTTTTCTGAGTTCGTTTCTGTGGCAATATGGCCACACTATTTAGAGGTTTTCCTTTATGCTAGCTACACCATTTTTTCCAGGTTTTTCTAGTTATAGGAGGTGATGAAAAGGAAGTCGACAGTAATTACGTTTTTGGAGAAACCTGCTAACAATTCAGGTTTAGGTGACTTTGAGGACAAAGGTCAAAGTGAAAGTATAATGGGGCTTTCTTGATAACAGCATGTTCTTTAAAATAAAAGCCTAACTCTTCGGCGTGGGAAGTAGATGGGTTTTGGTTCAACCCAATGGGTAAGTTTTCTTTCTAACATCCATAGAAATTAGATTACATTTTTTGTGTGATTGTTGTAAAAGTGAGATATGTTCACAATAGGGCCTGACAAACTAACAAATGTTTGCATTATTTTATTATGATTATTATTGTTATAAACGATATTGTAAGAAATGTTGGGGAGATCAAGTGAAGAAGCCTTTTGATAAAGAATTTCAGTGATTTGAAACAAAAATTCCAATGACCTATCCCTACTTTAAAAGTCTGCTAAACATAAATAGATAATTGCAGGCCATTTTATTTTGTGCCATTTAGAAATCTGCACCTTCTTCGCTCTGTATATAAAGGGTGATGTGCTCAAATCCTCAGGCTCTTGGAGTCCTCAGGGAGAACCTGTCAGTGTGATGAATCTTCACATTCTGACAGGCCCTCCGATCTGCCGGATGGTATTTTGGAGCAGGTCCTTGGGGAAAGGACACTTCGGTCCCAGTGAAGGTCACGGTGATTATTACTGGACAATGGGACATTGCTCTGCTATCGTAAGTCATCGGGGTCAAATGTGTTACGATTTCCTAGAAATGGAAACTGGCTGTGCTTGGCCGACGCAGGATTCCCAGGAGTTCTCCATTCAGGAGTAAATGAGGCGCTCAGCAGAGAATAACCCCGTTCTGCAAAGCGGCCTTGGGTGGCAGGCGCCGAGGGATTGCTTCCGCCAAGATGGATGGATTCACTCTGACTGAACGCGCTCAGGGGTTCCAGAGGGAGCAGTGCTTTCCTCTCCCTTTGAAAATGTGCGTTCAGATTTGGTGAGCACGTTTGCAAGTTGGCTGGGAAAGGCCACCCTGAGACATGTCTAATAACGGACCCACGCTTCTGGCTGAAATCGTCCTCCCCTCCTCTGCAGAGATCTGGCCGACTCTTCCTTACTCTTTAAAACTCCGAGGAGACATGATTTCTTGCTGCAGTGTACAGTAATTATCTGTGGCTTGGCTCCCGTATCTACCCAATCTCTAGCCTCGTCCATCCCTCGTCATTGGAATCACTCAAGTCTACCTATTTTTGTCCATCTCCCCTGCTACTTGTCTGGCTTTGGACGGCCACCATTTCTCATCTGACTTGCTTTAATTACTGTGTCTCTCATCCTGGCCCTCAATCCCATCCCTACCCTTGAAAATCGAACATGTCACGGCCTTGTTTAAATCTCTCACATGTAACTTGTAGAAAAACTAGAAAATCCAGAGAAGCCAAAACAAACCAACATTTACCAGAAACTATCAAGCATGTTAAAATCTCTTCCATTCAGGTGTAACAACTATTAACACTTAATTGCAGAGATGTTTAGACTTTATTTTCTATTTATATGTATGTTAATTTTTTTCCAAAGTAGAATTATACTATAAATATTGGGTTTTAACTTGCTTTTTTTTTACATGACAACGTATCATAGCTTATTCTCCTATAAATGAATTTAATATGCATTGTTCTGTTGTATTTCATTATAGGTTTAAATTATTGTTTCTATAGCAATTACACCACTGTTTTTCTAATTTTTTTCACCTTACAACTAACCCTGTAAATTGTGTCTTTGTTTAGAAATTATTACACCTATTCTGAAATAATTTCTTGAGAAATTATAATAGAATTGTTATGTTAAGGGTATGTACATTTATATGTCCTTTTTCAGACAAAATATTTGATAGACATTTCAATTGACCACCAATTATTTAGGTTTATTTTTATTTTAATAATTTCAGGATTTCTATACCATGATGTCTTCAGTCTCAGGTCTTTAATTCTGCTCCAACTCTCCACTGGCTGTGGAATTTTAGTGTTTAAGTTTCTTAAGTTTATTTTTAAACATTCTATATTAATGCCATGGTTTCTAAACCACTGCGTATCTGCATAAGCTATTTTGTTACCTTCATACACAAAAGGTAACTTGGAAGCCTCTGAAATCCCTGGGCCACAAACTATTCCCTTAAGACCTTACAAGTTTCAGGGTGCTTCGGTGGCTCAGTCGGTTGAGCGTCCGACTTCAGCTCAGGTCATGATCTCGCGCTCCAGAGTTTGACCCCCACGTTGGGCTCTGTGCTGACAGCTCAGCCTGGAACCTGCTTCAGATTCTTGTTTTCCTCTCTCTCTGCTCCTCCCCTGCTCATACTCTGTTTCTGTCTCTCAAAAATAAATTGACATAAAAAAAAAGACTTTATAAAGTGTTCTTTAAAAAGAACAAGTGTTCTTTATAAAGTGTTCTTCTCCAAGTGTTCTTATGTTTGCTTTCACAAAGAAATCAGAAGTCGCTGGAGGTATTGTAAGTAAACAATTTTGTTCTACCTAAAATTTGGAGACTTTCCTTTAACCTTTGTAATTGCAGTAACTACACATAAATATTTGTTAGTGAACGCATGACAACGCTGTACTAAGATGTGACTTGTGGTAGTGGAGACGGGGCAGCGTGTCTTTTCAATTACTGTGTCCAGAAATGACGAGCCCCTGGAACCTGCTCACACAGACCTCTTGCTCCCCTTTTCTTTAAGCTCAGGGAGACTTTCTTCCATTACCGGCTTGAGTCTGCTTTCTTCCATCATTCTTGTTTCTCTTCCAGGAATACTCTTTGCCGTCTTCCACTCCTACTTCCTTTTACTTTGTTTTGACTTCTTTATCCTTTCCCTTGTCGTTCTGTAAATGTTTGTCACACTTGTCCTTCGGCACTGAGGGGATCATTTGTTTTCTGGTTGTTGCCTCAGGTGTTGTTTGGTGGTTCCGTTGCCCACTGGGGCGACTTTCGTATCCCCCTCTTCCTCTCTACTCACCCTGCTTACGCTACTGCTCCTTCTTAGGCCTCCCGACATCTTTAAGTGACACCAAAACATTTCCTTGAAAGATTTTTTTTTTCCCTAGTCACTGAGGTATCTATTTTCCAGAGTTATCTTTTTCTTCAGAGACTTCCAGATGTTGTTTCCTTTTTCTTGGTATAAAGGACGCTTCTATAGTTCTAAATTATTTGATGACTTCCTTATTTTTTTTTTCAGGAAAACCCCAGATTTCTTTTCAGATTTGATGATTAGAAGCAGATATGGCAAATGAATTACTCTCGTGCGTGCTCTGCTCAGCATCTGGTGAACAAAAAATACCCCTTCCCGAAATGCACCGGGGAGGCCAGGTCCATGTGCACAGCTCCATGCCAATTCCAAGTTGGCTCTTTGTCTAAGGGAAGTCTTCCCTCTCCTTCAATCACCTGATTCTTTAGGACTCTTCATTAGGTGTATACACACACCACACACATGCCACACATACAGACCCCACACCACACAGATGCCACATATGTGCTCATGCACACACACATGCGTATACACGTCACACACTTATATACACATATGCAAACACACAACACCTGCATACACGTATACCACACACCACACACACACCATGCCACACTAGTGTGCACACACACATACACACACCCCGCACACAAACCACCTACAAACACCCCAGCGTGGGTCTACTACTAGAGGACTTCTGTAAACTCATCCATACCTAGCTTTTTACTTGTGGGACTGTGCATCACCTTGTATCCAGAGTCTGCTCCTACGTCCTGCCCATTTTCCCCCTGGGACTTGCGTTTCTTTCCAGAAAGTAGTTAATGGGGTGATGAGTCCATCATGCTTGCCTCACAGCCTGGCAGTATCTACGGATGAGCGTCTCCTTGTCCAGCGGGACATCAGGGTCATCAGACCACAGATGCTCCCTCTTCCTTGCATTTTCTGTCAGTCCGGGTTTTGCACCATGAATCTGGGTGTGGCCTAGAGACCTCCTTGGCTTGTCGTTTCTCAGCGCAACTTCATCTGCCTTGTAAGTAGTATCAGTTCCTCTCGAATTCTGACATTAGATTGTCTGTCATGCGTGGTTTTCGATAGTAATGGGAGTTTTCATTTTCCCCCATAATTTTTAATTGAGAAAACGGGACGGGTTGCATGGGGAGGGGGGGTTGTTGAGACAGGCACAATCCAACACTGGAGGCCCATCTCGATTTCTGGCGTAAGAGATTGGAAACAATCTGTGATTTAGGAACCTATCCTGACAGCAGGATGAGAATACGTGTTAAGTCCTCGTTAAAGAATCAGGTAGGAAATATTTATTTAGTAAGGTGCCAACCATACGAAAAATCCCTTTCTTGTTTCTCCTGTTTCTGAAACTTCTTAACAATGCATGGAGACAGAATGCCATCATTATCTGGGGACGGTGCGTTATCCTTTTTTTTCTAGGACCAATCTTTTCTAGGTCACCTGCTGCTTCAATATAGCTCTGAACAATCTAGCATGCTAACCATCTGACTCCATTCTCCTCACTGAGTCACGAGAGAGAAAACAGCTTTGCAGTGAATTATGCCAAGGACGGGATGGAAATGGAAGGAGAGGAAAAAGCCTCCCTGCCCTTTCTCCCTGGAGAGGGGCAGGTGTGGGGCAGGGTGCTGTTTGCACACCCAGCACGTGTGCTCAGGAGCGTTTATCCTGACCCCAGCCCTCTGATAACCTGCGACTCTCCATTTCCCACTCACTGTATAACACCCTCCTCCCCATGCGGGCATTAGGTATCGAGTGCTCATCTACCCACGCGTGGTTGTCATGAGCCAATGGACTCAGGAGAAACTCACAGAGCAAGCTCTGTCCCCCACCCTCCTGCTCCCTGCCGGCCCTGGCCACCTCACCCAGCCAGCAGGCAGGACCGGGAAAAACACAGACTTGGAGGTCAGACAACACTGGATTCAAAGTAGGACTGTGTCATTTTGTGTCCAATGCGCTCCTCGGATTACCATTGTGCGCTCTGCAACCCCAGGGCATGAACGTAGCCTCCGCCTATGGTGAGACCCTGAGAGCGCTGCCCGGCTTTCGGGAGCGCGTCTCACTTTGGGGCACGGCCGATTCAGAGCAAGAGCATAAGAATCTGTGCACCCGTGGTCCCTCCCCAGTGATGGTCCCTGGAGTTCCCAGGGCTCCCATTTGGGTCCTTTGTCTTCTCGGCTGCTTCTCAAATCCTCAGGCCTTTCATCCTCCCTTAGGTCTCCCTGCTCACCTAAGCTGCTTTCAGAAAGAAATCGGAGAAATTAATTTCTCCTAAGGTACATATATGTGACTGAGAGGTCTTGGCACATGTCTTCTCCCTGGAATTTTTATATTTTAGCTGAATGATTGTGTCCTAATTTATGGAACGGTAGCCATGGGGAAGTGAGTGAGTGATAAAGTATTACCAGCAGTGGGAGTTTTCTGGTGTCCAACAAAGCACACCGAGGAGGGATCGTCTGGCTCCTCTCCCTCTACGAGCAGCCCTCGCTCCCAGCACAGCCGCTGTAAGGCTCCGCGTAATCTGCGCCTGAACACCCTAGTCTGGGCATAAGGCGTACAAGGAGGGTGGCAAGTCAGAGATTTGGGACATGCAGAAAGGAATTAGCGCCCGTGAGCCGCGATGCCCCCATCCCAGCGTGAGGCTCCCCAGTGCACTTGTGTGTTCCCAGGAACGGCGCAGCAGATTGGGGGGGGGACAGTAGGAGCCGTGGCCTGTCTTAGGTATTTAGAGGGAAGAAAGGGTAAGGAAGGAGGTAGGGATGCTTGCCCAGGCTTGGAAGCATCCCCGTTACATCATGATAGCCAACATTTATTTAGGACTCAAGTATTACACAATACACAGTGCTCAATACTCTTCTGCATGATTTCATGTTATTCCTACACTGACCTCATGAAAAAGCAACTGCTTCCATCTTCAATCCCTGTGACAGGTGAGGACACTGGAACAGAAAGAAACCAAGTAAATATAAGATTTCCCCCAAGAAAAGCTGGAGAGCCAGGATTTGAACCAGGAACCCTGTTTCTGGGCCGACCTGCTGTCAATATGTACCTTCTCTTCCTCTTCTCACCTAAAGGTGAATAAATGAGTCCCAAACAGCTTAATCCCAGGCACGATTTGTACCATGTCCTGGTACCTCATTTCTGGAGGCCACCACAACTTTCCCTCTTCTCCTGGGTTGTCTATGCTTCCTTGTTTGGATTTACCCAGTGCTACCCACCTCATTCTGACTGTGGCTTCACTCCCCTCTCTTCTCATGGCGGTACATCTTTGGGCTGCTTGCACTATCATCCCTCCAAGCCGAACATGGAGTTTTCCCACCCGGGTGCTGCCCCCGCCACCTGCAGGGGTCCCAGCATCAGAGTGGTCCTAGAGCTACAAAGATGGGCGCACCAAGTCTCTGGACTAACAGAATAGTTGAGGCTTAGGCAGCCTGCAGTGGCAAACCACTTCCAAATGGAGAGAATTCAGCGGTTAAGACGACTTTGATCGAAAGAACCCGAGGCCTCCACACACAGCCTCCACACTCATTACTGATAATGGAGGGGCAGACAGGGTAATCTAGAGACGTATTCATGGCTTCAGCTGGGAGGTGACACGACCACTTCTGTTCGCACCTCATTGGCTTGAACAAATTACACGACCCCATCCAGAAAGGATGGGTAGGAAATGGAACATAGAGAACATATGGCATTACTTCTGCCACAAGTTTAAGATAAGACCACAAAGAATGTTCTGTAAGGCTGACTGACGACAATTCCCTGGTGGAGGCTCCAATGATCTGAGGGTTTCCTGACTCTCGTGAATGCTTCTCGTGTGGGTGCCCGTATAATCCCAGAGGTCTGGTTAGCTGTCAAAAAGAGGATTTCTTTGTGAGAAATTCCCATTTTCTTAGTCCAAGAGCAACGCTGGCTTGGGACAGAGTTGCCTTTACATTCTTGAGCTTCTTGATTTTACTGAATTAGGTATTCTTTCTCTGCTGCCTTTCAAGCAACCCAAATTATGAGGCTGTTCTATCTCTGCTCTATTCTGAAGCGTCAGCCAGGCAGAGGGGAACCTGCCACAAGGCGGGACGTCTGCCCTGACAGTCAGACTCCTCTCTCTCTCTCTCTCACATCGGGTGTCCTCAATTAATCTTCCTCCAGATAGGAGGAGCACAGTGGGACTTGTCATTTGCGTTCATCAGAGCACACATCTTCACTGTGAATTGTACCAGCCTGAGGCTTCTTTTCGGAGATGGCTGTCGCTTGCCTGAGATGGGAGGTTTGTGGGCCTAGTACCATCTCTTAGGGACACGCAAGTGGTCTTATTTCCTTCAGAATAATAGCGCGTCTTCACTCATTTGGCTCCTGGTCTCTGTGGCTCTCTTTGATGCATAGCTGAAGTCCCTGGGTAGCCCACCTACCCATCCAGCCCTGACCCCAGCTCTGCTTCTCTCCAGGGACTCGTGGGGAACAACCGACTGGGTCTTGGGTGGGGAATCTTGGGGACCTCCACTTGGTCAGCTTTGGAGCTCAAATCCCAGCTCTGCTACGTGGGGGTCTACCTCTACATTCACCTTCCAGGGGACCTATCCTCTTGGGGAACTCCGAGCTTGGGTGGGCCGTCTAATGCACAGAGGTCCTATGGGGCAGTTTTTAGAGTTATTTCTGAATGCCACCATAGTTGTCTTATTCTAAACTCATGTTTCTATTTGACTTCATGTGGAGATTCCTACAACCGTAGCCAAGTACTGGCACATTGCCCAATTCCAGCAGTTTCCAAAGATGCTCCCCTCTTAGCTCCCAAGCCATGTTTCCTATTGAAATGCCCCCCTCCTCCTCTTGAATCCCGGCTGGGCCGTGATTCATGCTTGACCGATGGAAAGTGGCAGAAGCGATACTTCATAACTTCTCCAGCTGGGCTGAATGAATCCTTGCAGCTTCTACTAGGTGCTCATGGGAACCCAGCTGCCCACCTTCAAGAAAGCTCTAGAGAGGCCGTGTGAGAAGGAGCCAGGAAACCTACCTGAAAGATCTCGTTAATTTCCCAGTGGTCAGCCAGCATCCACATGCCAGCCATACCATTTAAGCCATTCCCACCGGAGTCCCAGACATCGTAGGGCAAAGACCAACTACCTCACTGTGCCCTGCTTGATTTCCTGACCCCAGAAACATGAGGGGCAATAAACTGATGTTTAAGCCACTAGCATTTGAGGTTGTTTGTTACACAGTAACCAGTGACCAGAAGAGGGGACACTTGTTTGTGGGAATGATGTTCCCTGGAGGTGTCCACTGGACATGGTGCCTGGTGCATGGGACACAGTGGGTTTGAGACCGTGTTTCTTGAGGGTATTCGTATATCCAGAGGGGCCTGGGACAAAGCCTGGGACAGATGACTGGCTTCCCAGCTGGCGGGGCAATTTTCCATTTCCTAATCATGGATCGTGCAGAGTCTCCCTAGCTCCAGGCTTTATTCGGGGAGCCTGGTTCTCTGCTTTAGTCCAGAGCCTTCACCTCCCCACAGAGACGTGAAAACCCAGCTCTTGAATATGGCTCCTCGATCCTCACTATGTTCTGCGGGGCTTCAGCTCCCAAAGCTTTCCTGCCCAAGCACTTGCCCTCCATCTCTGGCACCTGGAGCTTTTACTCACTGCCTCTGAGCTAAAGCATTCACTATCTTCATATATGTTTTCTCTTCTAGACGTTGTAATTTGGAGATGGGGCAAGGATGGGCTCCAAAGGAGAAATCCCAGAGGCGGCTCCATCTGACATTTTAACCTGATTTCCTTATTTTCTTGCTAACATATTTTTGGGCATTTGCCCCCTGTATCACGAGACTGTGCTAGCAAAACCACGAATGTGCTAACTCCTACAAAAGATGGAAAATCATTCAGAAAAAAAAAAAAAAAAAGAAAGAAAAGATGTCCTAGATTTTTAAATTCACAGTTGTATTCTATTGTTCTACCAGGGAAGGTCTGACAGTTGAGATTCTGTTTGCTTTGGGGACCAGCGATGGTAACTACCGACCAAGGAGGCTTCCTTCCTGCCCAGTCTGTGCTTTGATAACAACCACCCAAGAGCTGTGTCCTTAAAATCACGCCCACTCGCAATCCATCTCCACTGCAGACGACAGCTAATGGGGCCAGGCGGCTCACATGGATCTCCTAGATAATGTAGAGGGTTTTTTTTTTCCCCATTTAGATTTTAATAAAACTAGCAGATGGGAATTCAAGCTGTAACATTCAGCAAGAGAATTAATATACTGAAATGTGACCCTTTGACAGATCCTCAAATGAGTATAAGGCTATCCGGGCAAGTGAACGGAGAAAAAAATCATTATGGAAGGAAGGAAACTGGAAACAGAACTGAGATGATTACATAGTCCTTTGAGAAATGAATAAAGGACTCTCTCAGAAGTAATTAAGTCTCCTGCTATCCACAGGCTGTATTTCGGCTTATACGCTTAACACACATTTCTGTCGAAGTTGCTCCCCTGCTTAGAACCCCTGGTGATGTCCTAGTGCCCTGATTTCCCCCCTTCCAGCTCCTGGTCTCAACCCACCCCCTAGCACAGTGGTTCTTAACTTTGGGTACACTTTCAAGTCACCGGGGACCTATTTTATAAATGGCAGGGGCCTTCCACATACACAAAAATAGATTGAACATTATAACTGACATGCATGCTAATCATCTCACCGTTTATATACTTTTACACCCACCAGAAAGCTTCAGTGATGAGTTTGAATTTTGAAAAGATCACTCTGGCTACAGTGTGAAGAAAGGACATAAAGCAAGAAAACGTGGCAAGTAATATAAATGGAAAAGTAGAAGGGGGAAGTCAGGGCCTTTCAGATGTGTATCTGTGGCTTCAGACAATTAGTTAAATTAATATTACTTAAATATATACTGTATGTTAGAACTTTGCTGGGTACTGAGTGCAAAGGGAAAGAGATTGTATAAAAACAAAAGGAAACAAAACATAATCCTTGCTCTCCAGTGATTAACAACACAGCGGGAGAGATAATATAAACAAGCAGCTATGATACAAGGCATATTGTGAAAACCGAAATAGCAAACGAGTCAATTACAAGGGAGAAACAGAGATCAGTTCACGCGGTGGATTTTTGCGGAATAATTAATGAGGAGAATATTGTGGCCGCCCCCCTGAGATGCTGATTTAATCGGTCAGAGTAGGCCAGGGCATCGGTGCTTTTGCAAAGTCCCTGTTGAGTACAATGTGCAGCCAGTGTCGAGAAGTGTGCTCTGTGCTCTTATCCACGCTTTCAGGCAGCTGTAGGGCCATGAAAATGATGCTCTTCCAAGAAACCTGGGCCGGGTTTCAGATCTCCTAAACAATGACAGCAGAGAACAAAAGCTAACATCGCTTGAGCAGCTTTTGTGCTAGGCGTTTCAAGAGCCTTGTCTCAGTATTTCTCCCCGGCTGCATACGAGTATCATCTGGGGAACTTTGAAAAAAATGCTAATATCTCAATTTGGCCCCAGATCAGTTGAATCAGAATCTTTGGTGTAGGGGTCTGGACATTAGTGGGTTTTTTTTTGTTTTGTTTTGTTTTGTTTTTTAAGTGCTCTTGTACTTGATTCTTACCTGCAGGATGACTGAAAACCACTAGCCTTGGATGCTCTGAAGTACCTTTAGTGCTTATATTTACAAACTCCCTCCCGCTTTATGGAGTCTCTGTTTTCTAGCAAGTAAGCCTGTCGGCCATATTCTGAGAATACCGCGTACCTCCTGGTAGCCTATTTTCTAGGCCAGAATAGCCCCTGGCTTATCTCTTTGGGAAATCTACCTATCATTTAATATCTGTCTCTCCCTGAAAAGCCTTTCTGATTTCTCTTATGAGAATATAATTTCACCTTCTTTGAAAACGTCTTAGCTCTTGCTTTTATGTAATTTTTTCCGTGACATTTTCCTCTGTCTCGGTGTCATTTCAATGAATAACTTTGCCATCTCCCTGTTATACATAAGTCCCCCAGTGAAAGACTATTTCCTACTAATGCCACTCTTCTCTGCCAGCTCTAGCAGAGGCCCTTGTGCACAGTCAATCCCAAATTAGTATTTCCTTCACTGAATCAGACCACAGATCAAGAAGGGCCTCTCAAATATCTAATATCAGGCCAAGCGGAAAGCCCTTTCCCTTATTGGCTAAAGGAATCTTATTGGCTCAAGCTTCTGATTATTTGTGGCCTTGAACTCCAACCTAGGAATTTCAGAAGACTGTTTAGCCACACATAGTAGAATTTAGAAATAGGCAATTCACAGACACTAGATGTCTTTCTCTCTCCCTTTTCTCTGCTTTATCTCCTCTCCCCGAAGGGAGGTCATTGTGTCTTTAGTCTCAGGGTCTTGCGGAGAGTGACAAAACAGGTGGGACCAATCCTTCCCCCCATAGACGTATCAGACTTGTCAGGTTTGGGCAGAAAGTAGCTTTCCTAGGAATTCCAAGTAGAAAGGGTCTTAGGATACAGGGAACTAGAGACATAAGAGGGTTCAGGGCAGCTTTGACTTGAGTTCATAAAATACAAGGGCACCTGAATGGCTACATAGCCGTGCAGATGATCTGAGGTCCCCATAGCACTACAACAGGTGGTCTCCAGGAGCTCACCTGGAGTCTCTGCAGACGTCAAGAATCTTTGTAAGCACCAATAAATCAGGTAACTTCCAAGACCTAGCTTAGAAGGCACCGATGATAATCTCACGCTTGCCATCTGCTCATGACTCGCCACCGGTGAATCATGATCCCTGTTTTGTTTTTATCTCCCACATCTCCCGTGCGTGCTCCTCAGTGGCAAGTGGCCAGTGGGAAAAACGATTCTGGGAAATGTAGGCTTCTCCCCTGTGACGCAACAGAAAATCCAGAGAGGGGCAGTGGTGATGTGGAGTTAACAAGAGACGGTCTGGACAAAAGAACTCAGGGTAAGTCAAGACAGATTTATTTGGGGGAAGACTTAGAGAGGGGAAAATGAAGAGATCGGAAAAATGTAAATGGAAAAAAAGCAAAGAAGCCCAAGGAAATGTTTCTCCCGCAAAGACTGTATGCAACGAACAGAAAGGTGTCTCTGAGGAGGCCGCTGCTTGTTCCCAGGAGGTTTACAGAGTGGCTTTCGCAGGGTGAATCTGCCAGGGTGTGTGGTTTAGTCTTTAGTTCAGCAGGTCCAGAAATTGGGCTTCCCATCTATAGCCACCACCAAAACTCGATTTTCTGATAACAGGCTGTTTGAGAGACTGAAGTCATCACAAGGTTGCTTCATGATCATACAATCAGAGTAAGACTTGACGGCTGGTCTTGGAGACTCCTCCCTGCATCCACACTAGGCTCTGCTCCACAGGGCCATGCACACTGCTTGTTTGCTCACTACCAGATCCCTGGCACTTAGCACAAGCCTCTTGCCTTGCAGATGCTCAGTGAGTTTTGGTTGACAGGATGGATATCGGTGAGGCCTGATGACACATCCTTGATTCAAAGGACAGGGTACTGCACTAGTGACCTGATTTATTGTATCTCTCTTGGGAGAGCATGTAGCTCAAATTAGGTCAGTGAGGTGCAAGGAGATATTTGCCAAACACTGCTGCGAAGAATGCCTTTCTGTACTTCTAAGAAGCCTTCTGGAAGTCATAGTTTTTCTCCATGCATGTGGATTAATGTTCTTCAGGGGTCATTAGGAGGCATCTGCTATGGGTTGAATCGTGTCTCCACAGATTTATTTGTTGAAGTCTTAACTCCCCAGTACCTCAGAAATGTGACAGTATTTGGACACAAGGCTTTTTTTCTTTTTTTCCACAGCACAGATTACTGGGTTTATTTAAACCAAATAAATAAGAATAGTTTGGCAGTTACAATAAGAACTGTACACATATTAATACCCACAAGGATTTCAGGCTGTGTTATAAAACTGTAGTCATCAAGATAGTATGGTACTGGCACAAAACAGACACATAGATCAATGGAACAGAATAGAGAACCCAGAAATGGACCCACAACTATATGGTCAATTCATCTTCAACAAAGCAGGAAAGAATAGCCAATGGAAAAAAGACTGTCTTCCACAAATGGTTTTGGGAAAACTGGACAGCGACATGCAGAAGAATGAAACGGAATCACTTTATTACACCATACACAAAAATAAATTCAAAATGTATAAAGACATAAATGTGAGATAGGAAACTATCAAACAGGTAGCAACCTCTTTGACCTTGGCCATAGCAACTTCTTACTAGATTCATTGCTGGAGGCAAAGGAAACAAAAGCAAAAATGAACAATTGGGACTTCATCAAAATGAAACATTTCTGCCAGCAAAGGAAACAATCAACAAAAATAAAAGGTGCCCTATGGGGAGTGCTTGGGTGGCTCAGTCGGTTAAGCTTTCGATGTTGGGCCAGGTCATTATCTCACGGTTCATGAGTTCGAGCTCTAATTCAGGTTCTGTGTGGATAGCTCAGAGCCTAGAGCTGCTTCAAATTCTGTGTCTCCCTTTCTCTCTGCCCCTCTCTTGCTCACGGTCTGTCTCTTTCAAAAATAAATAAACAGTAAAAATAAATTTAAAAGGCAACCTATAGAATGGGAGAAGATATTTGCAAATGACATATCTGCAATATTTGCAAATGACATAACCTTTTATCAAAGGGTCAATATCCAAAATCTATAGAGAACTCAGGCCACAGGGCTTTTGAAAGAATAATTAAGGTAAAATAAGGTCCTCTGAGTGAGACCTAATTTATATGACTGGTCCTTGTAAGAAAAGATTGAGACACAGATATTCATACACATGGAGGAAAGACCATGTGAAGACAAAAGAAGACGGCCATCAACAAGCCAAGGGGAGAGGCCTCAGAAGAAACCCAACTTGCCAACACCTTCCTCTTGAACTTCAGCCTCCAGAACTGTGATAAAATAAAGTTCTGTTGCTTAAGCTCCCCCCGTCTGTGGTATTTATGGCACGCCCAGCAGATACAGCTTCCCATAACCAGGATGGGGAACAAAGCTTAGGGGGTGATGCCTTCTACCCTATCAGAGATAGGGTCCTTCATGGCACTGCTGAATTGCTAAGACAAATCAAGCCCAAGGCTTATCTGCCACTGAATCTTTCATGGACAAAAGCAAAATTGTCCTCTTTCTTGCATGATTGTTTGAACTCTCACTTTTAACCAAATACACCACTGTGCCCTTACCACCTAGAACCATGCTTCATCATAGTGAGTGCTTAATAATATTTGCTGAGTGACTATAGGAAGGAGGGAATAAATAAGCCATGTATGGGATTGTAGAATGTTGATCTGGAAAGCCTGGTGAGGCAGCAAGCAACAGGGGAGCAAGTCAACCTTATAACTACATTCCATTGGTCATTTTCCTTCAATGTGGGCCAGAAGCCAGTACTACCATTATGAGGTGACAGAGCTAATTCATAAAGGTGTTGGCACTCATTAAAGCAAAGTTGTTTAATTATTAAACAATTATCTAAAGATGTAAAAATTCCTATCACTTTTTACAACCGGGAATTTCTGATGAGAAGCACAGGACAATTAGAATCAGATCACTCTGGCCTCTCAAGCTCAACCACCTAACCTCTTCATTTTTAGAGATGGGAAAACAAAGGCTTAGTGAGGGTAAGTACCTCTCCCAGGTCGCACAGTGTGCTAATGATGGCATGAAGGCAGGGAACAAAAAGAAATACAAAAGAAGAAAAAGCTTTCCTAGGAGAAGAGTTCATTCCTTTTAGTTAAATTATTCACATAGTGAAAGGACAATACCTTCTTTTCCTGCTCAAAAGAAACTGATTTTCTTTACAAACATAGACCTTGTCTTTTCAGAGTAGGGAACAATGATGGCATTGTGTAGCCACTGTAGGAACAGTCTAAATGAAAAGCATGTGCATTTATTCAGATGTTAGCCAATTAGACAATTTTTGGAGGAATGAGTGAGTCGTACAGTAGAAAGATTTAGTGGTATTAAGTAGAAACGAGCACACAAATGTCAGAAAAAATCTACATAAAAAACACTATAGTTCCAAAACATACTTCAGTTTTAAGCAGTGAATTTGTGGGGTTGTGTGTGTGTGTGTGTGTGTGTGTGTGTGTTTTAGGAATGCTTTGACAATATGGCATAAAAGGTGAGAGATGAACCAATAAGATATTAAATGAGTTCCAAAAAAAGAAATACTCGAAATTTGACAGAAATGAAAGGCACTATGTAATATAAAACATATTTTGAAACTAATTACTGGAAAAGCAACTTTTAAGAGACTTTAGAAATGATAAAAAGTAGAGGTAATGCTGCTAATGATGGAATTAAAATCAAATCTGTGATTAGGAAAAGTTTAAATAATTCTTCCAGATATAAAGGACTAGGACCAAGATATTTAAATGATGAGAAAGAAAAATCAGAGTTACTGACATATGGATAGTTCGTGTTCCTAAACTAAAGATCAGAACGAATGGAAGATAATCAATATTCAGACATAAATAAAATGAGCTATGAAATCACCTTAATCTGCAGATCAAAAGAGCTTACCTGGCCAAGAGCAGAACTGATCAAACAGACCAATAAATAGATATAACCAGATAAAGGTATGGAACCGCAAAGAAAAAAAAAATCTAGAAACAAACAAACAAACAAAAATTTGACAACCTATAAAAGAAGAAATCCCTGGCAGACTTTAGACTTCTCCTTTGTAACATATTGCAGGGAATCTACAGAGTAACATCTATAGAGATCTGAGTTGTGAATTCAAGATTTCCATACCCATCTGTATTATCATTGTTGGGAAGACAAGAGAAAGACTTTTCATAAATGCCAGGTGTTTGAGACTCCTATTCAGGTACCAATCCTGAGAGGGGAAGGAATCATAACTCAAAGTACTTCAGAAAACTGTGATCTGTATCAAATAGAGGGGCCAAGAATGAGGAAACCAACTGCTGGTGAGCATGAAACATTACAACATGGAAATACTTGTTAAAGCATCAACACGGAATGGAAGACAAAGGCCATAGAAATATTTTTGAAGATAATATGTTATTAAAATGCTTGGTCCCCAGTATTTGTCAAATAAATGCAATAAAAATAAAATAGATGAAGTTAATATTAATATCATATAATTTGAAGCCGAGTGAATAAATGAAACTAAAAGGATTGTGTGTGTGTGTGTGTGTAATGTTAAGCACACAAACCTATATTAAAGATATACTAGTCAAGAGCCAAATAATAAACTGTTAAAATTTATAAAATAGATATTGATTTAAAAATATTAGGAGAAAATTAAAGTATGAAAGTTTGTAATAGCACTTTTAGTCACTTATGACATATCAAATAGATATGAAATACATGAAAATAAAGAATATTTGAAGTCTATAATTAATATGGGCAAATTCAAAAAGAAAAGTACAAAGAATACATGAAGAGACTGAATATACAAAAGGACAGTGATCAGACTGTATATAAAAGTAGAAATCTGATCCACAACCTGCAGCAACCAGCCCAGAAAGCCAACCTATTACCTATCTGTAGCAGCCAGTTCAGAAAGCCAAGCAACAATCACTGTGGTAATCCACTCCGAATCTCCAGAACTTAGTTAACAACTGACAACTTTTCTAATTTTTGACCCTATTTCCAACTTAGGGCCAAACAGAGAAAGTCAATCAAATATGCACAGCTACCCAATGACGTAGGATACCGTGCTTCTACTCAGCCTGCCTCCAATTTCTCATGCCAATAGCCTCCCATGAAGGCACAAATGAAGCCTTCCATTTTTTTTATTATATAGCTTTCCCACTCTTCTGCCCATCTTTGAGTCTTTGCCAACAGAAATGATGGTGGGATGGTGGTGGACTCCCTGCTATAGTAAGCTCTGAATAAACAATTATTGCTTGTTCTCTTTCAGGTGGCTTTCTTTTACTCCCAACAACATTAATCACTATATCCTATTCTTTAAAGTATACATTGAATATTTTTCCAAATAAATTATTTCATGTTAGACCTCAAAGATACTCTTAATAAATTCCAAAAACCAGGGATTCTTCTGAAAAATACTCTTTGACTGTAAGGCAAGAACATTAAATGTGAATTAAAAAATGTTAAAGAAAATAGAAAGTCACCTAGACAATAAAACTAAAAAGAACCCATAAGCTACTAAACGGTTATTGTATGAAAGGGGAAATAAAAACTTCAAAACTAAAATATGTTGGAAATAAAAAGTTACATAATGTCATACACAAATTTATGAATTCAGAAAAAATTCATAGTCTTAACGTTTTCATTATGAATGAGAATTACAAGTAGTGTCATCAAGATGGCAACACATGTCATTCCTGATTTCCCCCTCACAACAAGACAAACTAGCAGTTGTCCATTGACAAGATGTAATTGTGAAGCACCCTGCTGGACACAGAGACCGAGAAGGGTAAGGAGAGTAGCTTCACTCTGGCTGCATTACCCCTCACTAAGGAAGGCACAAAGATGCATCAATAGAGCCTCTCTGGGACCTACAGTTTCTCCAGGGGGAAAAAAAGATTGCTGGAGAGATCTGCAAAGCTTGACCTCTGGGGATCAAGTCCAAATTTAGATCCAAAATATGTTTTAAAATTCATATAATTCAATAGCCAAGAAGAAATGATCCATTTAAATTATGGGCATGGGACCTGAAGAGACATTTTCATGAAGAAGATATTCAAATGGCCAACAGGTTCATGAAAAGATGTCCACATCACTGATTATCAGGGAAATGCAGAATCACATCCACAATGAGGGATCACCTCACATATGTTAAACTGGTTATTATCAAAAAATAACAGATAACACATGTTAGTGAGGATGTGGAGAAAAGAGAATCCTTGTACCATGTTGCTGGGAATGCAAACTGGTGCAGTCACTCTGGAAAACAGTATGGAGGTCCCTCAAAAATTTAAAAATTGAATTACCATATGACCAGCAATTCCACTCGTGGGTATATGTCCAAAAGAAATGAAATCTCCATCTTCAAGAGAGATCTTTACCCCCATGCTCACGGCAACATTATATTTAACAGCCAAGCCATGGAAACAACCTGTGTTTATTAATGGATGAAAGGGTGTGTGTGTGTGTGTGCGTGTGTGTGTGTGCGCACACGTGCGCGCCTAAGAGTAGATTTTGAAAGTTCTTAACACATACAAGTTGTAACTATATGTGGTGATGAATGTTAACTAAACTTATTGTGGTAATCATTCCATAATATATACTTATATCATTACTTTGTCCACCTGAAGCTTACATGTTATATGCCAATTTTATCTCAATGAGACTGAAAAAATTTTAAAAGTAAATGAATCTGCAGAATTAAAATAAATAAATGAATTAAGGATGCAACTCAAAAATTCAGGAAGAAAGCGAATGAAAAAGGCATAGGAAAGTCGTAGTGAGCTCCTCCTACAACCTTGGATGCCTCCACACTCCTGGTCTCACTTCTCTTGCGGAACCTCTCAATTTTCTCTGTTTCAGATAATTAACCGGAGGGTTTTGAGGGTGGAGAATTCTTTAGTTCATCAGTAAATTGCTCTCCAAGAAGTGCTTTGAGGCAAAGCTAATTTTCTACACTAATATGATAAGATTTGGCCCTATCAGAAAAAGGAAGTTATTTGAATGTGTGCCAAAAAATATGTTTTCTATCTTTCTTTTGTTGAACACTCAACGGGAGTTATTCTCATTAGCTCCTCTTCTTTATTGCATTTGAATAAAACAGACAAGTCAGTCTTGAAGATGATAAATGACTAATAAATTTTAATTGGCACTTTAGCTCATAAAATATAAACAGTCATTAAATTCATCCAGAAAATTGTTAGAATGGAAGTGCTAAAAATGGCAGAATGTGCCAAAATAGCAGCTTCAATAGCTTCTGGTTTCCTTCCATTCTTAAGACTAATCCTATAACCAAAAGTCCTAATGGAATGTATAGAGAAGAATTAGTTAAGATTTTTTGAAGAGGTCTGAAATGTGGAGAAGAAGAAGTAAGTTAAAACATATGAAAACAAACACACAGATCAATGGGATAGTATAGAAAGCCCAGAAATAACCCTCCCCCACTCATATATGGTCAATTAATCTCTGATAAAGGAAGCAAGAATATTCAATGGGGAAAAGGCAGTTTCTTCAATAAATGGTGTTGGGAGAACTGGACAGCTACACGCAAAAGAATGAAACTGTCCACTATCTTACACCATCTACAAAAAGAAATTCAAAACAGATTAAAGACTCGAGTGTAAGACAGAAACCATAAAACTCTTAGAAGAAAACACAGGCAGTAAGCTCTTTGATCTCAGTCTTAGTGATATTTTCCTGGACCAGGATTCACCGGCAAGAGCAATAAAAACTAAAATAAAATGGGATTACCTCAAACTGAAAAGCTTTAAGGCTTTTGCATAAAAAAGAAAACAACTAACAAAACAAAAGAGGAGCGTATTGAAGGGAAGAAGACATTTGCAAATGACATATCTCGATAAGAGGTGAATATCCAAAATATATAAAGAGCTTACACAACTTCACATCAAAAACAAATAAATAACGTGATTAGAAAATGAGCCAAGGACTTGAATGGACATTTTCCCAAAGAAGACATCCAGATGGCCAACAGGCACATAATAAGATGCTCAACATCACTCATCATCAGGGGAATGTAAATCAAAACCACAGTGAGGTATCGCCTCACATCCGTCAGCTTGGCTATAGCAAGTGTTGGCGAGGATGTAGAGAAAAGGGAACCCCTATACACTGTTGCTGGGAATGACAACTGATACAGCCGTTGTGGAAGACAGTATGGGGGTTCCTCAGAAAATTAAAAATAGAATGATCATATGATCCAGTAATTCCATTGCTGAGTATTACCCAAGGAATATGAAAACCCTAATTCAAAAAGATGTGTGCACCCTTATGTTTCTCATGTTTATTGCAGCTTATTTTCCATAGCCATATTATGGAAGCAATCCAGGTGTCCATCAATAGATGAATGGATAAAGATATAAGATCTATCTATCTATCCATCTATCCATCCATCCGTCTATATTTATCTATGTATATCTATCTATCTGTATTTATCTGTCTATATATATATTTATCTATCTATAGATATATAGATATATTTATCTATCATATATATATCATAGATATATTTATCTATATATATCTCTACATCTATCTATATCTATATATCTATAGATATCTAGATATCTATATGTAATCTCTATTTCTCTATTTCTATCTGTATATAATGAAATATTACACAGCCATAAAAAAGAATGAAATTTCGTCACTACACAACATGGATGGAGCTTGAGGGTATTATGCCGAATGAAATAAATCAGGCAAAAAGACAAATCCCTTGATGATTTAAAAAACAAAACAGACAAAACAAAATAGAAAATAGACTCATAAATATGAGAAACAAACTGTCAGTTACCAGAGTGGGGAAGACTTGAGGACTGGCCAAGTAGGTGAAGTAGATGAAAAAAAGGTATAAACTTCCAGTTACAAAATAAATCATAGGAATGTGAACTATAGCATAAGGAATATAATCAGTAACATTGTAAAAACTTTGTATGGTGACAGTTGGTAATTAGACTTATAGTGGGGATCATTTTGTCATGTATAAAATTATCAAATCATTATGATGTACACCTGAAACTAATCGGGTATTATATTTCAGCTATACTTCATGCAAAATTAAAACACTTCCTCCATTCAAATTTTCTGATAAATGATGTATTCTTTGTTTTCACAAGTATGAGTACTGCTGTAGTCATTGGTGAAGATGAAGACAAATTAAGTTTCTTCTCCAATCCACTGGCTAAAGTAGATCAAAATTCTCCTTTTTAAATAATAAATTATACTTGAATAGGTACATAAGTATCACCAACAAATGAACAAAGAGAACCCCTGCCTTCAAAGAACTGGTTATGATTCTATAACTAGTGCAATTAGCAAGGCTTTTGTTTTCAGGAACCTTTTTAAATAAGACTCAGTGTGGATCTATGTTGGTGGCTTCTAGGGCATTTGTCTCATGACATTTTCCATTATCTTTTAGTCCTGGGGGAACTAAAAGGACATCGGGCAATTTGAAAGCCATAAGAGTGTCTTTCTTTCATAGAAATCGCCTTCTATAAACTCTCCTAAATAAATAAATGCTCACAAGATTTAATCATGAGACTATTCATTGCAGAATTGTTAATAAAAGCCAAAACTTGGGTGAGGGGGTTGCAAACAGTCAACAGTAGGAGTTTATCGACTTCCTGGGACAATCGTCCAATGGGTCAATTGGTACGGAGAGTGTGCCAAGGTAAAAAGTTAGAAGAAGGCAGCATGGCGCTCTGGAGGAAGCATTTTCAAAGTAGAGGAATAGCTACTCAAACATAGATTCACGGTCTAAACTTCTCAGTTCTCTATGGAAGTTAAAGTAGGAAAGATAAGCTATGCCAGAGACTGCCACATACCTCTGTTCTCTCATTTTTCCATAGGAAAAGGACTCTGGTTTTATTCTGGCCAATGGACTCAGGTTAGAAACTAACAAGACCATTTATTTTTCTTCAGTTAGAGATGGTTAATGAAACACAATAAAAAATTAATGGGTGCGAGTTCTGGGAATGTCAGCTAAGAGAAAGACAGACAGCTGGCATGGACCACTTCTCTCTTCCCTCTTTAGTCTCCTCTTCCTTCCTGTTGACTAGAATTTGTGCATGATGGCTGGAGTTCTAGCAGCCATCTTAAACCAAGAGCCCTTCATACCATGAACTGACCTTGAGGACAGAAGTCCTTTAATAGAGTAGAAACACAGAAGAACATGGTTCCCCAGTGACGTGGAAAGACAATATGAGCCCTGGACTGCCTACCTCAAGAATCCTTTATATAAGATGAAAGTAAATCCCTGTACACTTAGGCCACTATGATTTGGATTTTACGGATGTGTGACTGAATTTAATTCCAACTGATTAACCAACTAAATAAAAGAAAGATCAAATGAAAATCCAAAAGTTCTTCAAAGAATCACTCAAGCCTACTGGTCTCTAAGTAGGTGGCTATTCCCAACAAGTGATTGATGATGGAAATATTATTTAATGAGTGGCATTAGTATTGCCTTACTGAATAATAAGTGTTAGAGCATATTTTTCTCCCTCAAAAAAGCCAGGTATTTATTTGGAATTTATTTTCCAAATATTCGTGCCATTTATGATGTCAGTTGAATCTGATGACTTAAGAATATGTTTATGTGAAAAAATGGGTCATCCTTCGAAGCAACATTTGAGAGCCAAAGGCACATGTGAGCTAAGTATACTGTCTTGAGTAAAAGGGCAGAGCAGTTGAGGGTTGCAATGAACTTCAGACCTTTTGCAGACTCTTTTAGTAAGTGACTCAAAGGATTTTAAATTAATCATTCCATTCATTTCATTTCGATGAATGAAACAACCATAGTGGTACATTAGCAGCTAGCATTTATTGAGCAATTATTATGTGCCTTGCACTGTATTAAGCACTTCACTGATATCGTCTCATTTACACCTCTCCACAACTCTGAGAAGTATCCTCACTTTTTAGATTAGAAAACTGATTTCAGAGAAATTGACTTTTCCAAAGGCACAGAGCTAGGAAGTATAGTTGCTGAGACTCAAGCTCAAGTCTGACTAACCTAGAACACTGGCAAAACAGAATGTCCACCCAAAGAGGTGAGTTTGTGGAAATTGTTATGAATGTAAAACAGGGATTTTATACAGTAGTTGATAGAATAGATACTTTTTTTTTTTTTATTCAGAATGTTGATTAAGATAAAAAGGTAAAAAGTTACCAGCCGGATCTAGCTCTTCCTAAACTTTGGAACCATCACATTTGGTTTGCCTTTATGTAAACTACCAATGTTCCCAAGGGGTATGAAGTAGAAAGATTCGGAATGGGTGAAGTTTGTCTTCAGTAACACTGGCCAGTTCCCCGCTGCCTGCCATCCACTGCCCCCAGGACCTTTCTCTTTCTACGAGCTCTCAGAATTTCATTCCATACTGGGAAGCAATGAGCAAAGTGAAACGTGAGATATGTTTCCAGAGATTTTCAGTTTAACTGACGACCAAGGACTGGTTATGCTGCGACAGACATTGTAGCCAATGCCAACAGGTTTGCGAAGCATTGGGATGGGACAGGAGGCTTCCTGGTATCCCATCCTGCATGGGCAGTTGTCACTAGTTCCAGTCCTGGGACTCACTGTGCAGACTGGAAATCCAGCCAACTGGTCAGCTACAGATAGTTTTAACTTTATCACAAGCACTTTCAAAATCCTTTGAAGTTTATATTCAGCTCTTATATTCTCCTACCTCTAATGACTCCTAAGCTCTGGCTTGGCCAATTTCCCTCCTTTATTAAATACACTGGCACCAGGCTCTCAATTTTGTTCCATCTAACCAGCTTCCCGTTGTCCTGAGATGTTTTAAGTATGCCCACAGATCACTCACCCACACATAGGCCTCTTGGGGAAGCCAATCCTATAATGATTAAAAGCTCACGATTGGAAGAAAGACTACCTGAGTTTGAATATCTGGTCCCCCCCCACTGCAAGACCTAGGGCAAGGTCTTGAGTATCTTTGAGCTTTAATTTCCATGTCTATAAAAAGGGGATTATGGCAGGGCTAGGTCATGGAACTATTGTAAGGATTAAAGAAAATAATCTACACAAAGCATTTAGCACAGAGCCTGGTATATGATAATAAGCATTTAATAGAATTTAGCTTCTCTTACAGTGGCTCTGTTTGCTATTGACTTTCTTGGGACCTCACTTTAGGTCCCCAGTACAAGAGGGACTCTGAGTTACCCATCTCTGTAACATTCGCCAGAGGCTGTCTTGGTTCTTGAACACACACTCGCTTCTTTCCAGTCCTCTTGTTCAGGGGCTGTCACTAAACCCACCTCAAGACTGTGTGGCCACCTGCCATTCCTTGACTCTCCACGTCTCTCTATTTTTCTAACCCGTACCGCTTTCATTTCCTTCTTTAGTCATGGTCTCTGTGGTCCAGCATTTATACCATGCCCTTGACAAGAAGTTTAACTTCCCTGCTTTATTGTGTTCCCACATTACCAGTAAAACCTAGCCGTGGGTTAATTAAGTATCTATTTTCTCATTCTTATGCCTTTGGACTTTTGGGTCATCCAAGACCTCCATCCCCTGTACTGTGCTCCACCCATTCTGAGTCACTTGTAATCTTCTAATGCACCTAGCTTTTGCCCTCTGTTATAATCTGAATGTGTCTCACCCAAATTCAAAGTTAGAGCCCCAGCTCCCAAGGTGGCTGTATGTGTAGACAGGGCCTCTAGGGAAGGGGTTAATGTTAAATGAGATCATAAGGGTAAGGCCCTGATCTGATAGGATTAGTGTCTTTAGTAGAAGAGATACCAGAGAGCTTGCTTTCTCTCTGTCCATGTGAGGACATAAGGAGAAGAGAGTCGCCTGCAAGCCAGCAAGAGAGCTGTCTCCAGAACTTAACCATGCTGGTGCCGTATCTCAGACCCCCAGCCTCCAGAACTATGAGGAAATACATGTCTGTTGTTTAAGCCACCCAAGCTATGGTACTTTGTTATGGCACACTGAGCAGACTAAGACATCCCCCTCTTGATGCCAAGAGGAAAACACCTATAAAATTTTAGCTGTATTTATGCAAATGTCTTGGCATCACAGGGACACACTAATAATAGCAGCATCTATGTGAGAACAAGTCATTCATGCTGAGTTTAAGCTTAGCAGCCTCTGCTTTAATGCCACCCTGATAGGGGCAGTGTCTTGTCAGTGATTTTTCCTCACAGAGAGAAGCCTGCTCACAGAGAGAAGCCTGATACATGTTCCTCTGAAGGAAAAATCTTAGTGATGAGCAGATATGAGTATGTGCTGATCTTGACTTTTCTCCTTAATCTTAGTGGTCATCTGATAATCAGGTAGACCAGGTTATGTGGGTTCAGCTTGATATCACTAGGAAATTTCCTTTATATTTTCGTTTGCATTATTATTATTCCTGAAGAATATAATGGTTTAATTTATTGGTTTCAGTAGTTCAATATAATGGTTTATAATTTAAAAATTATAATAAAAGTCCTAACGTAGCATCTTTTTTTTTTTCAGGAGAATGCATTTTATTTAATTTTATTTAAAATGCATTTTAAATGTTTATTCATTTTTGAGAGAAAGAGAGAGCAAGCAAGCCAGGGCGGGGAGGGGCAGAGGGAGAGGAAGACACAGAATCCAAAGCAGGCTCCAGGCTCCGAGCTGTCAGCACAGAGCCCAACACGGGGCTCGAACTCATGAACCATGAGATCATGACCTGAGCCAAAGTTGGACGCTTAACCAACTGAGCCACCTGGGGGGTCCCAGAGGTGCCGTGTTTTGTAAATAAAACATTTACTGATATTAACGATGTAAAGTGCACAAATAATAAGCATATAATTTGGTGAATTATCACAAAGGAACACACCCATGTAACTGCCACCAACATCATCAAAAAGAATATTATTAGAGCTAGAATCCTCCTGTCTTCATTTTGTTCCCCTAAAGCAAGTGCTAAGACAAAGATAGAGGTTCCCGAGCTTTGAGAAGCACAGTGAGTATCTGAATTTCCAACATATAAATATAGCTTCATTAGCTATCTTTTGGCTTGTGTGTCCTTGTTTTATTATTTTTTATCCTTTTACTTTCCTTCTAATTTTAATTTTTCTGTATCATTATTTTAAGGTATACATCTTTTATAAGCAGATTAAAGTAGGTGTGTCTTAAATCTACTGTGACAATTTTATTTTATTTGAAGTATTTAGTCCATTTATAAATGCAATTACCAATATATTTGAGGTGACATGTATCAGCTTATCTGCCCTACTTTTTCTAATAATTCTAATATTTTCCTCTCCTTAATTTCTTTTAGATTAATTATATAGAATATATGCATACTGTATACAAATATGTACGTTTATATGTATGTGTATATTTTAAATATTTCATTTTACATCTTTTTCAACTGCTAGTAGTATGCATTTTTAAAATTTGGGGATTACCTACAGATTTCAACATACCCCCTGACTTCTTAATATATGACACAAATTAATGCTTTTACTACATCCAAAACAATCCAAAGACTTTAAAGTCTTTAACTCCCCAAACCCTTTTATTTTGTTTCATCGTAATCATGTATATTTTTTCACTTCCCTTTTGTTTTAAATTTTGTATTATAAAAACTTTTCAAATATATGTAAAAGTAAAGAGACTAGTATAAAAAGTACAACGAACTCAATGTACTCACCACCAAGCGCCAACAAAAATCAGTTTTGTCTTTTATATCCCTACCTAACCCTAAATTATTTTGAGGCAAATCTAAGATGTTATCAGTTTACCTGCCAACATGTACCCTTAAAAGATAAGGATTATTTTAAAACATGAGATAAACCATGAGTTAACCCCCAAACTTTCGATTCAAATCCAATATGGGAATTTTACTTAATCTCCTCATTTTCATGTGTTTCAATTCTCTTTATATTTGTTTGGTTGTTTTCTGATCTGTTGACTTTTATGGTGTTTTACGCATCTGAGTTGTGATGTTTTCAGGGTTTTGGGGAAACCGTTGGCCATTATATCTTGAGATATTATTTCTGTCCTTTCTGTCTTACTCTTTCCTGGGAATCCTTTCCACTGAGCCCGTATGTTTCTTATTTTCCATCTGCATTGTCCATCCTTTTGTTTCTTCATGCTTCGATCATGATTTTCCAACCTACCTTCTAATTTAATAATTTTCTCTGCGGTTATGTCTAATTTGCTGCTACACCATCGATCGTATTTTTAGCTTCAGTTATTTTACGTCTTTCAGTTCCTAAACTTTCAGAACCTTGGCAAAATTCCCTCTCTGAGAGCTCTTCCCTTAAAATGCCCTGATCTGACCCCTTGAGTTTTTCCAGAAAGAATTAACAAATAAAAAACAGACTTGAACATTCACGAGAAATTAAGCCCGGGTTAATAGAGCAGACTATGGGTTAGACTAGAATACACGACTTTTCTCTTTAACAATAGATGGTGATATTTCAATGATTCATTTGTTGATTATTTTTTGTAACACTTTAAATTCCAAGCTGATATCCTTGCCGCCTTTAAGTTCTTACATTCTAAAAAAAAAAACAACCCCCCCCCCCCCACACACTGCTTTGTAGACTTTGGGTTAGAGCACTGGAAATAAAGAAATATAATGAAAGTGAGTTATTGCATCCTCATCCAGGGAGTTTGTTTTTTAGCTTCTGCCGGATGATTCCTCCAGTCAGGAGTGAAAAGTGGGGCTCCCGTTTGCAGGAAAGATGGAAGGAGGTTTCTCCATCAGAAGCGTCACCTCTGTGACACAAGCTTCTCTCACCATCTCTGTATTTCTCAGTAGTGCCTTTGTTTTTCCTCCCGGTCTCTGTAGCCTAGCCTAAGCAGATGGGCTTGCTATATTTTTTAGGAAGAGATGGGAGAATGTCAGGCTATCAACAATGTTTGGCTAAGTTTCTCCTTTAAGTTATGGTGCCATATTTTTCCTATATTGTGGCTCAAGACTAAATTCCAAAGAAGTCTCCACTGCCAATGCTGCCATGGAGAGTAGCACAGGCTGAAATGCACCAAATAGCCCACTCTTACAGTTATCTACCATTGCTTCTTGTTAGCACTTAATGCTTAAAAAAATTTTTTTTGCATTTGCCCTACAGTCTGATTTAAATGAAAGTCATATCACGGCCATCTTGTTCTCAGAGCTCAGGAGTCCAAGTCTGTCTTAGGCTGGACCCTCTCAGAATCCCGTCTGTCCACTCTCTTCTTTGGCCTGTCGAATAGGACTCTCTCCTTAATTCCGTTTTCCTTTTGAACATGACCCCTACCAATTTGGGCTCTACCCATCTCTGTGGGAGTCTTTATTTCATGGATCGTTTTGAAACTTGAGAATATTTCACCATTCACCCTCTAAGTGTGATACATTCACACTTCAACTGTACTGGCCATTTCCCAAATCCACCTTTAAACATCCCGATCTCAGATACCATCTCAGGTCCTTATACTGGGCCCACCAGTGGTGTTACATATCACTTATATTTCAAAAGCAATGTCCACAGACTTAAATCTGCAAAGTACTTGAGACTTCACATTTATTATTGAAGAGAGATATTTCCGGTCCATATTCTGAGATATATTCTTTTTTCCTTCTTCTTGTTTTAGAGAGAGGGGGAGAGAGAGAATTGGGGAGAGGGGCAGAGAGACAGAGAGAGAGGGAGAATCTTAAGCAGGCTTCGCGCTCATTGTGGAGCCCGACACAGGGCTGGATCCTATGACCCTAGGATCATGACCTGAGCTGAAATCAAGAGTCAGATGCTTAACCAACTGAGCCACCCAGGTGCCCCTAGGATGTATTACTTAAGTTCATAATATGATATGATATTGTACTATCACCTTAGTGAACTCGGGAGGCTGCTGGGTAGAAGAAGGGTGGGACCCTAGAGAACCCCTTGGTGGCACCAATAATGGTATTTTCAAGCGTGTTGTGCAGTGAATTACTTTGATAATGGAGTCTTATGGATGTATAAATGTGTTAAAAATTGCTGAAAGAAAAATCCAAATATGGGTTTTTTATCCCTATAGAAATCACTCTTAAACTTGCTAATGCCTTTTGGACTTGATAGTCTACCATTTCCATTGGTAAAAGAATTGGAAGCGAGGAGCCATAGGAATTTTGCACACAGCTTGTTCTCTCCCACCTGCACAGTGACTTACCTGTGATAGCCAGCTGAGTCACAAAGAAGGTCATTCTTGACTTCCTCTTCCTCCTCCACGTAGAGAACAGCACCATGGAGTTTCCAACAATGGTGAAAACAAACAGGACCCACAGAGTTATCAACTGCTCAGTCTGTGAGAAACAAAGCAACACAAAACCGGTGAACTTGTGAGGACCAGGGTACTGTACAGAATGCAAGGCTCAGGCTTCCCTGCTGGAATGTCTTCTCCCTGGTGTTGAATCCTCACCCGTCAAAGCTCTACCCTCAGTGAAGAGAGACACAGTGGTCCTTATTTACACTGACAGAAGTGGAAATTGATGCAAACTTTAAGAAATATATTTGGAAATATACATCAAGAGACAACAAAATATATATATATTCTTTGGCCAAGCAATTGTTTAAGTCTATGTGAAAGAATTCAAGGTGTGAAAAAGGATACTAAGAGAGAAAAGATCTGGATATCCGTTGTAAGAATAAGTTGCTAATTGTTTAAAGATTACAAGATAATTAAGTAAATGAAACACTTCAATTCAGTGTAACTGTTAACAATGAGGACCTTGAAGATTATGTAGCGACATTAAAAATGCTTCTAGTATAATGGGAAGTGGAAAAACATTATACAATTATATATTGGATATGATTATAACTCTGCAAAATTCTACATGGGAAGAAAGACTGAAGGATACTAAAATGTTAAGATGGATTATTTTGGGGTAGTGCGATTATAGGTTATCTTCTTCTTCTTTTGACAGAATTTTATAATACAGTAATACTAAAGTTCCACTGAGTAATGTATAAATAATAAAAACAGAAAAATGAGGAATGCTACTCATTTAAAATGCTAAAGCTTTTCTAAGAAGTTTTCCATCATGCCTTTAAATGAAGGTTTCCGTCTGTTTAAAATCCATGGCTCAGAATAAGCAGCGGCCAGGGCACTGGGACAGGCTGGACACAAGAACGAAGCAGAGCAAGGCCAAGGGTAAAGAGCATGGGGCCAAGGTGATCCAGAGAAGAGCTTGAAATCGAAAGCCAAGAGACATTTGCTCAAAAGGTCTGGGCAGAATGCTGGTAAGCATGCACACGTCTAATATGGGAAGCTGAAGTAGCTCTTGCCTGGTGGAAATAAGAAGAGCCTGAAGATACCCACTGTGATGGTAAAATTTCACGTGTCAACTTGGCTAGGCTACAATGACCAACTGTTTGGTCAACCAGTAGTGTAAAAAGTTGCTGCGAAGGTATTTCGTAGATATGGCTAACACCTACATTCAACTTCAGTTTAAATACAGCAGAATAACGCTCCACAGCATGGGTGGGACTCGTCCAGTAAGTTGAGAGCAAAAATTGAATTTTCCAAAGAATAATTTTTTGAAGAATTCCTTGAGAAACATAGAAATCATGCCTGAGTTTCCAGCCTGCTGCCTCGTTTACAGACTTAAGACTTTCCAGTCCCACAATCACGTGAGCAACTTTCTTAAAATAAGTCTCTCTCTCTCTCTCTCTCTGTCTGTCTGTCTCCCTCTCTGTCTCTCCCTATTGGCTGTGTTTTCTGTGGAGAACCTTAATACACTCTAAATATCTGAGGCGTCACAGTAGCACTCTTTCTTATGTTAAATTAATTTTAAGTTATGCAATAACAGATAAATGAATTCTTCTTTAAAATCTATAGGGGTGCCTGGGGGCTCAGTTCGTTGAGCGTCTGTCCCACTCTTGATTTGGGCTTAGGTCATGATCCCAGGGTGGTGGGATTGAGCCTGACTCCATGCTGAGTGTGGTGCCTGCTTAAGATTCTCTCTCTCTCTCTCTCTCCCTCTCTCCTTCTGTCTCCCCCTCTCCTTCTGTCTCCCCACCCCCACCTCCCTGCTCTCTCTCTCAAAAAAATACTATAACAATTCAGGAGCAGCTGCCTGGCTCACTCAGTAGAGCACATGACTCTTGATCTCAGGGTCATGAGTTCACGCCCCATGTTGGGTGTGGAGATTACTTAATTAAAAAACTGTAACAATTCAGATAAAGCTCAAAGCCCCTTTGCCACTACTCTCTGTCTTGATCAACTCCCTTCTCCCAGAAGGTAAATATCATTTTGATTACATTGTCTTTCCAATCACACACAGACATACATACACACGCACACACACCCAGAGCAAATAAATCGTATTTTGTGTGTGTGTGATCAGCACTTTGATATTTACTCTACTCTCTATGTATTGTGCATATTGCTTTTTTCAGTCAGTTGGAGAAATGGCTACATAAAAGGTGGCACTTTCATATACTGCAGTAAAATATTTCAATTAAAAGAAGTGCATTAGATTTGCTAAAACGAAATAAGTTGACATTGTAGGGAAGCCTCTAGACTGAGGGAGGGGAGGGAGCTGGGAAGCATCCTGAGTTTGCTCCATTCTCGGAGCCCCTATTCTCCCCCAAGCATCACTGGGGTTCCCGTGTCCTGCCAGGTGGAGACTTAGACCTGCTTTGCCGGGTGCCAGGGCTGGGACAGTTTCTCATGGTTTCTCCTCCAGCCCTGTCCTTTCCAGAAGTCTAGGCTGGAACTCGCATCTCCACCAGTCCTGCACTTTGCAATTCTGATATTTCAGTCCTCCATCACAGACTTACAGATGGGCTCCTGAGGTCCTGGGCCGAGGTCAGGGCCCTGGAGCTGCAGACGGTAGAAGTTGTGGGGGGGGGGGGTGGCATGGTAGTAGTGCGAAGGGGCGGGGTGCACGACTAGAGAGGAGGGCCACAGGCTTGATGACCCTGCTACCTTGAAGGGCGCTGGGGGCCAATACCTCCCTCTAGCACGCTTACTTCACCTCCCGTGATGGAGAACAGTCTCTGCTCAGTGCCAGGTTCCACATTTTTCTCTGGTCTTTTTGTAACCAGAGGGGTCACCTTCTTCTTTATGATGTCTCTCCAGCATTCTAGATACGAGGGGCATTGAGAAAGCATCAAGAATGAAACTATTATGAAAAAGGCTAGTCTGAATGGAGTGAAGTTTCTGTAAGAGAATTCTCTCCTTGGAGATAGATGGCCAGTTGTCAGGAGCAGACAGAGCAGGGGAAACCTTGGATGTACCAGAATGAGATTCCCCTTTCAGCAGCGCTAGCGTAGGTCACAGAGCTTAAATAGGTGGTTTGAACTTGGAAGACCTACCTTTTAAAACTTTAGAGCAATTTGGGGACCAACATAAGGAACTAGGTGGCTTAGATGTCTGTTAGCAGAAGGTCTCACTGCCACTGCGAGCCAAGCGCTAGCTTGGCTGAGCCTTTTCTTAGAAGCTTGCAGAAGATGCTGATAGCTCATACAGTCGGGGGCCAGGGTGAGGGATGAGGCACCTCTGTCCCCACTATGGTCCTAATATTATGTGCTATCAGGGAGGGTGATGGGGTCGTGGGGGTGTTTATGATTCAGGAAGAGATGAGGAGCCCCTAGAGCTGGTGGAGTGGCAGATATGGGCACAACAAAGTCCTGTCAAGCCCCACTGAGAATAGAAATGAGAGATGGTCCAAGGTTTTCTCCTGTGTCTTTCAGGAAATGTTTCACAGAGAAGAACACTCTGATGCCTTCAAGAAATTCCTTTCTTCAAATTACAGTCCAGCAAACTTTCTCAGCCCGGGGGATGGTGGGGGGTGGGGGGGGGTTAGTTCCGCGCTTGTCCAGTACCCAGTTGATTTCTGTTGAGCTCTTTCGGCCACAGATGAAGAAGAAAGGGAGAAGTCAGAATATTTGTGCTGCTTCTTTGCCAGATCAGGAATCCAGATCTCCGCGGTGAGTGGGCAGCGAGCAAAATCTGGGAGCAGACAGAGAAGGAGACGGGTTACTCTGTCGGCAACGGCGGCGTGTCAGGAAGGTGGTGGATACAGGGCTGTTTTCCTTAGTGAGACTCCGTCTTCCCCAGGGCCACCTACGGCTCTGGCTGGCTGTCCATATCCCTCCGCTGGATGAGAGCAGCTGTCCACGTCCCCTCCAGGGAGCCTGTGGCATTCGGTGAATGTCCCACGGAAACTTGCCCCACCTCAGCCTCTGGACTCCTCCTTTAAACGAATCCTCTGAGGCCAGCCTCTTCTCATTGCTTTTCCAGGGGAGACTCTTACTTCCCCGAGTCTGTGTCAGCCCTTGCCTCGGAACGTCTCACCTACTCTCTACCTTTTAGAGATTCTTCCCATCGTGCAGCAGGTGGCCAACCTTCTCTGTTTTCTACTTCTGAGACAGAACTTTTTTCAACTAAAATTATACTCCGAAGGCCTTCTGGATGAGAATCGGAAGGAGGAGGAGATTTAATCAACTGAACTCAGGCAATTTGAACTAGAAGTTGGTGTTTTTTTTCCAGAATGTCTCTCCCCTCATGCTCTCCTTTCCTAACTGCCCACGGTAAGTACGGCCAGGCCTCATTTCCAGAAAAACAACACTGAAGTGGGTAAACGGTTTGCTTTTCACACGGCACGTTGCTGATTACGCTGCTGACACCGAAGTTCAGATTTCCAGAAATCAAGTTTCTCCATCACGGAAGACCTCTGGCCCCTCAGTGGGCATGGAGCGGCTGTTTTCTTCATCTTTGTGTGGCACCATTCTGACCCAGGCGTCCAATATCTTCAAAGTAGGCTTGGCGCTCAGATCTTTTCTGCTGGGAGCACAGAGTGACAAACACTGCAAATCAAATTATTCTGCTTAGATAGATCAGTGGATTGGAAGTCAGGCCTCAGGAGGGCTGGCACAGTCGGCGCTAGCTTGGCTGAGCCTTTTCTTAGAAGCTTGCAGTAACTGCGCTTTGGGCCGGTAGACCCAAGGCTCTCTGTAAACAGGTCAGGGTCTAGTCTCCTTGGGATTGGATGGTGTCTGTAGGGCAGGCAGAGCAGGTCCTGTGAAATCAGGCCCCCTGCTCCTGCTTTAGTGTTCTCTATTTAAAGACAATCTCACCTTACTTCAGAAGCTTCAGGAAATTTCCAGATGGAAGAACCCCCCCCCCCAGCCCCCTTCTTGCTTTCTGGAGTCTTCCTAAAAGCCATGTTTACTTCTTTGTTTATTAATTCATTCAAAATCAATTAATTGTTAGAGTATAAGGCCTTGGCACTATAAGGGGAAATAAAACATGTAGAGTATATAAATCGTGCACGGCCAAGTTTAAATCCTGTTGCAGTCAAGTTTAGTACAAGGAGCATTAAGTATGCAAACACTTACTTGCGGGATCATTTATTCATAGTGTTTTTACCCACGTTCGCACAGACACGTAGACGCGCAAAAATCCCTTGGTAATACGAGGATTTAGAAAATTGCGACAACAGGAATGAGGAAACAATTTCAGAGGCATTTTATTATCACAGTCAGGTAAGGGATGTATAGAAAAGTGGGTAAACTTTGAAACCAGCCCGGCCTGGGATCAGATTCTTCGTTACTTGCTAGATGTGTGTTACCTTGGCAAGTGATCATCTGAGCCTGTTTTCTCATTCATAAAATGAACATAAAGATAAACTCTGCCACAGGGTACTTGTGACGGATGCATACGATGATGAAAATGGAGACTTCGAGCTCACTGCCTGAGGCATGGTGTACACACAATAAAAACTGGTTTCATGCACTATTTCATGTACTATGTATAGGTTTGAGGAGTAATTTATAAATAACTCACAACGTTTTCAGGACGATGCTTAAATTCCCCCCTTCACTCTATTTTCAGTTTGGGTCTATTGGCATTTCACCTGAGCCCAACCAGCCCTCCACCCAGACCCCCTTCCCCCAGGTAGAAATGGTGTCCTAACACCATTCTCAAAACTATTGCGGAATATAGTTGGGGATCAAATGCCCCCTAGTGGTCACGTGAGGCAAAATTCCAGCCGGATGCTCAATAATGGATGAGTCCGGAAATTTTGCAATGACTAAAGATACAATGTTTTCAACTCAGTTACGTGGTTTTAGGCTCATGACTAATTGGTTTTCAAATTCGAAGTAATGAGGCCATGCAGTGATGTAATCTCTTTGCAGATCAGAAGATGAAGACCAGGGATTCTCTTGATGATGCCGGTGCTGCCACAGGGCTGATACTTGGGGTTTCATGCCATAGAATAGGCTTCTAAGGCCAAAAGGATGCCCCTGAAGGCGGGCATTAGGCCCACATCACCACTCCAGGCTAAAATTCTGTCTTTCCTATAGAAAGCGCTTAATAAATATCTGTTGGATGGATACACAGTTAATGACAAGTGAAAAGGTAATTAGAAGTATAATAGAACAGGTTATCTGAAATGGGAATTATCTCAGGAAATACATGTAGTTGGGTGATCGTAATTACTGCTGGATATGTCAGATTTGTCTGGAGGAGAAAGAATGATTTATCCAAATCCAAAGAATGGGAGATCCACTTTTCCAGAGGAGTCCTGGAAACCGGAATTAAAAAAAAAAAGCCTAAAGTATCTTTAACAATTATAGGGTGAATGGGAGCTAACATTATGTGAGCGAATCACATTAATCTAGCATGTGACTCAGTTTGTCATGGATAGTAGATGTACTATGAGTATTTGTTCTTGATTGATTGTCATGTACCAAACGTGATTTGAGAAGTTTTCCGTATTGCTCATGGAAATCAGTCCAAACTGACCAATGAGATGTCACTGTCCTCGATCTTCTAAGTAAGGACACAGGGCTCAAAAACTGACTAGCCTGGAGTATCTGGTTCATAAATGATGCAACTGGGGTTTGAACACAGCTTTACTTGACTGAAAAGTCCACGCCCTGCCTACTCTGGTGGTTTTCTGTTACAGTTTGGGGCCAGAGATGGTGAAGTTGCCTCGTTTTCCTCTGACCCAAAACTTGGCAGGGGCTCGGGTCGGTGTCATGACTGCGTCTAGTAGGACCGAGTGTAAGGTCAATGCTCAGCGTGTGTTCGGGTGGATGGCTGCTGGAGCGGTGTAGGACTTCCACGCAACTGTAATCGTAAATGTCATACCAGCGGTAGCTGCATCATCGGTCCCAGGAATCACAGAACTTTCTGTACCCCTTACATGTTCATGGTTCATTTTATAGCTATTGTTATTTTTGTGATGTCGAAGATGAATCCTTCAAACACAGGAAGGAACAACTATATCTTACTTCCCAGGAAAGGAAATGAAATCTCAGAAAGGTTATGATTCAGTCTCACTTCTCGGGGAGCAGGCAAAGAAACTCTGCCCTCCTGTCACTGAGACTCATATGCCACCTGTCACTCACAGCATGCGGGCTCTGAGGCTGCTCAGAGCCCGATTAATTTGCTTAGGTGGGCTGCAAATATCAAGCAAAGATCTGAAAACGTCTAATTTCATTGAGGATGAATCACCAGGCAAGGCAGGGAGCACACGATTTAAAGGGAGACAGGTAGGAACAAACTACAAAGCTTTGGATTCCTGAAGCTGCTTGATTAGACTCGGGGAATGAGCTGCATGGAGGGGCTCTAGAAACCCCTGGGAAGTGACCATTTCTGCACAGTTGGGAACCTCTCATTCAGGAGTTTGTGCCAGCTTCTCCCCACGTTTCACCTCACCTGCTGCTGCCAGGAAATGGTCAACCAGAAGGCTCGGGAGGTAGGACTGGGCTTGCTCCAGGGTGCACACTTTGGCATCTTCCCCACAACTGCCTCCTCCTGGTGATGTGCCTTTTGAAAATCTGCATTTTCCCCACCCTCCCTGCAGCCATCTGGGAGACGCCTTTGCAAATACAACTGAATTACTGTCATCACCCCACCTATCTGCATTCACCTTTTCAAACTGTTTTACCCAGAGCTATAGGAATCCCACGTATAATTACCTAGAATAGCCTTCATTCTAGCACTCAATTATGAAAAAATATGTAACGAAACTTTTAAAATAATTACTATTGCAAAAATAAGAAATTGTAGAAAGCTACTATAAGTGGGGATGTTAATTCAAGTTTTAAATTTTCTGTAAAGCTTTTCCTATCACTTTAACAGGGGCCCAGGACAGACATGTAGGTTGCACTCTCTGACGAGGGGCTGGTGGGACAAACTGACAGGGGCCTCTTGCTTGAAGACTAGAGAATGTGAATGAGATGGGAGGTATTCTCACAGCCTGGGTCTTTTGAGGTTGATAGTACAGCTGTGAACCAAGGTGGTCCCAAAGAGTTGTGGACCAAGAGTCATTATGTGAACCCATGTAGTATATTGGGAGGGGGGTGGGGGGAGGGAGGGAGGGGAAGGCATTTGCCCTAAGGGGAGAACCTTGGCATGCATATATATGTATATATGCATGAAATCCTGTTGCTGTGAATACAAACGTACTGGTTTGCTCTCTGTATGATCAAGTCCAACAAACGTTTATTGAGAAGCTAGTACTAAAGTTCAACATAGTTTGAGGAAGGAAGGAAGGCTAAGACAAGGAACTCACGGTCTGATGGGGGAGGCATATATTAAAAAAAAAAAATCACGTGAGCTATTATAATGGAGATTTTTTAGAATTCCGAATAAGGAACATGGAGTAGAACTTGAGGCGAGACTGGGCATGGTGGGCCAAAAGTGTACCTTAGAGAAATTAATGTGTGAACTGAGGCTGAAAAAATGAGTAGAAGTAGCCAAGGAAAGAGTAGAATGGCTGGCAATAGCATAAGTGAAAGAAGAAGGTGAAAACTTTCAGGTTAGGAGGACAGATAGGGGCCACTTATGAACGTTAAATGTGGTCACAGAACAATGGAAGGCTTAATAATGAGAAACGACCTGTGTCCTGAAAAGGAACTTTTTAAAAAATGGAGCAAGGTCCGTTCTAGATCTTTGTCCTGAGTTAAGAGAACTTACTACCAAGAGAAAAATAAATTCTCCATCTAGAATTGTCTTCATTGTCTGAACTGCCTTTGCCCTACCTCTCAGCACCACCGTCATGAGTGACAGAGGACAATTTTATCTCCTTCACATTGGGACTGCACAGGGAAATGGTTCACTGCCTAACATTTATTTCTGTTTAGCCTCTAGGACATATTGAATAACTGAATCAGCTCTTTCCACTCTGACGAGAAAGGGTTACTTATTGGTCTGGAGTGTTTTATCACTACTGCCATAGGTTATATTTCATCTTTAACTAACAATGTTAATTTCTCATTTCCTGATTATTCTCATTCAGTCAGGGTTTGGTAGCACGGGACTGCGTTTGCATGGCAATGTCTGATTCAGACTTTTGATAACTAGTGAATCCTTGAATTCCACCAGCAACAGAAATACCAGTGCCCCGCATTCATTTCAACGTGAGTCCCTTCTTGTGATTCATGCTTGGCTCACAAGAGGACCTCTCAATTAATCACAAATAGAGCGTATTGGTAGTTTTGGGGCAATTAAATTATGGGATTCCATCTGAATTTCCATAATATACCAGACCACAGATCTTAGAAATCATTTGAAAACCCAATTGCCTGCCAAGTCCAGACAGTAATTAACATTTGTTGAACAAACCGATGAAGTTCCTGCTATGTACCAAGAACTGAGATTAACATTCAAATTGCTATTTGAGCTCTAGACCCTTGAAATATAAAGAAAACACTAACATTTGGGGGCACCTGGGTGGCTCAATCGGTTAAGTGTTCGAATTCGGCTCAGGTCATGATCTCACAGTTTGTGAGTTCGAGCGTCGAGCTCTGGGCTGACAGTTGAGTCTGGAGCCTGTTTAGGATTCTGTGTCTCCCTCTCTCTCTGCCCCTCCCCTACTCACTCTCTCTTTTTCTCTCTCTCTCAAATATAAACATTAAAAAAAATAAAATAAAAAATCCACTAACATTTGGATAAATTATGTCCAAATCTCTACAATGTAGTAGAAACTAAAGTCATTACTATGTAACATACCAAAAACTATTCTTCCTGACGAGCCACTTAATTTTAAAAATCCTCCGGGAACTTGTTTTCTATTCTGGAGGTACTAACAAATGGGGAAAAGTGGCCAAGGAAGCTTTCCCCCTGGAAGCCCATCGCAATTTAGACTCCGATACTTTCTATCTGTAGTTTCCAGTCCATCTAGGAGGCTCATGTTCAAATAGCTAAAAGAAACTGGGAGGACTTAGCAAACGATGGGCGGGAGCAGACACGAGGCCAGGCTATGGAGTAGATGAGAATGGGCAGCAGAAAGGGGCACGAGAGGCGTTCAGTACGAGGGTTCCAGGGAGATCATATTGAACTCTTGGTGACTTCGCTTTCTGGGCACCTAAGCTGGGTGGTCGGTCAACACAGTATTAATGGCTAATGAGTTACCTTCGCCCAATTCATACAGCTCGTCATCTGCCTTGGTTTCCATTTGTCCCCTCATTCCCTCGTCTGCATTTCTGGGCCTCCTACGTGTTCTCCGAGTCTTGCAAATCTCCCCTCCCCGGGGTCAGACACTAGTCCCTCCACCTCTCATCAGCCATTCCATGGGAGCCTGTCTGAAGCCTACGGATGTAACCACCTGCTTAGCTGCAAGCATCACTCCCACCTGAGCCTCTTGGATGTTGGTGGGGTTGGCCGCACCACCCTGGGCTTATACCCAGGAGCCTCGGTTACCCAGCAGGGACAAGCACCCTGGAGATTAGTCCCCTAGCCCATTGCCTTGCCTCTGTCTAAACCACCTTCCTACTATTCTCCTCTTGTCATGGAAGTTCAAGAACACTTTGTGGTTCAGCCCATCCCGACGATGATAGAAAAATGATGCAGGGTTGGAAAAGTGGATTTTCAAAGGAACGGATAACTCACAGAGTGCATGCATAATCCAGAAATCACTATTGAAAGAAATCTCACCTGGGGGTTGGAGTGCAGAGGAATGGTAAGGGGGGCGATGCAAGAGACAGGAGAAAGAAATGAAATGGGAGAATCGCAGCATCGCTCCCACTCAATTCTAGAGCCTGGCCGTGGCTTAAATTAAACCTTAATTATCTAAAGACCACATCCCTCTCCCGTACACGCGGGTCATCGCGAGAGAGACGCGGGCAGCTCCCCAGACCCTTCCACGTGTGAGCCTCAGAGGCCAGTACATATTCGGATTCTTCTCCCTCTTTTTGGCATACTTTGCTGTCACAAAGGTGTCTTGCTCTCAGGCGCCTTTTAGAACCTCCCTTAAGGTTTCTCTGCAGAAAAAAACTTGAGCTTTTCATTTGCTCTTATGGAAATGCAATGTGCAAAATACATTTAAAAGTCTGCACGGCGTATTTTATGTGATTATTTTGTTGTTTTTGATAATAAAAGTAATAGGTGTTCACTGTCGAAAATTTAGTAAGATATTTAAAAAGAACAAAAACAAAACCCTCCTTCCAGAAAGAATTTCTCAGTTTCCCATTTTGGTATATTTCCTTCCATATTTTCTGAGTATGTATCTATGTAGCTTATAAAACATGGAATATATTATATACAGTTTATCATGATTTAAAAAAAAGCTTTAGCGTTGAATGAAAACAATGATTGTCATTATTGCATAATACTCCATCCTGTGGTTAGATAGTAATTTTCTCTTCTACTGCCAGATACATACAGAACAAAACAATAGGTAAGACTAGGCCTAAACTTTATGTAAATATTTCCTTAGTATTCTTATGGCTCAATGCTGCCAGCAGAATTACTAAATCCAAGTGCAGATACATTGTTTAGGCTTGCTGTATATTATCAAATTGCTCTCCAGAAAACTTAGGTTAACTGTCCTGATTTACTCTCGTAACAGTTTTACGGAACCCTCACATGCTTTACATAGTATTTTTCTTTAATCTTTGCCAATTTGATAGGTCTCATTGTTAAGTCTGTATTGTTCAGGCACTAGCAAAGAATATTTTTATAGGGCCTTTTAACTCCGCATTTAATCTAAAATTATTTTTATTTCTTTTGACCATTTTTTCCACGATAAATATCTTTTGTCTTCTATGTGGTCATTATACGTTAAAGGCTTTAATCATGTTGTATTTGTCATAAAATTATGTATTATTACTAGCTATAATAGTATACATATTTAATTTTGTTGCAACTAATTTTGTTTTTGTTTCCCTTTAAATTTTTTAATTTTAATTTTTTTTTAATTTTTAACGTTTATTATTGACAGAGAGAGACAGAGCATGAGCACGGGAGGGGCAGAGAGACGGGAAGACACAGAATTCGAAGCAGGCTCCAGGCTCTGAGCTGTCAGCACAGAGCCCGACGCGGGGCTCGAACTGACAAACTGCGAGATCGTGACCTGAGCCGAAGTCGGACACTTAACCGACTGAGCCACCCAGGTGCCCCAAATTTTTATTTTTAAACTTAGAAAGTTCTTGCTGATCCCAAAATCAGTCTGATAATTATACTTTTTTCTAGCTATTTTGTAAAAACTTCCTTTCGAAATCTAAGAGAAATTGATCTTACAACCTTATGTGATGTAAAAAATCATCACCCAGCCAGCATCTACTTTTACTGCTAAAATATGCATTCCTTCTTGCTAATTTTTATAGTTTCCTTGTCGCATTAAGTTCATTTATACACAAAGAACTTTATTTTTAGGTCAAATTATTTATTATTATTGATGCCAATTACGGCGCTGGTTATGAAATGTTTTTGCTTAATGCAGGTTTATATTTATTAAGAGCCGTTGGGGAAAAAATCCCTCTTTCTCATTAGCATTTATATTAAAATCTTTTCATTCTTCTCACCCGCGTTTTTATAAGCTTTTGAATTATTTTGTCAAAATAAAAAATCACATTGAAGTTTTGACTAAGATTGTTTTTAACATTATAAGGTAATTTGGGAGGAATTGACATCTTCATACTATTTAACCTTCCTGTCCTAAGGCAGCGCATGTGTTTTCATTTACTCAAATATTTTATATATATGAGTAGTTCTAAGCATCAAGAATTAATGCTACCTTAAATCTGCCTAGTTTGTGCTTTCCCGGTTTATTAAGTATCCTCGTATTTTCATGATCCTTCCACAACCCAACCCGGAGCTCTGACTTAAATATCTAGAGACGACAGTTCTGTCTTGTCTCTACCATTTATTGGCTGCGTGACCTTGGGAAGATGACTTTACCTCTCTGGGCTTCCTCTGCCCAAAAGGTGTTTCTGTTAGGTGATTCCCCTGGTTCCACGGGGAGAGAACATGGAGTGGCAGAGAATTTTCTGAGGTGTGTTCCAGGGACCGTTGTCTCCATGGCGTAGTATTAGAGGTAACAGAATGTTCTGTGGTCAAATAAATTTGGGAACTTCCGATTCGGCAAAATCAAACCGGTTTCTTTACGGAAAGACTTCTCAGAAACTTAAATAGGCTACTACATTGTATATGGTGACATAAAATATGTGCGTTTTCTCAGACTTTTTTGGCCACAGTCCACGTTAAGTAGAGTTCCGTGGAGCATCTTGGCGGGGCGGGGCTCGGGGAGTCCCGTTACGGTGGAGAGAGCAAGTGCTTCTGAACCAGATCCGACGGGGTTCACATTTCGGACAAGTAATTCTGCTGTGAGTTTATCTTCTGTGAGCCTCACCTTTTCTCTCTGTAAATCAAGGGCAGGAATGGCCGTTTCCGAGTTCCAGGAGCTGCACACGCCCGTTCTGATCACCAGCAGCCCCGGCCTTTCCCGGAGGGAGGGAGCTCTTTCTTTTCTCCATGGATATCAGATCTGGCCGTGAACTGACTTTGGCCAACGGATAGTGAGTAGAAGTGACGTGCGTCATTTCCGGGCAGCGGCTGGAAGAGCCAGGGCAGGGTTCGCGTTTTCTGTCTGTCTGTCTGTCTTTTGGCCCTGGTGTCACAGCAGCCTGTGTTGAGATGGAGCCCCCGTCGGCCTGTGTCCCTGAGTGACTACAATAAGCAGGGGCTCTTTGCTAACCTGTAATAAACAGGTGGCACAAGCAGGAAATAAACAGTTTTAGCTTTCTGATAACACCTGGTTACTTGTTACCACAGCTAACCCAGCCTAACCTGAGTGACGAAGGAGAAAATGAAATAACTGATGGAGAAAACAATAGTGCTTGGCAGTCAGCAGTCAATAAATGATTTTAAGTTTTATTTTGGGCCAGGAGTTTCTGTATTCTCGAATACCTTTTGTATTTTTATCCCAACGTAGGCCAAAAAAAAAAAAAAAATCCTCAAAAGGAAATAATGCATTGGAAAGAAAATTAAATTTATTCTCAGTTGAAAGAATATCTTCTATTTGCATAGATTGCTATGTGTTGCCAAGGGCGATAGTCCACAATACTAGATGAAAGGAAGGAAACTTGCATTTGGGCCCTAACAATATTCCATTTCATTTTTTATTAAATTATGAGTTGTGAATAATGGTCCTTGAGCAAAGACTTCGGCTCAATATCGGTACGTGAATAGAATTCTGAGCGCCATGGGGAGATCTCTTATGAGATGCGGGGCCTGGAACATTGCAGGCCTGGGCGAATCAGGGCTCCAGCCCGGCAGGGAAGCTGGGCAACAGCTTTTGGGAGCCGGAAGAAGAATTAAGGGGAAACGTTTTTCCCCTTGCTGTCGATTCTTCAAGGAACTCCAACAACTCCTCTAGACCCGGTGGTCTTTACTCTCTGGGTCCAGGATGCTCAGAGAGTAGGGGTTTGTTTATGTTAAGCAAAATTCTCTTTAAAATGCAAATAGCCTTGGAGGTGAAGGGCGCTGTGGTCAGAGACAAGGCAGGGAAAGAACTCTGTACTCAGAAAGGCTTTTATGCTGATATTTGGAATCAGCTTGTTGGGGAAGAATGTTGAGGACTAGGGAAAAGAGGGAGAAAAGAACGTTTTCAGGCAGAGCGGGGAAGGTCCCAGCTGAATGCCTGGGCAGGCAGGTATGAGAGCAGGCAGCGGAGAAGTGAAGGGAAAGATCACTCTTGACAGTGTGGGAAAGCGTAACCTGATTCTCATTGTTTGTGTCAAGGTTATGTTTCCTTCTTATTCCTCTCCAACCACCTACTGCTTTCTATCTGTGGGAGGACTGTGTCTTTCCTTCCAAAAATGAAACACAAATCGGGGAGGAATCCCTGGAAGTTTCTGCTTGATTTACCTTTGGTAATGGGGGGATACCCTGGTAGAGAGTGTGGGAGGGTGGGGAATCTGAGTGGGTGGAGAATCTCAGACGGTGGAGAACCTGGGAGTGTGGACAGTGTGGGTAGGTAGAGAATTAGGGAGTGTGGAGAGTGTAGGCAAGTGGAGACTCTGGGAGAGTGGAGAGCGCGTGTGGGCGGAGACTCTGAGAGAGTGGAGAGTGCGGGTGGGCGGAGAATCTGTGTGGGCGGAGAATCCGTGTGGGCGGAGACTCTGGGAGAGTGGAGAGTGCGGGTGGGCGGAGAATCCATATGGGTGGAGAATCCGTGTGGGCGGAGAATCTGTGTGGGTGGAGAATCTGTGTGGGTGGAAACTCTGGGAGAGTGGAGAGTGTGGGTGGGCGGAGAATCTGTGTGGGTGGAGACTCTGGGTGAGTGGAGAATCCGTGTGGGCGGAGAATCCGTTTGGGTGGAGAATCTGGGTGAGTGGAGAGAGAATCTGAATGGTGGAGTCTGGGAGGCTGGTTTTCAAGCGGAAGGATAGCAACCCTCCCTCGCCGCTCACCTGCGCTCGGCTTGGGGGCACCCTGGTAGATTAATGAGTAGAACTCTTCCATGAGTGCCTTCCTCTTTCTCTGAGCCAGAATCCGTCTTCCACATGAGAACAGGCTCCTTCCCTACGTCGGCATCCTGCGGTGAGGTAGTCATTGCTCGCCTCCCCTGGCAGGGCACCTGAGCAGAGAGCAGCTCCGTGAGGTGTTGGGATTGCACAGCAGGGGACTGGTTTCAGGGTCCAGAGCTCATGCCTCGCACTTCTCTTCGTTGTTTTAAAGTGTCAGGAAAGGGCATGATTCCTTACACTTTAGGAAGAAGAATAGAAAATCCTCTTGTTGAGCTGTCATGAAAAATGACCTAATGTTTTGGGTAGTTTTTTAAGATAATATTTTAAAAGTGCTTTTAGTATTTTTCCATAAAATTGCCCAAGTGAATAACACTGTCATTATCCAAAATGTGGAGAATCAGTCTGAAGAATTTAAGGCTTTTTCTTTCAGAAAGGGGAGAGACTTTTTCTTAGCTGCTCAGATACATACGCTCCAATCTGAATCAATGTTTATAAAACGCTATTCAATGCCTTTGTAATCTGGATAATAGCAGAATGAGAAAACCTGAGCATAGCCAGCCCCTGTACCAACCAAATGTGGAACAAAGGAAATGAAATGTCTATTTGATACTCTGTGGCTCTTTTCAAGGCCCTGGCTTCTACACACTTAGTTTTGCACTTGGTTTTTGTATCTATTGGGGGATTGTTCAGCTCAAAAATAAAAGAAAGTCCACCTAACTATGACTTAAATAAATACTTTTTCATCTAATAAGAAATCTGAACGTAGGTGGCTGCTGGCTTTGACTCTTTGAACTTGCCTTGACTTTTGCCTTGTGGTCACAGAGTGGCTGCCACAGCTCCATGCATTGTGTCAGAATTCAAGGCAGACAGAAGGGAAAAAATAAAATGTCAGCCGTATCTTTTTCCTTTTATCGGAAAAGGAGAAACTTTTTATCAGCACACTCACAGGCTTTTTAAATTAAGTTTCCCAATCTGAGCTACTTTTAACTGCAAGGGAGACTAGGACAGTGAGTATTTAGCTGGGAGAGTGAGAAGAGATTGGAGATCCGCTACGGGGTCAACCGAACACCGCTCCCCATGCGGAGTCTGTTCCCGAGCACGCCTTTGCCTCCTCCAGGCTCATCCAATGCCTTTCACAAATCCGTTGATGTGCTCCAAAATTAGGAAGCGTCGTCATTATTTCTCACCAGCTGGCTATTACATGCTTAAGATTCATAGTAAATGGCTAATGGTTGATGTCTACTTGTAAAGTAGAATAATGAGGACCTAGAAAAGCATTCGCGGAGCTGTGCCTTGAGTTCTTTGTCAAAATTTGTACCTATCTTAAGTCCACAATAGAGTCCATTCACTCTTCAAGACTCTCCAGATCTAATCAGGGCCACGTGGTGGTGGTGGTTGACACTGGAGACGCAGGGTCGAGATTGGCCAACATGGCGGAGGAGTAGGGGGACCGGGTATTCCCCGTGTCTTTCAAAGAAAGGAGGACTGAAACCAAAGGACTCTCAACCCCAAGAGTCTGGGAGGAATGGAGATGCAGGGTCAAGCGAGGTGAAGTTTGGGTCCTCACGGAGCACAGTGTCATGCACAGATGTGTGATATAATGTCGTAGACGTTTAAGAAGACTCTTGAGGAGATGACATCTGAGCAAAGACAACGTGTGAGGTGGGACCTTCATCTTTTCTGTCCATTTTGATCCATATTTGCTGCTTTCGGAGGCTCATCTATCTTGAACTCCGTACTGATCTGAATCTAGGTCTTGTTCCAGGTCTTCTTGGGGCTTCAGCTATACTTCCATTATGCTGTCACTTGGGGATTTATGATTGTTCAATGAAACACATTTGGTTGAAAATGAAACTCGCAGTGTAAATCTCTAAGTAATAAATTTTTTATTAAGGTATAATTTATACAGAAGAAAATTCACCCTATTAGTGTACAGTTCCGTGAGTTTTGACAGCTGTAGCCATCCTTACGATCAGATATGAAATAGTTCCAGCATTCAAAACGATTGCCCTGTGCCCATTGTTGTCAGGGTTTTGCCCACCCCCAGGCCATGGCCACCACTGATTTGCTTTCTGTCCTTAGAGTTTCATGTTCTTAACAATATCATGTAAATGAAATCATGATAGTGTGTAGGGTTTTGAGTCTGATTTCCTGTCACTTAGTATAAAGTGCTTGAAATGCATCATGTTGTTTTGTGTATCTGTAAGTTTATTCCTTCTTATTCCTACGTAATATTCCACTGACCGGGTGTATTACAGTTCGTTTCTCCATTCTCCAGCTGCAGGGTGTTTGGGTTGTTTCTGCCTTTTGGCATCTTCAAATGAAGGCAGTGTAATTATTGACATACAGGCTCTTTGTGGACATATGTTTTATTTCTCTTGGGTTAATGCCCAGGAGCAGGCTTTGGGGGTTGTGCAAGAAACGAATGTTTCACTTTATAAGAAAATGGCAAAAAGTTTTCCAAAATGTCTCTACTATTTTGCCATCAGCAATGTATAATGGTTCTAATGGCTTCTCATTCTTGACAGTGCTTGATACAGTCAGTATATTTTTATCTTAGCCCTTCTAGTACGCGCGTGGTGGTATTTCATTGTGGTTTTAGTGTGTATTTCCCTGATGACTAAAGATGCTCAGCAGCTTTTCAGGAACTTATTACCATCTGTGTATTTTCTTCAGTGATATGTCTGTTCAAAACTTTTGTTACTTTTTTAAATTGAGATTTTTTTCTTCTTATTGAGCTTTAAGAAATTTTTTACATGTTCTGGATAAAAAGTGCCTATTAGATATGTATGTTATTTATAGATATTTTCTCCTAGTATGTAGTCTTATTCTTTTTTAAATAAATATTACTTATTTATTTTGAGAGAGAGAGAGAGAGAGAGAGAGAGAGAGAGCATGAGCATGGGAGGGGCAGAGAGAGGGGGAGAGACAGAATCCCAAGCAGGTTTTGGATTGTCAGCGCAGAGCCTGATGTGGGAGTTGAACTCACGAACTGCGAGATCATGACCTGAGCTGAAATCAAGAGTCAGACCCTCAACCGACTGAGACAGTCAGGGCCCCCAGTCTTTTTATTCTCTTTATAGCATCTTTCAAATTATAGAAGGTCTTAATTTTAATAGAGTCATATTTGTCAAATTTTTTCTTGTATCGGTTGTGACTTCAGTGTTGCATGTTTCTGCCTAATCCACGGTCACAAAGATTTTCTCCGATCTTCTAGGTGTCTTACTTTAGGTTTTACACTTCGGTAAATGATCCATTTGGGGTTACATTTTATGAAGTGTAAGGTTTGGGTAGGGTCCACTTTTTACACGTCGCGATCCATTTGTTCCAGGGATATTTTTGCTGTCTCCATCGAACTGCTTTCTACGTTTGTCAAAAACTAATTGACCATGTATGTGTGGGCCTATTTCTTTTCCATTTCTGGATATTTAGCGTTCCCTCAATACCTCGCTGGAACTTGACAGTAAGTCTGTAAACCAGCTAGCGTGGCGTGAGTCCCCTTACTTTATACTTTTTCAGAATTATTACGGCTATTCAGTTTCCTTTTCCTTTGCCTACATTTTGGGGTCAACTTATCAATTTTAACCCCCATATCATCTTCCTTCTCTGCCTCAGCCTACGTTCCCTGATTCCCCGAACCCTGCATGTGACCCCACATGATGGCCTCTTGCTTCCTCGTCCCCACTCTCAGACAAGACAATTCTTGCTTGAGCACTGACACCTCTCGTTAGGGCATCATAACTGACTCTCCATTGCCCGGTCGCTTCCCTACAATCCATCCAGCACCCTGCAGCCTGATTAGCTGTCTCAAATTGGTTTTCACTGTTAACCTTTTTGCTAATAAAACTTTAAAGATCCTCTTGCCTATACATAAAAAATAAACAACCCATATTGTTTAGTCTAATTATCCCCTGGGGTCTTTTTTACATAACTCTTTCATCTGAACCTGAAGCTTCCCTTCTACTTGGCTTCTGCGAGATCCGTTTGGTTTTCTGTGCAGAAATGCTTCTTTTCAATCTGTTTATACAACTCCCTGCCTGCCCTCCCTAACTTTTCTTCCCTTTTTTTGATTGATGGCAAACTCTTTCTTTACAATTATTGACTAAATATCTGATACCTGTCCAAAGGCAAGATACCTGTTTCTTTCATCTCTGACCACACCCCCCCACCCCAGTGCCTAAGGTAACACTCCATCAAACCAATCTGCGAGTCACAATTTGGTAGGGCAAAGGGATACATGATATATGGGGAGCGAACGAATATAGTTTAAAAGATTGCATTCTGCATTATTCTATTTACACTTTTGACTTGTTTTTAGATACAATATTTTGCTTTAAAATTTAAATTAAATGGAGTGAGAAATACTTATGTTTGTCTATAGGTATTAAGAACTTAAAAGGCTGAAGTCATTTCAGTAATATTTGCTGAATTAAAGCATTAGTTTACCAGCCCTTTAGGATAGTGATACATCCTTTTTGGTTCCCTAGTACCTACTATAATGTCCTCTCCTGAGAAAGCAGCTGTGGTCTCGCTGTTCACAGGACAGACACAGTTTCTGCTGGCAGTGACCACAGACGGGAGGCAGGAATCATGTGTGGCTGCTTAGTTGAGATTCTAGTAGACAGAGCTGAATCCATTTCCCCCATTGTAGCAGGTCCTATTGTCCACAGACGGTGTCCTTTGCCGTCTGTACTTTGAAGAAGATCTCTATGGCTGAACTTCCATAATCAGGTGTCATGACCCATCAATGGAAAACAGGGAATGTGAATGTTAAAATCTGCCTTTTCCAATATCTGCCTGATGTTTTGGGGCTCAGAGGTGGATGGTGTGCAGGCCTCGGGTGTGGAATCAGAGCTGGCAGCATGAAAAGAAGTACAGTCAGACCTTGGATGCTGTCTGCTTCAGGTCTAAAGATTTGCCTACGCACACTTCCCTGTCACACGGCCTTGTGCTGCTGTCAGGAATTCCCCCAAGACGCAGTACCTTTAAAATTCAAACGCAGGGCGCCTGGGTGGCTCAGTCGGTTAAGCATCTGACTTCGGCTCAGGTCATGATCTCACCGTTCCAGAGTTCGAGCCCCGCGTTGGGCTCTGTGCTGACAGCTCAGAGCCTGAAGCCTGTTTCAGATTCTGTGTCTCCCTCTCTCTCTCTGCCCCTCCCCTGCTCATGCTTTGTCTCTCTGTCTCTCTCTCTCAAAAATAAACAAACATTAAAAAAATTCAAATGCAGTGGCTTATGGAATAAGAGTTAAGACTCTATCCACCCTTATATGTTCACATTAATTTATTGAGACCTTAAGAATAAACTCGTGATGCAAATCATTTTTTTAAGTTTATTTATTTATTTTGAGAGAGAGAGAGAAAGAGATTACATGCAGAGGAGGGGCAGAAAGAGAAGGGGAGAGAATCCCAAGGAGCCTCCACTCCGGAGCCAACACAGGGCTAATGCCACAGTCCGTGAGATCATGACCTGAGCTGGAGTCCTCAGTCATGTGCCGTTTCAGGCCAGAGCCGATAAGGATAGGTTTGTATTCTTCCTTGGAAACCATTTTGTTCCGGAAAGCAGAGTAACGAGTTGGCCTGCTTGCAACTGGGATATGGGAGAAAAAGAAACTTCCGACGTGCTAAACCACAGATACTCAGGGCTTAGATCTTACTGTCACAGAACCTAACCTGTCCTGACTGCAACCTGCCGCAGAATCTTGTTCCTTGTTTCTTCTTTCTTTTTCTTTCTAATTTCTTAGGAAGTCGCCACCTTTACCTTTCCTCAGATTTCATGTCCACCTTTGGCGAAAAAATAAGAATGCTATTTTAAAGTCTCCCATAGAGCTGACGGTTGGTAGCTGACAGTCATGTGAAATTATGCCGTGGTCTGTACAGTGCTGAGGGGTGTAAGAGACCCATCATTTGCAGGCAGCCACCAAAAGTGCCTAAGTTAGGAGAAAAAAAACCAAAAAGATAACCACCCTGAGGATTACTCCTTAATGACTTCACCATGACTTTGGGTGGGTTTGCCATCCTGTGGCCCAGAAAATCTTTTTGCCTCAGTAGAAGCCTCTTCTTTCTTCTGCTGGCTAGTGCATAATTCCCCGTCTCTGTAAATAGCCCTTCTTGTAGTGGGCCATTAAGCTAGCATGGATAAAAAATTAGACATTCTATCGAGATGATAAAGTAAGAAATGGAATCTTCTTTAAATATCTGACTCTACATTTTTCATGGTCTAATTGAGAGAAAAGAAACAGCTCAATTCACCACCACTGTTCGAGGACTTAATGCATTTTAAAACTGTCCTATAGGGCTTCGACTGCAGTGGTATCTTTTAGGATATTCGAAAGTTTCTTCCATAGAGATAATGGTGGCTCCTCATCTCTCGGGACGTAACTTTAGAAAAGAGGGAAACAACCAGTTCCTGGGGATAGAAGAGCTCGCATTTATTGAACACTTTAGGCCACTCGCTCTTCTGAAAGGCCTCACAAGCATTCTGTCACTTAACTTGTCACAGCAGCCCTCCGGAGGACAGTTAGCTATTTGTGTCATTTCTCCGACACGGCCACCATGGCAGAAGTAGAAGTGAATTTCTCAAAGTCACACAGCTAGGTAGTGCTGGCACTGGCACCTGACGCCACCAGTTTGGCTTTAGAGGCCAAAGGGGAAATGAAGGGGAAGATTCGAGAGCCTGAGTTTTCCTGGGGATGACTGAGCGACTTCTGCAATCAGGTTAACCGAGATGTAGAGAAAAGCTAGGTTCAGCTGGAGAGGAATGAAGTTACATTTCTGGACTGCTTGAGTACGCGGCTCCAAACATTCTTACCCACTTCATCAACAAGATGACACGGTGACATTTCGAAGCATAAATGCATGTGGTCCTTGCTACTCCTTTGATAACTCCTTCTCCAGCCCAGGCTGCCAGAGAGCTGTACCCTATATGGCCTCAGGGTATTATCTTTATCAACGTGGGCAGAGAGAAACAAGTCAGGGTCAGGCTTTCAAAAAAAATGCTTCATGGAGGATATCTACAGTACCTTGAAAAGAAATGGCTTTTCCCCTGCTAAGAGCATTCAGAGCAGAGAGCTTGGAATAATGAATTTGGAAGGACACGGTGCAGCCGAGTCTCCCCTCCATAAAGGAAGGCTGACACAGAAGGCCGGCAAGAGTACAGCGGTGGTATAGAATGTGAGGAAGAGTAGGTCCTGATGAGAGGGTATTGTATTGCCCCCTCCTAAGGCAGCACAGAACAAGGAAGAGAGAACACCCTCTCAGACTGAGAGCGCAGGATTCAGAGGACGCTGAAGTCTACCTACTGTGCAGGAACCAGGGAATGGCGGTCTCTGGGCGTTTTCCCAGGGATCATGAGGGAGGAGTGGTACAGATATGATGGTCACGTGGTCGAGGCAGCACCAGAGACGACGCCACTGTGTTTCCCACAGCCCGGAGCTGGGAGGGGAGGACACAAAAATTTAGCCGGGGGATTGAGAGAAAGAAAGAGGGAGGTGTGAACACCCGTGTCCTGAAGGAAGTGTGACAAAGCTACCCCGCCTGGGATAGCAGCGTAGTCCTGACTTGGGCCCGATGGGGATCCAGACAAGGGTCTAGAATGAGGATGTCCGCTTCTGAAGGCCAGACACAGGTTTTCGTCTCCGCTGGTGCAGACTTACCTAGATTCCTCCTTGGGTTGCCCCCCCACCTTTACCCCCATCACACATGTGCTCACACCACAGAGACACCATCCCAAGAGCCAAGACACCTTCTCCGAGTCAGAAAATGGGAAAGCCCTTCAGAGGCTGAGAAACCGCAACTCTGAGTTCACTTGGAATTAATGAAGATCATGTTTCCTGCCATCGGATGTATTAGTAAAGCAAAGAGAAAGTTAGTTGAGCAGGTTTTCCCTTCTCACAAACCAGAGTCCCTGGCTTGGGAATTGCGGGACGTCCCCGAGAGGCCTACCAGCAGCACCTGTGTCTTTTGCAATGACAGGAAGTAAAATCAGACGAGGTAGAGCCTACCCAGCAGGGGATGGAAAGTGCGGTGCTGGGTGTGCACGGCAGAAACGGGCAGGAAATAGCGGACCTTTAACAGTGATTTAACTGAGCAACACTCGTCGTCATTTTCTTCGAAATAGTCACACATTCAACTGTACGAATGTATCGAAAACGAACGCACTGAGTGAAACCACAGAGAAGGGCATACACAAATGCACGGTGCGAAGGCAAGGCCTTTGTTGTCACCTGCAGGAGATCACACGGGGAGGTCAGGGACCGAGGGCTCCTGGATTCCAGGAAGGGCATCAATGACACCGTTCAGGCATTCAAGACAGGAGACAAACAAGTCCCAAAGAGGTGGGACAGGACGAGAGGAGGGCTGGCACCAGTGGGCAAAAAGGAGCTGAAATGACAGTCACGGTCATTTGAGGTGAAGATGCTGGTACTTAGTAGGTAGGTCAAGTTCTTAAAAATGAGTTGTCCACCAAAATGCAGTGAAAACAAGCAAGTCTACGCGAACTTTTTCAATTGAGCTCCTGCTAAAGCCTCGTGTAAGAGAAGAAGGACATGAGTTGAACTAGAATTCGCTTTAGTTATACTTAAAGAGGAAAGATGTATTAAGAATATTAACGATAAGACAGTAGGCAAGAGGTTGCACTAACAAAGGGGGAAAAATGTGTCCAATCACACTCAAGCACTTAGCAGCAACCATTTGCATATAAACAACAGTTAGACTAATGGCATATCATTTGTAACTACCCACTGAAGGAGATTCAATAAAAGATCGTCATTAGGTAATATTTAGCAATCTTGGTTGATGTTTCTTCCCTCACCTGAGAGTAATAAAAAATGAGTTCATTTGCATTATTTCATAATTTTGCCAATTTACTCATTCAGGCAGGTTTCTCTCCCAGTTACTTTGAATTAATTTTCTCGTCATTAAGAGATAGACAAAACATTGCTAGTGCCTTCGAGGGCAAAATGAAAGGCTATAATGAAGAGTTTCATCTTTGTCTCCCACTCGGACAGGTTTATATTCACCTCCTCCGTTCGCTTTCTGATTAGCCAGGTCCCGTCATCCCAGGGAATTTCTGGTAGAGTGTAGTGCTGTCGCTGGGACCTGAAGAGGTGAAGCGGATGGGCCCTTAAAATTGGAAACTATGAAAGAAACTGGGGCTGGAGCTGGGAACCTTGAACCCAGGACCACATAGGATTGGTAACATGGAGCCAATGACAGAGGAAGGAGGTGGCGAACTCCCCTCTCTAACCTTCTTGCCTATATCCAAGGACATGCTTAGATGGCAGAGTAGGTGAGAGCAGTGAGGAGTGGTGGCAAGACTTTGGGGGTGGAAATGGGAAGGCGGGAAAAGTTCTAAGCCTGTGGAAGGAAAAGCTAACCAGATCTACACAGGGATGTCTTGTCTCCTGCCAAGAGAGCTTTGGGGTTCAGAGGAGAACAGGAGTGCTAGGCAGGAAATTAAGTCAGAAGCCCAGGTGTGTGGACTAAATCAGAGCGCTGACTACTAAGGCTGCAACACGGTGGGTACGGTGTCTCAGGCCTAAATCAGTACTAGGTACTAGTCTACGGCACCACAACTAATTCCATACGCCACCCACTGTAATCCGTAAACTTACCTTGGTCACGTTGGCTTAGAAATAGGATAAGAACGATTTGAATGTTCATGCAGAGAAGGACTTTGGCCAGTACAGTGGGTAGAGACGAGGTAGGGCAGGGGCTGCCATGTGGAGTCATGGTTAAGAAGATACCCCCCTGCCCAACTCTGTTACAGAGCAAGCGAGCTTTCTGTTACCCAGTCTGACAAGATGTGGACGGTTGACCGAAACAGAATACCACACTTCATTTATGTAGTAAACATTTATTGAGTTTGTCTAGCATGGTGCCGGTATCTGGAGAATAGGAAACAAAAATAAAAAAAATCTTTCCCTCGAAGAGCTTAACGACTATTAGATATCTCCTGGACACATACTGAAGTAGCAATTGAAGACAGATTAAGTGGCAAAAAGACAGTTACACTCCTTGGCACTACTGGAACTCAGAGGAGAGAGGAGTCAAGGGGTGCTTCAAGGAGGAAGCAGTTCAAGAGGAGACTTAAGAGTGGGTAGAATTTTTAAAAAAATGTTTTTAAATGTTTGTTTATTATTGAGAGAGAAAGACAGAGCATGAGCATGGGAGGGGCAGAGAGAGGGGGAGACACAGAATCTGAAGCAGACTCCAGGCTCCGAGTTGTCACCACAGAGCCTGACACGGGGCTCGAACTCACAGACCGCGAGATCATGACCTGAGCTGAAGTCAGACACTTAACCGACTGAGCCACCCAGGCGCCCCAAGAGTGGGTGGAATTTATATAAACACAGTTGAAGGTGGAAGGCAATTCCAGATGGAAAACAGACACCATAGTTGGTGAGAATTAAATGAGATACTTCAAGAAGTCCTTTAGAAAGTTTCCTGGCACCAAGAAAGCCACGGCAAATGAGACCATTTTTATTTTTATATTTTTTACTGCTTTTGGTAGAGAATGGGGATTAAAAGGACCCATTGGGGAGATAGTAAAGAGGAATAATTCTGGCTTTCGTCTCGAGAAATATGTGAAATAAAAGGGCCAATGAATAAGGGTGTGCACCACCATTGTCCCTGTATCGACAATGTAACAGAACTGCCCTGGTCAAAGAAAACCTTGGGAAAAAGTTACCCTGAAATATTTAAGCTGGGTTCCCACAAACACCACCAACTGCCTTGTAACTACAAATCACTGTGTTTTAGTCATTGATTGCATGGGTCAAAAATGAACCGTTCGAAGCTACAAGACCAACAATTCCTCTCTTTTATCTTCTTTCCTTGTACACTGGTCCGGTCGTTGGAGGGCAAACATGAAAAGAATGAGATGAAAAAAAAAAAGTCATTCGATTCTCGTTAGTGCCTAGAGAGGATGTTGCTAGGACAGAGAATAAACATTAGTAGGGAACCAGTGGGGGGCTGTTTGTCTGAATATTCAAATAGCCCCTTAGGAGCTACATTCAAAAAATAGCAAATGAGATTTCAGTGGAGACTGATTATTGCCTTATTGCTGATTATTATCCCTTTTGCAGTGGCCGTTCTCTCTACATTCTGTTGGCTGTCATGTTTTATAAATATCAAAGAGGCTTCAGAAGCAGTTGTCACTGAGAAGGAGCTGTGTGTGTTTCCTGGGTACACAGAGCCTGCTTCTCCAAGACAGAATCTCTGGGTCTGCAAGCTGATTTCGTAAAGGGGATTATTCAGTCAAAGGTAAATGGCGACAAACTCCGATTTCACTTTCTATTTTCCATCAGGTAGCTGGGGAGCTGGGCAGTGTGTGTGCATGCATTAGGGAGGTAGTTCCGAGGGGCTGGGTCCCGTGGAGCCAGCCTCAGTGACTTGTTCAGGCTCTGCTTTGTTATTTTGTCTCTTGGTTTCTGAGGAGCGCTAGGCTGCCTCCCAGGATTGCTCCCTGCTGAAAGTTTTATTTTGAGTGTTTGCAAATAAGCAAAGCTACAGTAGACAGGTGGATGTTACAGTAATTCTGCATCCTGGGGTAAAAACTAAATCATTTCAAGAACACCCAGAGGATTAAAAAAATACCGCAAGAGTTTTTTTGAAGTATTTTCCTTTTTGGTCTAAAAAACCAGTTGGAGACCTGGGAATTATTGCCACCACTTAATGCACTTCAGGCAGCGTGTGAAATACCCTGACATCCCTGCGTTCATTCTGATGCAAGAAGCAGAAAACTGTCGTTTTCCAGATGCCTGGTTTCTGACCGCAATCTTGTTGCAAAAAAAGGAGCACGATTAGCTTAATGAGGGTCATTGCCTCAATATGGCCCGTGGACGCTTTGAAGGTGATATTCACTGAAGTCTGATTCCTCCTTTGTTCTAGGAGGCAACTTGTTGCAAACGACAGCACTACGAACTACAATCAAAGAATCTACTTCTCACTGATGTTCAAAGCATAGGATCAAACAGCGAGTGTGGTCTTTCCCTCTTTATGGCTAATGCCTCCGGTTACGGCTAATGTCTCTGGTCGCCCCAGGCACGGTCCTGGGGGATGTGGACTTTCCACACCTCTGGTGTTCCTAGCAGAAAACTCACAGCAGTAACCCCTACAAGAAACAGGCAACCTTTCAGGCACTACTACAGAATTAAGTTAAAGTGCTTTTATCTAAGAAAAGGGGGACATAAAATCATCCACTCTGCAGACTCTTAGTCATGAAGTTAACATAAATGACTACACCACAGGTCCTTGGACGATATGAAAAACTCCTTGCTTTAGTTCATTAGTGGTTTTTTTTTCTTTCCTTTCACTCTTTTCGGCAGGGAAAACAAACTATATCCATTCACGGTATTGGCAATGATAGTTTAACCGGGCCTCTTAAATTCCACTTGCCTCATTTAAAATCCGTTCAGACTGGAAAGCAGGAAACTTACCTTAAAGGAGTAGTAGAAGGAGCCCCACTCCTCCTCTTCCACCACTTCCGTGAAAGTCACCGTTTCGGTGCAGAGGGCCGGGGAAGCATCCGGGGTCTGTGCGGTCCCGCTGGAGCCGTCGGAGTCGGGGCTGCCCTCCGTGAGGTTGGCTGGCATGGCTCGGGTGGAGCTGAGCCTGGCTGTCCTGGCGCCTGCAGCCCAGGAAGAGTGCAGCTCCCGTCTGAGAGCTGGCCGGCAGCTGCAGTTCTGCACCTGCTCTGCCTCCTAAGGCTTCTGGCTGGAGCTCGGCTGAGCAGAGGCACGGAGCCCTCCGGAGCCCACCTCCCTGAAGAGCTCTGCCTGACGCCGGGGAGGTTCCTCGTGCCGCTCTCCCCTCAGCAGTTATGATCCAGGAGCCGGCCCAGCCTCTTCACCCCCAAGTTCCGCCGGCCCAGGGCCTGGCCTCCACCCAGGGCAGGTGGGAGACCCCCCCCAACGGCGATCCACGTGGCTCCTGAGACAGGCCTCCCTGCCCTGCAATGCTTTCCTTAACTTCCAGAACGGACCCCCACTTCTGCTCCAGCTTCAACAGTGCAGGAACTTGGACTCGACAGCAGACTGATTAATTCAGGCCGTGTTGGATCTTCTGATATCAAATCATAATTATGCATTTGCTTTGGCTGCGCTTGCCTTCTGACTTGCAATACTCTCCTAACCGTTTACTTAGTAGCCTGCACGTTATTTCACTAAACATGGGGAAATAGCACATTTGCATTTATTCTAGATTTTTGCAGGGCACCTCTCAGAAAAGTCTGAGGTCTGTGTTTGTCAATAAGCTATGACTCTCAGCGATGTGCCTGGAAACGGTGCCTGGTAAATACTCTTATCACCTTGCTCTTTCATAGGATAGCCGAGCAACTCTGTGAGGTGGGCAGGGGATGCTTCTGTATGTTCTCATTTTACCCTAGGAGAGACTGGCTCCCAGGGGGGAAATGACTTGCCCAAGATCCCACAACTGGTGATGGAAATGAGATAATAACTTATTTCTTCAGAAATTCCTACACATTTGGTCCCTTTACCGGAATGTACACTGCTCTGCATCTCAAATGCCTGTTGAGGCATGAAGTTAACATAGGCAAAGGTAACAGACCTGGTGTAAAGCGACAGAAGCTGCTTGTATCAAAACCAAACATAACCGCCTGATTAGTTACATGGAAAATGCTCCAAACACAGGTAGCCATTGGTTATTGACATGTAGTATAAAAAGAAGTGGATTTACTGATGATCATAAAAAATTGTAGCCCCCTTGAAATTGGGAAAACATTAGCTTAATCTGTCCAGGCCAGGAAGAATACAGAGAGCCACAGAGGAGAAGATATTAAGTCTATACTGAAGGGACAGCAAATGTCACCGCCCTGATCCCGTGAACTCAGAACTGACCTCCTGAACTCAGGACTGACCTCCTGAACTCAGGACTGACCTTCTGAACTGAGGAAGGTCCTAAAAAGCTTCTGCCTAACTGTCAACATTACCTTTTAGACACTAACTAATGAGCTGCTGGAACAGAAAAAGAAACATTTGAGGAAGATGCTTGCACAAGAAGTCTCAAAAAGTGCCTGAGAGTGCCTCCGCCTCCTTACAACCTTAAAATCCCCCTTGGAATATTTATTCTAAACCCTAATAAAAGGAGCCAGCTTTCCCTTGTTCAGAGAGACCCGACTTTGGAAAGTATTCTCTGTGATCTGTAGTCCACCAAGCAGCGGATGCACTTTGGTCCAGTAATAAGGTACAGCAAATAGAAGGGAGCTGTCCAGAAAAGAGGATAAGCCGTGGGTTCCCAGGGGAAAGAGTCAAACCAGAACAACACCTGGGGCACCTGGGTGGCTCAGGGTGTTGGGCATCCTACTTCAGCTCAGGTCCTGATCTCATGGTTTGTGGGTTCAAGCCCCAGTCAGGGTCTCTGCTGAGCCCGCTTCGGATCCTTTGTACGCCTCTCTCTCTGCCCCTCCCCCACTCATGCTCTGTCTGTCTTTCTCTTTCTCTCTCAAAATGAATAAATAAACTTAAGAAAAATTTATTTAAAAAAGCATAAATGAGCAGAGAAAATTCCGACTGGCAAATAAACATGAAAAGATGCCCAGCCATATTAAAAATTAAGGAAAAGCAACTTAAAACAATAAAACAGAATTTTCATCTATCGGCATAGGGAAAACTAGGGTTTGGCTACTCCAAGTATTAACATGGATGAGAGGAAATGGGTATACTTTTTCACTTCTGTGAGAGGTAGCTGACATGGTCACTTCGAAGAGCAATTTGGCAGTATCCAGTAAAGTTGAAATTACAGAGTCTATAATGCATCATTCCATTTCTTACGGCTAGTAATTTTCCATCTCTACTTAATATAGGGAAGTTCATTGCACTGCACACATGAAATGTATGCACTTTTCTGTAGGTACGTTTTACTTCAATAAAAATTTATAAAATAAAAGGTGAGAAACTTCTGGGAAAGGGAAGAAGCTGGTTAAGTTATAATGTGGTGAGGGCGAGAAGAGAGAAAAATACTAGATGCCAAAATGGACAGGGAATAGGTGGAAAGAGAACTTTCTGGTTGTGTTGTTTTCTCTCCACTCATGGTCCAGATGGGTCTCTCGTTTTGGGTTTTTTTTTTTTTGACCTGTGGTTACCCAAGAGAAATATTTATGTGTGTATACTAGTAGACGTTCAAAAAGATGCCTTTGCAATATTGTTTAGAAACAAATTAGAAGCAACCTAAAATTCACAAAATCAGCGAGAAGCTCCAAACTGGAAACTATCCACATGCTTATCAATAGTAAACTGGATAAATAAGTTTCCATGTAGTCACACAATGAAATATTACACATCAGCGAGAATGAATAACTTGCAGCAAGTATAACACATTATAGATGAAACTCACAAACATAATATTAAACAAAATAATACACTTTTAATTTATATTATGACTGTAAGTACATGTGTGTATACACACACGTGTATATATGTATACATATATGTATGTGTATACACATGGGATATACACATACACACGTGTACGTTACGTATACGCACATGTACACACATACATACATTCACACCTGCATGTATATGTACATATATGCATGTATGTATACATATGCCTATAAAATATGTGTATATGTGTACATGTATACGTATATATGTATATTCATACATGTATATATGTACATATATACATGTGTGTATGTATACATACATATATACATATATTGTATGTATGTGCATATACGTACGTATATATGTATATGTGCTTATATATACGCATACACATATATGTATGCACATACACACATGTACACATATACTATATATGCATGCACATGTATGGAATATATACACACATATACATGTATGCATACACACATGTATGCATACATACATGTACACATACACATATACCTGTACATATACATATATGTGCACACATACATATATATGGAATGGAATAGTATATCACAGTTGAAAGAAATGGTTGTAGACAAGATGACAAGAGAATATGGTATTATGGCTAGTCTTCTGTGTCAACTTCACTGGAAGTGAGAGGCTCAGATATTTGGCCAAACGTTTTTCTCACTGTGTCTGTGAAGATGTTTCTGGATGAGATTAAGTTTTGTTTCCTCTTTTGTTGTTATGTTCTTCCAAATTTTTATTTCAATTCTAGTTAGTTAACACATAACATAATATTGGTTTCAGGAGTAGAATTTAGTGATTCATCATTTACACATTATACCCAGTGCTCATTATGCCCAGTGCCCTCATTAATACCCGTCATCCATTTAGCCCGCCCCCCACCCACGCATGTCCCTCCATCAAACTTCAGTTTGTTCTCTATCATTAAGAGTCATTTATGGTTTGCTTCCCTCTCTCTGTTTTTTTCCCCTTCCTATACGTTCATCTGTTTTGTTTCTTAAATTCCACATATAAATGAAATCATATAGTAGAGTAAGACCTTGAATTGTGAGTAACTTGTTTTGTGAGTGTTCTGCAAGACGAACAAACATTTCTAATAAATTTTAACTTAACAAGTGAATGATTTCTTGCGATAGTAGTAGTACATGATGCCAAACGTCACATGATCACAACTGAGCCAATGGTTCTCTCTGTCTCTCTGTCGCTCTCTCTCTCTCTCTCCCTCCCTCTCTCTGACTGCAGGATTTTGGGTGATCGTCTCCCATGCTTGGATGCTCGGTCTCAGGCCACAGTGTTTGGCAGAAATCAGTGATTTTTCAGACTGTTGGAAGGTACTCACAACTGGCACTCGTGTATTTTTTGTCCCTTTAAATCACCTATGGACAGTCCTCTGCTTTTCCATTCAAGAGTAAGCTTAGGAATGCTTTGCTTCATTCTAGGTCAGGCTGCCTGCAGATCTAGGCGCTTTCCTCTGCTGCCATATTTCCTCTGCTGCCGGTTACGTTAAATACAGTATATGACGAGTTTATTAATACTGTACTGTAGTCAACGTCCATGCAAGTGTATACAATTGGCTCTGATGAGCCAGTGGAATCCTTGTTTCCTTTCTCTTGTCTCCCTCACACCAGCCATGAAGGTTTTCAAATGTAAGTGCAGGTTGTTTATCTTTCTTTATATTTTCTTTATTATTTTGTATTATATTACCGTATTGTAATACTTTTTACACGAATATTTTTGGGTTCTGGAATGAATCATCTGAATTTCCATTATTTCTTAGGGGAAACTCACTGTGATATACAAGTGCTTTGGATTATAAGTATGTTTCCAGAAAGAATTATGCTCACAAACCAAGGTTTTACTGTATTTGTCTTTCTCTGACTGACTTATTATGCTTAGCATAATATACTCTAGCTCCATCCACATCACTGTAAATGGCAAGATTTCATTCTTTTTGATGGTATATACATATACATATACAAACACATATATACACACATAAATACACACACACACACACACACATCACATCTTTATCCATTCATCAGTTGATAGACACTTGGGTTCTTTCCATAGTTTGGCTATTGTTGATAATGCTGCTATACACATTGGGGTGCATGTACCCATCTGAATCTGTATATTTGTAGCCTTTGGATGAATACCTAGGAATGCAATTGCTGGATGGCAGGGTAGTTCTATTTTTAACTTTTGGATGAAACTCCATACTGTTTTCCAGAGCGGCTGCACCAGTTTGCATTCCCACCAACAGTGTAAGAGGGTTCCCCTTTCTCCACATCCTCACCAACATCTATGGTTTCCTGTGTTGTTAATTGTGCTCATCCTGACTGGCGTGAGGTGGTATCTCATCATGGTTTTGATTTGTATTTCCCTGCTGATGAATGATGTTGAGCATCTTTTTATGTGTCTGTTAGCCGTCTAGATGTCTTCTTTGGAAAAGGGTCTATTCTTGTCCTCTGCCCACTTCTTCACTCCATTTATTTGTGTTTTGGGTACTGAGTTTGATAAGTCATTTATAGATTTTGGATACTAACCCTTTATCAGATATGTCATTTGCAAATATCTTCTCCCATTCCGTAGGCCACTTTTTGTTTTAAAATCCCTTTTTGATTTAGTTTTGTTGTTTCCTTGCCGTGCAGAACGTTTTTTCTTAATAAAGTCCCAATCGTTCATTTTTGCTTTTGTTTCCTTTGCCCCCAGAGAAATGTCTAGTAAGAAGTTGCTATGGTTGATATCAGAGCAGTTGCTGCCTGTGTTCTTCTCTAGGATTTTTATGGTTTCTTTTCTCACATTTAGGTCTTTGCATGAGATCAATTTTTGAATCTGTAGGCTTAGTAAAACTGATTGCCCTCCCTAATGTGGGTGTCTTCATCCAATCGGTTGAAGGCCTGAATAGAACAAAAAGGCTAATTCTCCCATAAATAAGAGGGACTACTGTCTGACTGCTTTGAGCTAGAACATTGGTCTCTAAAAGACTTTGGACTTGAACTAAAACATCAACTGTTCTTGGACCTCAAGCCTGCTGGCTTTTAGATTGAACCTACACATCGGCTGCCTGGTTCTCTAGCCTAGACTTCTCATATGGCTTCGACCTCCTCACCTGAATTTAGCCCTAGAGATTCCACAAAAATGAGAGAGACATGGATGGATCACAGGACTTAGAGTGAAACCAGGAGACACATGCTAGAAAGACTTCAATGATAAAGAGGGGAAATACCTTGCGTTGGTCATGATGTGTAGGGTGAGGAACTATTGAATACACTCCTGTGGCAATGGAAAGTGGTACAAGCACTTTGGAAAACGTCTTGGCAGCATTATCTAAGCTGATCATAGGGGCACCTGGGTGGCTCAGTCGTTGACTGTCTGACTTCGGCTCAGGTCATGATCTCACGGCTCATGAGTTCGAGCTCCACGTTGGGCTCTGTGCTGACGGCTCAGAGCCTGGAGCCTGCTTTGGATTCCGTGTCTCCCTCTCTCTGCCCCTCCCCTGCGCACGCTCTGTCTCTCTCTCTCTCAAAATAAATAAACATTGAAAAAAATAATAAAATATAAAGTTGATCATATACGTAGTCTATGACCTAGCAGCTTTTCTACTAAGAAAATGCCAGGCACAAATGAGCACTTATGTTAATCAGAAAGTGTAAAGATGAATAGACGATCTCCGGTTGTAATTGCCCCTAACTGGAAACTACTTATGTGCTCATTTGACAGAAAACCAGACAAATAGATTGCAGTGTATTTATACCATGGAAAACATACACCAACGAGAATGAGCTATCTGACACTATAGGTGATAAAATGCACAAAACTCATAGTTATTATTTTGAGTTATAGGGAAGTTAGACACACATAAATACATAATATTTGATTTTATTTACATAAATTAAAAGCTAAGAAAACTTTGGTGGGTCGTGACTGGAGTGGGCTAGGAGGGAGCCCTGGGGATGCTGGTCATATTCTGTTTCTTGGTCAGGATGATAGTTACACGAGGGTGTTCCACTTGCGAAAATACTTTGAACTATATACACTTACAATCGCTGCACTTCTCCGTGAGAACTTTCTAGATGTGGGTCAAAGACCGGTTGGGTCACAATGTGATGAGGGCTAAAAGTGGGAGGGTAAATCTAGAACAGGCAAGGGCCAGGTGCCATGGACAGGGATAGGCTGAGAGGAAGCTTTCTAGTTGTGCCTTTCTCCCCTGCATACATTGCCCAAGTGGATTATTGCTTGGCCTGTGGCTACAACAGAGCGGAACAATGGTAGCAGCAATTCCAGAGTCTGATCTGGGGTGAAGGGAGTTGGTCACAATCCACTCAGTGTGGTTAGGATCTCAGTTTTCCCCAAACTGATCTATAGATTCAATGAAATTCCAGTCACAATCAGATCGAGTTATTTGGGTAGAAGTGGGTAGACTGATACAAGCATATGGAAATACAATGATCCTAGACTATCCAGGGCACTCTTAAAACTGAAGAATGTTGGAGGTCAAGAATTTACATAAAGCTACAAAAATCAAGACAATGTGGTAATGAAATAAAGGCTGACGAATAGATCAACAAAACAAAACATTTTCTATGGGCAGAAAAAAAAGACTCCCATTTACATGGGTATCTGATTTTTGACAAAGGCACCACAATAATCCAATGAGTGAAAAGCCTTTTCGATAAATGGTGCCAAAAACACTGGATATCCACATGGAAAAGAAAATGAGGCTTGGCCTTTATCCCACACCATGCCCCACATTAATTTGGGATGGATCAAGGCTTCTGATAAACCCTAAGAAGAAAACATAGGAAAATATTTTCACAGCTGAAAATGTCAGTACTTTAGCTTTATTAATTAGCTGTTAGCCCGTAACAATGACAATTGTTGTGGCGGTGCAGTAGAGAAGCTTCGCTTTAACTATCCGGTCGTGCTGGAGGGCCTACTCAAGGCAGGACCGGCCAGTTACCCGAACAGTGACTTTATCCTGTTTTGAGAGCGCTGATCTGCTAGGGATAACATCAGACGCAGCCTAAGCCTTCCCCACCTTGCCACCTCCCTAACACAGACCTTAGTAACTGGTTTACTAACAGATAGCAATAAAGTGAGCCTCAAATCTCTATGTTCCCTTATCGAAACTGGGCGCGCTCTCCAAGAAAGCCCTGTAATTTACAGGTACACTGCTCATCAAGGCAGGATCCCGGTGTGGCTGCACATCCAAAACCTAGGGTGCTTTCTAAAACACTAATGCTTAGATGCCAAGGTTCTAATTAGAGGGTTCTAGGATGCAGCCCGCATGTGGGGATTGTTAAAATCTCCCCAGGTGATTCAAATATGCCTCGGGGAACACAAAGCCTGTTTTAGGAGGCCCGCAGTCTCTAACATCAGTGGGTGGTTTTTGCTGCCTGCCTCTGGCATTCATTCCGGGGCTGCTGCTGTCTTAATTATCTGGTTCTACGGGTCTTCGGCCCTGAGGGCTGCTTCTGGCGCTCCTCGGACCCGCTGTGAACTTTACTTTCTCACTACCAAGTTTGGCCCGTAGCTCCAGAGAGGGAGGGAAGTTGCCCGTATCTTTATCTTTGGGCCTCCAGAGAGTTTTGTTCTCTCTTGCTCAGCACCAGGAAGTCATTTCGGAGACACCCAGATTCGCAATTTGGATCACCTTTCTAAGACTTGTCTTCCTCAAAAAGTACGCCACTAGAGTCTGAAAGAAGAATTTCCAGGTAAGGAAATAAGTTCTAGAACTCCAAGTCCGTCTCTTAGATTTTCTCTGCCTGTGAGCGGTTCGGTAATTCATTCTGCCTTTCTGGTTTTAAGGAAGTGGGTCTCGGTTTGGTTCCTCTCCCTGAGAATGCATCACGTCCTGGAGTGGGGCATCAAAATAAAATGACCAAGGCTTGGAGATATTTTTATTTTTATTTTTTAATTATTAGTTTAGTTTAGTTTTGTTTTGAGAGAGAGAGAGAGAGAGAGAGAGTGTACGAGTTGGGGAGGGGTAGAGAGAGAGAGAGAGATGGATCTTGAGCAGGCTCCACACCCAGCACAGAGCTCTAAGTGGGCTCGATCTCACGATATCATGACCTGAGCCAAAATCAAGAGTCCGATGCTTAACCCAATGAATCACCCAGGCACCCCAAAGGCTTGGAGATATTTAAAGAGAAGTTTGCACAAACTGCTATGAAACTACTTTACTCTCATTTACTCCTCATGCTCCTGGGGCACGTTCAGGCTGTGGGCCTTTGGAAAGGCAGTGGCATCTGGGAGAGTTTCGCCTTGTCTTTTTCTGGTCCCCCTGTGTCCCTGATGCATGCCCAGTTCTCCTCTCCAGACTCCCGCATCCTGTCCTGCTGTATCAAACATTCAGTTTGGAGTATGGCACCACACTCAGCCTCTTCTCTTTCTATTTTTTAATGTTTTATTTTTGAGAGGGAGAGAGAAAGACAGAACACGAGCAAGGGAGGGGCAGAGAGAGAGGGAGACACAGAATCTAAGGCAGGCTCCAGGCTCTGAGCCGTCAGCACAGAACCTGATGTGGGGCTAGAACTCACAAACCGCGAGGTCATGACCTGAGCTGAGGTCCGACGCTTAACCGGCTGAGCCCCCCAGGTGCCCCTAGCCTCTTCTTTTTCCAGATGAAGGTCACCTTTCCCGGCTTCCTGGTCCCCTTCTTTATCTCTGCTGTGAAAACCTCTGCTCAGAATCAGCCTCTTATCAGCTGCATACCCCTTGGAGTCATCTGTAGGGCATTTATTATTATTTTTTTAATCTTAACCTTCCAAAGATGAAAAGTGTTGTCCCTAGTATGGGGAATTCACCTTCAGCAAACAGAATGATGGAGAAGAAGCTTGGCAGGGAGATTCTCATGTTCCATGAATTTCCACCAGCTTCCCGCTTCATGCATTTCTCACGGGAACCCTGGCTACAGTATTGTTACAGGTGCGTGGGAGAGACGCTGGTTCTTGTCTCTGGAAGTTGAGGAATGACTCTTGAGGACACCAGAGACTGAGCAAAATGACAAAGTTTATTAAGCAAAGTACAAAGCTCTCAAGACTGAGAGGGATCCCGACTAGGTAGCTGCCAAAGATTTTTGTCTCTGATTTTTTATTGAGACCGTATCATAAAGTTTGTGAGACTCCACTCATGGCTCCTAGCACAGGCAGGTCTGGAATGCATTCATTCTTTTTATCCCCCCTCCAACCCGCTGCTGCTTCAGCCCCCACCCCTGCAGCTGCAGCCTGCCTCCCCTATCTCTCCCTGCCTACTGTTAATGCTATCCCTACTCAATATGTATGTCCTTGAACAAATATATTGTTTTTTTCTCTAATGATGAAAGGGAAAAGTTCATAAGCCTTGGAATGCAAATTACGGGCAAAATATTTAAACTCGCAGAGATATTTTTGATGGTCATCGGGGTCTGTCTCAATAGGGGTTGCCATTCCGCTTCATTGCAGTCTGCAAGTCTGAAGGTTTCCCTTGAGTCTTATGTAAATGAAACACAGAGTTCTGAGCTCCCAGGTATTTCCTGACCTTCCCAGAACTCATTCATTATTTGAAACGTTCACATATTAACTGTAACCTCGGCAGTCAGTGATCTGGATCCAAAGTTGGCTCTGCTTTCTGTGAGTACGTGGACACCCCGAGGCTTCTCTTTTGTCCTCAGTTAACAAGGGTGACAGTAGGGTCTGCATCATCAGAGAACTAAATGAGATAATGCTGAGCCATTAATGCTAATTGTCTTCCTTCTTTTCTTCTTAATTATGACTCTTTCTTTTAAGTGTGTAAATTTTCCCGGGGTCTTTGTTTAGTCTCCAAATTCCTAAAGGGCTGATGCGGCCCCTTTTCTTCTCGTATCCTGTGACAACATTGAACCTTGCCTGAGCCCTGTGGGAAAACAGGAAAATTAATCATGGCTTTGTGTTCCAGAAACAGATGACTGCAGGTAACTATGGTTTCCCACGTGGCTCAGATCAGACTCCCGAACGCCCCCTTGTGGGTCATGGACACCTGTAACAAGGCCAGCCATAAGACCCTCCAATTCCCTTTCTGTGCCTCATAAATGGCTAGCAAAACTCCCGTGTCCCTACTGATCAATTGGGAATAAAATGGCTGGGGAAGAAAACTTTAGTTAAGATTCTGTTTTTTTCCCCAGGTTGAATGTCAGTGCCCCTCAGCCTACGTCAGCTTACAACCACTCCTTAACAGCCCTTCCCTAGAATGGGCCAGCCCCTCAGGAAAACATTTTCCCCTTTGCCATCAGACCAAAGCGTTCTGTCCACCCCTCTTCTCCGCACCTGCGTCTTTCCGGCCTCTTTGTGTCCTAACACGAAGAAGTTTGCACAGCTACTAGTGGGAACATTCTCCCTATTATAACGGTCACTTTTCTCTATTGCAGTGCAATCTTCCCCTCTTGTAACCAACCTTTCAAATTGGGTAAGTCTTCTCTTACCCAAGTCCAAACTGTTTGAAAATTCATGCCGTACTGAATGGAAAATGTTATTGGTTAGAAAAGCCATCTCTTGAACTGTTGCTAAACGAGGAATACATCGTGTCAGGTCCTGCGGGGAAGTTCATGGTTTGGTGGGAGAGAACAGACAATAAGACGCTCCAGGTTAAATCCCACAAGGCGTAGAATAGTACAAAAACAGTAGGTGACACAGACAGAGTGCGGTTAATCTCCAAGTGAGGAGTAAAGAGAAGTCATATTCCAAGTTCAGAGGAAGATCATGGTTATGAGGTTTAAATTTGGGCGTTGGTGTTTTTAATTACTTTGGATGAAGCACACGGCATTTCCTTTTCCACCAGTGTGGAAAATGGTGACTAAGAGTAGATTAAGGACAAAGGAAATTAGCTTCCTTCAGTGGGATTTTGAGCCTCTGGTCCTAGAATGTGCCACTGCCTGCAAGGACTACATTTCTCAGGGTTAAGGTGATAATAGGCACGCCACCTCCCGTGCCCCGTGACTTCTCTCTCAAACGAATGAGCTGACAGTCTAAGCTCGAAGTTGACACAATGTCACACGCCGTATCTAAGTCACACTTGGTCATTTATTCTCGAAGTGCCTCTTTTAGAATCGGTGTAAATGTGGTTTGGTTGGAGGAGCTTTAATCGTAGAGGTAGGAGTTAGGAAAGAATGAGGGGGAGGGAAAAGGGAGAATTCCACCTAATCATTATGCTGGGAGCTTGACATATGTCACAACATTTAATTCCCAGAATATTACTTTCAAGTGGATGCACGTTTCCCCATTTTAAAGGTGCAGGGAGCTCTTGGTAAAGGAGAGCTTTTCAAGTAGAAACACGGAATTGGAAACAACCCTTTACTCTCTGCGCTGATTAATTGTCCATAGTCCCTTTGTTTTTGCCATGCATTCTGAGGAGGTGGTGAGGGCTCTGAATCATCGGTGTGAAATAATAGTACCCTCTGAGAGGAAATTGCTTTCAAAGCAGGGAGAAATCCTTGGGATCCTAGAGAAAAGATAAATGCGGTATCACATCTGGTAATTGCTTGCCCTAATAGGTGCAAGAGGTTACACATGTTATAATGACTAAGAGATATTATCCCTAAAGAAATGGAATGCCATGTTCTACTTTAAAGAGGACACCAAAGGAAATCGGATTTAGCCATCCATGATCTTAGAGCTGTATTTTTCTGATTATAACAACAAAACTTGCCTACTCTAACTACTGACCTGAGCATGCAAAGACACAAGTTATATTAACTGCTAATGTATTCCTCACTCCTAGAGTGGAATCCTACTACACACTCTTTTTAATTTTGCACAATGTCGACTTTCATATCAATAAGTACAATGGTTATTTCTAGTATCTCTCTGTAAAGCTCATATGTAACGTTCCCACAATTTTATTCATTCCTTCTCATATTAACTGAGATTTAAGTTGTGTCTGATTTTTCAGAAACTGCACTGAGTGATCGTGTTTGAGTACTTCTCTGATAATTTCCCCCAAAGATTTTCTTGTGGTATACTTGCTACTGCTTCCTTGATCTATTTCTTCTTCGGTCTTTATTTTGCTCTTTTTAATCCTCATCCTTGGATTAAATGCTTTACATTTATTTTCATTCTTTCACATTTAAGGCAATGACTTTTCCTCTGAATATGCTTTTAGCTATGTCATGTGGATTCTCATGCATATTATTCTTATTTTCATTATTTCTTATGATATGTAATATGCATTTTGATTTCTGTTTGGACCAAAGAATTACTGTGAGTGACTTCCACATATTGATATGTATTTTTCAAACTAATCGAATTTCATATTTTATTTATTTCTTGAATTATGTTTGGAAGTTAAGATCTATATTTTGAAATATTTAAAAAATTTTTCATATACTCAATTTTCAAAAAAATTCCATGGATTTTTATTTATAAGACCATTGAATATGCATATACACAAACAGTTTCCTATCAATATGTGTCAGGACACGCTCATTAATTCTACCATATTCTTGATAACCTCCATTTTCTTACCTAATGGTTTTGTTTACTTGAGTTTTCAAAGATCCAGAAAAGTTTGCATATATTTCACATTATAATTGAAATCCTGGAAGTTTCTCCTTATATTTCCTATAGCTTTTCCTCTAAACATTTTGATGTATTATTGTCACAGAAAAACGTATGACACACATTCATGTTGGATTAGATCAGGAAGCAAAGTGATTCTCTATCACATTTAATTTCTTTTTCACAATGGAATTTGGTTTGTTTATATTGATTTTATGATCTTGTATCAGTTAAGAGTTGTTTTGGGTATAAGAAACAGAGATTGAAGAATAGTTGAGATAAGGTCATCTTTTGTTCGTTCGTTTTCCCTCTCAAGTAACAGAGTCAAGAGGTGATGGGAGGCTAGGGCTGGTTGGAGTGGTCCCAAGATGTCATCAGTGACCAAGGCTCCGTGTATATTCCTTCTCTAGCATCTGTGGTGAATTGCTTCTGTCCTTGAGGTCAGCCTATGGTCATAAGATGGGCGCTCCTATTTATTGTGTTTACATTCCAGCCAGTGAAAGTGGGAAAGGGAGGAAAGTAAAAGGGTACTCAGTTCTTTTTAAAGGAGCTTTCCTAGAAACCTCTCCCCGTACCTTCCACTTCTATTTCTTTCATTCTATGGCCTCTCCTTTTTGGAAGGGAAATTGGGAATATTGTCATGCCCCATAAAGTGAGGGTTAAGTCAATCAGTTAAGCCTGAGTTTTGGTTTGGCAGGTAGCAGTGCCTGACACGTGCCTTTCTTCATTTCCATTAATATCCTTTCTTTTTTTCCATTAATATCCTTTGCATAACTTTTTTCCTTATACATCTTTTTTTCCTCATCATTTTTTCCCTTATATTTTTTAATCTTTGGCTTTAGATATGTCTATAGACAGGTTTATTTACTTATGGGATCTATCTATCTATCTATCTGTCTATTGAGTGTTCATCAGAGTGTCTTTCCTTTAATGAGACAGTTGTTTAATCATTTTTATTTGTTATTAAACATTTTTGTGTTTGGTCTCTTTATGTACTTCCTGACTCTTACCTCTGTTTTCTGTCTTTTTTGTTTGTTTGTTTGTTTGTTTTTTTGTTTTGTTTTCTGTCTTTTTCTTATTTTCTTCAGTTTTTATGCTGTCTTCATATTTTTTTTATCTTTTTAAGGTTTTCTTTAGTTGTTTTTCTTCTGTAATGTGAAAGATATGCACATTTTTTGTTATGCTAATATATACTTTTTATATCTTCAAGTAATATAATTAAAACTTTGTTTATTTATCAACACCAGAAAGGAGACTATTGTAGGGTTCCCTCCTTAGGTAAAGAAAAAAAACACCTCAAGGCAATCTGGCTATATGCATATGCGACGACATCCCTCATGACCTTGTAACATGAGACCACTTAATCAGACTACATGTTTGTGTGTTACCATATAATAGACAAAGAAGTAAAAAATATATTAAAATCTATGCTATGTGGCATTGGGGGCTCTGTTTTTTGGGTGCAAACCTAACGGAGCGGTGCCGGCGAGAATAAAGTTGCTTCCTGGAATGAAAAGCCTCAGCGTCATGACTCTGTGCTAGAATCCTGCTACAAGGCATGATTTATTGAGTTCCCTCTGTGAAAAATAGGAAAAGCAACTCACACACACATTCCCTTTTGATGGATTCTTGAGTAAACAACTAAGAAAGAATTCTTGAGACGTCTTTAGTGTGAAAAGGTGATTTTATTAAAGCACAGGGACAGAACGTGGGCAGAAAGAGCTGCCCTGGGGTGGTGAGGAGATGACTGATTATACATTTTTAAGTTTGTGGACGGAAAGAGATAGAGATAAAGTAAGTTTCTAAGGAATTTGGATGCAAGGCTTTCAAGACTTAAGGGGCTAGCTGCTGTTAAGATAAGGTTACTTTAAGTCTTTAATAAAACAAAAGCATCAAGGAAGTAAGGCAGCCATGGGTTGCTTGAGGAAGGTCACGCTCTGCGTGTTTCAGGTATGTGTCAGTGGGCTGCAAGCTCTAGAGAGATTTAATTTAAGCTGGCGTGATAAAATGGTGAAGAAGAAAGACTTTGGAGACTTTTATGACTATAGGTTTCAGTTCTGTGACTTACCAGCTGTGGTCTTAGGTTCGAGTAGAGTCATCATGTAATTTACTGTCCACATTCTGACACTTTTTAGAGTGAAATGGTGCCTCAAGTCATTTTCATTCATTTATGTATGTATCGCAGAAGTAAATCAACATTCCTGGGCAAACTGGAGAGAGACAGTCATCTTATTCTAAGGATCATCTGTAAAATGGGCATAACTATAGTGTGTGCTTTCTGGGTTGTGACGATCAAACAAGTTGCTGTGTGTGAAATGTTCAGTGCAGCTGCTAGAATATCATTATCTGGTATTTATCCTTGTTAATGATAGTGCCATTTATGTTTAAAATTCTCCTCAGCTCAGAGAAAATTTAAATAATAACTTTTAACTTGGTTTTATGTTGTTCTCTCCTGTGCCCCTATAAACACTATTATCTTTTCTTTAGTCGTCATTTTATGTCATCCATATCTATCATATTTTCTGATAACATTAATCTCTTTCTCCTTTTCTTCTGCATTGTCTGTGATGTCTTCAACCCCAATCTGGTCACCACTAAACTACTTTTCTGTCTTCATTACTTTTTAGTCTTTCTAATACCATTTGCAGTTACATATAATGGCATTATTAGTTCCTTGAATAATTTATTTAGCACTACTATCTGCATTTTAATTTAAGTCTGTCTTTTTATACTATCATTTTATTTTTTATCCAATAAGGCTCAGTTTCTATATCTGTAAAAGAGGATATAATATCAACCTTATAGGATTGTTTAGGGATAAAATGATAGAAAGCATGGAGAATAGATTTGGCATATACTAGTAAACACTTAATACATTTGATTAATATTATTTTTATAGAGTACATGCATTTATTTTAATGTTTATTTATTTTTGAGAGACAGAGAGAGACAGCATGAGCAGAGGAGGAACAAAGAGAGAGAGGGAGACAGAATCCAAAGCAGGCTCTTGGCTCTGAGCTGTCAGCACAAAGCCCAACACAGGGCTTGAACCCACGAACCATGAGATCATGACCTGAGCCAAAGTCGAACACTTAACCAACTGAGCCACCCAGGTGGCCCTAGAGTTCATGCATTTTTTGAAAAAATTCCTGCAGCTTAATTTTTTCTCCTATTCCTTAAAGTAATTTTTTCAAAGTAATAATCTTTATTTTTGCATGTTCATTTTTTTCTTTTATTTTTTAAGAATTTTAAAGCTAATTCCACATTGTGTCTTTCTAAACAGTTTTATTTTGATATAACTTACATGCTAGAAAATTCATCTATTTGAAGTATATAATTAAACTGACTCAGTAGTTTGTAGAATTGTGGAACATCACTGTGATCTTGATTACTATAGCTTTATAGTGAGTACTCAAGTCAGGTGGTAGTCCTCCAACTTGTTCTCCTTCAATATCATGTTGACTACTCCAGGTCACTTACCTTTCCATATAAACTTTACAACTGGTTTGTCACATTCACAAAATGACTTCCTGGATTTTGCTTGGGATTGCATTGAGTCTATAGATGAAGTTGGGAAGAATGGGCATCTTGACAATATTGAGTTCTTATCCATGAGCCTGGAATATCTCTCCCATTTATTTAGTGCTTCTTTGATTTAATTCATAGTTTTCCTCATCTATGTCTTTTACAGATTTTATTAGATTTGCATCTAAGTATTAATGGGGGACTAGTGTAAAGGGTATTGTGTTTTAATTTCAAATTTCACTTGCCATTGCTGGTATATAGGAAAGGAATGTCTTTTCTTTTGTCAATATGGTAGAGAGGGGGCAGGAATACAATCAGATCTCTGGGGCTTGTCTTTCTGTACTTTTCCTCATATTTTTAACTATCTGATCTGATACCAAATGTTGAGAATATTCAAATAAAATGATGACCCTGAAAGTTACAGATTTCTCTCTTAATCCAGGATGGATTAACCTCATTTGTGGAAATTTGAGTTAGAAACAGTGGTTTTCAAACTTGGATGGACTTTGAACCACCTGGAAAGGCCAATACCTAACCTGTGCCTGTGGTCCATTTCCACTTGGTTGTAATAAATAGCCTGGGGTACAGCAATGGGGATTTTTAAAATTTCTCCAGCGATTCCAGTGGATAGTCAAGGTCGAGAAACACTGAACTAAACAAAACAATTGCCCCTGTAGGTCTTCTGTATGTTGAGAACAGATAGCCCCACTCCTACACAATTGGCAATTAAATTGGTGCTTGTCTCTCCTGTGGTGTGAGTGCATGGCCACATAACCTCAGATTGCTGCCCGTGTGTGGGCATGGGGCGTTCACGCAAGTCAGAGGGAGAAAGCACTGCAATTAAGAAGCTGTCTGCTCAGAAACTGTCTAAGACGTGCTGAAAAAGTATACTTAACTTTTCCTTCAGCTAAACCTCTTCTCAAAATGTTCCTACATGCAGTGGGTAGATAGGTAGGAAATGTTGCCATTTTATCTACGTTACCTCCCTCTCTATACTTACTTTCCATAGCACTGTATTGGTGGTTTTCAAACAATAATGTGTTTCAGAGTCACCTGGAGAGTTCATAAAGAATAGAGAGTCTCAGGCACATTGAGTAGGCAAAGGCCTGGAAGTCTCCATTTTTACCAAGTTTCTCAGGTGATTCTGATACCTACCAAAGTTTGAGAGTCACTGCATTGAGGTATTTTCTTGGGACCTAATTAGTAACATCCCTACAGAGAAGATTTATGTGCTATTTTAATGCACATTCTGTGGTGGTTATATTTAGTAGAATTTCTTGAGTTGTTATCTTTTGACTTGATTTTTGTCTGGAATGCATTATACATGTGAACACTGAGCACAATCAAAAGCATAATAATATGAGACAACACTTCATGAGTACCTGAGCCTTTAATCACATAATTTGTTCTTGCCTAAAAGTCTAGAGATGTTCTGATTATATATTGTTGTGAAACAAACTTGTGCCTACAGATTCTGTGAATGAGGAATTTGAACAGGATGTAGCATGGATGGTTTTTTCCCTACTTTGTGATATCGGGGCCTCCATAGGAAGACTTGAAAACTTTGGGTAACTTAAATGGCACCAGGTTGTAATATTTTAGACTTGCATGTTTGGCACTTGGACTGGGATGGCTCCAATGCTGAGCTCAGCTTGGAAGGTTGACCAGAGTGCCTAGATATAGTGTGTCCATGTGGCTCAGGCTTCCTCAAAGCATAGCAACCCCAGGATAATTGAACATCTTACACGGTGGCTCAGGGATCCAAAAATGAGCATTCCTGTAAATAAGGCACAAGTGGGTGGCCTTCTGTAACCTAACCTTTGAAGTCACATGGTATCATCTCTACTATGACATCTTCTAATGATTAAACCCAATTAGATTTAGACATGAATATAGACCCCATCTCTTGAAGAAATGGTTTATGCTTTAAAACCTCCACACGAGGGGAAGCAGTTTGTCATGGGTAACCTGGATTGGCTAAACTTCAGTGTAGGGCTCTCTTAATTGTTGACAAATAAGTCATCTTACTGTAAGTAACACTGAAGTCTCATGTGTATGATTCCATTCCAACTTCTATAGTATTATTGGCACTTTTCAGTACTAATTTTTATTTTTAAATGTTATCATGGATTCAAGGCCTACTTGTGGGTTAATCTTTTTCCAGGAGACCATAATTATGAGTTTTCTAGTTCCCTCTCTGCTGTTTGAACGCTCTGCTGTGTAAGCCTTCCTCTCACATCCATCTACTTACCCGTCACTGTCTCCAACATGTCTGAATAGATCACCGTCTCCAACCACACATTGTCCTAGGCCCATCTTCTTTTCCCATCCCCAGATTTAGCACCCTTACCCTAGAGGGAAACCGTGATTCCTTATAGGGAGAGAATATAAAGATCGAATGCAGGGTCCGTAGGTTTGTATCACTCTCCCTAACTCTGGATGGAATGATGCCAGGCCTATCTGGATAGTTCCAGTTCCAGAGTAAACGTTTTTCAAAGTCCTCAGTTCATGCCAATGATTTCAATTTTTACTTGTATATCTTTCTCAAATATAAGAGCTTCTTAGTCAATTATTTTCTCTTATCTGAACTGCCAGCTTTTCTTCCTCTTCTTTTGCTCATGTATGGTAAATTTATACCAGAATCAAAACATCATACTGTATATTGTCACACTATACTCTCTTTTAAATTGAAATGTAAAGAATCTTAGAAATACTGATGTTAAGGTACATTCGCTGAAAACAAAATTGATAAACCCAATCTCCTGACACTCAATAAGAGAAGATTCATTGCTCTAAACTGAATTCATGCTGTTGTATCAGGTGTCTTGTATACGTCAGCTGAAAAGAGGTTCTGTTTGATTCCCTAGACCACCTAGACTTCCCCAAGAACATCTTTTTCTCCCCTGATCTGGAGAGTGCATCCAAGAGAGAAAAGAAGATAGATGAGCAGTCTGAAGGGTAGAGTGACAATGGGGATGTATAGCCCCTGATCTCAGCAACTCCAACCAGCCACAGAGTTTCTGGACTACTAGGGAACCAGCATGCAGAATGTCCCTTGGCAACATATTCACTGTATCATATGAGAAGGAGGTCAAATTACTGCCCCCATTCCTAAAAATCAAGGCAGTGAAGTCGGCTATTGGCTGGATGTGGGGTATCTGGGGAAGTTTTAGATGACCATTATGACCCTAGTTAGTATAAAATGGGAGAAGAGAAGTATTAATGAGTTAGAATTATGTCTCACCCAAAGAATAAGAAGTCTAGGATGACAATAGATTCTTCTTTATGTGCTGGGATACTTCTGTTATCTGTTTGGCCAGAAACCAATGCTATTGTCCTATTTTCAAAGACCTTCTCCCCAAGCAAATGACAGGGTCCATGTACCATCTCATTGATTCAGAAGGCAAGATATAAATGTCCATGTGTGTTTGATTGCAGTGGGAGTGGTACAAAAGCATTTGAAATAGTCCTTAAGGATTCCTTACTGCCTCCTAGCTCACCTGCTGTACTTCTGTGTACAGCACAAGTGGCCTTTTCTATTTTGATTTCAAACTACATTCCCAGAACCCAGACCTATACCCTACACTCTCATGTTTACTCCTGCTTAGCCTGGCTCCTCCAACTTCCCATTCATTTCCTGACCTCGTCCTGTCTCCATCTTGGCTTTGAATTGTGAATGAGGTTTTGGGAATCTGCCTACACCCTTTTCTTAGGATGCTCTCTGGAGCAACTATTCCAGGTGAGACCATGATAGATGATGAATTCACAGTGAAGCAGAAGCTGGGGCAATAGCTCAGGGGATTCAAGTTGTCCTTTTCCTTTACCCCCTATCAGCTAGAATGCTGCATATGTGCTACAGTGGATCTGGCCTCTCCCTGAAAGCAGCGCCTTTTTGGCCACTGGACAGACTCATGGCCCCAGAGATTGGATGGAAAAAGCACGTGGAAATGAGGAGGAGTCAAGGAAGAGGTTGTCCACAGCTTGAGGTAGGGTCCATACAAATATGACAAGAAAAATGTGGGGTGTGATAGGGGTTGAGGGAGGAATCTTTACTCTTCATCTTATCTAGAAGCGCAGAAATGGAGGGCCCACACAGAAACTTCATAACACATTTCTTTTACTCGTTTGGGACATCGATACAACAGTTTCTCAAGTATATGCACACATGCACCTAAATATCAAAAAGGGATATATACTTTGAAGAAATATGGGCTTCAAAATGTTTAGCTCAGTACAGTTCCTAAAGTAACTTTCAAAAAGTATTCTTAGATAGTATGCTTTTGCTTCCTCCTTATAGAAATGAAACTAGCTAAGCCTTAGAAAGGACATCTAGGTTTTGTGGCTCAAAAGAAAATGACTTAATGCATTCTTTTCATTGACTCTGTAAGACTAAAACAGGTATGTGGAGATGTCAATGGAATTTTTCCGAAGCTTCCAAAAACTCGTTCCCAGATGCCAATGACCTTTCAGTTTTACTATTTTTTTTCTTCATCGAGAACTAAATAGGGCCTCATAAAAATAAGATAATAACCCATGGGAGATGGGGCAAAAAAGTTGTTATATCTTATTTCCTTAAATGTATTACAAATTTTCTGGAAGTCAAGAATGTGGTTTATAGCTCTTCGTAGCTTCCACGTCACCTATATCAAGGTTTCCCCCCGTTCAGGCCCTCAATTAGTGTTACTAGAATATGTCACATTGTCCTATTTACCTCTTCTATCTACCTGCTGTTTACATGTGTTCAATGGGTGAGGTCTGCCTGTGCACCTTTTTTTTTTTTTTTAACATTTTTGTTTTTGTTTTGAGAGAAAGAAAGAGTTCCTCCCAGCACAGAGCCCAATGCAGACTCCATCTCACAAACATGAGATCATGTAAATTGAGTCAGACGCTTAACTGACTAAGCCACCAGGTGCGCCCTGCTGTGCACCATTAAAGAGGTGCTTAATGCTTAATGAAACTCTCTATTCTTTTTTGCTTTTTTACCGTTTTAACAAAATTTTTTTTTAATTAGTTAACATAGTTTCTGGAGTAGAGCCCAGTGATTCATCACTTGCATATACTCTCTATTTCTTTTACTCTCCACCATTGTTCTTGTTCAGGCCACTAACATCTCTTGAAGCAGTCTGATACAGTCCCCTTGCTTCTCAGTCTTGGTTTCAAGTTTAATACCCTTCATCTTAGCCCCAGAGCATCTGTCACTGTATTCCACAGATCGTACCATCCCCTTGTCTGTTCCCTGGGCTCGAGGATGAGAGTGGCACGCTTCCGTCATGAACATCGGCTGAATGAGTACTGATGGACCCATCTCTAGCTATTCTTGTGGGTTACAGGTGGTTCCCTGAGAGTTTAATGTTTAGTGGTTCTGTTATTATTTACAGAGGCCTCTAGGTACAGCCAAATCTGAAATTAATGAGGTTGACTTAAAGATGAAGTCACCATGACTGTTAAACCTTAGCATAAACATTGTGCTTAAGCTCAAAATATGGTAACATTTATAGCATGAAATAACAGAAGAGAGAGAAAAACTGGTATTTGTCGCATGTCCCGTATGGGCCGGCAGAGTCGAGTGTTATCTCTTTCGATCTTTAGAAAAGTACATTGAGGTAGATATTAGCCTTCCCATTTCACAAAGGAAGAAATTGAGGCAAGAGTAACATGCCCAGAAGGGTACGGCACTGCGATTTGACCTGGGATGTCTGATTCCATGCCCACGATTACTCTAAGGTTCTGCAGTGGCCTAGGTGTCTGCTCTAAACACTCCTTGGTTCCGTCTGACTTGCTTCATCCTTTGAACATTCTCCTTTTGGGTGCTTCAGAACTTCAGCTAGCATAAAGAACCGTGCCCAGGGAGCCAAGAACACTGTCTGCCAATAATGAAACATTACTCAATGGGCAGGTACCCCCAGGAACTTGGTGTCACAGGCAAGCTAGCTGAGTGATGTGGCTACTTGCAGACAAGGACTGTTCTTGAGCATGGGTGTGCTGTGTGTGTGGGGGGGGGCTACAGAGGCCGATAAAGCCATCTTCATCCGGTTGGCTTGTGCCTCCTCTTCATGGTTATGAAGTACAATATAATCCATGCTTCAAATTTCTTAGTCTGTGGGATTTCTCCACCTGGGGATTGCCAAATTAGGTCTTTTCTTTCGGGTCAGTCAGATACGATGGCAACAGGGCAGCCTGCTGCTCGTGGGCTCGTTTGGAAAATTGCTGTTAGCTCAGATGGAGGAGTTCTAACATCGTATGCCAGGAATGTCAAATTCTCTGCTACAACTTTAAATTTGTAATACCAACTCAGATGGGAAAAATGAAACTTTCTTTATTATAGAAATCAACTTAGTTCACGAAATACCATTTCTGCTCTGTGGTCGCAAAAGAAACCCACAAACGAACCTTTCTCTTCCCATTTCAGGCTATTGAATTTTAAACTCAGTGTCTCTGAGCTTTCTCTTTCTACTCCTTTTTCTTCCCATTTCTCTGATGGCATCACTTTCTGGGTCCGCTGTGGGCTTGTGAATCCCTGACTGCATTCTCCGCTGTATTCTGGGCCCCTTGAGAACTTTCTGAGTCTCTTCCAAGGCCTGAGATGGGTGGTCTCACTCTGCCATGCCCCATTGCTGATCCGTAGCAGTCTACCTTTGTTGATGGGAAGCACTTGTCGTGACTGTTTCCTGAATGACTTCCAGACATGGGGTGTGGTACAAACCTTTATGCTTTTAAATCCCCAAGCTTATTCTTTCCAAACCCCAATAATGGGTCACATCTGCAGGAAAGGACACTCAGAAGTCAGACCCCAACATCAGCATGTATTATGTTATTCTCTGTTCCAGTCCTCTGTAGAAAATGTTCTTATCTTCTCTGCAGCAAGTAAACAATAGTTAGGTAGAATTCTTCTCTGCCTCACCGTATCAATTATAGGCTGTGAGTCCATCAGAAATTTTCTCAAGAATCTGGATCTAACAATTAGAAGCTAAGGATCCCAAGATTTGTGGGATTTTTTGCTTCCATAGCTTTATGAAAATGTCATTCAGAGATTCAGAGACTTCCCTTTTCTAGGCTGTTTCTGTGTTGTCAAAGAGGACAGAACATGTAGAAAGTTAATTCTGTTGCGCATTTGATGGTGTACTTATTTTAGGATGCCATGGACCGCAAGGAGCAGAAGACTCAACTCACAGAAGGTTAAACCATGAAAATGGAGTATTTGTACCACAGAGAGCTGGATCTGGGCAGTATCAGAGTCAGTTTTGTAGCTTCCTTGATTCTCTATACCATGCTATCATGTTGCCATTGGCAATGTCTCCCTTCCTGGGAACGAGCTGGTGCCCAGATCCTAATCATCATATCTTCACATGTCAGGATCCAAAGCAGAAAGTAAGGATGGTGGAGGAGGGTGTTCTTATCTGCCTCTCTCTTCTGAGAGAAAAATATTTTCATGGTACCCATGAAGGTACTGAGAGTTATCTCTTTACATCTTCTTGGCAAAAACAAGGTCATACAGCAACCGCTACCTCTAAGGGAGTCTGGAAAATGAGTTGCTTTTAAGGACTTGATAGTAAGAGGCAGCAAGGAAAAAGAGTGCCAGCAATGACTGCAGACTAGCTGAGCTGGGTAATGGAGACAAGGAAGTCCTGGGAAGAAGCAACCTCTTAACACCGCATCGACGACATATTCTCCATCCTTATGTCTGACTGGACGTATTCTCCCCTCTCCTTGCTTGCTACCTTTCCCACACGCCCCGAGGGCCCTGCTAATGGATTGTGACACTTAGACCTGCTGTGCCACAGTATATCCTTCGTTTTTTCCCTCAAAACTGTACTATCATGAGAAATCGACCTGTTGGCTTAAAAGGTAAAATCTAGATTTCATTTGGAAAATTGTGAGAAAAATTTAACTCTGAATTTGGACCACTTTGCTTTGAATCTCCAATCCATTTCTTAACAGTTATCTGCCTTTGGCAAGTTAGACCTCTCAGCTTTGACGTCTTCCTCAGTAAAATGAAGACAGTGAGGCATATGCCAGGCTTTGTGAGGATTAAATATAAATGTGGATTTAGAATGCCTGGAACATCATGGGTGCTCAATCAATGTGAGGATTAATATCAAATGATTGAAGTAGTTGGCGTGCTCCCAGGATTGAGAGAAAAGGACCCCTAGAAGATACTGGAAGTGAAGGCGAACGCACAGAAATGCTGCTGATTGTGCGTGTGCCTTGGGGAACAGATAGGGACAATAGAAAGGCAAGATGGCCCTCCGGATACAGGGACAGCTAGAGAAAATTTGTGGAGATAAGAATTTGAAAAAAAAATTAGGACAAGAGTGGGGGTGTCAGGCTATAAGTAGCAGAGAAACGACTTAAAAACTGAATGCTGGCAGAATTTTAGGGTCCTGAGTGACAGCCTAAGGAATTTAAGCTTGATTCTAGGTAAAAGAGAGGCATTCGCGATTTTTGAGCAAGGAAGTGGTATGATATCCCCCTGATTTACTTGATAGGAACTTTTCTTTCTTTCATTGTAATATTTAAAGGTAAGATTTTAATTGATAGTTGCTTAAAAAATGGATCTTGCCTGGCTTGTTCTTAGGAGCACCTTTTGCTTTATGTCAAGATATTGCTAATATCGGGTTTTTTTGTGTGTAGATAGTTGGATGATATAAGAACAGGAACCGATTATTATAAAAGTATAAAACAAAACAGGACGTGTTTTTTATGTATGCATGCTTGCTTGTATTTTTTGTGCATAGTTTTGGTATATCATTTGGATATAGTACTGATTTTGGAATTGACCTATATTTAGAGGACTCTCAAACCAGAGTAACGGATGCGAACCCCAGCTCCGTCACTCTTTGCTGTGTGATCTCAAGGAGTTATTTAAATGATCTGTGACTTAGTTTCTTAATATGTAAAACAAAAGCAATAATGGCACCAACTTTTACATATATAAAGAACCTTAGAATAAACAGTGTGTGGCATAGTAGGCATTCAATACCTATTACTAGTAGTCGTTGTTTAACTTGATTTGTAAACATTCTTTACTCCACTAGTCCTCATTTAGTGACAGTCTCAGTTGCCACAAACCTTCATGTGCTCTGGCTAGAAAGGAAGAAATGTGGATTTATAGAGTATCTGTTATGCACTAAACAGAATCCTCACTACAGTTACTTATTAAAAATTTAAGGTGTGCTGGGAACTGCGTCCAGCGGTTGTACATGTCATTTATTTGTTTCGATTTTGCTGATGAGGAAACTGAAGCTCAAGGAGAGTTTTAAGGAGTCCACCTCCAATTCCATTCCCCCAGCTGGTTAAGAGACAAAATTCCAACTGAAGTGTATATAATATCAAAACTCAAATTATTCTTACCTACGAAATACTGGAAACTATGGAGGGCATTGTATGTTGGAGTTTAGGAGGCCTGGGTGCCATTCTGAGTACCAATCTTAAGATGATTTTATATTGTATATAAAAAGGGTTTCGTATTATCTCCATAGATTATATGTTCTAGGGTTGATGTAAAAAATGAGGTAATTAATGTGAAAGGGCTTTAGAAGTATTTTGGTACAAGACAATTGAATGATATTATGTGAATGATATCATCGTCTTCATCATCATTGATAAAAATAGGGAGTAAGTAGGAAAATTTCAAGAGAAAGTGGGAACCAAGTGTGAGGCTTGTACCAGAAATTTCCTATCTAGGCTCCACAGTGTTCTTTGGGAAGTTAAAAGATGGAGGAATCAATATATTGTTATAGATTAAATCAGGACCTAACAGAATTGTGTGGAAAGTAAGGTGGGCGAGACTTTTGAAAGAAATAAACACCACTGACTGAGAATGTCATTTGCCCGTAATGTGGAGGAAATTAGTTTCTCTGCACAGCTCACATCTGATTATCCACGTCAGTTGAAACTTCAAGTGAAAAAATTCATTTTATTTTGTGAATCAAAATATGGAATGTGTTTTAAGAAGTAGCATATGCCAATAATTAATTTGAGCTGCCTAGAACCTTCTGAGAAATTAGACATTTATAAACATAGAACAGACTCATGGATCTGTTGTAGTTAAAGGCCGTATGTTGCCTGGGTAAGATTTCATTAATCTCATTGTTTTTCGGTTCTTTGCTTGTGATGGGACTTCAGTTATTAACCATTTGTGACCATTCTCTAGCTCCATATTGACTCAAGTTGCACAATTAAAATATCTTTTGGGAGAGAATAAAAATAAGTCCAATATATATTATCTATTTATTTATTACATAGTTGTCACATTTAAAACATTTAAGAATTGAAAGGGTACCTTGTAGTCTCACAATTGTATTGGAATCATGGAGTCCTCTTCATTGTGAAGTTGTGGTGTCTGACCTCTAGGGCACTTTCTGCGTGGGAAGAGAAGGGGTTGGTAGGGGAGCAGAGGGGATTTTTCCCACACATGGAAATACTGCTAATCATACATTCACAGTCATTCCTTATTAATAGAGCATACATATAGGAAAATATATATTTCATTCATAAATTCAATTCTTGGGGATCCTCATAACTGAGCCGGTTGGGAATGAGGTCTCTAATCAGTTTTAGAATTTAAAAGAGAAAGGGGACGATGCCTGGGTGGCTTAGTTGGTGAAGCGTCTGACTCTTGATTTTGGCTCAGGTCATGATCTCACAGTTTGTGAGATTGAGCCCCACATGGGGCTTTGTGCTGATAGCGAGGAAGCTGCTTGGGATTCTCTTTCTTTCTCTACTCCTCCCCTGCTCTCTCTGTCTGTCTCTCTGTCTCTCTGTCTCTCTCTCAAAATAAATAGATAAACATTCAAAAAAATAAAAGAGACAGAGAACATAACTATATTTTGGGATGGGTTATACTTTTTGCTTTTAAGAAGTTCCAGTCAAGAAACATTCAACAAAGAAACAATTTACATAATTTAAGACTTAAAAGAAGAGTTGGAGTTATGTTTTCTTGGTCTACTTAAGACCTCTTGAAATAGGGATCATCTAATCAAAACTTTAAATATATGGCCAAGACGATGACCAGGTCACAGGTACTTTCAGTCCTATTAGAAGGATGATTACAGTAGCATAATCACGATGTGTGTTAGGATGGATAGCCTCCTTCAGGGGTAAGGAGTCCTTGGAACTCCACGGGTTGATGAGAACTGTTTATTTCAGTGACTCCCAGGAGAGCCAATTAAACGATGGAGGCTCCTTGGTGGAGCTAGTGCATTACTTCCTTTAACTTCCTCCTACCTGCTTGGATGTTTGCAGTAATTCTGGCACCATCTTTGAGGGTCTTTGAGGCTGGGCTCTTATCACTTTCCTTTCAGTCCTTACGTTTCTTTACCCCCACCAAACAGAAGGAATGGCAAATTAAAATCTTCTTAAAATTTTTTTTAAATGTTTGTTTATTTTTGAGAGAAAGAGAGACAGAGTGTGAGCAGGGGAGGGGCAGAGAGAGAGGGAGGGAGACACAGAATCCGAAGCAGGCTCCAGGATCCCAGCTGTCAGCACAGAGCCTGACGCGGGGCTTGAACTCACAAACTGTGAGATCATGACCTGAGCTTGAAGTCGGACGCTCAACCAACTGAGCCACTCAGGCACCCGAAAATCTCTTTTATACACCTGGAAACAAGCTATGTTTTTCCTGAGATCTTCTGAGTTAGGGGAGGGAACAACAAAGTGCCAACTCAATATACAATTATGAAAAGACGAGATGGCCTTTTTTGCAAATTTACATGTATAGCATATTTAGAAGATTCCTAAAAGGTTACAGAAAGAGGAAGTAAGACAGTGCGGCTGCACTCAAGAAGAATCAGGGGTATCCTGGGCATGTGAGTTAATTTGAGAACCATACAACACATATCTAAATATGACAATACGTTCATGTAGTAACCATGAACTCTATGATTAGAGCCAATGCTCTGCTAAAGGCTTTGCATGCACTATTTTATTTTACCTTAATAACAACTCTATGAAGCAGATATTAGAAGGGAACTGGATGACCAGAGAGATGAAATAATTTGTCCAAGGATGCATAAATAATAATGGGGAGGCATTTGTCTGAAATGAACGTTCCTGTTGTTAATTATGTGGGATGATGACTGAGCTTTGCACAGATGCTGCCTTCTCTCCTTTTGCCCTTCCCTTTCCTTGCTTATTGTGGTCTACTGGGCTGTATGCTCGGTGAGGCCAGGGACTCCTTCTGTCTTATTTCGCTTGCATCCCAGCGCCAGGAACAGTGCTTATCTTAGAGCAGGAATCTGGTTGTGTTGGTTGACTGACTGACTGAATGAATGATTGAATATCTGAGCTTCACCAATGACCTTGAGTAACCAAGTCTTTCAGAAGGGTCGAACTCCGAATGTGAAGAAGACATAGGAATTCTTCAACCAATTAATTTTGCATATAGTTTCCTTTTATATATGCTCTAGGTTAATAAATTAACCAATTAATTTTGCATATAGTTTCCTTTTATATATGCTCTAGGGTGGTAGATAATACAAATCTGTGTCTGTATAGCTTTTTTAACAACTGTAAAAATTTTCCGAGTTATAAAAATGTTTTGTATGTGGTTTCATCAGCAGTTCTTTTTTCCTTTGTCGTGCATCTAACAATGGTATTTCGCCTAATTGATTGGTTCCGAGAGTCTGCGCCTTATTATCCACAGGAGGCAGGATGATTTTTTTTTTTTAATCTTAAATCAACTGTTTTCTCTCTCCTGTTCATCCTCCTCAAGTGGCTTTTCCTTTCGTAAGAGTGTACTGCGAAGCCTCTCTGTGACTCATGCCACCCCACGTATTCTGTTCCTCCTCTGATCTTATTCCCCACCGACCCTGAGCCACGTTCTTTTCAGCATCGCTGGCCTTTTCGCTTGTCTCCTCCAACAGGCCAGGCAGGCTTCTGCTTCGGCACCTCTCTGCACTGTCTCTTCCCTCCACCGCAATTGCTTTTTTCGTAGATGCTCCTAAGACTCCTGTCCTTCTGACCTCTGTCAAACTGCTACTTCCTCAGAGTCCTTTCTGATCATTCTCTACATCCCTGCCTCTCCCTGTCCTCTCTCACTACTGTATTACTCACCACAGAACTTGTTATCCCTAACTTCCAAGTGCGCATTCGTGGCCTCGCTCTTCCCTTTCCCTCTCACGCCCCACTGAAATGTAAATGAGACTTGGTCCGCTTTGCTCACTGCTTTGCTCACTGCTTATATCTCCGGTGTCTAGAAAAATGTCCAACACAGAAAGTTTTGAATAAACCTTTGTCGAATTAATTAGTGCATGGATGAGTAGATGGATGGATAGGCCTTCTAGGTCTGTGGGGTCGCATGTTACAAGGGTGGAGTCCTATGTACCACTGTATTGTTGGAAGGGATGTCATTTAAAAGGCCAGAGGGTGGATATACTTGGTACCTGAGGTTCTCGGGTCAGCATTCAGAAATCCAAACTCATTATCTGGTTCTATGGGCACTAATGATAGGAAATGAGATAAAAAATACCAGGAGCTGCACAGATTGCCCAGTGAGGGTGGTAACGAGAGATACAAGAGCTTCTTAAAATCAGGAAGCCCAAGCTTGTTCCTCTTGAGCACTGCTGAGCTGGGGAAGGTCGTTTTGTCCTTTGTTGTTTACTCATTAGGATAAATAACTCCTGTAACTTTTTTCTCAAGCCTATTCTACTCTTCTCTGCTCCTGTATTTTCCTTTTCACGCTCAGAAATTGACATGGACAATGCCTTTTACTTGCAGACATTCTTTCTTTTAATTTAAATCCAAGTTAGTTAACGTATAAATGGTGTAATAACGATTTCAGGCTTTCAGGAGTAGAATTTAGTGATTTCTCACTTACATCCCAACAAGAGACCTCCTTAAAGCCCATCACCCACTTAGCCCATCTCCCCACGCAATACCCCTCCAGCAACTCTCAGTTTGTTCTCTGTACTTAAGAGTCTCTTATGGTTTGCCTCCCACTCTGTTTTTATCTTATTTTTTTCCTTCTCTTCCCCTTTGTTCATCTGTTTTGTTTCTCAAATTCCACACATGACTGAAATCATATGATATTTGTCTTTCTCTGCCTGACTTATTTCACTTAGCAAAATACACTCCGGTGGCATCCACTTTGTTGCAAATGGCAAGGTTTCATTCTCTTTGATTGCCGAATAGCATTCCATTGTATATACATCACATCTTCTTTATCCATTTGTCAGTCAATGGAAATTTGGGTTCTTTCCATAATTCGTTTATTGTTAATAGTGCTACTATAAATATTGGGGTGCATGTGCCCCTTAGAATCAGCTCTTTTGAATCCTTTGGATAAACATCCAGTAGTGCAATTGCTGGGTCAGAAGGTAATTCTATTTTTAATTTTTTGAAGAACTTCCATAGTGTTTTCCAGAGTGGCCGCACCAGTCTGCATTCCCAGCAGCAGTGCAAAAGTGTTCCGCTTTCTCTGCATCCTCGCCAACGCCTGTTGTTGCCTGAGTAGTTGATTTTAGTCATTCGGACAGGCGTGAGGTGGTATCTCATTGTGGTTTTGATTTGTATTTCCCTGATGGTGAGTGATGTTGAGCATCTTTTCATGTGTCTGTTAACCATTGGAAACCATTCTTTGGAAAAGTGTCTATTCATGTCTTCTGCCCACTTTTTCACTGGGTTCTTTGATTGTGTTGAGTTTGCCAAGTTCTTTATAGATTTGGGGTACTAACCCTTTATCTTACGTGTCATTTGCAGATATCCTCTCCCATTCCATTGATTGTCTTTTAGTTTTGCTGGTTGTTTCCTTTGCTGTGCTTTTTATGTTGATGAGGTCCCAATAGTTCATTTTGGCTTTTGTTTCCCTTGCCTCTGGTGACATGGCGAGTAAGAAGTTGCTACAGCCAAGATCAAAGAGGTTGTTCCCTGTTTTCTCCTTTAGGATTTTGATGGTTTCTTGTCTCACATTAGGTCTTTCATCCATTTTGCATCTATTTTTTGTATGTTTTAAGAAAGTGGTCCAGGTTCATTCTTCTGCATATCGCTGTCCAGTTTTCCCAACACCATTTGCTGAAGGGACTGGCTTTATTCCATTGGATATTCTTTTCTGCTTTGTCAAAGATGAGTTGGTCGTACATTTGTGGGTCAATTTTTGGGTTTTCTATTCTGTTCCATTGATCTATGTGTCTGTTTTTTTGTTTTGTTTTGTTTTTGTTTTTTGTTTTTTGTTTTTTTTGCCAGTACCATATTGTCTTGATGATTATGGCTTTGTAACAGAGCTTGAAGTCCAGAATTGAGATGCCTCCAACTTTGGTTTTCTTTTTCAGGATTTCTTTAGCTATTTGGGGTCTTTTCTGGTTCCGTACAAATTTTAAGATTGTTTGTTCTAGCTCTGTGAAGAATGCTGATGTTATTTTGATTGGGATTGCATCAAATATGTAGATTCTTTGGGCAGTATCAACATTTTAGCAATAATTGTTCTTGCAATCCATGAGCATGGAATGTTTTTCCATTTCTTTGTGTCTTCTTCAATTTCTTTCATAAGCTTTCTATAGTTTTCAGTGCATAGATCTTTTATCTCTGGTTAGGTTTATTCCTAGATATTTTATGTTTTTTGCTGCAATTGTAAATGGGATCGATTCCTTGATTTCTCTTTCTGCTGCTTCATTATTGGTGTATAGAAATGCAACCGATTTCTGTGCATTCATTTTATATCCTGCGACTTTTCTAAATTCATGGATCAGTTCTAGCAGTTTTTTTGGTGGAGTCTTTTGAGTTTTCCATGTAGAATGTCATGTCCTCTGCAAATAGTGATAGTTTGACTTCCTCCTTGCCGATTTAGATGCCTTTTATTTCTTTGTGTTGTCTGATTGCTGAGGCTAGGACTTCCAACACTATGTTGAATAACAGAGGGGAGAGTGGACATCCCTGTTGTGTTCCTGACCTTAGGGAGAAAGCTCTCAGTTTTTCCCCATTGAGGATCATATTAACTTTGTGTCTTTTGCATGTGTGGCCTTTATGATCTTGAGGTATGTTCCTTCTATCCCTACTTTCTTGAGGGTTTTTGTCAAGAAAATATGCTGTATTTTGCCAAATATTTGCAGACTCTCTTGACAGGAGCTGTGTGCAGGGGACTTTTGCTAATATTTCAGGGCTTCAAACCACCCTTCTCTGCCCATTTCTGTTTTTCCAACTGGCTCCTTTCCTTGTAGGGGAGCTAGAGGGAGGATGGCCCGCTGTAAAGGGGGAAGGAACATGCTCCTTCACTTCTGTTTCCTGTTCATCTCAGCCATGCCACAGCAATGGTTTGTCCCCGTGGCGGCAGCAAGTTCTGGCAGCAGCAGTTAGAACCAGCCTCCTGGTGTCCCCTCAGGGGTCACAGTGCTGCCAGCAAGGGCTCCACTGGAGGTTTGCGTCCCAACTCCACAGGGTGCCTCCTACAGGTCCCTGAGGGGTCACCCCATGCCAACTAGGAGTGCCCTCTCCATCCCACTTCCTCAGGACTCCTCCTCTGAGCATCTAAATTTTGGTAATCCTTGTCCTCCCAACCCCGGAGATAGTTGCTAGTTCTTGCAATCAACCTCTATAAAACCTCAGTTCCCTGTTTGTATTTTCTGTTCTTCAATACCTACTTAACTATACTTTGCATTAAATTCTTTTTATAAAAGTAACTGATGTGATCACTACGTCCCGTCTGGACACCGGCTGAGACAAACCTGGAGGAAGGACAACTAGTTTCTGTTGAAAGAGGAAGGGATTCTCACTTTACCGTTCCAGGCTGGCCTTAGAATTATCCTCCCGAAGGAGAGCTGCATTCTAATGCTATTCAGATCACACAGAGAGTGTTTCGAGGGTGGAGACGGGGGGCAGATATTAAGAATCTAAAAGAGGGACTACATGTTATAAAATAGGTAATGTTAAACTATGAAAACCATGAAATAAAACATTCTGAATTACAGAGGTTAACATGATAATAAAAGAAATAAATGTGCAAGGGATTCCTAAAGGAGATGATTCATAATGTATTATTGAAAGAGATAAAAAGGAATCAGATGTAATATACCTTATTATTTCAATTGTATGTGGGAGTAGAAAAGGGCAAGCAGGAGTGAAACTATATTGAATGTTTTGTTTGACGGTCAACAGCAGTAGATACAGCTGTATATTTCATATTGGTAGGAAAATGTTAGCTCCCCCAACAAGCTAAAGGCTCTAAACCTGATAACGGTACTTCATCTTTATATCCAATATCCAAGGAGCCAACAACCTAATTGTTCTTTTCTTAACCACAGAAACACAATTATCCTTTTATTGTTCTACGTCACCGGTGTTATATATTCATTTTGGAATAACTGGAAGATATAGATAAACCAAAAATAGCATCATCCAGACAGTGTTATGTTCTGTAGTCCTTTTTTTATGTGCTTACCTATTTAGGTATGTATTTATATGCCTACTGGCACAATATAAATGTTTATAACCTGTTTCTTTTCTTAAAATATATCATAAATGTGTTTTCCTCATCAATAAATATCACATAATAGTTACCTTGGCTTATTGCCCGTTTCCTCTCAGATTCATTCCCTATCTTTTCCTACTCTGTTCTGAACTGCAGGCAATTACACACCCCGGACTCCAATGCCTCTCTAATTTCCAAATAGATTCACCAATGGGAGGAACTGGTGGAAGATTGGGAAGGGTAAGCAGGGTGTTTCTCTGCCCTTCTCTTTGTGTTGAGTGTTACTTTTGACAGCCACTGGTCTCTTCCTTGGCTTCAGCAATAGGAGGACAGTTCTTTCCTCTATAGAACCGTGCTCCCCTTCCCACTGGGACCCTGGCTTCCACAGAAAGGTCTCAACTTCCGGTTCCAGTGACACCACTTCCTCCCCATCATCAGTCCAGGCATCAGGGCGTGAGCCGCTACACTCTGTGTTGCCTCATCATCCTATTTGCCTACTCAGTTCTTTTGTCACCTGTATAGACCCAATTCCCTGACTGGACTGTGACTAACATTAACTCTACTGCTGAAACCTTTCTTCTTTTATGAATATGCCCTAATATATTTATTTTTTCGATTTTCATTCCAGTATAGCCAACATACGGTGTTACATTGGTTTCAAGTGTGTGATGTAGTCATTCAACACTTCCATGCATCACCTGGTACTCCTTACAAGCGAGCTCCTGCATCTCTAACCATCCCCCTAACCATCTCCCCTCTGCTAACCATCAGTTTGTTCTCCGTAATTAAGAGTCTGTTTCTGGGTTTGTTGCTCTCTCTTTCCTTTGCCTGTTTGTTTTGTTTCTTAAATTTCATGTTGTTTCATTATTCAACATAGGATATTTCAATTTCATGACATTAGAAAGCAGGCTACAGTGAACATCTATTGCCCGTTAGTCTAACCACGTCTTTATGGTAGTTTCCTAAAGACAAAATTGCTTTGCCACGAGCCACACATTTTGCTTTTCTTTTTAAAATCAAATATCTATGTTTTCTTGTCAGATATTCCAGGAAGGTCTTTTAGTATTTTGGGCGTTATGTTTTGTTATTTATTCACTGCTATTTGGTATAGTTTGGTCCTACCATAAATTGGATTTTGTTCACTTATTACAATTATATTGATTTCGTAAGCTGCTTTCTAATTACTAACTTACTGAATTCATTTAGCAGTTCCAATAGTTATTTAGTTGGGCTTTGATGCTTTGAATTCTGTGGCTCTGTCTCTCTCTCTGCCCCTCCCTCGCTCATGCTCTGTCTGTCCCCTTCTTTCAAAAATAAATAAATTAAAAAAGAATTTAGTTGGGCTTTAACAGGTTTTACAGGTATAAAATGACAGCAAATGAAAATAATGGTAACTTTGTCTCCTCTATTTAATATTTGTAGCACTCAATGCTGTCTTTCTTCTCTTGCTTTTTGAAAAGACAAAGATCTTTTTGTGTTGGCCAATATATCCGAAGCAATATTGAATAATTCACTTATGACAAATAATCCTGTATTCTTCTTGACTTTAGTGAAACTGTCCTTAGTATTTAACTCTAGTTTATATAGTTGTTTTTATCCTTTTACTGCTATTTTTCAAGGACTATCTCCGTATCTTTTTTACAGTTTTCATTCTTTGATCCATTAGATGATGAATCGCCTTAAGCAAATTGCCTAATGAACTGCCCAACATTAAACTAGACTTTTATTTATGGAATAAATCTTACTTGGTCATTGTCCCAATTCACCCATTTGTTCTAAAATCTATTCTCTGCCCTCACTCTGCTCTCCTCGTTAACTCTGGAGGTGACTTTGCAAACCATGTTTCCCAGGCTCCTTTGCAAATAAGATTTCAATTAAATTTGGCTCCTGGGTTCTCTGCATTTTCTTGGCCAGTACTCAGTAAGCCTTTTCGTCTGAAGATGGCCACTTCTCTAGGTCTCAGGCGATTTTCTTCTATTATTTTTTTGGTTACTGGTTTACTTCCGCCTCTTTCTATGATCCTTCTCCAGTTCCTGTTCACCTTTCTTTTGGGTCTATTTTGAGAATACTTACCACATTCATCCTCTTTTTCCCCTAGATTCTGAGAAAAAAGTTTTTAAACTTTTATCCAATTAACCAATTTCAGTTTTTAAAAAATATATTTTATCAGTCAGAAGCTCCATGGTATTTTCACAATAATTATGTCGATCATCTGAAGACAGTTGTTCCTTATCTCAGATTTATAATAGATACAAGTTTCCCTTGAATCTCTCTCTCTCTTTTTTTTAGATGTTTATTTATTTTTGAGGGAGAGAGAGAGAAAGCACAAGTGGAGGAGGGGCAGAGAGAGAGAGATAGAGAGAGAGAGAGGGAGACACAGAATCCAAGACGCCTGGTTGTCCTCTGGGAGCAGGTCTTTCCTTCTGGAAGCTACCTGAGTTCCTTCTCGTATCTGCCATGTGGCCCCTTCAGGAATGTCATGTTAAACCCATTTCATGCTTCAGATCTCTCCCACTACCCCTTCTGCCCTATCTCTCTGTCTCCATCTGGTGCATTCTCTCTGTTTTCAAGACCTCATGTGATTGGATATGCCCACTTGGATAATCCAGGGTCATCTCCCTATTTTGAGGTCTGTTACCTTAATTACTCTAGCAAAATCCCTTTGCCATTAGCAAACCATATTCACAGGTCCAGGGGTAAGAGTGCATATGTTTGTGGGGTGCCTTTCTGATTACCACAGGCTCTACGTTTCCCCTTGTCCTCATTGTGTGAAGGGGTGTTGCTGCTTCTCATAATACTAACGGCTACATTGGTGTGAGCCTGCTAGGTTGGGCCAGGTGCTTTTTTTTTTCTTTAATGTTTATATATTTTTGAGAGAGAGAGAGGCAGAGTGCGAGCAGGGGAGGAATAGAGAGAGAGGGAGATACAGAGTCTGAAGCAGGTTCTAAGTTCTGGGCTGTCAGCACAGAGCCCAGTGCAGGGCTCGAACTCATGAACTGTGAGATCATGACCTAAGCCAAAGTCAGATGCTTAACTGACTGAGCCACCCAGGCGCCCCTGGCCAAGTGCTTTATGTTCAGCATGTCATTTAATCCTTGAAATAATCTTGGAAGTTAAGTAATCTTGCAAGTTAGGTATAACCAATCAGAAAATAAGGTTCTAATGATAGTACTAATAAACAATTAGTTTATGTTAATAATAATGTTAATAATCGGTAATGCTGTGGGTGCCATGGAAGATAAGTCTTTGAGGTTGACTCAAATTCTAAGAATGAATGGCTTGGTCTAAAGTTATTTGCAAGAGTGTTGCTATGATGAGAAGTCTAACACTATGTTCAACAAAGAAGAGGAAATCCATTCCAAGCTAGGAAGGAAACAGCACGAGGCAGTGAAGCAAAGGCAGAATTAGGGGACTGAGCAAAGCGGTCACCAGAATGCAAGATGAGGGCAAGAAAAAAGGGGTCAAGGGACACCTGGGTGGCTTAGTCGGTTAAGCGTCTGATTTCAACTCAGGACATGATCTCATGGTTGGTAAGTTCGAGCCCCCATCAGGATCCGTGCTGACAGCTCAGAGCCTGGAGTTTGCTTCAAATTCTGTGTCTTCCTCTCTCTGCCCCTCTGCCGCTTATACTCTGTCTCTCTCTCTCTCTCAAAAATAAATAAACATTAAAAAAAAAGATAGAAGAAAGAGGTCAAGTAATAGGTGAAGGCACTTCAGCACTGAGTCCGTGAACAGAAGGCACGAGTCAGAGTGTGCCCTTTGCAGGTGCCTTACAACAGGAGAGGTGAATACATGCAGAGGCTTAAAGGCTTAAAAATGGACCTTTGGAACTTGCCAGAACCTTGTCTTCTCAAAGCACTTCTGTGGAATCCCTTGCCCACTGCTTGAAGTAGCTGATATGCAGCTCGCAGCTGATACAAAGCATTCCCTTGGGATAACCCCAGGGATGCGATGAAAATATTAGAGGTAAACCAATTTCCTAAACACTTACGCAGAAACATAAAAAACTAATATGCAAAACAAACAAGAAAGCCCAGGCCCCCTCAGGGCAGCTTCTTGAAACCAGCAATGAAAAGGCTCTGTCTCCAGTAGCACAGTTATCCGGGCAAGGTGGAATCTTTTCTCCGTATTTTCCCTTACTTTTCAGGAATAACAGAACCGCGTCCTTTAACTAAAGCATAAAACACCTGAACTACTGCTCCTTTGCCGGCACCCAGGCTGGGTCTCAGAGGAAGGCAGCCGTGATCCTGAGAGACAGCAGGGGGGTCCCATCTCCACAGGGCATGAGTGTCTGAGCAGTAAAAGTAGCAGATGGGAATGCGAATTCTGGAATGCCATGTCAGGATCTTGGAAGTTAGGTATACTTGGAAGTTATGAGCCTTCCCAGTTAGTAAAAGAGTGAAATTAATTCTGGCTATGTATCTTTTTAATCAGAAGAGTGACTCTCTCATTAAAATTGTTAAAGAACATATTTTCAAATGAATTGATAATTAAAGGGAGAGACGTACTCCTGACCCCCGCCCCTCCCCACCCCTGAAAAAGCAAAAAGAGCAAAAAGAATCTCGACTGTTCTAACATGTTTTTCTTGTTTTGTGTCATTTTCATCTGAGGAACCAGCCCGGTCCAGGGAAACAAGTGCTTCCATGTGGAAGTCCCATGTGGCTGAGCCGAATGATCTAGAACAAGTCACATACCAGCCTTAGCCTCATATCCTTAGCTGTAAAAATCGGTCCTTCTCTTTCTTCCAACCTGTTTAGACACAAATGTCAGCTATATTACTCACATAGAACTGACAGAACTTAATATAAGACTCACTGCAATGTGGGTGTTGATAATAACAGCTGACTTCTACAGCATGACTATTCACAAGGAATTGTTCCAACCCAGAAGTTCCAAACGTCCTCATTTCATGGCATTCATAGCAACAATAATTTCTTTATGGCACATCTGGGCCAAAAGAAATACCCATTATGTCCATTTACCAAGTAGTTGGGTCTCGACGACTTAATACATATTTATGTCCTGACAACTTAAGTAGCCATTTGAAAAAAAAATGACATACATAAATTAAAAGATAATACTTTTATTTCATTCTTAAATAACACAATTGCTTACAACAGAATGAGTGCACCTGTCGGGGGCTGCACAGACTTCTTGAATGGAGGAATCAGACTGGACCCTGCCAAGCTCACTCCCTGCTCCATATTGATTTTTGAGTGGGACTTGCTGTTTTACACAGCACTGGCTCAAAACCCGGCTTTGTGATGATAATACCACTACCAAAAAGAATGCATTGTGATCTAATGTTGAAACTGAATGACTTTGAGCTAGTAGTTCACTCAGCGTTGGATGTACGGTATCATCACATTTCTCTTGAAATTTTTATTTTATTTATTTTTTAAATATTCTATTTTTTAAGTAATCTCTCCACCCAGCACGGGGCTCGAACTCATAATCCTGAGATCAAGAGTTGCATGTTTCTTTGACTGAGCCAGCCAGGGACCCCTCCCTTGAAAATTGTAAATGTCCTAATAACATTCTGTGAGTTCACCCTGGTGCCCTGGGGCCCCTCGGCGCACTGGATAGCTGCAGATGTAAGAACTTTAAATGCATTAACTCATTTAATCTTCATGACAGCCCTGGGATGTACTGTCTCTATTACTAGTCCCCACTTTAAAGATGAAGAAGACATGGAGGCCCAGAGAGGTTAAGAAACATGCCTAAGGTCACACAGCTAGTGGAGTCAGAATTTGAACCCATGTATTTTGGTTCTAAAGTCGTTACACTGCACAAGCACACAGGTTGGGGGTCAGGGAAACGTGTCTCTACCTCTCAAGATCTGTGTGGCCTTGTGAGGCCCTGTAGGCCTCAGTGTCTTTTCCAGTGAAAGGGGATAATAACAGTTATCTTAAGGATCAAATGAAAACAACAGATGCTAAGATCTGAGCTTAGTTCCCTCACTTAAAATTTGTAACATTAAACATTCATTTATTCCTTGTGTTCTTTTGGTTTGTTTGTTTGTTTCCCGTAAGAACTTTGTGACATAGAGGTCAGTTTTAAGGAACCTAAGCCCAGAGATAATTCAGAAGACATTTCAGTGAGCCTATGGTTGGTTGCTCCAAACCTACTACATTGGGTGACCCTGAGTGTCACCTGTCCCCTCCTGCTCATTCAGGCCGTCGTAGGAGAGAACACTAAGCTTTAGGGGGAGGTATTTCCCATCAACACCTCATAAAATTTTGAGGAATTGATAAGAAAAGATCAAATATGTTGGTTAAAAAGCTTTATTTTTCAGGGTGCCTGAGTGGCTCAGTCAGTTAAGCATCTGACTTTGGCTCAGGTCATGCTCTCACAATTCATGAGTTTGAGCCCCATATCAGGCTCTGTGCTGACAACTCTGAGCCTGGAACCTGCTTCAGATTCTGTGTCTCCCTCCCTCTCTATTCCTCCTTTGCTCATACTCTGTTTCTCTCTCTCAAAAATAAATACACATTAAAATATCTTTTAAAAAATCTTTATTTTTCTTTGTTATGAAGAAAGGGAGAGTAAAAATATTGTAGAATCCTCCATATCTGACAAAGTAGGAAAAATAGTCACAGTGCAGTCCAGAGTTCCACCTATTTTTTTTTCATAATAAATTAAAAAAAGAACAACAATAAAACACCCTTCAAAAAAACAACAAACCAACAAACTTCCACTAATTCAAACATGAAGATTTGAGGGAGAAAAATAATTGTCCCCCGCCCCCTGGCCGGTTTCATTCTGTTCCAGTCTACAGCTGTCTGCTTCATGGCCGCCACTGCATGAAGATCATTCTGGCACAAGCACTCAGTTCGTGCAGCCCAGGCCAGCGGCACACAGCAGCACCGATTCAGGGCTCAAACTCCCGAACCGTGAGATCATGACCTGAAAACTGAAGTCAGAGCTAGGGACTGATGGAGCCACCCAGGCGCCCCATGGAGTCTTTCTTACACATGAATTACAATGTTCTGTTTTAGTTAAATTAGCAATATTTTCAATAGTTGTGGGCTTCTCTGTGCTATCCAGAATGGCTTGATAGAACGAGGTTAACTGTGAATTGGAGCGAAGTGACATGTTGAATCTCGTGTGAATTCTGCCATTAAGCAGGCACCGTGGACTTGTGAAATCTCATCTTGACATATTTCCAAGTCCTTATCTGTAATCCTAGGATAATGGTGTTTCCTCTTCATCGTCATTGGGAAGATCACTTTTGATAATAGATTTGAAGATGAGACATGTGTCAGACATCGTATTGAGGTCCTCTCCAGTTGTAGACATTCTGCCCCTCTTTTCTCAGCTCTAGAACCCTGTTTCTGTTTTCCTCTAACCTCTACCTTCTTGGTGGAACACAGAAATCCCTACTCTTTTCTTCAAAGATGCTTTTTTCTTTTTCATTTAAGTTTATTTTTTGAGAGAGAGAGAGAGAGAGAACCAGCAGGGGAGGGGCAGAGAGAGAGGGAGACAGAGGATCTGAAGTGGTTCCAGGCTGACACTGGTAAGTCCGATATGGGGCTCAAACTCACAAACCATAAGATCGTGACCTGAGCCGCGGTTGGACACTTAACCAACTGAGCCACCCAGGTGCTCCCAAAGATGCTTTCTTCTACTTAAGCCTTTATTTTCCTTATAAATCTCTACCTCGTATTCCAATACTAATATATAAATTGGTTTCTAAACTTAGCTTAGAGTGTGTATATGCTACAATATGCACGGAATGTACTCATTTGGCTCCTTTTTAACGCAATGGAAACAGACTCAGGGACTTGAGAGAGTTACAAGGACATAAAAGAGATGAGAGAACGGAAATTAATGAATAAATCCGAGTTATCTTTCAAGACGATTTCCCACACAGCAAGTTTTCTCTTGCCATCTTTTTGTGCTGTTGGGATGGATGATATTTTCCCTGTTGCCTTTCCTTCTTCCACCAAGAAGAAACAACCTCGAGTCTGCCTGAGACTTGCACAATTTGATGCTTGGAAACAACTGGAGAAATTGTGGGCCTTGAAGGCCAGAGATTAATGGAAGGGAGGATGGTTGGAAGCTAGCCTCTCTAATATTTGACCTGACAAGTTGGGCTAGACCTGGTAGGTTGGCCCAGCTTCAATGATTTAAATACAAAGGACAGGGGCCTGTAGTTAGGATAATTGGCCAAGATATAGCAGTCATGGCTCACGGACGGTGGTGTGGCATATACTCCAATTAAAAAAAAAAATCACCAATAATAGGGTTTATTCTTTGCTTTTAGCATTTTAGATTCTGTGTTCAACGCTTCTTTTATGGGATTATTTCATTTACGCATTCTCAGCCTGAGAAGGGCAGCCCGATAACTATCTTCATTTTGTGGATGGAGGATATTGGGGCTTAGAGAAAAAAAAAGATTGCTCAGGATCCCAGGGCTAGCAAATTAGAGGGCCAGAATGGTTCTCAGCCTTCACACTAATCTTGGGAAAATCTGGAAAAACAAAACACAACTTCTGCCTAAGCCCATTCTGATTCAGCAAGTTGAGGTAGAACCTAAGTCTGAGAATTTTAAAAGCTCAGTGAGTGACCAACCACTATAGTTTGCTCGGAGAGGCGAGGCTTAGGGTCTCTAGACACACTCCTGATTTATGACATCAGCTCAACATTCTACTTACAAGATGCTACCTTAATTTTGATCAAATTATACTCTGTGTCTTTAATTTCCCTTTAATTTCAATTAAATTATGCTATTTATCCAATCCAGTAGTTTCTGATTTACTCTCTCTGCTAATCAAAGGCTATGTTCAAAAGCAATCAGTTTGAAAATGCATCCTTTTGTTTATTCCATAAATGATAATTAAGCACCTATAATATACCTGGCTCTTCTAGGACTACAGAGATTTTAAGAAACACTCTGCTTCCCGAAAGGACCTCTCAGGCTTGTGGGACAGCTTGAAAGAATCTGAGAATATAATGTCCTGAAATGTTCTTCAGGTTAAAAGATTTATTCAACGCATACTTTGTGCCGGCCGCAGGAGCCCTTTGGGGAAACAGGGGCGGTGGAACACTCGCTGCCCTGGAGCTCACATTCTAGCTGGAAAGATGGTATATGATCGACCCATAGTCAAAGTGCCACCTGACACATCCCGTAATAATTATGAACAAGAGCAGTGCAACCCAGGGAAAGGAATATCTACCTCTAACAGACGGAGTCACTGAGGAGATAACTTTCAATGCCGGGTCTTGAATAAGCATTTGCCAGCACAAGAAAGAGGGCCGGAAAGGCATGCCTTATGGGAGTCTTAAGGGCGGCGTCCCAGGGCATGATTGTTCACAATTGTCCAGAGTTCCTCACGAAGTGATGAGGAATTCACAGTTACCTGGGTTTAGGACGGTTGCCATTGTTAGTGGCAGAGCCCAGTGAGAAACCCAGCAGTCAGGAGGAAGCAGCAGCCGCGCGGAATCAGTCTGAGCAAGCGGCCCCTGTGATTTCCAGTCCAACCACGGATCAGTCTGAACGGAGTCCTTATCCAGCCAGAGGACGGAGGGTAGGAATGACTCTCTCCTAACCTGGACAGGAACAACTAACAGCTAATATTTATGAGGTCTGCGGCACCAGCATTTTGTGATGATAGCATTTACTATTCATAGCAACCCTGTAAAATAGGTCCTTCTTTTATCTCCATTTGACAGAGAGGGCAATTGAGGTGTAGAAAATGAAGTAACTTTCTCAATGTCATGTAAAGAGCTAAAGCCCGGATGAACCTGGAAAGTCTGACTTCCGGGTCCACACAGTTTGCCACCATTATTATCACTTTTGTCAGTAGTTATATGCCAGTGCTTCTTGCGTGTCGGGGACCGTGCTAACTGCTTTATGTACAGTATCCCTTTACAAATCCAATGGAGTAATATCATTACCTCTATTTAATAGATGTGAAAACTGAGGCCCAAGATTACACAGCTGGTGAATAGCACAGCCACGATGTGAACCGTGTTGGTCCTAGGCCAAAGCTTTGCCTCTACTCAAAAAAGGGACCGAGGGAGGTGCAATTACCCATTTTTCTGGTTTATATCTTGTGTTAGATATGTGTAAAGAATAACCTGTACTTAGTTTCTAGCACAGCTTGTGACAAAGAAAGCAAGACTCTGCTCTTATCACATATTAATTGGATTTATCTGTAATAATCTTATGCAGTTAATAGAGCCCTCCTCTCCTCCTTGACATGAAGAGGCAGTAAGGGGGGAGGAGAGAGAGAGAATGGGAGAGAAAGCTACTCAGCTTTCCTTTTCTGTGCATGTGTCTCTCCCACTGGGTCCCTGTCCACACCTCCCCACCACCCCACATATTCCTGGATTCGTGTTTTTGTCCTTTCCTTGGATGCTCAGGGACAGCGAGACATCGGTGAGGAGAAGGAGCACTGGATGGGAGGATGCTTCCACAGCTGGAGGCAATTTTCCTTTAGGGAGTTTTCAGAAAAATGCATCGGGGCTCAGAACCCCTTTTTCCCTGCGCTCAATGTAGACGCAGTGGTGTGCTGTGATGCACTGTGAGGGGGTTGCTGGAACTCCAGTACAAAAGTATGCAAACTCTTTAATTTCACCAGCAATTAGAGATTATACCATAGATGAGAGATGCATGTGTTGTTAGTACCTGAACTCTGAGCCAAAGAGACTGTCCGACAGCTGACTCAGCTGGAATCGCAATAATCCTCCATTTATCCTATCCCAGCAAAGCTCCACGGTTCTTTGCTGTTGTTGTTTTAATTCAGAGTTAAAACAACTCAGGTCAGTCACATTTCTTATTCTTTTCTTTAAAATGAGAACGTTTTTTAAATAAGTGTCCGATTTCGTTGGCTTTGTAATTATGCTTTAAAAAATGCTATACCAAGTAATTTAGGGAGGGAGGATTATGTTTGTCATGTCAAGTTACACTCCTGGGCTTCTGTAGGGCAAGTGAAAATCCTCCATCACATATGGCCCGGGAGAACGGTGTTGCGCCTGTTGCCTTAGAAAACCCCAAATAACCAGGCCTTTGGTGCTCCCTGGTGGCCCCCTTCAGTCCTGCCCTGACGGTGGCCGAGTCTTGCCAGGCATTCGCAGCCCCTGGCTGGGCTCCTGCCATAAACAGATCTGTCGGAAGCATGACACAAGTCAGTCAGCCACGCTGGATCTGGAAGCCTCGATGACTTTGGCTGTGACACCCAGGCTTGTGGTTTGGCACCTGTGCTCTCATGCTTGCTGGACCCCCGGCTGAGGATTTCCAGGCGCCCTTGCAGAAGCCGGCCTCTGCCGCCAGAACCCCTTCACACAGGAGAGCTCACTGTTCCAATTCCCTTCGCTTCTCTGTCCATTATCTTCCTGACATTAGCTTGTGTTGAACTCCAGAACTGTATCCCAAAGAGGTTATAATCTGGGGCGCCTGGATGGCTCAGTCAGTTGAGCATCAGACTTCATCTCAGGTCATGATCTTCTGATCCGTGACTTCAAGCCCCGCATTGAGCTCTGTGCTGACAGCTCAGAGCCTGGAGCCTGCTTCAGATTCTGTGTCTCCCTCTCTCTCTGCCCCTCCCCCGCTCGCACTCTCTCTCTCTCTCTCTCTCTCTCTCTCTCTCTCTCTCACTCTCAAAAAAAAAAAAAAAAAAAAAAAAAAAAAAAAAAAAAGGCTATAATCTGTCCCTGAGGCCAGGAACTCCTCATTCTGCGTGCTTTGAACACTTACTCTGTGTAATGCAATGTTGACGAATAGTAAATACATAGGCACATGTTGACACAAATTATTTAAAATTTAAGTTAATTCAAAAAATTACATCAAGGCACATTCTAATTCTGCCATTACAAAAATATTTTCTAATAACTTTACTTCTGACATTCTCAAATATATTAATCTCAAATATAGCTATTTTTACTTGTGCACTTTTGCTTTGCTCTCGCCATTGTAATCATGGGGGGCAAGGTCCCCCATGGCGTATCCATGGGTACAGCTCGCCCAATGGCTTGAAAAGCATGAAGGAACCAGTCCACAACTCCTCTAACACATTTGCAGGTTAACTCTGGGGCCTCAGGTACACCTCAATGGGACTGCATGAAGAGTTTGCCCATCCAGGACGTGATTAGATAGGATTTTCCTTTTAACGATTCTGGAAAACTGACAATTGTTAGTTTGGTTGTCCGACATGTCAGACTCAGCGTATCAGAGCAGTGGGGCTCAGACAATGCTCTAATGAGCCCCTACTCTGTGTTTCTGAATTCTTGATTTTTACTTTTTTCATCCCTGAGCCGCGGTCTGGTTGACCTCAGAAAAACACTAGTTTCCTTAACGTGTAAAGAATATTTTCCAGTTCAGAAGAAATTATTTTCTACCTAAGTACAATGTAATTTGGTTATATAATGGAGCACTTTAAGCTTTGGCTTGTTCTTTTAACTTTTGTATTCTGCATAACAAGTATTAGAGCCCTCTCACCAGCCCCCTCCCTTTTTCTTAAAGCAGATACTTCTAGTTTCTCAGAGTTGCTTAATATGGTATCTGCAAAGATGTACATACTCACTTCTGACAAGAAACTTTGAGGCAAAGAAAGGTATGCACTTGGCATGGACTGAAGGCCTGCTCCTAACACCTCAGAGCTCCCAGTCACATGGGGAAGAGAGACACAGAAACAGGGCAAGGCAGGGCAGGGCAGTATGGAGAGCGCTTTTAAGGGTCTTGAGAACAAGAGGAAAAGAGCTCTTTGCTGGGGTCACTGAAGAACGCAGCACACAGAAAAGGAACTTTCTTCTGTGCAACAATGAGAGGAGGGAAGAAGATGTCAGAAGAAACCTGACTCACACATATAACCCTGTGGGATTTTGGTGTGGAGGGAGGGCATAGCAGAGGCTATTTAAGTCAGTATTCCAATCCTCAGCCACCCCCAGCCACCACTATTTCTGACGCCCCAATGCCCCCCAAACTTCCCTAACAGCTGCTTGCCTGTTCGATCTCCTCACTGGCAGTCCTACTTGGGCAGTCATGTACGTTTTCATGGGTCTGCCTTACACAGGTGTGCGGCCACCGTCCCTCCTCAGCAGCAGTCGGTCTGTCCTTGCACTGTATGGTGGCCCCCCAGGTATTGGAGGGCACAGAGCATGTCTTCCATAAATTTCCTCTTGTTGTCTCTTCTACTGCTCCCCATGTGGCAATATTTTGATGCCTCCGCCATCTTCATCGTTCTCCTCCAGACAGGCTTCAGTTCATCTGAGTAACCAGTTCATGAGTGGATTCCAGAACTGAACCCTATTGTGCGGTGAAACACACAGTGGGACTATGACCTTCCTTTTTCCAGATATCATGTGAGCCCAAGCCTTATATCAACTGTGTGGGAAGCCACACAGAATTGTTGATTTCCACTGAATTTGCAAGAAAATAAGCTCATGGCTGGCTGATGGAGCTGCTATGGTGATCCGACTGGAGCCTGGTTCTGCCCTGTGATGCATTAACCATCTCTGCTTCTCATGCTGGGCAGCCAGGCTGATCCCCCTGCCTCGCAGTCTCTGGTCAGAGTTATTAGCTCAGCATACTGTTGCTCTCCATGCCCTCATCATTAATAAAAATGTTGATTAGAATAAAAATGAGGACATGGCAAACCATTAAAGGCCTTGTTTTCATTAAAATTCTATTGTCAAAGATAAGGACATAGACAAATTGTCAGGCTGAAAACAGACAACTTATTTTGAACATGTCCTCTTTATGAATTGTGACTTCTATGATAGTTAATGCCCGTGTAAACTTCAGAACAACTTGTTTTGATCAACACTTTCATTCAGCTACTGTTTCTGTTTTTATTGCAAGAAAATAAAGGAGATAAGGATCCAGCAACTGGGGTATTTTGCTAACTGAATGTTTACTGGGACAGTCTCCAGCTTTCTGTCATTTGGGGCTTTCTTAAGATTTTTTACAGTAACCTTTCATATCAAGAGGGAACACAGGTTCTTAATGGATTTTTGCATTTTATTTCGGAGACTATAGAATGATTTTTTAAAGTTTAATTAAAAGTGTGGTTTATTTATTCACATAAGGAGGTATAGAAATAGAAACTGTTTAAACTGAGGAACGGAAATACTTACTTTTCCACTGTGGATAAAAAGCTAATTTCCTTAACTATATAAACACCCACAAGGAAAGGAAACAATGTGATCTCCTGAACACTTCTAAATCTAGAGAGATTTATATACATAAATCAGTAAATATACATCACTATGTGTAAATATAAATATATATCCTTTGAATTTCCCTTTAAGCACCTGTTTTACCTGCATCCTTACATTTTGCTATGTCATTCCTTATTATAATTCAGTTCTATATTTTATAATTTTCATTGTGATTTCTTCTTTGACCTAGAGACTTCTCAGAAGTGTATCAGTTCAGGGGCACCGGGGTGGCTCAGTCAGTTAAGTGTCTGACTTCAGCTCAGGTCAAGATCTCACGGTTTGTGGGTTCAAGCCCCATGTCAGGTTCTGTGCTGACAGGTCAGAGCCTGGAGCCTGCGTCAGATTCTGTGTCTCCCTCTCTCTCTGCCCCTCCTCTGTTCACTCTCTGTCTCAGAAATAAACATTTTTTAAAAATTTAAGAATTGTATTAGTTCATATTAATTTATATGCTTGTACTTAAAATTTTTAGCTTGATTCCATTATGATCAGAGAATATAAGATGAGTGATATCATTTTTTTAAAGTTTGTTGATGTTTGCTTTATGCTCGGCATAGGATTATTTTTGTTGAATGTACTATGTGAACTTGAAAAGAAAGAGGAGCCTGTCATCATTGGGTACATGGTTCTACATAGTTAGGTCATTAAAAAAAAATTTTATCTTTCAGATCTTGCGTGTGCTTGCTAATTTTTTAATTTTCTTATTCTATTGGTTTCATACAGAGGTATGTTAAAGTCTCCTGCTAAGATATAGATTCAAAATGTTCTTTTTTATTTTTATCAACATTGGCTTTACACATTTTGAAATTGTCCACATCCTTTTTTAATGGTAAAGCAAACAAAGAGGACTAAACATACCAGAAAATAAATCTTAAGACAAAGATGTCATAAAAAAGATGGTTCATTGGTTCAAGTAAAAGTAGGTGAGTGGTACTCAACGGAAAGTCAGAAACAGAGCTAGATATGTAGGGGAATTTAATGTAAGAAAGTACCACATCCATGTAGGGGAAGTTAGATTATTAATAGAAGGTGCTGGAGAATCAGCTCACAGCATAAAGAACTATGCATCATACAAAATACAAGGATGGATACCAGCGGAATATAAGTATTAAGGGTCAAATACAAAGATAATTGGGAAAAAATGTAGAAGGTTATCTTTCTGACTTCAGATCAGTTGGGTATTCCTAGAGAAGATCCTAAAAGATATAACTCACAACATAAAATATTAAGATTGAATTATATCAGAGCTGGAGCTTCTGCTACAATGAAAGCCACCATTGATGAAACGATTAGACAGCCAATGGACCAGAGGAAGATTTTTCCAAATCTAAGACTGACAAGAGATTAAAAATTTAGACTATTTAAAGGAATTCCTTTTAAAGCACTAAGCAAAAGAACACACGTAACAGAAAAAGTGGACAAATAGGTATACTCAAATCCCAGAAATGAAAAATCAAGTCGCTATTAGGTATGTGAAGTGATGGTCAAACTCACTAGCTAAACAGCAATTGTGAACTGCTGTATTATCCCTGTTATATCGACAAAAGTGTGTAACAGGCATTGGTAAGAATGAGAGGGATGAATCTTTTGGAGTGCTGGTGAAAGTAAAAAATATGTAAACAAAATGAAAATCAATTCAAAAGCACTTGCAAAGATATATATATGTATATATACACACATACACACACACATGTGTGTGTGTGTGCACGTGTGCGCCCAGCTAAATTTTTACATACATCCTTAGAGACAGTGCATGGGATGCTCATTGTGACCCTGGTTGTGATAAAAGATCCTGAGGCAATTTAGGTGCCATTCCTTTTTTTTTTTTTTTTTTTTAGTGTTTATTTATTTTGAGCAAGCAAGAGAGAGAGCGTGTGCATGCGCAAACGAGTGAGGGAGGGGCACAGAGAGAGGGCGAGAGAGAATCCCAAGCCAACTCTGTGCTGTCAGTGCAGAACCCAATGTGGGGCCTGATCCCACCAGCCCCTCATGAGATCATGACCTGAGGCGAAATCCGTTAAGTCGGATGCTTAAACGACTGAGCCACCCAGGCACCCCAGGTGCCATTCCTAAAGGAGTGAATTATCATAATGTTGTGTGTCATTACTGGGGAAGGAGGAACAAGGCAATGAGATTGGGGACTTAAAGGGGAAAAATTAATAAGAAAAAATCAAAACGAGAGATAATTTTACCAAATGTAGAAGATGTCAATTAACGTTCCATGAATTGGGAGGAGTGAGATGAATTCACCACTCTGCACCTACTGTTCCTAAACAAACAACCACTCCAAATACTCTTTGACATGTGTCTTTGGATCCTAGAGTCATACTTGTTAAATAAAGTTTCCTTACATCGAAATGTTAGGCCAAACACGATATGCATTTTAAATTTTAATGATACTACCAGGATCCTTCTTTCTTTGCCGTTTCAAAAAGTTTCTTACATAAGTCTCATTTATGTATATTTTAGGTTGAATTTAGAGTAAATTAATCAAGATTTAAAAGAAATCCATGGGGGTGTTTATTTGAATGGAATTCTAATAAGGAATCACAACTTAGAATTACATTAAATGAATAGCTTATTTTATCGGTAATTGATCTATTTTCCATCCTAGAAAATACTTTATAAGCATAAAGCTAAGAATAAATCATAAATTAAAACATTGAAATGTTAACAATGGAGCTAAATGTGCCTTTTTTCCTTCTGTCTACTTTTCTGGGTTTTCCAAATGTGCTTTAATATGCATGTTCTACTTCTATAGTGAAACCATTTATTTGAAAAGGAAACTATCCAGTAATAGGGCCAGAAGGAATGGCTGTTTCCAAATCTTTTTTCCCCCATTTAATGAGAGGAGAGATTCAAGAGTTGCATTTTAAATGTCAGAAATTATTTATCAAAGTTGGTTGCAATGATTAGAGAAGTAGAAAAATTGATATATCATTTTAGGTAAGAAAAACCACTTTCCTTATTTATGAAGTCACTCTTCCAAAACCAAATGGGTCTCATTATGTGGTATAGCCCTTGAGGACAGTATTACCAAAGTTCTCTTAATGAAGCATGGCACCAAATGGCTGTCATTGGGTCCTAACATATTTAATGCTCACAAATCCCAGGAGGCAGGAGCAATCTATTCTTGCTAGAAGACATCAGCACATCTTGGCAGAGGAATGGACCATGGAGAGCCGTGCTTTTCCAAAAGTAAAGAAGGAGAGCCCTTTGGGGTTAACCCTTCTTTTTTTTTTTTTTTTAATTTTTTTAACGTTTATTTATTTTTGAGAGACACAGAGACAGAGCATGAGCAGGGGAAGGGCAGAGAGAGAGAGGGAGATACAGAATCTGAAGCAGGCTCCAGGCTCTGAGCCGTCAGCACAGAGCCCGACGCGGGGCTCGAACTCACACAATGTGAGATCATGACCTGAGCCGAAGTCGGCCACTTAACCAACTGAGCCACCCAGGCGCCCCTGGGGTTAACCCTTCTTAATAAGATAAAAAAAGGAGTGTGTCAAACATCCAGTTTGCTAGTACTTTCTGAACAAGTTTGAATAACCATTGAAGTCTGTGACCACATAAAATCAGGAGGGGAGACATCTTCACATCTGTGCATTTCAGTGTCATCCTAACTGTACTGTCTGGGATAATAAAGGAGGGAGCTGGGAATTTGGAAGGGCAGAGGACCCCAAGAAAAGGAAGAAATGTGTGGATATGTTGTAGTGGGAAGCTAAGCCAAGGAACCCCGGGCCCTTAGCACTGCTCTATGGGGGTCTGTGATCTGTGAGACTCGATGGAGGGAGTCAGTTGTATGACTTCTCCCGTTAATATTGTTCTGGACAGTTCTGCAGAAAGTCATTACTGGTGAAATTAAGGGCTTCTAGGACAATTTTTTTTTTTTTTTTGAGAAAGAGAGGCAGAGGGCACGGGAGGGGTAGAGGGGTAGGGAGAGAGAATCTTGGGCAGGCTTCACACCCATATTGGAGCCCAATGTGGGGCTTGATCTCACAATGGTGAGATCATGACCTGAGCGAAAATCAAGAGTCAGATGCTTAACTGACTAAGTCACCCAGGCGCCCCAAAGACAACTCTTTTAGCTGAGATGAGCAGAATATGAAATTAGAGAGAATAAATTTTGTATTTTAACAAGCAAGGCGGTGTTAATCTTTGAACTTTCATTTCTTTCTGGAATTCGATTAAGGGAGAAGTTTTAATAATCAGATTCAGGGTGTATCTATCTGGTCGGCATTTTATTCATTTTTTTTTATTGCAGACCTTCTGATATGCTGGGTGGACATAATTTGGCATGGGAAATAAAATAGAAAGCAAATTTTCAGGCTTGGGAACTGAACGGCCTTGGGGTTGTCTTAATTAATTAACTGTTTTGACCAATTTCTGAGTTTCATGGAGGCAAATTGCGTATTTCCCATTAGCAGTCTCATGGATACATAAAGATGCAGATGTTGGTGCCTGGGGAGGGGCCTAATTAAGTGGGGGCAGGTCTTCCCTTAGTTCTGTGATGATCTTCTTCCCCTAGGGAGCAGCCATACCCCTAGTTGACCAAAAGCTTAAGTTCAATGGACCAAGATATGAGGGGGTCTCTCCCTTCATATAGGGTGACATCCATTTGTGTGATACTCCTGGCCTCTGGAATAACTACTCTGATTGGCAAGTTACATAGGAGAAACATGCCCAGTCTCTCCCTTCCCCCTTGAGAGAAGCTTCTGTTAGGATCGGCACTCCCCTCTGCTACTTCACCCTGTAATCCTCACCCCCTAGCAGCACCAGGAATCCAGAGGAAGTTCTGGGAGCCCTGCTGTGGTCCAGTATTGCTTGTGTCAGAATGGGTACCTGTTTGGATTGAATCACGGCATCCCATCATGTCCTCCCTCTGGACCCTTTTGGGAGACCATCTTCCTGCAGAAAGTGTGGATTCTGTTACTCTCTTCCATGCTTCCCATTTTAAATTCTACTCCTCCAGACTCCATACTTGCAGGGAATTTCCTATTTGGAAGCCCACTTGGCCATAGATGTAAGCTCTGTTATCCAGCCCTGTCTCTAGTAGCCATTTCCAGTAATAAGGCATTCTGCTTACTGTTTGACTGATTTTTCAGGTTGAGTGGATCTCAGCAGCTGAGTGTTGTTGAAGACTACTTGGCCTGTGAACAGAGGGGTTGTGGTACTCCTGCATGCACTGACCCCAGCCTTACAATCACCCTATTTAGTCATGGCCATTATCTGAATTATATGCATATTTCATACTCTCTGGGGAAAGGGACAGGTCAAGCAAACTAGTCTAATAGTCTCTCAAGTATGTATCGTCTGCTGGTTTACAAACTTTTAAGCAAGGCATCCACAAAGCGTAGGCTGATGACCTGAAGGGGATGTGGCCCCCATCCACGGGAGGGGTCAGCTGTAGCCAGACTGTATTGGCTCAGGAGGGAGGGACTGCGGGCGTTGCTTACAAACTCTGCATTCAGTGACATCGTCTTGGTAGCTCGAAATCAGCAAGGACTTACACCAAAGAAAATGGCAAATGCTACAAATGAGAACTGCTTCAAAAACATTTTTTTTAGATCTGTCTTACCAGCAACTCACTTTCTCCATCTCAGATATCTCCACACCACTTTTCTTGTTGAAGTAAGTTTCCCAAACCAGTGTGGAATTTGAGGGAGAAGAGTTGTGACTTTGTTTAGTTAATCCACACCCTCGATCTCCAAAGGAGCTGGGGGGGGCTGTAGGGAAAGTCAGAGACAGGACCTGCTCCTAGGCCCTTGGAGAGTGTCCCATGTAGGACATTGCTCCTTTTAACCTCTCCATCCATGCATCCATACTTCACCTCTCCATTCTCGTTTCCTTTCTCCGGACGTTCTTCTTCTTCCTATGAGATAACGGTTGCCCAGTAACCCTCCCTCCCTGTGTCTGACCAACTCTGGTCCCAGCCTACAGCTCTAAGTTAATGAAATTTTTCCCCGTCTTGGTTTGCCTTTCTTCTGAAGAGGGCAGAACAACTTACTTGTTGGGATGAGAGAGAGGGTAACTGGCCTAAATTGTGGGCCTGCTTTCTCCAACAGTGGGCCTGTGGCCTATTTTCTCCTGAATCACTTAAAGAAAAACACATTCAACTACTAAAATTATGTATCTTCTTCCAGAGGGAAACCAGAGTTGGCCTCAGTTGACGTACTCAGATTCACATTTTGGCAGTGACATTGACTCTAAAGCTTGGTCTTCCGCTGAAGATACAATAGAATCCTTCGTGGACCATCCTTGTCACAAAGGCCAAGGTTAGCTGAATCATCAAAAATGGAGGCTCCCTCATCAAGGTGCCCTTTATATGCTTCAGTTTAGGCATCTTTGTCTTAATGACTTACTATGTCTTAATCTTATGATTTGGGGCTCACAGACAAACATAATAGAGAGGGGGCAGTTCTCTTTCATGTTAGCAAAGAAAACAAACAGGTATTTTAGGTTTTAGAGCTCTGACTCAGTTACTTAGGGTAAATCCCCTCCATAGCGTCGTGAAAGGGATTACCCCTAAATAACATCCTTTGCAACCTTATGTTTATAGCATTGAGCGTGGCTTCTGCTCAAACAGCCTCCGTAAAGCTGGAGGAACCTTTCGGAAGAGAACTCTACTCTAGCCCTGAACTTATTCATTTACCATTCTGCTAATCCAGAGAGTGCAATTAAAATACAGCTTTGCCTCTAAAGCCCACTTTAGTTTATCCCCAAGAATTTTTAGAAGGCAGACACTTGCTAACGATTAATACTCAACATGAAGAGGATTAAATACTTACACAATTCCAGCAGTCAAGAGGAGATTAGGAAAACCATTCTACCCTTGGATTGTTGGCTCCCACCTACCCCTAGCGCATTGTTTGAGGCTGATGGTTTAGTTTTCGATTTAAACAATGTCAAGAAACTTTTTAAAAACAGTATTCAACTTTCTATGATTCAGCATAGTGTAATACATAAGAACAGGGACTTTGAAGTCAGTTACCTTTATTTGAATTTCCATGCTATTACTTCTAGCTGTGCGATCTTGAGAAAATTACTTAACCTCTATGTGTCTCTATTTTCTCATCTGTAAAAGGGGACACTTTGCCTCATAAGGCTGAACATTAAATAAGTTAAAATTTATAGGTCCTGTAAAATTGTTGCTACATGTAGTAAGGGCCACGTAAGTGTTCGTTAAATAAAATACATTAAAAATGAAACCGGTAAGTTTCGTCTGGAAATTATTTTATGTCCCTGAGCAATTTTTTTATGCTCACAAGAGACATTGAGAGGAAATAAACATAAGATTTGGACATTAAGACTACGCGACCCTCTCTTGACTGTGTGGTTTTGTACGTAGGTGCGTGAATCCATGACGTCACTCCAAGTGATTTGCATGCTCCCAAGGAGCTCCTCATTCCGGAAGAGGATTAGAAAATTCCTACCCAAGTCTTAGTCTGAAGCTTCCTCTTTATTCTTTGTGGGTTCTAGGAAAATAAGGGAGCTTTAAGCCCATACATCCCCTATAGTCATCTCGTCCAGGCTCCTGAATGTTAATGATTTCCTGGAGCCAGGAAGGTCATGCGATCCAACAGGGTCTGCACCTCTGACCTTTTCCCTTGTGGTCTCATCTCTCCCTCTTCATCATAAACTGAGCTGGAAAAGAAAAGTTGGACATGCCTGATGACATTGTCTTCAGGGTGCAGGGTCAATGGGGTGGACGCCCCAAGACAGGAACCAGGAAATGCACAAATGGAAAACTAAAATCTCAAACCTACTTACTTGTCACTTTCCAGATGTTCTCAACTGCCTCTTTCCTATATTTACCCTCCTAACTGAAAGAAAGTACAGTTTTGATGTCAGTGAAAATAACATCGATTCGGCTTCTTGGTTCTTTCCATCTGCCAAGTGATGGAGAGGTGTCTTGGGAGTTTGCCTGTGTGCTCAACTGCTTTTTAAAGCATGATTCTTATAGCAAGTATTTTTCAGTTGACACATTACTTTTCAGAACCACCTACACACACATGCGTGTACACACACGTGCGTGTGCACGCACATACACTTCAAACTTTAATTTTTTTCAAATGTCTGCCATGTCCCGTGGATAATCGGAACTTCCTGCCTTCCCGCTGTGCGGAATTTTGGTAACGTTGTGATTCCCGCACATTCGAGTTTACTCTGCTTAGCTGCCATCATCAGCACTAACTTTAACTCTGTATTTTTACGTTGTGTCTTTCAAAGGAAGTTGACACTGAGCTTGATCAGAGACTAGACATGACTGCTCTATCAAGAAATGTTGTAAACTGCAGTTTCTGGAACTTTATGAGTGATGAAATGCTGGATGGCTGTTTTCCTGCCTGCAGCCCTGCTAACGTGGTCAAGTGTGGTGGTTTACAGACCGTACTGGTGGACCCCTGGAGACAGCAGTGTTGCTCAGTCAGCATACATTTGCATGGCCTGACAGTGGTGACTGATGCATCTCTTTTGATCATTCTGTGCCTTCTCCTTACCCGTGGTTAAGTATTTTTATACCACCTTCTCCGGAAGCATTATGGCCATTCCTCAAGGTAGGGAATGAGGGAAGCATCCAGCCGATGGGTTTCCAGGTCACACCTCTGCTTTGAAATTATCCTCTATTTATATTGCCTTCCTCATCATATTTCATCTGCAGAAAGAGTTCATTGGTGAAAAATATTTTGAACCAGCGGTATATGAGTGAAGAGGGCAGTGTCGATTCAGAAGATCGGGATAGAACATCTGTCAAAACAAATAGTGACAACTTGGGGAAACGCAGTAACTTTCTGAGATTTGGTTTCCTGCTTTTACAAAAAGAAAGAGGCTTGACTAGGTGATCTCCAAATTCTGTCTCCCACTCTAACTTTGTGTGATTCACCGGGACTCACCGAAAAGCACTTCATATCAGCCATACAAGCTGGTATTAATTGTGCAGACGGCAACATGAGAAGGGAAAGTTAGTGATTGGAGAAGTCAGGGGAGGGGGAGGGGCACAACATGTGGAACCCTGATATATACAAAGAACTCGGTAATGCAACCGGCCCATTTTACAGGTGAGGAAACACGACCGCGTGACCACACGTGGTGAGAGTGGCCAAATCACCCCAGGAAATATTACCAAATTTTGCCTCGGTTTTCCTTGTCGACTAGGAATTCAATTACATAAAGAGATTGATGCTACAGATTTGGAATAGAACCCTAAAACTCGGTGCAGGAAGTTTGGTAGATGTGTATGGTTGGTCTTGTGGAGAAATCGTGGCAATTGCGTACCGTGACTTGCTGCAGACTTTCGCATGGGCGAGACTGCTAAATTTCCAGAACTTGGTCCTTGGATGACTAGGCAGACCCGAAAGTCTCCAAGGCTAGCTTAATTAAGATCAGGGGAAATAAATAGTGGAATCTTATTATGTTAAGGTAGGATTTTAAAAATCTGCTGAGGTTTGAGTTTTCAGTATTTGCTTCATTTGGGGGAAGAATTTTAGTATTTCTACCTTTCTGTTTGCTCTATATTTTTTCACTCGTTGGGAGGAATAATTGCTGAATGCCAGAGGCTCAGGGGTGAGCTTTTAATCTTTCCAAGGGCAATTAACATCCAAAACAAGATGGCACTCCACTATGGAGATAATACATATGCTAGTTAAAGGAGAATGATTCAAACTTTATCTGGCAGTTTATGACAACATCCCTGATTCTTTTTTAAAAATTTTTTAATGTTTATTTATTTTTGAGAGACATAGAGACAGAGTATGAGCAGGGGAAGGGCAGAGAGAGGGAGATGCAGAATCTGAAGCAGGCTTCAGGCTCTGAGCCGTCAGCACAGAGCCCGACGCGGGGCTTGAACTCACAGACCGCAAGATCAGGACCTGAGCTGAATTCGGCCGCTTAACCAACTGAGCCACCCAGGCGCCCCAACATCCCTGATTCTTCTAGAAAATAATTTCTGTAGAATTCCATGGGACTTCCCTGAGGTAGATTCTGGCCAAATGACAGGTTCCTCTGAGTGCAAATCAAGAACTCAGGCTAACTCACTTCTGTAAGAGAAGAGACAGCTCTTTGGAAATTCCGTGATTTAGTCCTTTACTTTGATAGAAGTGCTTTGTGGGAGGAACAAATATGACTTCATACTCGTTGCACAGAACTCATTTACTTCACTTCCATGCGGTGATTTTTCATTTTTATGAGTGTAAATTATTGAGGTTCTTCCATGGCCCAAAGGTAAGAGGGGTGGTCCTCGGAGACCAGGTAAACAAATGCCCTGCTGGTTAACGGGCCCTGTGCCATTACTGCGGCTAAGGTCTCTCAGGTGGGCAGTTACCTCATAATTTCATTTTAGCGGAATGAGAGTCAAGGGATCTTGATGCAAGTGTCTGCTCCCTTCAATCATTTCATCAGAATAGCCCTCAATTTGCAGGGAGTTGCACGAGGGAAAGGAGGAAGATTGAACTTAAATTCCTTGAAGGCAATACACGTTTTATAGACGCTAAACCGGGGACTAAGGAAAGCTGGCAAATGAGTGGTTTCTTAATCAAGCTACTTTGCCTGCTATTTGGTGCAGACTTTTGTCTGGACCAATGTTCTCTTTGCTGGTGAGGAAGGTAAAGGGTGGGGGAGCCGGCAGGAGCGGTGAGCTAGGTGTTGGAAGGCCTGGGTTGGAATACCTGTCTGAGTCTCTGAACTGCTCTCCGATGTGGGGAGTGAGGGAACATATTTTTCTTTGCCTCCCAGAGTGGGTAGTGAGACACAGGGGAAATAATGTTGGGGATACTGCTGTTGAAAGAGAATTTTTAATGTTGGAAATCATTCTTTGTTTCTCTCTTCTCTGCTTCACCCTCCCCTTGACAAAGGGGAGTTGAAATGAAGAGGTCAAAATTCAAGGTTAGGGTCGTTTTATTGCTCAGGGCGCCTGGGTGGTTCAGTATGTTAAATGTCTGACTCTCAATCCCGGCTCAAGTCATTATCTCACAGTTCATGAGTTCGAGCCCTGTGTCGGGGTCTGCACTGACAGTGTGGAACTTGCTTGGGATCCCCTCTCTCTCTCTCTCTCTCTCTGCCTCTCCCCATGCTGGTGCTCCCTCCCTCTGTCTCTCTCAAAATAAATAAATACACATTTTTTTAAAAGAAGGTTGTTTTGTTGCTCAGTGAGACTGATGTGGAATCTCCCTGCCTGATGGACAGTGGGGCTCCTTCTGGGGTCTCTCAGTTCTTCTTGGTGGGAGGTGAACTCCAGGGGAGCCAGCTCAGCTCTGTTTTTATCTTTTTCCAGATCACCTAGGTCCCACTTAGACCACAGGCCCTGACATAGTAACATATAGAATTTGAGTGTAGTGTTTTTCCCCAAACTGCTGAATTTTTTATGGATGGGTTTTTTTTTTTTTTTTTTTTTTTTTGGTAGGAATGTTTGTGTCTTCTTGGTGATCATTATGTTCTCAAATACCGAGGGTATTTGGGTTTCTAGATTATGTGCGTAGAAGCTAAAAGACCAGCCTCGACCATTTTCAAAACCAAAAATAAAGTTTCTTTGCAATGCAATGAATGTTGGCAGATCAGGGAATGGCTACTCACGCTGACTGCTTTGGAGCCAGAAAAACTTTTCCTTTCAACTGCCTTAAGAAAGTCTGAGACCCGAACACATTTCAGAAAAAGGCTTCCAGGGGGTTGCCTGGGTGGTTCAGTTGGTTAAATGTCCAACTTTCGATTTTGGCTCAGGTCATGATCTTGTGGGATCATGGGATTGATCCCTGAGTTGGGCTCTGTGCTAACAGTGAGGAGCCTGCTTGAGATGCTCTCTCCCTCTCGATCTCTCTGCCCCTCCCCTTGCTTCCACTCTCTCTCTCTCTCTCTCTCTTTCTCTCTCTCTCTCTCTCAAAATAAACAAATAAACATTAAAAAAAAAGAAGAAGAAAAGCCAAAGGTTCTGAGGAACTGTGGCGAGCAGAGCACTGACCACGGGCCATTTGACCAGTGATCATTTCTTTCTAAAGATGACCCTCTCAGTACTCAGCCCATAGACCCTGGCCTGCCCCAGTGTTACCCGCCTAGTGGTCCCTGCACTGCGTGCAGGTATTTGCTGTCTGCAGGAATGTGCACTGCGCCCAGCTCTCCCCACTGCCCAGCAGGTGGGGAGCACCAGAGGGAGTCCGGGAATGATTGAACCAGAGAGTGATAAGAACCAGTGTCATCAATTGTAGAATCTAGGCTGCGGGTATACGGGCCTACCAGGCACAGTCTATACTTTTCTGAATGTTCGAAGGTGTTCATAATAACATGTCGGATGGGATGGTGTTATGGAGGACAAAACAGGGGCAAATATTTACCATAAGTGGTTCAGAAAAGTGAAGTGAGGGTTACAAGACATTGTATAGATATTGTATCATAATTTTGCAAATACAACATATATGTACACAAACACATAGAGAAAAGGATATAGAGATAGGTATTTATATTTCACTTTCTTTTTTTTAATTTTTTAATTTTTTTTTTATTTTTTATATTTGAGAGAGAAAGAGACAGAACGTGAGCAGGGGAGGGGCAGAGAGATGGAGACAGAATCTGAACAGGCTCCAGGCTCCGTGCTGTGAGCACAGAGCCCGACTCGGGGCTGGAACTCACGAGCAGTGAGATCATGACCTGAGCCGAAGTCGGATGCTCAACTGACTGAGCCACCCAGGCGCCCTTTTATATGCCACTTTCAATACTACCCTCACCTGTATTAAAACATTTCCGGCAGGAAAAAATGGCAAAAGGATAGCAATCATTAGCTGCGAGTCATGGGCATACAGAGAATTAAAAACAATGTTTAAAATTATTTCTCTGGAGCTTCTGGATATCCTACGATGCATCGGTTTACATAGTCAAATTTAAAAACATATTACTTACAAAATTGTGTTTTTATGAGTGTTTAATGACAGGGGGAAATAAAGCTATACCTGGTTGTTTTATGATATGGTTATGACCAAAAAACTACATAAGTGATTTTGGGCATCGTCGGATATTGCTGGTAACCCGGGGGAAACAGGTAAGAGTATATTAGGAGTTAAATCATAAGAGTGATAATGCTTATCTTTTCGACATGCTTTTATGAAGAATTTGTATTTTTACAAAAAGGCTTAGAGCTTTTTGTCATGTCCCGTTTTTCTACAAGAACATTTATTATTTTTATAAACCAACAAAACATTTTCTTTTAAAGGGAGAAGGTGTAAGTTCCTATTCCAGGCCCGACACTTTTCTCCTCTTAGACGGCTGGCATCAGTTTCAAATGTATCAGAAAGCACTCTTTTTTAAACATTGGGATGAAGAAATTGTAACCTACACTGAGGTAGTTTTCCTACAGCTTTTCAAGCTCCAGAGATTATTTTAAGCATTTAGAATGTGAGACTCTTATTACCAATAGAATCTTCAGGCTCTACTGATTCACCTTTCATGAGACTCGTTTCTCATGGACTAGACAGAGCATAACCGGCTTTATACGTCACTCCCTAGGTTGAAGACCACAGTAGGGGAGAATTTCTTGAGTCCCGTGCACCCCAGGGCTCTCTTTCCCTTCTTCCGCACTCGAGAGTGCAGAGCGGCATCACGTAGACCATGAAGATGGGCTTGAACTTGGTAGACAGAGCGGCAACTGTGAGACCCCCTCAAATCCCTGAGCGTGTGGTGTCTTGACCGCCATCAGTGTGGCCCTTCCCTCCACACTCATGCCAGTTTCTCACTGAGCAGAGGAGTCTATTTGCCTTCTTACTCGATTCTGGCCTCACCCAGGTGCTTTGACCGATACAATATGGTACCAGAGATGTTGTGCCAACTTTGGGGCTAGACTTTAGGAGGATTGGCGGTTTCTGCTTCTCTGTCGAAGCCCTGAGTTGCGTGTGAGAAGTCCAGGCCAGTCTTCTGGAAAAAGAGCTCGTGTGTAGGAGCACTGAGGTGTCCAGCGTGTTCCTTTCTTCTACTAGAACATTCTACCTTTCTTCCTCTGCTGTGGCTAAGAACATGAAGTCACCCAGCTCTGTTAGTGACGAGGTTGGCAGGTTTAACTTCTGTTTTGAGAGTCGCTTTGAGAGCAATGCTTGGTTTCGGATGCCGCTTGGCGCCACCTCTAAGCTGCATTCCCCAACCAGCTTTATCTGCATTCTCCATCTGTGTGAGGTTTTTGGTCTGATTTCTCGGCCTAGAGGTAGGGTTTGGGAAAGAGGTTTGATTTATTATCACCCCCTCAAGCCTCAACGCTTGAGGACTGTCTTTTGTCTGTGTGATTAGAAAAATTGCTAGGATGGAATCAGCATGGGTCCCTTGTCATTGATTGTGTCTGCATTGCAGGGAGCCATTTACATTATGCACACATGTCTCCAGGTCATCGAAATATTCTGATACGGTTATCCCTGCCATACAAGTGCAGGCAGGCTCCGAGGTTTCAGCTGGTGGGCAAAACAACACACGTGTTTTATCCTTAGTGTTAATGTGAGAACGGCTGTGCTTTTATTAATGGAGAACAAAGTTCAGGCCTTAAGCTGTTAATATCAATAATGAGTGTCGGTAATTATATACTGCAGATAATTGTAATCTCTATCATTATGCAATTAAATTTTACAAACTTCGGAAGCGGTAGGGATTTTGGTAAAGTGGTAACATCAGTGCCCGCCATTCAGTCAGCTTTTTATTTTGTTGTTGTTTTGCTTGCGGAAATTACAAGTGACGGCTGAAATATATCTGGGACACAGTTTCGTAACAAGTATTATTAATTATATTATTGTCGTTAATAGCAAGTAGTATTCCTTAGATAATTAATAAAGTATCAATTAAAATATTACTAAAGATAGAACTCCGTTTTAACCCTAAAACTTGAAAAATTCGTATGTAAAACTTTTCGTCGCATGCCTCTGAGATGACTACAGCCAGTTTCAACACTGTAGAAACTGTTTTGTTATACAAACAATCCTGCTTTGTATAACAAAAGTGGGTGGTTTATAAATGTGTGGGACTTCTGTGCGAAAACTTCTAAAGATAGCAGAAGAATGGATGTATGTCTTTGAATATAGCTCTGTCACTCTTTGTATGCTTTCATTTTGGTGCGTGAGTTACTCACATTAGTCCTCATATGCATCCACTTTCTAATTGTTTAAATCTCCGTTCATTTTCTAAGTATTCTGGGAAGTAATCCCATTTGTCTCTCCATCATCACCTACAATCCCTTCATTTCTATGTAAGTTTCTCAAATACTTTTGACAGGTAATAATGATGATGCTAAAAGTATTTTGATGACCGATACTGTGCTACCCGAAATAGTCATTGTTTCGTGCATATAACCCCATTGGTATTAGGATTGGAGTCTGAGCAAGGTCAGGCAAGCTGTGCAAGATCATACAGTTATTACATAATAACACTGGGATACAGAACTCTGTTTCTCTGATTTCAAAGCCCATGTGTTTTAACCACTAGATTTTATGGTCACTGCAGTTTCTTGAAATTTTACTCTCTATCCTACCTGGATCATTTTCGTGTGCATTTCTCCTCTGAATCATATTTCTGCGGAGCGATTTTCCTTTCCCTTTAGCTAACAGAAACTCTAATAGGCTCTATGGATGTTTTCTCTTTCCTTTTCTACAGATGATGTAAATGTCCTTGCCTCCATTACCCATTTACATGTAATCCACCGAACATAAATGACTTCCATTAGTACCTTTTCTTTTTTCACTTCTCATGCTGATAACAAATGAGGTTCCCTATTCTGCCAACAGTTCATTTCTCTACCTCCCCCCACCCCAGACCCCCCCCAGCTCGCTCATCAGGGTCGTGCTCCATTCATTACGTCTATCCTCTCTGCATGTTCTTTCCCAAGGACATTTGACTGACCCTCTTACATTTAAAACAAAAAAACCCAAAATGTAAAACTTCCTTCAACCCATGATTTTATCTTACTACTTTCCTACTTCTCCTGTTACAAGCAACCCTCCTGGAAGCGTTTTCTGAATTTTCTGTCTCCGTCTTGTCAAGTTGCGTCCATCCCTCAGGCGGAGACAATGCGGGCTAGCTCCCCCGCCCTGTCCCCCCTGCCCCGTGGCATGGTTCTCATTTATTGAATCACATGGGCACCTTTTTGAACCTAGCTCATTTGCCCTTCAACATTATCCGGCTCCGTGTACAACCCACTCCTGAAAATTCTCTTTCCGTGGCTCCCTTCCTTGTGCAAAAACATTCTTGTGGTTTTTTTCCTGTTCTCTACAGGCTTTCTTTCTCCTTAGAAGGCTATTTTGTCTCTGCCCATCTCTTAAATGTTCACACTACTTATTCCTCTCTGCCTTTTCTCCTTCTCCCTTCTGGGTGTGTTTTGAATACGTCTGCCACTTCGTCTACACGGCTGGGAGCCTAGAGTCCAGCAAGGACATTCAACCTAGTCTCTTGCTTTCAGTCATTATAAAATGTGAATCTAATCACGTCACTTCCCTACTTAAATCTTTTAATGGTATCTTTGTGAGCTTAGGTGAAATTCAAACTACTTCTCATGGTTTAAATATCTGAGCTGGGCCTCACTAATGGTGACTTACAAGGTTATGGGCTAGAATTCCAGCAACATGGCAGGGGCCCTTGGAACTCACCACTTGTTGGTTTATGAAAGAGTACTATCTGTTACAGATTTAACCTGTAACCCATGTTCCTATTGTAGGCTGAGCTACCTTAACAAATAGGCACTGAATACAATTTAATACAATTATTTCTTCTGGGGTGCCTGGGTAGTTTCATCGGTTAAGCATCCAACTCTTGATTTCAGCTCAGGTCATGATCTCACAGTCGTCAGATCAAGCCCCGTGTCGAGATCCATGGTGGGCCTAGTTGGGCATTGCGCTGGGGTGAGTTGGGTGTGGAACCTGCTTAAGATTCTCTCTCTCCTCTCCCTCTGCCCCTCACCTGCTCATGCATGTACACTCTTGCTCTCTCTCTCTCAAAAAAAGTGTATTTTTTTTTACATTATGGATGAGTTGAGTCTTCCCATGTGATAGAGAGCAATCCCTAATTTGGGATTTGGGAACCCCTCTATGGCCTCATCATTTATATGTATCCAGCTGACAGAACAGTAGAGATGATGTGGAAGCCACCAGAAACTAAAGCCCAAAATTTCCACTTTCCTTCTCTTGACAAACAACTATCACAAACTGTCATACCTAGATGAAATGGTTAGGAGATAGAGTTCTATTGTTGATAGAAAAGAAAAAAAATGAAAAGAATAATTGAGAGCTTGCTATGCGTCAGACGGGCAGGTAAGTCAGTGGTTGTGGTCGGATGTGAGGCTCACTCTTTTGGAGGCTTGGGCAGGATGCGGTGGAGATACGGGGGTGCAGGTGGGCGCAGTGATCTCGAGGGACAGGATGTGTGAGCTTATTCTTTACCATTTTCATTCTCTCGGGAGAGAGGCTATGTGGCCCGTCTTGCCATTCCATATTCAATACCACATAATGTTTGGCTTACCTTGCTGCCCCCGTTTTATATTAGGCAATTGGAAGAATGAGATTTTCTATTAAGAGAAACATGTCATTCTCTGAAAGAATCCGCTAAGCATAGCTGATTGAGATGGTAGGAACCTGTATACTCTGCTCTCTGAAGAATTTAATTGGAACTCTGACTCCAGCCAGAGTGAAGCTCTCAAACCAGGAAATGAGTCAAAACTCTACTGGGGATTGTCTCTCCTTTGCAGTAATTGCTTCTGAATAGAAAAACACCTTCGAAACTTTCCTTTGGAACTGGCCCTGGAAGCATTGCTCCTGCGATCTCGTATTCTAATACGGTGAAATATTAGCATTTAATAATCACTGCCGGTAACAAGAAAATACAAGCCTACCTCTTACCACACAATCGGGGCCAATCACTGAAATTGCATCTACCCGAAGAAACCGTTTTAGCAGGCATCTACAGGAGAAGCAAATCCTTGTGTGCTATTAGACAAGTTACTTAACCTGGTTTGGGCATGTCTAAAGTGGTGTTAGTAATGGCTATCTCACAAGCTTGTCATGGGGGCTAAACAAGATACCCCACAGGAGAGCAGTTTGTCCAGAATAGGTGCCCAATGAAGGTTAAGTGTGCCCTTCTGTCCTCTCTCTTTCCCTCCCTCCTTTCTTTCTTCCTCGCCTTCATTTTTTTCCCCTCTCCTCTCTCCTCTCTCCTCTCTGCCCTTCCCTTCTATGGAGAACTGAGATTTCAGAAGAGGATGATGAAGGTCTAGAGAGAGAGCAGATTTACCCGGGCATTGTGAGGGAAGGAGAGAAAAGTCACAGGGCAAAGGGCAGGCAACACGTGAGGGACACAGAGGAGAAAGCCAAAAGAGAGGGAGAGGAACAGAGAAAGGAAAGAAGGAAGGAAGGAAGGAAAAGAAGGAGAGAAGGAAAGAACAGAAGAGGTTTTGCGTTTAGAAGGTGTCATGGCACTGGAGAAGTCTGAGGCTTGAAGAGGTCAAAGGAAGACAGAAATTGCAGATCTCCTACGGTCAGTCCTGTGGCTGAACCCAGGGGGTCCCCCTGACTGAGTTGGCCTCACACATTTTAGTGCCTAAGGAGGAAGAGTGCAGCAAGTCTTCCCCAGAGCCCACCCCCAACCTCAGGCACTCTACCTTCTTCCACGACCCTTCTTGGAAAATACTTCTTGTTGGAGAAGTTCTTTATCCTCTCTGCCCAAATTTGCCCGCCAACCTTCTGCTTATCTTTTGATACTCCACCTAAATATCCCATGGTTGGTGTCATTCTTTCTTTCAGGTGTTCCTCACAGCATCTTGTCTGCCCTTTAGATATGCATTCATTAGTTCAGTTGAGGCCAGAAAGCGCTTGTGAGATCTCCCACGTTCCATGCCCTGGGCTGAGGGCGGCTAGGGAAGCATGACTGATAGAGGGTCTCACTCTTGAGGCCATCCCAGTAGGGACAGTGGTTTCCAAGACCCACTTCCCCTTGGACAATTCATATCAGGACATGTGGGGATTATGTGTTCAAAATGTATATTTCTAGGACCTACTCGCAGGTATTCATGTGAAGTTACAGCTTGGGCATCTGTAATTTAAAAAACTCTCCCAGGTTATTCCGATGAGCCAGGTTTGGGAACTCTTAAAAGGTGAAGGGAAAGTAAGTAAAGCAGTCACTCTTATGGGGTTTGGATTGATGGTGTTCTACGTTGCCAACTACAGCTGGGTCTAAAAACTTCATAGGACTGGTTAGGTGAGCTTGCATTTACTGTAGTATCTTCAAGGCGACCTTCTGTGTAAGGTTCTAATATTTGATCTGGTTAAGGTTCAACATGCAGGGAAGGTAAGTGAGCAAGAGCCTTTCATTGATACACATGCCAATAGCCCAGGTGAAAAGGACACAGAGATGTTAGGCTTCTGTGGCTTCTGCTCTGGTGCCTGGAATCTAGCAGGCTTCCCACCGTGACACAGAGGCTGGCCCTGAGGACTGAGCTGTGGACACAGCCTTCCTCCATCATCTGTCGGTGGCATCCTCTCTGCCTACATCCACCTCTCTTCTCTTGCCCTCACTTGCTCCCCCTTGGAGTTGAGGCTTAAAAGTCCAGACCCCATCCTACGATGTGGTTCTCTGCCCCTTCTTTACCTGGGACAGAGCTACTGTTGGCTCTGTGTGCAGGCCCATTCTTGGTCAGAGACCTCTCCTTTCAGCCAGGCAAGTGGAGTCCTACTGGACAGATTAACCTCCTCCCACCACTACTAGAGGAGAGAACTTTCTACCCGTGTGTCTTTCACTGTGTTCCGCAAAAGGCCATTCTGCCCCCAGTGACTCCTGATCACCCCAAGGGGGCTTAGAAACTGTGTCCAAGGCCCCTTTCATGTCACTGCAAAGGGAAGCACTCCTTGATGGGTTCCCAGAAGGGCACAGTGTTCTCGTAAGGCAGCCGGCTGGAATAAGAAGATTTGAAGTAGAATGGGGCACGGAAGCCTTAAAAGTGATTTCTGTTCCTTTGGGGAGGTAGATGCCACTTCAGAGAACTGGAGTTCAAAACTCCGCTTTAAGATCTTGAAGTGGAAATCCTTCTTCCTGAGGTGAGTCTGACCTGGATGTGTCTAAAGTCAAAGATGGACATCCCCCCACAGGAGATGGGAAGATACATAAAACAAAGTGCTTCAGTGCAAAAGGAAAACCCGTTTTCTTGAGAGATTTAGTATAGATTGTTTAAATGATGGCCTAAAGGGAACACCAGGATCCCAGAGCGTTAGAAAGAGAGTCTCAAGAGCCAAACATCGACAAGAGCCAGAAACCACTGTATCTCTTTGAAATACACCTGGCAAGAGGATTTCATATACTGGATTAGGAGGCCTTGGGCTGTGCCCTTGGGACAATGCTAGTCCCCCCTTGACGGATGGGTGGGTAAAATCAGCTTCTTGTTCTAGGACACCTTATTGTCTCTCCCTTTCTGTCTTATCACCTGCCACTTCCAGGTCATTCTGCGAAAGAAAGGAAAACAGGTGGAAACATAGGCAACTGTATTAGTTTCGTAGGGCAACCATGACAAATGACCACAAGCTGGGGACTTAAGGCAACAGGAATTTATCTTCTCATAGATTTGGATGTCTAACATCAAGGTGTTGGCAGCGTCACGTTCCTTCTGAAAGCTATAGAAGAGACTCTTCCTTTCTTCTCCCAGCTTCTGGTGTCTCCAGGCCTTCTCTGGCTTAGAGCAGCATACACGTACTTGCTTTATCCTCACGTGGTCCTCTCTGTGCGTTTTCCTCTTGTCAGAATGAGGACGCTTGTCACTGGGTTTAGGGCCCACCCTAATCTGGGATGATTTTATCTTGAGATCCTCGACTTGATTATATCTACAAAGACCCTTTTTCCCCAAATAAGGTCGCATTCACAGGACATGGTGGACGTATCTTTTGAAGGATCATCGTTCAACCCATTACAGCAACCTTCGAGGAAATGTCCTTGAAGAGAACATTGAAGCTGGAGTCTGAGGCCTGCTTTGTAAGACGGTACAGCTCACAAGTGGACTCTGGGTGCTACGGCTGGTCTAGGTTGTCACTGGCCTCCGTTCCTCACAACCGTCCAGCCACACTGGCCCCATGTCAGGTCCTCAGATTCACCAAACCCCTTCCCACCTTTGAGTCTTTCCTGCAAAGAAAGCCCTTACTACATCCCGTCTAATGATTACCTCTTCCCAGACAGACCTTATCCATTCATCCTGTTAGTTTTTTTTTTTTTTATTGTAACTGCTGCTTATTTCCTCTGAAACACTGACTGCAATTTTCAATCATTTATTTATTATCTCTCTTTCCTGCTTAACTGAAGCAACAAGAGAGCAAGAGACAGGTCTACGCTGGTTACTGTACACACCCAACACCACACAGTGTCAGGTCCTCAAAAACTAACCATTGACGGATAAGGATGAGATGCATTGAATGAGGGGTGCCTGGGAGGCTCAGTTGGTTAAGCATCCAACTCTTGATTTTGGCTCAGGTCATGATCTCAGGTTTGTGAGTTCAAACCCTGCATTGGGCTCTGCTGACAGCGTGGAGCCTTCTTTGGATTCTCCCTTTCTCTCTCTGTCTCTGCTTTTCCCTGGCTCGCACTCACGCATGCGCACTCTCCTCTCTCAAAGTAAATAAATAAACTTAAAAAAAAGTGTATTGAATGAATGAGCATGTGGCATCATTTCTCCTCTTTGTCTGCACCTCTTCCATCCTTTCTTGGACTTGACTTTCCCAAGCGATTATCCGAAACTTGATTCTTATTCTCATCTAATCCCTGTTAGGATGATAACTGATGGAGGCCCTTGTGCTTCTCTGCTCCTTGTGTTCATACCCTTCTCTCTCTGAATTCTGTTAAAATTGGTTGGTTCTGTCACACCAAGCACATTGACTGTAGTGCTCTGTGGTCATGACAATTTGCTCCAAGGAAGGGCATGAGGAATAAGGGGAAGAAGAGGCCATAACTACAAATGCAAATGCCAAGCTTTTGAGGTATGAGGTAAAGACAGGTGAGCAGCCAGCCAGCTCCCATGTGCAGACTGGCTTCTGAAAATTTCCTGCTAAAATGACAGCACCTCATGTAGCCTTAGGCTCTAATACATTTCCACACTTTTGTGAAGATTCCTTTACCAAAGCTTTCTTCTTCATTGTTTTCATAGAAATGATACATACTCATTGTGAAAATTCAATCATTATAAAAATACATAAGGATGAGAATTTTAAAGAGTCACCCAAATTCTACCACTGGGCTCGTATAATGGATATCAGATAGGCATAATTCAGGGAGCTGTCTGTGCATATATACATGAGGAGGGCTGTGTGGCTAGGTAGAATAGGTTTCATAACAATAGAATGATACTTTACATAATATAATACTTTCGGTAAGAAGGTATTAAATTTAATTTTTACATGAATTAAACAGAGGGAAAAGAAGCTGATTTGAAACTGAAACTCTTGCTGAATTTCAGTTATTGTTTTTTAACAAAAGAAATAGTAAATTCTAGAAGATCCTTCTAAAAATAAGGGGAAATTATTTAACGTGACAATAAGAACTATCACAGTTATTTACTGCTCAATCTATATTTAAATGAATCTATGCTTTGTCTACCAGAATGTTTCCATTCTGCATTTTTTAGTTGGGCGTGTAAGGGGCTATATTCCTTAAAACTTATAAGATTGTTTGCTTTAATTTTTTTCATACACAATTAACATTTATCACTCCTCAAGTTGTTCTAAATTACACATATCAAGAAACCACCTCTTTCCCAGACACCTCCCTCTTGAAATTCTTCCTCCTCATTCCCCAATGGGTACAAATTGCTCTCTACACACCCATGAAGCTGTTACATTGAACGCTTTCTTTTTAATTTTTTTTAACATTCATTTATTTTTGAAAGACCGTGAGAGACAGAGCATGAGCAGGGGAGAGGCAGAGAGAGAGGGAGAGGCAGAGAGGAGACACAGAATCTGAAGCAGGCTCCAGGCTCTGAGCTGTTAGCACAGAGCCCGACGCGGGGCTTGAACCCTCGAACTGCGAGATCATGACCTGAGCTGAAGTCAGACCCTCAACCGACTGAGCCACCCAGGCGCCCCAAAACTTTTCTTTTGTAACTTTCAGTTTTGGATTCACTGTTTTTAAAGATAATCATGTCTTCCTCTTTCTTAAGTATTACCTTATTTAGCTAAAGCATATTTTCAACCAACTGCCCAGTAATGTCTGTGGGGAGGCAGAGCATTTTTGTTACTTCATATGTGAAAGAGCCTTTTCTTTGTTTGTTTGAATGATAGTTTGGCTGGGATTGGAATCCATTGTTCTGGGTTCTCAGTGGTTCCATTTCATTCAAAGACCCTACCTAGAAACACATTTCCTCTCAGGATATACTTTTGTATTATTATTTGGAAATCAACTCACTGGTTGTTCTTCTTTATTTCAATTAAGGTCTATTTACATACAGTTTGGTGAGCTTTAACTATGATATACACTCCCACAACACTACCCAAAACAAGCTATAGAATATGTATGTCCATCACCTCCAGAGTTCCCAGGGTCAACCTCTGCCCACACTCACTAGAAACAGCCACTTTGATTTCTGTCACCATAGATGGGTTTTGCCTTTTACAGGACCTCATTTAAATGGAATCACACAGGATGTACTCCTAAACCTAGCTTCTTTTGCACAGCACATTTTTGAGATTCGTTCGTGTCATTGCATAGTTCACTAGTATATTTCTGTGTGTTGTTGAGTAATATGTCATTGTATGAATATATCACAATTTGTTTATTCAGTTTCCTACAAATAGACAATTGGGATGTTTCCAGTTCTGGAATATTGTGAATTAAAATAATATGCCATTATTTTATTATTCTGCCATAAAAGGAAGAAACTCTTGCTATTGACAACAATATAGATTAGACCTTGAGAGTATTATGGTATTATGGTCTGAAATAAGTCAGACCAAGAAAGACAAATACTGTGTGATCATATTTATATGTAGAATGTAAAAAGAAGGAAGGAAGGAAGGAAGGAAGAAAGAAAGAGAGAGAGAGAGAGAGAAAGAGAGAGAAAGAAAGAAAGAAAGAAAGAAAGAAAAGAAAAGAACAAAGAAAGAAAAGAAAAAGAAAAGAAAAGAAAAGAAAAGAAAAGAAAAATCCAAACTCATACATAGAGCAGATTGGTGGTTGCCAGAGGTGGGTGGGGGTGGAGAGGGTAAAACCGGTGAAGGTGATCTAAAGGCACAAACTTCAACCATAAGACAAGCCACGAAGCTATAATGTGCAGCCTGGCGACCATAATTGGTAATATTGTATTGTATGTTTGAAAGTTGATAGAAGAAGAGATCCTAAAAGTTCTCATCCACAAGAAAAAAATTATGTGTATTGATGGATGTTAACTTGGCTTATTGTGATCATTTCACAAATATCAGATCATTATTTTGTACACCTGAAACTAATATAAGGCCATATGTCAATTATATATCAATTAAAAAAAAAGAAAAGTGAACAAGGACAATTTTCAAAATTTCTCAAATATACCAACTATGCATATGTTCATGTTTAGAAAATAAACTTAAAAAAGTTTTGATGTAAAACAACAGCAACAACAAAAACCCTGTTAGGAACCTTCCTGTAAAAAGACATTTTTGCACAGATATTTTTACCTCTTTTAAGCAAATTCCTAGGAGTAAATCGCCAGTCATGAAGTTGATACAAAGATAACTTTATTAGAAACTTCCAAACACTTTTGTAATGTTATTAACATTTTACACTCCCACCAATGTGGGAGATCTCCAGTATCTCCATCTCTTTGCTAACTCTAGACTGTCAGTGTTTTTAGTGTAGTCATTACAGTAGGTATATTGTCACATTGCTGTGCTTTTTTAATTATAATTTGTTGTCAAGTTAGCTAACACACTGTATTAGCTCTTGGTTTCGGAGGTAGATTCCCGTGATTCATTGCTCACACACAACAGTCGGTGCTCATCCCAACAGGTGCCCTCCTCAATGCCCATCTCCCATTTTCCCCTCTCCTCCACCCCCACCCCCATCAACCCTCTTCGTTCTCTGTATTCAAGAGTCTTTTGTGGGTTTGCCTCCCTCTCTGTTTGAAACTATTTTTTCCCCTTCCATTCCCCGATGGTCTTCTGTTAAGTTTCTCAAGTTCCACATAGGAGTGAAAACATGGAAAAATACTTGGCAATGAGAAAGAATGAAATCCTGCCCTTTGCAACAATGCGATGGAACTGGAGGGTATTGTGCTAAGTGAAATAAGTCAGTCAGAGAAAGACAGGTCTACTGTGGTTTTAATTTGCATTTTTGTGGTGGTGAAAAATTTGAGCATCTTTTTATGTACTTAGCATTGCCCATTTAGACATCTTCTTTCGTGACATACCCGTTTAAAATTTTTGCCCCTTTAAAATATCTTTATTAACTTTTGTTTCTTTTTTAGCTGTGAAAATTTTAAGCTAAATATATTCTAGTTTCAAATCTTCTTCCAGACATATATATTTGGAATATTTTCTCCCTGTGATTCATTGCCTATTCAGTCATTAATAATGTTTTCTTAGCAAATGTATTGAGGTATAGTGATCATACAATAAACTGTAAATGTTTGAAGTGTGTATATTGATACGTTTTGATAATTCATGCACCCATAAAACCATCACTACAATGTAGGTAATATACCTGTTACTCGAAAAATTTCTTTGTACCTTCTTGGAATACATCCCTTCAGACCATACCTAGGCAACCCCATTCCTCAGGAAATCAATGATCTACTTTCTGTCATTATCAATTAGTTCGCATTTCCTACAGCTTTATATAAATAGAATCATAAAGCATGAAAATTTTCCTCTGTTTATTTCATTCAGGTTAACCATTTAAGATTTGTGTTATTGTATGTATCAGTAGTTCATTCCGCTTTATTGCTAAGTAGTAGTCCATTGTAGGGATATACTGCATTTTGTTTATTGGTCACTTTTAATGGATTTTTTTTTTGGGTTGTTTTCAGTTTGGGCTATTACAAATAAAGCTATTGTGTACATTCAAAGAAGTCTTTGTATGTGTATGTACTTTCTTTTTCTTTTAAGGCAACACCTAGGAGTGGAATGAGAGTTCCAGCTCTGAAACATTCTTGTGAATGCTTGATATAGTCAGTCTTCTTAATTTCAGTCATTCTAGTAAGTATGTAGTGATACATCATTATGATTTTAATTTGCATTTCCCAAATGGCTAATGACATTGAGCGTCTTTTCTTTCCTTCTTGACTTCTTCCCTCTCTCCTTCTTTCTCTCTCTCTTTTTTTCTTTTTCTGCATATGTTCTTCAATTGGCCCAGTATCATTTGTTGAAGAAGCAAATTGCTTTTGCACCTTTGTCAGACATTTTTTGACCCTCTTCTTTTCTCTTGCTTGAGTTTTCTATTGTGACTACACACCAAACCATCTTGATTGTGCTAACATTATAAAAAGTCTCGATGTCAGATAATGAATGTATGTTCTCCAACTTTGTTATCTTAAGAGTTGTAGAGATAGATGATCTATGTCCTTCTTTCACATTTCCAAGTGAATTTCATATTCAGCTTGTGAATTTCTATAAAATCCTGTCAGGATTTTGAGTGGGATTGCAAGTAAATATATAGATCAATTTGGAGAAATGAGACCTTAAAACCTTTGGGCATTCTGATCCATGAACATAGCTTCTCTCTCCATATGTTAGGATCCCCTTTAATTTCTCTCAGCAATATTTTGTTGTTTTACTGTAAACCCATCTTTCACAACTTTTGTCATGTATGCCCCTTACAGTTTTATGTGTTGATGCTGTTATTAAATGATATTATTTTAATTCAATTTTCTGGTAACTCATTGTTAGGTTATAGAAATATAATTAATTTCTGATATAAATCTTATATTCTGCAACTTTGATGAGATTGCTTATTGATTCTAGTAGCTTTTATTATACATTCCATAGGATTTCCTTTGTAAGCCATAATGTCTTCTGCAAAGAAAACAATCTTGCTTCTTTCTTTCCAATCTGGATGACTTTTACTTCATTTTCTTGCACTTTTGAATTGCCAGAACATCCAATCCAATATTGAATAGAAGTACTGAGAATGGCATCTTGTTTTTGTACCTAATCTTTGGGGAAAACATATTCAGTTTTTCACCATTAAGTATGGTATTAGTTGAGGTTTTCCATAAATGTTCTTAATAAGATTGAAGAAATTTCCTTTTATTCCCACTTTGCTGAGAGTTTTAATCAGGAGTGGATGTTGACTTTTTTGTAATGCTTTTTCTGAACCTATCAAGATGACAGTATTTTCTTTTTTGTTCTTCTTTTAACACAGTACATTACATTAATGTATTTCAAATCTTGCATTTCTGGAACAAAACTGACTAGATTATGATGTGTTATCACATTTATATATTCTTGTGTTCAATACGTTAATTTTTAAATGACTTGTTTGCATCTATACTTATGATTGATGTTAGCCTGTAATTTTCTTTTTATGTGTTTGGTTTTGTTGTTAGAGTAAGGTTGGCCTTATAAAATGAGAGATCTTTTTCAATTTTGGGGGAAGAGTTTGTGTTATTTCTTTATTAAACGTTTGTTGGAATTCATCAAGGAAGACTTTGGTGCCCAGAGATATTGTGGGAAACTTTCAAGTACAGTCTTATATAAGACTGCTGAAAATAGCCCTATTTGCCTCCTTTCCAATCTTATGGGTAAAACGTTCAGTTTTTTAACATAAAGCATAGGATTTGCTGGAGTTTTTTTCCTATAAATTCTCTTTAATGCAATTGAGAAAGTTTTATTCTACAACTAGTTCGTTGAAGTCTTCATCATGAAGAATGTTAGGTTTTATCAAATGCTTTTTTGAGATATCATTTTTCTCCTATATTCTGTTCATTATGGAGATTGTATTAATTGATTTTTTAAGAACTAACTTTGCTTTCCTGAGTTAGACCTCAGTTGTTCATGATATATTCTTTATATATTTCTAGGTTAGATTGCCTAGTCATGTTAAGAATTTTTGTATCCCTGTTCCTTGAGGATATTAATCTTTAATATTTTTTGTTGTAATATTATTCCTTTGTTTTAGTGTCAGATTTATAGTAGCCCATTCGGATAAATTGAAAGTTGTTCCTTACTCCAATATCTTCTGAAAGAGTTTGTTTTAGGTAATTGGGCGGGGAGCTAACTGCCAGAAGTTTAGGGTCTTTGTTCTGTAGCTGTTCAATTTCCTGATTTTTTTTAAAGATCAGACACATAAATGACTATTTTACATGAATTTTTCTATACAACATGACAGGAGTATTGACAATTACATGTTCAGAAAGTTAATATCCCTATTTGCACCTCCCACACTCCTATCACACCTGGCATTTCCGAGTCCTGTGCTTCTCTGCGTTTCTAGAGGCAGATTAGCATCTTGGTGAGTTTATCTTTTATGCGTATATTAGATGTAGGCTTAGTATTCTACTCCATCCATTACTACTCTCCTATTTGGTTTCTTTCTGCCAAAAATTTGTTGGTGTTTCTTTCCTCAGACGGCTCCTAACCCTAATTGCTTATTCAATATCAACTCATACTTTTATTTTTTATTTTATTTTATTTTTTTAAAACATTTATTATTTATTTTGAGAGACATAGAGACAGAATGTGAGCAAGGGAAGAGCAGAGGGAAAGAGGGAGACACAGAATCTGAAGCAGGCTCCAGGCTCCGAGCCAGCAGCACAGAGCCCCATGCGGGGCTCGAACTCGGAGAGCGCGAAATATGACCTGAGCCAAAGTTGGCCGCTTAACTTACTGAGCCACCCAGGCGCCCCAACTCATACTTTTAAACTCAGTCTTCGCTTTTATTTAAATATTGTCTTTGAGGGATGTGGAAAATTATATTTTCCTCCAATGGTCACAACAATATTCTAAGCTATGTGCTCTTCCGCAAGGTGAACTTGCCATCCTCCCGTCAAGAGTTGGTATTTAATTCTCTTCCTTTTGAATATGGCCTGACCTTAGTCACTGATTTGTAAACCAAATAATTTAACAGAAAAGATAGAGTGTACGTTACAAGGCTATTTGTCAAGAAGCAGTGCTCTTGCTTTGGTTTCATGGTGAGCCCCTCTCTGGATCTTTCCTGTCAGGACTCTCCCTCTTAGACTCTATCCACCTGCACTGAGAAGCCCAAGCTTCATGGAGAGGTCATGTATAGATGCTCTGGTCGTTAGTCTCAGCTCAGCCTAGCCTCCAAATCATCCCAGCAGGCACATTAATGAGGAAGCCACATCCATTCAGCAATTTCACTATTAAATAGTCATTCAAGCCTTCCTAGATAGCTCCCAAATATTGGATATAAGAAAAAAAAAAGTCACGTTTGCTGCTTCATGTTTAAATTTCTGACTTACAGAATCCATGAGCATAACAGTTGCCTTTTAGTGCTGTGATTTTTGGGGTGGTTTGTAACGCAGGGACTGAACACCTGAATGAAGAGAGAAAAGGCTACATGTATTTACTTTGCCCCTTCGATCCAAAAACCTCATTAGAGCCTTTCCAATCATGATAGTTGCCCCACAGCAAGAGATTCTGGAAGTGGGACACAGCTGACTTCCAAGAAAGGGAACTAGATTGGGAGTCTCTGGTTTTAGTTCTGATTCTAACCTTCTTGTTGAACCTGAGCAAGTCAATTCCTCGACTTGGCGCAAAGGCATCTAAAAGTTTAGATAACTGGGTCTCATGTGTTTTATATCTTTTGTCGTCCTTTCTAGGTGTGCCTTCAGCCTCTGCACGCTGCTCTTTTTCCTAGAAGATCAACCTGTATAAACATCTATAGGTCCCTTGGCGTTCTGATTGCCAATTGGATTTGGCCTATGGGGAGGCCTGGCAGGAGATTGGAAACAGGGAGGAGAGTGAAGGTAGGGGTTTAGTTACTTAGCTCCTCCCTGGGCTACTATTAAGCTGTCCATGTCCCTCAGCTAAGTTTACAACTCTTCCCAAGTTGGAACTCTCTATAAGCCTTCTTTTTCCCATGCATGTCATTACTTCCTCCCCTTATTCCTCCAGGCTTAAGGGGTAGTAAATGCATTTCACTCTTACTAATCCCAAGGTACCGCATCACCCCTCATCATTTCCCTACATATTTCCCATGTCTTTGCAATTAGTGCCTTTTAAAAACTCTGCTGGAATTATCCTATTTTAGACATGCCATCTGTTTCTTGCAATGAACTGATACATTTCAAAGGATCTTTGGTGTTCCTACTATATCTAACATTTTACAATTCTATGAGAACTCTTTTACCAGGCTCGGTTCTTTATCATTGCAGAACCGTTTTAACAAGAGTTGCAGTACTCCTGACCAGATAGATAGAATATCTTTTTTATGAGCCAGTGCCTACACAGCCTGAAAATACAATAGCCATTCATTTTCTTCGTTTCCTTGATTTTTTAAAAAAGGACCCAGAATTGGCTTTTTCTGTGTTGCTCCAACTGAAGTTTAGTTTTTTGACACACAGAACATTCACCTAATAGGCAAAAGTAAAATTTCTTATAATACTGCCTGTCATTGTCAAAGATAATGCCCTGTAAGTGGTAGTGTGGTTGAAAGGAGTGTGTTAACCATCTGTCCTTTTGCTGATATCCATACGCAAAATGAAGCTTTGGTTGCTTTGAAATGGCAAGTCCTATTTGCAGTATATTTCAGTTCATGATTCTGAATTTGCATTCTTCTTAAACTCTTTGTTAAGGAGGATCGGCCATTTATAGGCCTATGTTAAAATCAAGTGTAAATTCCCAAACTCTTCAATTTTAGAGTTATCATTGTGTTGAGATTATATTTTATTGATAATAATTTGAAAAAAGTTAATCATATGTTAGGGCTTTTTTTTTTTTTTTTGATAGTTGTGTAGTTGGGTGGGAAAGTTTGGTCAAAAATAAGGACTGCATAAGAGAGAATATAACCAGTATCAGAGTAGTGTTCTCTGCCCTTGGCGTATCTGGTAATCTGTCTCCCTGACAAGGTACTGTTTGTTCTCACCGAGATCACATTGATAAAAGAGCAGGTACTTTCTTCTAATGGTTTATATATCATGGAATTTTCTCTTGGTCTCAAAATATAAATTAAAAAAATAATAATTATGGTTCAAATTTTAAAGCCATTTTCCAGGCTGTGAAAAATCTAATAGGAAATATTAAGCAAGATTATAAGAAGGTTATAATCGTAAGGCCTTAGTTAGTACATATTTACATCAAAGATTTACACTATAAGCAGAGAGTGAATCCTGTTAATCGTGTTGTAGGCTACAAAGAATACCTTGGTAGCTTCTTCAAAGTCAGAAGGATAAAGTCATCATTTGACCACAATGAAAGGAAGCTAATATTTTAACCATATGGAAAATTTAAAGTTGTTCTCCTAAGCGAGCTATGATACAAGATAACAAAATTTCGCTAAACGATAATTCATACCTTTTAATGATGATGAAATTATAGTTGGAAGTAAGAACAAATGAATTAAATCTTAAGAAACTAACAACCAATTAAATTTAAATAAAGAAAAAAATAAATTATAAATGGTGTGGTAGATAGTAATAAGTTAGAAAATAAAAACAAAGAGAATCGGTAAATATATACAGCAGCTGTATTATTAAAAATGTTGCTATGAAAATGCACTTTAAGGATGCTTGCTGATTTTTTCTTAAGTTTATTTATTTATTTTGATAGAGATAGAGACATCATGAGCAGGGAAGGGGCAGAGAGAGAGAGGGAGAGAGGGAATCCCAAGCAGGCTCCATGTTGCCAGCTCAGAGCCCAATGGGGGTTCAAACCCACGAACCACAAAGTCATGACCTGGAAGCTTGCTAATTACTAAGCTAAAAAAAGATAAAGCAGCAATATACCATGATGGATATTTAAAAAATAGATATATGATCATGCACAGGGCTTTGAAAAGTTAATAGGAGTCTATCATAAAGAAATCTATAAAGCAAATTTGAAAAATTGGCTTAAAGTGAGAACATTTTTTGAAAACACAAATTACTGAAATTTATCTTATAAGTAGGAAACCAGTAGGGACCAAAAATTATGAGAGGAATTCCAAGTGTTGTCAACTCCAACCTGTAAAAGTTTCAGGTACCCATACACAATGTATGCACAAGAACATACACAAACACACACCCAGAAAGCTGGTAGTTATGCACAGAGCTATTTCTGACAACATGATGGAAAGTTAGCTTTCAGTTTTGTACTGTTTGAATATTCTTCATATCCATGTATTGCTGTAAAAACAAGCTTGCAAAATAGGAATTTCTCAAATTGGGGTTCTTTGGATCCCAGGAAATCCTTAAGTGCATTTTTTTTGTGGACTTATTAGTTCTTTATGATAATTATTTTAATGTGTTTATTAAATTTTTCAATTAGGTGCAAATTTCATATAGTTTAACATTTTTAAATGTGTATAAAAGTAAATAATGAAAAAGTGTTTCCTCTATACATTTCTCCCCTCTTTTGCATTCATTCCCAATGGTTCAAATGGTCATTTCAGAATTTAACTATGTTTATACAAGTTATTACAAATAGATATTCTTTCTCTTTCCTTCCTTTTTTTTACACCCATTATATACATCGTATTTTACCCGCCTTTCTTTCCCACATTTCTCATGCATATTCTACATAGTGCATAGAAATGGTCCTTATTTTTTTATAGAGCTGAATAGTATGCTAAGGTATGACGATACAGTAATTTTAAGAGCAGTATCCAATATAGGAACACATCTGATCATGTAAATCTAGACTTGGCATAATTTTAGATCTAGGTAAACATAGAGACTATGTGCCCTCTGCTTTTTCTTTTTCTCCCGTGAAGAAATTGGTATCCCTAGAGATCTGACAATTCTATTCTGACTTCTGACCTTCTTCTTTAGAGAATGGGAATATACCTAGAGATATGGTAGGAGATTTGGCAGATATAAGGATTTTCCATAAATAAAGTTAAAAAAAACATGGCAGATTCATACACAAGAAAGAAATACAGTAAAACCTTGGTTTGCGAGCATAATTCGTTATGGAAACATTCTTGTAATCCAAAGCACTCGTATATCAAAGTGAATTTCAGAACCATTGGCTCAGTTGTGATCATGTGACATTCGCATCACATACTACTCGTATTGCAAGACGTCACTCATTTATCAAGGTAAGATTTCTTAGAAATGTTTGCTCATCTTGCAGAACACTCACAAAGTTACTCGCAATCCAAGCTTTTCTAGATCTGTTTTTAACTGCATATTGAACTCTGAGCCAAAAGACAGAGTTCATGAAACAGTCTTAAAAATTGACCATGTAGTAGAGCACAGATGAACATCAAGTAAGTCCCCAAAGTAGAAAGTTACAGACAATATTCTCTAATCACAATTCAACAAAACTAGAAATTGGGTGTTACTGAAATATAAAAAAAAGTCAAAATGAGTATTCCTGGAAATTTAAGATACTACCTAGAAATCAAAATAATACACCTGGAAATCAAACATACTTTTGTTGATAGTTTCTTTTGCTATGGTTACATTTCTAAGAAAATATAAATTAGTAAATTGACTCTAGAAATACAGAAATAATCCTAAACAGACTAATAGCCACAAAAGAAATTCAAAGCATTATTGAGCTCCATCTAAACAAAAAGCACCATGCTCAAAGGCTTTCACAAGGAAATTCTACCTAACCTCTAACCTTTAAGGAACTATTTTTATTTATTTTATTTATTTATTATTTATTTTATTTTATTTTATTTATTTTAATTTATTTTATTTTATTTTATTTTAGAGAGAGCATGCGCAAGCAGGGTATAGGGGCAGAGGGTAAGAGAGAGGGATTCTTAATCAGGCTCCATACTTAACAAGGAACCTGACATGGGGCTAGATCCTATGACCTTGGGATCATGACCTGAGCCAAAGTCAAGAGTCGATGCTCAACCAACTGAGCCACCCAAACACCCCACGGTCCTTATTATTTAAAGCCATCTAAAATATTTTAGTGCTCTAATCCAGAGCACTAAAAATTTTTTTCTGAATTCTAAAGCATGCATAAGTGCTGTCTTAAAAATCCTATAAAGATAAAAATTACAAATCAGTCACAATTGTACATATCAATCTGAAAATCAGAAAGCATATTATTAGCTAAGGAAATGCAGTAGTATTTCAAAGAAATTAATAAAACAAGACCAAGGAAATAAAATTTCAGAAAATTTATTAATATTAAGTACTGGTTAAAAATCAAAAGGGGGAAAAAAAGAACCCTCTTTTTAATAGCTGAATAATATTGCCGTGTGTGTGTGTGTGTGTGTGTGTGTGTGTGTGTGTCACATCTTCTTTATCCATTCATCAAATGAATACAATCCTGTATGTTAACTATATTGGAAATAAAATTTATAAAAACAAAAGGGAAAACTTACAATATTATCCCTATTAATTTTGAAAATGTATTTCATGTAATTCAACATCTTTTTTTGAATAATAAGAATAATAACATAAATTATCCTTTGGTTCCTCAGTGCAGTGCTATGCCATGACATTCGGAAACGTATCCCTTCACTAATCACTCTTCACTGTCTCCAGTGTCAACACTGAGAGGCCTCTAACTAGGCCCCATGATCTCCTTCCTGCCAGACGTTATCTTGAACCGCCTCCCCTCCCAGTGCTCCTGGCCATCAGGGCTGCCCGGATCTTCCTGGAACAATTCAGGTTCATTTCAGCTCTAGCACTTTTATATTCCTAAAGAGTTTCTTCTCACTGAAGTATTTTTTGTCAGTGGAGTTTCTACTCAGGTGTTGCTCTCTCACAAAATTCTCCTGCCTACCCTCTCAAAAAGCTTTCTTCTTTTGCCCAGACTCCCCCTGTACACACCTGCCATGTTTTGTTTTATTCTAGAACTTCAATCTATCTGAAATTGTCCAAATTATTTATGTATCTTTCTCTTCCATAGAAGGAAAGCTAAATGGAAACAGTGTCATTGTTTTGTTGCATTGAGGTCAAAACAATGGCATTCTACAATCTCAGGGCTGGAGCATGAGATCACCCCGTTATCTGCTTTTCCTTAGGACTCGCTTAAGATCCCTTCAGGAAGTGGCTGCCTATGTGGGAGGTGAGGCATGCTGGGGCAAGTAATGGAGGAATGAGAGTAACAAAATTGTCCAACAATAATCCTGATTTCAAAAAACACGATACTCAAACCCCAGTCTCCTAAAAATTTTAAAAATAAATGCAAATTCTGGAGCATGATAATTAGTAAATATTTTTACAGTTTTTGAACAAGTATCTAAAACCTCAACACAGAGACATTTCCATAGCAACAAAAGGTTTAATGAAGGAAAAAATTTTAGTTAACAAGTGTTTTGTGCTTGCATATAATTTTTTCCTGCTCATCAAGCTGTCCTTTTATTATTTGTGCACAGAAATTCACACCATGTTTTCCTTCCCCACTTAGACTTTTTAAAAAATTTATTTACTTCTTTTCTTTGTTCCTTTATACAAATTGATAGACAGATGTCAATGTCAGAAGAATAGGGCTAAAGTGTTATGGATCTCATTCTGAACCATTATCATCAGATCTGATCAGTGATACGATTGGGAAAACATTTCCATAGATGCACTGAGCCAGCAACAGGGTGTGTGATATAGAAGCTGCACACTGGTTGTACGTACGTCTGTATATTTACGTATATGTGTGTGGTGGGCATAAACAGCCATTGGCTTTTGCCTTCTTTTCAAATCTCCCTATTATAACCCGTGAAATTTCCCTGGGATGTATCAAATAATGACAAAAATCACCATGACCACTCCTTATTGAGTTACTCCATTAGGATATGCACTCTTCTATCATTGCAACAATCCCGGGAAGGAGAGAAGAACTAAGTTAAATACACACTCAGGGTTACATAGCTGACATGACTAAACTGATAAAGCAGAAGAACCCATGTCGATCCCATAGCCACGGCGAGCACTGAGTGGAGTGGCCTTGGCCAAGAAGGTGCCAGGGATAGAAATGCAGAGGCTCTTGGAAATATCTCCTGCTCTTCAAAATGCTTTTCCTGCTGACTTGCTGATAGTTGGAAATTTTTTAATTGAACTTTCTTTTTTTTGAGCGGTTTTAAGGTCACAAGAAAATCGAGTAGAAAATGCAGAGAGCATTGTATCTTTTATTTCCACACTCAGCTTCTCCCACTATCAACATCCCCACCAGAGGGGTACATTTGTTACAACTGCCGAACTCACACCGATACATCATAGTCCCCCAAAGTCCACAGTTTACATGTGGGTTTTACATTCTGTGGATTTGGGCAAATGTTTAATGGCACAAGTATCCACCATTATAATATCATAATATTAGAGCATATAATAGCATAATATTAGAGCAGTTTCCCTGCCCTAAAAATACCTATCCTCTGTCTTACTCATCCCTCTCTTCCTCTTAGCCTCTGGAAACCACTTATCTTTTTACTGTATCCATTGTTTTGCCTTTTTCAGGATGTTGGTAGTTGGGAGCATACTGTGTGTAGCCTTTCAAATGTCTTCTTTCACATAGTAAGATGCATTTAAGGTCCACCATGTATTTTCATGTTTGATTGATCATTTCTTTTTAGTGTTGACTAACATTTCATTGTCTGGGTATACCTAGCTTTTTTATCCATTCACCTACTAAAGGACATCCTGGTTGCTTCCAAGTTTTGGCAACTATGAATAAAGCTGCTAAAAGCAGCTGTGTGCAAGATTTTGTTTTCCTGAGTTTTCCAAATATCTTCTGCTCTTCAAAATACTTTTCCTCCTCACTTTGCTGATGCTTAGAATTTTTCTAGAGCTACAGGAGTTCCAATTTGTAATAATTAATGAGATTGATGGTGCAAAGGCTTCTCCCAGAAGTGATGCTCTGGATTCATACTAAGGTAGGCAGGACTACGTCAAAAACTTCCCTGAGAGTAGGTGCTGGGGACAACTCTATATCTAAAATAAGATTATAAAAGAAGTTTCTAGAAACTGCAAAAATGTAAAGAATGTGAAGAATGCACAACTTGAACTACACACTTACTCCTATACGCTGTTTGAGTTGTTGCTGTGGCTAATTGTGTTTTTCTCCTTCCCTAGGCCCATTCTTGGGACTCTGTATCTAGATGTCTTCCTTAGCAAACTTCACGATTCTTTTATTTTTTTTAAATGTTTTTCTAATGTTTATTTACTTTTGAGAGAGAAAGAGAGAGCATAAGTTGGGGAGGGGCAGAGAGAGAGAGGGAGACACAGAATCAGATGCAGACTCTAGGCGCTGAGCTATCAGCACAGAGCCCAACAGTGGGCTCAAACCCATGAACTATGAGATTGTGACTTGAGCCAAAGTTGGAGGCTGAATGGACTGAGCCACCCAGGTGCCCCTAAACTTCATGATTCTTAAGCTTCACTTCTCGCTCTCACACTCTCCCTGAACAAATGATGCATCGGACTTCTGTCTTGTGTTGATGCAAAGATAGAGAATGCTTACATCCACATTCTCTCATCTCAGGAAACATGACCCCTTCTTTGCATTCAAGGAGGACATGTCAAGATGACTTTAAATCCTTTTATATTAAAAAGGTCAGTGTGATTTATGTATTTGAAAAGACAATAAATAACAGTAGAATTGCTGCAGCTCAGTAGTGCTCGCTGAACATTACTTGTTCTGTTTCCCGATTGGGCATCCAGTTTTCTGTTCTTTGCTATTTTTTTAGCAGGAAAATTTCTTTATCATGGTGGATTTGATAACGCCCAGTTCCAGAGCAGGGCCCCATCCCTGGGCCGCAGGTGGCAGAAAGGAAGCAGGTCTGAAAAGTCAACACAGTCCAAGGCTCACTCCACACCGACGCTAACGCCAAGCATGACCTTGTACCAACCCGAAGCTCAGCCCACTCACTAATTCAGTCACAAATAATGTTGCTTTTAATTGTTCGGTTTTGGCCATTGAAGATAAAATTCACCATGATGACAGGATATTAGGCTTGACATTTTCTTCTTTACCTCTTTTGTCATATCCCGTTACGTGTTTCTTTCTAGCATCTTTTTTTCTATTTATCTTTTAGCTATTCCGTAATTAACATTTTGACGTTTTTCTTTCAATAGGCGATCAAGTTCTATTAGCCTGTCTTCCATATTGTGATTGGGAATAGTATTCATTGCTGCCCACCGTGCAAGCTGCACACTATAGGCCGTGTCTCCAGTTCATCTGTTCCTTTCTAGGAGTTTTAATTAGTGTAATCTGGGATTTTATATCCAGATTACCATTATTAATAATCATGTTAATTCTATTTATTATTTTTCAAAAAAAATGCTTTTTCTTTTCACTTTTACCAGGTTGCAAAACCATATTAAAGCTGTTAAAAAAAAAAAAAAAAGCTGTGATTACCACCGGATCTTAGTCCAGATTGTGGTAGTAGAAACAGGAAATGCTTGTCAATTCATTTTTTTGGTCTGATTGTTTTAGAGCAACATGTTATTCTTTAATTAAAAAAAATTATTTTTAAAGAATGGAAATAAATTAAACCATGGCTCTTATAAAGAGAAAACATATTTACAATAATTATTTGACGATTTAGTCAGTTTTAAGTGTTTCCATTGTTTTGTATCTATATTTTTATACCATATCTTCATTTTTCCTTAGTTAACTGTTTTAATTTTTTTAAGTGGCTCAATTACTTTCTGAGTAACATTTGAAGGAAGGGTATGAGTTCTTGCATGTCTGAGGATACTTTAATGATTTCGTTCATAAATTATAGCTTTGCTGAGGATAGAATTCTTACCGCTCAAAAGGTATTACAAACCTTTCTCTCAAAAATCTCATAGAAAAGTTCCATTTTCATGAAATTTGACTTTATCCTGTGAATTTTTTTCCCCTCGATAGATGTTTTTTTTTCCTATTGAAAGGAAGACTTTTTTATGATTAGTATCATCAGATATTTAACAATCCATTTCTTGGCAAAACTTCAAATTTTTCTTCAACTTAGGCAACTTTTATTCAATTATTTCTTTGATTTGGCTTTTCTTTGTGCTCAATTTCACCCTCTTGTGTGACATCTATTATGTGTGTTGGATCTCCTGCATCATTTTCCATAGTCTCATGTCATTCTGCTCATTACCGTATTCTGATCTTTATGCTTTTCCTCCGTCCGAATTCTGGAACAATGATTTTAGCTCCGTTTTTATCAGTTAGTTTCTCAGCTTCCTTCATGATCCAACTTGGTAGTGACTACCTCCAAAGTACTTTTTTTTTAATGTGGCAATGGGGTTTATTATCTGAAACAATGTTTTCCTGATATTGACTATTCTTTCCTAACATCTTCTGCAATATCATCTGAAATATCATTGAAAATATTAATTAGAAAAATTTCTATGTGTCCCAATTCCTTACCTCTGTTTCTTTTCTATTGAAGAGCTAAATCTTTTAATCTGGTAGTTTTATCTGCTTATTCTTTTTTTTTTTAAGTTTTTAAGGTTTATTTATTTTTGAGAGAGAGACAGAGACAGAGTGCAAGCAGGGGAGGGGCAGAGAGAGGGGGAGACACGGAAACGGAAGCAGGTTCCAGGCTCTGAGCTGTCAGCACAGAGCCCAACGTGGGGCTTGAACTCATGAACTTTGAGGTCATGACCTGAGCCAAAGTCAGCCACTTAACCAGCTGAGCCACCTGGGTGCCCCTACTTATTCTTATATACAAGAGCATAAAGGAAATGTCACAGCCATGCTTAAGAATGTCCTTTGTGTCATGTACAACCCAAAAGTAGACCCCTTCTCCCATACCTCTTCTCTATCCTCAGGAAGGGATGAAGGCCAGATATAACTTCAGAGTTAGATCCATGGCCGTAAACCCTGGTGCACTTCTTAAATCCAGATCAAATTCTTTCCAATCTTTCCCCCCAGCCATATATCTCTTCTAGTTCAGAACACTGCTACCTTCGTACACGGGAATGTGTACTGGCTTGCCATTCCCATTCCCCATCTGCCCGCTCTCCAGAACTTCCAAAATATAAATAGTACCCTTTCTGGAATCTAGAGATCTGGATTATATTTTCTTGGTCACTTCGATGCACATGAGTTAGAGAGAAAAGCACAATAGAAGTGATTAAATTATCACCCTCAGTGGAATCCTTAGGGCTCCTTTTCCTAGGGCGGCCTTATAATTAATTAGATATCTCAGAAAATTTTAAGCTCTCTGAAACCAAATAGCATCGTGCATGGGCCGTTTGTCTGGGGTTCTACACTAGGAGTATTTGAGTTGCTCTGAATAAGCTTCCAAATTTTTTTTTATCGTTTATTTATTTTTGAGACATAGAGACAGAGCATGAGCAGGAGAAGGACAGAGAGAGAGGGAGACACAGAAACCGAAGTAGGTTCCAGGCTCTGAGCTGTCAGCACAGAGCCCGACACGAGGCTCGAACTCACAGACTGCAAGATCATGACCTGAGCCAAAGTTGGCCACTTAACCAACTGAGCCACCCAGGCACCCCTGAGTTGCTCTGAATAAGCTTCTAAGACGACTTTTTATCACTCTTTTGGCATCACCAAGTTTTATTTTTGTCCCTGTCCCTGCCTGTTTGTCCATCAGTCTCCTGCTCCCAATTTAATGACAATTGCAATAAGAACTAGATTTCCTTTCTGACTTCCAAGCTGCTTGTAAAAGGTGCCAATCAGCTTTGTGCATGGACCCTTGTTTTATGATTAGTCTGGGGTTATGTGCCATCGTGGATGTCACTGTTCACCGAGTGCTTCCTCTTTAATACTGTCATTATTCTCTGGTAGACCATCTTGGACACACCGTCGGTCCCACGTGACAGTCTTCTCTCCTATTGAATCATCTTGTTAAAACTCTTGGAAATCTCATCCTTAAACTGGAGCTACTGCCCTCTCCTCCCATCCTAAATTACCAAGTCTTTTAAGCAAAATCATTTCACTTTCTATTTTCTTCTCTCCCTTAGGGAACCTATGAGTCAGAAAGACCTGAGATGAGAGAAAGAGGTTGGGTAGGGAGGTGCCTTTCATCTTCTAGACAGAATGAACTGTAGAGAAAGGGAAAGGGGAGGGATGATGTGGGGGAGGGGATAAAGCTGGTGGATTTCCTGCTTTGAGAGAGCTGGGGTTTTGTAGTTTGGCATCATTATCTGATTAGACATATTGGAGATTTTCAGATGATCAGACTTCTTATAATCAAATACAAACAAAAGAACATTCCAGAGCCAAATTAAAATGCTGTTTTGGACCAAACATTGTTTGGCTTATCTGTGTTGCAGTGCCCTGGTGCAAACTACCAGATTCATTGAGTTTGTACACAAAGAGAGTTGGAAGGAAGCAAGGAAATTGACATTTACTGAGGACTTTCTTCAGTCCTCATGATTCTTGACCCTGTGGTAGGGTTTCTTTACACGATTTACAGATGAGGCCCAGAGGTGTTCAGTAATCCGTTTGAGGCCACAAAATTGGGGGTGACAGAACTAGGATCTCAATTTTTAATTTCCCAATTTTGTGAATTTATATTATTTTCCCTCAATCCTGCTTCATTGCATTAGTGCAGAGGTCAGCAAACTAAAGTCCATGGGCCATGCTGGTCTGCTACCTGTTACTGTAAACACAGCCATGCTCAACTCATTATTGCCTGTGGCTGCTTTTCTGCCAGAAAGGCAGACTGAGTAGTTGCGACAAAGACCATGTGACCTGTAATGTTTAAAGGTTTGCCAACTTCTGCATTACTGCTCCTGTGCCGTGGTCCAATGCTTCTCAAATTTTCATTCGCATTTAAAACACTTGGAGACCTTTACAATTCAGATTCTGGTCCAACACGTCTGAGGGTGGGCTGAGATTCTGACGCCGACATTGCTGCTTCCTGGGCCGTACTTTGAGTAGAAAGGATGGAGTCAGTCACGGAACAACCTGAACATGACTGTCTGCTTTTCTCAGTTTCCCTGGGCCGGAAGTATAAAAATACCTCCCTGACCTCTCAGGTAAAAAAAGGTGTCAACCATCTGACTTCTGCCTCATTCTGGGAAGACTTACAGTTAGCAGGAAAGAAGGCTGGGGCTACCATCCGTGGCCCCACCACTAAACAGCTAGATGCTCTTAAGGAAACCAGTGCAGCCTAGCTTTCCTCTTTGATGAAAGGTAGATCTAATCTCCCAGGTGCACACCTGTGGTTCTCGATCCTGGCTACCCATCAAGATACATTTGAGAGCTTTGAAACATTCTGGTTCCCACTCTCAGAAAATCTGACTTAGTTAGGTCCAGAGTAGTGATTTCTTCTTCTTCTCCTGACATGGAGAATATTTAAAAATCCTAATGTCCAGGCCAACTTCAGACAAAATATACAATGATCAGAGTTAACGTCCCAGTCATGAGACCAGCTGAGATGCCATGCCTCCTGCTAGGATGCGCCAGGAAGGACACAATATGACTGCGATGTCCCTGCCAAAAAAGACATAACCTGAATTTAATCATGAGGAAACACAGTGAACTCAAACTGAGAAATATTTTAAAAATGCACAATGTACTGTACTCTCTGAAAATCTCAATGTCTTTCGTGAAAGACAAAAAAGAAAAAAATGAAGAAATAGTTCAAGATTAAAGGAGATTAAGTAGAGATGGTAACTAAAAGCAACTATGACGCTTGACCAGGAACAAAGAAAATGCTTTTGAGGACATGACTAGGGAACCTGGCAAAATTTGATATGTTACGTGGATTAGGTAATAATATTGCATCAAGGTTAAATTTCTTGATATTGATAACCATACTGCAGTCATATAAGAGAATGTTCTGTAATTAGGAAATATACAGGTTAAAACTAAGGGGGTGTAATGCTTTCCACTTACTCTCAAATAGTTATACATATATAACCATATATATATAACATAAGAGATAGAAAAATAGTGTAGCAAGTGTGTCAAAACAACCAGGGGTACACCTGGGTTCTTTATTATTCTTTATGTATTCTTGCTTCTTAAATGTTTATTTTTTTAATTTATTTTTGAGAGTGACAGGAAGTGCCAGCAGGGGAGGGGCAAAGAGAGAAAGGGAGAAGAGAGAGAGAATCCCAAGCGGACTCGGCACCGTCAACACAGAGCCCAGTGCAGAACTCAGACTCATGAACCATGAGATCGTGCCCTGAGCAAAAATCAGATGCTTAACCAACTGAGCCACCTGGAGGGCCCCTGTGTATTCTTGCTTCTTGAAACTAAATCTGAGTGAACTGTGTATGAGAGTACTTTGTACTATTTTTGTAAGGTTTTAGAAGTTTGCGATTATTTCAAAAATAAAAGTTGAAAAAATGCAAAATAAAACAAAGTACTTCTTTTAGAAAAGAACTTGGGTTGAGGATTGACCTACATGGAAGGCTACTAACTGTGAAAGTGGACGGCCCAGCCATAAGGGAAGAGAGTGATCCGTGACTATGCACAGATGCTGCCCAAAGCTCCTTTCAGGGCTGTCCATGTTGGGTCCACGTGGAGACCTCTGATACCCACACCCACACACCCAGGCCCGGGAGTATAGCTCCTCGGAAAAAGGGGACAAGGACGTGGAGGGAGGTTAAGTGACACCCTATCACCCAGCACAGACAGAGGAAGCGGGAGCAGGAAGCAGAGTGCCACTTCCTGTGGCTGGAAGGACTGCTCTTGCTCCTTCCAACCCTGCTGCTTTCAGAAGAGCACCACTCCCAAAGTCTCCCTGTGTCTTCTAGGTTCGGGCTCGAGGGGCGTCTGAATGGATGCTGTGTACAGAGCAGTGTGAGTGTCATAGCTGAGATCCTTGACATGAAAGCCAAAGGAAAAACATGCAGCGGAACCGGAGGGAGTCTTTCCTCCCTCCGTGTTTTCCTCCACCTTGACAGCCCCAGGGAGTGCAAATGTCCACAGTGGTGTTCATAAAGCATAGTGTCCCTGAGCCCCTTCCTGTGGTCCTCTTTGTATCGTTCTACCCTTGGAATTGGCTGCTTCTCACAGTCTGAGGACTTCTTGTCTCCTCTTCTCCTTTGTCCTGGTGATTTGGTCACATGCGGACAGTCATGGCACCAGCCTCGCCACCACTTCTGCCTGGCTGGTAATTGGGCCCTCCGCTCTCGCTCATCCGTCCACGCCTGTGCATGGGTTCTGGATACCCATGCTCCTCACGTCGCCACTGTGTTGGCCTCAAAACGTCATCCCGCTTTGAACCTTATTCCCTACCTAACTTCCTCCCAGAGTTTGTTTGACTCTTTGTTTTATCTTTTGCTTTCAGCCCCACGCTTACTCCCTGGAAACTGACAGCTCTTAGAACTTCCCTGGCTGTTTTCACATGAGAAAAACAAAGTACAGAGTGGCTAAGTAATTTATTGATGTCACACAATTTATTAATGTAAACTCGGGAGTGAAGGAGTCAGGATTGGATGCACCCCTGACCGACCCCAGCTCTGTCTGTGCGTTTGTACTACACTCCTCTTCCTGAGGCAGAAGTTCTATCTTTCACTTGTATTCAGAGGCATAATACACAAGAAAGGTATCTAATGTCCTCTCTTCCAGTTCACGAATTGAGGACCCGGAGCCTGTGTTTGACAGAATTACTAAGGTTAGGTGAAGAGGCACCAGGATTGATTTGAAGATTGGGTGTGTTTTCTCCTCTTCATTGCTCTTCCTTTGGAGTGTACAGAAATAGAAGGGAGTGGTACGATTCCGATGAAAATATACCAACAATACTATCAAGACACCATGAGATCATTTGGGAAGGAAACCCCATAAAAGTCAGTACTAAAATCTTTAAACAAAGTCTACTCCTCCAATAGATTCTGTCTCTCTTATGTCTGGACACTGGGTTCGGTTGAAAGCAGATTACCCACAGAGAAATATAGAGACGGCAAAATGCAGCCTGTTGCTTGCAGCCTAACCCCGTGGCAGCTGCCAGAAAGCTCTTTGCTAGCTTATTTTATTTCATCGTCTGACATCCATTTCCAGTTGTGAATGCCGAATGAACTCCTTTCGAAACCTGTGCTCCCCAAGCTGATCCTTGCTTTCAAAAGGCTGAACCTAATCTTCTACCCATGGTCACCTCGCCGCCTCCCTGCAGGAAATGCCCGTGGCCACAGTGAGTCTGATATCCTCACCCTCCCGCTCCTGGGATGCCTTCTGATCCCTTTTTTTTTTTTTTTTGTCTGAAGTTGCCCATTGTCTCGCGTTGGCTCCATATGAACTAGTCTCTCGGAGATAAAGATGTTAAAGCCCCAGGACAGGACTAACTTGCCTGAGGTCAGACAGCTAGTAGGTGACAGTGCTGGACTTAAGCTCAAGTCTCAACTCTCTGACCAAGCCTTTTTGCACTATCTTGAGCCTTTGAACCCAATGGTTTCCAAGGAGAGGCAGCCTGGTGACCAGCAGATGTGAGTTAAAGCCCCAGCCCCACCGCTTGCTGGTGTGGGACAGTAGATTAGATGCTTTCTTTCCTTGGCGCTAAAATGGGAATTATAATCCCTAACGTACAGCGTTGTAAGGTTGAAGGGAGATAACATGTCAAAGTGCCCGTCAGTACAGTGTTGCTCGAGAAATATGAATATCGGCCTCTACCCTTCAAAAATGCCTTACAGAGGTCAGCGTTCCCCTTCCTTTGGTAGGTTTGAGACTCTGTAAGAGCAAGCGGGGAAGTCAAGGTCTACATACACGCAGAGCCATAATGAGCCTGACCACCCGCTTCATTTCCTAGAAACTAAAAAATAAATAAATGACAACTATACAAACAGGAGATGTGTGAAGGCCATAAAGAAGTTTTAAAAGTTTTAAAAGTTAGTGTTCACCTCACTTAATTCAAAGTGAGTAATAGAATCCCACATCCTTTCGTTGTACATAAAAGGAAATAGATTTGAGGACGAAAGTCTTACCCAACACACAGTGCTAACTAACATCGGAAGTGAGACTAGAACTCATGTCTCCCGATCTCCAGGCCACAACCTTCCAGGCACCACACACGCTGGAACGTAGGATTAGAGAAAAGAATTTGCATTTTAAGAGAATTATTTTACCTGTGAGATAACCGAATTGGGGGCCTAATGAGATCCTGTCCGATGGAATTTTTATTATTTAACTCACAGAGTAAGATTGTACATCTTTGCAAATGCTCTTGTCATCCTTTTATTCATTAATTTCCTGTGAGTCTTCATGAATTTGTTGCTGCACTTACTCAACAGAACACTTTTTTTTTCCTAAAGACTTGCAAGCAACAAGCATATTTCACAGTTGATAGAAGCTAAAACTCCCACCAACTCTGCCAGCTTAGTTGCTATGGTGATAAATGGTCTAAGAAAGTCTCATTTATTTGAAATATATTTAGAAATAATTGAGCCCCTTGAGAGCAAAATGTCCTAAATTCTCTCTATGGCAGTGCTTGATATGTTTCCTTCAGGGAACCAATAGCCTTTGAAAGAAACTTCTCTTAATCATAGTAGCTCAGTCGCTTGTAGATAGGCTCCCCGCCTCCTTGATCGCGTCTTGGGCTGGCGGGACTTGTCCCAGGCTCAGTGAACATTCTCCCAGCTTGCACACCACAAGGGATTAAGATGTTAATCCTGGTGGAAGATTTTCTCTGTGGTGACTGTGGATTCGAATTTGATGTTAATTAGACAAAATGTGACGAGAGGAGAAACGAATGCCAGGAGCCTGAGAAAGCAGACTTGGAGAGCAATGTGGGATAAGGACTTGTTACTTGGGCAGTTTGTGTGGACGTAATCTTCTGAACACACTCCTGTTGTAAAATAATCCTCACTCTTTTGAATTTCCTCAACTAGTAACTGTAAGGTCCCATTAACTATTATTATTATTATTATTATTATTATTATTATTGTTATTATTTTGGAACATTAGGCTCATTTGACACCTACGGATGATCATTCATTGGGGACGTTCCATGTTCCAGAACTCCACCTACACGCATTAATTACTTGTAATCTTACTCCCACCATTGCTGGCGAGTTGCCCAAGGGCACAGGCACTGGTGTTCGGGCTGGAATCCAAGTGTGTGCCATCGGGGCGCCAATGCCCTGCATCACCCTATCATGAGCTTAGGGGTTTGGGCCAATCTTTCCCAGTCCATAGCCTTCTGAAATGAGCAGACTCTCGAATTCGCTATCTTCAGAACTAGGGTTCCCATCTCTGTGGTGAACAGAGGTCGTAGAAACCTTGAGGCCTTGAGGCTGTCCGTGCTCTGCCACCCAGGATGACTGGGCACTCAGCTTCGTGGCTCTTCGCATCTGACTTCATGGTATACACATCCTACTTTCTTTAGCCCCTCTTCCAGATTTTGGGAATAGCAAAGAGTGACCATCCTCATCAGGCATCAGCGGCGTGAACATAGCCTGGTGGTTGAAAGCATGGGTTCTGGAGTGAGCCTGCCAGAGTTCAAATCTCAGTTTTACTTACTGGCCATGTGAGACTTCTGCATGCCTCTGTTTTCCAGTTGATAAAATGGAGATGATAGTACAGCCCACCTCCAAGAGAATGGCCCTGAGGATTAAAGGATATACAGAAAGGTGCTAGAATGTCAAGTCCATAGAGCCAGCCCTTTGGTTTATTCTCTGCTGTGTCTCCAGACCTAGAACACCATTGTCACTCAATAGATACATACTGAATCAATGAATGAAAACATTGAGGACAATGAGCCCACAAACCACATCAGCCTTCATTAGTATCAGAGTACCAGAACTTCATTTCTACAATGATTTTTATAGCTGCTGCCTCCTTAAGTCATTTCCTTGAATTTCCTCTTGGAGAACTCATCCCTGACTGCTCATGTCCAGGTTGTAGCCTCCACTTTTGTTTTTTTCAAACCCACTGAGATTGGGGTTTGTTCGTTACTGCGGATCCTAGCCTGTCTGGACAAGTAGGACTGGGAATGCTGCTCACTTCAGCCCTGGGTCCTTTCCATGGGCTTATATGTCCTACTGGGCACAAAAATTAGTCTGAACATTCTTTCCTTTTTCTGTCACAGAGACTGATTCTAAATCCTTGCCAGAGAGTTCTTCCTCCTCTTATGTCTGGCCCGACCCTTCCCCACAGGACTTAATAACTAGTTACATGGAAACCTCATGTTTCTAGGACAAGTTTTTATTGATCTACTCGGATGGTCTCTGAATTTACATATGGTTTGGTTGTTTGTTTGCTTGTTTGTTTGTTTTTCCCCTGAGCACAGTTTAGGTCATGAAGCAAAGACAAAAGCTGAAAGGTTCACTAGGAATTATAATCTCAATGTTCTTTGAACATTTCCAATTCAGACTGAAACATGGCCAAACAGTTTATGATTTGGCTTGGGAGAAGTGATAACTCTACATGATAATTGAAAGGAATGGAGGTACCTAATTGCCAGCACTAAAAGCTACCCATGTTTTCAAGAAGATGTCAATTATTTTCCTGGCCAGAACTCTGTAGAAGAATTTTTCACACGTGGAGCAGTTTGAGGTAACATCTGGTCTTCTGTTTAGTTGAAAAGGGAGCTTCCTGTAAACATTTCCCTATAGCTTTTTGTTGCCTGCTTCTTCCTGATCACAGCTAACTTTTCCCCGTGCAATCCATGTCTGGGTATTTAACAAATTCACCTAGAGAATCGGTTGGGAATTCATTTGTTTGTCACTTTGTTTTCTTACTCAATTTAAATAAAGCCATTTCTTCCAAGTCCACCTGAAAGTTGATTTTGGATTTACCTCCACATTTAAGAGGAAAATTCAAAATGCTGGCTTTAGCATAATGGCGATACTGTAGTACTCTCCAGCCCCTGGGGATGGGTTTGTGGTGATGCAGCCACTAAACTCTGCCTCAGCCACATTCAGGCCAGTGTGAGAGTCCACATGTGGCTATGAATGTGAGAAATGTGGCAAGGGAACCACACTTGCAATGGTGGGCTCTTTCCCACCTTCCTCTGTGCCACTGAATGGGCTCACACACCACTGCAGCGCCAAGGGGAAAGCCATGGGACCACAGAACAGAGGAAGGACAGGGTACTGGCCCCTGTCTTAGCTTCACCAAAGCTGTTCTGAAAGCCACAGGGTCCAGGGTCTCAGGTCAACCCACAGAATCCCAATCTCCAGGGATGAGAGCAAGACTCTGTGACTTAAAAGATTCCAGGTGGTTCTGCACGGCAGGTTGGCCCTAGATGATGGGCAGTGGGTCGCTGGAAATAGCGCCAGACTTGGTGGCAAATGGGTTTCAAATTCTGCTTCCAACACTCAGAAGCTATGCATCTTTGGAAAAGTTATTCGACTTCTCTGAATAAATTCTCCTGACATAATGCTGTCTATTCATTAAGTTGCGAGGATGAAAAGTTTTAAATAAAAGCTATTGACAGCAAGTCGTAGGATGCCTGACACAGCATAGTTGTACAATAATATAAATCTGAGTTCTTATTTGCTCATTCATTCATTCAGCAGTTTTGCCGAATGCTACCAATAATAATCTCACCATCACCATCATCATCAGTAGTAATGGTAGTAGATCTAATAGTAGTAGTACTGATTACTCTGTGCTGAACATTGTTCTAAATGCTATAGGTATGTTATCTTAATCTTCATACTGCCATTTCATTTCCTAGATGTGGAAACTAAGGGATGGAGATGTTAAAAGTGTTGCTGAATTTCCACAGCTAGTGAGTACTGAAGCCCTGGCATAGGTATTTGGCGCTAAGGTGTGAGACCCTACTGACTCTCACTGTGCTCAGCTCTGAGTGTACCGCACAGCGATATGTACCAGTCTAGGAGACAGATAATAAGCAATAAACCAACCAGAACTTGTAAGGAGGAAACAAACAGGAAGTTGGAATGGAGAATAAAGAGGTGACACTGATTTACGGAGATAAGAGAAGTCATCTCCAAGGGAATGGTATGTACGCCAAGACCTGAAGGATGCGAGGGAGGGGCCGTGCTGCAAGGTTGGGAGGAGCATTTCAGGCCAAGGGCACAGCAGCACGCACTGAAGCCTTTGGGCTGGACAACACTCAACGTGTTTGGGGACCAGCGTGGCCGCACCCTGGTGCCCAAGAGGAAGAATGCCGCCAACTGAGGTCAAAGAGGTAGACAGAGGCCAGGACATGTGGAGGTCTTGCAGGCCAATGTCGGGAGTGCAAATTTTATTTGAAATGCAGTGAGAGGCTGAATGGTTTTAAACCGATTCATGCTTTTAGAAGATTACTCTCCCTGCTGTTTGAAGATGGATTGGGTAAAAATGGGGCAAAAGAGAAAGCAATTATGAGATTACAACAGTGGTCATTTGAAAGGTGATGGTGATTTACTCTGGGTGAAACAAAACTAGAAGTCTCCTTTTGAACATCTTACACATGGGGCGATGATAATAAATTCAAGAAGCAATATTAAGTAGACAAGTGGATATCTAAGAATAAAGCTCCAAGAACAGAATGAATGTCAAAGGGAAGGTATTTACAGCCAGGGGTGGGAATGCAGTCTCCTGCAGTGTGAGTGAGGAGAGAGACTGTAAAAGATGTACTGAGACCTGGAAAGGCTTGAGATTCTCTGACACTTGAAGGTGAGACAAAGTTAAAGCCCCCAGGAAAACAAGGCAGAAGAATCAGCCGAAGAGGTCTGAGGAACACCAGGAACAGGACTGAGAGAGTGAGAGAAAAGGTGGTAACGCCCTAGGAGTTGGCGCTCGTATGGACCCTGCTGAGAGATGAAGGATGACGAAAACAGGAAAACGTGCATTTAATCTGAAGAGCCCAGTGAGCTTGAAAATAGCAGTTTCAATACAGTCACAGATAAAATTCAGAATAGAGCTGGTGGAAAAATGAATGGAAGGAGATAGAAAGCTGGTGTTCTACGAATTTGGGGAATAAAAGGGGTCAGAGTAATGGGACAATAGTGGAGGGTGTGGTGAAACTGAGGGATTTTTTTTTTTTTTCCTTTTCTCATTTCTTTCCTTCTTTGTTTCTAAGATGGGAAATACCAAAGCCTGTTTGGATACTGGAGAGTATTGTCCAGTAGGGAGGTCAGCAATAAAAGGAAAAAGAGGGAGGCACTAATGGAGCAAAGGACATTTTAGGGTAGCAGGATAAGGGGCTCCAGACCCCAAGTGTGAGTCGAGGAAGAGCTCTGACTTCCTAGAAGCTGGGAAGAGACTCACTAGATATCTAGACCTGCTCGTCGTACAAGGAGAAGATCTTTAAAGAGTTCATGTTTTTTTTTTTTTTTTCAGTGAAAAAGGAGGTAAATTATATAAGCCGAAAATACGACAGGGAGAGAGAGGTTCAGAGGTTTGAAGAGAAAGAGACATGAAATAGTCAGTGAGGAACAAGCAAGAGGCAGATCTGCGAGAACTGAGGAGGGCGCTTGGTTAGGACAGGAAGTCCATCCGGAACTAGTAATGATCAAAGCTGAGAGCCGCCAGCCCCCTATGGTTGTTCTCCAGTCATACTGGCCTCTTGGGGACAAGGCCAACAGCGATGGTTTTTTAAGTTCATCCAGATTTTGGGGTTCGTAAAGGGAAGCGTGATGGGGGACGATGAGCAGGGGGTTCAGAGTAGTGTCGTCTCACCTGGGTGTGGAGGAAAATGAGGAGAGAAGAATTAGTGGTAGAAGACGATGATGTTAACGATAGACAAAAATAGACTGCCAGTTATCAAATAAACAAGTCACAGGGATGTAAGGTACAGCAGAGGGAATATTGTCAATAACAATGTAATAACTCCGCATGGTGACAGGTGGTAACTGACTTATCGTGGGGATCATTTCATAATGTAGAAAAATATCGAATCGCTCTGATGTACACCTGAAACTAACAAGATACTGTGTGTAAAGTATGCTTCAGTGAAAAGAATTAATTTATTAAAAAGAGAATGGCTAAGAGGAATTGCCTTCATGCTTTATAGATAGGTCATCCCATATAGGTGAAAACACTTTAAGTATATATCCTTCATACATGCATGGGTATATGCTTGTTTAACCCTTATTTATATACTAATACCGAGCTAAGTGCTTTACAAATATCAACTCGCCTGAGCTTCATAACATTCATAGAAACTCCACGAAGTAGAAGCTGTTACTACAAAATTTTACAGATTTTACAAATTACAAAATAGGCATAGGGTAGTTAGGTAACTTTCTCAAGACCACACTCCTAGTGAATGCCACAGGATTTGAATTCACGAAGCTGCTGCATAGTCGATGTTCTTATTTATGTGCATAAAGGTAATTCTTAGGCATCTGCTGAGCTAAATGCACTTTGGAACCTGATACTAAGGATGTGGTGAGGACTGCATATTGTATAATTTGAACATCTGAGCCAGAGGCTACAGGATTGTGGTTAGAAAGCAAAGTTAAACATTTATGACTTCAAAAATGGCTTAGTTTGTATGGGTGACAGGTCCAGGGTGCACCCCTAGAATTGCGTGGCTAAAGTGAAGTGACAGAAGGCTTTTTGTGACATGTAGGTAAAGAAATTAAGAAGTCAGGGGATTACCTGGGCCACCCACATTGACCCCGAGATCTCTGGGAACGAAAGCAGGTGCTGAGATGGAAGATGAGACTGTACCCCGTCTATTAACATATTTACAAGAGATGGGGGCACGGCCAGGAAATCAACCAATGACAACCATGAGGAAGGTGGAAGAATTATCCACAATATCCAGACCCAACTGTTGACGTATGAATGATGGTTCATTCCACAGGGAATTTTAGATGTTAGATGGTGGAGGGTTACAGCGTTGACTATTAAGTAAAGGGGACCTTAATAGACAGAAAGACTTAGGAATACTCAAGGTTGTAATCAAAAGACGGTGTGCAGAAAGACACCCCACATTTGCCTGCAGCATCAAGGAAGGATTCACAGAAAAGTTAATACTTAACTTGATTTTGGGTTTTGGGAGAAAGACTATGTCAGCCAGATAGACACGAGGAAGAAAGGCATTAAAGATGGAAGGCTCTTGGGGCGCCTGGGTGGCTCAGTCGGTTAAGCGGCCGACTTCGGCACAGGTCATGATCTCACAGTCTGTGAGTTCGAGCCCCGCATCGGGCTCTGTGCTGCTGGCTCGGAGCCTGGAGCCTGCTTCAGATTCTGTATCTCCCTCTCTCTCTCTGCCCTTCACCTGCTCACACTCTGTGTCTATGTCTCTCAAAAATAAATAAATGTTAAAAAAAAATTTAAAAAGATGGAAGGCTCAGCATGGGTAGACATTGAGGCATGAGAGAATATGATATGGATTTAATATTGCTTCAATAAATTATTAGGGGGTTGGGGGAAGTGGGGATTGATGAAGCTGAAGGAGTAACGAGAGGTCAGGTCAGGAAGAGAATTGTTATGTCATTTTAAGGAAACTGAGGTTGATCCTGAATCTGATAGGGACCCACAGAACTATTCTGAGCTGTAGTGTATTGTGGTCAGATTTGAACAAGGAGGCAGTGTTGAGGTCTGATTGGACGGAGTTAGGCTGGAAGAAAGGAGATCAACTAGGAAGAGCTGAGATAGTTCTGGCAAGATGTGATGAAGGCCCAAAGTATGGATTAGAAATACAAGGTGAGAAATTATAGTAACATGGAGGAGGAAAAAATGGCACATTTATTGCTGGAGAAGTTATGGGTGAGGAAGAGGGAGGAGCCCATGATAACTAGCAGGGTCCAGGGCATCTGGATGATCTGGGTGCTGTTGACAAACACAGCAGGTAAGATTGAAAAGTAGTGGCTCCTGCCAGGCAGCTGTGGAGTTTGAAGTGTCTAGAAGAGTTTCTGGAGGTTACCTAAAGACTGTAAGTCCTGAGAAAAAGAGCCTATCTTTTTCTTTGGGCTTCCCAATAGATTAAGGAAGATTCTATCCCTTCTAGATGCCACTAGCAAATATCTTCCTATGTCTTGTTGACTTGAATTGGACCACCTGTCCTTCCAGGATCAAACATGGTGCCTAGACATGGAATACACGGATTTATTTAGTTTTTACTTATTTATTTTTTAATAAATTTTTTAATGTTTATTCATTTTTGAGAGACAGAGAGAGACAGAGTGCAAGCAGGGGGTGGGACAAAGGGAGAGGGAGACATAGAATCCAAAGTAGGCTCCAGGCTCTGAGCTGTCAGCACAGAGCCTCAGCCAAGGCTCAAACTCATGCACTGGGAGATCATGACCTGAGCCGAGGTTGGACGCTGAACCGACTGAGCCACCCAGGTGCTCCTAGAATACACTGATTTAAAACACTGATTTAAAAACAAACAAAAACAACAGCAACAAAACAAAACAAAGCAAAGCAAAGCAAAAAAACCACTCCAGCCATCCCCTGAGCCTCAGCTCAGTGGTTAGGTCTTCCCCATATGGCTGACTCTGGGGAACAGTTTCCCAAAAGAAACACCATCAAATACCCACTACACAGACAGCCTACCATTGTCAGGCACAGGAAAAAGTAATAAATGAATCTTTGCTTCAGCTCCCAGGGAACACAGGGACCACTGTAGCATAGATAAGGGATGCATGCCTCTGTCTTGTGGGATTCAGAAAGTTTGAAAGAAGATAACTACATAAGAGTTCAGCTCTTCAAGACTGTGAAGGAGTTTGCCAGACAGCGAAAGTTCCAGGACAAGGGGGAGAGGGCATTCTGACACACACACAAAAATACTCAAAAACCAGAGGCCTTAAAGGCAAGGCCTGATTGAGCTTACTGATGAATTTCCCTCTGATCCAGAGACCATTCTGTTTGGGTAACAAAGATTCTTATTTCTTCTTTTTTTGTCAATGTTTATTTATTTTTGAGAGACAGAGACAGAGTATGTAAGGGGGGTGGCAGATAGAGAGGGAGACACAGAATCTGAAGCAGGCTCTAGGCTCTGAGCTGTCAGCACTGAGCCCCACCTAGGGCTCAAACTCACAGACCATGGGATCATGACCTGAGCCAAAGTCGGATGCCTAACTGACTGAGCCACCCAGGCACCCCAAAAGATTCTTATTTCTATGTAGAGAATTATATAGCATTGTCTTAATCCATTTAATCTAAGTTTATTATAACTTTTCCTTTCATTCCATCTGAGTTTGACAGTGTTGAGAAGGGGAAGAGGTATGTGTATTGCAGTGTTATTGAACATAGCTGCTGTCATCATAGGTTTTTCCCAGCATGGCTCATTTTGGCGCACAAAGGGGTTGTGTGACAGCTGTCTGATACTAGCTTTGGGAACTTGAGAAACTTACTTAACCTCTCTGCACCTCAATTTTCTCATCTAGGAATTGAGACATAATAATACCTTTACTGAAGGCTCATTGTTAGATTTAAAGACTAGAACACATGTAGAGTACCCTGCAGATTGTATCTCTCCACCCCAATCAGAAAAAAATGATTATTATTATCATTATCGTTATTAGTATTGGGAACCACTGGAAAATAAACCCAGAGGAGCAATTTAAGGCCTTGTGAGGAAGCACGCTTGGAGTGGCCAGCTTACGAGCAGATGGAACAGCAGGCAGCGACCTTCAAAGCAGACTGAGTGCACCACCTGTCAATCTCCTGGTTATAAAGGAGATAATCCACCTATTGAATCCTGCAAGGACAAAAGTGCCGGAGCCACAAAAGACTGAAGTTGGAAAATTGCCTTCTTCAGTAGCACGAACTGCACTTGGTATATGGAACTAATAATAACTGAGTTCCTACTATGTGCAGAACACTCACTCTAGGCATTCTTGTAAACGACCCCATTTAAGCCTCCAAATAATCCTAAATTTTAAACCTTAGGCATTTGTCTTTTTATAGACAAATTTATTATAGATGAGAAAACTGAGCCCAGAATGCCCAAAGTCACACCGGCAGCAAATGGCAGCACTGAGGTCACGCTCTGAGTGTAAGCCTGCGCTTTCGGTGGCGGTGAGTGAGCCTCTTCCCCGGTGGTTCTCCGAGCGTGTTCCCGGAGCAGCAACAGCAGCAATACCTGGGAACTTGTTTGAAATGCAGTTCAGATCTATGGAGTCACCATAGATCTACTGAATTAGAAACTAGGAGGTCCAGCCATCTGTGTTTTAACAAGCCACCCAGAAACAGACTGTGATAAAGATAGAGTTGGATTGTAATGGGAGCAGAGGAGAGGGTGGAGGAAGTGGACTCTGAATGAGGTGGGCACAGCTGGCTGGGAAAATACAGCTTGAACCAGGAACATCTTGGGCTAGAAAACAGAGAGACATTCAAAGAATTATGGAGATGTGTCAAGAAAATGTAGAAGTCAGATTGAATGAGCTCTCACTGGTCAAATCAGGGATAATTAGAATAGCGAAACAAATAAAAATAATAAAGGGTTGAAATAATAAAGGGTTTAATAATAATTATAAAATAAATCATAAATCATGTAGATATAAGTAAAGATATATACTATATATTTATATTAATTTTTTAATTATTAATTAATAATGTCAAATATATAAACCCTTTATATAATAAAGGGTTTAATAATTATTATAAAATAAATCATAAATCATGTAGATATAAATAAGTAAATAGATTAAAAGTTTGATGAAAATATAAATAGAAGATATAAATAAGTGAATAGATTAAAAGTGTGATGAAAATGAAGTATTTATATATTCAAAATGTCTGACCTCAGAGATAGTTAATACAAAAGGGAGAAAGAATAACATTCCCATGAAGAAGTCTGGTAGACACAACCTTAAGCAAGGGACCAAGGTGAATGTAATTAATGATAGGACAAATAGAAGTGATTTGCCCCCTGATAGAATGCATTGAGAAGACCCCAGCATTACTTCTGTGATGATCCTTCCAACATTCTAAAGCTTGAATATAATCACAGGGCAACAGGACTCCAACTTAAATTGAGGAATCTACAAAATGACTGGCTTACAATGTCAATGTCCAAAAAAGGCACGGAAAGGCCAAGAAACTTCTCCACGTTGAAGGAGACAAAACAGAAGTGTGATTCCAGATTGGATCCTTCTGCTACAAAAACATCGGGGGTGCCTGGCGGCTCAGACAGTTAAGCAGTCGACTCTTGATTTCCGCTCCGGTCATGATCTCCTGGTTGGGGAGACCCAGGCTCCATAGGGCTCTGTGCTGACAGCAGGGAACGTGCTTGGGAATCTCTCTCTCTCCCTCTCTCTGTGTCACTCCTGTTCTTACGCATGCACTCTTTCTCAAAATAAATAAACATTTAAAAAAACATTACTAGGACAACTGGCAAAACACGAATCGGTTCTAACATTTAGATTGTGGTAGTATGTCAGTGTTAATTGCCCGATTTTTACGGGCATTTTGTGGCATATAAAAAATGCCCTTGTTTGTCTGAATTACAAACTCAAGTATTCAGGGGTGGCGAGGTTTCATAATGAAGCCCTAGGGTTTGCCTTCATTATTGCCGGTGATGGGTATTGTTGCAGAAATTATTTATTTTCGTTTGTTTTTATTGTTTTTGATATTGTTGCAAAAAATTTTTAAGTACATAAACATATTACGGTTCACTGTTATGCTGAAGAGATCACACGACAAATTAAAGACAAATTCCTAGGGTTTGAAAATGAGTTCTTGTGGCTTGGGATGAAATTTATAGTGGAACCATTGTACTCAAACTGAAATTCAAAATGGTCCTTATCTCAGGTAATTTATATGGACATGAAGACAACGTGTTATAGAAAACTGTTAGATGATTCAAAGAGTGGTTGCAGTGTGGATACAGCCCTGCTGTTGAAGACGCATGTGGAAAGTTTGAATGAAATCATTCTATGAAATGCAAGAGCGAAAACAACTCAACTTTCTAAATTAATACCTGATTTTCTATAGTTACTTAACTATATATGCATAGGTGTGCATAAGTGAGTTGACGGACTAAAAATAATGAGACAATTAACTAGTTAATTATATTCCAAAATTTATGTATGTAAAAAACTCTAAAAACCAAAGCCTCAGAGGGAATCTTTCTATCAGGAAAAAAAATTAGAAGTCACCTTGTAATCGATAGTCACGTTTGATTTGTGAATATACGATGATTTTAGAGCATTGTTTAAGATGCTGTAAGCTGACACTTATGTTTGTTGATCGAATAAGTACACGGTAATGCAACATTGTAATTACAACCACAGAATACAAGATAACAGGAAACGTCTGGGTGAAAATATAGGCTCTAGAGTCAAGTAGACCTGTATTTTAGTCTCAGCGCAGACTTGCCAGCTCCTTCATACTGAGCAAATTGCTTCAGTAACCCTGTTTCCTCATCTGTAAAATGGAGCTAGTAATAGTCTCTGCCTTTTGTTATTGGTGATACAGCTAAATGAGAAAGTACATGAAAAGCTCGAGGCGGAATCTTGGCACATCATAAACCCTAAGTTTATAGGAGTTATTACTACCATTGGCTTAAAGTTGTGGGGTAGAGTATTCTATTTTCGCCCTTGCTAAAGTCTGCCTTGTGTACTGTCATAGAGTAGTCCTGTATCTAAGGCACCGAAGAGGAGAAAGTCAGAGTGTGAGAACCTATGGAGTTGTCTGTGATCGGGCAGGAGAACACCTTCAACCCTGGAGTCAGAGATCCAGGTGCATATCAGAAATGATAGCGACGTGAACATAAATACAAACGTTATCTTTTATCTTTCTTAATTTTTGAAAAAGACATGGCACCTTCAAGAAAAATTATGGCATCTTGTGGTGAAATTAGGAACACATCTAGCTGTAATTTATATGACAACTGTAGCACAAAGAGTGTGTGCAAAAATGGAACTATACTGTTAGAAAGGAGAGGAGAGGGGCGCCTGGGTGGCTCAGTCAGTTAAGTGTCCAACTTCAGTTCAGGTCATGGTCTCGTGGTTTGTGGATTCGAGCCACGCCTCAGGCTCCGTGCTGACAGCTCAGAGCCTGGAGTCTGCTTCAGACTCTGCGTCTCCCTCTCTCAGCCCCATCCCTGCGCACGCTCTCTCATAAATAAATAAACATTAAAAATTTTTTTAAAGGAGAGGTGAGATTCCAATCCAAATCCTGGAGGTAACCTTCCGAGCTGTATGACCTGAGAGACGCGAATTCACTCTTTTGAGCAAACATTTTCCTTGTTCGTACAGAGGAAATAATGATGCAGGGCTCTCAAGAACGTTAAATGTATGTGGTAGTGCCAAGTGGTTCTGGAAAAGAGTAAGCACTCCATGCGTTTGAGGCCTTCTTTCCTTTCCTTCTACATGTGACCTTGATTTAAGTAGAAAGCGCTTTTGACACCATATGGAAAGAGGAGCTATTTCAGCGTAGCTTTAAAGTAGAAATTCTGAGAGTCTGTGGTAATTCCCTCTATCTCAGCAACCCATATCAAATGAATTATAATAGTTTAATATCAGGGACATAAAAAGGAGTGAGGTCTATTAATGGGTATAATTAAGATACAAGGGTAAGGTGACAGTAATTGTCAAATATTGAAGTCATGATCGCCATAATAGCGAATACTGGTTGAGCACTTCCTAGGTACCATTATTACTCTACTTGTAACAATTCGATGAATCACCACACTAACCTGAAAAGAGTTGGGCATTTTGATGGAGACTCTGTAGCACAGTGTGAGCGTGGGCCACTGCGAAGGCTGGCTGGACACACAGAAGGCCCTTAAAAGGGAAATTACGTTCATAAATTAGTGAGTGTTGAGGACCTGGTCCTTAGCCAAACAGGCTCATAAAGACCTTGGCTCATATGTATCCCCAAGTTAATTGGATTTGGAAAAGCTGATTCAAGCTTAAAGAGAGAGAAAAAAAAAAAAGAATTGACAAAAGTCTGATGAGCAAATCAGAATCACAATTTACCCATTTGTGGTAAGAAATAACTGTCAAACGAAATAGATGTTTGTGTCAGCCTGACCAGAACATTCCCTCCCTGTAGGCAACTGTGTAGAAAAAAGCCTAATAAAGCTTAGGAGGACTTGGTGAGTGAGGGTAGTTTGGCTGTTGGTTAACATCAGACCACGTTGTCAGTCCAACACATCGATTTCCAGAAGGGGCCAGTCCTCCCAGATGGACTCGGGGTCAGGCAGACATTCAGAGGGTTTACTGTGCCAAAATTTGCTTCTGCGAATTTCTATTGGCCTCTGATTATTTGGATATGAAATTAATTGAAGTTAATAATATCTCTGTGAGCTAGAATGTTTTTATAATGCCTTTTCCTGTTACTGTTCCAATGCAGCGGTTTGGTATACGATGGGCCGTCCACAGGCCAAATTCAAGTGTCACTGACTTTGTATTGCTAGAGAACTAAGACTAGTTTTTACTTTTTTATTTATTTATTTTTAATTAATTAATTTATTTATTTTCTTACTTATTTAGAGAGAGACAGAGCACAAGCAGGGGAGGGGCAGAGACAGAGAGGGAGGGAGACACGGAATCTGAAGCAGGCTCCCGGCCCTGAGCTGTCAGCACGGAGCCCGGATGCAAGGCTCAAACCCATGAACCGCGAGATCATGACCTGAGCCAAAGTCGAATGCCCAACCGACTGAGCCACCCAGGCGCTACAGTTTTTACTTTTCCAAATGGTTGGAAAACAACCTCCCCCCCCCCCCAATAATGATATTTTGTGACATGTGAAATTATATGAAATCACATTTCAGGGTCCATAAGCAAAGTTGTATTGGAACACAGCCATGCTCATTTATTTATGTCTTTGTCTATGGTTACTTTCATGCTACCGTAGACAAAGCAATGGGGACCTCACGGACTGCAAAGCCTAAGGTATTTACTATGGTGCTTCACAGAAAGTTTCCTGACCCCTTGTCTAATTCATTATATTGATTTTATTAATTGGCCTGTCAAACAGTGATCTCGTTTCTCTTCCATTCTTTACACTGTGTAGCCCATTTCCACTCAACTGAGTTCAGGTTTGCCTGATTTTATTGCCGTAAAATATTGATTAAATCTGGAGCTGGAATATAAAATTTACCATTAATTGATAACATGTCATTTATTGAGCTGTTATGATGTGCTAGGAGCTTTGTATAATGTTCTTATTCAATCCTCAGAGTCACTCTGTGTGATATATTTTATTACACCTATTTTTAAAGATGAGGAAACTGTGGCCAGAATATGACTTTCCTCCAGCGCACCCATGATTGTTGGCAGAGCTGGGATTTGAGCCGAGGCTGCCTGACTCCAACACCTGTTTTTCTCCTCCCTGTCACACCAGCATCTCCCAGTGATCAACCAAAAAGGAAGGTAACAGCCCATTCTCTGGCAGACAGACATTAAAAAATAAAATCCGGTTTTATTCATTGGTATGTTCAATACAATCTTGACAAGTTCAAGGCTAAACGTTCTCTATATCAAGAGTGACCATTTCAAATGTTGCGGCAGAGTCTAGGCAGATAATGCAAATAGGCGAAATGGACCCCATGTAGGAAAAATGGTGTTCTTTTTTGTGTAGTTTTTAGTTGCTTCATTTTCTATTTTTATACAGACAAGGATATAAAGACTATTTTTTTATATAAATAAGCAATAATGGAGAGTGGGAGATAGAGGCTCAGTTATGGGATGAGTAAGTCACCAGAAAAAAAGGCACAGAATAGGGAACATAATTAATGGTGTTGTAACAGCATTGCATGGCGACAGATGGCAGCTACACTGGTGGTGAGCACAGCATAACATGTAGACTTGTCAAATCGCCATGCTGTACACCTGACACTAATGTAACATTGTGTGTCGACTGTTCTTCAATAGTAAATAAATGAATGAATAAATAAATTTAAAAAATTTTTTAAAAAAGGAATAATGCAAACACCAGGCTTGTGGTGACCTGTCTAGAGGAGACAGATGCTACTCAGAATCAACCAGCTGCTGCTACGAGGGAATTTAGAACCAGAGCTTCCAGGGCTGGTTTTGAAAGGGAAATCATAGAACTGGATTGTTTTCCTCCCACTACACCATGAGAGTCTTAAACACTTTGCGGAAAAACAAAAAAACAAAAGCACACCAAAAAAAAAAAAAAAAAAAAACCACCAACAACAACACAAAAAGCCCTCAAAAAACAAAACACAAACAAGCAAAAAACACCCCACAAAAAAAACCCCGCCTGTCTTCGGGTGGAATATGGTGGGTGGGCTGCCAGGCTATAACCTCTGGGTTATAATTGGTAGCCAACCTGTCATTGGTATCCTGCAACCCTCCCTGCTGTCAGTAGGGTAGTCTCCCTACCAGGATTCCTGCTGTATCTTCATCTACACAGGCAGGCGCTTTGTTCTCTCTAGAGGCATCTGAGGGTAGAGGCAATAAAAGTCATATATGAGGCTTTAATTATCCAAATGGCCCTTTTAGCACTAAGTTCCATCATAACAGTCGTATCTAACGGGCTTTTGATCTCCCTCAGGGTACAGTCTCCTGATTAAAAGTCTTTTCTGCCTTTTAAAAATTCCTCATCTGGCTTTGACGTTCTGTGCCAGCTAATTTGGCCAGCTTTCTCCACTTCGGTTCTCAAGTCCATCGGGAACACCACAAGCCTGAGAAACAGTGTGCTCGCTCTCATTTGTGTTCCCCCGTTTCTAGATGTCTGTGTTCCCATCGAGGGGTTGTGGCAGACTATACATAAAAGCCACTTACACTCCTGCCTTGTCTGAAAGCTTCTGAATAAACCAAGTGTTCATTTCCTCCCCTTAATTATTTAAAACTTTTTAACAAAAATAGTAAACCGGTTTGAGCTGGAACAAATCTATTTTTATAGCTACCGAATCAGCATTCGAAATATCTCTTGAACTGAACCTAAACCTGGCCAAAATTTCGTTCTTTTTGGGACTCTGATTCCAACCCTTTTTGAGAAGGGACCTTAAACAGAGCTGCGAATAGCACCCCCACCTCTAATTTAGAAACTTCCAGGGAGGAGCTCGGAGGTGCGTAGTGTGAACCATGTGCGTATTCCGTGGACTTACCCAGAAGATATTGTCCCGTGGGGAGTAAGGGGGTGACCGGCTCAAGGAAAGAGACACCCTGTCACCAGGGCGTAGCTGACAAAACCAGTAGTTCTGGCGTTCGGTATATTCGCAGAGTACCGTGACAGTGTCAGTACAAATCCACCTGTTCTAATTCAAAAGCTTGCTGCTGTGTCCATTATCATTCCCTCTCTCCACATAAAGATGAATTATTCAAAAGCTTACTGGACAGGAAGGTGGGAGTCTGGAGTGGTTTCAGGAAGAAATTTCACTTAAACTCTGCTAAAAGCAAACATGGTCAAGTCTAATCAGTGTTTTTTCCCAGGCTTTTCCGGACTGACTCTATCCTTCGAACTCCCAGGTCTCCTTAACGTTCATTTCTTTCCCCGATACCTCTAATTTTTCCCCACATATCATCCACATTGCTTCATTGTTGTCTGTCCCTCTATTACACGGTTCCTTCTTAGCTCATCCGAACTGATAGCTCTTGTTGCTGCGCCAACGAGATATAATTATTATACAAAACAACAATAATAGGGTTGTGTAATTAATCCGTTTAACAAACAATTATTGTGAATTATAGTGCGCAAAGCATTATGGTAAGCACTGTGTGAAATTTATCACATCAACTCTGCCTCTCACAATTTTAGAGTTCAGTAGGAGAAGAAACATACCGGGAGAGAAAATTATGACCAAATTAGATGGTGGGTAAAGGTGTCAGGTAGGTACAGGTAAAGTACTGCAGAAACAAATTAAAAGTTTGTGAGTTTTCTAAATAACCTTCCCTCACTGTGGATGTTTACCCCACACTTAAACTTTGGATGAATCGTGTCTTGCCAGCAGAAGCATCTAACAACACACTCACAAAAAAAAAAAAAAAAAAAGGATACCTCTTACCAATGATTCTCAATGCCTCCATTATTCTGACTCTAAAAGACACAATGTCTTCTCCAGAGATTGCACCAGCAAGCAAGGTGGAAAAAAAACATGTATTCGATGTGGCTTAAAAAAATACCCTGTCGCAAATTCTGGGTTTGCCACTGGATAGAATCATGACTAATAGAGCCACTCCTGTATTTTCTTACCTCACTCGTCTGAAAACCATCTCTCTGATGAGGATAATAGCAGAGTTGTTGTGATTGAACAAATCCAGCGGAAATGTTTCAAGAGGTATCAAGCGCTAGGAAATATTAACATACTAGTAATTATTATTAATATAACCAAAGGAAAAATTGGTTTAAACACCAATGAGAAAATAAACTCTGAGCCTTAATCAGCAAGAAACTGCAAAATTGTGAGTGGGAGAGTCATCATTCTGCTCTATTTACGATGGCTTTGTTTAGATTTCCTTGCATCTATCATCAGGACAATTTGTGTTGCACATATAATTTTCCTTTCTTTGTCAGAGCCACATACAACAGTTACCCTTCTGAGAACACGCAGGGTACATAGTGATTTGTGCATTTGTAAGCTATCCATGAAGACTCATGTATCTAAGAAGCAAAGTTACTTTTATGAAAGACACAGGATACAGTGACTAGAGTCTAAAAGAGGTAGTTGGCAGATAATGACAGAAGTAGTGATAATAATAAGGCTTTGCCTATACACAGTTTTTTTTTCTTAAAACCCGTGATCTGGCTACATAATACTCTGTTGCGATCCTGAGTAACTAAATAAATCTAGTACATAATATGTTCTATATATTAATCAGTTGGGAGAGGGTAGGAAGTAAGACAATAATTATTATAGTAGTGCCACGTATACTCAGTAACAGTTATGAGTAATTACCCCTGTACTACCATCCAAAGTCTTATCACAATTTATGGCTTAATATAATTTACTACTCTGGAAATAGTATCAAGTATCTGTCAGGTTTATCTGATTTTGATTTCAGTCCTCCAAGCCTACTTGGAGCCAAGTTAGTTATTTCCTACTCCCAAGTTAGTTATTTCCTACTCCAAGCCAAGTTATTTCTTCCTACCCTCTGTTTAAATGTTTATTTATTTATTTAGAGAAAGAGCAAGCAGAGGAGGGCAGAGAGAGAGACACAGGAGAGAGAGAGAGAATCCCAAGCAGGGTCTGCACTATCAGCACAGAGTCCGATGCAGGGTTCAAACTCATGAACTGTGAGATCACAACCTGAGCCAAAATCAAGTGTCGCTCAACCGACTGAGTCCACCCAGGGACCCCATCTTTTGCTACTCTTACTGTCCTAAGGGAAAAGAGAATTGTATAACTTCCCCCTCTGGCCTGTTTCAATATTTAACAAAGAAACTTTCCCTTTAGTCTCAATTTTACTCTTGGCTAGTTTCTTTTATCTTAGCATCATAACTAAAGAGAAAGAGTTATGGACTGCTATTATCTTTAAAACAACATGTACTACATCCACAGATAAGTAAATTATTCATCATTTTTATTCTTCATATTCTTCTTGACTCTTCTCCCAAGCTAATGATAAAACTCACTCTTGCTACGATGTATCCTTCTCTACTGTCTCAACTCTGACCAGGTGTGTATAAACCTGCAGTCGACCCCTGAAAACTCCCGATTCTCTCACTTCCCTAGTCTCAGCCAGAGTCCTTTCCAAAGCCTACACAGTCCGGCTAGGTAGATATGGCGCTCAGCATCATTTTGGGGCACGTGTGTTACCAATTCCTTCCCGTTTCACAAAAACAGACTAATGGTGTTGCTTCTGGTAGTGGTAGCATGGTTGGGTGGTAAGAGGGAGAGATTCTCTCTCTCTATAAAATAAATATAGACCAAATAACATTAGTAAAAACGAAAAATTCAGGGTACAAGAAATGGACCAAAGCCAAGAAACAACTTGAAAAGTTTTATTCAGGGGTAACTGCTGCTTCATTGGTAAATAATGGTGAGTTTGGGGTCTTTTTGCAGTAAGGGGTGGTCATTTCCACCCCTTCCACACTTAGGTACTTAAATCCTGTTACTTTACCAGACAGAGAAAGTAGATTTAGTTTGGAGCTGGTTGCAGGGCAGCTAAGAATTCAGGAAGAATACAGGAAGATGTTGGTATTGAGAGCCAAGAGATCTGTAGAAGAACAGATAATAACTGTTCCATGCATACCTGGGGGGACGGACAGACTGCACATGTATATGTGAGACCCCAGGGGACCCAGTAAGCTTGGAGAGATGTGCAAACGTGCTCTGCCTTTGAAGGTGTTTCTCACATTTAGGCTGCTAAAACTGAAAAGACCGATGATCTCAAGCTTCGACAAGTCACAGAGCAACAGGAAACCAACCGCGTTGTTAGCTGGCGTGTAACCCAGTGCAGCTACTTTGGAAAAGATGTTGGCAGTTTCTTAAAAAGTCAAACATAAACTTACCATATGACCTGACAATTCCACTACCCAAGAGAAATGCAGAGCTGTGTCTGCTGATCAACTTTATACAGATGTTTATAGCAGCGCTATTCATTACCCCAAACTGTAAAGAGCACACATGTCCGTGAACTGCTGAGTGGATAAACAAAATGTGAGGTATCCATAAAAAGGACGATCGCTCAGTGATGAAGAGAGAACTTCTGCACACTGCTGAAATGCTAACAACAGAGATAAATCTAAGAAGGGCCATGCTGAGGGAAAGAAACCACAGAAGCCTACATTCTATACGGGTCCGTTTGTATGATATTCTAGAAAAGGAGAAGCAATAGTGACTGGAAGCTGAGTAGGGATCCCAGGAGGCCATTGCTGACTGTCAAAGGGAGGCAGGGGGCCTTTGGGAGGTGATGAAAATATTTTTGAGCTTGATAATGCTGGTAGTTGCAAGGCCCTATACATTTACCAAAAGTCTTCAAACTGTGCATGTGAAATGGGTGAATTTTATTGTATGAAAACTATGCCTCTATAAAGCTATAAAATACGGATTAAACATTATTTTCGTATTTCCTAATAATTTCCATCAATGAAGGGAGATGTGTAGAGACCTCTTTATAATTTCCTTTTTCTTTTAAGTTTATTTATTTATTTTTGAGAGAGAGAGAGAGAGAGAGAGAGCACATGAGAGAGAGTGTGCATACAAGCAGAGGAGAGGCAGAGAAAGGAGAGAGACAGACAGGCAGACCGACAGACAGACAATCCCAAGCAAACTCCACACTGTCAGCACAGAGCCCAACGCAGGGCTCGATCTCATGACCGTGAGATCACGATCTGAGCTGAAATCAAGAGCCGGACGTTCAACCAACTGAGTCACCCAGTGCCCCACCCGTTTATAATTTCTGTATTACTGTTTATTATTGCTATTCATTTGGTTCTTTTCAGTTTCTCCTTATGCATCTCAAAATCCCTGTTTCAAGTCTCTGAGCAAACCAGAACAGTGCTCGTTCTGGTATAATACAGCACTGAATTAATGCCTGCATCTCAGATATTTTATTTTACTAATATTATATATTGCAAATTTTATTTATTAAATAAAATCATTGTTGACATAATCTATTTATGATCTACTATGAGTCTGTAAACACATTCTTCTGTATCGTGCAAGCATTATCTACCTTATAAGATACATGTGTAAAGAATGTCCTGCATTTCTATTGAATACCTTTTTTTTTAGCCATCATGTTATAGCATTTGGCTAGCTTTCTTTAATTCAGTTTTGCCCAATTCCCAATGGAATACCTGCAGAACTCAGGAAGTTATTATAATTTGTAACTACATCTAAGACCAAGGCTGACAGTCAACATATTGCCAGACCATAGGGAGCACTTCCATTAATTAAAAACATGTGAAACAGAAATGAGAATTAGAATATGAAAGAGACATTGGCATATGGTTGTCACCTAAGGGAAGGCAAAAGTTCTTGCCTGAAGTATAAAATATAAAATTTCTCACCTGCTGTCTTTGCCTGTGGATCAGAAACTCAGACCTTAATTATCCAAAAATCGGATATCAACCTATTACAGTAAATTATTATTTTCAAGTAGGGAGATTTGTTCCCGTCTCACTCCAAAATGTCTCTAGTCAAGTAGCTTCAAAGATTGCGCCCCTCTGCAAACAATGAGTCAGATAATAATACGTAAGCTTTGCTACGTCATCCCCTGGAAAGAAACGGCGCAATGCATCTTGGGCATTAAAGATTTTTGTACATCCTATCAATAGTTTATATTTTCTAAGAAGAAATAAAGATGTTTTTAAATTACAACTAATTAGGCAATGGGAAAGCCAAGTCACAAAACCTGACGGTTGGCAAACACTAGATCGGACTATCCTATCCAACGTATCTCATTACGTTGAACACTTGGAGGAAATTAGATCGTAGAAAATGATTTTATGAATAAAGCCAGCTTTAAAAAGCAAGGACATGAAGCCATTACAAAAGAGGAAATGAAATAAAGGCAGAAATTCAAAGGGAAGTTGACGCTACAAAAAACTAGACAAACATATATAATACCTGAATTAAAACCTTCATTAGAAGACAGAATTAGAAATTCAGAATCTTGAATAAGGGACATAAAGGTCAAATTGAAGAAGCTGTCTGATGATACAGGAAAAAATGCCAAAAAGAAAGAAAAAAAGAAAGAAAAATTGTTGATTGAATATCAAAGTAATGGGAAGATAGCGAAATGGAAATCCAGTTTGAGAATTATGATTTTCTCAAGAAAAAAATACAACAATTGGAATAGGAGTAATAATCAGAAGATACAACTGAAGAACACTTGGCTTGCATCAAAAATATAGCTGAGTATGCGGATGTTAAAGAGAAAATTACTGAATTCCATGTGTACCCTAGAAAACATTGACTTGTGAATAGATACTCTAATGCATTAAAAAAAAAACAAATTAAGGAACTAATAATAAGATAACACTACACACCTATTAGAGTAACTAAAATGCATAAAAACTGACAATAGCAGAGTTGGTGAGGATGCTGAGAAATAGCAACTCACTCTTTGCTGGTGGGAATGCTAAACGGCAGAGCTACTTTGGGGGACAGTTTGCCAGTTTCTTACAAAGCTAAACAGTCTTAACATAGAAACTTATGATCCCGCAATTGCACTCCTAAATATTTACCCAACTGATCTGAAAATTTATGTCCACACAAAAGCCTGCACATTAATGCTCATAGCAAATATATGCATAATTGCCAAAAATATTGGCTTATTACTGGTAATAAATGCTAAATATGCCATACCAACATAAAACATCAATAGGGGTAATGAGGCACAGAGTATATGGTCACACTAGTATATTTATAATTTTGCTATAAATATAAAGCTGTCCTACGTAAAATCTTTATTAAAAATTAATTCTTGAAGCAAGGAAAATTTAATATTGATTTAAGATTCTGCTTTGTATAAAGAAATTAACAAAAAACAGTGAAGCAAAATCAATGCAATTTTGAGGGGGAGAGACATTGTTTGCGAATTTCACAGCAGATACGATGTTACTTCTGTAAAGCAATTAGAATTTTTATTTAAATCTAAGAAAATATAATGTTCAAATTTATTTCTTCAAAGTGTTACTCAAACATATACTTTGGTTAATAGAATTAAGGATTAATGCGTATCTGCTGCTGAAGGGAGCACTTAAGAATTAATGCAAAACACTCAAAAGTAGAAAAATATCTTTAGAAAGACCTGGGGAGGTTTCGTCATGTAAATTTATTCTTGAGACAAAGTAATTATTGTCAATATAATTATAAAACATTAAAAATGCGAAATATATTCTTGAGAGTATAAGAATATAATTCAGATAATAATTCAGTGTTAGAAATCTATGCTTAAATACAAAATTGTAATCACAGAATCTGTTATGTGTTAAGAGAGTTCTGATTAAAAGTAAGTGTGTACTAATTACCTCAACACCGTAACAGTGTTTGAATGAATGGGACTTTCTCTGTGATATTTTTAAGCATGAATACTAAACACTGGATTTTCATTAAAGGCAAAGGTCATCTACAAAAGTTATAACTTTTGAAACATTAATGGAAGAAAGAGTGTTATTCCACGTGGAAGACAAAAAGGAAAGAGAAAGAAAATTAAAACAAGGATATGAATTCACAGAATTTATAGTCAAACACATTTTGTGATAATAATTATAAATAGGTAAAAATTCCATAACAAAAGACATGTTTCTTAAAAAAATGTAAGTACATACTGTCTACTAACAAAATACATGTATCACAAATGGCACGGAAGTTTAAAAGAAAGAATTGTTAAGCAACCACAGATAAAACCAAGGACAGCTAACACAATGTTGTACATCAATTTTACTCGATTAAAAAGAAAAACACGGAGAGTAATGTCACTATCACTGAAAAGAGAATTCAAGGCAAATATTACCAATAGACACAGGTGAATTTGCATGGATAAAGAGAAAGCATAGTAATTATTCATATTTACCCTTGGGAAATAAGCAAAACAGAATCTTAGAATATGGGAAAATTGGGAAAAATAATTGTGTTGGAGGAAACTTTATCACATCATTCATAGTCTTGATTGATTAAGGCACCGAACCAGAAAAGGAATGTTATTATTACTATTGAGGTCTTGATTTGTGTTGGGTACGCAGGGTGCAATCCATTAGCAATTTAATTCAACATGTAAAATAATGATAAAACAGTAGAAATGACAATATTTTGAAATATATAAAATCAGAATTTATAAACTTAAGGGTGATTCATTAAGAAAAGAACAACAAATAACAAAATGGATGTAATTCTTTCAAGGACTGTCTATATAAGAAAAAGATCCTCAAAGACAGCAAACTGGCAATGAGAAATTAGCTACACAGGATATTGAAGGCATTTTTGTGGGTAATTATCAATGTTTTGGTAATATATTCACACAATTTTAATGAGCTGTATTACTTTCTAAGAAAATGTGAAATTTAAAAATTGAGTGAACTAAAAAGCATGAAGATATCAAGAGCTGAGAAAGGAATTTCAAACACGCTTTAAAAAAGAAAAGGTATGTCCAAATTTCCAAGTCCTTATGTTAATGTAATTAATCTCCTCTATGTTAATGTATTAATTTCCTCTGGAGCAAATAACATATGAACTGTTCCATATAAAAGTGATTAACTGTTTCAAATTCATTTAAAAAGAGACATAAAATGAATTTCAAATTCTGTCTGAAAAAGGGAAAACTATAAAGTTCTTTCATCTCTAAAAAAAAATCTTAAAATTATTACAGCAATATTTTAAAGGACTAATCATGACTCAGTTGGATTCATTCCAGAAATACAGGGGTGATGGACTACAGAAAACCTACACATTTCTCATGATTTGCTCAAAAGATAAAACCATTCGATTGGTTGCAGAAGTGCAAAAATATCTATAAACCAATTGAGAAAACCTTAAACTAATGTCCAGCAATCTATTTAAAAATATAACGCAAGTGATTCCAGAGAATCTAGAAACAGGATAAGGTTGAATCATCTCAACATATTCACTCAATGTTGTTCTTGTATTTCCAGCTGAAAGTATGTGAAAACAATCAGAAATAAGAGACATATGCTGACAGAGACAAATTATCATCATCTGCAAGTTATATGAGTATTTACCCCTCTATCTTCCCCCCCCAACTCCCAAGAATCACATGCTAATCTGATTACAGTTATAAATATAAAAATATAAAATCTTTATCATATTTGATGAAAAATGGAATGCAAATTATAACAGGAAAATCCTATTTACTGTAGCAATAATGTATTTAAAAGCTAGAAATAAATTTTAAAAGGAATATTCTAGACATGTATCACTACAAAATTTGCTAAGGGACATAAAAGGAGACTTGAATAAATGGAGTGACATATCTTGCTCTGCACTGAGAACACATTGATTATTTTTATGAGTTAATATGTAGATTTAATGTTGGTTCATTCAAAATTTCAACAAGACTAAAATTGACCAAGTAATTGTTAGTTTCAAAAGTAATTAATTCAAAATATGGTACAACATTTATTATATGTTTATATTTCTTTAAATTTTGCTCTAAAATGTATTGTATTAATTCAAATTTTCAAACTGATTCTTAAGCTCGTTGTTTTGCTTGGTACTTAATTTCCTAGTTGGACACTTTCCCTGCTAGACTAAGCATAAATTGGAGAGAAAATCCAGGAACATTCAATTCTGGTCATCGGAAAGAGTCAATAAGGGGGTGTCTGGTTGGCTCAGTCAGTTAAGCCTCCAACTCTTGATTTCAAGTCAGGTCATGATCTCACCGTAGGTGGGATCAAGTCCTGGGCCAGCCTCCATGCTGATAGCGTGGAGCCTGCTTGAGATTCTCTCTCTCCTTCTCTGTCTCTGCCCCTCCCCTGCTCATTCACATGCTCTCTTTCTCTCTCTCCCTCTCAAAAAAGAAACTGTAAATAAACATAAAAAAAAGGGCCAATAAGATCATGTACAATGAAATGGGCACACGGGGGAAATGTGCAACTCATCCCTCTATAATTTGACGAGTTATTTAATCTCTCCTGTCCTATAAACTGGGGCTGATATCTACTAAACTGGGTTCATATGATAATTAAATTAGATGGCATCTATAAAATGTATACCACAGAATACAATATAGAATTCACACTTGATAACTTTTATTCTCTTCTCTCTTCCATTTCAATTTCCCTCTCCCCCTAGCCCAACCAGCAAATCTCTTGCTCTCACTTCCTTTATTGTACAGAAGCAGTGAGATCAGTGGCCCAACAGTAGTGGGAACAATAGCTTAGGCAATTTTAATTATGGACCCAAGAGGGGTGCCTGGGTGGCTCCGTTAGTTAGGCGGCCGACTTCAGCTCAGGTCATGATCTCATGGTCTGTGAGTTCGAGCCCCGCGTCGGGCTCTGTGCTGACGGCTCAGAGCCTTGAGCCTGCTTCAGATTCTGTGTCTGCCTCTCTTTCTCTCTGCCCATCCCCTGCTCATGATCTGCCTCTCAAAAATAAATAAACGTTAAAAAATAATTATGGACCCAAGAGAGTTGGGAGTCTAATTCTAACCACCCCGCCACTTAGCCAAATATCTGGGTCTGAAGTATCTTATCTTTAAAGTAAAGGTGATACCAGTTACTTCTGTCCTTTCCAGTCGAGACATTCCACATCAGATGAACTTTTAGGTGTGTTCAAGATTTATGATGGTAGAAAGACGTGGCGATGACCTAGCTTTGCCCCTTTTTCTGGATTCCTGTTGTTACTCTGTCATTGACTTGAATGCTTTGACCCAAGGTAAGACCTACCACAGTCTTTTAGAAAATTTCCCCAAGTCATGACTTCTCTGCCCTGCGTAGTAGTCCTACAGACTCCTGCGTTTCCATTCTGATTCTTTTCCTGACAGTCTCCAATCCTTGGAGACTCCTGAGAACTTGCATTGGATTTCATGAAACATCATCAAATATCAAGAAAGTGTATAAAATAAAACTGATTCTGTTCAAGAAAAGCAGAGAAGCTATCAAATTAAGCTCCGGGTGACAACCGGACACCTGTCTTAACTTACCTGTTTCCAATACCAGCAGGTCACAAGCTGCTTTACAGCTCCAAGGCAACTGCTGCAAGCCAAATTTAGAAAGAGAAGGCAGCTGCACATATATTGGGGGTAAAATGGTACTGAAAATGAAAGAGAGCTTTGCTTAGCAGGAATTAATTCTGTGTATTAGTTTGAAATGTGTTTTTCTTATGTTCTGTCGGAGCCATTAATGAGGAAAAGGGACGAGGAGTCACCAGCTAAGTCAGAGAGCTAGAGCGAGGGGTGGGGCAGCTGGGCAGCTGCTGAGGTCAGTAGAATACACAGAACAACGAAACACTGCACTAGACTATCTTGGAAAGTAATGAGGTGGAGCAAAATGCATTGAGCAGACCTCCTTTCGGGAAGATTACTGGGTGGGCTCGAAAGGAACATTTGATAGGCAGCTTGGGACGCAGACAAATGTATCCGGTTCCCAACTGGATGTCAAATAAGCAGCTCATTGTTAACACGATTGAAATAGAATATTGTCCTAACTAACCTTGCTCCCAGTCTCTCCCACCTCAATAACTGACCCTTCATTTATTAAGCCCAGGATCCAGACGATCTGATTTCTCTTGATGTCATTGTCCATATCAAATCTGTCAGCAAATCCCTTTTCCTTTGTCTCCAAAGCTGGATCCAATGTAGCGGTGCCTGTTCTGTGGTCTCGATGCTTACCGGACTAATAGTTTTTTCTTTTTAATATGCATCTGGAAAGGACTTTTTGTTTTACACACACACACACACACACACACACACACACATACACCCACATTTTTTAAGCCCTTTGGAACTTACTGAAGTTTTTTTTGAAGTCTACTGATTGTATGATCAATTTCACAAGTAATTCATATGCAACTGAAAAGCTGTATTAACATATACCTATACATCCCATATTATTAAGTTTTTAGACCACCTCTATGCTCAGGAACATTTGTATGTGATCCATATATATTATGAGAAAACTGTTAGTCTACTATTTACAGTGTTTGTTCTCCTTCTTTTTCCCCCATAGTTTCTGTTTTATGATATTGGATGCTGTCACTGAATGTATAGAAGTTAACAATTATTACATCTTTTTCATAAACTGCAGCTGTTAGCAGCATAGTGTCCCTCTTTATCTTATTTGATTCTCTCTGATTTGAACTTTACTTTGTCTACTAACTGGATTAGGACCTCTGCTTTCTTTTCTTTTGAATTTGCCTCCGGTAAATTTGAGCATCTTGTTGTTATTTTTTTAAATATTTTTTTAAACATTTATTTGTTTTTGAGAGACAGAGAGAGATGGAGCATGAGACAGAACATGAGAGACAGAACATGACTGGGAGGGGCAGAGAGAGAGGGAGAAATAGAATCCAAAGCAGGCTGCAGGCCCCAAGCTCCGAGCTATGAGCACAGACCCCAACATGGGGCTCGAACTCATGAACCACGAGATCATGACTGGCCAAAGTTGGACACTTAACTGACTGAGCCACCCAGGCGCCCCTGGACTTTATAATTAAAGGAGAATTTTGTTGAATATAAAAATCCTGCTGCACATTTTTCTTTTGCTGAATACCTTAAACATGCAGCTCCGTTGCTTTCTAAATTCAAAAGGAAGCTATCAGGGTATCACCCAAATCCGATTTTCTCTCCCTGATAAATCACATGGCTCTTTGTCTAGATTCTCAGATTCTTTTCTTAAAGTTCTTTGGTTTACGTAGGCTATGTGTCCCTGTTGAATGTTCTGGGATGTGTATCCAAAGCAGGTGATGTGCCCTTTGAATATGAAACTTCAAGTCTTTTAGGAAATATTTCTTGAATTATGGTTGTTTAATATTTATTCTGTTCCAATTCCTTTCGTGTCTCCAACTATGTTAATATTTGATCTCCTTTCCTTGACTTTTATATGTATCACTTGTCCTCAAACCCATTTAAACTCTTCTTTTTTAATAAATTTTCTTTGGGTGGCTCAGTGAGTTAAGTGTCCCACTCTTGCTTTCAGCTCAGGTCATGATCTCACAGTTTGTGCGTTCGAGCTCTGCGTCAGGCTCTGTGCTGACAGTACAGAGTCTGCTCGGGATTCTGTCTCGCTCTCTGCCCTTCCCCCACTCATGCACACACACACACACACACATGCACAGACACACACACATTCTCTCTCTCCCTCTCTTTCTCTCTCTGTCAAAAATAAATAAACATTAAAAAAATAAATACATTTTCTTTGATTTTTTTTTACCTTTCTTCTTTACCTCCCATATTTCCTTATTTTGTTTTCCATGGTGTCTAATCTTGCTTGTATATCTTCTCATTTGGTCTTCATTTCAGAATTTTTCTTTTTTTTATTATTATTTTTTTTAATTTTTTTTAGTTATGAAACTGGTGACATTCATAGATCTATTGAGACATATCGTTTGCGATTAGTACACTTTTCTGGTCAAAAAAGAAATTTTAAACAGCCCCAGCCAGGAACAACCTGGTTTACTGACATTGTTTTGAAATTCTTTACCATCTTGGAGTAGTGTGCTGACTCAGTCTGAGTTTTCCCCATAACCTCTACCTTTCCTATATCCCGTATCTCAATGGGGTACAGTCTTTTTCCTATGGCAAGAATTCATCCTTCATGCAAAAATGAAAAATTTCTTAGATCTCTTAAATCTTACAATCTAAAGGACTGAACAGACATAAAACCAATAAAAATGAACAATAAGTATATTATTTTCACAGAGTCTTATGGCAAAAGCCTGTCTCCAGAAGAACTAATCAATCCTGTTTTTTGTAAAACAAAACCAAACAAATAAACAAACAAAACCCAACAGAATAAAAATTTTGAAAAAAAAAATAACCGATAAAAGGCTAAATGGACAAAAGAACTATACTGTGGTTTCATCTTTTTTCTTTTTTTTTAATTTTTTTATTGTCAAATTGGTTTTCATATAATACCCAGTGCTCATCCCAACCCGTGCTCTACTGTGGTTTAAAAGTCCAACATTGCTGGGTTGAAACAAAAGCAATTGGTGCTTTAAACAAATTTTAGTTGTTTCTGCTCTCCTCTACTCCCCGCCCCAACCCATGTGAATTATTTTATTATTTAGCATGCTTAAAATGTTGATTGAGTCTGGAACCATAAACTAACTGATTATTTTTCACTACTTGGTATTTCAGAGAAAAAAGCAAGTCAAAAACAACAAACTGATGTCAGGAATTTCTTAGGAAAAAAAAACACACACACACACAAACACAAATTCAAAATATGCCTTGGACTTAGTAAAATCATAGCATACAAGAGCTGGGAGTAATCACAAAAGCAGGCAAGCCCTAAAATGCACGCACTCTGTAGCTGGATGAACTTGGGTTAAAATCCCAACTTCACCACTTGCTTGCTTTATGGCTATAGTCTAATTTTTTTTTAAATAATTTATTGTCAAATTCTTTTAAAGTCCTTCCACAGAGTGCCTGGGTGGCTTAGTTGGTTGAGCTCCTATATTCTGGTTTCAGCTTAGGTGATGATCCCAAGGTCATGACATCGAGCCCCATGTTGGGTTCTGTGCTGACAACATGGGGCCTGCTTGGGATTCTCTCTCTCCCTCTGCTCCTCCCCTGCTCACTCGCACATGCTGTAAATAAATAAATACATACATACATAAATAGTCCTTTCCTGTGTTATGTTAGCTCTCACTTTGTATCTTTTTATTGACTAAGCGTATTATTTCTGCTCATCTAGTTCTGATTAGTGCCATTTTTAAAAGCTTCAATCATTTTTTTAAAATTGATTTTAACTTGGTTTGAAATATGGGTACATTTATTTATCTCCTTTTGGTCATGCTTCCGGAACATTCTAATCTATCAGAATGCTATTCAGTATATTTGTATCTATTTTTCTTCTTACAATTCTATATGGGATTATGCCATATTCCCTCTTTGCTTCCATGTTTCAATGGATAGGTTTCCCCATGAGGAGAAACAGCAGGCCAAAATGATTTCCCAGCTTCAAGCTAGCAAGAAGTGCCTGGTCTCAGGGTACCATCAGCCTCCTCTCTTTCAGAGCCGGGTGTGGTTCAAGGGGTTTTCTGCCTCCATCGCTGAGTTCATGAGGGATCAAAAGGCCTTACCTTCCAATGTAGTGTTCTCACCTTCAGATAGCATAATTTTCCTGTTCAGTATTTCCTGGGATCTGCTTCCACTGAGCCCCTTTTTCCCTTAGCCCTCTGTTGTCGTCTTTGCTCAATTATTTTTTCATCACTAGTTACTTAAGGTAACTTAAGGGCTTAGATTTTTGGGGAGCAGGCTAAGACTGACGCCTCTCATCTGTGTATATCTGCGTGCAGCTCAACCCTTTCCCTTCCCTTGGACCCCATGTAGGCCTCCCCAAGGTTTTTTTTTCCTTTCAATGTTTGTTTGTTTATATAGAGAGATTATGACCATGAAATCATGGCCTGACCCAAAATCAAGAGTCAACTGCTTAACCCACTGAGCCACCCAGGCGCCCGGGCGTTCCCAAGTTTTGCCTGTTATTTTACTAAAGACTCAGTCTAAGGGACTTTTTTCCACTTGCTATGCAAGGCACTCCATTTGGTTGGAGACGATCTGTAATGATCGAAAGCCAAATCTTCATCATGATTCCACTGCTCCGGTGTGGTATTTCAAGACTTTAATCAGGTCCCTTCAACTTTCAGCATAAAACTCTCCAAAGTTTCCCACCAGCCTCAAAAGAGAACCCCAATTCTTTACTCCAGTCTACAAATTCTTACATGATCAGGCTCCTACTAACCTCTCTCACCCCATTTCTAATGACTCCCCTACAGCCCAGAGCCCCCTAGCCTTCCTTTTTCTCCTCGGACACACCAGCTCATTCCCTGTTGAGGTCTGTGCCTGGCACAATGTCACCTCCTCGGAGAGATCTGCCCATACTCCAACCCAAAGCAGCCACCCAACCGCCCTCCCTCTTACCGTGCTAGCTTAATGGTCTTCCCATCCCATCTCGTGATCTGATACTCTTCCTGTTCATACATCTGTTCATGTTCTGTCTCCTCCATTGGACTATACCCTCTGTGAGAGCAGAAATGTTCTGATTTGTTCACTGCTCTATCCTGATGCTTAGACCACCCCCTGGCACACAGGAAGTCAGGAAGTATTTATTGAGTGAATAAGGGAGGAATGGGAGGAATGGAAAGCTACAAAAAGGCGTAGTTATGAGATGAGTATTTTGCTTTGGACTTAGAAAAATATGAATTTACACTGTACCTAAACCACCTGTTTGCTTTATGACTTTATGAATCTCTCAATGAGTCAGATCCCTAAAATATAAAACAAGGAGGAAATAACATCTTTTTCACATTATTTAGGAGAATATGAAATTAGATAACACATAGAAAAGCATTTAGTGGAGGAATTGGCATAAAGAGAATATTCCTGTTTTCTCTTTTTTCCCCTGCCTCCCCTCATTTTTCCCCAATCTTTCCTTTTCTTACTTATACAAATAACAAGTTAACTAAGACGCATGTCTTTATGGCCATTCTGAAACATGGAATTTCTTCTTCAAGAAGGAATCAGCTAAAACTTTTGGCACAAAGAGCTGCTTGTGCTTGCTCAGGTATGCGCAGGTCTCCTGAACTCTGCACTTGGACAATGCTCCTGTATCTGTATTTGACAATGCCTCTGCCTTCTGTAGTTCATAACTTCACTGGGATTGCTTTGGTCCGGTTGTCATTTCAATCCTAGATAATTCCACTAGTATGTGAAACTGTTCATTCTGACGCACTACTCTCTTACAAGTATAGGGAAAAAAAATAGCAGAGGAAAAAGTCTTCTTTCTGAATCTCTTGAACTATTTCTCTCTTACATCTAAAATTCATCACAGAGCAGTTCAGTTATAAGCAAATGCCCCCAAACATGTCATCAGTTACATATTCTTTGACTTGAGTGTAATAGCATGTGTGATAATATCTTGCTAGAGGAAGTTGAGAGCCTCAGTGTCATTAGAGAAAGTGTTGCTGAGCCTGAGCTGCAGTGGTTTCAGGAAAAAGGTATGAAACAGAAGGTGCTGGAAGACCAGGTTGCCATTTCAGAACTAGTCGTATTTTTTCCCTCCGATACTACCAAGAATATTCATTTGCATAGTCTAAAGGCAGAAGGGGGCTATTGTGGGAGTTTTCTTGTGCCCTATTTTTATTTGCATGGCTGTTGCCTTCTCTACTTTTTTGAACTGGGAATTTAATTCAGTTGTCTTCTTTCACTTTTACGGATAAATGTGTTTAGAGTAATGAATATTCATTGGATCACTCTTGTAAATGCCTATCATAGATTCTAATATTTAGTGGTTTTTATTATCATTTTTAAGAGTTATGTAATTTTGGTTTGTATTTCCCCTTTAATCCAGGAGTTTTTAATAGGAAGTGCTAAAAATTCCTAGCTAGAAGGCATTTTCCCTTTGTTGGTGTTAGTTTTGTTTTTTAAGTATATTCTAATTTTACTGCATTGTGACCAGAGAGTGTTGCTTATGTTATTTTATGGGAGTTACTGATAGTTTCTTTGTTTCTCAATATTTGATCAGTTTTTGCAACTGTGTCATGAGCAGTTGAGAAAAATAGATAGTCTCTATTATTAAGGTGCAGGGTTTGATGTATATTCACACAACCTCCTCAATTGATTATATTGTTCAGATCTTCTATCTCGTTAGTTATTTTTGTCCTCTTGCTCTGTCTTATATTGAAAGAGGGATAGTAAAGACACCTTTTATTAGTGTGTTTCTATGTATGTCTCCTGCCCTTCCTATGATTTTATTTCATAAAGGTGGTGGTTCTTTTACTTATGCATAAATATTCTTGTGTTAATTTTTTTAATGTTTATTTATTTTTGAGAGAGAGAGAACAAGCCAAGGAGGGACCGAGAGAGAGGGAGGCACAGAATCCAAAGCAGGCTCCAGGCTCTGAGCTGTCAGCACAGAGCCCGATGAGGGGCTCGAACCCACAAACCATGAGATCATGACCTGAGCCGAAGAAGGACGCTTAACCGACTGAGCCACCCAGCACCCCAATATTCTTGTGTTAGATCTCCATTGTGAGTTATAGCCATTAACATTAAAAATTATCCTTCTTTGTCAGGTCATAGACTTTGGGCTTGAAAACTTTGATATTAGCATTGTTACCCTGCTCTTTCTTAATTTCCATTTGCCTGGTATATGTGTATCCATTACTTTATTTTGAGCTTTTATGAATTATTTTGTTTTAAGTGTATGTCTTGAATATAGCAAAGAATTGGGTTACATTTTGTGAAATGAATTGAAATGTTATTTGTTTAACAGGTACTTTTTTTGTTATGATCACTATGTTTCATCTCAATTGTATCACAATATTTTGATGATATGCATTTTGGTTTATTTGTTATCCTTCTCTCTCTAAGAGATGTGTGATTTCTTTGCATACATATACAATATATACATTTTCTTTTTTATAAATAATATGTGATATATATTTATGTGTATGTGTTGACATGTATTTCCTATTTTGGTAGTCAGGAAAATTTGTGTTTTTGTTCTAGTAATTACCTTTGTGTCTATACCTTTTTAAATACCCTTAATCCCCTTTTTCTTATTTGGCCTTTTACTATGTGGTGTAGCAGGGATTTTGTTTTTGTTTTGTATTAGTTAATATCACTTATTAGTTAACATCACCTCATTTAACAATGAGTTTTATCTATTTTCCTCTCTCCCTCTCCTGTCTGCTCTCGCCTCATTGTTTCTGCTTTGACACAATATGGAACATTTGTGTTTTATCCTTCCACCTCATCTCCACCTTTGCTTTATTCTTTAAAAAAATTTTTTTCAATATTTATTTCTGAGTGCAAGAGAGAGAGCACGAGTGGGGAAGGGGCAGAGACACACACACACACACACACACACACACACACACACACACAGAGAAACTGAAGCAGGCTCCAGGTTTCGAGCCATCAGCACAGAGCCCAACGCGGGGCTCGAACCCACGAACTGTGCATTACCTGAGCTGAAGTCCGATGCTTAACTGACTGAGCCGCCCAGGCACCCCCACCTTTGCTTTATTCTTAAATACACATGTGCGTATTCTACAATGCTCTCACTTCAGTCCTTTTGCTGAATTTTCCCCAGTCATCGCTCTGTTGACGAAGTTCATCCCCTGGTAGATTTTTCAGGAAGACGTGATGGGCTCAGCATTCCCCAAGTTCTTGTACGTTAAAAAGAGTTCACACATCTGTTGATGTGTGACTTGGCTGGACATAAAACGTTTTCTTTCACGGAGTTTTCTAAAAGTGGTGCTCCATGGTTACTTTCCATGAGGATTTTGAAAGGAAATTGTTAGTTTCATTCCTTTTGCCATTGTAAATTTTTTTTTATCTGTTTGTTTGGAAACCTTGAGGAATTTATCTCTTTCTTTGAAATCTCATTGCTTCACTGGGATGTGTCTCAGAGTTCATCATTCTGGTTTAATCTTTCAGGTGCTCAGGGAGTCATTTCGGTGTACAGAAAATTCAGATTTTTTTTTCTATTTCTGTAAAGTTTTTGTGAATTATAATTTTAATATTTAACTCTTTCATTGTTTTCCTTCTCTATGTGCTCCAATAATATGAATATTATTGCTTCTCTACCAGTCTTTCGTTTCTATTACTTTCTCTTTGACTTTTAGTTTTTACTGCATTCTTTATGCCATTGTAATGTTTTGGTTGTTTTCCTACCTTTCTTCAATTTCATTTGAGTCTATTTTCTCTTGGGCACCTGCAATTTATTTTTTCATTTCTAAGAAGACTGTCTTTTTCTTCCACTTCTTTCCTGAATTCAGTCACCTCTTTTATGTTTTTCCTTGCATTGTGTCCATTCTGGGTTAGGCTTAGAATTTTTAATTCCAGGTGATTTTTCGTTTCCTCGAGTGCTCGAGTATATTAAATCCTATTTAGACTACTGTGTAAAGTTATATTCTGCCCCATGGCTGTTGTTTTAGGATGTTTTCCTTACTTGACATATGTGACATTTCATTTGCTTGTTTTCTACAATAGTTATCTGTGTGATTTAACTTCCTTTTCGCTACTTTTTATTATATAGCAGCGTTTTACAAGATTCTTTGTTAAATGGCCTCCATTTCTCTCAGCCTAGAAAAGCCCTGGTGTATGCATTTGTTTGTTTGTTCTTTCTTTTGCCGCCTTTCTTTCTTTCTTTCTTTCTTTCTTTCTTTCTTTCTTTCTTTCTTTCTTTCTTTCTTCTTCCTTCCTTTCTTCCTTTCTTTCTTTCTTTCTTTCTTTCTTCCTTTCTTTGTTTCTTTCTTTTTCTCTTTCTTCCTTTCTTTCTTTTTCTCTTTCCTTCTTTCTTTCTTACTAGATTAAAATTTTTTTTGTAATTATTTTTGAGAGAGAGAACAGAGAAGGAACCAAGGAAAAGGGAGACAGAATCTCAAGCAAGCGTAGCGGAGAGCCCAATATGGGGCTCGATCTCACAAACCTGAGATCATGACCTGAGCCAAAATCAAGGGTCAGACACTTGACCCACTGAGCCACCCAGGCGTCCCCCTCAAAGCCTTAGTGCTTCAGTGGACTGTTTTGTTTCGTTTGTTTCATTGGTGGAAGATGGGCTGAGAGTCTTCGGATTTTGTAGTTCTCTTTTGTAAGACCTATCTTTCCCACATTTCTTATTTCTCCTTCACTACCGAATTGCCAAAGGGTATGTTTTGCCTTTGTTGCATTCCCCAAATACATGCATGTGAAGGCTGTCTTTTAAATCATGCTCATCCTTTTGACTCACATTTGTCTCTTTAACTATATCTGCCCCTTTAAATTATAGGTGGCATCTGGCCATTCAAGTCACCTGTACTTCGGAATCTCTGCTCTGTAGACTGTGTCTGGGAAGACTTTTAGTATTTTCAGATTTAGGGTGGATGTGGCTGATTCAAGTTACTCCCAGGCTTCTTTGCTTGCCCGTTTCCTCTTCCCTGTATTTTTCTAGATATGACTTTGCTCTCCACAGTTTCCCAGTGGGATGAGGGGGATGGGGCAGCATGAAGGATGATACTTAGGGATGCGTTGATGTTTCTCTTTTTACTCACACTTTGCAGTGCTGACATTCTCTGTCTCCAAGTAATGCCGAGGATATGGTTGTGTCGAGAGCTTTCGTGGGTTTTGAAGTGACTTAGCAGCATTGTGGGAGCAAATTTGGGGAGGCTGATTACCACACAGCTTCCAGTGCCTTTAGGCAGAAGTTTAAACTTGCGTTGTTATGAACAAAATTTACTATAATGTAATCCAATTTATCGGTTATTTCCTTTGCAATGAGTGTTTGTTTTTGTTAGGAAAACGTAGCTCATGCTAAGGTCACAGAGATTCTTTTTTGTGTTTTATGTTTACGAAGGTATTCTCTCACGCTTTATGTTTATTCAGTAAACTTTGTTTTACCTCTCACGTTCTGAATGAGAGTCATCTGAAATTGATTCTCTCCTATGGTATGAGCCATATTCCTTTCTTCCTCTTCTTCTTCTTCTTCTGTCTCTTTTGCTCCCCTTATTCTTTCTTATGTGAATATCCAAATGATTCAGCACCATTTTTTTTCTCATTCCCCTGAAACCCACCTTTGTCAAATATCCAGTGGCCATAGGTGTTTGGGTATTTTTATAAATTTTCTTTTTGGAGAGGAACACAGAATCTGAAGCAGGCTCCAGGCTCTGAGCTGTCAGCACAGAGCCCGACACAGGGCTCGAACCCACCAACTGTGAAATCATGACCTGCGCCGAAGTTGAACGCTTAGCCAACAGAGCCACCCAGGCATCCCTACGGACAAGTTTTTCTTTTAATTGTTGTGTGTCTTTTAATGTGTCCTTGTCAATAACAATAATACAGCCTTTCCTTGTCTTTCATGACATCGACAGGTTGAAGAATATGACCTCCCGCCCCCTTTTCTCGAGTAGGACTTTCCACATGTTGGGTTCGTCTGATGTTTCTCGTGATTATCCTCAGGGTATACATTCTTGGCCACAGGACCATATAAATGTTTCCTTATCAGGGTGTCATATCCAGAGGCACACAATATTGATCCATCTTTCATTGGCGATTTTAGTTTTGATCATCTGGTCAAGACGTCTGATTTCTCCCTCTAGAATTCTGTGACCCTCCACCACCTTGCAAATAGTAAGCAGCCTGAGGCTGATGAGGTAAGACCATGCAAATATATCGCTTCTCAGAAAAAAATCTCTTCCTGGATTTATCTTCCATGGAGAGTTCTTGATTGATCAGATCTCTATTCTGAGAGGTGGAAGTGATGACTTTTCAGTCCCAGCACTGCCTCCATATTCGTCAGTCGGCACTCAGGATTCTACTATGTAAAAGAGATCTCCCTTCTCCCCCGCTCCCTTCTCCCCATTTATTCATTTATAACCAACATGGGAAAACACATTCCTGTTTTTTTCCATTGGTTTATAAATTATTAGTGTGCTTTATTATTTTGCTGCCCAAATTATTCTGGATTTGGCCAATGAGAGTCCTTCAGCCTTGTGACATGTCGTGCCCACATCATGTTTATTTTACTATTTACTTTCTGGCTGAATGTCTCAGTCTCATCTTTATGACTATTCTGGAAGCAGTAGTTTTCTGAGGAGGTCTAATTGCTTTTAGTAAAAATGCTTCTTCGTTCTTTTAAAGGATAAAGTTACTTTAGGTTATATATGTATGTGTTCATACCTATATATGTACGTGTATAATATATATGTGCATAATATTTGTATATTACATATATACATAATACATATATTATGTACATATGTACATACATAATATTTATATTTGCATAGGCACTTTTACAAATATTACCTATATACATACGGACAAATTCATGTGTACATGCACATGCATGTACATATACATATACATGTTTTATAACTTGTAAGTACAGTGATAGCTCCAATTCCAAACCATTTCGGCAGTTTTTTCATCTCTCTATCCACTCCATATTTGTACTTCTTTCTTCCACACTGGGCACCCTGGCTCCCGACACCTTCAGCACGTTTACTCACTTACTCAGTCCCACAATACATCTATAGTATTTCATAATTGCTTCCCTCGTCCATATGCCTAGCCAATGACAATAGCAATAAAGAAGCCCACTAAAAATGATTTCAGGATTTATTTGTACTTCTTATCCTTCAGCTTCTACTCTCATTTTGCCCAAAGGGGGGATATCTGTCTTTCTGTCTATCTGTCTGCCTTTCTTTCTTTCTTTCTTTCTTTCCTTCTTTCCTTCTTTCTTTCTTCTCTTTCTTCCTTTCCTTCTTTCTATCTTTCTATCTATCTATCTATTTATCTATCTTTCTATCTATCATCTATCCGTCAGAATATATCTATATATATGTCTATATCTACTTATCTGTCTATATCAGAATATATATATTCAGATATTATATTTATAAATTACCTGCATTAGTTCTTTTGGATTCATTCTTTTGTTTTTACTCTTCGGTGGGGTTATGATACTTCTTTCTTTTTATTTTTTTAACGTTTATTTTGTGAGGGAGAGAGAGAGTGCGTGTACACTGAGCAGAGGAGAGGCAGAGGAGAGAGAATCCCCAACAGGCTCTACGCTCAGCACGCCGGCTGATGTGAGACTCGATCTCACAACCCTGGGATCATGACCTGAGCTGAGATCAAGAGTCGGATGCTTAACTGACTGAGCCACCCTGGTGCCCTTATGATATTTATTTCAAATACAATTGGGTTCACATGTTTCAGACTGCTTCAGTTTTAAGAGCCCTCCTTCCCTGTTACTATTGATTTAGTTTTTATTATTTATTTGGCTATGTAAAACATTTCCAAACATTAACACTTCACAAGCTATCTCTTCAGAAAGGGGTCCCTCCTTCTCCTATCACCTCCCTTCCATTCCCCTCCACCCTTTGTCGTAACCTGCTTCTCTGTGTCCTGGTTTGTCCTTCATGCCTTTTTTTTCATAAAGACAAAGAGATGTACGTATAATTTCTTACTATTCCCTCTCTCTTACAAAAGGCAGTATATTATACATTCTCTATAGCAGTCCCCTGTTTTTGTTTAAGGTCACCATTTGGAAATCATTCTGTATTAGTTCATGGAGATCTCTGCCATTCTTAATAGAGCCACGGAAGACCCCAATGTGTGTGTATACCGAATTTATGCAACCGGTCTCCTATTCTTAGACATTTACGTGGTTGCCAGTATTTTTCAATTATAAATAACGCCGTGACGAATAATCTTAAACATAGATATTTTTGATTGTTGGAGGCGTATCTTCCAGGTAAAGTTCTAGAAGTGAAACCGATGAATTGAAAGCTAAATTGTATTAGATATTGCCAAAATGTAGCATTTTGCATTTCCACCTGTCTTGACAAACGGTTGAATATTTGCTTATGGAATGGATTGGAAAATGATTTCAGTGTCTTTTTAAATATTATTATGGGGGAGGTTGAACTCTTTCCATGGGTTTAAGGGCCAAAATTCATGTCTTTTGACCATTTTTCTGGAGAATTTTGTGGACTTTTTAAAATTCATTTTTTAGAAGTTATTTATCGAAGAGGGATAATATATCTTTATCATAGTATAGGCTGCAAATATCTTATTCAGTTTGTCATTTGTCCGAGTTTGCTGTTGATACTTTTGTCTCGCAAACCTTTTTTGTTTTTATGCAGTCACATTTAAACAATCTTTTCTTTATGTGTCTGAAACTTTAGTCATAATTAGAAAACTTTTCTTATACCCAAGATAGAGAAGAATTCATTTGTATTTTCTTCTAGTACTTGCATAGGTTTGTGGGGCTCATTCTTAATTTAGATTTCTGCCCCGTTTGGAGTTTGTCTGTAAGTATATTGAACGGACCTAATTTTATCGTTTTCCAAATGATTACTCATTCGCTCAACATCATTTTTTTTTTTTTAATCCCGAAGTCATGTCAGAGAGCTTTTGCTGGAAAAAGCTAGATTGGAAATATTTTAGGCTCTGTGAACCCTGTGATCTCTCTTGAGACTGCTCAGTACAGCTGCTCTCAGAATATGTAAATAAAAGGGCATGGCTGTGTTCCAATCAGACGTCATTTACAAAGACAGGTGATGCATCTTTTCTGGCCTGTAAGCTGTAGTTTGCTGAACACTTGTCTGTTTTATTGGGTTTGTCTGTCTATTCATGAGCCAGGATCATACTGTGCTAATTATAGAAGCTTTGTAGTATGTTTCAATGTCTGATGGTGATCATTTCTACTCAGAGCCCTATCTATTCTTGAATTTATTTTTCTGTATAAAATTTAGCTTCAGCCTGATAGGATATAAAAATTAGAACTCTGGGGAATTTTATGAAAATTACATTAAATTTAAAATCAATTCATTCTCAACCCTGTGCCTTATTTTTCTCCTGTGCTTTATTTCTATTGCTTTTGGTACTTAGGGAAATATGTATTTTGAATGTGAAGGTTCCCATTGTAAAAATACTATTTAAACCACCCTTAATCTCCTTGTTTCTTTCTATCCTTTTACCCTCTGATGTTCCATTTCAAATAGTATCTATGGAATCTACCTATGACCTCTACATCAGTCAAGGATGTTATTCTGTTTTCCTTGTTTTCTTCCCCTTCTCCTCACATTTAAAAACTTGTATCTTTCTTACTTTGTCAGAATTAATAATATTCACATATGATTCTTAAACCCATGTTCCATATTGTTTTAGTCCTAGCTGTATGATTTAAAATATATTAAATCCTTATTGGCTGTCTTTTTTACTGAATTTCTCCCCATCATCTTTTGTTCTAATGAAGATCAGACTTTAATAAATTTCTCAGGAAGGGCATACATGTATAGGATTCACCAAGTGAATAAAAGAAATTATGAAAAAAAATTCTTTTTCAATTCCTATAAATGCAGCTCTTCTTTCCATTCCAAGATAGATAAGATGATGAATTAGTCCAAACTATAATATAGAAATAATACTGGATTTGGGGAATCTTTGCTACATCTAGGTCAGCTTCCTGAATTACCCAATCCTGCGTGTCTGGTAGAGCCAGAACCATTCAGAGTTCTATTCTTTGGAATATATTTGACCTACTACACAATTAGTAAGCAGAGGCAAGCAAACCAACTTAAAAAATTTTTTTAATGTTTACTTATTTTTGAGTGAGAGACAGAGAAAGCATGAGAAGGGGAGTGGCAGAGATAGAGGGAGCCCCAGAAGCTGAAGCAGGCTCTAGGCTCTGAGCTATCAGCACAGAAGTTGGACGCTTAACCGACTCTGCCACCCAGGTACCCCAACAAACCAGCTTTTTTAGAATGTGAACTGTTCCAAGGGAAAAACCACAAATCTGTATCTCAAATCCCAGAAAGATATATTGCAACATATGAATGTCCTAGGTAGTGGTTCTCATGTGTGGCAAAATAATGTTAGGCATGATGCAAAGTTCTGATACTAATATCCAGTAAGTTCCTTTTTGTTAACTCCTATGACCATCCATGGTATAATGTGCCTTCTACTGATAAGACTGGCATAGCATTATCTGCAGGAAACATTTTTTTATTAAAAAAAATTTTTTAAGGGCACGTGGGAGGTTCAGTCGGTTAAGCATCTGGTATCGGCTCAGATCATGATCTCACAGTTCATGAGTTTTGAGCTCCACATGGGGCTCTCTGCTGTCAGCATGGAATCTGCTTTGGATCCTCTGTACCTCTCCTCTCTCTCTCTCTCTCTCTCTCTCTCTCTCTGTCCCCTCCTGCTCTCTCTCTCCCTCTCTCAAAAGTAAATAAAATAAACATTTAAAAAATTTAATATTTATTTATTTTTGAGACAGAGCGCAAGCCGGACGAGTGACCCAGAGAGAGGGAGACACAGAATCTGAAGCTCTGAGCTGTCAACACAGAGCCTGATGTGGGGTTTGAACCCACAAACTGTGAGATCATGACCTGAACTAAAGTCCTATGCTTAACCAACTGAGCACCCCTCCACAGGAAACTTTTTACATGCCTGTTCTAGCCATGGACCATGGAGGATTCTTTCTCTTACATTCCGTTCCTTGGGCTGTGATGAGACCAAAGGTAGAAGCCCTGGAGAAGCATAGCTCCTGAGAAAGAACGAGATACATAGAGCAGGTGTGGTGTGCCTTAGAGACATGCAGTGAAAGGAAAGAAAGAACTAAGACGGGAAGTGAAGGATCCTGGTAAAATGAAAGAGAAACAACACACACACAGACCATTCTTCCACCAACCTTCCCCGTCCCTTAAAGAAACTGCTTGGAAGAGAGGATAATAATCTCTCAGAACTGGATGATCCCAAATATTAAACACTATCCAAAATACAGGCAGGGATAGAACAAAAACTGAGATTTCAAACATACAAAACTACTGCAAAAAAAGTCAGAAAATAGAAGTACTGCGGATGCAAAGACTCTTCACAAAAGCATTCACTCCCTATTCTCTTCTGATAATCATCTCTATCCCGTAACCTTTTACTTCCACGCGCATCAGAAGCCTTAACAGTTCGGGTGTGTTTGAATATGCCTTATAAATAATAAGCAGCACCTCCAGAATCTCTGTCCAATGCTATTAATAAAACATATGAGCGGTTCTCAGAAAGTAGCAAATTTTATGATGGCTTCCACACACTTTGTAATCAAATTTTATTTTTTCCAGGTTTGAACGACCATTCTTGTCCTGCAATTTTAATGAATGGAGAATTTAGCCAAACCTTCCATTCTGCTGAAGATATCTTCAGAAGAATTTGACTTTTTGGGGATAAGGCACTATTGCTGAGGGCTCTCAGAAATAATTATGTTCTAATGGAAATTTGGGGCCTCCTTCCAGCCAATCCTACGCATTAGAGAACCAACAAGACAGAGTACCCAGTGTAGAGCAAACACCATCATCTCTGAAGATCCAATGACTCTTAAAGCATAGAGTTCCTTGGGTAATGTTCAAATGGCAACACCCAGGAACATAAAGGATAGCTCCTACCTTCTCCTAAATTCATGCCAAATATAGAACTTGGCACAACCTTGCAGGGAGACTTAGATCTGCACAGACGCAGTGTTCATATACCTAGTTAGTTATGCTGAGGAGCACGGTCTGTCCTAAAATCTCAGGCACCAGCAGAATGGAGAGGGCTAGAAAAAGATGGCTGTCTGTTGTCTTTTCAGTGTCAAGAACCAGACCTCATGCAGGCGTGTTCAAATGGATGCCAGGGTCTCATTCGTTTCACCCATCGGAAAAGTCATTCCTACCCTGGCAAAAAGTGAATAAGGAGTAGCTCAGGAGTTTAGAAACATCGCCTTTAATGTTCTTCATGTGGAGAAGGTTGAGAAAAATCTCCACCATAAAAAAAACATGAAAAAGAAAGGACAAGTATTTCCCACTAATTCATCCCTATTGGTTGCTATAACGAGGACAAACACGAACACTGAGTGTTCAGAATCACACTTGCAAATTGGGACTTCCTGAAATAAATCAATTCTGAGTGGCATCACAGCAAACTCCAAGGCCACCAGAAAAACAACAACAACAACAACAACAACAACAAAACAAAAACAACAACAACAACAGAAAAAAAACCATTGAGAATTCATGGACTACTTGAGAGATGGAAGAAAACTTGTTTATTCAGATGATCCCAAACTGCTTCTTTCTTTTTCTAAATTGTGACGCTTGAGAGGTTAAGAGTAGGTAGCTTTGCTCTGCTCATACCCTGACTTGAAACGCAACCAGGTCAAGATCCATCTTAAATGGATGGAATTGAACATTTAAACATTTGAATATTTAAAGACTGCATTTCCCCACACCGGGAGCCCTGGATATGTTACTGACATACTGATTTCTGATTTTATTGAAGCTCCCCGTCCAATGAGGAGTTTCAAGGGCACTGACAGAGCACTGGGGGGGCAGTTGTTCTGATTAGTGTGTGTTTGCTCATTTGTTGCATTTCTCATGTGCTGGAATTGGCTGGGGAAGTGGAGCAAGAGCCCTCAAGACCTGAGGTGGAGTGGATTGCAATGGACTGTGGCTGGATTCTTCCTCTCGCCCGCAACCCAGGCCAAAAAAAAAAAAAAAAAAATGTCAATGAGTTCTCATGGCAACCAGATTTGGAAGAATCTGAAGTGGAGGCCAGAGGGCTAAAAACATGCCAAAACAAAGAAATAAAATCTGTCCACATAACAGGGTAATTCCAGAAAGCGTTGCCTGGGGGTTCGAATGAAATCTGATTCCCGTCTTCAGTGAATTTCCATCTTGATTTTATCTTTACTATTTTACTCTGTTCCTGGATTTCCTCTAACAGCATCAAGACTCTGATAAGTTCAGAAAATTGGTCTTGATTCTTGCTCGTGAGCCTTTGTCCTGGGGCTCAGAGTTTTCTTGGTTGCCCACTTGTAAAGCACCTGACTCCCTTAGCAAGCAAGTTACCCACATTGAAATTCAGAGCCAGGTTGGCCCTGGCTGGTCTCTTTAAGACCTTTCAAAAATCTCTGCTCAGGGTATTTCGAGTACTTGTACAGAAACAAAAGGGCAGAGGATCTGCTTCGGAAGTATGAGCTTTTAAGGTGCATGCATGCCAAAGCATTTCCGATTGGGAAAGTGTAGGTGGTGACTATACTAACTTATCTGATTAAAAAACGTTTTATAAAAATAACTTACTCATTGAAGACGCCAATAATGGTCAAACTCTTTCACCAGCTCGGCTTGCTAACTGGTTAATTAGCAGATATGTGCATCCACTGCAGGGTAAAAGTCCTTTTCCACTGACTGTTATGCACTTATATTTCTGTATCACCATCCCCTTTCCTTTAAGATGGAAACATCACTGATACCTACCACTACGGGCCAAGTGTGTGCAATAAGTCTGGAATTTAATAAATATTTGTTGATCACTTACTGTCCATGAGACTGAGCTTCCACAGGCAGCAGGGGATAGGAAATGAGTGAAATCAATCCGTGTTATCCTGGAGATGGCTCTCTCTTACCACCTAGAATTTCCTAAAAGATTTATCATACTTTTGACCCAAAGATTCTGCAAGTAAGTGTAACAGCAACGCTCTTGTGCACCATCGCGACATTCACCCCAGAGTTTCAGAATGAGAAAAGACCAAAGGGGACTCAAGGCTGAAGGCCACGTTCCTCATGCGTAATGGACATCCTGAAAGGATCTGCTCTTACTTTACTCCCTTGTTTTCTCTCATGAAAGATGAATGTCCTGTGATATTTTGAGACTTCAATTAGGATTAAAGTTCTTCAGAGCAAACGAAAAGAAAACTGGCAAATCCTGTGAGAACAAAACATTTATTTTTTTCATTCAAATTGGCTCTCAGTGTCTTCACTCCAAAGTTCCGGTGAGTGGAAAGTGGAAAGACTGCTATGTGCAATACGCTTTCGTTCTGAAACTAAGCCATCCTGATAAAAGGAAGAAAATTCATCAGAGCCCAGAGGAGTGGATATGAGAAACTGAGCTGGTCTTTAAAGTGATTCTCCTGTCTTCTATATGATTTAATTGTAGAGAGAAACGATAGGATTGTTTCCTTTTATGCTCAAGTTATCTCGATGGCTTGTTTTGGCGAGAGATTGCCAAGCATTAGGAAACTGCAAACTTATATTAATGTGCTGAAAAGAAAAATCTGCCATGTCTCCAACATATGCATGTGTGAGTGTCTGAGCCATGACCCTGAGAGCCTGTGGGCTATGCAGCTCGCCTGTGGGAGCCGTGCCTGTGGTTTTATGATGGGAACCAGAGCGGTGCAAAGCCTTCCCGAAAGAGACTCAGAATCCTTCCCTTGACAACTTGAAGGCTGCTCTTCACAATCGCGCCTTCCACTTCAGTCACGGAGACTCGCCACATTGCCTAGTGAGCGGCACAGTCTCTTCACCTGCAGGTGAATGTGCCCCTCTCCCCTCAAAAAAAAAAAAAAAAACCCGTATGCTAATGTCTAAACACCCAATACCTCAGGATGTGACCATATTTGGATATAGGCTCTTTAAAGAGATAATTATATTAAAATAAGGCGCAGAGAGGAAGACGATGTGAAGATTCAGAGAGAAGGTCATTTATAAGCCAACGAGTGAGGTCTCAAAAGAAACCAACCCTGCTGACCCTTGGTTCCTTAACTTCCACCTGCTGTTTAAGCCATTGAGTCTGTGGTGCTTTGTAATGGCGACTGCAGCAAACCAATATACCAGGCAAACGATAAACTCAATTTTTTGTTGTTGTTTTATAATTTTCAGCTCTGTGGTTCTTCCTATTGTGATTAACACATGCTATGTTATATTACACTACAGAGATTATAAGAATATAAGACTGACGCTTAGGAAACATTTGGTAGAATTTCAAATAAATTAAAAACATGGGACAATTTATATGTACCAAAACTTGATTCATGGAAAAGTATTAATTTTATGGTGAAAAATAATAAGCCAAAAATAATTATTAATTAGAAACTGGCAGACTAACATGATGCCTAAATGAAGGGAGAAGACTGAGTAACGTAATAGTAAAAATCAGAACCTAAAAGGAAGGCAAGTAACTTTTAATAGGGTGGAGAATAATAAACATTGCAATAAGGTTTCCTTTTTAAATTATTCTTTAGTTTGGATTATAGCCTAACAAAACAATATTTTTCAACATACATATCGCTGTGCTGATTACACTTACAACACACATGGGTACAGGGTGAATGTGAAAATTTGCGCGAGAGGAGAGAAAAAACCGAAATCCAAATTTATACCTTCTCAGAAACAAAATACGTAATATCATAAAAACACACAAAGTAGAAGTCTTTAACTTGGAAATATTGAGTGAGATTTCGTGATTTTATGAAAAATGTATGTATGTATGTGTATATGTTTCTAAGGAAGGGATCTAATCTTTTATCAGACTCTCAAATAATAGGCATTTCCTAAGATGATGAAGAACTGTATAACAGTATGCTTTAGGTTAAAGCATAACTCTGTTAAAAAAAAAAAAAAAGGCCTCCACATCTTATCAAGGTTCAGTGACACCTTAGAATTGAAAAATCTGGGACTCACCAAATTCCATGTTGCACGAACATGTGTTAAATATCGTGTCTGTGGATTTGGATAGAGAAGTGCTGTTTTGTCGGAGATGTGGTGTGCCGTGTTGCATCTGTGTTTGCAGGATACATTCCGTATCCGTCTGCAATAACTGAAGTGTGGCCCCACCCAATTGTCTCCAGGAAGGTATCCGATAACAAAATCACCCAACTTTTAAAATCACAAAGCCCCGAGATATCATCTCATTCTATTATTGCGTTTTATAAAGGAGAAAAGGGAGATTCGGAAAACGGACATGTTCATGGCGACCGCTGGAGTGAGTGGATGTCTACTTCCTTGACGTCCAGCCAAGAGCCCTCCAGCTCATGTCATTAAAGGGCTGGACATCCTCTTCCAGCCGCCATAGAAAGAAGTGTGTTTTTACTAACCTTCAAGGTGTCATGACTACCAGGGTTTATTCTGTAGTCGCGAAGGGTCCTCTTGACCCTGAGTAAAGGGAAACAGTACTTTTTTGTTTGCCGAGCCGAATAGTAGGCGATTTGGTGGAGTAGAGGGTATGGTTGTCAGCAAAGGTTCTGGAGCCCGGGACCACCTACCGGTGAGCCCCGGCTCTGTCACTTGCCATTTGTGAGGTCACAAGCAGTCTTCTTAATTTCCTTGTAGAAACCTGTCCCTCATCTGTAAAATGGGATAAAAGCTGTGTCTGTCTCCTAAGAGCTGTCCTGAGAATTATGTGAGTTCGTAAACATGAGGCCTTTAGAACAGCTCTTGGCTCACAGGATGGATGGTCCATGCCAGGCTGAGCTCATTCTCCTCCCCTCCTTTCTGCTTGGGTGAAGTCTTCAGTGAAGCCTATTTCGAGGTGAGAAAGAGACTTTGACAATGACTTTACAAGCCCAATTTCATTTGTCCCCTTCCATTAGTTCCACCCCCTGCCCAACACTCTTCCACCACTACCACAAGATCAAGGGGTTCAGTGGAAGGACTCTTATTGGTTTTCTGTTTTTCCTGCAAGTTTTCTGAGCTTCTCTGTCTTAGCAGTCTTACAGTCTGATGTATCATATGGCCCAGGATAAGTCTCTCTGGTGTCTTCATACACATTAGTCATTCTAAACTTCTTAGATTTTATATACTAGACGGGAAGAAACATATACTCTTTACTTTTTCTAGTTTTCTCTTTTTTTTTTTTATCTTAGCAATATGTCATCAGACCCAAACAAAAGAAGGGAAGTTACTGTAGATTTATCATTCAAAAGCCATTCCAACATCCCTTGCTTTTCTCTGCAATCAAAGAGAAAATGAAAATACTCACATCCCCAACCTGCCGGGAGCTTATGGTGACAACACGCCTCATGTCTGGCCAATGAGATCTCAGATGAAGTCTATGGATTAGATGTCTTAGAAAGTCTTTTAAAAGGATCAGCTCAGATGGCATATTTCTTAAGCTCCTTATCCTCTTCTCTTTATTTTTGCCTGAAATGCAGTGATTTCTAGAAGTGAATCCATCATCTTGTGATACAAGGGTAAAACCATGTGCTGAGGACAACAGAGCAAGAAGATAGGAAAAAACAAACAAACAAACCTTGAATTCTCGATGTCATTGTTCAGCTACAGTATCAGCCCTGAATGCCTTACCCTTGGACTTCTGCTCTTAAATGAGACAAATAAACCCATTATTCACCTTTCATGCTGCTTCTAACCAAATACAATCCTAAATGATGTAACAGGCATTTGAATTCAATTAGCTGGGAATTAAAGGACCTAAAGACAACAATTATGCAAGATGTGTGCCCTCCTCAAACCATACTACTTTGAAACTCCTGGAAGAAATGGGAAAGACAGCAGATGAAAAGTTTTGGGAAAGTTATAAAACTTTCTAATGATTAATGTAGGCTACCTGAATGGTTATTAGGGTTATACCTCAATACAAGACACAGCAAAAATAGCCCTGTGGGATCCTACATGTGTATGAGGAAAGCTTGAAGTCCCAAACTGCTTATCCCATTATGCTGGAGTCCACCTCTTTCTAAATCATGCAAAATTAGATACAGTTATATGCTCTTATGCAAAATGCAAATGGTTGCTTACAGCTCCCTCTTGGTGTCATAGGAAGAAAAATCTTCACAATAACATTTTCCATTTTTTTAAGTACAAAACATTCATTTACGGCCTACCATGTACAATGCACTGAGCTAAGGGTGGAGGATGCAAAGATGGAAAGACATAGGTCTGACCTTGAGGATTCAATTTAAGAGTCACATCGCTCTATATAGCACTGTAATGGTAAGTAGGGAAATATATACACAGGTATGTATATGTGTATAAATAATACATATGTGTACATATATCAAAACTTGTAGAAAGATTTTATTAATTAGAGAGGAAAATGTTAATTAAATATTAATTAAGCTCCTCTTCCCACCCCAGGACTGTATGTCTTTACCTCAACTCCTTATGGAAATCCTGGCCATAATTTCACCAAAAGCCCCAAACTCCTACCTACACTGAATATATATATATATAATGCACTAAGGAAGGTATAATGACTATTGCTGATATATAGAAAAGTATCAATATCTTAAATATTATTTTTCAATCAGTCAAATTATAAAACTTTCTTATCAACTGTAATGTTTTTTGTTTTGATTTTTTCCTTAGGTACTCCTAGTAAACCATGAAATCATCGGCAAAATTAAAATAAAAACAAAGCAAAAAAAAAAAAAAAAACCCAAACCCTAACAACTTAAATTTGCTTTATTTTCACATTTTTTTCTATTTATTTTCTCTTGTCTAATTTCTTTCATTGGGCAATGCTGATAATATAGGATTAAATAGCTGGGATGAGAGTGTTATCCTTGTTTGATTCTTGCCCTTTAGGGGAATCCACTTGCAGGACCGCTAAACAAATGAACACACACACACACACACACACACACACACACACAAAAATAAATAAGCTTAGTAGCAGATGGACTCTCACTTCAACAGATGCTAAGGGAGAGAGAAGAAGAAGAATGCAGGCCATACGGGTTTGAAATAGCTACAAATCCAAATTTCTTTGTCACTGAAAGGTAGACTTCAAGCAATTCCCTCTGAATGGCCCCTTTTAATCTTCTCTAGCAAATCTGAGTTGGGTCTTAGAGGGACACAATGTGGTGTGCCTATGCTTTCCCCAACAAAAGAAAATAAAAATCTTACTATTGACTTACTACACAATTTTGGTTATGATACTACTGAATTCATACCACAAGTTTTTCATAAGTGCCTGTGACATGTATAGCCCATGACATATCCCCAAATCTGATTTTTGATGCTCATAACACCTCGTCTCCAATAATGTTACTTGACCAGAGCAATAAGTAACCTTTAATTTCTGACCTTCATTGTTTTCTTTTAAGAATTTAATTGATATGCTTTTTCTCTCTGATGTACAAGTTTCCTCTCAAGCAAGTTAGTAACTTATTACCTAGATATTGATTAGTTAGTAAGTTGTTGAGAAGGTGGAAGTTTTGTGGCAAATCAGTTTTTAATGGAAGAAACCATATGTTTTTTTACAAAATATGTATTTACTTATTTTGAGAGAGAGAGCAATTGAGAGAAGGGGCGTGAGCATGGGCAGGGCTGGGGCAGAGGGAGAGAGAGAGAGAGAGAGAGAAAGAGAGAGGGAGAATCCCAAGCAGGCTCCACACTCAGTGCAGACCCTGACCTGGGGCCTCGATCCCACGACCCCAGGATCATGACGTGAGATGAAATCAAAAGTCGGATACTCAACCAACTGAGCCACCCATGCGCCCCAAGAGAAGATACCATTTGTAAAACAAACTAATTTATAATTTGCTCTACAATTTTGTATTTTCACCTCTTTGGGTTACTAAACATGAGAGTATATTACCACGCTCAAAATCACTCGTTACATAAACAGCGTAGTGGTGCTTCTTTGTCCTCCTACCAGGTGTCTGATTTATATGTCGAGTGCAACATATTCTAGTAAAATGAGTAAATGGGAATGCAGTTATGTGCATTACCTTTTCACCATAATTTTTAAAAATATTGTTGGCTTCCTGAATGTCAAACAATGCCACTTAAATTTCAGTGTGCAATTTTTACCTTATCTATAGAAGTATCCTGAGACAGTAGTTAGGTGGGACCAAAGTCAGAATCACTATTTTCTGTGAGTAATGGATAGTGTATGATACATATCACCTTTCCAAGATGTCAGAGAATTTTGCTTTTACTTTGATCAGTGCAAAGTGCCCTTAGAAAATCTGTCAAAATTATTTCATTGACTATGTTACTTTTTGGGGAAATCGAATTATCAAGGCATTTTGAAGGTGAAAAAACTGAGGGTTATAAAGTGCTGGATACTTGATTATAAAGCATAGTGAGTCTACTCCATTTAAATGTTTTAAAAACTGCATTTCACACTAGGAATCAAGTTCAACCAACAGTTTTATGCATCGATTCTTTGAAAAAAAAATGGTTTACCTAAAAATGAACAACTGACTTTCAAAATTGGATTGTAAAGAGCATTGTTATTCTTTGCTTTGGACCATAAACTAAAAACTGAAGCTAATTTACTAGGAGAAAAGGTGAAATTATATGTGTGCGTGTGTGTGTGTGTGTGTGTATGCCTTGCTGAATAATTATATATATTATATATATTATATGTATATGTATGAATGTATAAATACATAAATAAGCATCTCATATATTTTAAGTCCTAGGGATACAATGTGAATGAGAAGGACATGGTATCTGCTTCCATGGAGAGAACCCAAAGGTAAGCAAGTAAACAAATAAGCAAAATAATTTCAGCTTGTTATAAAGGCTATTAAGAAATTAGAGTGAGGATAGATATGGTAACCTACTTAGATACCATGGTGTGGGGAGGACTTTCTGAAGAGGTGACGTTTGTCCTGAAGGAGGAGAAGGGGTGTTGCAAGCATTTGTGTCCATTCCTGGGCATCTGATCCAATGATCTGAAGCTCTTATCGATCACTGGTATCAGGTGGTGGATCCTACATCCTGGGTGTAGTAAAGAGTCCATCTTGAATGTGTAACAACTCCAAAACGAGTAAGAGAGGTCACTAGAAAGTGAACTCAGATAAAATAGAGTCCAAGATGTATGTCAACTGGTGGTAGCATTAACTGTAGATAAGGAAATCCAAGTTCAGTTGTTCGAAAATGGTATTCGTCTGCATTAACTGGACAGACGAGAAAGATGCCAGAGGTTGTTAGCCCTCCGCTCTTACCGCCTGGTTATTCAGCAAGGCAATACAGCATGGCTACTTCCTATTAGAGTTGGTTTCTGAAACTCTGCCTCCCCTCATTTTCATTCTGGTAATTGCACTGTTTGCCTTTTAGGGAACCTTCTTTTCCCTGTGGTGTGCAATGTTAGTAAGGTTGTAAATTACCATTCCCAGTCTGACCTTCCCAAACCAGGCTACGGCTCTCATTCAGGGACTTTGAATCTTGAGCTGAGTGATAAAGATTGGAAAAATGTAGTTAGAATTCATTTATTCTAGCAGCAGCACATGATTTGATTGTCAGTAATTCCTGGTGTGCATAGTCAGGGAATAGCCCTGGTTTCCATGAACTTTTAAGCCTGATTTTCCCTGTTCAGGATTTTGTCTGTTCTATTAACCATGGAAGATCCTGCCAATAGATTAGTTTTTTGCTTAAATTTTTGAGAGTTGGTTTCTATTGTCTGCAACCAAAATTCTCTAATTCTTATGCTTCCCAGAGGTAAGCTATGATGTCATTCCAGAATGAAGTACAACCATAAAAATCAGGCAAATCAGGAAATAGATAGCCATTATTTTACAGAATCCTTGACATTAAAAATAATAATTGAAATGGAGGGGAAAAAACCTTCTCTAGCAAGATCATGATAATTCTGCATTTCAACAGTGATTTAAGAAAATAAAGACAGCATTTTCCATAATTATTATTCAAAGATAAATAACACTAATTAAGCACTGATATGCCTATCAACTTGAGACAAGGACATAATAAGACACAGAAGAGGAATAAAAAAGGGAAGATCCTGAAAACATCTTTAGAAACATGGTTCAATCCAGGGGAACAGAGGCTTCAGGAGAGAGGCAAACATGAACTATTATGAATGGAACACATCACTGACTTCTTATCTCTAAAAACTAGCAGTGTTTGGACTAATCAAAGAAGGTGGGGGTGGGTGGGTGGAGATATCAAGGATGACTACTGCCCTAGACAGGTATAGTACCAGGGAACCATGTCCAGAGGAGACTTCATTTCAACATAGGGACAGATGCCTGCCAAGAAGACTTGATAGCCTAGAAATAAAGCTTCCTATTGTGACTCTCAAGAGCCCAATATCTCCATCTAGTAAGTGAACTCATTGGTTGGAAATAGTGAGGAGCAGAGTGGGTATTATAGGAATCTAATCAATGAAGGATAAGACAAACAAAACAAACTCTGCAACAGTACGGAAAGGACAAAGAGGCTTAAATGAGAATTGATGATAAACACTGAAGATACTTTCAATGAAACAACCAGCAGAAAATAAGAAATAGTGATAAAAAATAAAAACACATGAAAATCCTTAACGTATATGTGTTTAACAACAATGTCAAAAGATGTGAGCCAAAATCTGATAGAACTGCAGGGAAAAATAGATGAATGCACTATGACAATTGAAGATTTCACATCCTTCTGTTGGAAATGGACAGATCCAGCAAGCAGAAAATCAGTAAACTTAGCAATGTCATCAATCAAGTAGATATAATTGACATCTATTGACGACTTCATCCAACAAGAGCTGAATGCATATTCTTCTCTAAACTCACATTTATGAAGATAGATCACATTCAGAGCCATAATGCATTTTAACAAATTTTAAAAAATAGAAATTATACAGTGTCTGCTCTTAGAGCAGAAATCAATATCAGAAAGATAACTGGAAAATCCCAAACTACTTGGATATTAAACAACACAGTTATAAATAGTACATTGGGAAAAGAAGAAATCTCAAGAGAAATTTTAAAATACTTCGAGCTAAATAAAATGAAAACAAGACATCAAATTTTGTGGGCTATAATAAAAATAATTATTAGAAGGACATTTATACTGTTGAATATGTGTATTAGAAAAGAAGAAAGATAAAAAAAATCAGCCGTATAAACTTCAACCTTAAGAAATTAGAAAAAGTAGAGCAAATTAAGTCCAAAGTAAACAGAAGAAAATAAATAATAAAAATTCAAACCACAACCAAAGATATTGAAAAATAGGAAACCAAAAGTTGATTCTTTGAAAAAGATCAGTAAAATTGAGAAGTCTCTAACCAAGCTAAATAAGAAGAAAAAAGAGATAAGACACGAAGCAATAAATTAAGGAATGAAAGAGGGGATATTACTACATATCCTGTAGACTTAAAAAAGATAATCAAGGAATACTTTTAACAAGTCTCTGCCCATGAATTTGATAATCTGGATGAAATGGACCAAATCCTTGAAAGACACAATCTGCTAAAACTTACACAAGAAGAATCAGATGATCTGAATAATCCTACATCTATTAAAGAAATTGAATTCATAATTAATTACTTTCCAAAATAGAAAACACCACTGGTTGATTCTACTAGACCGTTAAGTAAGAAATGATACTAATTATCTATGATCTCTACTAGAAGATAGAAGCCAGGAGAATACTTGTCAACTCATTCTTTGAGGCCAGCATCATCCTAACACCAAAACTAGACAAAGACATTACAGGAAACTACACATCAATATCTTTCATGAACATAGATGCGAAAATCTTCAACAAAATTTTAGCAAATTAGATCCAACAATTGTAACAAGAATTATACACCATGACTAAACAGCATTCATTCTAGATATACAACACTGGTTCAATATTCAAAAATCAATTAATGTAATCCACCACATCAAGAAAACAAATTACATGATCGTATCAATGGATGAGAAAAGCATTTGACAAAATAAATATTAATTAATGATAAAAAAACTCTGTAAATTAGGAATAGAGAAGTACTTCTTCAACTTGATAAAGAATATATACAAAAAAAACTAATATCATACTTAATGATGAGAAACTGAAAGCTTTCCCACTCAAATCAAGAACAAGGCAAGGATATCTCCTCTCATCTTGATTTTAAATACTGTACTGGAAGTCCTAGCTAATACAATATGACAAGAAAAGGAAATAAAAGGTGTACAGATTGGGAAGGAAGAAATAAAACTTTTTTTTCACAAATGGCACTGATGTCCATATGGAAAATCCCCCAAAATCAACAAAAAACTCCTGGAACTAATACTCAATTATAGAAAACTAGAAGGATAAAAGATTAATATAACAAGTTAATTTTATTCCCATATGCCAGCAAAGAACACATGGAATTTGACATTAGAAACATGATACCATTTACAATAGCACCGAGAGAGAGAGAGAGAGAGAGATAAATACTCAATCTAACAAAATATATATTATGTGAGGAAAACTACAAAACTATGAGGAAAGATCTCAAAGAATTTAAAAGCTAGAGAAATAGCCTATGGTGTGGATAGGAAAATTCAATATTGTCAAGATGTCAGTTCATCCCAAATGGATCTACAGATTCAATGCGATTCCAGTAAAAATTCCAGTAAATTATTTTGTGGAAATTAACAAATTTGTTCCAAAGTGTATATGAAAAGACAAAACCTAGGAAACCTATAATAGTCAACAGAATATTGAAGAAGAACAGTCAGAGAGAACTAACACTATCTATCTTCAAAATTTACTGAAAAGCTATAAAAACCAAGACACAGTGGCATTGGAAAAAGAATAGGCAAATACATCAGTGGAACAGAATAGAAAACCCAGAAATAGACCCATACAAATATAGTCAACTGATCTTTGACAAAGGAGCAAAAGCAATACAATGAGAGAAAGACAGTTGTTTAAGAACTGGTGCTGGAATAACTAGACACTCAGATGCATAAAAAAATCTATACAAGGACCTGACCCCATCACACATTTTTCACTGACAAACGAAAGAAAACACTAAATATAAAAGTGAAGCTTAAATTGAATCTGTTAATTCTATTATCTGAAATTCTTGGGCTAAATCCTGGAGATTACATTTTCTCAAATTAAAGTGAAGTAGGTGGTGTCAGAAACAAAAAAAATCTGCTACTAGGACTATTCTGAGATTTATATTTTTCAGGAATTGTGTCTGTTGAAATTATCAGAGATTCGTACAATTAATGTAGGAAAAACATCCTCATGGCCCAGGTGGGAAGTGATGAGAAGTGTGGCAAACTAGATCATACAAGTGCATAAACACAAATTCCTTTTTTTTTAATGTTTATTTATTATGAGAGAGAGAGAGAGAGAGAGCAGGCACGTGCTTGTGTGAGGGAGTGGGGCAGAGAGAGAGGGGGACAGAGGATCTGAAATGGACTCTGCACTGACAGCAGACCCTGATACGGGGCTTGAACTCACAAACTGTGAAATCATGACCTGTGCCTCAACACAAGTTCAATTTTTAAAAACAAAACCAAAAGACATTGGTGAAAAGAAATTGACGAAGACACAAATAAATGGAAAGATGTTCCGTGCTCATGGATCAGAAGAACTAATATTGTAGAAAAAATGTTCATATTAGCCAAAGCAATCTACAGATTCAATGCAATTCCTATCAAAATTCCGATGTCGTTTTTCACAGAAATGGAACAAACAATTCTAAAACTTGTATGGAACCACAAATGAAATCGAATAGCCAAAGCAATCTGAAAAAAAAAGAACTAGGTTGGAGTCATCATTCTCCCTGATTTCAAACTATATTATAAAACTCTAGCAATCAAAACAGAATGTTATTGGCATAAAAACAGATCCATAGATCAATGGAACGACATAGAGAGCCCAGAAAAAATCTCAAGCCTGTATGTACAGTTAAATTATGACAAAGGAGTCAAGAATGTACAATAGAAGAGGGACAGTGGAAAAACTGGACAGTCACATGCAAAACAATGAAACTGAGCTCCTATATTACACCATACACAATAAACTCAAAATAGATTAAAAACTTGAATGTAAAACCTGAAACCATAAACTCTTGGAAGAAAACATAGAGGGCAAGCTCCTTGACAATGGTCTTGGCAACAATTTTTTTTTTTTTACATTTGACAACAAAAGCAGGCAACAAACACAAAAATAAACAGGTGGTAGTATGCATCAAATTAAAAAGGTTTTGCATAGCAAAGGAAACCATCAACAAAATAATAAGATAGCATAGTAAATGGGAGAAAATATTTGCAAATCATATATATCTTACAAGGGGTTAATATCCAAAATATATGAAGAACTCATGCAACTCAAAAGCAAACAATAAGAAAAATAAACAATCCAACTGAAAAATGAGCAGAGACGAGGTTATTGGTTGGCTCAGTCAGCTGTGCGCCCAACTATTGGCTCAGGTCATGATCTCATGGCTTGTGGAGTGTGACCACTCCATGTTGACAAAGGGGAGCCTACTTGGGATTCTTTCTCATTCTCTCTCTCTCTCTCTGTGAGTGTGTGTGTGTGTGTGTGTGTGTGTGTCAAAATAAATAAATAACTTTAAAACTTCATTTTTCCAAAGAAGCATACAAATGGTCAATAGATACATAAAAAGCTGTTCAACATCACTAATCGTCAGGAAAATGCAAAGACGTCACCTCACATCTGTTTGAATGGCTATTATAAGAAAAGATAGAAAATAACAAGGCAGGGATGTGGAGAAAAGGGAACCTTGTACACTGTTGATGGGCATGTCAACTGGTGCAGCCACTGTAGGAAACAGTATAGAGGTTCCTCAAAAAATGAGAGGTAGAACTGCCATATGCTCCAGCAATACCACTTCCGGGTATATATCCAAAGGTAATGAAATCGCTACCTCAGAGAGATTTCTGTACCTCCAGTTCACTGCAGCATTATTTACAATAATCAAAACATGGAAACGACTTAAGTGTCTATAAAGAAAATGTGGCTTATAGGTATGTATATGCATATTCAGTCACAGAAAAGAAGAAAATCCTACCACTTACAACAGCATGGAGGAGCCTCGAGGGCATTATGTTAAGTGAAATAATCAGGCAGAAAAAGACAAATACTGCATAATGTCACTTACATGTGTAAGCAAAGAAAAAAAAAAACCCTCATAGTAACAGAGATCAAACTGGTGGTTGCCAATGGTAAGGGGATAAGGGATGGGGGAAACAGGCAAAGGTGGTCAAAAGGTACAAACTTCCATTTATAAGATAGATAAGTTCTGGGAATGTAATGTATGGCATAATAACTGTAATCAACCACACAATATTGTATGTCTGAAAGTTGCTAACAGAGTAGATCTTAGAAGTTCTCATCACAAGGAGAAAAATCATAACTATGTGAAGTGCTGGATATTAACTAACTTTATTGAGGAAATGTCTTAACAGTATGTACATATATCAAATCACGATGTCGTACATCTTAAATGAATATAATGGCCTTTGTCAATTATATTTCAATAAACACGGAAAAAAAGGGAGAGAAAAGCAGGGGCACCTGGACGGCTTAGTTGGTTAAGTGTCCAATTCTTGATTTTGGCTCAGGTCATGATCTCACAGTTGTGGGATCAAGCTCTACTTAGGGCTCCATGATTGTGGGTCTGCTTGGGATTCTCCCTCTATCCCTCTATCTCTGCCCCTCCCCTGTGCTCTCTCTCTATCAAAATAAGTAAATAGACATTTAAAAAAAAAGGAGAGAATAAACAAACAGGTGTGTTGGACACTGAAATTAAAAATACACTATTCACCATAACATCTAAAAAAAGAAATCCTTAGGTGTAAATCTAATAAAACATGTACAGGACTTACATACTAAAAGCTATAAAATGTTAATGACATAATTTTTTTAAAAAGCTAAATAAATGGAGAGATGGAAATGTCCATGGCTAGAAGATTCAATGTATCAAGGATGTCAGTTTCCCTCTAAGTGATATACAGGTTTAACGTCATTCGTATCCAAATCCCAACAAGTCTTTTTATAGATATAGACAATATTATTCTAAAATTTATATAGAAACACCAAAGGAATAGAATACCTTAAATAATTTTGAAAAAGAAGAACAGAAGAGGACTTGGTCTACCTAATTCAAGACCTGCTATAGCTGGAATAATCAAGACAGCCTGATGTTGACAGGACAGACACATAAGTCGACACAACAGAATAGAGAACTTAGAAAATATTTTCAATAGGCTTTTGATAAAGTTGCAAAAGCAATTCAATGGAGGAATGATAATTGTTATTTTTTTTTATTTATTTTTTTTCAAGGTTTCAATTTATTTTGTTTTTTAAATTGTAGTCATTTAACATACAGTGCAATATTGGTTTGGTTTCAGAAGTAGAATTTAGTGATTCGTCATTCCATACAACACCCAGTGCTTATCACAAGTGCCCTCCTTGGCACCCATCACCCATCTAGCTCATCTCCCACCCGCCTCCCTCTGGCAATCCTTGGAGTGTTCTCTATCGTTAAGAGTCTCTTGTGGTTTGTTTCCCTTCTCTTTATTCTGACCTTTCCCATATGTTCATCTGTTTTGTTTCTTCAATTCCACATATGAGTGAAATCATATGGTTTTTGTCTTTCTCTGACTTCTTTCACTTAGCATAATACATTCTAGCTCCAGCCATGTGATTGCAAATATAAGATTTTATTCCTTTTGATGCTTAAATGATATTCCATTGGGTATCTATGCCACATCTTTATCCATTCATCAGTCGGTGGATTTTGGGCTCTCTCCCTAGTTTGGCTATTATTGATAATGCTTCTGTAAACATTGGGGTTCATGTACCCCTCTGAATCTATATTTTTGTATCCTTTTGGTAAATACCTAATAATGCAATTGCTGGATAATAGGTAGTTCTGTTTTTAGTTTCTTTTTTTTTATTTAAATAATTTATTATCAAATTGGTTTCCATATAACACCCAGTGTTCATCCCAAGTGCCCTCTTCAATGCTCGTTACCCTTTCTCCCCCCTCCCTCACCCCCCTCACCCTCAGTTTGTTCTTAGTCTTTGAGAGTCTCTTATGTTTTGTCTCCCTCCCTCTCTGTGTCTTTTTTTCCTTTCCCCTCTTCCCCTCCCCCTGGGTTTTGCTTAGTCTCACAAAGTCCACCTATTCGTGGAAACATACGGCATCTGTCTTTTTCTGACCGACTTATTTCACTTAACATAATACCCACCACTTCCACCCACGTTTCTACACATGGCCAGATTTCATTTTTTCTCATTGCCATGTAGTATTCCATTGTATTTATGTACCATATCTTCTTTATCCATTTGTCAGTTGATGGACACTTGGTCTCTTTCTGTGATTTGGCTATTGGCTAGGAATCTACCCAAGAGACACAGGAGTGCTGATGCATAGGGGCACATGTGTCCCAATGTTCATAGCAGCACTTTCGACAATATTTTTCGTTTCTTGAGGAAACTCCATACTGTTCTCCAGAGAGGCTGCACCAGTTTGCCTTCCCACCAAGTGTGCGAGAGGGTTCCCTTTTCTCTGGATGTTCGCCAACACCTGTTGTTTCTTGTGTCATGAATTCTAGCCAAGAAATGATAATTTTTAAATAAATAGGCTGGAGCAGTTGGACATCCTTAGGTGACAAATTTAGGTTCTATCTACACCTCACATCTAACACAAAAATTAACTCAAGATGAGTCACTGATTTAAATGTAAAATGTAAAATTTTAATTTACAAATAGGATAAAATTTTTTCATCATGACCTAGGGCTAGGAAAATAATTATTTGACTTGACACCAAAAGCATGATCCATCAGGGGAAATATCAGTAAATAGGGTTTTATTAATATTAACAACTTTAGCTCTGTGAAGTTCCCTGCTAAGAGGATAAAAAGGCAAGTCATAGAGCGGGATAAAATATTTGTCAACCGTATATGTGAGAAAGGACTAATATTTAGAAGTCTCAAACAACAGCAGCATGAAAAATGGTCCCATTGGAAAATGGGCAAAAGACATGAAAGGACATTTTACCGAAGAGGATATACAGATGGCACAGAAGCACATGAAAAGATGCTCAGTGTCATTAGCCATTAGGGAAATTCAAATTAGAACCACAATGAGGTTCCGCTAAACGTCTACCAGAATAGAAGAAATAAAAAATAATGACAGCATCAAATTCTGGCAAGGATGTGCAGAAACTAGAGCACTCAAGCATTGCTGATGAGAATGGAAAACGATACGACTACTATGGAAAAGAGTTTGGCAGCTTCTTCGCAAACTAAACATGCAACTACCATATGACCCCGTGATTGTACTACTGGGCATTTATCCCAGAGAAATAAATCTCATGTTCACCCAAACACCTGTAGACAAATGTTCATAACGGCTTTATCGATAATAGCCAAAAACTGGAAACAATCCAGATGTCCTTCAATGAGTCACTGGTTAATGAACGACGGTACTTCCATACCAAGGAGTACTTCTCAGCAACAAAAAGGGGCAAATTATTCCTAAGCACATCTCATAAGAGATGAATCTCTAGAGAATTATGCTGAATTAAAAAATTCCAGTCCAAAGAGATTACGTACCCCTTAAAATAATATTCTCAAAGTCACAAAATTATAGAAATGCAGATTAGTATTTCCAGGAGGTTAAGAAGGGAAGTTGTTATAGATACTAATACCTTGGGACACCTGGGTGGCTCAGTCAGTTGAGTGTCCCACTTGGGCTCAGGTCATGATCTCACCATTCATGAGTTCAAGCCCTGCATCGGGCTCTGTGCTGACAGCTCAGAGCCTGGAGCCTGCTTCAGATTCTGTGTCTCCCTCTCCCTGCCCCTACCCCACTCATGCTCTGTCTCTCTCTGTCTCTCAAAAATAAATAAAAATGTTAAGAAAAAATTTAGATACAAATACCTTAACTGTGTCAGTGACATATCCCCGGTTGTGGTATTGTCCTATACTCTTGGAATGTGTTATCGTTGGGGATAAGCTGGATAAAAGAGTACTTAGGATTTCTCTCTATTACTTCTTACAAATGCATGTGAATCTATAATTACCTCAAAATAAAAAGTTTTATTAAAAACAATGTGCTCACCTACTCTCAACCCAGCAATTCTCCCAAGTATATCCTCAAAAGAAATGAGAGTTAAATCAAACAAAAGATGTGTACAAGAATGTTCATAGCACCTTTTTTCATAAGAGCACCATTTGGGAACAATCCAAATGCCTGTCAGCAGTAGGAGAGATAAATAAATTGTGATATATCCATACAAAATATTACACAGCAATAAAAGAAAAAGAACACACTATTTCTATACGTTCCAACACGAGTGAATCTCCCAGTCATAATGATGAATTAAAGGAGCCAGCCACAGAAGTGGACATGCTGTATGAGTCCAATTTCATGAAGTTCAAGATCAGGCAAAAAAACCTGACAATGAAAAATGTCAGGTCAAAGGTTCCTGCTGAGGAGCGAAGTGCGCAATCTGGGTAGTGATGAAGCGGGTATACCTAAATGTCAAAATCCAAAAAATTGTGCCCTTAAGGTTTGTACACTTGGTGCAAGCTATACCACAATAAAACAAGTTTAAAAGATGTCCAATAGTTTTAAATGGAACAAACTGAAAATACCGTGCTCATCAAATAACACATCTCGGTAGCCTATGGTGTAACTGTTTATAACCTGTGGTCTAGAAGAATTTCTCACCTCAATTTAGAACTACTATAAAACACAAAGACAGCTGGATATCAGGAATTAGACTAGAAACTGGGCCATCAATCTTCCGCCTACCAGTAGAACCAAGGGCAGTATGCAAGTAGCACATAAGCAAACAGATGCTAGGGCTAAGAACAATTACCCTCTCTGCAGTAAGCTCCAAGAGGGGATAAGCCTCATCTGCAAGCATGAGTAAATTAACAACGGAAAAATGGAGCTCACGAAAAAGACAAAGAAAGAAAAAAACGAACAAAAAGCAATAAAAGGAAAAAGCAGAATTCATTCTAAAGACTTAAGAGAAAATTCCTGATGTGATTCCTCACTGGAACCAGAACGGGAGTGGGGGAAAGTTTCACTTCCTCAATATTATTGAACAACCTCAACTTGGGTGAAAACACAGTTGTATGAAAAGAGAGGTTAAAAGGCCACATGCTAAGATTAAAACGCAATGAAGGATGGAAAAAAATGAGCTGGATCCTATAAAGAATTAATGGCAGAGAAGTAACTATGTAGCAGGAAGCCATAAACGCACCATTGCAGCTGGTAAAGGGTAGAATTGATACTGAGGACAATGTAATCACTGCCTCAGAAAACAGCCTGACTGTTTTCTCTAAGAATGCAGAAAGGACAAAGCAGGGAAAGTGGTAAGATCCCAATGGAAGACAAAACCAACAAAAGTAACAGCAACCAACAAAAACCACAGATTCGACATAGACTTATAGGTATTAATTCAGGATGAAACCAGGACATTGCAAAAGAAGCAAAAAGCACATAGTTAGACAAAATTCATCAAGAAAAAGAACCAAAAAAAAAAAAAATCCAATTCTGTTATATGCAGACAGAAAGTACTAAGCATGTACCAGACCAAACTGAAGAAAATAGATGCAGGCGTAGATATACACTAGTCAAGTATTGGAATAAAATGGAATTATTTTTAAAAGTTCTTAGGAGCTTCCAGGCAGAAATTCTACGTTTTCTAAAAATGGAGCCAACCTCACTGGAAGACAATACTACAGTGGCTACAGAACTTTGAAGGAAAAAGGTTGTGTCTGAAGAATTATAACTAAGCTTCTTTTTCTTACGTGAAGGCAATAGAAAAGTAGTCTTAAATGGCTTTATGCAAAGATTTACCTTCAAAAAAATATTCTCCAAACTGTTCCTTCACAGACAGAGAAATAAATTTAAAAAAAAATTCAACAAAAGGAGCTTGTTGCAATCAGAAAACTGGGTGCCTGTCCTGTGAAAAAGCCAAAAGGCCGGCACTCGGCTCACGAGAGAAATCTGTGGGAGGCAAGTCACCCCAAACCCACAGCCAGTTGAACCGTCTGTGTCTATTTCATTTGAAAGTGGTGAGGATACGTCAACCATGACCTAGAGATAAGGCTATAAAATAGACGATTTCATCGTGAATTACCACTTCTCATTACCATAATGACTCTATTGTTAAACAGAAAAATAGCCCTTAGATAAAAACCCTCCCTTGGATTCAGAGATTAATTAAATATGATGTATTAAAATGTCAGAAGCAAAATCTAATCCTATAAACTGGAATGAAATTTAAACAAAATGTTAATCTATTTAAATATAAGCAACTGAAATAAAATTGAAATTGTTTCCAGAGTATTGCCTATTTGTTGTAGAAAAATCAAGAAATACAGATAAGTAAGCAAAAGGAAATAATATTTTAACCAGAACATCAACTCTCAAAGATCCTAATAGTTTCCATGTGGACGTTTTCTTCCAGAATTTTGCCAGGGTGCATTAATATTCAAAAATAAATGCTTTTGAATTTATAGTTATACCTACAGACATATATACATGAAAACATAAAACTTACATTTGTTCCTCGACATGCAAACAACTTTATATATCAGTACATATGGTTGCATAACATCACCTTTTTAACTATCGGAGGAAGTAACGGAGAGGATGAGAGCTCTGGTCGACCCACAGCAAGCCGGGCCCGGGCAACTGGAGACATCGCCCTCTGCCTCTGGACCAGTTTCAGATTTCACCGAAGAACTCCTGAGTGTGCAAACCAATCGTAATAGAGTATTACCTTGTGTATATGTAACATAGTTACTTAACTAAAACCTAAGTTTCCCCTGCAATTTACACTATTATAAACAATGCCGTAGTCAATAACTTTGCAACACAATGCACGTCTCTCTGAAAGAGACCTGATATACACTGATAAGAACTTCATATAGAGTAAAAAGACGATCATAAATCACTAAAGAAACAATTGTTTCTTTTACAAGTGTGTGAAAAAATGTCTACTCGGGGAAAAAAAAACTCTATAAAGATTATCACTCCGCTCTCCAGACCAAACATGCTGCAGATACTTTAAATGATTAAAAATAATACGGATAGATAAAAATCAGCAGGTACTACAGCCAAATATTTGTGCAATCTCTGCAGAGGAAATGCTTCCTCCCACAATGTAAAAACTAGAAAATGTCACCAAAAAAGTACTCATTAATTTGACATAAAAATTTAAAAAGCTGGTGGCTTAAAATTTTAGCAAAATTTAAGAGGAGACAATAAGCACAATACTATTTGTTACGTCTGGCCAATCCTCTTCATGTGCAAAGGGTGTTTAAAAACCAGTAAAGGGGTGCCTGGGTGGCTCAGTTGGTTAAGCGGCCAACTTCAGCTCAGGTCATGATCTCACAGTTTGTGAGTTCGAGCCCCGCGTCGGGCTCTGTGCTGATGGCTCAGAGCCTGGAGCCTGTTTCAGATTCTATATCTTCCTCTCTCTCTGTTCTTCCCTTGCTCATGCTCTGTCTCTATGTCTCTCAAAAATAAAATAAAAATGCTAAAAAAAAAAAATTAAAAAAAAAAAACAAAAACCAGTAAAAAGATAGTAGTTTCCAGGTTCTCATAGGAAAACAGTGGCAGCTTAAATTTTGAGCTTTTCTCACATTCTTAAAAAATCACCATTGAGAACAAATAGAGTCATGCAGGGCCCGCTTCTGCAGCGTGACGAGGACGCTGAAACCACAGGTCAGTCGATGAGGAGGCCCGGAAATAAATCCAAAAACAGCACAGACTAACTCCAGAACCCTCCCCTCAGTCTCCAGTTGGGCAGGGACTACACAGAAGGAAGTTGAACGTGTCATTCTTATCAACCAGGCATCCCCCAGAAGGAGATGGTCACACCTGGCTAGGAAAACATTGTAAACAGATTTGAGATCTGGTGGCCCTAAACTCAGGCTAATAGGGAATTGTGATCAAGGACCTTGGAGAATTCATGAGAATAGATAAAGCACATCAGGACAAAAAGTTGGCAGTTGTTGAATCTAAACAATGGGTTTATGACTAATCATTGCATTTGCTTATATACCTTTTAAAAATCTGACCAATAATTTAAAAAAAATTATTTGAAATAAATTTTCAATCTTCATGTGAATAAAAAAATGCGAAGTAAAACAAAATTCAATTTTTTTTTTTTTTTTTTTGCCAGTAGAGTTACTGGACTTATGAGTTCGAGGGTATTCAGCTGTGTGAGGTTGACCGACTTAGGTCTAGTGAGGTTGGGAGTATCAACTGGTCAAACCGTGCTAGAAAGCAGTTGAGCGAATTTCCGGAAAAAAATTCGAATGAGTATTTCAAGAGATTTGTAAAGCATCATACCTTTGATCCTACAATTTCACTGCAGGTGAAAACTATAATCGTAGATCTGAAAGAAGACCAAGGTATGAAGATGTTCATCCCATCAATATTTATGATAAATTTGTAAACATTCCAGTTGTCCAAGAGTAAGTGAAAGATCTTTTTAACTGTGATATTTTCCATATAGTATAAGTTTTTATATGACTTCTGGCAATCAAAGGCATGTGTTCAAATGGTGTTGATGACATGAGAAAATGCTACTATTAAAGCATCGATTGAAAAAGAGCGAAATAGAAGGCTAAATATAAAAGATGTATACTGCATCTGTCTGATCTGAACAGCAGTCTTCTAGACATGATGGGCTTATGAGTAAGTTTAATATACTTTCCTGTACATATGAAATAATTGTCTATAATAAGATATTACCATTATGAGATAAAAATAAGTATAAATATTTAAAAATACATCTCCCTTAATTTGCATGATTCTGCTTAATTGCTATAGTAAACTTCAGATAAGTCCCACTCTGGAGTCATTTGCAATTAATCTTGTTGTTCTATTATAATTCCTAAAGTTAAAGAGCCTCTTAAGCATTGTTAAAGAGATATTTGTGCAAGAGAACCCATTTGATAACACCGTCGAGATCCTTAATTAAGCCCACGTGGGCATTGCATATACTACTATTACCCAAGAGGAAAAAAGAACCTCCTTTTAAGGGAGAACTCAGCCTACATACCAAAATTCCTAAAAATGTGCAAACTCTGGGACTCAATAGTAGCACGGGTAGGAGTTTTAAGAAACTGGGGTTAATTAAAAAAAAAATGGATGCATGTATTTTTGGGTGTATTTATAAATATTTTCTACATAGGATTTTTAAGAGTATAAAAATGAAAATGACCTAAATTTTTATCAATACGTAAGTGGTGAAATAATCTATGGTGAATCCATAAAATGAAATACTATACATCAGTTTTAAATGATGATCCTAAGGAGTATTTATACAAACACAAGATATTCAGACAGTCTATCAAATGAAAAGACTGGTTACAGAACGATGTATGGTGTGATCCATATGTACTCGTAGTTATTTATATATATACGTGGAAAAAACATGGAAGAACATTTCCCAAAATGTTAATAAAATTTGTATCTTGATATTTTCTTCGTTTTCCTTTTGCTTATCTGGAAATCCCACAATTCCTATCCTGAACATGTATTATATTGATAACAAGGAAGAACATAATTGTTTTGTTTCTAAAAAATTAAAAACAACATTGATAAGCTTCACCAAGACCTACTAGGGAATGAATATTCAGCAAGTGGACACTAGGGGGTTTCAGTGAGGGCTGTGGCAAGGTTGTTTTAAAGACCTTTGTATTTCTTTTCAAATTACCTCCAGGCTGTGTTAAATGAGTTACTCTTGATCCCGCTAACCACCTGCTTCCCTTGCAATTGTTTACAGCTTTCTCCCTCCCAGATATTTTAAGAGTCCCCAGGCCTTAAGAAGCTTCCCCTTCTTTCCTTCCTTTCTGCCTGGGGAGTTCTGCAGAATCTAGTTTGATTCCAAGATGGGATGTTTGCACAAGGCTGAGTAGGTGAGAGAGGATACCAAAATAAACACAAGGCAAAAGGGATTTGCGGTGCTGAAGGCCAGAGTTTCTGATACTGAGTGCATTTACAATGCTATGAAAGCTCGAAAATGTGGAAAGCTAACTCACTAACACACTGATGAAACAAATCAGATGCAGGTGATATATGCTTAAAACCAGAATTCTCTGGTTTTATTTATAAAATTTATCAGGCTACTGACGTTAGAAGGCAGTATACAGTGGGCTAGGGCCCCTTCGCGTGCTCTCTCCATGCAAAAGAGAAGTGACAAGTAGGGGCCAAGCTCACCTACTAACTCATGTTCTTGGCACGTTCTCTGGACCCCAAAGTGCTGTGATTATGCTTAGATGTGGTGGTAGCTCCTAATACTACAATTCCTCCCCTGTACTCACCTTTTTCCATCCCAGGCTGGGCAGAAGCAGTAAAAGGGGCCCACCCATGTTCATAACTAATCAGTCAGAATTGACTCAGGGGGACAGCCAACTTGGTTTAGTCCCTTGAGAGATAAAGAGGAAAGAGTATATCTCTACATCCAGAATATTTTTGGAATCTTTTTTTTCCCAAATTATGTTTGTAGGAAAGAGGAAGGCAGAGAAAATAGGGAAATACATAGTTTGACTAGAACCCAAAAATCCAGAGTTCTTGGGTGACAAGACTGGAGCAAAGATGCTTCTGTTAAAAAGATTTAGACCCTACATCTCACCCCCGAACATGCATAAACGTATCATGTATCTGTTTACATTTATTAAGGGCCTGAGAGAGGTCCCCAGGGAGAACTAAAGACAAAAACAGTCAGGAACCCTATTAACACATAGAGACCTACACGGTAGATTACAGGGAGGGGAGTAGGGAAGTGGGGATGGCCAGTTCCAGAAGAATCCAGGAGGGGAGCTGGCCCGTGGCAACCCTGGGAAAGAAGATACCATAAGATAAGGGGAAATTTATACTTTGTCCCGTAGGTAGCACGACTGTCTGAGCAAAGGCCTGGATTGGGGATCTAGATATGACACGTGGCCAGGCAGGTGCTGGAACGTCTCCCTGGCCGCCCCGAGTGACCCTGCGGTACCTGGCTCTGTAGGTGAATAACATGGATGACAATACTGGGCACTTGGGTAACTTCTCAGTGGGACACATCTTGTATGGGAAAAAAAATGAGGAATCTTTTCCTTTTCACTTGGAAAGGGAGGATCATTCTCTCCCAGCCCCATGGGGATTGAAATGATAGCAATGAATTTCCTTAATCATGTGTACCAAGATACTGTGGCAGCTGGTGAATTGAGGTGAACAAGAACTGAGATCAGAGACAGAGCAGCAGTAGCCACTCCTGCAGAATCCTGCTCAGAGCCAGCTCCTGACACAGAGAGGTGAGCATCAAATATAGGGAAGCAGGCCTGGGGACTCTTAAAATATCTGGAAGGGAGAAAGCTGTAAACAATTGCAAGGCAAGTAGGTGGTTAGGGGGATCAAGAGTAATTTATTTAAGGTTATGAATGTATTCTGTCATTTAAACCCAGGTTGGGGAAGCAAGACACATACCCATTACACTACAGAGATAAAAGATCCCAACGTATCTCCCCAAGTGAGGTTCCAATTTTCATCATCAAATGTGTATTCCCAGCCTGTGAAAATTACCTCCAGCCTGTGTCCTTAATATTTCCTTCAGATTATGATCGTAAAAACACTGTAATGAGGAGTAAGCATGAAAAGACAATGGGAGAAGTGAGAGCAGTTTATGTGAGAATTGTGCCAGATTAAAGATGGACATTAATCTCTGGCACTGCTCCCACCAAGGGGTGGGATCGGTTGAACCTCTCCTTGGCTTCATTGACCAAAACTGGACAGCCAAACTAATGCTATGTCAGTTCTGGACCTAGCCTTGAAGAAACGGCTAAAATTGCTTTCTAAGTCTTCAGAAGCCAACTGGGCATGAACGAAACCCACCTACCCTACTGGAGATACCTCCTAGAGGGCCCTGAAGCTACATACAGGCAGAGGTGAGCTAAGCTTTCAAGCAATCCTCACCAAAACCCCTGTGACTGAAGTCTCTTGACCCTTCCAGACCGTACCAGCTGACTATCACTGGAGCATCCCAGTCATGACCATGTAAACAGAAGAATTGCCCAGCAGAGCTCTGACTGAATTCTTGACCCATGAAATTATGAGTTGTAATATGAAGGGTTGTTGTTGTATTAAGCCTACTAAGTTTTGGAAATTGTTACATAGCAACAATAACTAGTAAAATAGTATACCCTTCACATTCCACATAGTCTACACAAGTCTACGGAAGACCCTCCTCTTACCTCATAGCCCCTTGAGTTTGTCCTACGTGTATGCTCATTGTATAGATTCTCCCAAGAGATAGAAACTCCATTTCTTGAAGAATGCTGTAGGGATGTCACCAGGAAGCACAGAAACAGCTCCCTCAGTGATAGAGAAGGAAGGCTTTATTGCCTTTCTCTTCTTAGAACGTTCCCTGAGACCTGCTTTAGTCTGCACTAACCATCTTCAGACAGGAAGGTCCTGCCTTGGTTTCTCAATGAGGAGCCCCTCAGTTTGTAGCCTGTCTTAGTCAATTAGAAGAGATGAATCTATCTGATGAGACTGAACAGGTGAATCCAAAAAGCTCTAAGCGTCTAGATCATTTTTGGTGCCTATAATAATCACTTTTTGTTCTGCTGAAAATAGCTAACATCTATGTAGGTCACTTTCTTACATATAAACTGGAGATAATAACATCTACCTTCCCAGTACCTCAGGATTATTGTGAGATTCAAATCAGATGATGTGGGCGGAAGCTCTTTGTAAACTTTAAAATGTTGTGCACTTGCAATTTGTGATCATCATTATCATTACTATTCAAGAATTAGTAAATTATAGATCGTGTTGGGACACGTGGGCTTAGCATTGTGTGATCTAAGCAATTCAGTTAACATCTCAGCAATTTTCTCATCCCTAAAATAAGTGTTTAGTAAATAATATCTAAAGATCTTTCCAGCTCTCAAATACCATGGCTGTGGTTTTTAAGAGCCTTTGTTTGGCATGGGCAAAGTTGTGCGGGTTGTTCAAAGACAAAGGTGAGTCTGTCCTCACTGACTAAACATCTGTAATGTAGTTGTTAAGATAAATCAGGCTTAAAAAACAAATAATTCAAATTACCCTTTTTTTGTTTACTTATTTTGAGAGAGAGAGTGCAGGGAGCATGGGGGAGGTACAGAGAGAGAGGGAGGAAGAAAGAATCGCAAGCAGGCTCCACACTGTCAGTATGGAGCCTGATGCAGGGCTCAAACTTAGCAGGAACACTGAGATCATGACCTGAGTCAAAATCAAAAGTTGGACGCTCAACCCACTGAGCCACCCAGGTGCCCCTCAAGTGAACCTTTTAAGTACAGATTCTCTGGAATGTGAATGTCCTTGATGGGAAATTTGCCAGCTACTAGAGCATAATGTGAGGGTATTGTCTATTTACCCATCCAGACTCACTCTCCGCTCTGACAGGCTGGCTTGTACGGACCACACCAAGGTGCTCCTTTCTTCATGGCATCTGATTGGGTGCTGCTAGTCTAGTGGCCCACCAAGAGATGGAAGGGGAAAGAAGAAAGAAGTCAAGGTATTTATTACCTCCGCTTCCTCTCTATGGGGTCATCTGGAGATGGTGTTCCGTTGACCCAAGGACACAGTGTCTCTCAAGTGTGCCCTCTCCACATGACACCATCCTTCCAAGTTCTGTAAACTGCTCTCTTTCCTTGCCTCTTTGCCCTAGGGATGAAAAGAGCTCAGCTGTAACTAACCTTGGAAGACTTCACAATCCATTTATAGGGGCAGGCAGACTCTAGGAGGGCCCCCAGTGATCCCGTTTCTCAATAATCGCACCGTTGTATAATCCCCTCTTCTTAAATGTGGGCTGGATTTATTGACTCCTTTTTTTTCTGTGAAGGAGCAAATTTATTAAAATTTAGTTTCTGAAGAATAGAAATAAAATCTTTTTTCCTTCTTTATGAAGTATTTTTTTTAATTTTAAAATTTTTTAAAAAATTTACATCCAAGTTAGCATACAGTGCAACAATGATTTCAAAAGTAGATTCCTTGATGCCCCTTACCCATTTAACTCATCCCCCCCCCACCAGCCCTCCTGTAATCCTCTGTTTGTTCTCCATATTTAAGAGTCTCTTATGTTTTGTCCCCCTCCCTGTTTTTATATTATTTTTCCTTCCCTTCCCTTATGTTCATCTGCTTTGTATCTTAAAGTCCTCATATAAGTGAAGTCATATGATATTTGTCTTTCTCTGACTGACTAATTTTGCTTAGCATGATACCCTCTAGTTCCATCCATGTAGTTGCAAATGGCAAGATTTTGTTCTTTTTGATTGCCCAGTAATACTCCATTGTGTGTATATATATACCACATCTTCTTTATCCATTCATCCATTGATGGACATTTGGGCTCTTTCCATACTTAGGCTATGGTTGATAGTGCTGCTGTAAACATTGGGGTGCATGTGTCCCTTCGAAACAGCATACCTGTTTCCTTTGGATAAATACCTAATAGTGCAATTGCTGGGTTTTTAATTTTTTGAGGAACCTCCATACGTTTTCCAGAGTGGCTGCACCAGTTTGCATTCCCACCAGCATGTAAAAGAGATCCTCTTTCTCCATCCTCGCCAGCATCTGTTGTTGCCTGAATTATTAATGTTAGCGATTTGCACAGGTGTGAGGTGATATCTCATTGTGGTTTTGATTTGTATTTCCCTGATGATGACTGACATTGAGCAACGTTTCATGTGTCTGTTGGCCATCTAGATGTCTTCTTTGGAGAAGTGTCTGTTCATGTCTTTGGCCCATTTCTTCACTGGGTTATTTGTTTTTTGGGTGTCAAGTTTTTTATAGATTTTGGATACTAACCCTTTATCTGATATGTCGTTTGCAAATATCTTCTCCCATTTTGTCGGTTCCCCTTTTAGTTTCGTTGATTGATTCTTTCACTGTGCAGAAGCTTTTTATTTTGATGAGGTCCTGATAGGTCATTTTTGCTTTTGTATCCCTTGCGTCTGGAGACATGTTAAGTAAGAAGTTGCTGTGTCGAGGTCAAAGAGGTTCTAGCATGCTTTCTTCTCAAGGATTTTGATGGTTTCCTGTCTTACATTTAGGTCTTTCATCCATTTTGAGTTTATTTTTGTGTATGGTGTAAGAAAGTGGTCTATGTTCATTTTTCTGCATGTTTCTGTCCAGTTTCCCAGCACCACTTGCTGAAGAGACTGTCTTTATTACATTGTATATTCCTTCCTGCTTTGTCAAAGATGAGTTAGCCATACGTTTGGGGGTCTATTTCTGGGTGTTCTATTCTGTTCCATTGATCTGAGTGTCTGTTCTTGTGCCAGTACCATACCATCTTGATGATTACAGCTCTGTAATACAGCTTGAATCTGAGATTGTGATGCTTCCTGCTTTGGTTTTCTTTTTCAGGATTTCTTTAGCTATTCAGGGTCTTTTCTAGCTCCATAAAAATTTTAGGAGCTCTGTGAAGAATGCTGGTGTTATTTTGATAGGTATTGCATTAAATATATAGATTGCTTTGGATAGTATGGACATTTTAACAATATTTATTCTTCCTATCCAGGAGCATGGAATATTTTTCCATTTTTTCAATCTCTTTCATAAGCTTTCTATAGTTCTCATTGTATAGATTTTTCACCTCTTTGGTTAGATTTATTCCTAGGTATTTTATGGTTTTAGGTGCAATTGTAAATGGGATCAATTCCTTGATTTCTCTTTCTTTTGCTCCATTATTGGTGTATATGAATTTGACCGATTTCTGTGCATTGATTTTATATCCTGACACTTTTCTTAATTCATGTATCAGTTCCAGCAGTTTTTTGGTGGAATCTTTTGGGTTTTTCCATACAGAGTATCATGTCATCTGTGAGGAGTGAAAGTTTGACCCTCCTTCTGGTCGATTTGGATGTTTTTTATTTCTTCTGTTGTCTGATTGCTGAGGCTAAGACTTCCAATACTATGTTGAATAACAGTGGTGACAGTGGATATCCCTGTCTTGTTCCTGACCTTAGGGGGAAAGCTCTCAGTTTTTCCCCATTGAGGATGATATTAGTGTTGGGTCTTTCATATAAGGCTTTTATGATCTCGAGGTATGATCCTTCTATCCCTACTTTCTTAAGGGTTTTTATCAAGAAAGGATGTTGTATTTTGTCAAATGCTTTCTCTGCATCTATTGAGAGGACCATGTGGTTCTTGTCGTTTCTTTTATTGATGTGATAAATCACATTGATTGTTTTGTGAATATTGAACCAGCCCTCACCCCAGTTATAAATCCCACTTGGTCATGGTGAATAAGTTTTTGATGTGTTGTTGGATCTGGTTGGCTAATATCTTGTTGAGGATTTTTGCATCCATGTTCATCAGGGAGATTGGTCTATAGTTCTCTTTTTTAGTGGGGTCTTTGTCTGGTTTTGCAATCAAGGTAATGCTGGCTTCATAGAAAGAGTTTGGAAGTTTTCCTTCCACTTCTATTTTTTGGAACAGCTTCAAGAGAATAGGTGTTAACTCTTCCTTAAATGTTTGGTAGAATTCCCCTGGAAATCCATCTGGCCCTGGACTCTTGTTTTTTGGGAGATTTTTGATGACTAATTCAATTTCTTTCCTGGTTATGGGTCTGTTCAAACTTTCTATTTCTTCTTTTTCAGTTGGTACTTTATATGTTTCTAGGAATTTGTCCATTTCTTCCAGATCGCCCATTTCATTGGCATGTAATTGCTCATAATATTCTCTTATTATTGTTTTTATTTCTGCTGCCTTAGTTGTGATCTCTCCTCTTTCATTCTTGATTTTGTTTATTTGGGTCCTTTCCCAAAAAGAAACTTGAATAGCTAGACCAGCGAACAGTCTGAAATAGGATTGATATTACATCTTTTTCCCCTGGAGGTCAAACTATGAAGCACTTTATAGTCTGTGAACTAAGCAGGTGAAGAGATTTGTGGTGTTCCTGAAGAGCCAGGTTGGCCCTGTTGAGCGGCGCTTAGTGTAACAGCTCCCTTCTTCACTAGATGGCGCTGCTTGGCTTACTGAGGTGGATCTTCACGCGCCTATAGGTGCTGTGCGCATGCGTGGGCAGGGTGAAAACGGTGTCATCCAGTTACCCACCCTTGCCTGGGAATTCCGTGCCTCCATGCCACCCCCAACCCCCCCAACAGGAATTGTGCACTAGACTTTTGTCTCCGGTTTCCGTCACTCCCCGCTTTTACTCTGTCCGTGACCTCGCCATCAGATTGCCCGGCGGCGCCTCCCTCCTGAGTTTCATCTGAGATGCGGCTGTGTTTCCCGACGCCTCACTTCTGAGGGCTGTGGCTTTGTCTCACTCAGATTCCTGGGTGAGGGTCTCACCGAACAATGGCCAGTTGCCAGACGCACCCAGAAAAGCTCCTGGGACCTTGCTTCTGCCGGTATCCAGAGACTTGCGTCTGGGAGCAAGCCCACACCAGAAAAAGCTCGCGCTATCTTGTAGCGGCAGCGTTCCTGGCATTATGGAGAATCACGTATGGCCCGAGGACCTCCCGGACCCACTCTTCTCCTGGGAATTCACCCTTCCCACCAGAGCACCGCCAGGTATTTTGAACTGCAGAGTTTCAGACTCTGTGCTCCCCCTGTTTGTAGAGCCTTAATGGAATTTAAACCCTCTCCTTTCTCCCTTTTTAGTTCCGTCCCTGTGGCCGTTTCCACTTTTCCACTTTCTCTCCAGCTGATTTCGTGGGGTGTGCTTTTCCCATATCCCCCTCCCCGCCACCATCTCCTTCCTGTCTCTGCAGGGAAAAGCAGTTAGTTCCCTGCCCTCCACTGCTCCTCTCTCCCCCAGTTCGCCTCTCTGCGCTGCCTGCCGGCTGAGTTCTGTGATTCAGGTTGTACAGATTGTTTTGTTATTCGTCAAATACGTTTTCTAGGTATGTTGGATGGCTTAGTGTTGACATGGCTGTATTTCATGTACGCGAGACAGAAAAAAAGCTTCCATGCTTTTCCGCCATCTTGGCTCCTCCCTCTATTGACTCACTTCTAACAGAATACACAGGAGAGATAGGATGACACTTTTGAGATGAGGTTATGAAAAGGCTATGAATTCTCTCTTGGCCGTTCTCACTGGAATCACTTGCCTTGGGGAAGCCAACTGCCGTGTTCCAGAACAGCCTTCTGCCCTCATGGCATGGGAGCAAGGCCTGCCCACAACTATGGGAGGGAACTCAAAAACATGTTTGTCCCCAGTCAAGTTTTCAGATGAGACAACAGTAGTAGCTAATAGCTTGGCTGTAATCTCCCAAGTGACCTTGAGCCAGAGACAACTACCTAAGCTGGGTCTGAATTCCGGACCACAGAAACTGCGAGGTAATAAGTACTTGTTGTTTTGAGCTTCTAGGTTTGGAGGCAATTTGTTATGCAGCAATAAATAACTAATGCACCTTGTAATTTCCCAGCATACTGGCTATAGCCTCTGTAAACAGTCCTTTAATTGTCTTCTTCACATTATCCTAATTTGACTATGCCAGCTGTTTCCTGCTGGGATCATAAATAGAAATAATGTTTCCAGGTATATAAATAAATTAAATACTCTTCTCAGCTTTATTTCCCCTAAGACATAAAAAGAATAGATCATGTTTGAATACAGAAACTTCCCTGAGTCTTTGAGGCTTCTAGGTCCCTTGAAAGAATTTGGATTCTTTTCCAGGGGTGGTAGGTGATGAAATTTGTGTTTTTAAGGATTTAAAAGAAAAGTAGCTCCGTAGCATTAACGTGAGCAAAGGAGATTGAAACTTCTTTTCCAAGAACATCCAAACACACTGGAGTGCAGCACATTCAGTCTAACAGACGTTGGACTAAATGGCTAATGAGTGGGTGGGTTCTTCAAGGACTGGACACTTGGTGTCCCAGACATGGCTTCCTAAATAAGAGGAACAAGAATGTTCTTCCTGGAAACCCATCCTCCTGCGTGGGACCTCACAAGCCTTGGTAGTCAGCTGAGAGACAGTGAAAAGTCAGAGGGACAGTGGCGTTATATGATGGTGACAGTGATAACAAACAGGGATCTTTAATTCTTGGGTTTGAAAGTCAGACTGCCAAACCCCTCCCCTCATCTCCTGAGCCCTCTCCACAGCCACCTTGGACTACATAAGGTTTCAGGTTTTGTTTTCTTGACAGTCCGGGGAAGGTAGAAGTGAGGATCAAATCAATTCTTAGTTAAGGACGCTTTCAAAAAAGTAACATGACTTGCACTTTGAAAAATGGGAAATAATAGAAACTCTGTTATAAAGAAGATAAATGTGAGTACTTTAGAAAGCTAAATAGCAGAAGAAACTTCCCAGGTGCCTCCACCCAGGGAGGCTAAGCCTGAAATGTTACAGAAACCCCAGCAGCATGGCTCCTAGCAAATCCCACGGGCACTCGCAAATGTTACAGAAACCCCAGCAGCATGGCTCCTAGCAAAACGCACGGGGCGCTCGCATCCCTTGTATCAGCAGACGTAGGCTAGGCTTTGAGTCATCTGCTCAACAAGGTGCTTAGTACAGACTTGACAAATAAATGAATAAACGGAGGGAGGAATGTATTTCAAGGCTGGACTGGTATATAAAACCACGGGGTCAGAGTATTAATATAGACATGTATATTTATGTATATGCACATATGTACATATTACAGAAGTAGGAACTCAAAGTTGTGAGAAGATTATTCTCTTCTGCAGGTATTTTATGTATGCCAAGACTGATATTAATCCAGTGGTCTGGGGAGTGCCAAGGGTAGCAAAAGGTTGTTCACATGAGCCAACTGTTTAGTGATCTCAGTTGAGAGAGATCAGCACGTTGTTTTGTTTTCACGGCGCTGGCCTTGGCCATGGACTTGGAATATAGCAGATCCTGCCTGTTGCTGTGTCGTGCTCGAATGGTCCCTGCTCACTTGTTCTCCGTGCTTCTCCCTTTTCTACACTTCCGTGGTTCCCTCCTCTCCTTTATGACTATTTATTTACTTAGAGATATTCACGTCCACATTGCAGTATCCACAATTCCGAAATACTCAAAGCTCTGAAAACCAAAAGTTGTAGAAAGTTGAGGGTAAATCTGACCTGAAATAGCAAGAAGCTATTTATAATCTTCATTTATGTTCCCGGTGTGAGATTCATACTTCCATTGGGCAAATATTGATGCTTTTCATGGTGCATTAGGCTAATGGTATTATGTAACATGTGGTGTATGCATCGTATTGCAAAAAACAATCTGAATTCTGAAGCAAATCCTGCCCCTAGGGTTTCAGATTTATTATAACCCAGTCTTCCAAGCTTGGAAACTATTTTGTCTCCTTAAGATGACTCTGCACTTATCTGCCTCGATCCTTTATTTGTTGGTTTTGAGGTCTAACTCCCAGAGAAGCATTTTTCTTTCCTTGTTTATCAGTTTTAGGGAACCCTTTGCTGTAATCCTTGTGAACTAACAACCGTGGGCCAGTAGCAGCTCTGTGCAGAAGGAGAGGTGGGGTGTTGGTAAGGAGGAGAGCGAGGGGGAAGAACATCGGCAGGACTAGCTGAGATTTCCAGGATGAAGAAAGTCCTCTCTTGGATAAAGGGACCCCAGGGTTCCAGGCAGAGACAGCCACCCAGAGGCATGAGGAAGCACAGGATGCCGGAGAACTGAGGGCAGCCGACTTACTGTTGGGGCGGGGAGGAGCTGACAAGAAGCTGTGTGACACCTGACTTTGGGAGGGAGGAGGAGAGTAATTCAAGGGTTTCTCACAGCAGATGGAGTCCTAATCGAGAGAGCCAAGTAGTCAGCAGCATAAAGAGGATAAATTAGAGGGGGCTGTGGAAGGGGCAGTGACCAGGAAAGGCTCTTGCATCGATGTGGGAGACAGTCTCAGAACTAAGGCAGAGAGGTGCAGGATGGAAGAAACGAGAAAGTTTAGAACAGAGAATCAAAAACTGTAACATCCCATATCGTGGCGGTGGTGGTGGTGGTGGGGGGAGGCGTTAAATTAAAATAGTTGATTCGTACTGGTACAGCAAAATTCACTAAGAAGAAGGTCAAATTTAGATGTTCTTAAGAGCTGACTGCTCCTTACTTTGAAATGGGGAAAACTGAATTTTATCAGAGTAGACAGGACCAACACACTCTGATGGAGTGCATGGACTTTGAGGTTGGTTGACCTGAGTTCTTATTATAACCTGGAGCAAAAAGCAGTTCCCTTCTCTAAACCTTCATTTCTTTATCTGAAAAGCGGGGACAGTATCATCATCATAGCAGGATTTGTGGGAGAATGCATCAAGTAAGTAAATGAGGTTATGCATGTAAAATTTTCTGCCTATTCAAAGTGCACAGATGACTACTAATTACGTCTGAATGAGGAAACTTGGAGCAGAGAGGTTACGGGTCTCCCCAAGGTTGCAGAGCAGTGACAGACTAGGATTCTGATGAAAAATCGCTGTTGCCTCCCCATTACCTCGGAAAAGAAGGCACTGTGGGCTTAGCCTAATATTATATAGCAGGAGACAGAATATGCAATGCCTTGTCCTCACCACTCTGTTTTCTCTTAACGTAATTTACCATTAGTAGAAGATCGTTTTTTCGTCTTGTATAAGCTTTTGTCAACATGAATCTTAAGTATAGAATTGACCACCAACCTTTAAATGTCAAAGAGATTTGGCACAGGGACACACTACAATTAGAAGTCTGCTTGACGGGATACACAGATACAGTTTCATTCAGGGTGTTTTTTGTCTCATTTTCTTTACGTAGTTAACTTGCTACAGGCAGTGAGAGGCAATTACTTGATTCAATAAATGGTTCCCACTCCAAATCGTGGATGGCTATGCATACAATTTGTTTATTTTCGAGTTGGCCAGAAAATCCTAATTTATGTCTCTAATTGGTTTCAGCTGTTTTGTATGCCCTGTCAAACTCATGGTATGTCAAGAGCATTGTTTTGGTAAGTGCCAGAGCTCAAAAAATGGCTGGCCCCAAGTCACTGATGATGACCTCACACTGTCATGGACCAGCTGGATCTAAACGGCCACCGTGTATTTCCCAAGCTGGTGTTCACTCTTTCACGCCTACAGAAAAGGCAATCTCATGACGTGAATGTTGGGCAGATAGGGGTTACAGTTCTGCTCTGGCTACTTATTATCTTTGACGATCTCTTGAAGATTTCTGACTTAACTTTCTGCAATATTAGAGATCTTACTTTGGAAATGTGAAACGAAGATGATGATACATTTCTTGTAAAGAGGTCGGCAAGCCGGCACATAGTAGGTGCTCAGTTAATGTGATGTTCTTGCCTCAGACACACAGAATGTGAGTGTTTCTGTTTTAAGGGCCCTAGAACTTTTCTTCTGTTCCAATACTCTTTCTCATTCACCTCTGGGATCTTCTTCACATCCTCCTTCATCCTCAAGAACTAAGGTTAGGCTATTGTTCCTTCTCTGTAGGAGCAGTGCATAGCCTAGACGTGGCTCCTGAATAGCCCTCTATTTCTTTTCTTTTCTTTTTTTTTTAATGTTTTTTAACGTTTATTTATTTTTGAGAGACAGAGCATGAGCAGGGGAAGGGCAGAGAGAGAGAGGCAGACGCAGAATCTGAAGCAGGCTATGAGCCATCAGCACAGAGCCCGACGCGGGGCTCAAACTCACAGACGGCGAGATCATGACCTGAGCTGAAGTCGGCCGCTTAACCGACTGAGCCACCCAGGCGCCCGTAGCCCTCTATTTCTAATAATGAACTAGAACCAGGACATTCTTAAGAACTAGTTCTGAAACCTCATGTAATCCTCCTTGGATCATATTTTCGTACAATGAAATGAATAGTGATTCATTTGGCTGAATTTTTACTGAGACCACTTAGACAAAATGTCTACTGATTGATTTATTTTGTTTCCTTTTAAACGTAAAACAGGTCCATACATTTGGTTCATATACTTGTTTTATGCTTTTTGTATAAAAGCGAAGCAGCAGAGTTACTAGGCTATGAGTTCCATGTATTAGGGACTCTCCTACCTAGCTTTGGACACACCGTCTTAGCACAGGACTTAGCATGAGTAGGTCTGTAGGGAACATCTCCGGTCTGTCTTGTCTGACATTTTCCTGTCCTCTGGCCTTGTGGCTGCAAGTGTGAGCTCCACTCCACTCATCGGGAGCCACTGAACACACGTTTTGTTTTTAACAGTTCTTGAATTTTCATTTTAAATGGCTCTGTTCCATCCAGTAACTTCCTAGTCTGACTCAGCAATTCTCAAATGACACACAAAATGCTCCCTAAAATACGTTACAAGTTTATCTCTGAATAAAACTTAGGATGAGCAAAGTGCTTAAAAACCAAACAACCAAAAGACAGGCAATTTAAAGTGTTTTCTCAGGTCGCAAACACATTGGATATTGCTTATTGGTGGGAAATGACCCAAGAAGGCCAACTAATTGCATCCTATCTCTTCTTTCATCTCCTCCCACGCTGTTTTGGTATGCACGTGTAGAAGTAATAATTGGTAACATTTATTAGCTATGAGTCGTTAAGACACTGGGAACTAATACATACCAAGCCCAACCTCAGGATTTTCAGATTCAACTCCTTTGTTCCCATAATAATCTCATGAAGTAGCTTCTCTTATTGTCTCTATTTTACTGGTAAGGAAACTGGAGAACAGAGAAGTTAAATGCTTTGCCCACGGTCACAACTAGTATGTTGTACAGACAGAATTTAAACAGAAGTAGTCAGATTTTAACTCTAAGCAGAAGGAAGAGTCAATATTAAATATCTTCTCCAAGAATGCAGGAAGATAACCTCCACTGGAAAGACCCACTTCGTCATGGACTCCCAAGAAGTACAGCGAGGGGCGCCTGGGTGACTCAGTCAGTTAAACCTCTGACTCTTGGTTTCTTCTCAGGTCTTGATCTCAAGGTTTACGAGCTCGAGCCCCGCTTCAGGCTCTGCACTGAGCTGGACCCTGCTTCCTATTCTCTCTCCCGCTCTTGGTCCCTCCCTCTCTCTCAAAATAAATAAACTTAAAAAAAAGAAGTACAGTCATGCATTTCAACGTCAATTGGTAATTCCCTTCAAATTAATGAGCGTGACCTTACTTTATAGGCAACACAAAGTTATAGATAAGAAAAATATTGAAAATATTATCATTATAAAATATTATATAAGTACTTAACATGTCCACTAATACTTATTTGAATTATATACTTATTAATTATATTTGCACATGTATATAAGTACCATGCGTGTGTATGTGCGTACCTATACTCACAGGGGTATATATCGACGAGTATATAGATGCATATGGATGTATAGGACATGCCTAAGACAAGTATCTATTCATCATATATTTACTTCATATATATGGTTGATATGACTCAAACTAATTAAAAATTTTTTAATGTTTATTTATTTTTGAGAGAGAGAGGGAGACAGAATGTGAGCAGGAGAGGGACACAGAGAGGAAGACACAGAATCTGAACCAGGCTCCAGGCTCCGAGCTGTCAGCACAGAGCCCAGCATAGGGCTTGAACCCGCCAACCGTGAGATCATGACCTGAGCCAAAGTCGGACACTTAACCGACTGAGCCACCCAGGTGCCCCAAACTCAACCTAATTTAAACATGCCGTTGAAGGATTCTGTTCCACACATCTCTCGTTCACCTCTTCCAGTGCTCTTGGCCTTATCTCGTCATTAGAGCTGCCTTTACAGGGACAAGTTCTGAACAGCCTTCCACAAGTTCCTTACAGGTGCAGCCTCATATTTTCTTGTTTCAAGCCCCTCTCATTTCCTAGTCTTTGGCATCTCTAGAACAATTACCACTCACAAATGAAATATGAGGAAGCAGACATCTTGTAAAATACCCCTGACTGATGAGACCGGCAGCCAGCACACAAAAGCTTTCCCCTTGCTTATCCAGACCATTGATTCTGAGACACATTTTATAGGTTTTCCCAAGGGCCCAGGCTACGAAGTGACCACTTGTGCAATGGGTGGCCAACTTCTGATGCAGGCTTGTGCTAGATTTCCCTCCTTCCCCCTGTTCCTTCCTCGTCCTTTGCAGTCAAATTCTCAGCTAAAACTACTTGTCATAAACTTTTACCTCAGATTCTGCTTTGGGGGAGACCAAGTTAAGACAGGCATTGTTTAACGTATATTTTCTCAATTGAGTTATTTGTTTTATTGCTAAAATACAGTAAAAATTAGAACTTCAACAAGTAATGTTGTAAGTTTCATTACCTGTTGAGGGTCACCGTTTCAGTTTATGGCTTTTAAAAATAAGAACTTTCCGTAGTAAAAGGTTTACAGCCTGGGAAACATTTATTGCTGGCCAGCAATGGTCTGGTGATCAGAGCCAGTGAAATAGTGATCTGTGTCACATGTTTCTGGAAAACAAATTGAAGTCATTCTCTAAGCCAGATCCCAGTTTTAAGAAAAATTATATGGTATCATATATAAGTCCTGGTGGGGACATTATGACTTTCAAAGGCCATGCATTTTATTAAATGTATAACATGCCTATGTGAAAAATTAATAGGGGTGCTGTTGACTCATTCCAAATGTTAACAAAAAAGAAGAGGAAGATGATGGAAACCCGCGGAGTGATATATTGTGGTCCCACTATCAAGTGGCAGTTTCTTTTGCCGAATCAAGTTCAAAATCAGAATGCTTCTCTGCCTAGCAAGCAAACTCAGCCATTTCCAAGTGGCTATTAATAATTTGGGCAGTGGAGAAGGAGAAAAACAGGCCAAAATGTCATCTCGAGGCATCTTGGTTATCAATTGTTAGGATCCTCTAGGGCAGAGTTTATCAACCTCAATAGTATTGATATTCTTGGCTGGATAGTTTTTTGTTCTGAGGAGCTGTCCTGTGCACTGTAGGATGCTTGTAGCATCCCTGGCCTTGGCTTACTAGGTTCCAGAAGTATGACCCACACCCAAGTTGTGACAACCAAAAATGTCTAGGGACATTGCCAACTGTCCCCTCTGGGACAAAATCACCCCCAGCTGAGAACTATCGCCTTAGGGCAATGCAGATGCTGATTGGCTGGTGTGATGGGATGACTCACAACACAGAACAGAGCATTCAAAGTCTTTGAAGAGGTTCGTCTTAGACAATTTGGGACAGTGAAATGATCAAATCAAAATTTACTAATATCCAGCATTGTGGAGTGAGCAAAGATGAGTAGCCTAAAATAGCGATTCCCCAACTTTGGCAGTGACAAGTCACCTGGAGAGCCTATGGTGGACCCCACTCCCTGGGAACCTAATTCAGTAAGTCTGATATCTTGATGAACCTGATTCAGTGAGTCTAATAATCTGCATTTCTCACAATCTCCCAAGCAATGTTGCAGGTCTCTAAATTACCCTCTAATTAGCCTTGGACTAAAAGTTAGAAGAACTTGACTTTGGGCAATTCACTTATACTGTATTGATTTCAGATTCCAGTAGACTGGGATAGATAGGCAGACATATAAGCAGTAAAGGGAAGAGGGGCCAGGATAATATTTAAAGACACTGGGGCAACCAGGGAGGTCAAGACATATTGGTGTTGAAAGCGATGCCATGAGGAGTCTCCCACAAGATATGAACTTCATGTCTTATTCATCTCTAATAGGACAGCAGACACATAGTAGGTGCTTACTTCAGATATTTCACTTATGGTGCTTGCACCCAAGAACACTTTTCAGCTAAAACAGCTCACCTATACCACCTGCTGAATGCACAACCCATTCTGAACAGGAGATCTTCTCCACATCTGCCCTTGCTGAGCAGACTGAAAGTGGTGCATGTGACCAAGAGCAGTGAACTCTCACTTTCTCTCTCACGTTCATGAGAATTCTCTCATGTTCTTCTCACATGCGACAAAGCAGGAGCGGGGCCAATCGGGCTATCTCCTTTAGGAGTGTGAACTTTAAAAAATGAACCCAGTAAGAGCCATCAGTTGTGGGAGCTAAATCTAATGTTCCCAAAAACCTGAGAGTCCAGGCAACATGTAAGAAAAAGATACAAGGAGGCAGAACAATGAGTGACCAGCTTATATACATACATATCCACCTGGAAGTGGAGATAGGTGGTTGTCAATATATTCTCCATAACTTTACACGGGAAGCTCTTTCCTGCTTTTCCCATTATGGCTCAAATATGCCCCAGGGAAGCAGTCTCCCACTCAGTCTGAGGTGCTCAACCCCCACAAGCAGCCACTCTCCATCATTGTCTTCCTTTTAATTTCTTCAAGAAACTTATCACTGCTGTGATGGTTAATTTTTTGTGTCACCTTGACTGGGCTAAGGGATGCTCAGGTAGCTGGTAAAACATTATTTTGGGTTGTGTCTATAATAGTGTTTCCAGAAGAGATTAACATTTGAGTTGGTACACTGAGTAAAGAAGATGGCCTTCACCAGTGTGAGTGCGTATCATCTGACTCATTGAGGGCCTGAATACAAGAAAAGGGTGTGCTCGTGGAAAGACCGCTGATGTGGGTAATGGGTTTATAGGAGTTCGTATACATACTAAATCTATTTCTATTAATTGAGTCCCCACCTATGTGAACCATATGGGTAGGAAAATGATCCAAACTATTCCAATCACAGTACCCTATTCCTCTGTTGCACCATTACTCTTAGACCAAGAGATGAGCATGTGTGATGATCAGTTTTGTGTGTCATCTTGGCTAGCCTATGGTACTCAGTCATTAAATGATACTCTAAATCTAGATGTAGCTCTAAAGGTATTTTGTAGATGTGATTTGTATCTAAATAATCAGCTGACTCTAAGTAAAGGAGATTATCTTTGATAAAGGAGGTGGGCCTCATTTAATCAGTCAAAGGCCTTTCCCAAGACTGCAATATTAACTCCTGCTTAAATTTCCAGCCTGCCATCCTGCCCAACAAATTTTAGACTTGTCAGTACCCACAGTTGGGTGAGCCAATTCCTTAGAATAAAACTCTGGAGATACACACACACACACACACACACACACGTATATGTATCCTACTTGCTCTGTCTCTCTGAAGAACTATGACTAAGCTGAGTCAATCAGAATCCTTCTCCAAGATTTTAAAAAATTTCTTTCATCTCTGATTGCAAATGTCCGAGGATGTGGTAGACCCCTGAGCAAATGCTCTACGTAGGATCCTTCGGTTTGAAAACCACGAAGCCCACATGGGAGGGTGCAGGGGCCAGAGGTGGAGACAGAGATTCCTGCAGACAGAGAGCATCGGAGCCCTGTTCCACGGGTTTCTGAGGTCAGCTGTAATCTCTTTCTTCCCGAAATTGGTTTATGTGGGCAGCAAACCTTCTGGCTTAAGTTGGTTTGAAATGAGCTTCTGTCACTTTCAAGCAAGTTTTTGTATTGGCAGAAAGTCAACATTGGGGTTCCGGTTCTGGTTTTTTCTGCATGAGTCTCTTGAAACCACTTGGTAGGAGGATCTTAAGTCTTTACAGGTCATGGGGAGTGAGTGATGACTACACTTGTCCTGATAACCCCTGCAGATAAATGATACAGGCACGAAGAAACATTGTTTTCATGCGTAAGCACATCTTCAGATAAGTTTATACTTCAGCCTTACCTCCTTGTAATGTACTTCTCCACTTTCAATTTCTCTGCCTAACTAAGTCATGCTTATATTGTATGAGACCCCCTCTCCTGTTACAGCTGATTGGAGCAAGGTTCAACCTCTTACCCGAAGAGAGGTATGGACAAGCTGGCCAATGGCCAATCATTTATGAGGTCTGGGTCAGAAAGATGGGCTGGGTGAGTCCAATTCCATTCTTGGGAATTTGGATATCGACAATTCTGAACCTGAGACATAGGGCTAGATGGTAAATGAAACTTCATAATGTTGAATTGAGGACACAGAAGTTCAAAATACATGTGTATAATGCACAAAAAAGAAGAGCAGGGGAAGAAGATGCCAGTTGGTAGAGAGAGAAGTATTTAGCAGATGTGCAGTGAGAAGCAGGTGCCATGCAGTTGAGTGAGTTCCAGCCCCGTTCTCGTGAGGTGCAATGATGCTGAGCTTCCTGCCAAATACAATAAAGCTTTCTTTATCCGAGTTATTCCGAGATTGCCCTCCGTCCCTTACAACCAAACAAGGCCACCTGGAACATGTTCACTGTGATTGGAAAGTGCTTATCACGGGAAGAGTCCCAGACTGCAACACTTTAACTGGAAACAGAACAGGAAATGCTTTTTAGATGGCAAAGCTTCTTAGTAAGAAACATCGACTTGCAAAATGTAAATTCCAAATCATCTGTTAACATTTACAGAGAACAAACAACACTCAGAGACCTTATTTCTTAATTAAATGAATTTATCCCTCTGTGAATAAGAACTGGTATTTTAGATAAATATAATATCTATGTATGTTATTATATAGTCCACAAATTTCATTTTTGTGGGAGGAGGAAACTTAGGGAGATAATGGGTATGAAATACCCTTGATAGTAGTGATAGCTTCCAAAGTGTATACTTACCCCCAAGCCCATCAAGGTTTCTGAAGTAAATATGAATGGCTTTTTATATGTCATAAAGTGGTTAAACAATCTCAATGTTGCTACTGTACATTTTTAAAAGGGAAAAAAACACGAATAATCCCATTTATTTATTTATTAAAGATCTACTCTTTTTTTTTTTTTTTTAAAGTAAGTTGTATGCCCAACATGGGGCTTGAACTCATGACTCTGTGATAAAGAGTTGCATGCTCTACTGACCACCAAGTGCCCCAATATTCCCATTTTTCAGTGACAATAAAATTTAGGGCACAATAGAGATTGATTCCCAACTATAACCAGAGCTTTTAAAATAAGAAAAACCAATGTGCTTAAAAAGGAAAAAAAAATTGTCTTAGTCTTAGAAGAAAGTGAAAAGAATGTTGAAGCATACTGAGAAAGTTAAAGTCATGCAAATCCTATAACAGGTTGTGCTGTCATTTTTTCCCTCAATGAAGAATGCCAGTTACAATGTCAGCCCAGAGACATAATCTGGGACAAATCAGAAATCAGCGTTAACCTGCACAGCTTGGGAATGGCTTTCTCAACACGTGCTTAGTATGTGAAAGTCCATTTGTGTAAGATGAATGAGTGAAGGGGCCATAATAAGGCCATGGCATTTGATTATGATGATGGCCTCTGTTGGCCAAAGCAATCCATAAATTATAATTGAACTACAACTGAGAGCAGGCAGCGTGTGACACAATTCATTCCTGCCACCTCATTCTAAATGCAAGCCTAGAGCCGTGAATACAGGAGCTGAAAAGCAGGAGTGAGGAATACCCTCCCCACCTTCAGCTTCATTTGTGGTGTCTAATCTGGAGGTCTTGAGGATCAGAGCCTTATAAAATTGCCACTAGATAGTAATCTTCCCAGTGGACAGATTTTCCTAGATTTTAGTAGGGGTCAAAATTGGTGGTCAGCAAAAATTGTCCATTCGTTCATTGACTTATTCCATAAACATTTTCTTGTTACTGAACTGTGTGTTGGGAATTGCTACGAAGAGGCTCATAGTCTCACAAAGGAGCAATCACATACAGATAATCTAGGACAAAGGGCAGTAGTATAAGAAGTATGCTCACAGGGTTCTACATAAATTCCAAAGAGGGATTGTCTAAAACAACCTAAATGGGTCAAGGAAGCCTTCCCAAATTTGATGGGTAGTACTTAGGCCAAGTCTTAATAATGAGTGGGCATTAGCCAGGCAAAGGAGGGAGTGAGAAATTCCAGGTTCAGACACAAATGAGTCAAGTGACAGAGGGAGAAGGCAGCATGTGCATACAAGAAAAAGTCATTCAGCCTTTCAAAAGGCATTAAGTGCTGGCTTAATTTAATGTCCAGTGTCAGTTACCACTTTAAAAAGTGAGCACCTAATATGTACTTATAAACTGCTAGGCTTTCAAAATTGGATGAGGCATGAAGCTCACCCCCCATGATTTAGCAAGCTTATAAATATAATATAAATGAATTAAAGTAAAATATAAATGACACCATCGCAAAGATATGAAGAAGCCCCAAGGAAAGTGAAAACTTAGACTGGCACTGTTTTTTAAGGAGGTGACGTTTGAGCTGGGTCTTGGCAAGTGAAGAATTACTCAGGAGAAGAAGTCATGAATTCCAGGCAGAATGAAACTGGAATACTCATTTTCTTGAAGGAGATACAAAAGATTGGAGTGGTGGATTCTCCAGGGGAGGCTTGGGAATCTTAGTAGAACCACAAACTGACCCTTCAAACGCAGCAAGGGAATTTGTATTGAAGTTATGTTTCCATGACGCTACTTGTATGTGGATTTTATTTTGGGTGGCTTTCATAAAGGTGCCGGTGGAGATTATGGGGAAGTAAAAACCTGCTCTATTCCCTCTCCATGGCTCGGCTCACCACAGAACTAGAGTACTCTAGAGTTCTGGAAGCATCTTCCCCCAAGATGGATAATTAGGGTACATGCCATTAAGGATCCTGGTCCCACAGCCCCTCATCTGGTTTCACCACTGTTTTTGCTTCACCTTCCACCAAACGGGTCTTGATAATAACCCCCTCCTTAGATGGTAAGTTAAGGGCAGTAAGAACTAAACCTTAAGTCCAATAATTTTCTTTCTCAAAGGACTCTATGAAGTCAAGATGCTGTTACCACTCATGGAGTGGCAGTGCAGGGCTTGCTGGGACACCTAAGGGCTTATCTGGGCAACTTCCAACAAAGAGAGAAAATACGTGTATTTGCGGGCCAGCCAGGAAACCTGATAGGATAGGTTTAGACACTTGTCCAGGGTCTAAAAATCTTGATGAGCTCAAATAAGACTTAGGAAATTCCTGTTTGTGAGAAGAATCCCGTGTGGTGAGAGGAATAAGGCATAGAAAGGAGTCAGGCCGATAGCCAAATTGTGGTTCCAGGTAGTATTCCTTCTACTTACACGGCAGAAGTTTGTGAAAGAGATGACGGGCTGTGGCAACAAGTCCTCAAGGAGGGGAAGGGGTTATGGAGAACCACAGCAACATGGGGACCTTGCATACTTCTAAATTGTGGGACAGGGTGCTTGTCTAAGTGGAGATCAAGAGTGCTTGTTAGAGAAACTGAGGCATAAGCCCCATCCTGAGAAGTAGACTGGCATAGGGCAAGGAGAAAAGAGAAATCGGGGTGATACATACTAGTGGCTTCAAGTATGCCCAGAGCCGGCCCATGAATAACAGATCTCAGAGTTGGCAGACTTCATGAACTTGTGGGTTGGGAGATCTAACAGGATTTCTGTTCTGATTAGGATAAATGGGCCTGAGTCTGGGCCTTCCCTGAAGGGAGCGGGCATGTCCTGGAAGATCTAGAAAGAGTCAGAGGAGAGGAGCAATGGTCTCAGACTACCAGCGAGGTAAAACTATATAAGAACAGCAGCAGGCAGGCCTGTCTTGGGAAAAATGGCTGCCTGGTAAATGGAGTCTCTGAAGCACCAGGCAGGAATGTTTAGGGACACGGCCCAGGAACACACAAGAAAGAGAAGTGTTAGGGTTGAACTACCATGTCCCACACAGATTCCTTAATTGCTTCCTAGTGATTCAGAGTGGATTTTCCAGTCTATAGATTAGTCACAGCCGTTGTTTCTTCTTTTGTTTCTTTTTTGCTTTTTTGCCTCTGGATACCATTGCTTATCCAAATCACAAATGAAGGGAAAGAAGAGATGAAATTTTCTGAAATCGTTTGCATTTTCTATAAAGGTTGGAACAAAGAAGGAATGTTAATCTATAGCTGAAGTGACTTTTTTCTGGCATTGAACACACAGGCAGAATCACCCCATGAATGGCCGAAGGGTTCATGACTTAGGAACAGTCATCAGCGCCAGCATATGGGGCCAACCAAAGGGGGAGACTGGTGTGAACCACTGGGGGGGCGGAAATGCACTGAAGTATTTGGTGTTGCCTGTCTATTTTTGTGCAACGAATCACCCCAAAACTTAGTGACTTCAAACAATAATTATTTATTACTTTATGGTTTCTATTTGTCAGGAACTCAGGAGCAGCTTGGCTTGGGAATTCTGGCCCAGAGTCCTTTTAAAGTTGTAGTCAGAGGTCAGCTAGGACTGCAATCATCTGAAGCCTTGATGAGGGCTGGACGTTCTGCTTCCTCCAGGGTGGCCCACTCTCATGGCCCACAAGTCGGTGCTGGCTGTTAGTGAGAAACCTAACTTCCTTCCCTCAAGGGCCTCTCCACAGAGTTCTCACAATATGGCGACTGACTTCGCCTAGAGTGAGCAATCCAAAAGACCGAGGTGGAAGACACAATGCCTTTTACGACTAGACTTGCCAGCCACATGCCATTACATCTACCATAAACTACGAGCCGTCCAGGCCAGCCTTGCTATGGTGTGGGAGGGGACAACACAGGACATGAATGTCAGAGATAAGGATCATTAGAAGCTGGCTACCACAATTCTAAGTATTCCATAACCTGTTACCTCCTGACCATACTTCTGATGTTGCATGTTCCCTTTGCCTGAAATTTTCGGCGGCTTTTTCTTCGCGTTCAAGGGCCAGCCCTGTTTCCTTTCTCTAAAAAAGCATTGCCAACACTTCCAGACAGCACTTCACACATATATCTATTTTAGAACTTGTCTGTCTGTGGACCTGTTTGTCTGCTGATGGCAGATTAAGTACACTTGGGACTGGCATAGACCTGGCACTCAGTTGGATGAATGGATGAAAGAATGAATGCTTATCATCACATCAAAAGGCATTTGTGGCCTATAATTCTCAGTTGCCTCCTGGGACTTCAGAATAGCCCTTGATTGTCATTATAAACCAAATTCTCCCATATGAATCGTTGAGGGGAAGGAAGTACGTGGTATGACTTGGCTCCATCCAAACTTTGCTAGGCAAGATCTTCCTTACAAGTTTCTTAATTATAAAATTCCAAGAGAGGCATGTGATCATAAAATTCAAAAGCTACCCAAATGTTAGTTATTTTTAGATATGTCCCTGTCTCACCAAATGTTATCAAGTAAGCCAAATAAATAAGATAAATTGTGAAACAAGAGAACATCAACTAAAAAAAGGAGTGGGGATATGGGCATGGCCATGAGACAAAAGCAATCAAATGAAGTGGGTAACTTTCGAGGTGGGGTATCAAAATTGCCAAATTTCAAACAAATTAATTTCAACTTGGTTATTGTTCTTCAAACTATGCTTTATTTAATTCATGAGGGGACCATAATGAATCTGCAACGTAAGAACTGATTTTTTAGATTTTTTTTCCCTCAAAGTGTACGATAATTTCGGTAGAATCTTGACTACAGTTTCCTGTTTAAACTCTCTAAGTGAAAAAACCTTACTCAGCAAACAATTGACAAAAATGAGTTGGAAGGTAATGAGACCTGCTTGGGATAAAGCAAAGCAGGGAATTGACTCTGGCTGGGTGCAGTATGTGAGGACAAATCACTACTCAATGACACTCAAGTCAGAGTGTCCTGGTTCTCCACCTAGGTGCCATCTTGGTAGTCAATCCGTTGAACCCAGTGCTGAGATTCCTGCGCTTGGGGACTTTGTCTTTCCTAACCTGACAGTGCCTGTGAAGCCATGGCACAGACAATCACTCTGATGCAGGAGCAGCCACACTGAACTCCTTGGGCAAGCTTCTTAATGTCGTTGAGCCTCCATTTCCCCATCTGTAAAATGTAGATAATGCTATCTACTCCATAGGGGTGGCTATAGTACACACTATAGATGTATTAAATATACTAAAAAAGGGTGGCTCAGTGGTTGAGCATCTGACTCTTGGCTTCGGCTCAGGTCACAATCTCATCGTTTCAAGTTTGAGCCCCACATCAGGTTCTGCACAGCTGGCAGTGTGAAGCCTGCTTGGGATTCTCTCTCTCTCCCTCTCTTGCTGCCCCTCCATGACTCATGCTGACTCTGTCTCTCTCGAAATAAATAAATAAACTTAAAGAAGAAAGGAAGGGAGGAAGGAAGGAAGGGAGGGAGGGAGGGAGGAAGGAAGGAAGGGAGGGAGGGAGGGAGGGAGGAAGGGAGGAGGAAGGGAGGGAGGGAGGGAGGGAGGGAGGAGGGGAGGGAGGGAGGAAGGGAGGAAGGAAGGAAGGAGGGAGGGAGGGAGGGAGGAAGGAAGGAAGGAAGGAAGGAAGGAAGGAAAAGCCAGGTATTCTGCCCAGCGACTCCTGCTTTCTGCCCTCCATGCCCCTTAACTGTGCCAATGGAGCACAGAGCAAACAGCTTGCACCGAGAAAAGGGGAAATCAGACAGTGAAGACAAAACCAATAAAACAAATGATTGCCTGAAAATATTGTCCATTCATAGTTCCCAAAGCGTGAGGTAAATGTGGGTTTTGACACCCTGTCAGGAGACAGAGCATGGGGAGGACTGTGATTTCCTGACACTGCACATAATCTTCATCAGTTCAGTCCCCAAAAGTGGGTTGTGATGCCCAGACCATCTATATGTGGAAACCATACTCAGAATCCTGCTGCCTCTAGCCCACCTTTATATTCTGGGGTTAGACCCAACTAGGGGGCCAAGTAGGGTACAAACAACGGCTGAATTAACTCAGTGCCTCATATGCCTTTTTCCAGCAAGCAGCTGTCATTTGGGAAAATGGCTCCCACCTCGCTGGGAAAATCTACCCCTTTATGCCAGCCGAGCCCATGTATTTGTGAGGGAGCGAAACTTTTAGCAGCATTGCATAGAAGATGCAGAGTGTTACCAACTTGAGAAATACAGTTATTGATCTCTGCCCTTTACCCAGAGCTGACTGAGAGATGTGTTTTCTTTTCACATCAATGTGCTAGACTGCTCTCAGTGTGAAAAGACAGCAGATGCGACGCTATTGCCATCCGAGTGTGTGAATAGGCCCGCAAAGCCTGGGAGTGCTTGCTGGAAGGGATAAGTGTGTGAGCATGTGTGTACGTGCACCCCCCACCCCCCACATACATACGGACACGACCACTCAAACAGAAGCACACACACACACAATCACACACCACATACATATGTGGTCACACACACAGAAGCACACATACACCAGCACATGTAGTTTCACTGAGTTGGTGGAGGTCTAGGCCAGGATCAGCCTTACCAGGTCTTGTTCAAATATTTTTCTGCCTTCCCTCTCTGTCAGATGGTTCCTACTTTTTCAGGACTATTTTCTCATTTGCCTTATGTTACTGGGTTTCTGAAGAAGGTAGCCCAAATAAAAAGCAATCTCTTGCATTTTCATTATGGCCAATCATATCCACGTGCTCAGTTGTGTGGTTTCTTAGCACATGTTTGCATTTTTATCCTCAGCATTGGCCCCAGACCTGACCACAGTAGGTACCTGAAACCAGAGGTGTTTTACCAACGTCGTGATTTGCATTTAGAACTTTTGTCTTGGAGACTTTTAGTATTAGCCTAGAATTACATCTGGTCTCATGTAGTAAACCCGTGTTTGGTTATGAGCTGGATTCTTTGCCTAAATGTCTTATGTTCCTCACCAGGAAGTCATGAAATTGAAAATGTTTTCTTTAAGGAGGCTGAAAGACTTGTCTTGATCATCTGGCCAGCCAGTAGCAGAGCTGGGATTCAAACACAGATCTTCCTGACTCGGAGGTGGTATTGCACCAGGTCTCCCCACATGACCCCATGTGTTCATGAACTTGAGAGCTGGAAGGTACCTAAAGGACAGCCAACCCCTTCAACTTTTAGATAAGGAAGCTGAGGGCCAAAAATATTCATTGATTTACTCAGTGGAGCCCCACAGACAGTTACTGGGTAAGCCTGGGTCTCGCTCTTGTACTTGTAACAAATAGTTATCTCTCCCGTGCAGAGGTCAAGGAGCTCTGCCAGATACCACAGTGCATACAACATGTGGAAGGGGGGACCCTGCTCTTAGGCAGTCATTAAAGCATTGCCAGAGTCCTGCTCCGGGCTGAACCCAGGATTTTCCAAAGGATGAATGGCCGGCGAAAGGAAGGAGAGAGTCACAAGCTGTAGTCTGATCACCAAGCAGGCGTCTCTGGCAATTCTGGCATCTCTGCTCTGCTGGTCTCAGTATCTTTATTTAAAGGCCGTGGATGACATTACATCAGTGACAAGGCATTTTTAACAGTTTTTCTTAGGTTGGCATATTTTTGAATCCCCCAGACCTAGAAGGAGACAGTTTTATCTTAGATTAGGCAATAACCATTTTTATGACTTTGTTCCAAAATCACGCATTGTTTTTGAGGCAGAGCAGAGGAAATAACAAGATAAAGTTTTTAAGAAGAGAACAGGATTGTTGTAGCCCTTGGTAAACAGAGGGCACACACTTTGTTGTCCTATGTTAATCATTTATAGATAGATTAGGAGTCATTTTATTCATAATCTTTAACCATAATGGAGGAAGTATTATTCGCTTGGTAGAGACGTAATCTCTAATGCTTGTCTAAGTTCTTTTCCTTTGTGAGTGAGTGAGCCTATATGGTAAGGGCTCATGTCTATCTGTTCTTTATACAAATAGCAGTTTCTGTAAAAGTATTTTATTATTGTCTTTTTATTATAAGGGGGCCTGAGGATGGGAATTGCAAAAGGATTCGTGAAATGTTAGCCTCAGGAAGGTGCTCAATATTTGTTGTTGATCAGTGAAGATATGTGTAGCTACTTTTGTTTGGCTACTGTTTGTGCCTTATCTATAAACAGTGCTTTTAACTTTTGGGCTAGGCTAACCTCCGGGGAAGATCCTAAATCTCTTTACAATCTCTCCTATCCATCTGTTAATCACATACTGAAAGAAGCTTTACAGAGATGTGCCTTGAGGTTTCATGGTGGGGCTGAGGGGATGTTTAACACAATGCAGTCCCTGCAGGGAAATCTAGTTTGGTTCAAGGAGTCTTGGGGCCTAACGTCTCCTACTTTTTAGCCAACTCCTAACTGCTATTCTGTATGATCAATTTGTGTAACCTATCCCCAAGAGGCAACTTTGAGGTTACTTCTGGCCAGATTACTCTCATTCAGATTTTATCCATCAAGACATTGCACTCCAGGTCCCCTTTTCCATGTGCCATAAAACCAAAGAGCATTATATCCCTTGAGCCAACGAGAGCAGTTCAAGAAATCCAGGCCTGAAAGGTTATTAATAGAAGGAGATAATATTGGGATGCCATTTTAGTCAGCAGGAGACTTTGCAACTTCCGCCTTATCCACACAGGGAGACATCTCAACCTGTGAGCCCAAGATGGCTCCCAACAAAGAATAAACAGAAAAATAAAGAATCAACAGCAATAAAGTACTGTCCCTGAATAAAGTGCCCTCCCAGGAATGGGAGGAATGAGGGAGAAGTCACAGAATGGCTTCTTGTCAGAAGTTCATTTCGAGCTCAGTCTGATCAGCAGGAGAAATGAGCCGGTCACCAAGGACTTTGCCTCAGATTCAGGAACCTACTCCCTCTTGTCAAGGCACAGGCTTAAGGGGCTCTCCTTTCCCATCAAGTCACTGTTGGAAGGGCCTGTTGTCTCAGGTTTACAGTAGGGTAAGAAACTCTTAAAGGCTGTCTGGAAGTGGGTGAAACATCCACCACTCTCTGCTGATGAAGGGAGAAGTTTGTTAGGAGGATTGCATGCCAGCCAGTGACTGCTGAAATGCTCCCTTGAAAGGAGGTGGCTTCATTTGGTCACATTTAATTCTGGAAATAGCTCAAGCAAGAGGTTTACACAAAAGGAATTTTCCTGTGGATTAAGTTGAACTGTTATAAATAGCAACATACCTGATATCTTGATTTAAAGTACAAATAAATTTCTGGCAAACACATGTCTTGATCATGTGATTAACCATTTAATCACCAAGGCGTGGCCCACTCATGGGGGTGACTGTATTCCAGACAGGAGGGGTCAGGTTACCATCCTACCTGAAATCAGACTTCTCATCACCCTCAAAATAATGTCCAGACCCCTTGAAAAGGATCCATAATCTGCGTTTGAACTTCCACCACCCCCTAGAGCCCTCCCCAGCATGTCTCCTACCTCTCTGCACTCTTAGGCTGACAGATGTTCTGCACAGAAATATCAAAATACAGCCAGGAAGGAGGCATTGGTCATAGCTTTAAAAATACTGCTTTATTTACTTCCATAAATAATGTGCAGTGTATACCTGATCAGCTTTTTTCCCATTTTTAGGATAACTTCGATAACTTCAGAACAATTCTTCATGTTACTGAAGAAAACACAAATCTGCAAGATTTTTAGATGTTGATTTTTATAAACAAAGGAAAAATCCCGAACCGTTCCGTTCAGTACTTGGTGTTAACAAGTGTATGCTGCTCTATACTGAACACCGCACAAGAATGCCTGAGCCAGAGACTGGCTAGGTGTCCAAGTCTTCTTTTTTCTGGGCATGTAGAAGAGAGTATATTTCCCACTTAAGATGTGCCCACGTGACTGGGTCTCAACAGTGGACTGTAGGAGGGAGCAATGTGCATGACTTGCAGATGAGGTCACGAAGCCCCTCGCATGGTCCTCTTTTCTCCTTCTTTCTCTCGTACTGCAACTCTGGATAGACTGAAGGAGTCTGAATCCCCCAGTTACCATAAGTAACCGCACAACCCTCCAAGGAGAGTGCCATGCACAAGAGAAGGCTTTGCTGTGTCATGAGATTTGAGAGTTTCTGTGACTGCAGCATAGCCTAGCACACCCTAACTCTCTTGCTCCACCAGACAGGACACAGCAATGCTGGACTGTGGCTGCCACAGGGGATGGGATGCATTGCCAGATCCCCTCCCTCAGGACTCACTTCCCTAGCTTTCAGAAATTTTACCTGCTCAGGGCTGATATCCAAGTCCTTCCCCAGGCACTGCCAAAGGGAATTACCTCTCCAAGAGTGACACCCCCCAACCCCTACCCCCCCACCCCGGGCCAAGAGCAGGCCCATCCTACGATTGATGGTTGAAGGCCTCGGTGTGAGACACCTCTGCAAAGCCATCCCAGCTCTAGAGCCGCCCATGGGGTCTGCCAAGTCCTCTGCCACAACTGCCTGCCGGTTTAACTTCTGCTCAATCTGGTTTCCCTATTCCCTCCCTGGTGTGGCTCCCTTGTTGATTACTCCCTGGTTACCTTCCTGCATGTGTAACTTCGATGCAGAATCGGTTTCCTAGGGAACCTATGAGGGACACCTTTAATTCCCATAACATGCTGGGCATTTTTTTTTTTTTGTTTTTGGATACCTTTATCTATGCTGTCCCTTCTGCTCTGAAGAGTTCTGCGCCTCCCCCCGCACCCCGCCATGCCTTCTGCGCCGATCATATTGGCCATTGGCACCATCTTAAGTCCAGCTATCATGTCCTCCAGCTCTGCTGTTCCTCTGATGCATGGCTTCAGGAGTACCTCCTCTTACCTACCCTTCCTCCATCAGACACTGATCCCAGCTGTTGTAGTTGTGGGCACGGTTGCTGCCCTTAGACAGTAAACTCGCTGATAGCAGGTGTGAAGCTTCTCTGTCACCCTGGCCTTAGCACAGCACCTTCCAGTCCCACAGCCCTCAGAGCTGGAGAGAACAGCTCCCTTTCAGTGCTCGCCAGGCATGGAAGGCTCTGGGGAAGCCCACTACAGTGGTATAAACATATTAATTCGGAATGGTTCTTTCTGTCTCAAAAGATTTGGAAAGGACGAGAGGTATTTTATCTTGTTTGCCATATTATTTTTATTTTCACTCATCTCTGGTCCACTTAGCAGAACTCAAAGTCTAAGTTTCTGGAGGGCAACCTCTCTTCCTACTGTTTAAGAAAATCTAGGGGTGCCTGAGTAGCTCAGTTGTTTAAATATTTGACCCTTGATTGCGGCTTACATCATGATCTTATGGACAAGAGATAGAGCCCCACACTGGATTCCACGCTTAAGCATGGAAACTGCTTGGAATTCTCTCTCTCCCTCTCTTTTTGCCCCTCCTCACTCGTTCTCTTTCTTTATGTCTCTAAATAAATAAATAAACATTTTTTTTAAAAAGCTAAATGCATGGAAGTTATGCTATGGAGAAGGGGAGAGACAGAATGCCTCTGAAAGGTTCCCAGTGCATGGAAGAGAATGGAAGCAGTGTTTTTCCCAAATACTGGACCCTGTGATCCCACCCCTGGCAGCCAGATGGGGAGAGGCCCGCCATGCTACCTGAGGAGGACTAATGTCCAGAGTGTGTTCTCTTGGAGGTGAGGAGAATGCATAGCAATAGAGTTGATATTTAATGTCCTCTTAGTCTAGAATTTTAGAAGTTGCAAAGTCAGAATTTATTTATTTTTAAGGCAATAGTGTAACATTTCTTATATAAGGGAGTTTGTGGCTGAGGATTTATCCTTAATGCATTAATACTTAAACTAGAGTGAACTTCTCTGAGGGTGAGAATATTTCTTTAACTGTGTGACTCTCTCTCTTTGTATCCTAGCTAGAGGTTTCTGAAATGAGTAACACTTTCTCAAAGGCTTGACAGCCCTCCTCCACTCCTTTTGTTCTCCTAGAAAAACATTGTTGAATATAAAATGCCTTTCCCCACATCTGGCATATTGTACTGACCTTGAGAACACACATCTGAAGATCTAAGTTAGAGGCTTATTTACAGCTTCCCTTATAATTAAAGATAGATAATTCTTCATCCCCTTGCAGCTTGATAAAATGTATGAGATTTAGGCGTTTGGGTGGGTAAATGTTGGTTTTGGATGAAGGAGACAAATAGATGTGCAGCATCTTCACAAGAGCCACGTGTCTTTGGAGCCTCCGTGTCATCCGGTACCATCACTGCCTAGTGATATTGTGCCTACGCATGTCATCACCACTTGAGAAAATGATAATAGCCCTGGCCAGTTATGGGACATGAGTGCTTAGAATGAAGGAGAATGAGTTAGCCAGAGATTGTAGACAATTCTGCCTGATGGAAAGCCTAGCCTATTGCAGTGTGGGGAGTTTGCCCCTTTAAGCTCTACAGAGCAGTCCGTAAATTCACCCCTGTGATGCCATGATAATCAAAGGTGTCATGAGGTGAATAAAATGGGGCCACTCAAGATTCTGTGAGAAAGATGACCCTCGGTCTTCCCTTTGTGGACTTCTCTGGCTCTGTGTTCCTTCTCTATCTTTCTCAGCCTAGTCTGGCAAGATACTGAACTCAGAGGGCTACCTCATGGGCCTCCTTGCCTCTGGCTTCTGATTAGGAAGAGACTTCTCACAGGAGGACACACCAGCAGGGAAACCAGAGGCCTGGGTGGTTTATGCCCTCTGCTCCCTCCTGGGTCACAGGTTGGCAGTGAGCCCATTCCTCCCCAGAAGGTGACAGCCCCTGTTGGTGACTCCTCCCTTCAACGTCACAGTTCCTTCTTGGTTTTGACGAGCTCTCCGCTCCCTTGCCTAGTTGCCTCTAAGAATAGTCATGGCTCCTAAATGTTAATGGGGTTCCTCTAACCCCATCCACAACTGTATACGGGATCTCTTCATTAAACTCTCAATTTACCCCCATTTTTGGTGTACGGACACAATATAATATAACATATTACCTTAGACCCCCACAGGGCTGTGTGGCTGCAAAAGCAGGCGGCAGTGAAAAGGGAGATCTAGTAGCTGTAACAATCTTCCTTAGAAAATCCTGGCTTTATATCATGTCATCATATCCTATCCTATCACATTATAATATTAATTTATATTATATTAGCGAACCTCAATCTTCCAACAGAATTTGTCTGCCTTTATTTCTGAGGGTGTGTCTGTGCTTTAGAATGAATTTTTTTAGAGCACTGAAGCACAGGCAAGTGTTTCTTTAAAGATTGACACACTCTTCTGGGTTTCAACAATGTTCCTCAGCCAACCCTGTTACTCACCAAGCTTCTCATGCCTCCGTGCAGTTTCTCCCTCAAACATCTCTACGATCCGAGATCTTCACCTCCCCTATGAATTCATCTGTTCAGCGAATTTCGAATGTCTGCTAAGTTGTATGTCTACTAAATGCTAGATCCCTCAAAAAATAGACGCACAAGAGCCTTTTCTAAAAACCCAACTCTCCTCCTCTCTTCTGGGCTCCAGAACCCTTGTACTTGTTCTGCTGGGATCACCTTCTGCTCTGTATTCTGAGTGTTGCCCTCATGCCCATCTTTGCCATTATATCATGAGCTTCCTGAGGACAGCAAACCCATTTTTATCTTCTCCACCTCTTTAAGCACCACATACACACGTACCAAGTACACAGAATATACTTAGTTAATGTCTGAGGAATCAAAACGAATCACCAGGCTAACTTACCCCCATCCAGCAAATGCCCTGAGAAACTGATATGATATGGAAGGATGGTTTTACAGGCTGGGATTTTTGTCAGATGTTCCAGACTTGAGAACCCAGGGGTTCTGGCCAGTTTGAATAATTTATACTCAAGACAGTGATAGTATAAACCCCAGAGAGAGAGAGCATTTCAGAGAGAGCTAGAACAGAGATATTGCCCAATCTGAGCTGTCCTAATCACAAAATACATTCTGTTCCCTCACCTCCTCTGCCCTGCTCTTCCGTAGAGCTCTAAATAACCAGCCTGGATGGCTTTAGTCACTCTGGAAAATGTATGTAACTGCTGATAAAGTCTAGCCCAAACATCGCTCTCACACTGTGCTGACTCATTTGCCTAAAATATGCCTGACCAGTGAGGCAGAAATAATGATTCTTACTGGCTTTTAACTACCAGGCTCTCTAGCTCTGTTTCCTTTAGTCCTAGGGGCACATTCTAATTTGATACAGAAAAGAAAATAAGAAGTATGCTTTCCAATTCCCATCCTAGAATGACTGAAGAAAGGAAATGTATGCAGTTATGTTAAAGGTCCATGTATTTATATGAAAGTGTCATTCACAACCTCCACCCCCCACTTCACACCCAACCATCACTCCCATCGCCACAGAACCGTCTTAACCTAACTGCATCTTGGAGTTCTGCCATTGTCCTATATTAAAAGAAATGAGATTAAGTATCACTGCAAAAAGGATAACGTTTTCTTTACAGAAACTTTCAGAAATCCCTTTTTGCTTCACTATGGGGGGTGCTTAGATCAACAAGCAACAGATTTGATTTATCTTCTGTTAGACATATTGCAAAAAGTGTCATCCTTCCAGTGTTCCCCTTTATACTGGATCTGAGAAAGGTTACAGCCAGTGTTTGCACTCCATTTGCAAGAGTGTAGGTCTCCAAGAGACATAGTTTTGTTTAACCCTCATTTCTGGTTCCATTTATATTCATGTCCCTCTGGCCCTTTTCATTGTCTTCTGCTTTTAGCTTGTCTTCGTATATCTTCTGTATCTTTGCAGGATGTCAAAATACTTTGTGGAAAAGGAAAGGATATACCAAAAATTTAGTGATCATTCTGTTTGAACTCAAGGCAGTAAGTCAAATCATCTAAACTTAACAGCAATTACTCTCAAAGTGAGGGCCAGGATACAGGAACACGTATTTTGCATCCTCGTATGCAGAGACCAGGGGACAAAGGGAAGAATCAATCCACCTACAGTCATCGCACTCCCTCAATACACAAAATCATATCACCTCTGTTTTCTCTTACATATAACTGGTGTTCAGAAAGAAATGATATTCTTGACATGCTCTTTGTAGAAATTAAGAAGGGAAACACAGGTGCACATATTAATTTGTGTATTAAGGGATACCTGTACAAGTATGTTGTAAGGGTTAGATGTTGGCACTGATTCATGCATTTACATTAATTCTCAAATGAAAAATGGAATCCAGTGAGTCTGTCTTGATACATTATCATTTAGAGCTAAGCTGTGCTGTGCACCCTCTTTTGTATCTTAACAGAATAATTTGGAAAATCTAAGATCATAGAATGCTAAAGCTGAAAAGACCTCTGTAGTCCTCTGTCCCAAGCATAAACATGTGTATGTGTGTTTGTGTTTTTTAAACTTAGTTGCAAAATTAGCTTATACTTGATACAAGTATGTCAAATTGAAAAAAAAAATGTCAAATTGTCCTGATGTATTAAAAGTAGAATGTTAAGTTTTATACCCTTTATTCATACTTCCCAGAATAAGCACCACTAATAGGAGCTTTCATTCATTAATTCAAAAATATTTATCGAGAACTAATTATATATTAAGCAAGACAGGCAGGAAAAAAATAAATAGGTACAGAAAATAATTTCAGTTAGTCACAAGTGAGTGGTCTAAGCACAGTCCATGTAGAGTGACAAGTTCAGTCTTTTCAGACCAAAGGGAACAGCAAATCTAAGCCCTGCAAGCAGGAGTGTGCTAGGTATGTTCTAGACGAGCCAAGTGGCCATGTAGCTAAGGTGCTCTGAGGAAGAGGAAGAGTGTACAAGATGAGATTAGAAATGTCAATAGTAGGCAGATTTTGTGAGTTCTTCAGACTGAAGGAGACTCGTTTCTTTTCCAAGTGCCAGGAGAAACAGTTGGCTGGTTTTAAATGGGAGAGCGCAGCTTTAATAGCCAAAAAGCTCTTGTGTGGGGAGAAGTGATCTAGGGGGATGCCCAAAGATTAATTTTCAAGGAGGCACCATCCAGAGGGAAGAATTACTCTATATGATTGTTTCTGTAGTATTCAGGCTAATGACTGTTGCCTGTTGCCTTAAGTCCTATAAGAGTATTAATAACAATAAAAAATAATAAGTTGTCCTAGAAGACTCAGCAAGGGCTACCTAATATATCATGCTAATACCTGAGTTCACAGTCAGAGTGGCCAAAGGAGGCTCAGGGACAAGGGACAGCTGATGACATGCTAGCAGGCTCACCTGTCTACACCTGTCTGCACCTGTTCTTTATGTAATAACTAGTATCGATGTAGGTTCTTTATAACAGTTTTATTTTCAAATAGTTTAAGAGTCATAATAAGTATCAAAAACAGTACAAAGAATTTTCATGTACCCTTCACTCTGCTTCTTCTGATGATAATATGTGACTTCACCATAGTACACGTCAGAACCAGGACTTTGGCATTGATCTAATGCTATCAGCTACAGACCTTATTTGGATGCCACCAGTTTTTACAAGCTTTTTTCTTAAATTACTTACTTTGAGGGAATTTATAGTACCTTGAAATTTTATCCCATGTATAGATCCCAGTAACCATCACCACAATCAGGATATAGACTGACTTCTCACCACAGGGAGATGGCCCCGTGTTAATTGTTCGCTATATCCATTGTTGAAAGCCAACTTGTGTTTTATGAATACACAAAACCTGGACAGGAAGAATTCTTCTATTTGAGCTTCTCTATTTAACCTTGTAACTTATTAAAATCCATAAATCTACTTAATATGATGTTTTTAGACCTTTAAACATCACAAGTATATAAATATTTACACATTTCACGAGTTATCTTAAATGTTTAAACATTGATTTAAGATGTAAGTAACAAAGTATTCCAAAACATTTCTATAAAATCAGGTCTAATTTGTCAACTTTTTAATTGATTCAGTCACCTTGGATTTCAAAAGATTTTGAAGTTTATTTTTATAGGTTTACTTACCCTAATACAAAAGCAACAATACCATGATTGTGATTCACTTTTTCCTATATTTGTGTTATACCTCCCCAAGGTTACAGTGATTCTGCCAGACTCAAAAGAAAACACCGCCTCAAGTCTGGTAGGACGGTGAGTTCTAGAGTATTAAATAACTAACCGATTCTTGGCCACAACATGAGGTCTGGTTGTGCCAGGATCTTTCAAACTAGACGAGTGTTCCTAAGACCCTTTTTTCATGATCAACGCTCACTTGCAAATGGAACTATTCAAGTTCATACCTTTAAACAAAACAAACCACACCTCCCTCCAAAAAAAGAGGGAAGTTTCACTTCATTGCACCCTGGCCTACATGGCAAAACCCATTATCTTCTGAAATTTATTCACTATTTTGATATAGTCTGTTAGCATTTTTGGAAATCTGGGTGTAACTTTATTCAAATATTATTATGATTAAAAGACTTATCCATGGTTTTGTGATTCAAGAGATGAGAATCTGGTCTATGCAATCTACTTTCCCCTCTGGTCCATTAGCTTGATGCATTCTTTGGAACCCTCTTTCCACCTGAGCTCTGGGTTCCCATCCTTCCTATCCTTAATAAAATCCTTCCTTCTCCCAGAAATATCTTCTTTCCTCACAGTTCCCAAAATGTCCCTGTTCCCGCCTACACAGATAAAAATTCAATATAGACTTCATCTAAATAACACTTACCCACCCGTGTCAATTATCCCATATGCATTACAATGAACAAAAATAAGCATATACTGTTATAGGCACTATTTTTATTTTACAGCTATCTTTTAATACATTTTATTAATTGGAATATGCTTTCATTCAGGCTTTTTGATGATGAAGTTGCCACACACCCTGGGAAACATGTGCCCTCTAAGCAATACTAGGACATTTTCTGATAGCATATTTGTGTTCTGGCCAAAACGAGATGTTCTACTCCCAACTTGATTTTTTTTTCCAAGCCGAAGACATGGAGTTAGGCACTCTCCAAGGATCTTTATTTCCTTTAGTGACAAATAGCATTAAAGACCAAATCTTGTTTACTTAACAGTGTACTGTGAGTTTTGTATAACATCAGAGCATATAGATTTAAATCCTCCTGGTTTTAAATATGCTTACTTTCAGTAATTTATGATTATAATGAATTTTAAGATGTAGAAAAATGCCAATTAAACCCAAAATTTAACTGCTTAGAAAAAACTGTCAGTTACCATCTCTTTCTCTCTCTCACTCTCTGCATATATGCGAATGTAGGCATACATTAAATTTTTTTTAACAAAAAATGGAATGTCAAGGAAAAAAATAGTTTAAGTGATTCAAATAAAAACCAGAGTCTTTATTAGATGATGTACATCAGGGAGAACGTTAATCCCCAGACCAAAGCATGACTGGAGTTCTACAGGAGAAGGAAAAGGGAGGGACATGTGTCCCCATGGTGTGGCCTGCATTGATTTTTTTTTTTCAATCTCTAACTGCTGCAAAAATTGTGGTTGCAAGAGGTAAAGAATGTTCTAGTTTCTTATGCTTCTTGCTCAGGATCACTGGTACAATCCCATTCGAGCAACTGTCATAACAATTCTTTCAAGAGCTATTTTTGCAAGCTTTGTGGTTTGTCAAGGTTGGAGGTAGGGAAAGAAAAACAGGGAAATAGCAGAAGGAATAAAGAAGGAAAGGAGGCTGGGGCCAAAGCAAGGAAAACAGGGGTCTGTTGTAATTCATTTACAGGGCTCATCCTAAGTTATTCAATTATTAAGTGTAATTTTATCTGAATTTAGTAGAAGACAACGGAATGAGCAGAGCTGAAACAATTAATAAACTTTACATCATTATTTCTTCACAACAGAAATATTTCCTGAAAGATCCCTAAAGCTAAGGGAATCTACCTTTGTAAAAAGTAGTAAAAGGCAGGAAACCAGTTTTCTACCTGATTTCATTTTGGAGAACACTGATTACACACTCACTAAAGACGGAGAGATTAGCATCCTCACATCTCCTCGCACAGTCTTCCTGCCCACGTTCTTCCTGCCATCACCTCGTTAATTCTCACAGTAACATCGCCTGGGTCTACGTGCAAGTGGGTCCGAATTTTCATGACCAGGGCTTTTACCATGAGTTCTCCATTTTGAAATTTTTTATTTTTATTAACCCAGTAATAAAATAACGTTGAGATTTTTTAAAACTTTTTTTCTAAATGTTTATATATTTTTGAGAGAGGGAGAGAGAGACAAAAAGCGAGCAGGGGCAGGGGCCAAGAGAGAGGGAGAAACAGAATCCCAAGCAGGCTCCAGGCTGCTGTCAGCACATGGCCCGATGTGGGCCTCAAACTCACAAACGGTGAGGTCATGATCTGAGCTAAAGTCGGCTGTCTTTACGACTGACTGAGCCACCCAAGCACTTAGAGATTTTTTTAATAAAGATGCACACGTTCATTTTTGGTTTTGTTTTTTGTTTTTATCTAAAGTGTCATGTAATTAATCATCATTTTATGTGGGCATAAAGCCTAGAGCTGTATAAGGCAAAACAAAATGGCCTTCTAGAACATATTTGATCAGCAGAACTCTCTGTAATGATGGAAATGTTTTATATTTGTGACTACTGAGTCCTTAAAAACATGACCAGAATGAACAAGGAACTCAACTTTTAATTTTTAAAAGAAATTTTCAATTAGTTACACTTCGATGGCCGCATGTGGTTAGTTGCTACCAGAAAGGCAGCCCAATGCTAAAAGATAATATATGAGACTATTTTCATGACCTGGGGTGGGAAAAGATTTCTTAAGACGCAAAAAGCATGAAACATAAAAGAAAATGTTGATTACTTCTATTATATTAAACTTAAGAACATCTTTTTATGACAAGATACCATTAAAAGAGTAGAAAAACCACAGAAGGAATCTGCAACACCTTTCAGGCAAAGGGCTTCTATACAAAACATAAAGAGAATTTCTGAAATTCGGTCCGAAAAACACAGACAAGGCAAGAGAGGCAAGGTACTTGAACTATAGGTGCTTGTTTATAAGGCTTATTCAAATGGCTCATAAATATATGAGAAGCTGCTGGACTTTGTCATCAGGAAAATGAAAATGAAAGCTGTGCACACACCAGAACAGCTACAGTTAAAGAGACTGACATTACTACGTGTGAGTGAGAATAAGGAGCAACTTGAACCTTTATACGCTGCTGTTAGAAATGTAAATTGGTACAACTTTGGGAAAGATTCTGACATTATCTATTCAAGCTGAACACACACATTCCCTTTGAGAAAGCATTTCTAGTCCTAGGTATAAAAATGATAGGAATGTTTGACCATATACACAAAAAGACACATACAGGAATAATCACAGAATCATGATTCATAACGGCCCCAAACTAGAAACACTTTGAATGTCAAGGGTAGAATGAAAACTTGTGTATATTCATAGAGCAAAATTTTGTTAAGCATTTTACAAATAGAATTATAATTACATGAAATAACAAGGATAAATCTCACAAATATAGTATTGCATAAAGGTAGACCTAGGAGAATGATTCTACTTTTATGAATTTCAAAGAGGGTGAAATTAAACTAGAGTATTAGACATCAGAATACTATTACCCTGGAATAGTAGGAAGGGGTTGTAATTGGGGCTTTCATGAAGTGTGTTTTTGAGGTGTTACTAAAGTTTTATTTCTTGACCTGATGCTGATTACACAAAATGTTTATCTCATGACACTTTTCTATGAAGAGTTACATTTAGGTTTTGAATACTTTTCATTATGTCTATTATTCTTCAATAAGAAATATTTTTAAGAAAGAGAGTGTGAACCCCAGAGAACAATTAGAGAGTGACCATTTCCCAGTTAAATTCTCTCATTCTTTTAATTGTTTGCCAACATTGGCATCCATGCATAAATAAATAAATACACAAATAAAATCTCATTTTTTATTTGTTTTTAGTTAGTAGTGATTTTACTGGATATTTTTATTCACCTTTGTGAAATGCTTGCTCATAACCTTTTCTCACTTTTCATGGGGTACTCCTCATTTTCATAACGATTTATGAGAACATTATCCAGTACGGATATGGTCCATCGGATTGCAAACATTTACCTCAGTTTGTCATATAATTTTGTTTAGAGTACAATTTCACCATGCCCAGCTTTTAATTTTTATTTCTATTAAGTTAATTTCATCATATCATTTGAGTTTTGGTTCTGAGCTTTTTCATTTGCTTATAATAGATTCAGGGTGAGAGTGACTGCTCAAGGGCATGCCTATCAGGAGATGGCATTGGGTGGTATCTTTGCAGACTATCTACCTCAGTGGACATCTTCATCTTGGTTTTGGTCTTGTCTATAAGAATGTCTTGGGCTTTCCATTGATATTTGTTGTTGGTTTCTAGCTTTTATCAAGATAAGGAGGGACCTACCATACGCAGAGATTTGTTCTGCTTCATCACAACGGATGCTTAATAGTGTCAAATATAATTTGGAATTTATAAAGATGATCCTGTGGTTTTCTCCTTTAAAATATTTATGTAATGACTTCCATTAATTGACACAATGCCTATCCTTGAACCCTTCTCCCATGTCTGAGGTAAACCTTCTGTCATAGTCTGTTCGTGCTGCTATAATGAAATACCAGAGACTGGTATCTTCTATAGTGAAGAAATTTATTTCTCCCAGGTCTAGAGGCTGAATAGTCCAAGACCATGGCACTGGCAAATTTGGCATCTAGTCAGGGCCTGCTTTCTGGTTCATAGATGGTGCCTCCCTGCTGTGGCCTCACATGGTGGAAGGAGCTAGGGAGGTCTGTGGGGTCTCTTTTATAAGGGCATTAATCTCTTTCATGGACATTCCACACTCAAGACCTATGAGGCTCCTGAAGTCCCACCTTCTAATATCATCATTGGGTGTCAGGATTCCCAAATAGGAATTTTAGGGGGGCACAGACATTCAGGCCATAGCACTCCCCTCCATAGTCAAAGCACATCATTCTTCAATATACTGGCAGATTCATTTGTTAGAATTTTATTGGAGAATTTTCCATTTACAGCCATGCATGAGACTGATATATAGTTTCTTTAATTTTGTAGCACATTTCCTAACTCCTTCATTTTATGAATAAAGGATATGAGACCAGAGAGGTGAAATGAATGTCTCAAATTAGTAAGAGAACTTCTGTTAGGAATAACACCTTCTGACTCCAATTCAACGAGTTTCCTACTAGGCGATGGTGCCAGTGTCTCAGAATATTCTAGGGGTATCTGTTTGTTTTGGTATTAGGACAGTTCCAAAATCTTTAGAATTCTAGAAATTGAAGAAAATGTCCAACATCGTCCAGTTAACATTTATTAACTGTAAGTTATTCAAATAGTGTTTATGTGTAACTCATCTTCTGCCAGATCCCATTAGCCTCTGTGTATAAAAGGATATAATTAACTCCCTAAATAATAGCTTTAATAGGAGCTTAAATAGCTGCTTTTCCCCTGGTTATTAACTCACATGGATTCCCAGGTCATGAGCCCTCTCTTGGTCTTATCCAATTAAACTACAGAATTCCTAGATTGGTCTCACCCAAGTTTTTGGGGGGCACTTTCTGCTACTCGGTCGCCTATGTCCTGTTCTTTCCCCCATTTTGCCATATCTATGATTGCATCCAAGGCCACTGAAGGATGGCGTGTCCCATGAGTCTCTCAAGAACGCTATGCCTATGCCAAGGCTGCTATTTCTAGAATTACTCCAGCAGCAATGTTGAAGTTCTAAAGCCTTTCTGTCATTTTGGTAATACTGTTTGGGCCCAGATATTGCACATGGAATACCTTTTGAGAACTTATCCTGCCTACTCTCCGAAATCAGGGAAGGAGTCCAGGCTCTCTGTGCCATCCCCTCAGGGAGTGCTCCCCACCTCCAGCCTCACCCTGCTATAGCCTGCAGTCCCCATGCAAGTCAGTGACTAGTCACCCAGCCCACTTGCTGATCCGGTACTTTGGGGGCACACTTTAACCTAACCTTTGGCTCTGAATCAGTCCTCTGCTACAAATGTTTTATATTTGTGTATATTTTTTTTTTCTAAGCTTTAGGAAAAGGATAGAAGGAAGTCCATGGAAATAAATTTATGCAAACCTAACACTGAGCATAAAGTAAGAGGCCTAACCATCTCCAAATGCTCCTAAGACCGCCTCTGTATATAGAAAAGTAGGTAATTATCCGGTGATTTTGCTCCACAGATTAAATTAAAAAGATTCAGACTAAACCCCATGCTTTTAAGGAAAAAGAGTTATTTCAAAATCATTTAAAGGGTTACAAAGGTACACACCTTGAGGTTGTGTAAAAACCGCATCTAAATTTTTTTTTAATGCTTATTTATTTTTGAGAGAGAGACAGAGAGACACAGAGCATGAGCGGGGGGAGGGGCACTGACAGAGAGGGAGACACAGAATCTGAAACAGGCTCCAGGCCCTGAGCCGTCAGCACAGAGCCCCAATGCTTGGGGCTCGAACTCATGGACCGCGAGATCATGACCTGAGCTGAAGTCGACGCTCAACCAACTGAGCCACCCAGGTGCCCCCCAAAAAACACATCTAAAAAACACCAGCAGAAATGGCAACGAAAGATTTTCAAACAATCTGTAAAATTTAGCTTCAAGCCTTTTGTGTAAGAGTTTTACCTAAAGCCAAAGGTAGAGAGAATGTAATGAAATTGATGATTAATTCGGCTAAAAATTTGAAGCAATTTTGTCTTAGAGCGTTTTAAATATGAAAAGTAGTTTTGACATCTTAAAATATCAAAAGAGAGCTAGGTTCCGTTAAGGAAACATTGGAATTAGAACAATTTAGAGAAGAATTGCTTGACAAAGAAGCTTTGAGAGTAGATTAGTTTATTAGTCATTTGAAACCCTTAAAAAGAAACAATACTTTAAGGAGTATGGCCCTTCCAAAAGATGCTCAATCCTTGGAACTACATGGAGAGACTAGATGTAGACCAAGCAACATAAGAAACTGAATGATCAAGCGAGCATTTCATTAGAACTCTGTACTTGAGGAGAATGGATTTATTGAGTAATTTACAATTTAATAAGAGTTATGAAAAGAAAGGAAAGCATTCCCACCTTTTATAAGACCAAAATAAACGCCTGGGGGCCTTCACACGGCTATTCCATCCATCTGGGTACCCTCCCCCTGCTTGTCTGCCTCGCAAACTCCCACACACCTTCCACAAGCATCTCACATCAACACTTCCTGTTTCTGTTCCTGTGGTTTCTTTCTAATTTCCTTAAAAAAACACATAGATGTGTTTTATTCTCTACTCCCACTTCATATGGGTTACTGTCTTGTCACAAATACAGTACCTCCTTATGATCATTCGCACTCCCCTAAGCAGAGTACTTCCTTCTAACTTTAGCAACCCCGCAGCCCCTGACGCAGCCACAGAGTGGGCACTCAGAGTCTTTGATAAATGAATGGCACATCAACATTCGGAATAATATTGCACACGTTTAAATTCCAAGCATGACATCACAAAATGTTTGTGAGGAATAGGTTTTGGAAAAATAGATTGCAAACGTGTCTGTACAATTAGATTACAGCTATAAAAGAAGCATGGCTTTATCGACTCAAAAATGAAACCATCAAAGTATATGTTTACATTAGAGCAATTAAAATATTTTCCCTTGTTTCATTACCTTTCCAAATTTGTTTTTGTTTTTGTTTTTTTGTAATAGCATGTCACCCATGAGTTTAACATGAGCGTCACTGGATGGTAGAATAAGACTCTTCCTGTAATTGGTTTCAACTGAAGCATCAATACAATAAATACCAGATTCTAGTGACAGAGGTGTAAACCTGTCCATCACTCTCAAATGCAGAATTTATGAAGTTAATAAAAATCGTTCAAGTTTTGGATAGTTCAATGAGATCAAGCATACAAAGCATTAGAGAAAAGCTTTGGGGAAGAGGTTGGTGAAACATTTTTTGTTTGTTTTCTTTTTGGACAGACATGTTGCCTTGCTCTGCTTCTTCTTCTTCGTCTTTCAGGAACACGTAGGGCTGTCAGAGGGCAAAAGTGGGCCATCTACTTAGAGGCCTGCAGGGCAGTAGCCCTTGGGGTAGATTGCCTCCAAGGTGTCCACTCAGAAAGTACTGAAATTCTGTCCTTTGACATTAGGATATACAGAAAACTAGTTCCTGATTTACAAGTGAGCAAGTAAGGCCAAGTGTGGGATGTCATCTGAGCCTGCCACGGAAATCTTGAGGAAAAAAGAAGGCCCAAACAGTTGCTTTGTTGAGATTAGACTGGTCTCCCAGGGTTTAGAGAGGCAAGGGATACATGAGTTTCCCCACAGCGAGAGACAGAAGGGGTGGACATTAAGCTAGAAAGGGATTGTTGAGGGTCCTGTCCTATAGGGCCACCTGAGGGGTAAGGAGACAACAGAGAGAAGCTGGAGGGATGGTGGAAGTTGGGGGGCATAATACCAAGTGATTGGGGTCTGAGAAAGGAGTCTCACTTGGCAACACAGGTTAAATTTTCTTCTGCTGGAGTCAAAGAAACTGCAAGAGAGAGGGTCTGGACGTGAAAGCTCCAAAAGGTGCTCCAAAGTACTTTATGGGAGAAACAGAAGACAGCTTTCACCACCTGTGGGGTCTGGCCCATAAAATATGATTTCTCCATCCTAGAGAGAATTGTTGTCTTCCTCTTCTAGGCTTTCCCCACTAGGACTGGAGAGTAATACAGGTGGTCTGAGAAGCAGGTCCACATTAGCAGAGGGAAGAAAATGTTATACTAAGTTAATTTTGGCATTTTGATGATTAAAAAGAGCTGATCGTCATATATTCTGGATTGAGAGTTTTGTTACTTAAAGTAAATGTTGCATTATTTCCTAAGAATGAAGGGAAAGTCAGAAGTTTTCAGGAAAAAGATGACCACAGGCAAAAAAGATCACCACCACGGATAACATTTAAAGGGGGGGGGGGGTTGGATAAAAATTAAATCGTGTTTTGATTCCAATGCACACATCAAGGTTTTCAGGAATATCAGTCTCCTTTCTTAATGCTCCAGTAAGTCATAAAAAGAAGTTGTCCATGTTAGAAAGTTTGTTCAACTTTGATTTTTATTTCAAATGTTATTTAAACCCTCATGAGCTGTGGAACATCCTACAATATTTCATCTGCCTTTGGATGAGAAAGCTTGGATCACTGAACATAAGGTGTAGAAGGAAACTCGCAAGTCCTTGTGTCTTACCCCTCACTTTACAGATGAGGAAACCCATGGCATAGAGTGTTGAAATGACTTGCCCCCAGCACCACTGCTGGTTAATAGCAAAGCAATTTCTCACACACCTGACTTCCTTTTCTGATCTGCTCCCAAATTTCCACAGCCTGCTGTAGCTACACCCCCAGTCTGAAAGGAGTCTGAAAATAGAAGAGAAGTGGGCAATTTTCCTAACAATGCTAATCAGAAGTCACAGTCTTTGCTAAAAGAGTGTCAGAGGGTCTCAGAAAGCAAGCTTTTAGGGAATGTAGGATGTTAATTACTTTTCCTTGTAATTCATTAGTCACCGCCCTTGTAAGCTGAGGCTGTTTGAAATACAACCTGTATTTAGGAGCGTAGATTCAGAAAACTTTAGACATTAATATGTCCAAGAGAGCCTCTTTCATCTAGTTTATTATATTTTCCTTTGACAGGCTTAAACGATTTTTAGAACTTATCTTCGTGTTTAGTTAAAAACAACAAAACAGCTAGGATCACAGAGAAAGAATGTTTTGATTGGAATTAATGATTATTTAGTATATCTCCTTTAAATGAACATGAAAATGGAGCTTACATATCTAAGTGGCTTCCTGAGATGAAATTGACTAGACTTTCAAATCCAGGATTGAAGAAAAGATGGTTTGTCCCCAAATAACTCCCTTAGCAGTCTGCTACAGGCATCATTATATGTACCCATTGCTTTAGGGTAAAACTGTATGTCATCTAAGGGTTCTGGGAAAATGCAAATACATTACCTGGAATGTGTCATCAGCATTTCACAGTGTTCTTTAAAGAGATGGCGTGATGAAGAGAAATGGCAAATAGGACGGAGACCTTTGGCTGGGGTTGGGTGCGGGTGGAGGAGAGGAGAAATATTCTGAGCAGCAAATTATCCCAGGACAGACAGATAAAACATCCAGAGAAGGAACCAGAGAAAAGGGAAGTAGAAAGAATACATTGCTTCTTAATGTGCTCAATATAATTAGTCATTAGGAAAATGCAAATCAAAGTCACAATAAGATGTCACTTCACACCCACTAGAATGGTTATAATAAAAAAATGGGCAGTAGGTGTTGGTAAGAGTGCGAAGAAATGGAACTCTCACACATTGCTGATGGGAATGTGAAATTGTGCAGCTGCATTGGAAAACATTTTGGCAGTTCCTAAAAGTTACAGAGCTACAATAAGGCCAGCATTTCCACTCCTAGGTATATATGCCCAAGGTAATTGAAAACATATATGTGCACAAAAACTTGTACATGAACATTCATAGTGGGGTTATTTATTGGAAACCACCAAATTTTCCACCAATTGATGAACGGTTAAACAAATGTGGTATATCCATACAGTGGAATATTACCCTGCCAAAAAAGGAATGAAGTACTGATTCATACTACATTTTGGATGAACCTTGACGTCATTACAGGTCAAGTGAAAGAAACCAGTCACAAAAGATCACATGTTGTATGATTTCATTTATATTAAGAGCCCAGAATAGGAAAATTCCATAGAGACAGAAAGTAGGTTAGTGGTTTCTAGGGACTAGGGGATGGAGGGGTGGGGTAAGAGGTAAAGGGCTTCTTTGGGGACGATGAAAATATTCTAGAATTACATAGCAGTAATGTTTGCACAGTTTCGTAAACTAAAAGCAATTGAACTGTAGACTTTTTTTTTAATTTTCTTTTTTTTTTTCATGTTTATTTATCTTTGAGAGAGAGAAAGACAGAGCATGAGCAGGGGAGGGCCACAGACAGAGAGGGAGACACAGAATCTGAAACAGGCTCCAGGCTCTGAGCTGTCAGCAGAGAGCCCGACGCGGGCTTGAACTCGGGAACGGTGAGATCATGACCTGAGCCGAAGTCGGACGCTCAACCGACTGAGCCACCCAGGTGCCCCTAATTTTCTTTTTTAATGTTTATTCATTTCTGAGAGAGAGAGAGAACAAGGCGGGGAAGAGCAGAGAGAGAGACAGACAGACAGACAGAATTTGAAGCAGGCTCTAGGCTCCGAGCTGTCAGCCCAGAGCCCGACATGGGGCTCGACCTCATGAACCGTGAGATCATGACCTGAGCTGAAGCCGGAAACTTAACCACCTGAGCCACCCAGGCACCCCGAACTGTAGACTTGAAAGAGATGCATTATGGTATTTTAATTATATCTCAACAAAAAAATTATAGAGTTAAATGATGCAGAGCAGAGAGGGGATGGCTGCAGAGGCAAATTCCATGTGTAGCAGAGAGAACATGGATTTCAGGCAGAGAGGATTTCCTTAGATTTCAACCATTTTCACAAGGAGGCAGTGCAGAGTTTCAGAGGCAGGAGTATAAAAATCCTTTTCCCAATTATTCTATTTTCTCAATAGAATAAAACTGAAGTCATCATCTAAGAGTGAGGTGGAAGAAGAAATTTGGGGAGGTTTGAGAGGGGAAGTGTGAATGATACAGTAGCCTTGGGGGAATGAGAACGTGATGTGGCAAGAGCCTACCTGAGGTTGGTGGTCATATGATTAAAGTGAATAAGGCATCTTGGTTTCATGTTTTTAATTCAGCCCACTGACGCTGGTGCAGAGTAGGTGGAGACCGAGCCACACCTGGCATTTTCCAAGTGAGTATAATGTACTCTCGAGGTTGTGCACAAGAGTGATTGTAACAAGCAGTGGAATCTAAGTGGAATAATGAGGGGAGCGAGGATATGAGGACGTTAACTGAGAAAATGTGTTCAGGTTAATGGATTGAGCACTTTGAAGGGTTGAGAAGTGATTAAGGTGGGAGTGGTAGAAGAAGTGGGATGGAAATTTAGGAAGTAGAGATTGTCAGAACTTGGATGATGGAAATTGAGACTGTATAGTTGTTATTAAGGACAATGTCTAAGGCTTATCTTCGGATATAAGCGGTTGAGATAAGGTGGAGAATGAAGACCATTAAACCATGGAATCAACAAAAGGTGATTTAAACTATTGCTGAGCCATCAAGTGTCTCACTTTGGACAATGTGTGCTTGGAGTAGAAAGAACTGCACATGACTGAGCCTCTCTATCACTGCAGAAAGATGTCCGTTGACAAACATAGACCTGGGGGTTAGCAAAGCAGGTCACTGAAGTTTGTAAGTCAAGGAATGTCAGGATGGTGGTACAACAGTTCCGGTCATGTCCATTGGGTCTAGACTAGCCTAGTTTCAAGACTGAGGAAGAGAAGCTAATGGACTGAGCAAAACAAGGTCATCCAGAGCTGCAGAGTCATAGATTTAGGTGTATATGTGGAGGCCTTACTCTTTCTAGAAGCAGTTCTGACTATGCTTTCTTTCCTCTCACTCAGATACCACATTTCATCCATTCATTCTATTTCACATTGTTTTTATCTAGTTTTGTAGTTGAATCAACAGACTGGTTCAGCTGAAATGTCTTGAGCTTTAAAAAGTTAACTTGTATAAATTGGAGAACAAAGGTTGTCAGATTTAGGCTGAAGTTATAGACCTGGTGGGCTTCAGTGTCTCACATCTGGGACAGATGTGAGGACCCCAGCTACTAGTTCAGGAGCAATAAGGAAGCCAAGAGAGTCATTCATTCTTTTAGCAAATATAAGGGAGTTCTTTATAACATTCAAATTCTAATGAATCAAAACTAAGGACAAAGGGAGAGAGACAGAAAACAAGAAAGCATTTTGAAACATTCTTAAAATGCTCAGTCACCATAAAGCATTTAATCACAACTAGATTTAAATCAAGGCTTTCCCACGTCTGGCTGTGTGACCTTGGACCATTTTCTTTATCACTTAGGGCTTCAGTTTCTTTATGCAATGTGTTGGAGTTCACAAGATGAATGTACTATTGGCTTTATATTTAAATATTTTGTTATTTACAATTTCATATTTTAAAAATAAGGCAGAGGGCGCCTGGCTGGCTCAGTCAGTAGAGCATGCGGCTCTTGATCTTGGGGTTGTGAGTTTGAGCCCCACGTTGGGCGTAGAGATTACTTTAAAAAAATTAGAGAAAGATGAGTACTCCATTATTTTGCAAGATAAACGTATTACATTGTTGCTTTCTTTGCAAATTAAATAATCTGCCTCTAAAATATAACTAAGCTCTCCAAATCTGAATGCTGGTTTATTAGATCTTTATCTCATTAGCCACCTGTTCTTATCTCCTCCATTAAGTTTTAGGATCTTTCACTCCAGCACTTGAACAGACTCTAGTAGATAGGGATGGCTCAAAAGGCAAAGGGAGGGATGTTTGTACCTCAACACACTTCCTTTGTTTGGATATTTGGGGTAGACACTGGTAATGCCGTAGTGAGTTCAGGCTGTATGGAGGCAGGGAATAAAACCAGATAATATTTTAAGACTCTTGTTTTGATTTTGGAATAAAGAGTAAGAATTTTCATTCATGCACATTATTTCTGGTGTGTCTTTTTGTTGATGAATTGCACACATCATGTAGTGACACTCAATTTGCCACTGTTCTGGACTCACAAGGGCAGTGTTTTAAACGAGGTCTTTATGGTTACTGTTTTAGGCACAGGAACGTAGGAGGAGATGGAACTGTGTGCTCAGCCAAATAGACCACTATCTAGTCAAATAGTACTGACTCTAACAGTCCATGTGATGCTCATTTCCCCATCTGGCTGAACATGGCAGCCAGACCCTCAATAGGAAACTGGCTTCAGTGCTCCAAGCCATTCTTAGAAAAACATGACTTAAAAGTGTCCATTTGTGTGTATTCAGTTAATATGTATTGATCTCCCATATGGTGCCCAGTTATGGGTACTTTTTCCAGTTAAGAGGAGGTAGTACCTGTGTTATCAAATGGGCCAAAATTTCCTATTCATTCAGTGCCTGGTATTTAGATAGCATCTTCCTTAAAAGAATTAAAATTTTCAGGTATATCTCATTAACTCCTAAAGCCAGTGTTTTCCAAGTTCTTGAATTGGCTAGTCCCTTAATGAAGCAAACTATCCAACAAGGTCACCATGCCAAGATTCCATACAAATTAATAAAAGTAACCACCATAGAATATAATTTATTAAAATAGCTTTGGTCGTCTTTTCTCTACTTTCTCCTCTTAATTCTTTTCACAGAGGTATCCAGGTCCTTTGGGATATCCTTATGTTAGGAATTTTGGTAGAGCTAAAAGCAAAAAGACTCCCAAGTAATGGTTTTTTCCCTAATTTGTAAAAGCCAAAGCCTTTGAGGAGATAACATTAGGTGTCCCAGAAGGAGAGTATATCAGTTGGAAGATTTTTGTGTTTTGGTTTTGTTTTTTTGTTTTGTTTTGTTTTTGAGGGCAAGGAAAGAGAAGAAAAATTGCCCAAGGTTGAGGAGGAAAAGAGGTCCCTTTCCCTCAAGTAGGCCTGGGCTTTCTGCCTTGCAGTAATCTCTCTGCAAGGATGGCTACTTAGCCCATCTGGGAAGGCCGACCTCACCAAATTTGCTGTAGAAGGCGCTGGGCTTGATGGAGTCATATGGTGTCTCTGTAGTAACCAGTGGGATCTATGATACCAAAGCAATGTTGTGGTGTTATAGAAAACACCAAGAACTTAACTATTAGGAGATAGTAGAAGGACACGGCAGTTGAATAATGTCAATGTTGAATTTTGAACACATCCAGTCTGGGTGGAGCTCAGACTCAGAACTGAAGTGATGCAAGGCATATATGCAATAGAATATTACTCAGCCATAAAAATAATGAAATCTTGCCATTTGCAACAACATGGATGGAGATAGAGAGTATAATGTTAAGTGAAATAAGTCAGTCAGAGAAAGAAAAATACCATATGATTGCACACATATGTGGAATTTAAGAAGCAAAACAAAAGAACAAAGAAAAAAAGACATCTCCCCAAACATGGACTCTTAACTATAGAGAACAAACTGTGGTTACCACAGAGGAGGTGGGTGAGGGGATGGGCAAAACAGGTTAAGAGGAAAGTACAGAATTGAATCACCATATTGCACACTCAAAACTAACTTAACACTGTATGTTAACTACACTGGAATTAAAATAAAATAAAATGAAATAAAATAAAATAAAAAATTTAAAAACTTAAAAAGTTAATGATATAAAGGAAAGTTATGAAACACAATTTTTCTTACACATCTATATTTGCGGACTAGTATTCATTCTTATTACACTAATATCACACATAGTTTTGCAATTTTCAAAATTGTTTCCTTACCTTAATTATACCTTAGAATAAATATATGAATAAGCCGCTATTATCAGCCTTGCTTTATAGATCAGAGAACTGAGATTCAGAGAAGTGGAACGATTTGCCCAAGAACACACAACCAGCTAGTGGCAAGGTCAAGAATCAAGGTTAGATACATCTGCCCTCAATTTCATCCTTTTTTTCAATATGACATGCTGCCATTAGGGAAATGAATACCATTCATCAGGTGCTCCTGAGGAGAAAGCTGGAGTTATTTAAAAATAACTGAGTTGCTAATTTAATCCACATTTAACAGTAACAAAATCAGACATCATAGGTTCTCAGGCTCTCTGTGGGAGAAGTTTACTCAGAATTTTCCACCCAATTGCTTTGAGACCCAGGCTCCTTCTCAGGCCTGGGCATTCCTCTCTTCCTCAAGGAAGCAGCCCTCTCTTGGTCTATCCCTTAGGGCTTCACTACTGCTAGGCAGTAGAACATTCTCCCCAGGTCTCCCTTTCCTTGCCGTCCCAAATGCAAACCAGAGCTCTCTTCTTCTCGGAAGCTATGATTAACCCACAGGGCAAGAGTCAGTTTATGACCACTTCTAACAGGAGGTTGTTAAAAAGCTTATAAATTTCTTACAGCAGTGGTCCCCGCTCTCTTAGCATGGCAACGTGACCTCTTAAACCTGAAATCTTCAACTTTCATTTTGCTTCTTGGGCTGCAGATATTACCCAAGAAGTATAATAAGCACCATCACTCACTTCCTCACTGTCCGTTATCGGCTTTGGCTTTATTTCCCACAATGTCCAATCTAGAATCTGTGGCTCATCATTTCCAACCTTATCCCATTCCTTCAATCTCCTTTCTTCTTATTTACCTAACAAAACACCAACCTGCATCTCCCCATCCCATGTCTATACCAGAAAAGCTGAACAAAACAGCCAGAAAAATTAGATATGACAGCTGCACCAAACCTCACAGACTAGACGATGGGTTTTGCCATAAATTCACGACCCCATATCTCACATGAGCCTTCAACAATATACTTCCTTTCTCTAGTCTTGGGTTTTTCTAAAGCAAAAAAAGAAAAATGACTTCCTACCTTGTCCTCTCTCCTGAGATGTTCCAGGTTCCCGTCTCCCCTCCTCTCTCAGATCACCGCCATGGTCCTTAATTCATCCTTCAAGTGTCACAGCAGAAGCAAGGGCATCCCTCTTCTTTCCTTCGGTCCCAGTGGAGGACATGTTTCTCTTTGTGCCGCAGGCACATTCCCCAAGTCCATGCCCTCTGCCTCCTTCAGGCATCATCTTTTCAGCCTCCTACACCACCAGTTCCGCCCACTAGGAATCATTCTTTTCACATGGAATTATACTTTAATATCTCCCATCTTGTTAAACCCCATATTCTCCTTCCCAACTCCCTCTGCCCGCAGAGAACGTGCCATTGCTCCTCTCGACACCCCAGCAAAACTTCCAAAGAAGTTGTCCATATGCACCATATTTCCACTCCCCTGCTTTCCAGTTTCTGAAGTCCCACCCACAACCTTTCCATCAAAACTTGTCAAGGTCAACAGTGACTTTCCTATTTCCAAAATCAGTGCCCAGTTTCTTCCGCTTATTTCTTTTATTCCCTCAGCAGAACTCCATCCCACAGATGACTCCCTCATTCTTGAAGCACGACTCTCTTGACTTCCTTTCTAGCACATTCTCCTGGTGTTTCTTTATCTCGCTGTCTCCAGTATTCTTGGTCTCCTCTTTCTTCTTTACTTGAAGGAAATGTTGCCTTTCCTCCATGCTCTCTCTAGGGCTCTTTTTCTTCTCTCACACTTTCTTCTGAGGTGATCTCAGCAATTCCCATACCTTTAAATATTAGTGATATTTAAATCCCCAAATAGCAGTTCAGCTTTGTTGCGCTCCAGGCACTGATATTGAACCAGTCTTTTCCATTTAAGTAAATGTCAGAACCCCTTACCACATTGTTCAAACCAGAAATCTGCAAAAATCAGCCTGTTTTCTCCCTTCACCTCTACTCCTTAGTCACAATCCCTTAACAGGGCATATGTGTATCTTCGAGAGTGCAACTATCTTCCTATCTCCCTCTCATCTTCTCTCCATTCTATCTTCTCTCACCTGGACTTTCGCAACTGCCTCCTGCTGCTCTCTCCCAATCCTGTCTCTCTGCAAAACAGTGTCTCGGGGCACGGGGCAGCAAAAATAATCCTTTTGAAATATTTATCAGATCATCTGACCCCCATGTCCTCTGAGTCCTCTGAAAGCTTCTCCTTTCACTAAAGGAAACCCAAACTTCTTATCATGCCCACAAGCTGCAGGTGATCTGACACCTCTGACCCTGTCCTGTGTCCCTTATACACTTACTTACCCTCTTCCAGTTACCCTCAATCTCCAGTAGGGCCTCTATACATGCTGTTCCTTCCGTCAGTAACTTTCTTCCCCAAACTCCTCTCCGGGCCACATTTCCTCAAAAGTCTTAGAGAAGACATCCTTGCCACTCATCTAGAATATTCTGAACCTCAGCTCCTTATTTCCTTCCCTCTTTGGACTTATCATGATGATTTTTTATTTCAATTACTTGCTTGTACTTGTTTACCTGTTTCCACAATAGACTGACAATGGAAAATAGGTCAATAAGGTATTGAGCTTATAAGGCATCCAGATTCCAGAGCTTGTCATCCATCTTAAATTTTATTTTCAAAAGCCCTAATCCTACATCATAGATATCATAGGTGAGGAGGGAGAGGTTTTAGTCATTGCAGACTGAGGTCCATTAAATCCAGATGGGCTGGCCCAACTGGACCAGACCAGATCATAGACTTTCAACTTGACTTCTTGAGCATGGATCCTAGGCAGTTCTGTTATGTCGGGTCAAGTGGATAGAAGTCACACTTCTTCCTTTTTATGCAGAGTGATTGACACCTACTCCAAAACACACAAGTCTGTCATTTCTGACCATCTGTCGTGTCTGACCATCAGTGTTACACCTTTTAGCATCTTCATGACTAGTTCGGGAATCCAACCTTTCCCCGATCTGATTTTGTGGCTTAGCTATTAGCCATTATGAAAATCAGAGTTAACCGAGTCTAGCCTGAAATAGTTCGCTGCACCATATGGCCAATAAAAAGATAATGATAACTGATGCTTTTAAAATACACCTTGGCTTTGACTCTGCGTGGCCAATGAAATCATTTATTTTTTTTTCAAGGCCAAATACCTGTGCAGGCATTGGGGGAGTGTGCTTCATAACTGAATCCTCATTGAGTTATCTCTAGGAGGGCTTTCTAGTCTTTTTAATTTAATTTGCATGCCTATATAAATTTTCAAACTTCAGTAATGTGTGATTTAGAAAAATGTAGGAGATGTACCTCTCCCATCAACAAAACTTATTTAGAATCATGGTACTTCTATACAAGACCATATACTCAGCAATAAAAAGAAACAAACTACGGATACATGAATACGATATAGATGAATCTCATGCACATCGTATTAAGGAAAAGAAGCAAATTTCAAAAGGTCATATATTGTGATTGCGTTTATAGGATATTCTGGAAAAGACAAAAGGGCATGGACAGAAAGCAGATCAGTTGACAAGTCTGGGGGCATGGTCGGGGGGAGGGGGTGGTGTTATTGACCACAAAGAGGCATGAAGGAATTCTCTGGGATAATTGAACTATTCTGTATCTTCCTTATGGTAGTGGTTATAGAGCTGTGTGTTTTTATGTGTTGGCTTGGCTAGGCTATAGTAGCCAGATATTTGGTCAAAACTAATCTAGGTGTTACTGTGAAGGTATTTTGTAGATATGGTTAGCACCTACAATCATTTGAGTAGAGGAGATTATCCCTCATGGTGTGGGTGGGCCTCATCTAATCAATTGAAATGCCTTAGGAGCGAAACAGAGGTTTTCCTGAGGAGGAAAAATTCTGCCCCAAGACTGCAGCATTAATTCCTGCCAAGATTTCTCGGCTGCTGGCCTTCTTCTGTGGACTTTGGACTTGTCAGTGTGTGAGCCAATTTCTTGAAATAAGTTTCTCTATCATCCATTTCTGTTTCTCTCTCTCTCTCTCTCTCTCTTTCTCTCTTGATATGATTTCCTACTGATTCTATTTCTCTAAAGAATCTAACTTATACAATGTGTTTATCCAAATTTATAGAAATATTCACCTAAATGATAAATTCTACTGTATGCAAATTATATTACAATGAATCTGATTTTTAAAAACTGATTCACAGTATTAATCTGGATTCAGATTTTAGGAGGTAAAGAGAAAGTATATGTGTGTGTTTGCAAACGAACATGCCAGTGTCCGTGTACATTTGCTATTATGTGTGTTTCTGCGAAGGCTACGAGGAAGGCGGTTGAGTTTGAAAAAAAGTCTTTAATCATGAAAGTGGAGCGATGAAAGCAGCTCTCTGTTTGTAGTCTGGGCTGATTAGGAGGTTGTTCCACAGCTGAAGGAGGCAGCCCCAGTTCAACAGGACACCAGTTGGTTTCTGTCAGTGTACTAATGAGTCCTAACACTTGGGGAGGGAAGTCAAATGAAAAGGTAACTATGATTTGTTGAATACTCCCTGTTCACCAGTGGCTGTGCCAGGCGGCTCAATGCGAACAAGGTGAATAAAATATGGTTACTGTCCTCACTGTGCTCACAGTCTAGTGGGGAACATAATTCCACAAATAACCATCACCCCGGACACGGAATCTTAAGAGACATCCGCCAGATAAAGAAAACTCCATAGAAGGAAAGGGGGCAGGGATATCGTATTTGAGTGAGAAAGTCAAAGAGGGCTTGGCAAAGTTGCATGTTAGCTGGATCAGGAAAGAGGAATAAGATTTCAAGAAGCGGAAAAGGGAGAGGGGGGAGTAGGTATTTCAGGAGGAAAGAACAGTACAAAAATAAATAAACGAAAGTGCAGATCTAGGAAAACATGGACTGCAGGAACTGGGAGCTCCAGCAGGAACAGGGAGAGTAAGTCCAGTTTCGTTATTAATTCAATAAATACTTGTCGAGGGCTTCCTACGGGCCAATTTGGCTAGAACACAAGGTATGCATGTAAAAGAGTAATAGACAAAACTGTAAAAGGGAAGGTTAAGGTGAAAACACTGGTTAGACAAACCTTTCATTAGAAATAGCTTTTAAATATTCCACCTCTATTTCAGAAATGAATAAACTCTCTATTTGAGAAATGATGTGAAACAGATCACGCTGTTCCTTAAGCTCCAGTTAAGATTTGCTCAGGCCATCATTCCACACCTAATTAAATGTCCCACGTCTTTCACGAGGGGTTTGTTAATTCCCGAGTGCTTAGTCATCTTCACTCTTGGCTCTGATTTTCTACCACCCTTGAATCCTAGTTTTCACAGTGTGCCTTCCAGCTAATCTGCTATGTGTATTCTATCCCCCTCCCCCAGCCTTTCTCGTGTCCCCAAGAAGCAGGCTCCTGTAAGTTTCCACTCATTCCTGCATCATCAATCTCTCCCTCCCTGCTGCCTTATTCCAACCATATTACAGAACCTTCAAACTTGAAAACCCTTCACCTAATGTCTTGCTCCAGCTGCTGGCTTAATTCTGCGCTCCTGTTCATGGAAAAATATTCAGTATTTGTCCTCAGTGTCTCCACTTAACATCCCTTCTTGCTATTTAACAGATGCATACGGTGTCAAGAAATTGTCATGGCTGCTCTTCTCACGGGGGGCCTCTCAGTATTAGTATTGAATGCTCAGGTTTTTAGAGAACATGAATGCAACCCTATGTCTGAGGCAGGGCAGTGAGGGTAATGTCCGTTTGCCAGCGATCTGGAAGCAGGCTGGAGAAGGAGCGCTGAGGATTTCCATTCCATTTGTAGACTGGCACCAAAGCTTCTTGTTTTCAGCCCCTCACCTGGCCTAGTGTCTCTTATTCTAGAGTCCCTCAGGTCTCATTTTTTAGAAACAAAAATTTTTCCTTCTCCTATGGGATGTGTTGGAGGAAGCTAGAATTGTCATCTGGCTGTGTGGAAGAGTGACGAGGAACCTGCTCTCTACAGAATTTCAAGCCAGTCTGGCACCTCTGGGTGGAGGCACCTAGAGACGAAGAGTAAGAAGCTGATATCACCCATCGGTTGGAGAAGCCACGATAAACATCCTCTGTGGTTGTTTGCACGTGTGATGCCTGAGCGGAAACTCAGGGCTGCCATCTACAAAGCTGCAGCACCACCAATGTCTCCACCAAACACAGAAGACGTGTCTTCTCCCTCCCCTCTCCTTCCAATCTCCTCCTTGCCTCCTATGCGCAGAATCTTCCCTTTGCTCCTCCAGTCCTTCCAATAACTGTACAATAGATGCTCTGTATCAAAGTTCCCTTGCTTCAGTATCCAGGAGTGGTTTCCGTTTTCCCTATTGGATAAGGACATGCACATTCTTCCCTGCCCCAGTTACTCTGTAACCAGTACCACTGCGTGAGTCTTGGCAGGACCTGAGCGCTCTCTGAAATGATCTTGCTTACTTTTGTTCACTTGCTTATTGTCTCTCTTCCCGCACCTGAAGGCCAGGATTGAGATAGTAGGAATCTTCTACTGCCAGGTTCACCCTGGTCTCACCCGCACCTAGAATAAAATCTGCATCGTAGTAGATGTTCAAGAACTATTTGTTGAAACAATGAACACACGTGAAAATGGGACTTAGACATTTTCTTGTTTCTCATTTAAAAAATCATCACCGAATTCCTTCTGCCCTATGGACTTTACTGATGGTGTGGGAGAGATGGAGGAAGTTTGCAGCTAGAGTCCGTATCTACTTTATGTTTTTCAGACACAATGTTATTCGCCCACCATTCTCTCTTCCAGCCCCCTGCACAGCACCTCTCTTCAGAGCACACCTACCCAAATCCATCCTGTGGAAGAACAGTCTCGTCTCCTCCCTGGCCCCCACATCCACACTCAGCTCAGGGCTTACCTTTGTATATCCATACCTAGCAACGCTCCCCTTTTCCTCGACTGTCCCCTGTCAACCTCCCCTCCCCTCCCCTCCCTCCCTCTGTAATGGAAAAGTAGCAGCAGCCAGGGTTTATTTTCCCCACCAATACAAACTCTATTTCTTTTCTTAGAAGGCAAAATACCTACCATTGGTTTCAGTTTAAAACATTTTTTTAAATTATAGTTTATTGCTTTTAGGTAGATATTAAATTAGGAAGGTGTCCTTAGATATGGAGAATAGTGGCAGGTAATGATGGTGGTCCCTCTTCTGAATCAAATAATACATTTTAAGGGTAATAAAGTAAAGATCTAGAGCTGAACTCTCTGGGTATTCTCTAACTGCATATGCCTACTACAAAGTCAAATTCAAGGAGGAGTAAGAACGGTGGGCACATTGTGTGACATTCAGACCCTCCACCTTCCAGCTTCATAAAGAAAACTCTTCCAATTCAAATGATTTCCGAAGTCAAATATGAAACTCAGCGAAGAGTGTGTGTGTGTTTACGAGGGTTGCAAATCTTGATAGAAGATACGTAATTCCAGACCTAATTTGAATGCACATCGCTGAGAAAATGCACGAACTTGAGATGTAACCTTCAGACAAGGTCGGAGTCAGTAGCTCCTTCACCGCTGGGAACCAATCGCAGGACTGGCCATTGCCAAGGCTCTCCGAGGCCCCAGAGGCGTAAGTTGGCAGAGGTGATGGAGAGGGACGGAAGTGGGAGAGAAAAATAGAAAAGCAAATGAGGATATTTGAATACCATCAGACGTCGCTTCAGGTACATTTTGCTGTCTTGGCTGTGTGAGTCAGCCTGGCCGCAAACAAGCTAAAAAAAGGCACTGGTAGGGCCGGCTGCAGAGTGCATATTTTGGGTCTGCAGCCCTGCCCACGTTGGAGCTCCCTGTGCGGCAGCTGCGCTGTCGCTAAATCAGGCACAGGCTGCGGGCGCCCCCAGGGTCCGATTAGCCAGCCACTCATCTCTGAGGTCCCCCGGGAAAGGGAGGGCGGGGGGAGTCTCTAGCTTATTTGCATAATAGTCCTTACACCCGTCCTCCGTGCTTCCGAAAATGAGAGTTGAACATCAAGTAGAAAATCTTGTTAATCAAACTCAAATGCCTCGCTTAGCCAAGGAAACGGAGTAAATGAGCTGCTGCGGTAATCAAGTTGCAATTCTTCTCGAAAGCCACGGGCAGGCCGCCCCAGGAGTGGAGGTGATAAACGTGGGCAAGTCTCCCCCTAGTGGACGATCGGCATCACCTTTCCCTCGCAAGCCGGCCTCGTCGGAGGAAACAAAATCCACAAACAGGCGGAAGAGAAGCGGCGAAGGAAGCTGCAAGTGTGTCATCGTGACACACATTTCAGTCTTGATTTCTAAGGGGCTTTCTCGGTGGGAAAGCAAAACTGAGTCGGAGTTTTTACACATCATTACACATATTCAACAGTTGGATTGGACTCCTGGCCTCACCGTGCAGAAGAGTAAACAGAGAGATTGCCCTGTTCTAGAATAGGTTTCAAAAGGCCTACGTCACTTCCGAGGGGGCGCTGTATTCGGGGACAAGCCAAGGAGCTCTGTGGCAAACAAAGAGTGATTGGGGAAAGATGATCCTGCTTTCACGCACAGCATGAGCCTTGATGTCATTGCTCCTTGTACAGTGGCATGTCAGTAACTTCACCAGACCGACAGTCTCTGGTGGGGCGTCCTTGTATCCGCGCCGTCTGCCAACTCTAGCCCTGTTTGAACCAGCAGCCATGCCCTCTCCTCTTCCAGAAAGATAGACAGGGTGAGTCATCTATGCCCTTGACTAATCTTGCCCAGTCCTGCCATAGTCTGCTGCAGTTACTCTTGACTTTCAGTGGGGAAACGTGAATCTAGGATGGCCCTCAAAAGACTTTCTGGGATTCTGAATATATCTACATGTGCACTTTTGTAAGTGCGTGCGTGTGTGTGTGCACGTGTGCGGGCGTGTGGATGTATTTGTCTTTTTGGATGAAATTTACAGACTGGGAATTCTTGAGATTTTCACAGTATATGTGACCTAAGAAACATTATAAAGCACTGATGGAAAATCTCACTTCACTGGAAATCTCACTTCACTAGCCACAGCAGCCATAGGATACTTAAGTAGACTCAGAATGTCTAAATTCAAATCCAACTGAGATTTGTTAGGAAAGTAACTTTATGTCTCCAAGCCTCAGTTTCTTCATCTATAGAATGGGAATGAAAACATAGCATTTAAACCACTGACTTAATGCAAAGTTTAAATGATACAGTGTGTACAGTGCACTTAGCAACTTGCCTGACACATAAGTGATGGTAAAGGTTGGACTTGATTACTCTGAGGAACTCCTTTAAACATGTGTGAAATGTTAGGTTCTTTAAAATCCCAGTGTGTGTATCATGGACGTTCCAACAATTTTATGGTTTTTTTTGGATGAGGCAGAAGGGTTATTTGGTGTCTTTTGTTAGGAAGATCTGTAATTTCTTTAAAATAACCAAGAATCCAGAGGGATGAACTACATCATAGAATTATATAATGATATAATTTTGAAGCAAGTGGAGATGTGAATTATCATCTAATCATATCTCCTTCGATGCTATTTTATAGATACAATAATCAAGGTGCATCTTGAAAAATGACTTGTACAGGTCACTCCAATTTTGTGGCCACAATCCAGGACCTAATTCTGAGCTGGTTTAACCACAGCTCTCAAAGACCTTTTTAGCCTTTTTTCCTCCCATTTCATGAGATTCTCTAAAGTCTATAAAAGAAAAGATTGAGAATGACTGTCCTATGGGAAACATCACCATCTATCAGAGCTCTGTTCAAATCCCTGACTTCCTAGGCCCTTTGCATCAAAACCTGTATTTTTTTTTTCCCTCTGAGCATTGTGTATCACAATCTCCTCACTGTTTATCTTAGTCTTATGATGGATATCCCATTATAATTCTCTTTTTGTCCCACTAGAGCATAAACTTCTTGAAGACAGGAGATAGGACCTTGAATCTAATAGAATCTGACAAAATAATGTTTCACGAAGGAAAGGAGAGAAGGTACAAAGGTATTGAAGGGTACCTATTTCATTGATGAACTCGAACCTGAAAAACTCCAGAGGACCTAAGAAAGGCCCATTGCTCATTGCTGACACTTTCTCCTGGAGTCATCTGGAAACAATATGAACTATAATCAGCCTGTAATCAGGGCCAGAAAGGTTAGAGGTGGGCTGTGAGAAAAAATCCAAGGCCCGTTCACATCTTGGGGACAGGACTCTAGAAACTCAAAAGGGCATAGGATGAGATTCAAGCCTGAAAATAGAATATATAGCAAGGATTAGTTCCTAAGAGCATGGCAAAAGCCTGGCTCCTTGGTCTAGACCCCTAAGTGAAAGAACAGAGCTACCAAAAAATGCCAGGCTTGGTCCATGCATCTGAGGTTGGGCAGGACTGAAGGAGGGGCTGAGATCCCCAGGCTGGAAGATGAGAAGCCCCGTGGGAAGAAGTCAGCTAGGATCGGACTCTCCTGCTGTGTCTTCTACTGCTGTTTCTCAGCCTTTCCTTCTTACCGCACCTCAAATTCTGCCATCATGGGAGAGACATGGCCACACTTTCGACCAGGGCCACAATTGTCTTATTGGAGCAAAGGCTGTTAACCTGAGCTTAAATCCTTCTTTGCCTCCCCTTGAGGAAAACACACATAAAAAAGGGCTCTAGAGCGTTGTGTGTCTGAATAGAGGCTTTATAAGTTTCATGAGCTTCTCGGGGAGGTCTGTGACTGAAAAGGGTGAATAGTAGTTGTTCTAGTCTCTCAAGTCCTCACCACTCCCATAAGATCCCTCCCAGAGAGATCTTATTCTTTTCGGACTTCTAAGAGTGACAATTTTTTTTAAGCCCATTCCCTGGACAGTCTTCCCTTTTGTCAGACCAGGACCTGCAGACACCAGTGTCTCAGGGAAGATTCCTTGAAGTTGCTGTATGTCCAGTGTTCTATGAAGACAATGCTGGATGTCTGAAAAGGCAGTTTTCCAGAGAATCCTAAAGGAGCCTACATGATCACTAACCCCAGAGAAACTCATGAAACACAGTGCAAACTTATGGACCCCAAAGCGTTCCTCTGACACAACAGATAGATTAGCTTATGGCAAGTTTGGGATAACGTGCTGACTAATACTCATTAGGAAAGAATTGTGATTCATTCATTTTCAAATCAGGTTTTGATCTTGACAAAGGGCAGAAGCAACTTACTTCATCTTATCTTTAAACTGCCTGGAGACCTGCTTTTCAATAGCTAGACAAAACAGGTGATGTGTTTGTATCTTTTTGACCAAAGAAACTCACATTCCAGAACAAAAGGACATTGTCAAGACTCCACTGCTCAGAGACGGAGAATTTACAGAGTGTTGTTTGAGGTTCCGGGGTTAATTAAGCACTGAAATTTATCTGAGAGTAGCATGTGATGGAACAATTTATTTCTGTGGGATTGAGATCTCTTCTAGCCTTCAGTAAATTGCAGATGTTACCGCAGTGCCTAGGTCCCAAGAGTAAGAATAAAAAAGAGTAGTCTAAATGCTACTGAGACTTTACTTACTCAAATGAGCAGCTTTTGAAACAGCGTTTGGGTCTCCTCTGGTGTTAGATGCCCAAATCCATAAGGTCACCCTTCCATCCACCATCTCCTGGGTAAAATCTGCCTATGTCTCAGTGAAGAAGGAAGGTAAATGTAAGGGGGAATCGGGATGATTCCTAGGGATTTGAGGAGAAACTGTGTCTCCAAGGATGCCGGCGTGGACAGTTGACACCTGTGAGAGACACGGCCGGGTGCCTGGGAATAGCCGTTGTCTCTTCTGTAGATCCACGCAACCATTTTGTTCTGAGATGTTAAAGAAAACAAAATTACGTTTTCAAACTTTGTTCAAGCTAGGAATGACCGTAGGACACAATCAGGCTGCTGAGATGTAAGCAGAATTTGGGAAGTTTTTTCCAAAAGGTGTGGAGTCAGCTAACATGTGCCTTTTGACCTCTGCTCTTCCTCTTACTTCTTTCTGGAATGAAAGCAAGATGCTGAAGGCAAAGGAGCCACCTAGCACTGACCAGGAGATATGCATGGGGACAAAATTCACAATGCTAGGGAAAAAATAGAAAGTGCGAGGGTCCTTAGTGGGGCCTCGGAACCATTCTATCAACCCTGGACTTCCTAGCTCCAGTCTTTCTTTGTCATATAAGGCATTGATTTTCTCCTACTTGCAACCAAATGCAGTCCCTACAGATGCAGTGTCTCTGCTGTCCTGGTGCCTTGAGGCTCCAAAATTCCCCTGAAACTTAGATGCCAATTGAGAGTGAGAGAGGGATGGAGGGATGTGATGAAACTATGTCTTTTCTCTCTTGATTATCAAATTGAATTAGACTACATTTCTGGACTTCGGTGAGATGAGGCTGAAAAAAACTAATTTTTATTTTAGAAAAAACTATTTATTTTGCACATTTGACTTTATAACTTCTAAAACTCATACATGCTACGAAAGCTTAGCATAAGAAAGAGCTTAAATACAATACACATTTAGAAAGAGACTCTCACTGGTGGTATCTTCCTCCTCAGGCCCCAGCTGTTCCTCTTCACTGTTTGGGGGCCCACTTTCACTCTCTCTACTAAGATCTTTCTGCTATCTTCCTTTTTCTCCGTGTTCCAGGGTCGTGAAGCCCTGTCATGTCAGCTGATCAGGGGAAACATTCAAAATTCCTATTCGTTTATTTGGTAGCAACTTAGCCTCCTGTGTTTTATCACCTCCCATCTCTTCTGTTTCATAGTAAAAGAATTGGAATACACTTTCTATGACCAAATGAGCTGTCTCCAAGTTCTCCACTTTAGCTTTGCTTTGACAACTTTCCAAACCTTTGATGAAGCTTTTAGGCTGGGCTCGAGGTCAAAGTAGGAGGGCTTTGCTCCGCCCAACTGTGACTAGAAGCACAAAGTGGTGTACAAGGGCAGGGCGATCACACTGGAAACTTTATTCTCTTACATTCTAAAGTAACTGCATGGAGGTTAGGGGATTTTTTCCCCGCTTTTATTTTTTTTAACTTTAAGTTTATTTATTTATTTTGAGAGAGAGACAGAGAGGGGCAGAAAGAGAGGGAGAGAGAATCCCAAGCAGGCTCTACACCGGCAATGTACACTGTCGGTGTAGAGCCTGATCCGGAACTCGAACTCAGGAACTATGAGGTCATGACCTGAGCCGAAACCAAGAGTCAGACCTTAACTGACTGAGCCACCCAGGCACCCCTCTTTTCCCTTCTTTTAATTTATTTATTTTGAGACACAGACTGTGAGTGGGGCAGGGGCAGAGAGAAAGGGAGAGAGAGAATCCCAAGCAGATTTTGTGCTGCCAGTGCAGAGCCCGATATGGAGCTCAATCTCAGGAATCGTGAGTCAGATGCTTAATGCACTGAGCCACCCAGGTGCCCCAAAGTTAGGAGTTTTTTCCACTCTTTTAACAGATATTCATATAAACCCTGACAGTGCAAGAGACCCAATAATCAAGGATTAAGGCACACTTTAAATGTTAAGAATAACACAACTAGCTTTTTGAGCTCAACTCATTAGCTCAGAGGCAAGAAGCAGAAATCCCTTCTCTTTGGTAGCTTCCTGGGAACTGTAACTCTTTCTCTGCCTCAGTTTCCACACTGTCAGTGGCTCCTGACTCAGGCACGAGCTAGCACTTCCCTGGGCGACACTCCAATTTCTTCTGTCTTCACACCCAGAGCTTCTCTTCCTGTTAAAGTTGCCAACTGCCTGACAGCCGTCATCACTGGACAGGAGCCAGCCGAATCCCACACTGAGTCCCACCGAATCTCACTAGGCAGTCTTCATGTGTCTCCTGGGCCATGTCCTCAAGAGGCGGGTATGTTCCTTGATAAAGAGTCAGGGCAGAACGGCCACAGAGACTCTTCCCCGTGTCTTCCTCCTAACACACACACACACGCGCACGCACACGCACACGCACGCACGCACGCACACACTTGCTACTGCCGTGGAGAGGAGCAGTGTCTAGCTCCAGGCCTATCACTTCCTCTCTTGGATCAGGTTACTGCCCTCCCGGCCTCTTCTCAGCACTCATTGCCAAACCCCTGGATCCCTACCTCCACTGGATGGCAGTGCAACGAAATGGTTGAGATCATGGGCTTAGAAGCTCATAAAGTTGGCCTTGCCTCCCAGCTTGCTGCTTTTTAGCCAAGTGACTATGAAAAAGTTACTTAACCTTTCTGAGCCTGAGTTACCTCATCTTTAAAATGGGATTCATGATTATCCGTGTGAATTTTTAAGGGGTTACATAAGATGATACAGGTGAAGTACTTAGTACTAGGGCTGACTTCTCGCAGGTGTTGATAAATTGATGCTTCCATTGATGGATTCTTCCATTCGCAGTTAATGCAGAGGCTGGAAAGCCAGCAGATATGCACACACACATACACGTATCACTTGCTGGTCTTTCTTTAGGGGGGACTGGTCCCTCTCCAGCAAAGTAGAGCCTGAGGCTCCTTCTATCCACTCCCCCTTATTAATTTTTTTCTTGGTTCTTCTCACACCAGGATCTGACACAATGTGTAGGAACAGGTAAACTCTGGAATCTGGAGTCTTGGTTCCCTCTGGTTAGGCTGGCGATGAACTTTGGGGCAGAGTAAAGGCCAAGCAAACAGAGCAATCACTGGCACCAGACAGTTTAAAATTAGTCTTCTGAAAGAAACACAAAGAAAAGGCAAGGGGTGCAGACCAGAAAAGGCAACCATGTGGATGGGTTGCTTGAGATGGCCTTTTTTTTGTTGTTTTATTGTTTTTGTTTTTGTTTTTAATTTTTATTGTAAAATTGATTTCAATACAACACCCAGTGCTGATCCCAACAAGTGACCTCCTCAGTGCCCGTCACCCACTCTCCCGCTCCCATACCTCCCTCAACCCTCAGTTTGTTCTTAGTCTTTGAGAGTCTCTTATGATTTGTCTCCCTCCCTCTCTGTGGCTTTTGTCCCTCACCTCTTCCCCTCCTCCTTGGTTTTCTGTTAAGTCTCGCAAAGACCACCATGAGTGGATGCATATAGTATCTGTCTTTCTCTGCCTGATTTATTTCACTCAGCATAATACCCTCCAGTTCCATCCGTGTTGCCACACATGGCCAGATTTCATTGCTTCTCATTGCCGCGTACTATTCTATTGTATATATATACACCACATCTTCCTTATCTATTCATCAATTGGTGGACACTTAGTCCCTTTCCATGATTTGGCTATTGTTGAAAGTGCTGCTATAAACATCGGGGTACGCGTGCCCCTATGCATCAGCACTCCTGTATCTCTTGGGTAGATTCCTAGCCATGCTATTGCTGGGTCATAGGGTAGTTCTATTTCCATTTTTTTTTTTTTTGAGGAACCTCCAAAAAAACCTTCTCCAGAGCATTGGCACCAGTTTGCTTTCCCACCAACAGTGCAAGAGGGTACCTGTTTCTCCACATCCTCGCCAGCATCTATAGTTTCCTGATTTGTTCATTTTAGCCACTCTGACCGGTGTGAGGTGGTATCTGTGTGGTTTTGATTTGTATATTGCTGATGATGAGTGACATTGAGCATCTTTTCATGTGTCTGTTGGCCATCTGGATGTTCTCTTTGGAGAAGTGTCTAGTCATATCTTCTGCCCATTTATTCACTGGATTATTTGTTTTTGGGTGTGGAGTTGGTAAGTTCTTTATAGATTTTAGATACTAGTCCTTTATCCGATAGGTCATTTGCAACTATCTTTTCCCATTCCGCCGGTTGCCTATTAGTTATGTTGGTGGTTTCCTTTGCAGTTCAGAAGCTTTTTATCTTGATGAGGTCCCAATAGTTCATTTTTGCTTTTAATTCCCTTGCCTTTGGAGATGTGTCGTGTAAGAAATTGATGCAGCTTAGGTCAAAGAGGCTTTTTCCTGCTTTCTCCTCTAGGATTTTGATGGTTTCCTGTCTCACATTCAGATCCTTTATCCATTTTGAGTTTAGTTTTGTGAGTGGTATAAGGAAGTGGTCTAGGTTCATTCTTCTGCATGTTTCTGTCCAGTTCTCCCAGCACCGTTTATTAAAGAGGCTGTCTTTTTTCCATTGGATACTCTTTGCAGCTTTCTCAAAGATTAGTTGCCATATACTTGCAGGTCCATTTCTGAGTTTTCTATTCTATTCCTTTGGTCTATGTGTTTGTTTTTGTGCCAATACCATACCGTTTTGATGATTACCACTTTGTAGTAGAGGGTAAAGTCTGGGATTGTGATGCCTCCTGCCTTGGTTTTATTCTTCAGTATTACTTTGGCAAATTGGGGTCTTTTGTGGTTCCATACAAATTTTAGGATTGTTTGCTCTAGCTTTGAGAAGAATGCCAATGCCATTTTGATTGGGATTGCATTGAATGTGTAGATTTCTTTGGGTAGTATTGCCATTTTAACGATATTTATTCTTCCAATCCATGAGCATGAGATATTGTTCCATTTCCTTGCGTCTTCCTCAGTTTCCTTTATAATTTTTTATACTTGACAGCATAGAGATCTTTTACATCTTTGGTTAGGTTTGTTCCTAGGTATTTTATGGTTTTCGATGCAATTGTGAATGGGATTTGCTTCTTTATTTCTCTTTCTGTTGCTTCATTGTTGGTGTATAGAAATGACACATATTTGTGTACATTGATTTTGTACCCTGCAACTTTGTGGAATTCATGGATCAGTTCTAGCAGGGTTTTGGTGGATTCTGTTGAGGTTTTCCATGTAAAGTATTATGTTGTCTGTGAAAAGTGAAAGTTTGACTTCATCCTTGCGAATCTTGATGCCTTTTATTTTGTTTTGTTGTCTGATTGCTGATGCCTAGGCCCTCCCACACTATGTAAAATAGCAGTGGTGAGAGTGGACACCTCTGTCATGTTCCTGATCTCAGGGAGAAGGCTCTCTGTTTTTCCACATTGAGGATGATATTAGCTGTGGGCTTTTCATAAACGGCTTTTATGATGTTTAAATATGTTCCTTCTATCTCGACTTTCTCAAGGGATTTTATTAGGAAAGGATGCTGTATTTTGTCAAATACTTTTCTGCATCTATTGACAGGATCATAAGGTTCTTATCTTTTCATTTGTAATGTGGTGTATCACATCGATTGATTTGTGAATATTGAACCAGCCCTGCAGCCCAGGGATGACTCCTACTTGATCATGGTGAATAATTCTTTTTATATGCCGCTGGATTCGATTTGCTAGTATCTTGTTAAGAATTTTTGCATCCATACTCATCAGGGATATTGGCCTGTAATTCTCATTTTTTGCTGGGTCTTTATCTGGATTGGGAATCAAAGCGATGCTGGCTTCATAGAATGAGTCCTGGAGTTTTCCTTTCATCTCGATTTTTTGGAACAACTTGAGAAGGATAGGTATTAACTCTGTTTTAAATGTCTGGTAAAATTCCCCAGGGAAGCCATCTGGTCCATGGCTTGTATTTGTTGGGAGATTTTTGATAACTGATTCAATTTCTCCACTAGTTATGGGTCTGTTCAAGTTTTCTATTTCTTCCCATTTGAGTTTTGGTAGCTTGGCTGTTTAGGGATTTGTCCGTCTTCCAGGTTGTTGAATTTGATGGCGTATAATTTTTCATAGTATTCCCTGATAATTGCTTATATTTCTGAGGGATTGGTTGTAATCACTCCCATTTCGTTCATGATTTTATCTCTTTGGGTTCTCTCTCTTTTCTTTTTGAGAAGCCTGGCTAGAGATTTATCAAATTTGTTTATTTTTTCAAAGAACCAGCTCTTGGTTTCATTGATCTGTTCCACTACTTTTTAGGTTTCCATGTTATTAATTTCTGCCCTGATCTTTGTTATTTCTCTCTTTCTGCTAGGTTTGGGCTGTTTTGGCTCTTCTGCTTCTAGTCCCTTGAGGCATGCTGTTAGAATTTGTGTTAGTGATTTTTCTTGTTTCTTGAGATGGGCCTGGATTGCAATATATTTCTCTCTCAGGACTGCCTTAGCTGCATCCCAAAGCATTTGGATTGTTGTATTTTCATTTTTGTTTGTTTTCAAGTATTTTTTTTAATTTCTTCTCTTATTGCTTGGTTAACTCATTCATTCTTTAGCCTCCATGTTTTTGGGGATTTTCCAGACTTTCTCCTGTGATTGATTTCAAGTTTCAAAGCATTGTGGTCTGAAAGTGTGCATGGCATGATATCAGTTCTTTTATATTTATTCAGATTTTCCTTATGCTCCAGAATGTGGTCTATCGAGGAAAATGATCCATGTGCAGTTGTGAAGAATGTAAATTCCTTTGCTTCTGGATGATGGACCCTGAAGATGTCAGTTAGGCCCATCTGTTCCAATGTGTCGTTCAGGGCCATTGTTTCTATGGTGATTCTCTGTTTGGTGGACCTGTCCAATGCTGTGAGTGTAGTGTTAAAATCCCCTGCAAGTAGGACACTTTTATCGATAAGATTGCTTATGTTTGCAATTAATTGTTTTACAAATTTTGGTACCCCTGAATTTGGCATGTAGATATTTATAATTGTTTGCTCTTCCTGCTCGATAGTTCCTGTTATTATTATATAATGCCCTTTTTCATCTCTTATTACATCGTTTATTTTAAAGTCTAGTTTTTCTGATATAAGTGTGGCTACTCCAGCTTTCTTCTGACTTCTAGTAGCATGGTAGATAGTTCTGCATCCCCTCACTTTCAATCTGAGGGTGTCCTCAGGTCTAAGATGAGTCTCTTGAAGACAGCAAATAGATGGGTCTCGTTTTTTTAATCCATTCTGTTACCCTACGTCTTTTGATTGGCACATTTAGTCCATTTACATTCAGTGTTAATGTTGAAAAATATGGGTTTAGAGTCACTGTGTTATCTGTAGGTTTCATGCTTGTAAGGATGTCTCTGATAGTCTGTGTTCCTTGCAACCTTTCCTTCATACGGTGTCCCTCAAGATCTCTTGTAAGGCTGGTTTATTTGTGATGAATTCCTTCAGTTTTTGTTTGTTTGGGAAAACTTTGTCTCTCCTTTCATTCTGAATGACAGGCTGGCTGGATAAAGGATTCTTGGCTGCATATCCTTCCTGTTCATCACATTGTAGATATTCTGCCTTTCCTTTCTGGCTTGCCAAGTTTCTGTACATAAGTCTGCTACAACCCTTATGTGTCTACCTTTGTATGTTAAGGCCTGTTTTTCCCTAGCTGCTTTCAGAATTCTCTCTTTATCCTTGTATTTTGCCAGTTTCACCATGATGTGTCTTGCAGAAGGTCTATTTAAGTTACATCTGAGGGGAGTTCTCTGTTCCTCTTGGATTTCCATGCGTGTTTCCTTCCTCATCTTGGGCAAGTTCTCAGTAATGATTTGTTCAAGTACTCCTTCGACTCCTTTCTCTCTCTTCTTCTTATGGAATTCCCTTGTAATGGGTATTGTTTCATTTGACTGCATTGCTCAGCTCCCAAATTCTTCTTTCCTGTTCCTGGATCAGGTTTCTCTCTTTTTCTCTGCTTCCTCTTTTTCCATAATATTATCTTCTAATTCACCTATTCTCTATTCTGCCTCTTCAATCTGTGCTGTGGCCGCCTCCAATTTGTTTTGCACCTCATTTAAAGCATTTTTTAATTCCTCCATACCATTTTTAAGGTCCTTGATCTCTGCAGCAAGGGATCCCCTGCATTCTTCTATGCTATTTTCAAGCCCAGCGATTAGTTTTATGTTTATCATTCCATATTCATGTTCTGTTATGTTGCTTATATCTGTTTTTATCCATTCTTGAGCTGTCACTACTTCCTCAAATTTCTTCTGAGGAGAATTCTTTTGTTTCATCATTTTGGCTAGGTGCGTTGTGGTTTGTTTCCTGAGGTCACCATCTCCTTTGGAGTTCTTTCTGGATTTTGTGATTTTGCATTCTCTTCCTTGTAGAGTCCAACACCTTTCCCTCTAGACTCTTGGGGTTGAGAGTCTTTGGTTTCGTTCCTTCTTAGTTTGAAAGACATGGGGAATACCGGGTCCCCCTACTCCTCCGCCATGTTGGCCAGCAACTTTTGATTGGACTTTGAAAGAAAGAGAGGATTTTCACATGCCAAAAGTAGATGGGAAAGTCAGTGTGCGCAGAAGGGAAAGCAAGAGCAAAGGTTAGAGTTTGGAAATTATGGAGCCTAATCAATGTAGCTAAATCAGGAGCTGAATTTCTAGCTTTTCAAAGTAACGTTTAGCCTCTGTTGATGTCTTGCTAAGCTTTTGTCCTTCGTGCTCATTCATCTCAATGGAGACCAGAGAAATATACTTCCGGGAAAATGTAGAAAAGTTGAAAAAAAAAAACCCTGAAAAATCAGCCTGGTGACTTTGCTGCGTTTTCTCTCTGGAATTTCTACTATCCTGTAAGTGGGAAGTCATTGTAGTATGTCCATTTGACCCCATTTTGATATATACATGTGACCCTATCTATACATATGTGTTTTATGTGTGACTTTATGAATATATATATGCATATATGTATATATGTATATATATTTGTACAAATATGTAACTGGAATTATATATGCCCCTGTATTTATCTCTGGTTGGTAAGATTACAGGAAACTTAAGATCCATATCTCCTTTCTTTTTTCCTCTTTCCTCTCTTCCCAAATATTTGGTGAGGTGAGCTTGTTTGGACAAGAAGCCCTGGTATGAAATAAATGGAGCTTTAGAAAACAAAAACAAAATGGCACCTTGTTCATGTTACTTGTTGGCTTGTGAATGTCAGGGGACTTGTGGAAGCAGAAGTAACATTAGCTAAATAAGATTCTACCCAGAGCAGAAAGATTTTATTAATGGGCCCCCTCCCAGCTATGTTTTCAGAGCAGACCCATGGAATTTTTAAAAGCTGATTTTTGACAATCCCCCTGAGATTTCCCGCCAGCTCCAGAGGAGCAAGTTGAGAATATAGATTTCAAGGTACTCGGCCTCTGCTCCTTTGCCTCAGACCTCATTCCGGCCCCACTGCACGCCACCTCTGGTGACAGAGGAGAGGAACTGAGTGAGTTGCCATCTAGCTGTCTGACATTTTTGCCCATCTCTGACTTAACCCACCTGAAGAACAGTGCACCTGCGGCTTCAGCTTTACTCAAATTATTAGAGCAGTTTTGCAGAGAATGTTATTCATTGTTCATATAGAAACAGACACAGTCAGTGAGTTGAACGGATGAGAACAGAAAGGGGACACACCACACATGGCCTTGAAGGTACTGATAGTGAGTTTAGCTTTATTCTAAGTGTGGAAAGAATGCATTCAAGATTTAGAGCAAGGTAACGCCATGATCAACTTAAAAAGGTCCTCTCACCACTTTGTAGAGAATTAACTGGTGTGAATTGGAAGCAGGAGTTTAGTGAGTGGTCTATGAAAAAGATGTGTTAAGCTCACACACATACATGAGTAAGTATACACATATATACATACCCACATAGAAATATCTATAGATACATGTGTTTCTGTCTACTTGAAATAAAATGGCTACTATACTATGCCCTTTAGTAGTTCTATTTCTTATAACAATTATTTTCTCATCTCCTCTGAAAAATCCCTTTTGACAGGCATATAGTGTTTCATTGAATGGGTGTGTCACAGGTTATTGAACTAAATTTTTGGTGTTTGTTATTTCTTTCCAGTTCTTATTATTAAGGTTGATATTTCACTAATGTGTTTGCCAAAAGATTGTTGAGCGTGTTTCTGGTTATTTCCTTTATTTTTATTTATTTTGAGAGAGAAGCAGCAGGGCAGGGAGAGAGGGAGAGAATCTCAAGCAGGCTCTGAACTGTCAGCACAAAGCCCAATGCAGGGCTCAAACCCACAAATTGAGAGATCATAACCTGAGCTGAAATCACGAGTTGGATGCTCTACCAACTGAGTCACCCATGCGCCCCTCTGGTTATTTCTTTAGAGTTAATTATTGAAGTGCAACTGGGTCAAAAGTTTTCTTTTTAAGGGTTTTGCCACAGAATGCCACAGTTCTCTCCCCAGTGACTGCCCTAATTTACACCCATACCAGAAGTGTATAATAGTGCCCAACTCCACATAGTCTCCCATATAATTTAAATTTGTCAAGTTAAGGGCTAGATGGGTGGCTCAGTCAGTTAAGTGTCAGACTTGGGCTCAGGTCACGGTCTCAGAGTTTGTGAGTTCAATCCCCGCATCGGGCTCTGTGCTGACAATTCAGAACCTGGAGTCTGCTACATATTCTGTGTTCTCCCTCTCTCTGGCTCTCCCCTGCTCATGCTGTGTCTCTCTCTCTCTCAAAAATAATTAAACATTAAAAATAATAATAAAATACATTTGCCAAGTTAATGGACAGAAATATTGCAGTTATTTTAAGTGGTATTTCTTTATTAGTGAGGCTAAATATATAGTGTCCTTTTTACTTTATTTGCTTCATTGTCTCAAAGTAGAGCAGAGAGTTAAGCATGAGAGTCCCTTAAAGTATGGACCTAAGAATATAAATCATACCCAAAAACTTGTGCCAGTCAGTAAATTCTCTGTGATTTATTGAGCTATTTCTTGCATCTATCTGACATCTAGGTTACCTCATGCCATCTCACTTGCTGAGCAAGCCTGCAATGAGGGTAAATAAAAATAAGTTCTTTGAGTGTTGGTTCAAGTTGCTATCTGGTATGTGAAACGTGGTGCTTAACAAATGATCCTACAACACACTTGTGAATGCCATGCTGGTCTCACTGTAAAAATAATCAAAAAATTGGGTATGTGGCTCTCTAGTGAAGGAAGGAAACCGAAGTTTCAGGCAAGCTATGTGAGAGAGGAAGCAGTATTTCTAAGAGACATGTTATAGAAGACGGCTCTCAAAGGCCATGTTTCTTGATGGCACCAGGATTGCATGGACTCAGCCATGGAGCTGTGTAGTCTGAACCCTCACTTAAATGTAAGTGTGGCTTGCTACCTGTAGGAAGAAAGAAGTCATGCTCACGTTTTATTGGCAAAACATTAAAAATGTGAGACCTTAGAAAGGGCTTATAAGTTAGGGGATATAAAAGCTGAGAGACTGGTAGTAAAATAAGTGAACAATTTTGTGGTTTTCATTTCTGAAGTCTAGTCCTGAGCTTTTATTGACTCAGAAGTGAATAGGTAAATCGTTCGCTGAAGTTCTAACTCAGAATCTGAATAGCTTTTGACTTTACTCCAGTACTGCCTAAATTGGAGCAGGAATGGGGTTGTTGGGCATGTGGTTCTTTCAATAAATATGAAAAAAGTAGAAATCCTTTTTTCATTTTATTTTCTTTTTTTTTAACAAATTATTTTCAAATGGTTTCCATAGAACACCCTGTGCTAATTCCAACAAGTGCCCTCCTCAGTGCCCGTCACCCACTCTCCCCCCTCCCATACCCCCCTCAACACAGTTTGTTCTTAGTCTTTGAGAGTCTCTTCTGTTTATGGCTCCCCCCCCAACTCTTCCCCTCCCCCATGGTTTTCTGTTAAGTCTCTCTAAATCCACCTATGCATGGAAACATATGCTATCTTTCTCTGCCTGACTTATTTCACTCAGCATAATACCCTCCAGTTCCATCCACGTTGCCGCACATGGCCAGATTTCATTGCTTCCAATTGCTGCGTAGTAGTCCATTGTATATCTATACACCACATCTTCCTTATCCATTCATCAATTGACGGACACTTAGTCCCTTTCCATGATTTGGCTATTATTGAAAGTGCTGCTATAAACATCGGGGTACGCGTGCCCCTATGCATCAGCACTCCTGTATCTCTTGGGTAGATTCCTAGCCATGCTATTGCTGGGTCATAGGGTAGTTCTATTTCCATTTTTTTTTTTTTTTGAGGAACCTCCAAAAAAACCTTCTCCAGAGCATTGGCACCAGTTTGCTTTCCCACCAACAGTGCAAGAGGGTACCTGTTTCTCCACATCCTCGCCAGCATCTATAGTTTCCTGATTTATTCATTTTAGCCACTCTGACCAGTGTGAGGTGGTATCTGTGTGGTTTTGATTTGTATATTGCTGATGATGAGTGACATTGAGCATCTTTTCATGTGTCTGTTGGCCATCTGGATGTTCTCTTTGGAGAAGTGTCTATTCATATCTTCTGCCCATTTATTCACTGGATTATTTGTTTTTGGGTGTGAAGTTTGGTAAGTTCTTTATAGATTTTAGATACTAGTCCTTTATCCGATAGGTCATTTGCAACTATCTTTTCCCATTCCGCCGGTTGCCTATTAGTTATGTTGGTGGTTTCCTTTGCAGTTCAGAAGCTTTTTATCTTGATGAGGTCCCAATAGTTCATTTTTGCTTTTAATTCCCTTGCCTTTGGAGATGTGTCGTGTAAGAAATTGATGCAGCTTAGGTCAAAGAGGCTTTTTCCTGCTTTCTCCTCTAGGATTTTGATGGTTTCCTGTCTCACATTCAGATCCTTTATCCATTTTGAGTTTAGTTTTGTGAGTGGTATAAGGAAGTGGTCTAGGTTCATTCTTCTGCATGTTTCTGTCCAGTTCTCCCAGCACCGTTTATTAAAGAGGCTGTCTTTTTTCCATTGGATACTCTTTGCTGCATTGTCAAAGATTAGTTGGCCATATGCTTATGGGTCCATTTCAGAATTTTCTATTCTATTCCTTTGGTCTATGTGTTTGTTTTTGAGCCAATACCATACTGTTTTGATGATTACCACTTTGTAGTAGAGGGTAAAGTCTGGGATTGTGATGCCTCCTGCCTTGGTTTTATTCTTCAGTATTACTTTGGCAAATTGGGGTCTTTTGTGGTTCCATACAAATTTTAGGATTGTTTGCTCTAGCTTTGAGAAGAATGCCAATGCCATTTTGATTGGGATTGCATTGAATGTGTAGATTTCTTTGGGTAGTATTGCCATTTTAACGATATTTATTCTTCCAATCCATGAGCATGGGATATTGTTCCATTTCCTTGCGTCTTCCTCAATTTCCTTTATAATTTTTTATACTTGACAGCATAGAGATCTTTTACATCTTTGGTTAGGTTTGTTCCTAGGTATTTTATGGTTTTCGATGCAATTGTGAATGGGATTCGCTTCTTTATTTCTCTTTCTGTTGCTTCATTGTTGGTGTATAGAAATGACACATATTTGTGTATATTGAATTTGTACCCTGCAACTTTGTTGAATTCATGGATCAGTTCTAGCAGGGTTTTGGTGGATTCTGTTGAGGTTTTCCATGTAAAGTATTATGTTGTCTGCGAAAAGTGAAAGTTTGACTTCCTCGTCAATCTTGATGCCTTTTATTTTGTTTTGTTGTCTGATTGCTGATGCTAGGCCTTCCCACACTATGTAAAATAGCAGTGGTGAGAGTGGACACCTCTGTCATGTTCCTGATCTCAGGGAGAAGGCTCTCTGTTTTTCCACATTGAGGATGATATTAGCTGTGGGCTTTTCATAAACGGCTTTTATGATGTTTAAATATGTTCCTTCTATCTCGACTTTCTCAAGGGATTTTATTAGGAAAGGATGCTGTATTTTGTCAAATACTTTTCTGCATCTATTGACAGGATCATAAGGTTCTTATCTTTTCATTTGTAATGTGGTGTATCACATCGATTGATTTGTGAATATTGAACCAGCCCTGCAGCCCAGGGATGACTCCTACTCGATCATGGTGAAAAATTCTTTTTATATGCCGCTGGATTCGATTTGCTAGTATCTTGTTAAGAATTTTTGCATCCATACTCATCAGGGATATTGGCCTGTAATTCTCATTTTTTGCTGGGTCTTTATCTGGATTGGGAATCAAAGCGATCCTGGCTTCATAGAATGAGTCCGGGAATTTTCCTTTCATCTCGATATTTTGGAACAACTTGAGGAGGATAGGTATTAACTCTGTTTTAAATGTCTGGTAAAATTCCCCAGGGAAGCCATCTGGTCCATGGCTTGTATTTGTTGGGAGATTTTTGATAACTGATTCAATTTCTCCACTAGTTATAGGTCTGTTCAAGTTTTCTATTTCTTCCCATTTGAGTTTTGGTAGCTTGGCTGTTTAGGGATTTGTCCCTGTCTTCCAGGTTGTTGAATTTGATGGCGTATAATTTTTCATAGTATTCCCTGATAATTGCTTATATTTCTGAGGGATTGGTTGTAATCACTCCCATTTCGTTCATGATTTTATCTCTTTGGGTTCTCTCTCTTTTCTTTTTGAGAAGCCTGGCTAGAGATTTATCAAATTTGTTTATTTTTTCAAAGAACCAGCTCTTGGTTTCATTGATCTGTTCCACTACTTTTTAGGTTTCCATGTTATTAATTTCTGCCCTGATCTTTGTTATTTCTCTCTTTCTGCTAGGTTTGGGCTGTCTTAGCTCTTCTGCTTCTAGTTCCTTTAGGTGTGCTGTTAGAATTTGTGTTAGTGATTTTTCTTGTTTCTTGAGATGGGCCTGGATTGCAATATATTTCTCTCTCAGGACTGCCTTAGCTGCATCCCAAAGCATTTGGATTGTTGTATTTTCATTTTCGTTTGTTTTCATTTTTTTTTTGATTTTATAATAGTTTATTTTCAAATTGGTTTACATATAACACCCAGTGTTCATCCCAACATGTGCCTTTTTTAATGCCCATCACCCCCTCTCCCCCCCCCATCATCCCACTCACCCTCAGTTTTTTCTTAGTCTTTGAGAGTCTCTTATGTTTTATCTCCCTCTCTCTCTGTGTCTTTTTTTCCTTTCCCTTCTTCCCCTCCCCCTGGTTTTTGCTTAGTCTCACAAAGTCCACCTATTCGTGGAAACATATGGTATCTGTCTTTTTCTGACTGACTTATTTCACTTAACATAATACCCTCCAGTTCCATCAATCTGGCTACACATGGCCAGATTTCATTTGTACCCCAATGTTCATAGCAGCACTTTCGACAATAGCCAAATCATGGAACGAGACCAAGTGCCCATCAATTGATGAATGGATAAAGAAGTTATGGTACTTATATACAATGGACTACTACGTGGCAATGAGAAAAAATGAAATCAAGTATTTTTTTAATTTCTTCTCTTATTGCTTGGTTAACTCATTCATTCTTTAGCCTCCATGTTTTTGGGGATTTTCCAGACTTTCTCCTGTGATTGATTCAAGTTTCAAAGCATTGTGGTCTGAAAGTGTGCATGGTATGATCTCAATTTTTTATATTTATTCAGATTTTCCGTATACTCCAGTATGTGGTCTGTCTAGGAAAAGGATCCATGTGCAGTTGAGAAGAATGTAAATTCCTTTGCTTCTGGATGATGGACCCTGAAGATGTCAGTTAGGCCCATCTGTTCCAATGGGGAACATGTGGTTCCCCAATGGTTCAGGGCCGTTGTTTCTGTGGTGATTTTCTGTTTAGTGGACCTATCCAATGCTGTGAGTGGAGTGTAAAAATCCCCTGCAATTAGGACACTTTTATCGAATACATTGCTTATGTTTGCAATTAATTGTTTTACAAATTTGGGTACCCCTGAATTTGGCACGCAGATATTTATGATTGTTAGCTCTTCCTGCTGGATAGTCCCTGTTATTATTGTATCATGCCCTTCTTCATCTCTTTTTACATCGTTTATTTTAAAGTCTAGTTTTTCTGATATAATTGTGGCTACTCCAGTTTTCTTCTGAATTCCAGTAGCATGGTAGATAGTTATGCATCCCCCCACTTTCAGTCTGAGGGTGTCCTCAGCTCTAAAATGAGTCTCTTGAAGACTTCAAATAGATGTGTCTCATTTTTTAATCCATTCTGTTACCATGTGTCTTTTGATTGGAGCATTTAGTCCATTTACATTCAGTGTTAATGTTGAAAAATATGGGTTTAGAGTCACTGTGTTATCTGTAGGTTTCATGCTTGTAAGGATGTCTCTGATAGTCTGTGTTCCTTGCAACCTTTCCTTCATAGGGTGCCCCTCAGGATCTCTTGTAAGGCTGGTTTATTTGTGATGAATTCCTTCAGTTTCTGTTTGGGAAAACGTTTATCTCTCCTTCCATTCTGAATGACAGGCTGGCTGGATAAAGGATTCTTGGCTGCATATCCTTCCTGTTCATCACATTGTAGATATTCTGCCTTACCTTTATGGCCTTACCTTATGGCCTGCCAAGTTTCTGTACATAAGTCTGCTACAACCCTTATGTGTCTACCTTTGTATGTTAAGGCCCGTTTTTCCCTAGCTGCTTTCAGAATTCTCTCTTTATCCTTGTATTTTGCCTGTTTCACTATGATGTGTCATGCAGAAGATCTATTTAAGTTACATCTGAGGGGAGTTCTCTGTGCTGCTTGGATTTCCATGCCTGTTTCCTTCCTCATGTTGTGGAAGTTCTCAGCAATGATTTGTTCAAATACCCCTTCCACTCCTTTCTTTCTATTCTTCTTCTTCTGGAAATGATACGGGTATTGTTTCATTTGAGTCCATTGCTCAGCTCCCAAATTCTCCTTTCTTGTTCCTGGATCAGGTTTTCTCTCTTTTTCCATAATTTTATCTTCTAATTCACGTATTCACTCTTCTGCCTCTTCAATCTGTGCTATGGCCACCTCCGATATGTTTTACACCTCATTTAAAGCATTTTAATTCCTCCATATCGTTTTTAAGGTCCTTGATCTCTGCAGCGAGGGACCCCCTGCTTTCTTCTTTCCTTTTTTCAAATCCAGCGATTAGCTTTATGTTTGTCATTCTATATTCATGTTCTGTTGTGTTGCTTCTATCTGTTTTCATCAATTCTTGAGCTGTCACTACTTCCTCAAATTTCTTCTGAGGAGAATTCTTCTGTTTTGTCATTTTGGCTAGGTGTGTTTTGGTTTTTTCCTGAGGTTGCCCTGGAAAGGAAAACAGACAGAAAAACAGGTAAGGAAACAAAAACACACAAATGTACTGACAAATAATACAGGCAAGCAGATCACAACAGTAAAAAGAATAACGAACAACACTCTGAAGGCATACAATTGAAGTACCAGCTACACATTAAGGGCAGGGTTTGTGCGGTACTGATGGCAGAGCATATACAGAGAGAGAAATGACACGTGCAGGGAAAAAGAAAATGATCTTTGACCAGGTAGAGAGACCTAAGGGCTAAATCCAGGAAGAGAAAAATCAGAATAAGGAAGCATGTAAGAAAAAGAATTGAAGATAGATGTTACCTAGATGAACTATATGGTCTTGTTATTCCAGAGAGAGAGAGAGAGAGGAAAGTACAGAAGGAGGTGTAGAACATGCGTTGAGTGAGTGAGTTAAATGTCTGTTTAAGCAAGTCACTACCCTGAGTAATTGGCTCAGGGGTGGGGAGAGAAGATAAGGAGTAAAGAAAGAATATATCTAAAAAAGAAGAGTGGACCTGGAGTTCCTTAAGGCAGCAGTCTGGTCGCTGCATCTATTGCTCCCGCAGAAAGGCGTCTCTCCAATGGGGAAGGGCGTAGTTTGGTGTAGGCAGGTCCCACCTCCCCTGCCCCTGGCGGAGGGAATCCTAGGGTCTGGTTTTTGTGGGTATGCGGGACCACAATGGCATCTCCCCAGTCCCTTTTCCCAGACCTGAAGTCTCAAATCACCTCTTTGTTTCCATCCTCCCTCTGCCTGGGATGCAGGCTAGTGCGATTTGTTGGGCAGTCGCGTGCCCCATGCTTATCTGAGTTTTTTGACTCACTCGGACTGCTACACCCAGTGTCACTTATGCAAATTGTCCCTGGGGTAGTACTGAGCTGGAGGTCGCTCCACACCTCTCTGTGATGTGGGCTGGCTGGGCTGCCACTGCCAGCCCCAGTGCAACGAGAGTTCTGCCATTAGCAACAGAACTTCTCTTCAAAGTCCCTATGGTTAGGGACTGGATGAAAGACTCCCTCTCCGACCCCATCCTAGGTTTTTCTCTTGTTGGGATACCAACTGATCCTCGCTGCTTTTTCTCTTCCCTTTGTCTTTCTGCAGAATGGGCTCCCTTCCTTTCATACCCCCTGGTTTATTTTATCTTCCCCAGATTGCACTCACACACTCCTTTAGGTGTTTTCTGAATTTCATGTTCTCTTCCTTGTAGACTCCAACTCCTTTCCTCCCAGACTCTTGGCGGTGAGAGTCCTTTGGTTTCAGTCCTTTGTTTGAAAGACATGGGGAATAGTCATCTTGTTTTCTTTATTGAATCCTGTAACCTTGGAAACAAAACAGCTGAAGTTAACATAATTTTTGTTTCTTTAAACACTAGAGAATCATGGCTCTCAAGACCTACCAGAGGCCTGGGTTAGGAGTCAGGGTCAAATCTCAGCTGTTGACACTCCACACCAAGCCACTGTACTCCCCCTGGGAAGGCATTTAAGCAATGTTACTCCTCCAACCACGTCATGTGCAAACACAGTAAGCCAGGATTTTTTATCTTTTTCTTCTCAAGGGAATGTAATAAAGTCCCAGAAGGTGGGAGGCTTTGAGCAAAAGAAGAAAGAGGAAATAACATTTATTAAGCACCTTCCGTGTACCCGTCCCTCTATTTGTGCCTCCTATGTTTTACTGAAGTTAATTCTCATAACAATCCTCTGAGATAGATACAGATATCCCCATTTTCCTGGGGAGGAAACTGGGGCTCAGAGTCGTTACAGAAAAGGTTCATGGCCTCACAGCCAGAAGTAAATATAGATCTGTGTGACTTGAAATCCCATGGAACATTCTGGATTTCAGGATCTGGGGAAAACTCCCCCTTCACTCAGGGAGGAAGAGAGAGGGGAGCCGGAGAGACCGGTGTGCCTAAGCCAAGCCTGAAAGGCCTTGACACACAATTTAGCTGCACCCTTGTCATGTACAGGTGAGGACAGGAAAGCCCAGGGACAAAGGCTTAGTATCCTAGAAGCAGGGACCAAAGTGAGGATTGGTGAAGGGGTGCAGACTGGTGAGAAGGGCAAACTAAGCACAGATGTTGTTTGGGGCTCCCAGGCGATGGCCAGCACTAGCTGCCCGACCTGTGAGAGGCCATTGTGGGTGTCCCCAGCCCTAGGGCAGCTGCCACCATGTGGAGCAGAGACAGGTCATCTTCCCTGAGCCTTGCCCAAAGTCCTGCCCCTCAGAATCATGGGCAATGTCATGGTGTTGTCTTTAGCCAGCCATTACGTTTGGAGGTGGCTTTTTTGCAGCAACAGATTGCTAAAACATCTCTGAAGCCTGTATCTGTTGGGGTGAGAATATTCCCTAAAGCAAATCTTTTTATTGCTTCAAAAAAAAAGTGTGCCTATCATGAGGAAGAAAATACATGTTAGCTACGTGTACTCTATCTATTTCATCTATCCCCACCTCCCCTGACAACCACCAGTGTGCTGTGTATTTAGGAGTCTGGGTTTTTGTTGTTGTCTGTCTCTTTGTTTCCTTGTCCATCTGTTTTCTTAAATTTCACATATGAGTGAAATCACATGGTATTTGTCTTTCTCTGTCTGATTTATTTCACTTAGCATTATACCCTCTATATTTGTGTGTCTATGTGTGCCTAGCCTTTCTCTTTGGGTGTGTTCCTATTCTATGTATATACCCATGTGTGTTGAGTGTTCCCAGAACTGGGCACCTGCGGGGTGGGGAGGTATGTTGGCTCTATGTCTCCCCTGTATGTCTACATAGCTTGTGTCCTTGGAGCTATCTGTGTGTGTGTGTCACTGGGCTCCTCTCTCTGTATATTTCTATTCTGAGGATATTCCTCCTGTCCTGTGGTGTGTTTGAAAGAAAGAAGGGGAGGGGAAGGGAAGAGAATACTCTTAGCTCGTCTCTTGGTGACAAGACCTTGGACTGGTTCCTTTTCATTTTTCCTGAAATTCTACTTGTTGGAAGAGAGTATTGGCTAGGTGCGGCCAGGCTTGGAGGCCCATCCCTGACCTAGGAATTAGTATCAGATAACGAAATGCTTGGATGTAGGAAGTTGAACCTCGGGTGGTACTAGGTGCATCCTATGGAAACAGCCTGTTCCTTGTACCTTGACCCTTCCTACTCTTCTCCTTTCTGAAGCCTGCTTGTGTGACTTCTTTTTAGACTCCAATTCTATCTTTCTGTCAACTCCTTTGGGTGCTTACAAGTAGAGAACCTTCCTGTGTGCATAGATTTTGGGAGGAAGTAGCCTCAGACATAGTTCTAATTTGGCACAGGAGGAAACTGAGGCCACAGGAAGTTGAGATGCTCCAGGTGGGTAGCCAGAATCAGAGCCCAGGCTTCCTGATGTTCAGCCCAATGCATTTCCTCTCTTCCAAAAGAGAAGCAAGTCTTGGGATGGAATTTTTGCAGTTGGGGAAAATGAGGTCGAAGCCCACAAAGGGCACGTGCTTTCATGGTCAGGAAAGACCCAGACCTTGAGGATGGGCCAGCCTCCCCACTGCAGCCATTCAATGTGCCGACTTCTCTAAAGAGATGCTCCAAGTATGACCAAAATAACCTCAGCTACTCACCGAGGTGTGTAGTTTCCTTATGTTTTGAATCATTAGTGAAGAAATACATTCTTCTCTCCCAATGCAATTCTAAAAATTAATGAGAATTTAGGTTATAATAAGTGAATTAATTGGGAAAGTTATTTGCCCTACTTAGTAGAAGGTCTCAACAGCGAGACAAAGGCCCTGGAATACATTCATGAGATGCTCTTAAAACCCACATAACAAAAGGATTTACACTTTTAAACCATGAATTAAAAACTATGAATCTATTATTCATGAAATGACTTACATTAGTCAAGCAATTTCTACTTTATTCCTCTTTCTCATCCTTAAGTTACCAATGTTTTTCTCAATTTTCTCTGTTAAAAATCATTTTTTCTTTATTTCTCCTCTCTTTATTTGTCAAGAAGATATGCCCTTCAAACTAGAGATATAACTTATTTTCCACATCTATTGTGTTGACTCTATCCACACTGCTCATATGTTTATAGACTCTGGCTATATTAGTTTTTCATTTCTGAACTTTCAGAGCACTCATATTCTGGCAATTAAATACAGTTTCTTACATTATTACTTCCCACCTGTGCTTTCCGTTTCAAGATTACATTTTCACAGTTGGTAGTAAATCTTTTTTCATCTTTTACATGCCTCATTGTTCACACAGAGTTGTAAGACAAGAGCTTTTTTTTTTCATTGATTCATTTCATCTGCAAATATTTATGGAGAACCTTCTAGGTCCCAGGAATGGTTCTCAGCTTATTGCTCTCTAGGTGAGGACGATGACACCCTGGCTTCACAAAGTGAATGAATCAATCAATGTGTCTGTCAGGTCTTTACCTATCCAAGTGTCCCAGCACCCAAAAGGGGAATTAGCCAATTAGGGCATTATGGAGACTGAGGCGACACATTCTAAGAAGAAAAGCCACAAAACTTGACAATAACAAGTTAAAATACTCAGGGTCTTTGAACATCAGACAGGTTGAAAAATCCAGGCTAGGAATCTCAAGACATGAGCTTTGCTTCCAGTTCTGCTAAGACCAATTTCGTGACAGCAGACAGTCTACTCAGCCACCCTGAACTTTGGTATCTAAGTTTCTCTCCAGGTTTAAGATTCTATGAACAAAGAGCAAGGAGAAGTTCCTCCAGTTTCTAACTGGACACAACAGGGTAAAATTAGGAACAGTAAAATTAAGGGCCGTTTTGGGGGATAGTTCCCCTTAGTAAGAGCTTAAGGGATATGGAGTTGTTGTCAAAGAGGAGAGTCCTCCTTGATTAAAGGAATTTAAAATTAAATCCTGACAAATATCATGGCATATACTGCCAGCATTCTAAGAAAGCCTTTGGAAACAAGGAAAGAGAATAAAGGAAGGAAACAACGATAAATGGACTTTTTTTCTTTCTGGGATACCTATTACTGTATAAGAGAATTTTACTAGTCCCCAGAAATATACCATTCTTTGCTTCTTAAACAGAATCAAAAGAAATGAAATGATGGTAGACTAGACTTGCAAAGTGTTCAATTAGAGTGACAAATTTACAAATAAACCCTTTCTCCACACAGGACTGCAGCTTCAAGACATCAGGGATGTTTGCTATTTTGTACAGCGCATCAGAATGTTAAGTTAATGAGACACAGGAGTGAATAATACGTCAACATAACGATAAGCCTGAGTGACAAAGTAATCGAATATGAGGAAACATTTTTGGAGCAAAGTGGTAACAGCTGCAATAAGGCACGAGATAAATTGCTCAGGAGACCCAAGTGAGAGGAAAAAAGAAAAGCGGCAGCCGGAGTTGAACCCGAGCTTACCTCGTGTCAATGTCCAAACACTAAGGACAACCCTCTAGACAGCGGAGGAAACATACAAAGGAACCAAACTCAGGAAAGCAGAGCCTGTTTGAAGGCATGTAGATGATTTGGATCACTGAGGTATCACACAGAGAGAATTAATGAGTCAGAACAGAGTTGGAACGTAAGATTTCCATAATGTTATTTTACTCCCTTTTCAAAATTCAGTGCTCTTTCTTGGAAAAATGTATGGTGCCCCCTAAGTGAGTCCCCATATAGCTTTGGAGGAGAACTTGAATTCATTCCAAAGAGGCAGAAGGCAGGAAAATTAAAAGTCGATGTCCAAAAACGTGGCCTCAAGTGTAGACAGCTGTGAAATAAAGCAGAGGTCCAAAAACCTCCGACTGTAAGAAAATATATTCTCCAATGTACAAGGCTCTGTTAGCATATAAGTGAGACAACAGGAACGTTACACCTTAATGGAATTGAATTCAAGTTTAAACAAATATCAAGGTGGTTAGGCTTTTTAAGTGAAGTCAGAAAATTCAAACAGATGACTCCCCTGGTAACAATATCTCAGACACCTTATCCATATGTGTATTTCATGTCTGCTGGCTATGTTAACTTTTAGACTTCTCTATTTTTAAAATGCCCAGCCCTGAATCAGGGTGAGGGCAGTAAATTTTAACAAAGATGTACAAATCACGTTGGGATCTGTGGTTGAATTGAAACAAGCGGACAAAAAACAAAATCTTTTGGAAAGATAGGACCTTCTCCCTGTGCTCTCCTCTGATGGGGATGTTTTAAAGTAGCATACATTGAAACCAAAGATTCTTTTTTCTTTGGAAACCGAAATTCTTAACATGAGCAAAGAAAGATGGTGTGAGTCCAGGGGCATGAGTGGATGACCCAGCCACAGCATTGCTCTTATATACTCGACACAGCTCTTCCGTGATCTGGGGAAGATGCCTGGGGCGCAGACAGCTGGACGTAGAGAAAAACGGGGCCGGGAAAAAAAATAAAGTATCTTTACTGGAATACCTCCTATTTGAGCTAGGTTTTGCATTTCACAGTTTTGTGTGGAAGATATTACCAACATTTTCTATACAAGTAAACTGAGGTCTGGAGAGATTTCTAATTTAACCAATACTGCAGCGGCTAGAAAGTAGACCTTCAGGCAGGTCTTCCGACACCTAGTCTAGTTCCTTGTCCATTCTACTGCCTTCCTTCTATCTTTATCCAGTGGCATCTGTGGTAAGGAGGATTGGGACCTTCTTCAAGGGGCTTACTTACCAAAGTAGTCAGTTACTTGCTAGAGAGCCAATATGAGCATACTTGAAGAAGTCTCTTTCCCGATTTCCAGAAATGTGCTGAGACAGGGACACAGGAAAGAATTGTCTCTGTGCTGCAGATAGGGGGCGTTGTGCGGGTGGGAAAGGGGAAGGAGGAGAACGAGAACTAACACTTACTGAGCGCTAACCCTACGCCAGACACAGAGCTACAGGTTTCGCATGCTATTTTCTTAATCCCACCCTGAGGAATGAGTCTTAGAGGCCCCATTTTACAGCCGAGAAAACTGAAGACTGGAGAAGTCAAGGAATATTCCCAACATTACCTAGCTAGAAGGAAGTGGAGACAGGATTTGAAAAGGCACGGGTTTGACTGAAAAGGCACGGGTTTGACTTCAAAACCTCCAATGCCGTGTTGCCTCACAACAGGCATGTCTGAGAGTTACGGGTTACAAAAGGCATGCGCCTACCTATGTGACTTGATCGGAAGCACAGGGCCCGCTGCTCGGAGTTGATAGAGGGGTCGGAGGCAGTCACTTTACTCTTTCCCTTTAACCAGGGATGAGAGGAAAATCTCCTCTGGAGAGAAGGCCCTGGTGGCTTCTCCTGAAACCAGGGTCTGAGTGCCGACGTGGAAGAGAGAAGCAGATTGTGTCATTTAACGGACTCACCTGCTCCATGGGGCCACAGCAGTATGATCGTACTTCGTGCCGTGTTTCTTGTGTAAGGAGCATCTGCTGGACACACGTTTCAGAGTTCATTATCAACAGACCGGAGCCTGAGGGGAAGAGAGAACATTTTTCAGTGGATGGTATACCATTCTCTCTTCAGACCATGAGAACTGCTGCACCGAGCCCAATGACAGAAGAGTATCCCAGGGGGAAGTGTTCACCAGTGCACACCTGGTGATTTATTTCCTCATGGGTGGGGGCTTGTCAGGGGAAACCGTCACACTGAGCTTTATGGCTCAGTAAAGAAATGTTAATTTACTCAATACCTCTGAATAAGCACAGATAGAAACTGCAGTTCCCCCCACTCCAAATTTCCCCACCCATACCCCCACATCTCCTACCCACACACTGTATGGTGCCCATTAATGAAAAAAAAAAATGGAGAAATGAGTCAGTGATCTTCATAGATCAGATAAACAAATATATGTTTTTCTAAACTATTAGCCTAATTAATACTAGCTACTGTTACAATCGTAGCCTTAGTGGCCTAACACAATAAAAATTTCTTATTCATATCACAGTCAAATAAAGATCAAAAAGGCAGTAGCAAAGGGGGAACTTTCTTCCACTAGTCTGGTGTCAGAGGAGGCACGCTGAAATAGAAGATGTAATAATTTAAATAAGATGCAGAGTTCCATAACATAATGCCCAAGATACAATCAGAAATCACTTGTCACACTAAAAACAGGAAAAATCTCAATTTGAATGAGAAAAGACAATCAACACATAACACCAAGATCTCACAGATGTTAAAATTATCTCACCAGGATTTTCGAGCAACCATAAAAAAAAAAAAAAAGCTCTAGTAAGTAATTACAGACTTGGGACAAATGAAAAAGAAAAAAAATCTCAGCAAATAAATGGAAGATGTAAGAAGAACCAAATGGAAAATTTATAACCGAATTTTACAATAACCAAAATGAAAAACTCAGTTGATGGGCTCAATAGTAGAATGAAAAGGACAGAGGAAAGGATCAGTGCACTGAAATATAGAACAATAGAAATTACCCAGTCTGAATAACAGAGAGAATATACACCAAACTAAAAGGAATAGTCTTTGGATATAACAAAATATCCAACATTCTCATCATAAGAATCTCAGATGTAGAGGAGAAATAAGGCGAGGCTGAAAAAATTCAAAGAAATTGCAAGTAAAAATTCCCCAAATTTGGCAAATTACATGAACCTAGATTCAAGAACCCCAATGAAAATAAATTCAAAGAAATGAACACTAAGACTCATTATAGTCAAACTTCTAAAAACCAAAGACAAAAAAATCTTAACAGCAGTGAGAGAGAAGTGACTCCTTACCTACAAGGGAAAAACAATCGAAATGACAGCAGGAGTAACCAGGTTGAAGAGGCACCATAGTTTTTAAGTGCTGAAAAGAGAGAGCTATCAAGCCCAAATTCTATATCCAGGGAAAATATCCTCCAAGCTTGAAGGAGAAATCAAGACATTCTCAAACAAAGGAAAAGTAAGAGCATTTGTCACCTGTAGACTTACCCTAGAAAAATGGCTAAAGGAAGTTCTTGGGACAGGAAATGCAAAAGAACAAATCTAGTAACATCAGAAAGGATTGAAGAATGAGAGAAAAAGTAAATATGGGTCAGTGCCTTGTACTTTCTCCTCTTGAGTTTTCAAAATTGTATGTGATGTTTGAGGCGAAACTTACAGCACTGCTAGATGTAATTGTCAATATAGGTAGAGGAAATATTTAAGGCATTATGTTAAAAATGGCTAAGGACAAAAGAACTTAATGTAGGACAGGGGTTCCATACTTTATATGAACTGGTAAAATGTCAACAGCAATAGACTTTTGGTAACTTATGTATGTTTAATATATTATCTAGAGAAATAACAGTTTTATATCAAGAGATGCAGTAAAATGCACTATAAATTAAAATAGAATTCTAAGAGAAGGTTCCAGTAACCCACAGGAAGACAGGAAACAGAAAAAAAAATGGCAGACTAAATGATAAGCTATCAGAATCTTATTTCATATATAAAATCTGACCCTCCTTTGCCTGCAGAACTGGATCCTCTGCTTTAGTGACTGGCTCCCCTTCCCTGAGTAAATAGCTAAACAAGAGGAAATCAGTTTTCCTCATATTCCAACCTATACCCACTTTTCACTGTCCCCAAGTAATAAGTAATAACAACATACTCCAGAAGTCATTATTAAATTAAGCTGAAAAAGAGAACACTCACGTGTGAAGGACTCAGTTTCTATATATAAATAGGTTGGGTTACACAGGGGCATATATTTCTCAAAAGTCCTGTGCATGCTGAACTAATTAGGGGGAGAGGTGTCAATCTGCAACATACTTGGAACACATAAAAGAAAAATAGATTAAAGAAAGAGGGATAAGACACAGATATGTGATAAAACACATATGATAAATGTTAATGGTGGAACCTGGGTAATGGGTATACATGTGTTTACTTTCATTGTTACTTTGTAGTGGAAAATTTCCACAGTAAACTGCTAAAAACTTTAATAACTGCTAATTTTTATAGGCAGAAATAATAAATATTTATAGAAATCTTTTTTTGAATTTTAATTTATTTTTAGAAGTGAGAGAGACAAAGCACAAGCAGAGGAGGGCAGAGAGAGAGAATTCAAAGTAGGCTCCAAGTTCTGAGCTTGTCTGGACAGAGCCTGACGTGGGGCTTAAACTTACAAACTAGGAGATCATGACCTGAGCTTAAGTCAGATGCTCAACCGACTAAGCCACCCAGGTGCCCCTATAGAAATCTTTTCTGAAGGTACTTATCAAAGGAGGAAGGAAGTCAGTTTTAAAATCAAGTCGAAGCTTATATCTTTTCAAATTAGTGTTTTCCTTTTCTTTGGGTAAATATCCAGTAATTGAATTACTGGATCATAGGGTATTTCTGTTTTTAATATTTTGAGGAAACTCCATACTGTTTTCCACAGTGGCTGTCCCACACAATTAATAATAATGGCCACTCATCCATTAACAGATCTGGAATGGAATAAATGGAATAGAGTGCTTACCTTTGAGAAGGGATGTTATAACCACTATCATTAAAAAACAAAACAAAACAGGAATGTACATTCTAGCCTTCCTCAGAGAAATTTGGGGGAGGCTATTAAAATCAACTAATAGTTATGACTCTAACCCACCTCCCTGGTAGGCAGAGTGAGACCCAGATCTACCTTGTGATACATTCCCTGTTCTTGAGTGCAGAGATGGAAATAAAATCTTCAGCCACAAGCAGAATTGCTACATTGATTCCCAGACCCTTGACGGAAGCTATTGTGGTAGGAAGGGCAAAGTAGGAAATCTGAAGCTCTTCCTTCACGTTAAATAAACACCGATACTGCATCCCTGTGGGATTTAGAGTCAGTGCCACTTTCAGTCTGAAAACTCGCAGGAGTGGGGACTTCCCTCATATCTCTGGTTGTCTCAAGTTAAATGCGTAGAACTTACACTGGCCTATGAAAGAGAAGATTATTATAAAGTTGATCATGTGGCTTCGCTCAATTACAGCCAAGAACTGGCACAAGAGATACAGCCGCAATACCTGGTATACAATTATTAAACTGACAAATGTTTTTTACTACTTTCTGCTAAAGAGAAGTAACCAGAGCAGTCTGCTTTTACCTGACAAGCACGAGTACATTTTGCCTCAAGGTTCATTCTCCCCTGCAGATGTGTGCCACAATTTAGTTACGGGGAACTGTATCATTCCACTAACTCACAATTCAATGACTGCATTGGTCTAGTGCATGCAGAGAATCATGCAAGAGTAATGCTTCTATCCGAAGACCTAGAAATTATTCCATTGAATTGGGACATGGGCATTTGGGGTTCTTCGAGTCACTAAGTTAAATAGACATAGAAGGAGGTCACAGTGTTGACTAATTATTGATCATAATTATCAAGGAGATAGACATTTTTGGACACGATAGTTGGAGAGAAAGATGGATGAAACCCAGACAGTGTTCTCCTATCACCACGCCTAACAGCAAAACGTCATAGAAAAGTACTATGGTGCTCTATAGGAGGACTGCCAGGGGCTCACAGCTCTCGGACATCAAGGTGTAAAGGGGCGCCTGGGTGGCTCAGTCAGTTAGATGTCCCACTTTAGCTGAGGTCATGATCTCAAGGCTTGTGAGTTCAAGCCCTGCGTCAGACTCTGTGCTGACAACTCAGAGCCTGGAGCCTGCTTCGGATTCTGTGTCTCCCTCTCTTTCTGGCCTCCCCTGCTCACACTCTGTCTCTCTCAAAAATAAATAAACATTAAAAAATTAAAAAAATAAAAAGAAATGAAGGCATAAGAAAACTGGGTAGGAAAGTGAGAACGTACCAATACTAGCCAGCTACAGCTCCACGATCTGTTGCCTAAAAGCATAGCCTCTACCAGAAATCCCTTCCTTGTTTCATCAAGTACATATATTCATATATTTTACCTAAATTCCATTTTGTTTCATTTTTTTCTCCCACTATGGGTTCTTGATGGTGAATTTTCTGATTTAGTTAATAGTTGTAGACTAACTGTGAAAGAAAATAGAGGAGTATGACGTGGAGATCCCAGACTTGAAACAGGATGCTACACTTGACATGACCTTAGTTGTCTCCTTTTGGGGAAATTCCTAAGCAGAATAGTTAGATGATAGCATTGTTTTTGAAAAAGAAGAGGATACATAATGGTTCTTGAGCTCATAAAGGGACTGAGTCACCATAAGACAGAGGTTCACTTCTCAATACACAGGAAGCCAGCGAGAGCAGTTGCTCTTTTCCCATATTCCCTGGTAGCTAGAGAGGAGTTTAACCCAATCGGTGCTCCCCAATCGAAAGACCCTGGAATAGCTAAGCAATTATTTATGTCAGTGGTGATATTGAGAGTCCAACTATCCAGTAACATCAAGTGTCCAGAGGTAACAGCACAGAGTGACCAAGTTCTATAACAGAAATCAGATTAAGCACGTTACCTTCTCTCCAAAACATATTGTTTTAGATATCTTCCAAATGGCCACCATTAACTTTATAGAAAGATGGCGAGGAGAAGAGAAAAGGGGGCAAAGAGAGATGAGGAAACAAAGCTGATTAAAAATTAGGCTAGGAAAAAATTTGAGTATTGGTACTGGTACATGAGATTCACTGAAGCAAATAGATCAAAAGCCCACACAGTTTTTGAGGGACTTATGCGGTCAAAGAAACCATGATTCTGGGCTTAAGACCTTCTTTGACAATTTAACCCTTAAAATAATCTTTGGGAAACCAACCTTAACAAAAGCATGGGCTATGAAAGTCCTACGTCCTTCAAGAAAGGCCTGTTCTCCAATGCCCACTTCAGGAGTGGAAGAGGAAAGCCTGTAAAACAAAACAAACAAACCCTGAGGGTGGCACCAGGCTCCATGGTGTTCCTTTTATAGAGCAGAATGGGGACTTAAAGGAGAAACTTTTAAATTAGGTGGCCTTCCAGGTGCGGGCCTAGATGGATCCCATCAGTACTACAGACTGGTGCAAGACAAGTGTCTTTTTTTTTTTTTTTCTGAATGGGAGTTTTGTACTACCTTTCTCCCACTCTGTTGTTGCTCGTGGAATGTGTGAGGGGCAAATGACTTATTCATAGGTAACTGTTTCACCGGGTCATCTAGACCTATGGAGAAGCCTGTATATCACACAGAGATCAAAGCTGGATGTGGTGACAGTGTGGGACTTTAGTTTCCTCCCTTGATGAGGAGGTTGAGTGTATTTTCACGTGGCAAGACCAGCGGGACAAATACCATCTTTGGCGAAAAGAAGGCTAAACCTTGGCAGACTGGCTAACTGTTCCTCAACCTATCATCCATTTCCTCTACTTCTTAAACATACAACTAGTCTACCTCACAAGATTTCTTGTAGTCAAGTGTATACAGGTGACTGAGTTCTTACCTATGAAATGTGAGGAGAAATGGTGTGGGTTCCTTTCAAGCCTATCTCCCAGAAACCACGCATGGATTATCCCTGATGCCTTTGCTCGCTAGGTTCCCGTAAGTGAGCACAGTAAATTTTGAAACAGCAAGAGAGAGCCTGGGTCACTGATTGCTGCTTGCCAATTACAAACACTCATTTCAAACTCTGTGTGAGTAAGAAATCGACTTTTCTCATCACTTTGCACTGAGCCATTTTGTATTTTGCCATTTGTTCATTACCACGGTTGGATTTACCCTCGCTAGAAAATCTCTTCAGCATTAAATATAGAAGATTAAATCTAAAATATCATAAACATATGGATAATAACTCCACCAAAGAGATTTATTTCTCTCACCGATATCTAGGCATCAGCAGGATGCTTAATCTACACAAATTTTATTCTCAATTTTCGTACTCCCTATTTTAGCATTCGATATATATATTATATATATCGAATATATATATATATAATTTGCAGAGCTATTCTCAGTAAGTGACAGAACAGTAGCCTCAAGTGGCATCTTTATGTCTAATCTGGAGTTTTCTTCAGGGAGATAGGCCCTGCAGAGAACCACACCAATTATTGGCATAATGATTCAAGACAGCAGCATCTACATCTATTGCCACGTTCTCCCCCTGGAAATTTTTCTGGGCATGAATCCCACGTGTTGATCTAGCAGAAAATTCAATCCACTTCCTCACTAAGGCAGAGTAAAATTGCAAGAGGTACATTTTTTCCCCAACAAGGCAAAGACCTACCAGCTTGTAAAAAGAGCTGCTTGGATGTTCTTCCTCCATAGGGAATGCACGCTCCCAGAGCAGTGTAGAGGTCTCCAAATTGATTCATACTTCAGAGAGGGGAAGACCCACTGTCCAAGCCCATATTGTGTTCCTGATACTTCCTGGGCCTTTGCAGGGAGACAGGGCATACAAATGATGTGAGGGTTTTGCTTGTCTCCATGAGGACTACTTGACCTAGGAACCTGTAGGCATACCCTGCCCTGGAGAAAATGAAGAATAAAGCTACCCACTGAAAAGAGATTGGAATTCTGAGCAGAGAAGCCCACCCTGTCCTATTCCTGTCTGCTTTTGTGTATCTTGATCAACAGTAGGTCTGCTGCTCCCTTTATGCCACTTTATGCCACCCTGGAGCCATCAGATGCTCTGTCCTTTGTGCTTACACTTCTTCCCCTACACCACTCTGCACAGAATGCACCTAGTGGTATTCTAACTCATGTTCTCTTCCCTATAAGACTGTGGGCTTCTCAGGGGCGGGGACTGAGTCATGCCCATCTTTGCTTATTCTGGACCTAGCTCAGGACCTAGCGTGTACTAAAGAATCAAAAGGTGGAAACCATTTGTTGTCAGTCTGGACAACCAGAGCTTCCCAAATTACTTTTATAAATCTCCCCACTCTCATTTCAGGGCCCAGACATATGATTGCTGAAAACCCCAATTTAACCTAAAAGACTAGATTTTATGCATGATCACAATGGGAAATAGTATGAACTTGGTCAGTAGAGTAGCATTCCCATGGAAAGTCTCCTGCCCTCTTTCCACTGTCTCAGCTGTTCACTTGGTTGAGACCATCTTCATCTCTCACCAGCCTACAGATCTCAGAGCTCCCCATTCTTGCACCTCCGCCCCATACCCTGCTGCTGGAATGAATCACCCAAAGCCCATCTGATTCAAAAAGCATTCCATGCTTCTTGATTGGCTACAGATTAAAGTACAGACTTGAAGCAGAATACATTCTCAGGGCCTTTCACAGCCACTGACTTTCAAAGATTTTCTAAGAAGCACACTTTCCCCCCACATTTTAACATCTCTGAAATCAGTGTGTGTCTTAACATGTCTGGCAGCCATGTGGTGGGAGTGATAGGGCTGCCACTGCCTGAGAACACACATCAGAGTTTGCAGAAGTGCTGGCGGTGTGGGGGAAGTCCCACACACAACAGCGGAGCACTCCTGGAGGACTTACCTCATTATCAGAGCTCTCGGGGGCACAGAGGACAATATTGTCCTGAATGCACACATAACGCAGAATTCTGGAAGTGGTAGGGCTTTAGGCATTCTGAAGCCAGTTTATTCTGCTTTTTCTTTCCGACTTCTTCATGAGAATAACATATGATGTCCAATTCTAAAAGAGCTCTTTCAATAAAATAAGTATTTTATGGCACTGTTAGTTGGCTGGGCTTTTTTCTTTCTGAAGGTGAAATAATAGTGTATTATACACTGGACGGTATTTTTAGATTTGGTTAAAATGGAATATACCAATCTCATCATACTATTAATTCCTCATCTCTCCTTCCATTAACCTTTTATATCAAGCCAATCCTCACCACTAGTGATCCCTACTCTTTCTGGATTTATTTAATCCAGGTACTGTACTGGAATTTTGGTGTCACTAATCTCCACCTGTTGACATTTCAACCGTTCTTCAAATGCCCACTTAAATGTAGCCAACTCCATCAAGTCTTTCCTAAATCACTCATTTACTCTGACCTCCTTCAGTCTCTAGAATCCTGCATTGCTTGTGCAACCCATTCTTTTGAAATCTTCCTAAGGTATGGGCACGATGGTAGGCACTTTAGAATAAGTTGTCCCAATTAACCACCATAATAACTTTTGGAGGTACGAATTAGGCTCCACTCTTCAGTGAGTTTAACTGATATTTAGAGAGAGCCATTGACTTATATTTTTTCCTACATCTAGTAGGTGAAAAGCATGGGTCTTTTGACCCAAATCTGGTCTACCATTGAACATCAGCTTCCTTTTCTCCAAAGCCTGCCCTCCCCTTCTACATATTGAATACATTGTATTGAATTAAACCGAATGTGAAATGCAAAATACCATTAAAAACTGAATTTTCTTGATAATAATGTTCCAAGTTCACTTGAAAAACAGGATGAGGCTTTTTAAAATTCACTTTGCCATTATTAGGCTGGTATTCTTTGTTAAACCCCATTTGCTTAAGATAAATTAAAATTATGTTTCATTGTAAGAAAAGAATCCTTGAAGCTTAGCCTCAGAAATGCCATAATTATTTTTCTTGTTCCTTCTGTTATTTTCTTACATAATAATGCAGAACTCCTGAAAATCTAGCAACAGCCAGTTTACATTCACAGTATTAATATATAAGAAGTAGAATTCTCCCTTGTGCTTATGGGAGAGTCAGCCATGGGAACACATGAAAAGCATTTCCTGGCAAGGAAGAAGAGAGGATTTGCCTTTTCCCCAAGAGCAGAGCAGGAGAAAGAGCAGCCAGTATAATCTTAAGATAAAACAGACCTGAATCACACACAGTTCAGGAACTCCTTAATTTTGTCATCTTGGGCAAGTTCCTTAACTTTGTTGAACATCAGGGGCACCTGGGTGGCTCAGTTGGTTAAGCGTCTGACTGCGGCTCAGGTCATGACCTCGCGGTTCATGAGATCGAGCCCCGCATCAGGCTCTGTGCTGACAGCTTAGAGCCTGGAGCCTGCTTGAGAGTCTGTGTCTCCCTCTCTCTCTGCCCCTCCCCTGCTCATACTCTGTCTCTCTCTGTCTCAAAAAATAATAAATATTAAAAAAAAAAATTTTTTTAAAACACCTTGTTGAACATCGGTATCCTTATTCATAGAATGTGAATCAGTAAAAACTACATCATAGTGTCAGTTTAGGACCAATTGATAACAGTACCTAAATCATTATCATCATTATTATATATGTTCTTGATGGAACATTTGGCCACATCCAGGAAGAAGACTGTGACATCCTTTGATTTCTGTTTAAAACAAAAAAACAACCTCTTGCTGCTGTGTAGAGAATAGATGACAAGGGGTCATCGGGCTAGGCAATCAAACAAATGGTGGCATTTTTCCAAAGAAGAGACTATGGAGGCCTGTACCTGGATCATGGCAGTGAAGATGTTTCAAGTGTCTGCAGTTGAGATGACCTTAGGCGCTAGAATCCATGTAATATGGTACTGGGTTCCTGGTGGAGGATATAGAGGAGCAAGGAATCAAGAATAACCTCTATGGCTATAGCTTAAGCACCTGGGTAGATGGTAGTACCATTAATTGAGTTGGAGAAAACTAAGAGAAAGTGAAGAGGAGGTCAGGTTGGAGCGTGGTATTAAAATAAAAAATTTAGGGGTGCCTGGGTAACTCAGTTGCCTGAGCATCCGACTTTGGCTCAAGTCGCAATCTCACAGTTCATGAGTTGAAGCCCCACATCAGTCTGGGCTGTCTTCTGTCAATTCAGATCCCACTCCAGATCCTCTGTCCCCCTCTCTCTCTCTCACACTCTTTCAAAAATAAATATTTTTTAAAAATAATAAATTTAATTCTAGAACCAAGTCCGCTTTTGTAAATCACTAGTATGGTTTTTAAAACCAGAATTCACATTTTAATTTTAATTTTGGTGATTTCCTTATCTCTGCCCACATCCAAAATATTGATCCAAGTAAAGAGTGTTTTCTACTCCTCTTCCTTTGCCACGTAGGTGACAGGCAACATTCTAGCGATCTTCTTATCAACTTGATTCCTTTCTAGGTTTTCCCTCCCTCTTGTAGCCATTCATTACCTCAGCAGTTAAAGTCAGCCATCATACCTAATCTTGAAATTCTCCCCACGATTTTCCCTGCAGAAGCAGTAATTCTGATCCAGGAACTCAGGTCCTCAGAGTGGGTTGGCTCCTTCATCCTTGGAGGCAGAGACTCCTTTTAGGGCCTGGAAAGTGTGATTGTATCACCAGTCATGTCAAAGCACTTCAGAACCTTATACCTTTCTCCACACCCTCTTAGAATCTCCCTCTCAACAATACCCACATTGTTCTGTTTGACAAACTCTTTTCTGATTGATTTATGAACTTAAATTCAATTGTTACCTTATGGTCATCGTAATCACCATTGTAATTTCTATTCTGCCTTCCATTTAGAGTAATCACCATTACAACCCGCATCTGAGTGTCTTAAGCTCCCCCTCCCTGAAACTGTCCAAGCAGAGTCAGTCTAGAGGACCATGATGGATGAGAGGTGGAATGGGATGACCTCAAAGTAAACCTCCTTCTCTCAAATTCTTTCTATTTTACATTTAATATTTTGCAGAAAACCCAAAGTGCCTGCTGATCACATGGCTGTTCTAATTCACTAAAGCTTTGTAGTACCAATCACGATTTACTTGATCGTATTCAGCTAAAAAGCTAAATAAGCAGAAATTGTCTGCGATTTACTACCAAAGGAGGGATTGCCGTCATCTTTCATCTTCCATGCACTGATCTGACATATACAGGGAGTGGCTTGTTTTAAAGCATCTGTTAAGGAGGGAAGATGTTGTGCTGGAAAAAGTGATAGTGTTAGATTATTTTCTTCGTTCTGACACCTACCTAGTTAACTGAATTTGAACAGGGCACCTCACATCTGTGAGTCTTAACACTCCTCATATGCAGAATAAAAGTGTTTAACTAGATCAAGGTTTCTCAACTTCTGCACTACTGACATTTGGGGCTGGATAATTCTTTGTTGTGGGGCCTATCCTTTTAATTGTAGGATGTTTAGCAGTATCTCTGGCTTCTACTCACTGGATGCCGTTAGCATCCTTTCTCCCCAGGTTTTGACAACCATAATGTGTCCAGACATTGGTAAGTATCTTCTGGGAGAAGAAAACTGTCCCAGTTAAGAACTCCTGCACTAGGTGACTATAAGAGGAAAATATACCTGGAAAAAGAGATGTTGGGGCAGCTGGGTGGCTCATTCAGTTGAGTGTCCGACTTCAGCTCAGGTCATGATCTCACAGATTGTGGGTTTGAGCCTGCATCGGGCTCTGTGCTGACAGCTTGCTCAGAGCCTGGAGCCTGCTTTGGATTCTGTGTCTCCTTCACTCTCTGCCCCTCCCCTACTCATGCCCTGTCTCTCCGTGTCTCTCAAAAATAAATAAATGCAAAAAAAAAAAAAGAAAAAAGAAAAAGACATTAACCAGGTAGTATTCTATCACCTCCATTAATGTCTACTATAAAAGCTTTCTTTTACAGATAACCACAAGTGGAACTTTAAAGTGGAGTATACTTTACAAATTTCTGCAGAAAAAAAAAGCAAATAAAACCCCACCACTTGTTTAAAATAAATAATAAACATTAGTAACAAAAATAGACTATGCAGCGTCACAGAGGCGTTAAAAAAGAACTCAGAGCATGTTTTAAGACAATGTCAGATCAAACACACCAGTGATGACAGGAACTTAAACGGCTGAATACATCTGTCAAAAGACAGAGGCACTCAGATTGTTTTAAAAAATGAAATTGAGCCTATACACTGCCTAAAATAACAGATCTAAAACAAAATGACTTGAAGACTTGAAGTTTAAAAAGAAAAGCATAGACAATGATTTATCTGGTAAAAATAAATGAAAAAAATGAAATGGCAAAATTTATTTTAAATAATCTAGAAATCAAAGCAAAAAATTAAAATCTAATAAGGAAGACTGTTTTATATTAATAAAAGGTATAATTTAGGGTAAAATATAATATTAAATAAAAGGCATAAACTTTTATTCAACCAATAACAAAACATCAAAATATATAAAGCAACACAATGACATTCTATTGCAAGGGAATCCAGGACGTACTTTTTAGTGATATCTAGTTGCTATCCTAAATAGCATTGAAATTCTATTAGTACAGAAAATTAGAAGTATGGCTGTTGTGTTAGTAGCTGACAGTCTTGTCCACTGCTTAGCAACTATTACTGGTGGTGAACAGTGGGCAGGTGGAAAACCTCTGCTGTTTTAAGGCAGCTTTCATGAACATGATTTAAAATGTACCTATGTGGAAAGCAAGAAAATACAATTTCTACCTTTATAAAGGAAAACCTGGTTAAGATAATGAAGTATTTATGGTGAATTTTGTTTGACTGTAGCTAGTCAAATATTCCCTATTCATTCAGGAAAGAAGAAGCAGGCACATAGTTCTAGGCACCCAATGAGTCATATTGAAATAAATTACATTGATTTTTTTTCAAAAAATTTTTAATATTTATTATTTAGTTTTGAGAGACAGAGATAGAGCATGAGTGGGGGAGGGTTAAACAGAGAAGGAGACACAGAATCTGAACCAGGCTCCAGGCTCTGAGCTGTCAGCACAGAGTCTGATGCGGGGCCCAAACTCACGAACCGTGAGATCATGACCTGAGCCAAAGTCAGACACTTAACCAACTGAGCCACCCAGGCGCCCCTCTTTTTTTTTTTTTTAAATAGAAGTCCACTGTGTGGTTTCCTTATTAATTCAAGATAACATTACACTAGCATGAATGATTAATGTTATTTGATGAAGAGTGTCATCAGGCAAACTAGAATTACTTCCTTATAGTTCAGTTCCCTCATTTTAAAACATGACAGAACTTGATAAGTACATATTTTAACAAAACAATTTACGCTTGACGAATAAGATATATTCAAATAAAAATATACAGCAAAAATTGGGACAAAAAAGAAAAATTTATAAAAACACAATAATGGTGAGAAAACTTAGCACCATATGATTCATGTTTGACTGATAAAATATACCACAATTAAGTAATGATGTAGAATTTTTGAATAATATAATTGAAATGACTAAATAAATTAATACTAAATACAATGAGGGTTATATAATCATTTCATGGACCTATAAAATAATCATCTTAAAAGTATTTGTCTATCAAACCGAAAGTGAGCCTCAATCCATTTCCAAAAGTTTTCAGTGTATAAGCTATATTATTTGATGTCAAAATAGTAGAACTATAAAATAGAAAAATGGGGGGAAAAGTAGAAAAAAAGCCCAAGGAACCATTTCATTTCATAAAAATGAAAAGTAAAATTACACCCTTTGGAAGATACTGAAAATGAGAATATCACATTTAAAAATATACATGATGCAGACTCGTAGTCTTGATGATGACAGAGTTGCTGGTATGGCAGTGAGCAGCGATGAAACTGGATAGAGTGTGTGCTGTGACTCAGGGGTTGGGGAGCAGCCCGCACAGCACGCAATTGCTGGAGGAGATAAGTATGGAGCTTAGTGTCCTCTTGGGTTTCTCCTTGGGGCATTTTCCAAATGGAAGTGGAGGCAGTGCAGAGCCAGGTCTGGGTGGGGGAAGGGAACAGTGATGGGGCTACTAAACTATGTGGGATTGTGGGTCAGGGCACCTGAGAGAAGGCAGCTGCTGAGGAGCCCCAGAAGTCATAGCAGGTTCCAACCTTGGCAGAATCTTAAACTGTGCGGCCTTAGCAAGACTTAGGGGGCCTGCCAGAGGCCAGCTGCTGGTGGCCAACGGATAACAGGCATTTCTGAGGTTATACAGGGGCAAGGACACATGGTTCTGACTGCCCAGAAGGGAGACACCTTGGTCAACACCTAGGCTTTCTACTGAGACTGAAAAAGGTCACTGAACCTAAACATGAGTCAAATTATCCAAACTTATGTATAGAGAAAAAGTAAAAAATAAAACAAAACAGAAAAGAACATCTGAGATCTAGGAGACAATTGTAGATGATCTCACAGAAGTGTGACTGGAGACAAATACATATCCAAAGGGGGTGCCCCTGGGTGGCTCAGTTGGTTAATTATCTGACTCTTGACTTCAGCTCAGGTTATGATCTCACAGTTCATGAGTTCTAGCCCTGGGTCAAGCTCTATGCTGACAGTGCAGAGACTGCTTAGGATTCTCTCTCTCTCTCTCTCTGCTCTTCCCCCACTGTCTCTCTCTCTCTCTTTCAAAATAAATAAACTTAAAAGACAATACGTATCCGAAGGGATACTGACTGAAGATAGTCTAAAATGTCTAAGATGTACCTAAGCCATATTCACAGGAAAATCAATAGCTTTATTCAGTTTAATAATCTTTAAGGAAAAAAAATAACTGAAAAGATTATAGCAGACATAGACAGTACCAAATAAGCTTTCCAGAAACTTTTTTACATTTCGCACCCTACCTGTGGTCACATTGAGGCTTAGTAGTTACTCTTGGCCAATGAAAAGTGAGCAAGTGAGGTTTCTGCTCATGTCTGAGGCACTTAGGAGACTGTCTCCTTTACCTCTCTTCTGTTACTCCAGTAACAGTGGCAGCTAGCCAGATGGCATTAACAACAGGGTGGAGGAGGGCTGGCCAAGTCTCACTGGACTTTCCATGTGTGATGGATCTTTCAGGTTCAACCACCTGTATCATATAGCATTAAGTACTCAACTCCAAAAATTATAAGAATACGGTCAGAAAAAACACTAGAACAGCAATTCGGTCAGTCTCATGGTACTGGAGAGACTAAATGTGGAAGCGGGGCTGCTAGGGAGATGAGACCATTATAAATGTCCCAGGATTTGAGTTGAGACCCTCCCCACCACACTGTAAGAGCCACTCCCTAGGAGTAAAATACATGCACCTTCCAAAACCTAGAGTCATGGCAGTGGCTGCTTGCATTAAGGTGATTTGCCTGTATTCTTTCAGCCTGCCAAAAGAATATTAAATCCACTCTAGAGGAAGATAAAATCTTCCAGAGCCCCATATTATTTTTCATAGATAATGTCTGACATTCAAATTTAGAGACATGCCAGGAAACTGGACCAAATGACTACAAGGCAAGAGGAACAAAAACATGTAATGGAAACAGATCATAGGTGATCACAATATTGAAGTTATCAGACACGGATTTAAAAATACCTACAATTAATGTGTTCAAGAAATGGATGAAGAGATGGGTAATTTCTTCAGTGAACTAAAATATACCAAAAATTAAAATTGTAGAACCATAAATAAGGCAATACTAAAGAATTAAATAGATGAGCGTAACAGGAGACAAACCAGCAAAGAAGATAAAGCAGGTGGATGTAGTTAATAGAAAATATCCAGACTGGGAAAAAAAAAAAGTATATAATTTAAAAGGGCAAGACTCAAATGGAACATGATAAAAAAAATACCTACATTCTGGGGGCACCTGGGTGGCTCAGTCAGTTAAGTGCCAGATTCTTGATTTCAGCTTAGGTCATGATTTCATGGTTCATGGGTTCAAGTTCCACGTCAGGCTCTGTGCTGGCAGCATGGAGTCTATTTTGGATTCTCTCTCTGCACCTTCCCCATTCATGTTCTCTCTCTCTCAAAAATAAAAATAAAACTTAAAAGAAAATGCCTACATTCTGCGATAGGGATTTAAGATGTGAAGAGAGAATGGAGCGAAGAACTATGTGAAGAAAAATTGTCCAAGGACAATCTGAAATTTATGAAAAACGTAAAGCCACAGATCCAAAAATCTCCATAAACCCAAGCAGCATAAATACAAAGAAAAGCACACTTAGGCACCTCATAATAACAAAGAAAAATCTTAAAAGCTGCCAGAGATAAAAGACACATGACCTTCTGAGAGAAGCAATAAGACTGAATGCTAAGACTGAATGTTTAATAGAAACGATGAAACCCACTAGACGAAGGAATGATATTTTTACAGTGTAGAAAGAAAATACCTGTCAACCTAGAATTCTATATCTAGCAAAAATGTCTTTCAGAAATGAGGTAAAATAAAGATTTTTGACCAGCAAAAGCTAAGGAAATACATTCCAGCAGGACTAGATAGATAGATGGAGAGATAGATGATAGGGAGTAAAGGGAGTTTCTGAGGCAGCGGAGAAATAATCCCAGATGGAAGCAAACAAACGTAGAAAGAAATGAATAATATTTAAATGGGAGGAATGTGGGTATATTAAATGAATATTTCCTTTTTAGTAAGAGTAATGCTAATTGAGGATTGCAATAAATGTAAGATAAAAGGAATTGCTAACAGTAGCACAAAAAAGTGGAAAAGGATATAGATAGACCAAAGTGTTGTGAGTCCTTGCACTACCTGAGAAGTAGTAAAGGTATTAATTGTAGGTAGATTGTATTAAATCAAGGATGCATTATAGGTAGCCACTAAGAGAAGAATGAAAGAATATATTACAATACAACTAATAGAAATAAAAATGGATTAAAAGTACTAGACTGATACAAAAGAAGGCAAAAAAAGAACAAGAATAAAATAGGATAAATAGAAAACTAATGGTGAATATATTTAAATCCAAATATGTCAGTTATTGAGTTAAATGTAAATAGACTAAATTATCCAAATTAAAAAACTGAATACAGATATACTATATATTATATATATAATATATATCAAATATATAATATATACAATATATATAATATATAATATATATATAATCTGTATCTATATTAATAGAAATAATAGACCTTATCTTATAAGATTATACCTTACGTATGAGAACACAAAAATGTTGAAAAGGATAGGAAAAAAACATATGCAACCTCCTATATATATATATTATATATATAAATATATATAAATATATACATATTAAAGTCTGGCATAGCTTTACAAAGATCTGACAACAAAAATTTTAAGGCAAGAAATATTATTAGGGATGAAGGAGACATTTATAATAATAAAAATTTCTACTCAACAAGATACAAAATAAAATAACTCAACAAGAAGATGTAATGATATAAATTTGTGCGCAGCTGTTAACATAGCCATCTTATATACCTGTGATAAAGAGCAAACAACTGCCACATGCAGCCACATGAATGAATTTCAAAGACATCATGCTGACGAAAGATCCAGACATAAAAGGGTATATACTGTATAATCTCATTCAGATAAAGTCTAGAAGTAGGCAAAACAACACTATAATGAGGGAAGTCTGACGGTGATTTCTTTCATGGGTCCAACAGGCACTAGCTCGAAAGGGGCTCAAGGGGGCTTGCAGGGTGTTGGCAGTGGTCTATATCCTGATCCAGGTGATGTATGGGTGAGATGGTTTTTTAAATATTCATGGAGATATACCCTTAGGATTTCTGTGCTTTACTAGGTATATGTTTTTATACTCTAAATCTAAAAGAAAATCTATCTGTGAGAGATTCTAACATACCCCAGGTTAGAGAACCGCAGAGCTCTGTGATACTTGACAGTTGGCTCGTGTTTTTGCTTCTTCAAACAAACTGCTGTTTGTGAGGCCCCACCTCCCAACTAGACTAACTGCATCCTTGGCGACTCAGGGCATTGTGGACACTCCAAGTACCATGCAGCAGGGCAATACTGACGGAGACCACCCGCCTAAACCTAGATACAGAATCCTGCTCCTCTGACCCATGGAGTTTTATAGCCTGCACTCCACTCATAAAATTCTTCCTCTAGAAAATACTAGAATATGCCAAACACGTACCCTGTTTTATCAGTTTCTCTTCAGTAAGCCTCAGCTGTTTCCTCCCACAAACAGCAGAAACCTAGTGTTCTATAAGACCTACATGTACTAACCATCTACAATCTTTGTCTTGCCCAAAGCTTCAGCACTACAAATACCACTTTCTTCCCTTCCATCCACTTCAACTCCTTTTCTTGCTCCTCATCACAGACCCCATTCCTAATCAGTCACATCACTTTGAGAATGGGCCCACATGGCCTGATTTTAACACAAAGTGGTAGTAAGTCTCTACTTCTGACCACAGATACTATAGGATTCATTGGGGAAGCAATATATTTTGTCTATTATATATAGAAATCTAGGAAAATGTCTCTTTGAGAATAATTTGATAACCAATGCGCTTATTTTGCAAATGCAGGAAGCACTGCAAGCTATAATGCCTTGGACTGGCGCAGTGACTGGACATATCTGGCTGATCTTCAAAGACGTGCTTTCTCTTTTACTCGTAAGCAAAGGGTCCAGCAGGACTGGACCAGCTTCCTACATTGATATGAGTAATGTGCTTATTGATGCATATGTTTGCTGAAGGTGCCACTGGGTTCTCTCTCCCTGCGCTTGAAAACAGGGTGAAGTTTCCTGGAGAAAAATATGCTTTGTGTTTCTGCTCAGGTTTATCTATTTATTTATTTTTACATTCTGATAAATTGCACTGCGCTTTGGGAAAATGAAATGGTACATGTTAAAAATCAAAGAACAACGGAGTGGAGGAACACAATATGGGAAGCAGCTGGGGCATCTTAAGATAAAAGGGGGAAGTAGAAATGACAAAAGGTTTTAAGAAGAATTAATTTCCTCTTCATCATCTAAACAAACAAAAAATGTATCTGCTAGGATCCATTGGGAGAGATGAATGTTTGATAATGCTCATGCCCAAAGTGATTTGGCATGATGGATAGATATCCAGTCTCCGCCACAAAGGAGCATTGTATCCTGAATAAATTGTTTTGTCTTTCTGTGCTTCAGCTTCCAAATTTGCAAAAACAGGGGCGCCTGGGTGGTTCGGTCAGTTAAGTATCTGACCCTTGAATTTAGCTCAGGTCATGATCTCAGTTTGTGTGTTTGAGCCCCTCATCAGGTTCCTTGCTGACAGTGGGGAGACTGCTTGGGATTCTCTCTCTCTTCTTCTCTCTCTCTGCCCCTCCCCTGCTCACTCTCTTTCTATCATAAATAAATAAATAAATAAATAAATAAATAAATAAATAAAACTTAAAAAAATGTAGTTTCCAAATTTGCAAAAACAGAGTGATAAGCAGAGAAACAACCTGCATAGAGGGCTTCTGTGTGTCAGTCAACGTTCTAAGCACTTTCCTCATTTAATTCTTAGAGTGAAGTGAATGCCATTAACAGGTCTATTTTATAGTTGAGAAAACTGAGGCACAGAAGAGCTAACTGACATGTGGATTCAAACCCAGGCTGTTTGCTCGGCGTCTGTGCTGTTTTAAGGAGTAAATTCTATGGCTTCTCTTTTTAGGTTTGAGCATGTCACTTCTCTTAAAGTGCTCCTCTTGCCTCTTGGACTCCTAATTGCCACTAGGATAAATCCCCAGCTTCACGACATGCAATAGATGACCTTTCACAATGGAACTTAATCCTAACCTACAATTTGCCCTCTCCTGAGCTCCCGACCTCAGCACCTCACCCACACGGCCACATGTGTTCACCATGTGTTCCCTGAACATCACCTGTGCTCCTTCCTGCCTTAGGCTCTGCTCTTGCTCCTTCTTGTGCCTGAATTGCTTTTCCCATGCCAACCACTTCTGATCTGCTTTATGGACTCCTATGCATCCTTTGAGTCCCTGAAAAAGTATATTTTCTCTCAGGAATTTCCTTGGGCACAGTTAAGTCACCCACTCTCTATATTCCCATACAACTTAAAAAAATTAAGTTTTATTTATTTATTGAGAGAGAGAGAGAGAGAGAGAGAGAGGGAGAGAGGGAAGGAGGGAGGGGAACAGAGAGGGAGAGAGAGAATCCCAAGCAGGCTCTGTGCTTTCAGTGCAGAGCCTGACATGGGTCTCAAATTCATGAACCGTGAGATCATGACCTGAGCAGAGATCAGAGGTCAGATCTTAACCGACTGAGCCGCCCATACACCCCTCCATACAACTTAATGTGCACTTCTCTAGTGTTTGTCACTCAGCATGACAAATCTGTCTCTCCTGCCAGATTATGGCTTAGGCATTGGATTATCTTCTCTACTCATCTAAGCAATCAGTGGTACTTTCCAGAGCACTGTGTTGAGAAGGATTCTCAGGCCACATTTGAACTCAACAGAAGAATGTTCAATGCAGACTTCATAAGGACAAGGGGCCTTACTTGACTTATACACTTTGGTATCTCTAGTGCTTGGCTCAGTGTGAGTACAGTAGACAATTGGTATTTATATGAATGAGTGATATAACACCGTGTGTTACAGGAAGGGAGGTGAACATGGTGACATTCATGCCATATATTTTACAACCCTCTAATAGTCTCTGAACTCGTCAAGGGCAGAGACCACATGTTATTTATCTTAGGATCTTTGGTGCCTTATTTAGTGCATTGAGCAAAATTTTATTGCTGCGTACGCATGTGGTGGAATGAAGTAACCTTAAAGCTCAAAGAGGCTGTACTGAGGCAAGGCAGGGAAGGGGAAAACCCAAGCCACGTGACACATTCTCTCCTCTAGTCTATAATGAGCCAAATAGAATACCACGGAAAGCATTTTCTCTGGCTAAAGATGATGTGGCCTCTTGCATTGTGAAATAGCAGCAAATCTACTGAGGGTGAGAATAAGGATGGAGATGGCAGGTACCAGAGGCGGATGGGAGGCCATGAGTCACACTCTGCATTATTGCTCTCATCTCCAGTCTTCAGTAGTATCTTCATCTCCCTCACCTGTTTACTGTTGCACCTCATCTCCTGGTGGGTCCAAGGTTCATCCCCAAAAAGACCCTCTCTAGGTGTCCTTTGGACATGAAGAATTGTTATTTGTTTAATTCTGTTTTGAAACTCCTTTCCCAAATTGTTAATGACAAGGAGAGGAAGTTTAGTCCTACAAGTGATTATTGTTTTTTTTAAAGATTTTTTTTAAACATTTATTTATTATTGAGAGACAGAGCATGAGTAGGGGAGAGATAGAGAGAGGGGGAGACAGAGAATCTGAAGCAGGCTCCAGGCTCTGAGCTGTCAGCACAGAGCCCGATGCGGGGCTCGAACCCACAAACCGTGAGATCATGACCTGAGCCGAAGTCAGATGCCTAACTGACTGAGCCACCCAGGCGCCCCTACTATTTTTTTTTATAATGAACTAAGGAAGGCCCGGTGCGAAGTTTCCCATCAACATGCCAACTTGACATCCACACGATCATGTCTCCTTTATAAGGATATACTTATTTATCCACCGGCTGACCTTGGATTCCACTCTTTGGGAGTCACCAGAAAGTCTAAATAAAAAAGGAGAAACCGAGAAATGACAAAGGGGTTCTGGACAATGAAATAACACCTGAGCAGCACCAAATGGCCAAGTGCAGATTGCGGTCTCCAAACTGTGCTGGCGATGTAACCGGTAGAACAAACAAGCCTGCGCCCTCTAAACAAGTTCTATTTTCAGACCTGCTCAAACAGCTCTTGTGAGAAGATGTGAACAAGAGACGTTTGCTCTTCACAGAAAAAAAAAAAAAAAATGGAGCGCGACTTTTTTTGTTGTAATTGACTTGAATTGGAATGAATTAACTTCAAAATAATTTGGTGACATCTTTTGAGGTGTTCTGGCAATGTTGGAGGTGTCATCAAATCCAAGATAACTTGGGAAGGGTGAGCGTTTCCTCTTTTCTGACCTCATTCTGGGACTTGGAATGAACTCACCATGAGACCTAGACCACAGCATGTTCAATAGAATTTTCTGCAATGATGGCAGTGTTCTACATCTGCATTATCCAGTATGGAAGCCACTGGCCATGTGTGGCTGCGGAGCATTTGAAGTGTAGCTAGCATGATCTTATTTTACTCTTTTCTCCAAAAGGAGTTTTATAGTCTAACCAGGAGAGTTTTCTTCTTTCCCCTTAGCATATACATATATCTTCAACTCCGAGCTTCAAGACCCTCAGGATTTTGGTGTCACAGTGATACCTGACCAAGAGAAGTCACAGAACCCCACTTTTAATGATTTGACTGAAATATCCTGAACCCCTGGCACCTGCTATCTACCTCTTCAAGATCTAATGTAACCCAAAGAGGTTTCCCAGCCCTCACCACTTCACTACTGTTTGCTCAGCCACTGATTTTGCCATCCCTCCACCACCATGACCCCTCTCCCTTCCCTACCTTGGATCCCTAAAAGTAGCTCTGGAAATAATCTTAGCCAAGCCCCTCATTTTCTAGAAGTGGGTGCTGAGAAATAGAGCAAATAACTCACTCGCATCAATTCTCATAGGGAATTAACCCTCCCCATTAAAATCCTACCCCTTTATTCAAGGTTTATCTCTGGTACCCCTCTTTCCTGCAAAGCTCCTCTGATTGTTTTGTACCCATTGACATTCTGTTCTATGCATTTTTCTAGGATACTGCCAAAAACATCCATTTTGGAACAAAGTCTTGTGTTGCTCTATTACTCTTAATGAAAATATAGAAGTCCAGAAAATAAAGACCATTTCAACTTTCTTCCCACACAGTGCCATGTATCAGAGTATGTGCTCAATACTGTTGAAACATAAAAGTGACAGAGATCGTCCTGACTCCTACGAGAAGAGCATGTACCCTAAAGTGAAAAAAGGTAATCATATCAATTCTCCTCCTCTCACATAAACCGTAGAAGAGAAATATTTGCTTAAATTTCCTTTGTGTTTAAATGGCCACTTTTGATAGACTATGACTATGCACATATTTAAAAATTAAAATTATTTCCAACCTATGAGCCAGTCAATTCAATTTGGCAAGTATTTATTAAATTCAAAGACCTTATGCTACAGTTTAAAGGACAATACTTTCACACATGAAGGAGATTGAGATTAATATGGCAAAATGTAATTTAATTCAAATGCTTATTAAATGCCCACTATGAACCAATGTGTGGTTCAGAGCTATTCAAGGTTGCAAAAGTTACTTTGGGCAGCAAAAGTGACTAAGGATCACTTTAGCAACATGGAAAGAATTAAATTAGACTTTATATGATAGTAGAAAATAACAAGGCTGATACTAGGAAGCGGAAGAAGACTCGCCCGTTATAAGAATTAGCTAAGCAATGGTGTTGAAGTGGTAATGCATGTGATGTGCATAGACTTTGGCCAGAGTTGAGTGTATTTACTGATAAATGTGCAAATTTCACTATTTGGAAGTCAGGCCGACCAGCCCTGATGGGGACATGAGACTGGACTTGACTACTCAGGTGACAGAGAAGGACACTAAATTTCTGAGCCACAGAGGGATTTGTGGAAGCATTAGTGACATATGCACCAATTATGGTTGTTCAGGGGCAACAAAGAACAAGACATTGACCCACTTTAAGAATAATTGGCATCTGGGAAACCATCAAGATCCTACAGGAGAACACAGGCAGCAACCTCTTTGACATTGGCCGTAGCAACTTCTTACTAGACACGTCTCCAGAGGCGAGGGAAACAAAAGCAAAAATGAACTACTAAGAAGAAATGAGCTTCTGCACAGCAAAGGAAACAATCAGCAAAACTAAAAGGCAACCAACAGAATGGGAGAAGATATTTGCAAATGATATCTAATCTATAAAGGATTGGTATCCAAATCTACAAAGAACCTAATCAAGCTCGATGCCCAAAAAATAAATAATCCAGTGAAGAAATGGGCAGAAGACATAAATAGACATTTTTCCAAAGAAGACATCTAAATGGCTAACAGACACATAAAAAGATGCTCAACAACACTTATCAGGGAAATACAAATCAAAACGACAATGAGATACCACCTCACATCTGTCAGAATGGCTAAAATTAACAACACAAGAAACAACAGGTACTGGCCAGGATGTGGAGAAAAGGAAACCCTCTTACACTGTTGGTGGGAATTGAAACTGGTACAGCCACTCTAGAAAACTGTATGGAGGTTCCTCAAAAAGTTAAAAATAGAATGACCTTATGACATAGCAATTGCCCTACTAGGAATTTACCCAAAGAATATAAAAATACTGATTTGAAGGGGCACATGCACCTCAATGTTTATAGCAGCACTATCAACAATCACCAAATTGTGGAAAAAGGCCAAATGTCCATTGACAGATGAATGGATAAAGAAGATGTGGTATATATGTACATGGAATATTACTCAGCCATCAAAAAGAATGAAATCTTGCCATTTGCAACAACATGAATGAAGCTAGAGTATATTATGCTAAGTGAAATGAGTAAGTCAGAGAAAGACAAATACCATATAATTTCACTCATATGTGGATTTTAAGAAACAACAGATGAACATTGGGGGAAGGAAGAAAAAAGAGAGGGAAACAAACCATAAGAGACTTGACGATAAAGAATACATTGAGGGTTGCTAGGGGGAGGTGGGTGGGAGATGGGCTAGATGGGTGATGGGTACTAAGGAGGGCACTTGCGATGAGCACTGGGTGTTGTATGTAAGTGATGAATCACTGAATTCTACTCCAATATTACACTATATGTTACTTACTAGAATTTAAATAAAAAATCGAAATAAATAATGATTGTCAGAATAATTTAAGCATATATTGTTTCATGGGTATAAAGAATTTTGGGGGAAGAAAGAAAGATGATTCCAAGTTTGGGGGTCAGGAGAATGAAAGGGTATTTCACGATAAATAATGAGAGAGGAAGTGAGGAGATCATGTAAGAACAGGACATAGTGAATGAGAAAGGATAGTGAACTTGTAGGCAAGGATGCTAAGTTAATTTCTAATTTCTAATTGGAATTGGAGCTAGAATTAAGAAATGGGGTTGGTGCCTCACAGTCCTTTTTGTCCTTCCTGCTTGTGCCTGCACTTCTCCAGTTGAGATCGAAGAAGTGCCTGCCAACCTCTACTGTTTCAGTTTACTTAGAACTTCAAGCAAAGACCATTCTATCTTAGTTCATCACTATTGTGTGTTGACTTCTCAATCTGAGTCACCTTTCCAGATTCTTCCAAACAACCTGGAACAAAATTTAACATGAGTGAAAGAATAAGGCATGTTGTACCATCCGTCATACCCAATGTCTTTTTTCTCCTACCATTGCCGCTGGACAGGTTCTCACTGAGCTCAGGGCAATTTTTCTGCTCAGCTAAGGGGACAGGATATGGGAGACTATGTCTCTTGTCACGGTTCTCATCTATAAGCCTTACTGTCAGATTGGATGTACACAGTTATCTCCTCTGCCCTAAGCCTCAAGGACTCCATTTATGAATAAAATCATAGAAGGTCTATCTTCACCTGTTGTGTCATGCCAGAGTTCTTTGTAGGACACCCTTTTTATTTACACACACACACACACACACACACACACCTACCTTAGAGCCCTCAGTACACTAAGAGTAATAAGAGTAACAATAATCAGAGACTCTACTAAAGGCAAATACTTTCTTTCAGTAATAAGGACCATGTGTTTCAGGAGATGAAACCAGCAATTATATAGGATTATTTGACTGAAACCAATTGCCCAACCTTATGTAAAACATAACCCATTTTCTTTGAAATCTCTGATATGACCTAGAAGTTAGTTTAGGATAATCGGTTTCAAAATAAAGATTAAATCATAATTCCTTACTTCATTGAGTCCAAAAATTCCTTGGTTAGGACTTCCAATCATTTCCAGTCATTTATGAACAGCAAAACATTGCTACTTTGATAACACTGCAGACCATTTCTAGCTGGCCTTTATGAAAACGAAAATGATGCTGGTTCCAACATAATATCTGATAGCTCAATGGGTCCAGTGTTTTGTTTTGTTTGTTTTTTTAACTGCCAGTAAAATAATAGCTTGGACGAGAGCAAAGGAAAAATAAATCCAAACTGTAAGTTTTGAGAATATGTTGGACCATATTATCTTTCTGAGAGTATGACCGGTTTGGCTAATAATCTTTCAGGAAGTACATCAAAATGCAGCAGGAGTGAATTCTGATTTTTTTTTTCTGACACACTAAGAATTGTAAGAAATGGAAACACACTGGAGATAAAAAGTATAATTCACCAATCATCATTTGCTACCAATTGGAAATAGAGAGTTCTACCCTAAATTGTTCTAGCAATTTTTCATACCCACAGCATGTCTAGGTAAAAACAGCTGGCTCATGCTCAGAATGTAAATCACATCAGGACTTTTAAGTGCTTATTTTAAAGGTCACAGTTTTAAAGCTATTTAGGGAAGCTGCAGTGAGAGGGAGCATGAAAAGGAGAGCCGGGATAGAAATAGGAGTCAAGTGGACTGAAGACTCCAAGTATTCCCAAGAGAGTCCATTGTAACCATCAGGGCACATACTGGCAAAGCTCAAACAATGATTTGTAGGGCAGTTGTATTTTGAAAATTAAATGTAGACTTTTTGCCTGTATTGGTAGGAGATGGGCCGGGGTGTACTAACTTCATAGCTGCTTTGAGTTGTGGTATTTATATTCTTGTAAAGTCACTTTAATCACTGAGATCTCTAGAAGGTTCGTTATACACTTCTCAAATTTTACCAGGAAATATATTTGATTCTGATCCTGTTATCCTTATACATGGTATTCCCAGCATGTACAAGGTCAAGTCAAACTCCCTTGCACGGTTTAGGAGATCACTCACCATCTGCTACTATTTTCTTAGTCTTCTCAACTCCAACCAACTTCCATTGTATAAACCCTCCACACTGGAGTACCTGAATGGCTCAGTCTGTTAAGCGTCTGACTTTGACTCAGATCATAATCCTGCAGTTCGTGAGTTCAAGCCACACGTTGGACTCTCTGCTGACAGCTAGGAGCCTCAGATTCTGTGTCTCCCTCTCTCTCTGCTCCTGCCCCTCCCCACCCCCCAAAATTGAATAAACATGAAAAAAAATTTTTTTTAATTTAAACTTTTCACACCAACCATGTTAACGTGTAATTCTATTTCTCATGCAGGCATGTTCTCAAATATGCTTTTCTCTGCCTGAATACGCCCTCCACCCTACAGTCAGGGTTCCAGGGCCATGCTGAATTCTCCAACAATGGCAATGGGAGGTTTCCCCCAATAGATCTCTTCAAGGTTCTTGTCACATCATTTAGCTGAGTAGAACCATTTCCTTCTGCCAGACCAACCCCAACATTGCACATAGGACTAGACTTACACAAAGTCATATCCTGGACCAACAATCTGGGGGCATTGGAGCTTGGCTGGGCTCTAGCATCTGTGGGGAGTTCTGATGCATCTGACCATAGGCTATAGTATATAGAGCTGAGAGAGGCTGCCTCTCAGAGAGAAGCAAAATGAAGCAGTCAGGCACACACTGTCAACATGGCAGAGCAAGCTTACAGGGCAGGGAGGGAAACAAGTATTCAGGTTTAATCCGGTAAAATAGAAGTCAGAGAAACAAAATGATCCCAGAACATAAAAGCACAGTCAGAAGCTGAACCTCAAGAAACACCCTGAAGGGGCAACTGGGTGACTCAGTCATTTAAGTGTCCACCTCTTGATTTTGGCTCAGGTCATGATCTCACAGTTCATGAATTTGAGCCCTGCATCTGGCTCTGCACTAGCAGTGTGGAGCCTGCTAGGGATTCTCCCTCTCTCTCTCTCTCTCTCTCTCTCACTAAATAAGTAAACTTAAAAAAAAATTCCTTTTTTTTTTTTTTTAAGACAATGAAACACCCTGTAACTGTGGGTATAAGTGAGACCTGACTTAGTAATAGAAGGAAAAGCTATCTGGGTTTGAATGGATTGGATTAGAGATGCAAATCAGATTATCCATTAAGCAGCTATAATTTTAGCTCAAGCTCAGTGTCTCAACATGCACAGTGATTATCTTCTTTTATGTCCAGTTGACTTCCTAGAGCACTTATTTTCCAGTGATTATGATGCCTCTCTTGAAATGTATCTGGATGAAATCCCAAAGAAAAGTTGTTATGTGCTAACTTCTTCAAAATGGAGTTTAACATTACATGTTATTATAGCACTTAAGCTCCAAAAATCTTGTTTCCTTAAATAGAATGACATAGGCAACTTTTTTTTTTTTTAATATCCTGGGCTATAGAGAGAAACATTTTTGGAGTTAGGGTAGACTGGCCAACTCTCATATTAAAGATTAAAGGAAATGCAAGTTTAAAAAATGTGAGCATAAAGGAAATGTCATTTAAGCCCTCCAGCTCATGCCACAGGGGCGTTTTCCTTCTGGTGCTAGTTCAGTTCTCTAAGAAGGTAAAAGCCCTTTGTTTCAATATTTTGTTGCAACTTTGCCATCAGAAAAAGTGATCCTTGGTATCAGATCAATATGCCATGGATCTCACAGTGCTGAAGATATCTTAGATGAACAGATTTACAAGCTTCTATGCGGAGTCCTTGTAGAATGAAGTGATGGCGATCATGACTTGGTTTTGCTGAACGGTTAACACTTTGGTACCCAGAGGAAATTTGGCTAATGTCACACTAGTTGTTTCAAGGAATGGCATCTTGAAGTGACCAAAGGTGGTCGTCTTCCCCGCAGTGCAATCTTGGCATAGCTGCCCTCACATTTATCTGTATGCATAATTGGACAGGGTTAGTATTGAGGATTAAAAATTGGACTGGATTGAGGAACATTCCATTTCTATTAGTAGTATTTTATTATCGCTCCTTCGGTTATTGGTTTGAAAAGTATTGTCTGTAAGCTGGATAAAAACAGGCTAGCTTACTGATGTGACAGAGGAAACAGTTTAGAAAGGAGTCTAGTAAAGTCAATCCAGAACAATATTAAATTTCAACTTATTATAAAACCACCATCCCTTCCCAAACACTCATGTATAAGACACACTTCTGGGAAGACCTGGGCTTACTTAAAATTGAGAATAAAGGCAGACTAGAAGAACTATCCATGAATCTGGTAAACAAAATCTTAGAAGCCAAATCTCATCTGATATCTAAGAGGTCCATTTTCTCAACTTCATAATCCAAGCAAAACTTAGGAACTTCGTAGATCCAAGTCCCTTATCTTGTTTGGTTTATAAATAACACTAGTGATCAAGAAGTTCAAATTTTGGAGGTCCTTGGGTGTCTCAATTGTTTAAGCATCCAACTCTTGATTTCGGTTCAGGTCATGACCTCAAAGTTGATGGATTCAAGACCCACAAAGTTCATGGATTCCAGAGCCTGCTTGAGTTCTTTCTCTCTCTCTCTGCCCCTCTCCTGCTCATTCTCTCTCTCTCTCTCTCAAAATGAATTAAAAACTTTAAAAAAAATTAAGATTTTAACACATGCCTAGTAAAGATTTTCTGTCCCCAGAATGTTGACATTCCGTTGAGTCTTTCTCTTCACTAACTTGTTAGACCTAGTTCTGTAGACCTAGTGTAATTTTTCCCCTTTTAAAAGAACATTTCCTCTCTGCACTCAAAAAAATAAACCAAGCAGGGGCATCTGGGTGGCTCAGTCAGATAAGCGTCTGACTTCAGCTCAGGTCATGATCTCACTGCTCGTGGGTTCAAGCCCCACATTGGGTTCTGTGCTGACAGCTCAGAGCCTGGAGCCTGTTTTGGACTGTGTCTCCCTCTATTTCTGTCTGTCCCCTGCCCGTGCTCTCTCTTTTTCTCTCTCAAAAATAAATAAACATTAAAAAAATTTTTTTAAACCCAAAACCAAGTAGTTTATTGCATGCCTCTTTCTCCCTCCAGGTTCATATGCCAGTTGCTTCATGAGCAAAGGGCAGTCTGGTGCATCTTAACCTAATATTTAATTTAAGGAGCAAAAAGTCTTTAAGTGTGACTCTGATATGCTTGACCACTCTTATACTTCCTCACCACCTTGAGAAGCAATCTGTCCGAAAATGATTCAGTAACCTACTGCTGGTCTGTATTGATCTTTTCCCAGCCTCTGACTTGGTATATCCCAGGTGAAGCTGCTCTGACCCAGGTTATTGATATCTTTACTGAGCTCGTTCCATAACAGCAAGGTGATGGTCAGGGTTAGTGGAAACAGTTATGACAGATTAACAATAATTCTTGGCAGTGAGAAACAGAGCTGCCTCTGGCCCTGGTTCTTTTAAAATTATATCTTAAAGATTGGTTCTTATTTTATTTATTTATTTATTTATTTATTTATTTATTTATTTATTTAAATTCAAGTTAACATATAGTGTAGTATTGGTTTCAGCAGTAGAACCCAGTGATTCATCACTTATATACAACACCAAGTTGTCTTGCTCATCCCAATAAGTGCCCTCCTTAATGCCCATCACCCATTTAGCCCATCCCCTAACTCACCTCCCTCCAACAACCCTGTTTGTTCTCTGTATTTAAAAGTCTCTTATGATTTGCCTCCCTCTGTGTCTTTATCTTATTTTTCCTTCCCTTCCCCTATGTTCAACTGTTGTGTTTCTTAAATTCCACATGAGTGAAATCATATGGTATTTGTCTTTCTCTGACTGACTTATTTTGGTTAGCATAATACCCTCTAGTTCCATCCACGTTGTTGCAAATGGCAAGATTTCATTCTTTTTCACAGCCTGAGTAGTATTTCATAGTACACACACACACGTTATATATGTATACACACAAACACACACACACATATATATACCACATCTTCTTTATCCAGTCATCAGTTGATGGACATCTGGGATCTTTCCATACTCATACCCATACCCATCATACCAGATCTTTCCAATCTTTCCATAATTTGGCTTTGTTGGTAGCACTACTATAAACATTGGGGTGCATGTGCCCCTTCAAACCAGCATTTTTGTATCCTTTGGATAAATACCTAGTAGTGCAATTTCTGGGTCATAGGTTAGTTCTTTTTTAATTTTTTGAGGAAACTCCATACTGTTTTCCAGAGTGGCTGCACCAGTTTGCACTCCCACCAACAGTGCAAAAGTGTTTCCTGTTTCCCTTTCTCTGCATCCTCACCAATATCTGTTGTTGCCTGAGTTGTTAATTTTAGCCATTCTGGCAGGTGTGAGATGGCACCTCATTGTGGTTTTGATTTGTACTTCTCTGATGATAAGTGATGTTGAATATCTTTTTATGTGTCTGTTAGCTATTTGGATGTCTTCTTTGGAAAACTGTCTATTCATGTCTTCTGCCTGCCCATTTCTTCACTAGATTATTTGTTTTTCGAGTGTTGAGTTTGGTAAGTTCTTTATAGATTTTTGGATACTAACCCTTTATCCAATATGTCATTTGCAAATATCTTCTCCCATTTTGTTGGCTGCCTTTTAGTTGTGTTGATTGTTTCCTCAACCGTGCAGAAGCTTTTTATCTTGAGGAGGTCCCTATAGTTCATTTTTGGTTTTGTTTCCCTTTCCTCCAGAGACATGTCTAGTAAGAAGTTGCTTCAGCCAAGGATACTATTTTTCATTGCAGTTGAGAATAGGTATATATTCTTTTCTGTTCTGAAGAACATATACTTTCTTTTCTGCCCTCTGATATTTTTATTATGATGACATACAAATGGTATCCACATATAATTTGCATTTTTATCTGATTATGGTCAAGAAGATTAGGATTCAAAACTTAGGATTCAAAATCATTACGTTTGAGAGACATCCTCCAAGATTCGGTAGATTTATACTCATTTTTCTAATGACAGGTTAAATTATTTACTCATACTCATGGTGCCATTTTGCAAGTATTAACCCTGAAAGGTTTATCAGGAGGTAAATGCATAATGTTAAACTTTCAATTTTGTATATGAAAATTCCTGGCAGAATTTCTGATGCTCAATAAATAGTCACTATCACAATGATAAAGATGGTGATGATGATGATGATGATGATGAGTATGATGGAAGCCACAGTGATATCAACACTCTGGATGTTTCATGTAGTGCCTTCCAAAGAGTGAAAAACACATCCTATTAAAAGGTACACCGTGAAATATCAAAATTAACCCTCTCCCCCAAAATTAACATGTCTTTTATATGACACAATGTCATCTTACATTCCAGAGTCACCTAGTAGAAATGGCTACTGTTTAGTTGGATTCATTTTTGAACAGAACGATTCTATCATTCTCTGCAATCAGATAGACTTGTAATCATTGTTTGACAGCAACTGAAGATGCAACCCCTTAGATGTTTTCTAGAGGGATCCAATTAAAAGAATGAGGTGTCTTTTTCAGCCAGGAACGCAGAATTCCTGGCCTAGATATGAATAGTAAGAGCAGCAGGAAAGTGCAGACAGGTGGAATCACCTGATGAGAAGCTGGAGGGGAGCGCCTGGTTCACCTCAATGAGGGCTGCTTTCTCTGAGCAGCAGAGTGAGAAATGAAAACAATGAGGAGTGTGAGTTATAGAGATGAAAGCTCTCCCTCCACTATGCCCCGCTAATAAGTCATAGAGACAACACAACTGAAGCAGCTTTATCAGTGCAATATTTCATGAACTGAGTAATTAGCTTCATTGACCCTTCATTGGATACAAATTCCCTTTTCTGGGCACTCCTGGAAATATCTAAATTATAAGATAAGTACTATTATCATAAAAATATGAAGCTTGCCACTTTGTCAGGTTTTACCCTGACTCTGCCCATGCTGAGACTTGGCTTTGGGTGAAAAATGCTCTCATGATTCACTTGCAGCATAACTGCCACCTCTTAGCCACCTTCCAGAAAGTCATGGGCAAGCTGTCATTGTTGGCTGCCTGGCTCCCTCTTTCAGCCTCCAATTTCACATTGCCTAATCCTGGTGGGGCAGGAAAACTCAATCCTTCTTGGTGCCCATCCCCCATGGTTGTTTTCTTTTTTTTCTTTTTTTTCTTTTTTTTTTTGGTATATTTTCATTTTTCTTTCTTTTCATCACACAAAAATATCTGTGGCTTTCTTTTCTCAGACAGTTCTTCAGGTCACTCAAGGACTTTTCTGAATAATTCCGTATATCTGAATTGCCCACTGCAGTGTTTACACAATTTATTTTCTTAACCAATTCCCATATATCCAACATAAATTCTAGACACTGTTACTTAATTAAAGGTAGAAAATGCTAAGAAACAAACACGTATGGAACACTATTTTCTGTCAGAATTTCTCTGAGATCATACACTAGATTGTAATGGGGATTAAATCAGACAATGTTTGTGGTTTCTATTATTTCCATTTCACTCATTAGGAGAAAAGATGGAGTGGTGAAGCCACTAAGCCAGTTCACAGGATGGATAAATGATAGTACGCAGAATAAAACGTAGGTTAGCTTCATTCCAAACCCATGTTCCGACAGCACAGCTGTGCTTCTGTCATCTTTATGAGCACATGCATCACCAGGGGTCTGGCTAACATGCAGATTCTGATTCAGAAGGTCTGGGGTGGGGCCTGGGATTCTGCATGGGTGATAAGCTTTCAGGTAAAAAGAAGCTATTGGTCTGCAAACCACAAGTTGAGTAGCAAGGCTCCATAGTGCTTAGCTAAACCTTCTTTTTTTCCCCAGAAAAAAAGGTCATCCTCAGGCCAATCCTGTCCAAATGCCACAAATCCCACCTTGGTGAGTCAAAATGAATGCATACTGACTTCATGGGAACACAGAAGATGCAGCGTAGTATTTCCCAAAGTGTGCTCCTTGGATCATCTGCACAGAATTCCCTGGAGTCCTTGTTAATGCAACTTTCTGGGCATCACTTCAGCCCTTGGGATCAAAATCATGGGAGGCAGCACCTAAGAAACTGTTTTTATGACAAACTCTATAGACCCTTGTAACGCACGTTCAAAGTTGAAAAGAAGTAGAGTAGCCTAAGCACTGAAAGGGGAGTGAGGATCCTGGTGGCTGACTGAGCAAGACCTGCAGACAAAGGAATTCAGATGACATCTCCCTGAAGGCAAAGGAAGCTCTTCCTCTGTGGGTAAAAGTGGGATCAAAGCTGAAAGATCGAGGCATAGAGTTTGAGAGTTGAAAGTGGGCCAATAGACTAGGGACTGACAAGCATATCAGGTAGGAGATCTTAAGGAGATGATTATCTGCCCCTTAGGAGGAAGGAGTCACACCATCTTTACCTGCTTGCATAAAAACTTGATAGATATTAAATACTGAAGCGATACATGCTTGGGATGCTTCTTGGCAATGCCTGTTGAGCAGAGGAACATAAATAAGCTCTTACTTGTAAAGCATTTCCACCATGTATGTTACTACCCATGACATAACCCGCTTTCGTACCCTGCCTCAGTGTGGGTAGAAGGACAGAAATTATTCATTCCTAGCTCACAAATGAGCATACTGAGCCCCAGGGAGTGGTAGATGCTAGAGCAAAACTTCAAGTCAGAACCTTTAGGAGGGGACCTGGTAATCTACATTTTTAAGAACAATTCTTCAGGTGATTTTTATGCAATCAGTCTATGGAATCATGTTTGGGAATCACTCAACTAGAAAATGTGGAAGAAAAGAGCTTCCTATGACTCAAAGGGTCATATGAAAAAAGAAGAAGCAAAGGCATTGAGAACCTGCGACCCCTTTTAAAGATCAGAATGGTAGCAGGAACGTTCTAAGGTCTTCCCTGCTTGAAGTGATGAGCTTAGAAGTAAGATTCCACAACCACTGCAGGTGGGAAACTTTAAGAGATTTTCTTTTTGAAAAATTGGTCAAAAGAAAATATAGCTCAGAACCTAGATGGTTTTATTAGCAAGCCCTTCAAGACGAAGGAACAAATGCAAATTTCTATAACTATAAGATACAGAGAAAGTTCCAGCGCTGAGTTTAGGATGAGCCTTTGCTTTAGTCCTTACAAGTTACGTGGCTTTGTCCAAGTCAACTAACCTTGAGATGTGTGGCCACCTTCTTTCCAGAACATAAAAAAAAAAGTGGGAAAAGGTGAGAAAAGAAGAGTGTAAGTACAAAATATGCAATAGGTGCACTTAACATGTTAGTTGAAATTGAATCTGAGGCCCCTTAGATGGGTGGGCTGGAGGTAAGAGCCACTGGAAAGATCCAATGTGGCTCAGATTCTAGGATCCAGACCTTCTGTCAGCAGATCTGGTCTTCCTAATTGACATAACAGAGCAGCAAACTGAAAGGTATGATTGAGAAAAGTTCCTTGGGGGTGCAGTGTCTGAAATGTTATCATTTTGTCATTTAGAAACAGCTTCTTGAAACATCTCTTCTTGTGCTTCTCTTTAAGAAATGAAAAAACCCTAATGGGCTGACTTTATTCTAAATTTTAATCATCTGTTCTTTTGACCACAGGAGCCACAAGAACGTGCGGGGGAAAGGGGTAGCTCAGGAGCATGGTGGAGAAAAGATGTGGTAAGAGACAGAGGTGCCCAGGGAAGGGAGGCAAGGGATGCTGAGGTCAGGTTCTACCAGCTTCGCATTTCCCACACCATAGGTTTAGTAACATGGTGTGGTGAGATGAACTTCAGGAACCACTAAACGGGTAGTTTGGCTTCCAGAAGAAAATCTATCTGAGGCTGACACCACTCTCCTCAGATGAAGCAGGTAGCCCAAATGAGTTAAGGGGAAGCCTATGTAATAAGAGCATCCTTAAGAAGGAGGCAGATACTCCATATCAGAATAGAGAGAATTCTTTTTAAGTAGGACAAAAAGCACTATTCATATGAGACCAGTCTGTGTTGTCTCTTGAAGAAAACAAAGTCTTCCTGTAGAATTGTGTTTGCTGAAAGATGATTCACCAGGAAAAGCAACACAAATATTAAAATATGCATGAGTTTACTAGTACTCCTGGAATTGCACATCAGGTCAAAATACAAAACAATTTTTTACCTGTAATATTGGTAAAAATTAAATTCTGCCAATACCAAACCTAGTAGAATTTGGAGCATAAGAAACTAACCATTCTCAGGGAGAATAAATTGGTATTATTAATTAGATAGTTTGGCATTTTCTTATAAAGTTGTACATGTATATAGCCTAAATCCTAGCATTTCCACTCCAAATAAATATTTACATATGTGCAACAAGACACATGTAAAAGAATGATCATAGAGGAATTGTTTTTAAAAACCTAACCAGAGCAATCCAAATATGATGGATAGAATAGTATCAATTATTCAAATAATCCAAATATGCTGGATAGATAAACAGCATGGATGAATCTTTGAAACATAATGTTGAATTAAGAAAGCAAGTCACAGAACACTAAAGGCTATTTGATACTATTTTTATAAAGTTCAAATATAAGAACAACTAAAATTACATTACCCAGGAATGCAGCCAATGTATAGAAACAACATTCAGAAAGCAAGCGGCTGATAATGTCAATACAAAATTCAAGGTAATTGTTACCTAATGAGAGGAGAAAGGCACTGGGTAAGGAAAGTAATATATTCCATGGTATTATTAATGTTAGTTTTTTTTTATTAAAAAATAAGTTTATTGATCTAAAACTGTATTACTGTTACCAATAAAAACCAAAAAGAGAATGGAGACCATTCTTTTTCATTTTATCATTGAATCAAAAACATGTATTTGGATTATACAGATCATTACTAATCTAATTACAACTTGGCCTCAGTAATCCATAATGTTAGTTTTTTTTAATATATAATATACTACCAGGAATAATCTATTTTTAAGTTTATTTATTTATTTTAGGAGTAGGAGAGAGTGCACATGCATGCGTGCAAGCAGGGAAAGGTCGGAAAGAGAGAGGGAGAGAGAGAATCACAAGCAGGCTCTGGGCTGTCAGCACAGATCCGATGCAGGACTCCATCTTGCGAACTGAGCCCAAACCAAGAGTCAGGTGCTCAACTGACTGAGCCACCCGCGTGCCCCATAATGTTAATTTTTGATTTGGGTAGTGGGTCATCAAAATTTAAATCACGATTTGAACTCATATTGATATTACAAACATTCCTTTGTGGGTTTCAAAGGAACCTACAAATAGTTATAATAACAAATTTAATAAGGTCACATTCATATTTATACATGAATCCAGATAACTTCAAGTCTCTGCTTAATACCTGCTTTAATTCAATCTCTTAAAGTTATTCCCACCCTTAACGAATTCCTGGGAATCCCTGAGAGGTGTCTTATGTGCATCCAGAGATGTATTGGCACTCACCTCTACTATTTACCTGGCCAATGGCTTCCAGTGTCCAATGTGGGCTTCCGTCTCTATTAATGATCCCTCTTGATCTTCCCTGGTTGCCTCAGTTCTCATGGAGTCATGGAGGTTCATCAATCTCTTGAGAACAGAGAGGGAGGATGTAGTTTATTAATTGTTACTCTGGTATTGTTTGACCTACTCGAAAGAGTTGTGGAGTTTACTGAGCTAGATCTTCTAGCTTATATCCAGGACCCTTTCTTTTCCCACGTTACCTCCTACCAGAGTGACTGAGAAGCTACCACTTTAGTGCCATTGACTCACGGTACCCTGCCCTCAAGCCTCCATCAGGGAACCTCTTGCTGTAACTGACTCAACTTGCCACCTTCCCTCAGGCAAAGCGAATTCTCTTTCAGGAGCACAGGGGTCACTCCGTGCCATCTGACTTCTGTGACCATTTCTCCCATGCCCCCACCAATCACCCTGGACACAACATATAGACAGAATTCAAGCTTTATATTTTAGCCATTCTCCTGTTCAGCCTCCTATACAAGTTATGGCAAGTTGGTGTGAGAGATCCAAAACCATTTTAGTCTGTGTCAGTCCTTACTGAGGGGGAAAAAAAGGGAGGGGGAAAAGGGAGGGGAGGGGAGGGGAAGAGAGGAGATTCTGCATCAGAACTGAAACTGATAATTGCTCCTTCTAAATACTAGAGGTGTCATGTAGGACTTAACGGAAAGAAAGATTGGCTTGACCAAAGAATCGGTGAACCCGAGATGTACCTTTCGTAAAGGATGGTGTGTGTGAAAGGGAAGTGGATAGTACTTCCCACAAAGCACTCTCAAATATGACCAGCCTCAAAGTGGCAGGGGCTAGAGGCGAAGGCAGCCTACTGCACATTTAATGAGAAGCAAAAGATAGTAGTGTCTCTGGGGAAGCATACGGAAGCTCGTAGGGGAAGAAGCTAACTGCAGCACTCACTCCCAGCTTATTCCTGGTGGCACTGAGCATGCTTAATAAAACATGACAACCCCACTGTGGCCATGCCAGGTAAAAAAGGGACATTGCCCAAGGTAACTTTGACTTGAAGATAAACTCTTCGGTGTAGCAGGAATCTCGCTGAGCTGTGCCTCTGCCTCTCGTTCTCATTTTGGCACCAAGAGACAATGCTATTTAAGTAGACAACATCTACAGAGTCTATTTAAAGGTCTGTCTAAAGTTTCCCTTCTCTCTTTGTCTGGATTTGTATTCTTTGATAAAGACTCTCTCCTATTTCTGAGTGAAATCTCCTCATCTCCCAGACTGGAAAATGATGCCTCACCTGATAAAGCTGAGCAAAGGAAGAGAAAGCATCCAATATGCTAAGACTTATAAGTTAAAGGAAACATACAGGTCAAGGGTGAGAGCCATTCACAGAGGCCATGATCTCTTGTTGCATGAGCATCGCTGACTGACAGTCCCAGGGGCTGCTTCTCCAGACCTACCCCAGAATTCACACAGAATTCACCTCTTTCTGTGGGCTACTTTCCAGCGCTAATGCAGGCCCATTCCTGCCAGACAAGAGATTCTTTTAACAGGTGGTTTTAGCTAAAGAACGCACCATATGCCTCACCTATACTTTCTTAGAACTTTGCTATAGTCTGAGAACCCATTTCCCCTTCCTTCCCCTCCTTCATAGGTGTCAGACTTCATGGTTGGAGCCATTTCCTACCTTCTCCTGTCCTTTCTCCTTTATCTTTCTCAGGAATTTTCCCTACATATTTTTGAGTATGTACTCAGAGTGTAGATATTGTCTCAGAGTGTACTGAATAGAAAATATGAACTAACCCACACATGAAATAAAAAAGATTACAAATTCATCACATTTTGAGAGAACATGCATCAGTATAAAAAAGCTAACCCAAGACTAGGCAACTCTGCATTCAGACTATACATACAATTGCTTAAAACATTTCTATTGGAGATAAGAGAAATATTCTGAATAGTAAAACCTATCAATCCAGCCAAAGTCTGTCTTGCTCTTGTGGAATTAGAGGGCAAAGGATGGATATTAAACATACAAAGAATAGATCCAAGAGAGCCAATACATGCGCTATAAGAAACCTAGGGAGAAGATCGAAGCAATAAGGGAGGATTAATGATGAATAAATAAAAAGACATTCCCCTGATGCCTCGAGATTAGAGAGGTCACCTTCCTGCTCCAGATTGTATCATTCAAGCTGCACAGGAAACAAAAGAGCCACATTCTTAATTGCCTGAGGGCTCTAGAAAGAAGGGGTTCTGGAAAACTCTATCATAAATTCCAACCTCTACCAGTCATGTACTTTGTAAGCTTAGGAGCAAAGAACAAGATTCCCAGAGTTGGATTAAGTTATAGTTTCTGAATAATCATTCTAAGAGACTGGATACCAGCTGTAAGTTACTGGGAAACCTAGTTCCAAAATCATCTCTTAGTGACAGAGCCTGAGCCTCAGGTACAGGCTATCAAATCACAAGGGAATGTGTGGTTGATGTGATGTGCTTCATCTGTGTGGAAAACGGAGATTGATTTTCTACAGATTCTTTTAAAAATGAGGTAATTTGTTTAACTTCATATCAAAACTCAAAGGAGATCTTCTCAGCTATCTCTATAAGTCCGTCAGTAGGACCAGAATATGTGACTGATTGCTTAGAGATAAGGCAAGGTGTTTGGTAGTGAAAATGTTATCACCATAATTCACTCAGCTCTGCCTAACGGCACAAGGTGTCTACATAGCTATTTGTATCATCAGGGTTACATCCAAATCTGCATTAGTAGAATCCCACGCTGACATTTCTTTATGAAAACAATAAGATATGATATACTTAGTATCATTTGCTTCCAGAAGACAGATCTAGTTCTTAATCATTGGTGGCTTCACTGCTCATATCTTATACTCAAAAGAAACTGATTGCCTTTGATGGACAGGAGAAACAGAAATCAGCGAACAGATTGCAATTTCAGGTTATCACGCTCTAGCTGTTACCAATTGCTATGAATGCAAAAATTGTATTAAAACATGTGTGTCTCATTTCATGCACCACCATACCCATGATTGTTCTGTTAAAGGCTCTGGATTCTGATTTTAATAAATTAATGTAACCATTCTGCATCTCTTTAGAGAATATATTAAATCCCATACTATTTGGTTTGGGATATATGTAATTATTTTCCAGTGAATCAAATATCCTCATTAATAAATATCATAAAGCATGCTATATGGGCATTACCAATTTTCAGAGAATTAGAACAAAATCAATTCAACACGAAAATAGTCCTGAAAAAAAGTGAATACCTTAAATTTATATTCATGGTTCTACTATAAACTTTTAAAAGTCCTAATTTATTTCATTTTAATCAATCTCTTAAAATAAATTTTGTTTTATTTTTACTTTTTGTAAAAATTTTATTAAATTTGAATATTTAGGAAAAGGAGGAAGAGAGTTGAAGGGACTTTTGATGATTAAATAAGATATGAGTACTAGCTACTTCTTTTACATGGAAACAATGGGAAGCAAAAAAGAGTACTGAAATTAAGGTAGAAGGAAATTCTCATTAGGAAGTATCCGCATGACTGTCCCACCAGCCCAGAGGATTTCGGAAAAGCACAGAAGGCCCACCAAAGAAGGAAAAACTCAGGTTCTACCCCAAAGATGTAATACAGAAGAGGCGCCATCATTGCTACAGGAGTGATCAGAAAGGAGGATTGATTTGGGTAAGCCCCGCTAAATGATAGTACAAATGTTGCAGCGGTCCCTCCCTCTGAACGGTCAGTCAGTGCCTGGACTGTATCAGTTATGAAATAGTTTGAATATTGCTCCTGGGTTTGAAGAGTATTGAGGCCAATGGCAAAACTAGGCCAAGGCAGCTAATTCACTGCATCATAGCTATGCTGGATGCTTTAAGATACAAATAACCGTCAATTTAAGCTGGCTGAAATGAAGAAATGAAATGGTTTACATAGTTATAAACAAGAGGAAGGCTAACTCTCAAGTCATTTGCCTGCTTTCCCCTCTCCTCTGTCCTCATCCCTGTGTCCGCTACCTTTCAGGCTATCAGCAAGGTGACTGGTGCAGTATTTTCCCTCTGTATGTCCACGCCATCACCCATAGGGAGAGAAACCATTAATCCCTTAGGCTCTGTCTAAATGTGACAAAACTTTTCTCAAAAAACTTGGATAACCTTCCACTGGAGTCTTTCTTACCAGTGTTAGAGTCCCTTACATATTCCTGTAGCAATTCCATACTCATTAACTGGCTTAGGCCAGGGTTTCCGAACTAATTCTCAGCAAAGACGATGGTGTAAAACCAATGTTTCTCACACTTATGTGTGCCCTAGAATCTCACAGAAGGCCTGGCCCTTAAAGTTTGTGATGCAGCAGGTCTGGGGTGAAAACAGAATTTGCATTTGCAAAACTGTAATTTTAGAAAAATCATATTTTTTTCCCCCAGGTGATACTGATGCTTCTGGCCCCAGGATCACCATTTGAGAAACACTGGATTAGACCAATCAAGAAGGATATTATGGTTCAGGAAGGGATTCTGCAGTTTTAACAAGCTCCCATGTGATGTTGATGCTGCTGGCCCTGCGGGCCACTCATTGAGTAGCACAGCCTGGGAGGCTTCCTCACACCCTTTCATCCCTCGTCATGTCTAATCCCCTTTCAGGGTACACTCTCCCCTCCTCCAGCCCTATGCCTAGGATCCTTTTGTAGCGTGAGCATTTCCTCCTCCTGAAGAATAATGAGACACCAACCTGACAATAACCAACAAAGGGAAAACCTATATTCAACAACCCCCAGACCTGTCTTTAGCAGGTACACCACTCTCTGGGGTTCAGGAGTAGGGGCAGCAAAGATGCATCACTGTGTGTAGTGGTCCAGGCATCTCAGACTGAGGCGGCATCCTCCTGACTGAATCCTTGGTGTCAGGTAAACCGGTAAAACTTTATCTCAAAAGGTCAGTATAATCTTAAGTAAATGAGGGAGAGCTTTTTCATTTCAATAGCATCCTTCTTGAAAAAGGCTCAATCACACTATAGTGAACATTGCAATTTATTACAAAAATATCATGATATAAGTGATCCCTTTACTCCTAATGCACTAGTCCTAGTCTGGGAGGGGAACACGTCAGCTGGGAGTGATATAAAAATTCATCACTGTTCCCTGCCTTCCCTTTTGTCTATTCTTTGCTTAAAATGTTTTATTTAGGAGCCACAGGAGACAGTAGAAATGAATCACCCCCAAGCCTTCTATGACGGCAATGAATTATACTCGTGAGAAACGATCACGTCTAAGGCAGGCAGGAGGGCCAGTGCAGGTAATCACAGTGCAATTACAGCATTAGGCTGAATAGCACTGGGCCAGACCAGATGATGTATGACTTTTCTGAAGGAGAACAGGGTAAGAGCCCTTGGCAGCAATGGCTAAGGCTTCTTTCGATCATCAAACATCACACTGGATTTTCTCAAGAATGAGGCGAAGCACTTCTGTAGGGCAACTTTGACCATGTGGCGTGCTAAAGCAATCACTTACTAAATGGAGCAGGTCAAAGAAAGAGAAAAACAAACCTAGAGAAGACCTGGATAGTGTACCCTTTGGACCGCCTCCAGCAGTTCTAGAAGCCCCATGAGTGAGAGGAAATGGAAACAGAGGAAGTGGATGTTGGCTGATAACACGTGTTGAGGAGAATGGCATTAAACATCTTGGCCTGGTAGCTGCTATTCAAGAGTGAGCAGAGAGGTCAGATGTCTGGCTCTAGATTAAAATCCCAGCAAAGTGGGAAGGGGTGAGAAGTTGACTAAGTGGAACTCAAGGAGAGCGGAAGGAGAAGGGGAAGAATGCGAGGGGAGTATGGGTGAGCACTGATGGCCAAGACAGGAAGCTGGGGTGGGCCAGTCTCCATGGGCTGTGCTGCTTAATTTTCAGTGGGAGTAAAGGGTGCATTTTATTTATTTAGTGGCTGTAATCAATTCTGCATTGAGAAGGCTTAATCTCATGGAAAGTGGCTCTCTTATGAACGCCCCTATTGAATATGGAAGACAAGGCTTTGGCATAGTCTGAGAGAAGAAGGTTAAGACAAAGCAAAGATAAATTTCTCTGCTTAATAATGAAATGGGAATCTTGGACATTTAATAGGAAATAAGGGTCTGGGGATTGAGAGAAGAGATAGGACAAAGTTCTTATGGGGGAAGACGGAGAAGTCAGCAAAGTGGTGGGAGGCCAGGTCCCATACGGAGCGACATATCAAAAGTTTCCTGTTGGTTAGAGAATGGCCGATAAGATATTAGGAATAGTGACTCCTGACAATGCAATTATAAGCCTCCTGTTCTGTGAAGTAGTCTCTCTGATATCCCCAAGTATTTTCAGCAGACATCAATTAGATACAACCTGTCTTGTATTAGTGATGTCTTGGGGAGAATACTTTTAAGTGTGCAGAGTCCTTATTTGGGCCAAGTCAGTGTATTCCTTACTTCAGCTGCACATATATGAACTGATGAATTACCAAAAGGAAACAGGAAATATCAGACGGAAGGAGAGGATTGATAAATGTTTTCAAATTATTACCTCTATCTAGCTCATTAGAGGCTTTAAAGAGTCTTTTGGTTTGTTTTGTTTTAAGTAAACAAGATTTGCAGTACCCCTGGAGGTATGATAGCCATTATAACTTTGAGAGTTATATGCTTAAGTAGTCAGAAAGACTGGTTATGGCTATCTCACTGAAATGACATACTGTGTTCACATCTTGAAATAATGAGAATGGGGAAATAACTTTGAACCAGGCCCCAGCCTGGAAGATAGTCTTCACGCAACCTTATAAAACCATTTCCACTGCCACAGTGTGTGTGGAAAGGGAAGCGGTGCTCTCGAAGCACAGGGTGGCAGATGGTATTCTCCGAGAGACAGGAAGCTCCCGGACCAGGAAGTGCTGGCCACCAACAACCAGGACAGGTTGTTCTGCAGAGAGCATCAGAGGAACCAGTAGCTTCAGCCATTCCAGTTTGAGAATGAACGAATGACTATGGTCAACCATGGAGATGATAGCATACAGTGACTAGGAAAAAGGACCTTGGGGACAAGAAGAAAGATAGAAACCAAAGAAATCCGAGGAGGCAGAAGAACCAGGCAGAGCAGAGGATTTTTCAGTCCTTGGTGAAGACTTAGAAATTTATATCAGAAGCTCCTATATGTCATTTATAATGTGTTATGTGTAGTTTTCCTTAAATTGTCTGTATAGTGTATAATGTATACAGTTCTTATTCTAGTACCAAAACATGGGTTCTGTCACTGTCAATAAAGAGCCTGTGCCGTTATCATAAATGCTTGGGCTACAGGAGCCCTCCAGGTATTAACGCAAATAGACACCTTCGAGACACTTTCACTTACACCCAACCCCCACCCACCCACATACACAAATAGACACACTATTATGCCAGACTCTGGGACTCAAAATGAACGTAAAAGTTAGATAGCCTATTTATTTTTCAATCTAAGACGGAAGTACAAGGTGGTCAACACACATACACACACAGGGAGAGAGACAGAGAGAGGGAGAGGGAGAGAAAACAATTCCATATTTAAAAAATTAAGGGATAGAATGCTAGTTAAAAAAAATCAAATATGCTTTGTGGAAATTTCAGTGCTAGTTTGTTTTTCTTCTTAAAATGATCGCCTGCCTGCCTGCCTTCAGTGAGGAGAGATTGCATTGAGGAAATTGTATTTTTAGACAATCTGAACCTACACATCCTAAAATTATCTCGGGAAAGTATTGCTGAGTCTATTTTATCAGGAAAGATAAGATAAGAGAAAAATATTCTAGGAAAAAAAAGAACAAAGGAAATGGATAAAATATAAGTGGCTAAGGAACACATGAGAAAAAGCTCTCTACTAAGCAAGAAATGCAAATGAATACAAAATCCCATTTTTTTCACATCTGAAATTGGCAAAGTTAAAAGAGAATGAAAATGCCTATTATTGGCAAAGGCAGGGGGAAACGCTTTTTCTGGCAGCCTGGTGGGAGTAGCCCACGGACAGCCTTCTGGCAGGAGTGTTGGCCTGAGTATCAGGGGCCATAAAAAGCACATAGACTTTGGGCCCATATTTGTCTTCCCGGAACCCTTCCCCAAAAAAGAACAAGATAAGCAAATAAAAGATGTTCACTGCAATATTTTTCATGATGATTGATTTTTTTGTTAAGTTCCAACAGTAAAAATTATTTCAAGATATGATGGTACAGCAATACAATGAAATATAATTCAGCCACTTAAAATAAAGATGTGATTAAACAGATATTATTGACATGAAAAAAAGTTCATGATGTATTACCATGCAAACGAGCGGGTTACAAAAGGGTAGAAAGTTTTACACACACACACACACACACACACATATATACACGTGGGGGAAGGAAACAAAGGAAGAATTTGCTCCAAAAAGTTGATCAATGGCTTATTATATGTGGGCAGTGAGATTGAGGTGGGGTTTCTCCCTATGATTTATCTGTCCTGTCTAAGTTTTCTATAATGAACATAAATTAATTTGTAATGTTTGTAATAAAAAGGAAAAACAGTTCATTCTTTCACTTCTGTCAAAGGGAGATTGGATTATTTTGTAAATTAATGTTATTATTATTTGCGATTATTTTTCCTAATAACAAAACAACTCATATGAATGTCTTTTTATATGTGATCTGTATCTAAATGGGTCTCTAAAAGGCTCAACCCCTTTCACATTCATCTTCACAACAAATCTGTAGGAGCACCGAGGTCGGCTGTGTTATAAGTGGAGAAAACGAGACAGGCAGTGACATTTTCTCTTGGGTTTAGGGAGGAATGAGAAATTAGAAACAGCTCTGAGAAGGTGTGCGGTGGGGGGGGGGGTCTCAGTCAGTTAAGCATCGGACTTTGGCTCAGGTCATCATCTCACGGTTCATGGTTTTGAACAGAGCTTGCTTGGGATCCTCCCTCCCCCTCTCCCTCTCTCTCTAGTTATCCCCCACTTGCACTTTCTCTCAAAATAAGTAAACTTAAAAAAAAGAAGCAGCATCTCTGAGAAAAGAAATGCAAGACCCTAGGCTGTTTTGAATAGCAGTTGATTTCCCCATGGATTGTCAGTGGTAATTGTATCATCATTGCGACCTGAACACAGTGTGCTATTTGTCCCACAAAAAAAGAATCTGTCCACTGGTTTTACAAGCATCTTCCTTGAGCTAGGAACATGTACATGTATGGATGGCACGGACACGGACATGTACATCACGCTTCACACTGGATAGATGCTCAGGTTGTCCTCTGAGCCCGGTGTGTCCTTAAGAAGAGATCATTCTCCTTCTACCAGGGTGAACCCCCCTCTAGCTCTAGCAGCGCCTGGTGAGGAAGAGAACACTGAGTGGGACATCATCATGTTTCTCTCTTAACCTCCCGGAGCCTTACCTCTTCCATAATGAAGGGGAGCTAACCAAGGAAAGGGAGAGAAAACTGGTGCATGTGACATGCACGATGCCAGACTCCTGGTAGAGGCTGAGCGAGACTGGCTCTCTCCCCGTAGACTCCTACACCATCTGCCACTTGTCCATTCCCCTCCCTGCAGGGTCAGCTCCAACCGCTGGTCACCCCCACAACTCTAAACCCGGTTGGAGCTCAGCCAAGGAGCATGGACCCCGAAGTCATGAGTTTTAAGTCTCAGGGATCTTCCTCACAGGGGCCCACTGGAGAGCTGGGAGTTCTGCTGAGAGCTGCAGAATGTTCTACATGGAGATGGCAAGACAGGTTACAAGCAAAAGGGTTTCTGGGTAAGTATCCCTGGTAAACTGCCTGGAAAGATCTCAAAGGGAACAAACATGAATCTCTAAGGTCCCAGGACTCTGGTGTGATTTTTTCACATTCTAAATAAATATTTGCTTTTATATCTAATTGCGTGTTCGTGTTTTTGTAGCTTTTAAGAGGCAACCCAAAATTGTATAAACTCTGGTCCTTACAAAGCCTGGATCATCCTTGAGATCTTAGTTTAGCTCTCATGCCATCCCCACCTTGGCCTCTGCCTGAAGTGACAGCGACGTTTCTATCCCCAAGGCAGGTCCACTCAAATACGAAACAGTTCTAAGCAAATACATCAATGGAGTCTCTGTACCCTTAAAGTCCTGCTCTCGGGGCCTGTTACTGCTCCCTGGAACCCCACAGAATATGTACTAGCTCTGAAGCTGCTCGTCAGTCCTCACACCCCAGTTTTTAGCCTTTTTTCATCTGTTAGCTACCCCCTGGTCTGCTGCAGTCTGTCTTCAGGTGGTGCTTGGAGCTGAGCCCAGCATGAGAGGTGTGGGCTGACTCACCAGTGCACGGCAGGTGTGTTGTTACCACTTCCATAATGCTGGGCAGTCCCCAAGTAATCACCGTAAAAGGTCGAATTTTCCCCATAGGAAATAATGGTAATGAATTTTAGCATGACATTTCCAGGGCCAAGACCGTCGCAGCCGACTCACTGCCCATCGGTTGTGAAATTACATAGACCCAATTCTGCCTGCTGTATGGAAGGCTGGGACTGATGTTAGGCGCAGTCAGGTTCTAACATGGGGGAGGAGTCCAGCCTGTGCTCTCAGGAGGAAGGGCCGTCTTTGCCTCCTTCAGGTGCCTCAGGGTCTGGTTTCCACACCGCCTTTCCTCATTCCTTTCAATGTGGTCTTGACAAGGGCTGTGACAGTGCATTACCTTCAAGTTGTTGAAAGGACACCTTTTGGATTATGTGCTCAGAGGGAGAAGTTGCTTTCTCTGCTTTGCCTACCCGCAGTCCCCACCATTCCCCAGTCAAAAGGAGGAATGAAACCACACTGGCCTCGTAAAGAAGTTCTGGAACTGGAAGGGGCTGTCTTGATATCTTTGCTCCAGGATTTCCTGATAAATAAGGACCCTCTGCTGATGTAATGCCAAGTGTTGTTCCAGAAGCCAGATCTGCAGTAGGGATAGCCAAACACAACAGGCATGACACCAGACGTGGCTGAGATATAGTCAAGGTGCCAATGCTTCCAGGCACTGCGGATGGGCTCTCTGACTCCTCAGTTCACCTACACACACACACACACACACACACACACACACACCATACCACACCATACACACCACACACTTGTACCATGGTGGCAGGCTGTGGTGGACTTTCTATCATGCTGCAGGTTGGAAACTGTGAGGCACAGCCACAGAGCTAACACGGGATAAAATAAAAATGGTGTTCCGATTGAAACAAGCCAATGCAGGCAGCTCAAGCAGTTTCTATATATACATTTTATTGCTGTATTTATCAAGTAGGAGAACCCTAAACAAGTGAAGATATTTCTGGCATTTTCCCACCCCGCTTGCTCTGCCCTGTGAATGTAACTTGATTTTGTCTTATGTCAGCACCCACAAGTTAGAGTATACCCCAAACCAAGAGCCTCCATAGATACAGCTCTCAGTTACTCAGAGCCTGTTAATGTTTAGTGCAATGGAATTGCATCATTTGTGATCTACAATGACCTGTGAAAATTCAGATTAACTGGAAGAGGGATAACTGCTAAAACAGTAAAAGACTAAATTTCAGTTTTCGGAAACAAGCCAAAATCGATTAAATGGGCAGATTGGTTTTGACAGCTCGTAGTTTGAGTGTCACGAAATAAACAACACTGGTTAATATGTTCTGTCATGGAAGACCAAGCAGATGATATTTCATGTTTTTTAGAACTGACTGAGATTATAAAACAGCTCACTAGAACAACCCTAAACTGGCTACTTGCTCATTCCACCCAGAGCCGTACGAAGTCCAAGTGAGCTGAACTTACTCTTCATTCTCTTTCACGCACCAGCCCACCCATCCCTCCAGTCACCGGCAAAACCAGTTTGCCAACCAAATGAGATAATATAGACGTATTTTGTTGTTTTGACAATATAGTCATTTTGTCAATGTCTGACACAGAAGACATGCTTAATAAATGCTTCTTCTGCCATTTGGTCTTCATGGCTTCCATGACTCAAAAAGCATATCTATTCAACAAATTTTGCTTTAGTGCTTTCTGCATGCCGGGTCCTATTCTTATCACCATCATTCAGTTGTTCGTCAACAATGAACAAGACGAAGTGCCTTCTGTTATAGACATAATGCTGGGGAGGTGAGGAAGGAAGAAGGGGTTGGGTAAGAAAAGGAAGGAGGAAGTTGTCAGTCTATGACCAGTGTTATGCAGAGAATAACTAGGATGCTATGGGAATAAAAAGTAACCAGCATTGCTATTTTGATAGGATGTTTAGAGTAGACATCTTGAAACAGATGAAATTTAGTTAAAATCTAAATGAAGAGAAGGAACCATCTATGGCCAGACCAGGGGGAAGCATTCCACGTAGGGTTAACACTGAGAGTTAATGCTCTTGAGTAGAACTGGGCACTGTGTGTTCATGGAAAAGAAAGAGAAGCAGTGTAGCGGAGATTCAGGTTCATTTGGAGCCCTGCTGTCCAATGTAAATATAATGCAAGCCACCATACATAACTTAAAATTCTCTAGTAGCCGTATATATATTACAAAATTGGTAAAACTAATTTTAGTATTAGATTTTACTTCACCAAATGTATCTAAAATGTTATCATTTCCATGTATAATCAATACGAAACTTATTGAGATATTTTCATTCCCTTTTTTTCATTCAAACCCTCCAAGGTCTGGTATCTATTTTACATGTACATCTCAGCATTAAGTAGCCCCATTTCAAGTGCTCAATAGCACATGAGGCCAACAGCTTATGAACTTGGCAGTTCAGATTTAGAAGTTTGTACGATAGGATAAAGAGCTTGGAGTTTTACTCCAAGCCATTGGAGGGTTTGAGCAGGAGAGCAATATTATCTGATTTACATTTTTAAAAGGTCATTCTTTGTGGGCTGCTTGTGAAAAATGGATTATAGGGGACTACAGGAGGAGAGAAACAGAAGTCAGAGCAACAGCTGGGAAGCCATTGGGCTGGTGCCGTGAGGGAAATTGGTGGCTTAGACTGAGGCCATGGATGTGGGTAAGGAGATGGAGAGGCTGGATCTGGCATATGTATCCCAGCTTAGTATGCATGATATGCAGGCCTGTGCCTCATGTATATTGTACACACCTTCAAAATGTTGTTCTACCATATTAAATGATGCCATGAGGACTTTGCTAGTCTTTGCTGAGTAAAAGATCCCCAGGACCAGGTCAAATGGAATGATCCATGCAAAGAAAACAGAATTCGAGCACAGGATGACTTAAGACTGAGCTTAGAGCGGTAATAAGAAGAAAGTGTAGACTTCACTAGCACTGGCCTAGAAGTTTTCCCTCCCAATTGTCTGCCTGCCTGAGGCCTGCTGTGGAAGCCTAAATTTCTTAGGATCCTGCCCTTGCCCCATTTCAGCTCTGCGCAAATCACTGCTAGTATCTCCTGCCCTTTTTTTACTCACTTCCAAAAGAGGCACCAAAAAGCAAATAGCCCAGCCTCTCACCCATCTCCAGTCTCAGCTTCTTCCCTTCCCAGTCCCTTACTTAGCCAATAAACCTCAAAGCAAGTCAGGGTCACAGAGGACAAGGAAGAAGGGATCTGATCAGAGAAACTTCTGGGCAGTTGTGGAAACACACAAGTGAGGAGAAAGCCAGAAAGCCAAAGCAGGAAAAAAGAACAGACCTAAATAGTCCACACAATAAGAGGCCCCATGTTTATGTGACACTTTCCTATGACACATTTGCCATGTGCTTTCCTATAGTTGCTTGATTTAGTCTTCAGGAATACCCTTGAGCTAGGAGTTTTTTTAAAACATTTTCAAGAAAGAGCCGACTCATCTGAGGTCACACAACCCGGAGGAAATGGAACCGGGGGCTCCTAATCAATCTTTCAATCCTATTACACCCATGCTAAAGTAGGAATGAGTCCCTGTGGCCACGCTGGGGAGCCAGCCATGGTCAGGCAGCTGTGAAACACACAGGGAAGTCATACGCACCAAGAATCTGTCTTCCATATTAAACATGGAAGTCATTTAGATCGCACCATGAGGACACTGGGCATCTTTTCCTCATTTGCATCTTCTCGTATTTGAGTTTCAGACACTGCATTTCAATAAGTGAAATGCTACTCTGAACTGAGATATCAGTAGCATCTGGGATCAGCCTAGAGTGGAGAATCTGGCCAGGGAAGGATGGAAAATGTTTTCCATCCTAGTTTATTTAAATATTTCCAAGCTAAGTTGACCAACTTTGAAATGCCTCAGAAAGACAAGCAAAAACCCAAATGCCCTAAAAGAAAAAAAGCAGCTAAACTACATGAGCTATTTGTTTCCTTTCATTTGTGGTTCTTGTCTGGATCTAAATAGAAAAAGATTTTTAATACAGACTTGCTCCGCCCTGTTTCCATCACAGAAGTACCATATGAAAATAAATTACCATCAACCAATGCAACATTTAGTATTGGTAAGGCACTCCTTTAAGTGTTTTACATTTAATCTTAGTAACAACTCTTACAAGCAAGGCCCCACGATTATTCCCATTTTACTTATGAGGAAAAAGAAAGAGGAAGAGAAGAGGAGGAAGTTGGTAACTGGCATTTATTGAGCACTTACTAAAGGTTCTCCACTGGGGGGGAGTCTTATGTACACTCTGAGTTAACTACCGAATCCTCCCATAATGCAAGGGGTCCTGCTATGCACGTTTTACTTCTGAATAAATGGACTCAGAAAGGGAAGCCACTTGCCAGAATTCAGAGGAATATATAATAGAAGCAGGATTCAAACCCAGGTCTTTCCAGTAAGTTCCTCTACTGCTGCAAGAGATCCTTATGATTAGGGCGTCTCAAATAAAATAATTCTGTGATGTGGAACCGAAGAACACAATTATGCTTTGGTGCATGAATGGCATGACTCTCTCTTCACTCGCTTTTCATAATCTGGCTCACCACTCTGCTCATTTGGCTGCTTGATAGACATTTATTGAGGGCCTCACGCACACAGACCACATGTACATCACTACTTTGATCTGTCTCTTAAAATCTGCCCCCGGCTTGATCGTGCCCAGTCTGGGGTGATGCTATGCAAGAAGATCAGGCCTGAACTGCTTCGCACAGCTGAAAAGAGAAAGGGAATATTTACTGACCACAGCCCATCCATCGGGCTCTGTGCGTGGCACTGGCCAGTAATCTAATACAACAATCTCATGAGGTAGATGATTGATATTCATTTTATTATAAAAGTGGAAATCAAGCCTCAGATAATGCAAGTGACGGAGCTATAAAGCACTGAATCTTAGTAAAATGATATGTATGCGACTTCCAATTGGCTACCACGTGAAAATTAATGATAACAGCAAGAAAAAACAAAATCAAAGACAACGTGGAGAGCTCTCGGCTTCTCAAGGTCAAAGCTAGTTAGGATACCTCCCTGTCCACCCGTCTGCCCCCCAAGAAAAATAGAAGGAAGGAAGGAAAGTCATTTATCAGTTATTGACTCAGAACTAGGACAAGACAGGTTAGGCAAAGGACTCAAATCGTATTTTGAATATTTTGGGGTCAGCCAAACTCTCAGGACGCTCTGCCAAGCTTATAAACTCTTTCAACAACAACAACAAAGAAGCCCATGGGAAATAAGCTCACATGTGTCCTGCTCATTAGCTTGAAGTTAAAATAAAAATCTTATCAAGAGCCCTTGGCTATGCAAGAAATCTTTTGAGGGAGGGCTCTCCAATGATCCTCACCCCAATATAAAACAGGAAGAAAATCTTTCTAAAGTTGATTTTCTGACAAACAGGATACTGTATTTGAAAAATGCCATCACCCAGAGGTCTTAATGTGACTCTGCTTGGAACTTTTATATAGTTTCTGACTGGGGCAATGTTTCCTAAACCTCATTCATTCCTTCCTCCCTTCATTCATCTATGCATCAGATATTTTCAACTCCTGGTTTATACCAGCCGCTGGGCGGGAAGCACCCTGTTGCGGTGAACAGTAGATCCTTGTAACAAAACTGGGGTTTGAACCTTCCATTTATTCTCCCTTCGCTTCCAAGAACACATAGTTGGGGGCCCTGGGGCAGTTGCTGTTATCTTCCGAATTCAAACAGAATATAAACTTTCCTTCCATTTCCAGAGTTTTTTCCTTCATATCCCCTCTGTGAGACCATTTACTCTGACATTTATGCATGCATCCATTCATTCAGTCAGCCAACAATAATTAAAATGGGCCAAAGAGCAGTGTACAGTAATGTATAATATGTAAGCTCCAGGGCTGACTAGGCTTTTCTCCTTACTAGCTGTGCAACCTTTCCAAGACTCCATTTCCTCCCCTGTAAAATGGGGCTTATAATAGGACCTCCTTCAGGGACTTGTTAGGAGGATTTAATCACACACAGGGTGCCTAACGCACTCAATAAAACGGTTGTTACAATCGTTGTTACCGTTATGTGTCATGCACATAATCAGACAAATCCGGTAAATCATAAAATCAGACGAAATTTACAAAGGGACCTGGCGGGGACAAACACCACACATGCACCAAAGCAGGGGGAAGCACACTGTATCCAGCAGGTCTGATGTGTCCGGCAGCCTTGAAGCACTCCGGCTTGCAGCCACTTCATTTTTTGCCTGAGTGAACATTATACATAATTGATCACACTGCACAGCCCATGCCTGAGAAAGCTGTTAGTGAAATAATTCACCTTGTCTGCTTGCATAAAACAGATGGGACTCTCACAAGCTGGCGTAAGCATCCATTAACCCAGAGATGCGGTACCTTTGTGAGGGTTCCAGAAGTAGCCTGAGCATATCCCTGCACTGGGAAGTGATGAGACCACCCCTCCACACAGTGCTTTGGAAAAATAGGCCCCCAGTGAATATCCAGGAGGGATAGGTATCAGGGGCAGGAAATGAACTTCTTCCCGCAGGATGGGATGTGTGCTTTTTCAGTTTATAAGGATAAAACTTAGCAAATGACGTTGCCCAGAAGAAGAATTGTTCCCTCAGGAAGCTTGAAAGAGAATAACAATGTTCCAAGTGGGGTCAATTTACTCATTTAGATGGTAAATAATCATGTAAATGTGGATGAATGAAATTATCGCACGGCTTTACACTCTATCTTGGAGACAGATAGAATGGTAAGGAAAGAGGAGTGAAAACTGAAACAGGAAACAGGAAATAATCACAGATAGATGACTTGATTATGGGAGAAGAGTCTAGAAAGCACAGGCCAGTATTCGTTTACCTCCCACCTGCACTCGGTATTCCTGGCCTTCTATAGCAGGTACTGTTGCTGAAGGCCATTTGTTCATTCATCTAATAATTTATTTGTTGAATATTTTAAAGAGAAATTTTCCATATATACACCCCGCCACATATATGTATATATATATATGTATATACACACACATATATATACATATGTATACGCATATATACTTATATATGTACATGGAGAATTTCTTTAAAATAGTCAATAATATATATGTATACATATCTTATACATGTATATATGTGTATATATATGTATATGAAGAATTTCTTTACAATATCCAATAAATTATTAGATGAACAAATGACCCTCCAGAAAAATGTATATATATGGATATACATGTGTAGATGCACGTATATGTATATGTGTCTATATGTGTGTATATATGTATATCTGTCTACACATGTGTATATATGTATATACGTGTGTGTATATATACATATGTATATATTTGTGCAGTTGCCAAAAAAGACAAAAATTACCAGAGTAATAGACCTTCAACTGACAAAACTGACCCTCATGGAGCAGACCGAAACCCAACGTACAACCTGAAACCAAGCCAGCTGAGCCCAGCAAAGCTCCACAGAATCCTAGCTCACTCATAAACGTGTAAGTATGAAATAAATATTGCGTCTGTGGGAGGACTGGGATTGTTACACAGCATTATTGCAGCAACACCTGACTAACACAAGAAGGAGTCAAACTCAGTTGATACTTGCACTCACATTGATAGTATGCAGAGCATGGTGGGAAAGTTAAGAAACTTCCCTCACTCAGGGTTGCCTGAGTATGGCCTGGATCAGCTGACAGTGCCACTCATTACATCAGTAATCTGAAGTCCAGAAATCAGGATGGCGTTCCCATAAGCTATAATCTAGGAAGCCCTCGATTATTTACAGGTGCTATTCACTGCCTTATTAATAGTAATGCTGCTGCTTACACAGGGCTTGCTGCTAAGTCTTTTGCATACATTACCTCATCGAATCCTCAAAAACAAAATTAGATCATTATTAAGATTATTCTCATTTTAAAGGTGCTTAGGTTGCTCAGTCGGTTAAGCATCGGACCCTCGGTTTTGGCTCAAGTCATGATCTCGCGGGTTCATGGGTTTGAGCTCTGCGCAGGGCTCTGTGCTGGCAGCATGGGGTTTGCTTGGGATCCTCTCTCCTCTCTTTCTGCCCCTTCCCCTCTCACGCTCACACAGAGAGGTGAAGAGAAGCATCCAAAACCACACAAGTGTAAATGGTGGAGCCAAGGTTTAAATCCAGACAGTCAACTTCCAGAGTATATTAAACTGCCACTTTTGGAATCCGTGGAGCTTACAAAACTGTTCACACCTCCCTACTACTCATCCAGCCCTATCCATAGATTGTTCTTCCATCCTTTGCTCCTTGTCAGGCCACACTGATTCAGGACCCAGACAGGGGTTTGAGGAGCCCACGTGTAAACTAATCCCGTGTATTGTCCTTAAGTAAATGAACCCCATGATAACTCAGAGGTGGTCCTGCTGGAGGCAGGAAGGTGGGTTGTGGGCTAGGAACCTCCTTCCAGCCATCTGGCTGTGGGCTATTGGCTGGCTTCTTCCTTACCTCAGTGGGTTCTCACAAAAACCCCACAGTTGTTTTTTACCACAAACTTTCTTTTCCTTTCCAGGAAAGGCTACATTTCTTGTTTTTTCTCCTTAGATACTCAATATCCCTTGCCCCCACTTTTCTCTTACTGCTCTTACAGCTTTGTGTATTTTTCTTTGGTTTACAGTCTTTGCTTTTACTGCCCTCAAAATTCCTCAAGGGCTTCTAAAGGCTTTTTATGTTTCTTCCATCTTCTCAGGATGCAGTGAAAGGCATATTTCATTCAGGGGATCCAACATTGTACTTGGAAAAGAAACAATCCCTTCTGAGATGGTTTGGCCAAAAGAAAAAAGAAAAGTAAAATTTCTGGATTATACAGGTGATATATGTTCGTTGTAGAAAAAAATGGAACATACAGGTAAGTAAAATAAATATAGAAGCTACCCATAATTCTTCCCTCCTGAGGTTACTGTTTTTGGGTGAGTATGTTCATATTTTTTATATATTTCCTGCCAGTCTCTTAAATACATTTTAACATAATCATGATTTTACAGTACATGAAATTTAGTAGCTTACTTTCTCACTTAATATTATAATGTAAACATTTTTTTCCAAATCCATAAAAATTATGAGAAGGGTGCTTGCCAAAGCATGCCAAGGACCGTTGGTCTCTAAAAATATCCCACATCCAAAAAGCATGGGGACCATGGTCAAACACATTTGAGAGACAATGTATGTGAAATGGCCCCTCTTGGAGATGTATGTACGGTGATTTAGTTAAATATCTGGAAAGCCGTGCAGGAAGAAATCTGCTTCATTTTATTTACTCAGCAATTCCCAAAGACATTTGAGCATGCATCCCATTTTTTGGAGGAGCAACTATTAAAGCCCCACAAAGCTAGTGTTTTTTGAGGCCAGATGAGGGCCCGATGAAGGTCCTGGGGATTGCTAACTGGGTCCCCCTGAACTTCTCTCTGGAAATTATTTTTTTAATGTTTATTTATTTTTGAGAGTGAGGGAGAGAGAGATTGAGCATGGGCGGGGAGAGGGAGACACAGAATCGGAAGCAGGCTCCAGGCTCTGAGCTGCCAGCACAGAGCCCGACACGGGGCTCGAACCCATGAACTGTGAGATCATGATCTGGGCTAAAGTCGGACACTCAACCAACTGAGTCGCCCAGACACAGCCTTTTATACTTTTTTAAAATGTGTATTTGTTTTTGAGAGACAGAGAAAGAGAGCGCAAACAGGGGAGGGGCAGAGAGAGCTCTCTCTCTCCAAAGTAGGCTCTGCACTGACAGCAGAGAGCCTGATGCAGGGCAGGGGTCAAACCCATGAACCATGAGACCATGACCTGAGCCAAAGTTGGACGCTTAACACACTGAGCCACCCAAGCACCTCTCTTCCTTGTTTACTTTCTTATTTCACTGTCCTCACACTCCTTTTCAGTACATATCATTGCACCCATTTCACAGGCAAGGAAACTGAAGCTGAGTGAGTGAGAGACTGACTTCAGGACAGGGGACTTCTGTTTGAGACCACACTTCCTACAGCATTGCAGCTGGCTCCGGCCAGTCTCTCTCAGCAGCCAGCAAAGGGCACCCAAGCTTCCAATGTGGAGTAAAAACTAGCGGTCTGGAGCTAAAAGCTTTCACCCTAAAAACTATTAGCCATCTTCTCAGCCACTTAATTATGCCCCAGCCAGAATGGATCTTCCTCTAAATGCATCTTACGTTCCTGCATTTTTGGATTATAAGCTAAATCTCTCTTTTGGTCTCCTACATTAAAAGCACTTCACTTAATGTATTGCGTTTCAGCCCTTTTTGGTACATTAGAAGATGTTAGGAATGCAAATTCAGAAATTCATTTTAAGATAGAACACTGAGTGGTAGATCACAGACCATCTTCCCTTTAAAGGAGAGGAATTGGAAACAGAGTTGGCATGCTCTGTGGGTTTCATTAGGGAAAGGCGAAGAAAAGGAAACCAGAATCCACTGAACTATTCCAAGTCAAATGCCTTATATATATTTGCCATTAACTCATTTGTATACATGGAGAAACTGAGAGTCACTGAAGGAACACCTTGTCTAGGTTCATGCATTTAGGAGGGAGTCCATCCAAGAGCTATACCAAGATCTTCCTGAATGCAAAGCCGTATGGTGGCTGGCACATCCATCTACCACTTGCAAGAGAAAGAACTCCAGATTCAGCTCCTGGCCAAAGAAGGTTTACTGGACTCCCAACCCTGGAGCATCTAGATTGATGGGCAGAGAAACCAGGTAGGGATTCTGTTACAAGGCCTGGGACAGTGCTGTGGGCTGGAGGGGGTAGGCAAGCGTTCAGGAAGGGCCAATGTTGGAGGGAGACCAGCAGACCTCAGACCTTAGACCTGGGATGTTTATGATCTCTGAGTGTATGGGACCGGCCTGCAGGGACCCAAGCAAAGCAAGCCATCTGGAAACAGAAGTGCTAAGGTGCATGAAAACTCAGGGGAAGAAATGCAAGCAAATATTATAGTCCCAAATAATCAGATTAGAGAACGCAAGGAGTCACGAGATAGTAGGGGTCAATCAGAAGGAATGGATTCCTAGTCATGAGCTACATAATTGAGTCTTGGGTTTTAAGACAGGCTAAAACCGAGGATGTTATTTTATTTCTTTCTCCTTGCTTTTGTAGTTATTCATTTGGTGCATTAATGCAAAACACATCCTTTAGCTATATCACCTATTAAATTCCAGTTTCATTTACTTGAGTCACCCCCCCACCACACACACCTTTGCTAACTATTAATGAATCTAGTATATGAGGCAACTCCTAAAAATAACTGAGCTGCAATTCATCATCTCCTCTTCTTTTGTGTCAGGGGAAAAAATGTCCACATGGCAGGACCAGCAGTTATGACTGGAGCCCTCATGGCCAGGGGTTGGCCCAGTTATGACGGGGTTTCCTATAGGAGAGACATCGCTAGATAAGTCTCAAGCCGCCCTCTCTACCTTCCGGGACAGTTACAGCCTCTCCAGACCAATAAATTCTAGAATACAACCTCCCTTTGCCTAGCCAGTGAGAGAGAGACAAACGAATAGAAGAAGCGCATTCATCAACTCTGAAAAGGGACAAATTCTATCTTTAATAGAGTTGTGCTCTAGGGTCTCCCCAACCCTCAATCGAAGCATGCTTATGTCTTGTTAATGTATGTGAGGTTGATTGTAAGCGCCCCCTCCAGGCAGAGAGCACATCCTATCAGGGTCAATGTGGCATTAAGTATCTGTTACTTTTGACCATTCATAGGCATGTTGGCTGGAGAGAGGGGAGATTCAATGAGGAGCTTATGCTAAGAAAGATGGAAGGGAACATTCTAAGAACCAGCTCCAACAGACTGGTAGTAGCGGTGTGATGCATGGTGTTGAGAAGGATTCTAAGGCTCACTAGAAAGAGTTGCTCCTCTAGCCATGATCACCATTAAGTTCTAGAAGTGGGAATGGTGCCAGGCTGTAAGTGTCATAGGATCCCCCTTTAACCAACGCGTGAGCCCTCTGCTATTCATAGATGTCTGGAATGTAGCGCTAGTGGGACAAGCCCAGTGAGGATCTGTTCATGTGAGGGAAAGAGGACATTTTGGAGAAAGATGTGTCTTTAATACTTTGAAAGTCACAGTCAATCTCGTTCCAAAATGCCCCCCTACGTGGCAGAGAAAAACGAGCTGAAATAATGTCCCAATAGAGAATGGTGCTGAGCTGATGGAGAGAGCCATGCACAAATTCCAGGGAGGGACTGCTCCCCAGGACAGACATGAGGGACAATGGGCTGTAGCCCGACGCCATGACACTCAGACCAGCCTCTAGCCTGGTTCTCGCTGGGTCACCTGAGTCCTCAGAAGAGAGCTATAAGGAAGAGCCAAAGAATTTGGACATGAAAAGACACAGGTAGTGCTGCTTTGTGGTTCTAAGAGAGAGAACGGCACTCTTGGGGATAACAGAAGTTCTTCTTACTCTCTCAGTATGGGGCCTTTGGACTGGAAGAGAGAACTGGGTCTCCCAGAACAGAGAGGAGAGAAGCACCAAAGTAGCAGTAAGGCTGGTACCCAGACCTGTCAAGGCATTCGCAGATGGTCACCATGGCAACTGGTAACCAGAAGGCCACGAGGCGGAAGATCACAGTGAGTGAGCTACCCTGGGAAGTCTCTCCTCTAAGCCAGAGAAATGGGTTTGGAGGAACTCTAGCCTAGCAGGAGCTTCCAGCAGGAGCAAGTCACGGAACTGACATCTATGATTACCACTGGTGATTTTTTTGTTGTCCCCCCAGGGCCGAGGACCTGGAAATCCCTGCTTCCTGGTATCTCTGTCACCACGGCCCCAGAGGAGCATTGCTGTGTTTTCTCTCCTGCTACTGCTCTGAGGCCAAGCCTGCAATCAGCCCGGACTTCTCCATTCTCCCTTAGATTTCTAGAAGGCCTTCTCATCGTTTTCTGTTTCTCCCTTTCCCAAAAGCCCTCGCCTGAGGTGTCTGACCAAGGGAGCCGGTGTGTCTGTCTTAAACTAGTGGGAGAAAGGAAAATACTTCACAGAACTGATTAGGAGGGAAGCAAATGATTCCGTGGAAACATTTCATTCGTTCTTGGCAAGCCAGGCCACCAGTTTGGAAAAACAGGGCGGCTGTGTGACCAATCCAGCAACAAGAGCCACATTTTACTGTTCTCCCTCCGGAAGCCTGTTCATTGAGCCACTGAAGAAAGAAAACAAGAACTAAAGGTAAAGCCGACATTCTCTTTAGCAATCTGGAAGCAATGACAAGCCCTGTGAGCGACTATTGTTAGCAGAATTGGCACCGTGGGGAGAGGGCTGGCTCCAGACTGGTGGCCTGGGCAAGCAATGAGACTCTGGCCCAGCCTCATGTGTCCCACCCCAGGGGCTGGGGTCGCACTGGCTCCAGCCTGGCCTGAGAGCACTCTGAGCAGTGCCCCTTTTGGATGCATATCTGGGGCTCTTTGTTCTTATATGTGAAAATGATCTCTTAACTACGGAGAACAGAGTGGGGGTAGGTCGGGGGAGATGGGTGACAGGCGGAAAGGATGAAGACTACAGTTATCGTGGTGAGCACGGGGTGTTGTACGGAGTTGCTGAATCACTATATTGTACACCTGAAACTAATACAACACTGTGCGTTAACTACATAGGAATTAAGGAAAAAAAAATACTGATCTTAGCTCCAGAAGGAATACTGATAACTATTAGACCTCCTTGCCTCCCTGCCCACCACGAAGGGAAAGTAGAATTGACTTATTCACCACTCACATGCCATTTCGTTAAGAACTCAACTGTCTGTTTGAAATACTTGCAAATACCACTGCGGGTGGACCCGGCGATCTGAATCCACTCGGGGACCTTCAGTAGGCTTAACAGCATCCGCAGACTCACAGCCCGAGGGTGCCAACCCCTCACCTCTGAGGGAAGGCTCCGTGAAGGGGTCAGAGTCCCCTTCTCTGTCAAGATCTGACCTACAGAATCAACCCAGCCCTCCAGCTGGCCAGTACAAACACGACAGGAAACATGTCCCTTCCAGGTCTCAGCCCCCACGTGAGCTTTGCATTGCCACTGCCGCTATGGCTTCATCTGGCAAGGAGTAAGTGACCAAGGTCAGGTAGGCTGATGGTGGCAGAATCGATGGCATTTCCCCAGACACTCGCCATATCCAAACTGGCCCTGACTGAGGCCACCACCATTACCCAGCCTTCAGACTCCCCAGACTCTTGGCTTCTGCGACGGTCGTCCTGGACTCCTGCCCCCAGCCAGGCCCCCTACTTCCAAAAGAGACACACACAACGCAGCAGTCACCTGGTTCTGCCAACCAGAGGGGAGCAGCGGGAGGAAAAGGAAGCTACCATGTGCAAACTCCAGGGGCCAAGAGTCATTGCACCTGCCAGGTGCAATATTGGCATGAATCACTTTAGGAGAAAGATATCTCTATGAATTCCTTTTTTATTCTTTTACTGCACTCCCAGGTTTGAACCCCTGTCATCAAAACCTGTGAAGGAAATGAGAATACCAAAATAAAAAGATATGACCCTTTTCTGGAGGATTCAGCCTAGAAGAGACACACTGCCCAGCACACAGTTCCCTCCTTCTGTCCGTGTCACAGTCTCCAGAGACTGGGCATCCCTCACTCGGTCCTCCTCTCTCTCCAGAGCAGCCAGCTTCCAGTTTACCTGGGGAGGTCCTCTCCAGAGCTGGGCACTGGCACGGAACACAGTGACCTCAGCCAAGCCCGCTGGAGGCTGCAAAGGCCAGTATGTGAGTTTAATTGCTGATTCTACAGGGAAGCCATTGGGGAAGAACAGCAATATGAAAACAGGGAGGGGGAAGGGGTACTTACCTGTAATTTCTCTAACCGTCTTGGTCACTGGCTGGTGCTTCCCAACCTCTCCTGCGATAGCTCTGGGAAGTCTCCCCACCCGAGGGTTTTCTGCATTTCAGGCTTTACTTTTTGAACCTCATTACCTCCCCACCTCCACCTCCTGAAGGCTATTAGTCCTTCCCTCAGCTGTAGGCAGGGAAACTCCCGCTTCCAACCCAGACTGCCAGTATCCTAGCCCAGTCAGAGCTTTAAATAGAGAGTAAACAAAGGGTGTGGAAGAAAGTCAATTTGGTGAGGGTGGAAGAGAGACTTCAACTAGCCAGCTAGTAAATGGCAATGAGAAGATGAGAGAGAAGGAGAAAGATATGAGTGAAAGGCAGCCAAGAAGACATGTGAGAGGCTCCCAAAGAAAGCATTGCTACTTGGCGAGCTTGCCCAGAGCCAACCCTGCTGCCTCATCACTTAGTTTCCCATAAAAGGTGTGGAAAGCACTGATTTCCCATGAGATTGAGCTAATGAAACAGAAGCGATGGAGGGTGAGGGTGGGGGAGGGGTAAGGAGAACACGTGAGGACAGAGGCCTTTTATAAAGTAGTTTGGAGGATAGAGCACCTGCCATAAATTAGAGCACATCAAAACAGCTTCATGTGTGAACAATAATGTGTTTTCCTCATTAGTGGTTTCTGTCTGCGATAATTAGGCCTCCATGTTCAATTCCAGATAACCGTCCCTAACTTGACATCCTCCATTCAGTCGAAGGACAGAGAAGTGGGGTTCGGGGAAGGGTGAGAGAGGAGGGAAGAACTGAACCAACACCGCTACATTATCAGTGGATGACTGTGACGACAATGGTGGGCTTGATTGATGGCTACAGGGGGTCTGCGGGTTGCTGGCCCCCTGCCTGACTTTTACCATTCTTCATTTTAGGACTCGTTTGATTACCTTTAATTCCCAGGGCACAACTCACACATTTCTATACAACTTTTTATGTGGAATAAATGATACCTTTGTTTTTTCATTTCTCCCCCATCTAAACCAGCTCAAGAGCTTACCATTCCATACTCACAAGATTCTTTAAAGTGTTTTCCTGAAAAAGAAAGACCATCTTCTAAGAGATAAGATTGCCTGCCTTAGAGTTTAGGACAGCCATCTTTTTCCTACCTTATTATCCAGTTTGGATACTTTCTAATGACTTATTCTAGTTCACTCTTCCTGTTTTCTCTCACGTCTATCTGCTTCTAAGAGTTCATAATTTCAGACATTGATCTAGGTAAGCTCTAGAATGTTCATTTTAACTTTTAAAAATAATTTTCAATACTCTGGTAAAATTTTCAGACATTTCTTTTTTGAACGTAGAGTCCCAAAGAAAGTTCATTCTCCCTTTTGCTAGAAAAGGGGAGGCAGTGCTCATCATCTTAATCTGGTCACAGCTGATATGAATCTGGGCTACTCTGCAAGTTTCGTTAGGTTCGGTCTACTTTTGGTTCACCCTTGTTTCTTGTATACAGCTCTTCAGGGCTTTTAGCTGACTGAGTCTATTGCGTTCATGCAGGTGACTCTTAAACTTGACTGTTTTCTCAGTACAACAAGACTACAGTTCAAATTTTTTTATCTTATCTCCAATTTTTCATTCTAGCCCTAAAGACCATGAAAAGCCCCACTCACTTGTCTGTCATCCATTTTTCTGGGTCTCTGCTGGAGCCCAGCTGGATGCTCAGCCTCTGGTCCTTGCCCAGAATCAGGCAAATGGTCATAAGCAAAAAGCAGCAACAGATTTTCAGCTCATCTCTCTGCAGTTCTGACCTCTCTAGTCTCAACCCTTCAATCTTCATTTCTTCAGCAGATCCCTCCTGCCTTTAAACTAATTATTCTTGTATTTTATCCTGATTGTTTTCCTTGTCCTTAGCAGAAAAACTGGTCTGCCCCCTAAAATTCCATCTTACTTATAAGCAACATTCCACTCATTTATTTTTAATGTCATTTTATTTTTCTTTCTGGTGTATCCAAGTCACCTGAGTTTTCCCAAATTATTTGGCATATCAGGAATATCCATCTCTTTATTATCCAAGTAATAATATGAGAAACCAGGGTACATGCCTGAAGATATATTGGCCATTTTTAAAGGATTTTTTAATGTTTATTTTTGAGATAGAGAGCAAGAGCGGAAGGGGCAGAGAGAGAGGGGGCAGAGGATCAGAAGTGGGCTCTGCTCTGACAGCAGTGAGCCTAATGTGGGGCTCAAACTCACAAACCATGAGATCATGACTTGAGCAGAAGTCAGATGCCAAACTGACTGAGCCACCCAGGTACCCATATTGCCCTATTTTTGAATAGGAATGTTCACAATCAGTAGAGACTATGGAAAATTTTCTTCAAACAAAGAAACTCTAAACTTGAAATTAGAGATTTCCTTGAAAAATTTAAAGTTAAGATCAAAGTCTCAGGCAAAGATCTGGTCCCTTATATATAAGGGCCTCTCTTCTCCTTATATATCCATAGTTCTATGCTGTGCCCCAACCATTTCTGTAAGTTGAAATCTTTGCTAACGTGTGAAAATAATGCAGCATTAATAAGGAAAAATGGCTTGCTATGAAGACATTATGTTTTCTTTAGGCAACAAACTTCAAGGGTCGTATCATGTTCCCTTTACACACATTTTACTGATGAAAAGTGAAATTCAGAAAACTCAAGTCATTTGTCCAAGATCAAATAACTAGTAAATGGTAGAGTAAGTGGTCTATCTAATTCTGATACCCTAGAAAACACGTGCAAATCCAGATAAAGTGACACAGTATCAGCTCTGTACTGGTTTCTCCATGTGATATTCCAGGGGAAAGACAAGGCTGATAGGTTTATTTAGTTCTTTCCCAGAACCATCTGTTTTCTCATTTCTCCTAAAACTGAAACATAGCTAGATGCCTATAGCATTCCAAATGTGGACTTTACAGATGTCTTTTTCTCCCTAAATACAGCACAGTTTGTAGGTCCGGCAAGGGTTCCATGAGAAAATAAACCCTCGTGCAACAGACACAAAGATGCAGCATCTTGCAGGTACGGAATAGTCATACCAGAGGGGAATGCATATTTAGTGGGAAAACTCTCAGGTTAGGTGGTCCACCTAATAACAATGAACTCAGCAGTAACAGAGTAAGGAATGGAATCTGTACCCTCCTGCTTCGGTCCCATGAGACTCCTGGAGAAAGAAGCTGTAGAAGGAAAAATAAAACAAAATGAAATAAAAACCCACAACAGTTCTGTTCATATGGTGGCAGGAATAAAATTTCTAATAGGAGAAACCTCCGACAATGACCTTCCTTGACCATGGGATAGAAGGTGATAATGTCCCCAGCAGCTTTCTTTAGAGGCATTAGCACACTTTTTGTCAATGGTGGACACTAGGCAAGTTCTTTTGCTGTCATTTTAACATTTATAGATTCCGGCTTGTCTGAATTAAGTCAACGGTTGATGTCTATAACGTAATAATGTTAGTATCTCCCAATTACTTGAGAAACAACATGTGCTGGCCACTTAGCAAAGTAACTTGCATAAATTTTTATACCAATCTTTCCAGTGGGATTAGTTAGCATTATTCCCATTACAGGAGAAAACCAGGCTCAAAGGAAAGCTACTTGCCCAAAGTCACGTAGCTACTAAAGTCTGTGACTCCATAGCACATATTCTTTTCAATTCTTACATTCTATCCTTCTACTTAGTCTTTTCATAATCCTCTGTATATAGGAGGAGGCTTATAAAATGCGACTTGCTCACTTTTGAAATTGTCTAGGCATTGATGAGGTTTGTTTAAGCTGATTTTTGAGATCCGTGCAACTTCTGCTACTGTCTCTACCCCCTTAGAAAATTCACCTACGATTTCTTCTAATTTCTTGAGTAATTTGAAAAGCCAATTTCTCCTGGTTAAGACTTGCTTGTGATAACCAAAGGCTTTCTTGCCTGGGATTTTTGAAACTACCCTATTTGACCAGGCTCATGGAGTAAATTCATCTGCTGGATACTACTTGGTGTCTCAGTGTTACAAAAATGAGCAAAACATAATCCTGGGCCTCATGGAGCTCCTAATTCATTTATTGTGGAAGTCCATTAATTAACCCGAAGAGTGATAAATCTGTATTAGAGAAATTTGTTGGTGCACTTGGGAGTAGAGAAAAAAATGGCACCAATGTCCAATTCAGGAAATGAGAGAAGCCTTCCTTAAAGGAAGGCTTTAGAATTTGTCTTTCATCCCATCCTCAGGACTCCAACTGTTGATGTTAAACTTTCTTTACCATTTCACTAGTAGAAGAGACAGCACTATCTGTACCTATCTGGCAAGAGTAGACCCAATTATAACCATCTACTTGTCTGTCTGTTGAGATATCAAAAGCACCAGGAGAAATTCTCTCCCCTTAACTTTATACCAGTGTAGCTTCATCTTTTCACCACTTAGATTTTATTCCACACTAACACATAAACACCCTGGGAGAGAGAAAAATGATAACTACCCCTCCTCCCAGAAATTGGCGATCAATGTGAAGAATATGAGAAAGATCTGTGGTGTGTTAAATACTAACAATAAGTTCAGTTGGTCTTGAATTCCAATCCTTCCACTTAATTGTTGTATAATTCTAGGTTTGATATATCTCCAATCAGATTCTCGCTTTCCTCATTGTCGACAAAGAAACACAGCTGCACAGCTGCTCTACTTGATTCTTGATGGGGATCAGAGAAACAAAGGATAGGAAAGGCTCTCTGCAGTTATCATCAGGCAGAAGGGGCAGACTGAGGCTGTTAGGTTCCTGGAGTCAAATCAGTGATGCCGATGAAAGCAAGATTTTATACAGAGAGGATCTTACAGGCCCCTTACCACATTATAGAAATAACGATAATGTCCTTTCTAGGGTATCTGTATTTCTAAGGCAACCTATACTTCCTAAGGCACCTGAGACCCCCATCCCATCCTCAATCTGCAGCCAAGGGTTAATTAGACTAGGAATGAGATTGACGCCAAAGTGGCAGAAGCAATCAAAAATAATTCTAGAATAATTAGATTCTGCTTTTGGAGATATGAAACAGAAACTGATAGATTCAGTCGGAAGAAACTGATTCCCTAATGTCAAGAGGTAGATTGGGGTCAGGGTCTCTGCAGAAAAACAGATGGCATGTTCAATGAATTATTTTGAGGACATTTTTAAAATGGGCTATTATAAATGTATGAGTTGGGGTAGGAAAACCACAAGGAATAGTGCAATACCCCAGGACTAGTCATTTCAGACACCATCACCAACGAAAGGTAAGAAAAAGCAAGAGAGGAGCAGTCACTAGAATCTAGAGTTCTATGGACACAGCCATGTGACCTTCAGTTGGCAGACAGAAAGGTTACTGAGAAGTAAGTAACAGACCTTACTTTGTTTATTCTCCCCAGTCTTTGGCCAGTCCTATATAATGGCCAAACCCATATAAAATCACATAGAAAGGGAACCCTTTGTTATAGACTTATGGAGGAAACATAGGATGAGAAAGAATAAGAATCGATCTTGAAAGCAATTGAGTATGTGGCGGCCAGGGCATAGACCTTAATGGGCCATGTGCAAGACTAATTCAAAGTTGCCAATTGGCTTGGAATAGCTGAAGAGACCAGAGATGCAGAGATACCCTAACACACCATGCATCTGATGAGAGAATAGCCTAACTTGCTGCTTCCATATTATGTGCTTTCCGTATCTGGAGATCCCTATCTCCTTTTACTGACTCTGACTTAAGCAATTCCTTAATCAAGCACTACTCACCGATGCTCTGCTCTCTGTGGTTGGCCGTTTCAGACATGGCTCCCAATGATCTCTGACCCTTCTTGCAATACCTTTCCCTGAGATGTGGGCTAGGCCTTAGTGATTTGCTTCTAACATGTAGAATACAGCAAAACTGATGGGATACCACTTTTGAACAAAGACCAGCTGGGAAGCATAGACTTCCATACTCATCAGGCTGTAATGAGATGCCTCAGTCCCCTGCTTGGGTAGTGTTGGAGAAGAGTGAGTGGGGAACTAGGACTTTCGAACCTACCTGGTAGAGATAAGCATGGCCCCTGCAGTGTCAGTGGAGGCCATGTGGGGAACAACAACAAGGGGTCCCCAGCTCTGCGCCCGGTAGTATCAGCAGAGGTCTAGTGGGAAGCTTGAATGTCCACTCCTGCCGGCTGTAGCAATGAGCTGCGCCTGCACCCGTGGTGTGAGCAGAGGCCAAATGGAGACATGCCCCTCCACTGGCAGGAACAAGAGGACTCTGCTGGTGCAGTGTCAGAGGAAGCCAGCCATTAGGGACTGAATTGTGTCCCCCTTTCATTCATGTATTAAAACCCTAATGCCCTGTACCCACTAGGCCAACAGCTATTTTTCTTTGCTTCAGTTCTGATTCTGGTGACTCTGGGTCAGCTGGGGTGAGGATAGGGAAGTGGCAGGAGAAGTACAGCAAAAGTGACAGAAATCCTTTTTTACATAACTAGTGCTATTTGTAGTATACTTTCAGCTACTTTCAGTACTTTCTTCTACTTTGGGTAGAAGGCTTGGCAAGTATCCAAATTCTAGCTCTTTCTCGTGGAGCACGTTAGTGGATTTGGTAGAGAACCAACCCCCCAATCCCATCCTAACTAGGACTCTGCTCTGCACACCTCTCTGGGTGATCTCTCACTGTGTCCCCTCAGCTCCTTCCCTGAAGCACTATATCCCTGCAGACCCCGTGCCCTGGGTCCCGCAGCTGGAAAATGGTCCACCAGGGCATTCAGTGTAAAGCAGAGCCTCTGTCTTCTCTAACTAGAAGGGGCAATGAGAAAGAAAATGTCTCTGATCTCCTCTTTTTTGACCCACTACTTCCTCCCTCATTAACAGCCATGTTCCCATGTTCCATTGGTCCAGACTCCTTACCTGTGCTTTGGTACCCCATGTAAGGCGATGGGTTCCCCAGCTGTCTTCAGGTTCCATGGCAATGTCTGCTGATGGCTTAACCCTCCTCATCTTCCTCCTCCTTCAGGTAATAAGCAGGATGTTTGAACTCAGTAGGGTATATATTTCTTGTGGTCCAGATTACCAGGGCTTCACAGTGGCTACGGATTTCGTGCAAATAAATGGACTTTTTAATTCGTGGCTCTGCCATTTATTAGTTACATACATTTGGGCGGGTCATTCCACCTCCCTAACCCTCAATGTGCTTATCTGCAAGGAGGGAGGGCTCCCTCAAATGGATGATGCACACAGCATGTCCCACAGAATGTTAATATCCTGTTAGAGGCTTCCAGATCACAGTCCTGGGTTCATGGCTATTGAAGCAGAAGTATTCTTTGGCAAACAACAACAAAAAAAATGATGTATTTCTGTATCTAGACTTTTCAGTTTACTCTGATAGGGACTTTGGCTTCTCTGTGATTTTCCTGGCACAGGGCTTTTAGAGAAAATACAATGGAGAGAAAGCCTGGGGCATCTAGGGATTCCTGGCTATCTGCTTTCTAAATGAATATGCTTTCATCTGGCTCCATGTGAGGATTTTGTCCTCCTATGATCTATGTCAGTATTTAAATACATTTCTGTTTTAAACATCCTCAGACCTGTGGGAGCTTGTTCTAAAAGAAGTCTGATAAACTCCCCCATACTTTTGAACCCACCTGGTAGACTGCCTCAGACTTTAAAATATCTAATTTGTAAGTGATCATTTTTATAAATGGCAGAGAAAGGGTGGTGGTGGGGAAGTATACAATCTCATTAAAATTCTCGAGACAATTTAATGAGGGTGGATTGTCTTCATTTTACAGTCGATGAAACAGGGGTTCAGAAAGATTAAGCAACTTTTTCAAGGTCACGCTACAGGTTAATAAGGAACCTGGAATAGGCAGCCAGCTTTCTCTAACTGCAAATCGCATGCTCTTGGCGCTTGCTATTGGAACCCTGCTGATCCCACTGGAAATACATAGGGGTGCTTTGAGTAGGAGAAAGAAAACAAAACAAAAAACAACTCTTCCAAGTTCTAGAGACAAAAAAAAGGATGGGCACAGCTAAGCAATGACAACGAAAACATAAGAGACCAGACCCTGAGGACAATCTCACAGGGAAGGCACAAGAGCTTCTGGTATTCCCTCCCATCTCTACCCCCAAGCCCTTGTGTGAGGCACTGGAACTTGTACCGTCTGAGGAGTGAAACATACAAATAGCTGCAGGAATAGCATTCTGGGAAGAGGAAACAAGTGCAAAAGCCTGGAATTGGAAACATGTCTGGCATTTGGACACAGCAGAGAGGTCCATGGAGAGCAGAGTGTCTGGAGCAGGGGGTGAGGGGGAAAAGACTACAAGATGGGATCGGAAAGGGAGCAATGACCCAAAACATACAGGCTTTTGTAGATTCTAGGAAGGATTTGGGATTTTATTCCAGCTGAGATGAGAAGTCGCTGGGTTTCGAAAGGAAGCAAGCAATGCTATGATAGAGCTTATAAAGGTTTACACTGGCTGCTGCTTTCAGGGTGCATTGGGTGGTGGGTGGGGTTGGGGAGAAGGGAAGCAAGGGTAGGAGAGGGAGCACCATCAGCAAACTCTTACAATAATAAGAGACGTTGACAGCCTGGACCAGGGCAGGACCTGTGCGATGGTGAGAGATGGTCAGATTTGGGATGTATTTTGAAAGTAGGGTTGACAGAAATTACTGATGAGTGGAATATGAGATACAGAAAGTGTGGAGTCAAGGACAGCTCCAAGCTATTTGTGCCTTCTCATAACCTTTCCACCCACTCTTTTGTTCCAGTAGTTGCTATGGCAACTAACCGCTGTGGGTGTAGCCTGGCGGCACTTTGGCCTCACTGCACTTTGCATCTCCTGCCCTTTCTGCTCCAGGCATTTGGACACCTGTGGTAGCCTGGAATATCCAGGAAGTCCATGCCACAAGGGCAACTTTTGACCAGTGGTGGTTTGGAACAGTTGGATAAGATGCACCCTCTTTAGAGAGAATCCACTGAAAGTAAGCCCCCAGCAGCCCACAGAAGTAACCAGCTCAGCCATACTCCCTTGGATGGGATTTCCCTCTTTCCATGAGACTCCTCCCAGTCCTTTACTATTGTTTCCTGGGTTCCCTTTCCAAAATAAACCTCCTCCAAGCAAGCCCTTGCCTGAGGCTCTGCAACTAGAGGCGTCCTCCATTTACTGAATTGCAGGAGTCTCTGAGAGGGGAGAATTTAGAGAGAAGAACGAATATAAAGAGTTTAGCTTTAGTTTGAGATGCCAGTTAGAGTTACAAGCGGAGGTGGCGAAGAGGCAGCCGGATGGCTTGAGCCTGGAATTGAGAGCACAGTGTGCAGAAGAGACAAGGCTACTTGTTTTCAGTGGTCCTGTGTCGGGTGTAGCAGGTGCCCCATGTTCACGGACTCACCGATATGACGAGTCTCCATCTCTCACTGTTCCCGTGGTGGGTGACATTTTTCCTGGCCCTGAAGGGCAGCTGAAGAAGCCAATGAAGTGGGGCTCCATGGAAGGAGCAGACAGTAGTGTGACCCATCTTGAGATGACAGCTCCCCATGCTCTCTTATGTCTAGCTCCAGCAGATACTGTGTCCTCACATCAGAGGAGCAGTCACATTAGAATGAAAGCTTGTTGGAAAAAGTCAGCACAGCCACCTCTGCGGAGGGACTTTGTCTGATGGGATTCTCTTCCCTCCATTAAGATCCCCCCTGAGGTTTCAGGGAAGGAGAAAACAAAGTGAGATGAGGGACAGTGGGAGGTAGTGTAGAGAATGATCAGCTGTGTTCCCTGGAGCACCTCTGACAGCCTGGCCCCGGCCCCCAGCCTGAGGCTGGCTTACACAGACACTGCAGAGACAGGACTTGGCTCTTGTTTCACTTCCATTTAATTTGCCCAAGTGAAAACTGCAATTACTGAGCAGTTATACATTCCCATGTGCTTCAGAGATGCTGTCCCTGACACATTCGCCACCCCCATTTGGAAAATTCACCCATAAAGGTATCAGAGTTGCTTGCATAGTATGTGGAAATCTGCAATGTCATCCTTTGTGCAGGGGATAAAAATTCGCCCCAGGGTACCAATTTTAATAAGGCTTAATTAGACCAATTTGTAGTAAGCTGAGGTTTCCACTTTGCAATTTGACAAGCAGCTTGAGCTGCTTCGCTATGTTTTTATGTTCAGGAATTTCTGGAACTCAAACAAAAGGTCGAATGGAACATAAAATTCTATCCGAAAGACTCCTAAGGGAGTAGTGAATTTCTGTCATTGTGTGTGTGTGTGTGTGTGTGTGTGTGTGTGTGTGTGTGTGTGTTTTAGAATGTCCTTACTAATGATTAAATGGTGATCTTGGGTAGCCATGGAGTTAATCCCATCAGTGAGGTCCAGGAGGGCAACTGAAACTTGTCCTTCTCTTGTGAAGACCTTGCTACTAGCTCATGGCCCTCTTCCCAACAGAGTAGGTGAAAGGCTTCACAGTCCCCAATACAGCACACAGACAACCACCCAAATTTACTTGGAGTTGGCTCAAGAGATAAGCCATCATTCCTAGGGATGGCAAATAAACTGTATAAACTATTCTTGGATCAGAAAACTGATTGAACTATGTTATCTCTAAGATCTTCAACAAAATTGAGTTTACCGAGTTGTACTGTGATGCCATGTCCCTGGAATTTCATCCAGGACCCTTAGAAGGAAACGTTCTGCAAAATTCACTCATATTGCTGTAGGGAAATAATTGAGGCCACTGTTCATCAGAAGGGGGATGTGGGTCAGGACACAAAAATGGAACAAATAGAATTAATTCTTTCTTTCTTCCTTGAATGTTGACATCGGAAATTATAGATGTTCTGCATAAAAATGGAAGGAATGCTCTAAAACCAAAATAAGTTTCAACAAGGTCTTTAAGGCAAACGGAGCCAGTCCGCTATGGAGATGGTGTCTACACTACCTCTACACTGCTGGGGGCAACACAATGGTCTCCTGCCCTCTGACTATCTTCCCTTCTGATCTGATACCGCACCTTAAATGGCCTAAATTAGAAATAGACTACTCCTTAAAGATGTTAAATGCCAGAAGACCCAAGATAAGAAAATGGAAACATGGTACTTAACATTGACAATGGGTAAGACCTCAGAGCAGCTTAAATATATTTTCAACAAATTGATCCCGCAGGAGTAGGAACCAGGTCAGCTACATTTTTTGAAGTTTATTTATTTATTTTGAGAGATAGAGATAGAGCATGAGTGGGGAGGGGCAGAGAGAGACGGAAAGATAGGATCCCAAGCAGGCTCCACACTGGCAGCACAGAGCCTGGCGTGAGGCTCAAACCCATGAACTACAAGATCATGACCTGAGCCCAAACCAAAGTCAGACACTCAACTGACTGAGCCACCCGGGTGCCCCTAGGTCAGCTACATTTTTAAAAAGTGCCAGGAAGGCACTGGAACATAAGATGCTGCCACGAGGGCAGGCCAGTTTGGAATGGAGATCCGGGAGATGGAGAGAGAAGCATGGGAAAACTCCATTTAGGGAGAGGAGGAGAGAAGGAAAATAAAAGGACAAAACTACAAGGTGAGAGGAGGGATCTCCTGTAGAAGGGAAGGGGACACAAATCAAGAGCTGACAGGACAGTTTATTTGAATTCCTGGTAAACTATCTCTGGAAGCCACATTGTAATTCGCTTCTTCTAAAAGAAGCATTGCCATTGGCCCTGCATGGTCTAGTCCAACTACTGAGATCTTTGGCTGGAAGTGCTGAGATCCCATGATCTATGAGGGAAGCCTTTCCTCTCTACTGGGGAAGAAGCATGAGCAGAAACATGAGGTCAGTTCTACAGGCTCAGGGGGCCATCTGGCAGCAACCCCTTCCCAGGCATGTACACACTCATGCCCATGACCTATGGTGGCTTTAGCTGGGGCACCTGCTCACATCCAGAGTGCAAGCACCAAGTAGAGCCAGGCCTACAAAATCCCTACCATCCAGCCAGCTCATGCCATCAGAAGGCCAGGCCCTGCTACTCTTTTTAGCTCCTACCCCTAACAGCCCTAGACATCTGGATGACAGATCACAGCTTTGAAGGAGCTCAGTGGAGGTTTTTCGATATGGACACCCTGTGTCATAAAAGACACATTCCCAAAGACAATGTGGGTCTGGCTATGCAGTTCATAGATGAGAATCTCAAAACTAGATTTTATTTCCTTCCATTTGTCTGAAGGCAACACTGATTAGGCTACCCCTGCACGATTCCTGCCTGCTGCAGCCCTTCTTGGGCTGTGCTGCAAAAAGGTACATATGGTTGTGTCTGTTGCATGTGTGCAGTTCGCCTCACAGCCTCACCCTGTGTCCTATTGCTCTTCCCTCCGAGTAGAAAGGATTATGCACTTGTACTTGGAGGAGCAGAAGCAAATGAGGTCACATGCCTTACTGATGAAAAGAGAATAAATGCTGTTATGTGAGAAAAACAATATACATATACATTATTTAGACAGCTATTTCCATACATTTGCTGTCACAAAACAGATGTCCAAATGAGCTACTCATATGAACAATAAAGCATGGAACCAATTCCAAGGAAAACAAGTTTTACTTTGGAAAATTGCATTCGGAATGTATGCACTTGAACTAAATATGAAAATTCTAACATTCAATAAATTATATTGGGTAGAACTTGAATCCAATGAAATATAAAAGTCCCAAAATTTGAAAACAATTTTTATTTTACCCAAGTTATTTTAACACAAAAGATTAAAACATGTATACCATATTGCTCCTTGATATCTTCCTCCTCAGAGTACAACTGAAGGAAATAAATAGGAAACTCAGAGAGAATAAATATGGAAAAAGCCTTCCCTCCCTTGCTGCCCTCTCTATTCCCAAACGAAAGGGTGAAGCTGATGGAACTTCTCTGATCCTCAGGAACAGTTAGCCTCCCCCAGCAAACACCTCCCAGCTCCGCTGGCCATTCTGGTTCCTCTGGGATGCTCCTGTGGCTGCCATCTTTACCTCCTCTTCTGACCACCATCTTTATCTCCTTTAACCAAAGCAACCCAACCAGTCTATGACTCCAGCCAATGGCAGAGCAAAGAAGGGCAAGACATTCAGCCATAAATTATGGGGGATCTCAACAGGCAAACCAAAACTGGTTTAGAGTCTAAATTCACCTGCCGGCACCTTTGAATGGGATTGCCTACTGCATTAACAGACCATTGGGAGGATTCTCCCCCATGCATCTCAGGGAATCACAAAATTAGCATAGCTGTGTGGATCCATCATGGAAATGAAATTGCTCAGGCTGAGCTGCTCTGACTATGAAAACGGATAATTTCCAAATATCATCACAGGAAACAGTGGAGAATGCTTTTTAGCGTGATCAAGCAGCCTGTCCTGTGTCCTCCCTGAGGTTTTCGGGCTGGCTAGGAGTTGCAGATGCTATGGATAAACCTATCTTTTAATCTTCTTTCTTCCCACTTCAATTTCCTATCACAGCCAGTTAGTTCTGAGAACAAGTTAAGTGAGCAAGCAAGCTCCCTAGACAGAGCGCCCCTAGTCTGATTGTTTCCAGTAGGGCAATGGGAATTCGTACTGAAGTTCCTTTGAATCACCTTCCTCCGGAAGTGTGCAGGTGATCCAGCAGAAATACATCACAGGCTCCCAAAGCAGCCTGCTCGGCGCAGGGAGGGATCTGGCCAAGCTTCCGCTGCCTTCTTCCCCCCTTCATGCCTGCTTAAGCACCCGAGCCAGAAGGAGCTGTTCAGGATCCAATTCTTTAAATTACATGTCGGAACATGGTGAAAATGGCAATATAACAAATGGTATTTACACTCCCGGAGCCAAAGTGAAACTTTTTCATCACCACAAACATTTCCTAGAGCCCAAAATTTCACTGCTCAAAGAACCCCTCAGAAGAATTACTTAGTAAGCCAAATTCCAGTTGGAGGAAGCAGAGAAGTTTATGTCAGCCTTTACGGCATAAGCTGGATTATGACATAATGTGGCTAAAACATGACAAGATTGTTCCAACAGAACTCTAGGTGAGCTATGTTCTCCAGGCCTTTTACCTGTAGGTGTGACCAGAGCTCCTGACACTAGCAGGTCCAGCTGTTTGGACCCTAAGCATCCTCTGCACCTACTATCAGCCAGCTCAGTAAAAGCAGTGGTTACGTGTATCAACCTTGGACCAGGTCTGTGAAAGCAACCAGTGCCTAGAGGGTCTGAGGCCCTCCTCATGATACAGTTCAACACAGAAGGTCAGATAGAACGGTCTCATTAGAAGCTTCTTTCCTCTTCCTTCCTCTCTAGATTCTCAGAAGACACATCAAGGAAACTCAAACACACGTAGGTGCAGGAAGCAAAGAGGGCTTATAACAAAATGCCCAAATCCCTCAATCTCTGCTTGTGCTCACCCCACCAGAAATCAAAGGAAGCTTGCAAAATCTCTAAGAGTGTGTGAACTACATACACCGGAACAGCTTAGAAGAGTTCTGTGAATTTGTTGTACCCTGGCAATTCCATAAACCTGGTGTTCTCATCACTCCCAGGTTGCTTGCTTCTTTTTTTCCTTATCCGCGCAGTGACTTGTGCCTTAAGCTTCCAGACCATACCATCCCTGCCAACACACACACACACACACACACACACACACACACACACGCACACACACTTTTTTGCATTCAGCCTAGTAAGGAATAAGTAGAGCCTACTTAGCCTAGCAATGCTTATTTGAGAAGTCACTTTCTGTAGCAAAACTTTCTTGACATACACCCAAACAGAAAACCCCAAACTGGGCTTTCCGAGGTTCCAAGGCCAGCTGTGTGCTCCTCTGGTTTACCACAAGTCATAAGTTCTAGACCGTGATTGTCTAAGGACCATGTCTTCATCCGAATGCTCAGGATGTCTGTGAAACTAAAGAAAACATTTTGATTTACAATAGAAATTTCTATAAATCTTCCCCCTGCCAGTGTTCCTTATGGGACACACTGGCATCACCACCACCCATCACTCAAGTCAGAAACTTACCTATCTGCCCTTCAATCTGTTACAAATTTCTCTGCTTTTTCCTTCCTACCTCCTAGTTTTGGGGGCCTGTCACCTTTCACCTGGACTATCTCAGGGAACTCCCACCTGCTCTTTTCACTGAAAATCCCACCTCACTCCACTTGTTGAGACAAAGCTCTAGTCACAGAAGTGCTAGCTGCAAACAGCCCTGTAGTTTGACCCCAACTTTTAAAAAATATTCATTTATTTATTTCGAGAAGGAGAGAGAGAGCGAGAACAGGAGAGGGGCAAAGAGAGAGGGAGACGGAGAATCTGAAGCAGGTTCCGTGCTGTCAGCACAGAGTCTGATGAGGGGCTCGATCTCACAAAGCATGAGATCATTACCTGAGCCAAAATCAAGAGTCAGACGCTTAACCGACTGAGCCATCCAGGAGCCCCAGACAAATGTCATTTTCTGACTGCCCCATAGAATAAAACTCAGACTTGTTGGCATCTGTAGGAGGCCCTCCATTCACGGTGCCTTACCTTTCTCTTCACACCACACTTCTTACGGTGCAGCCTCGGTGCCCTTCTTGTATCTGGAACATGCTTCTCACTTTGCTTAGGCAAGCTCACTCTCAATTCTCCTTTAAGGCTCAAGTTTGGGCATAGATTTCCCAACCTTCTCCCCCACATTAATCTTTTCATAGTTGGCTTGCTCAAAAATAATCTGAGAGAGAACCACAGTAAAAAAATGGATCTCATGGAAATGTTCGTCATTCAATTGGTTTAATTAAGTCCAATATAACAACACGGCTCTAAAGCCCTAAAGGTCCCCTTAAAGGACTGAACGTTTGGATTCTTAAGACAAGGTCAGCACCATCACCAGCATTGGTTTCTTCTCCTTCTTTGTTCATTCTTGGCCACTTGAACACTCTCAATTTTCAGAATTAAGATCCTGGTTTCTGAAAAGACTTTCACTTCAGGATTTAGAACTGGAGACGATTTTTGCTTGTTCCTGTGGGTTATGTTTGCAAGAGATAGCTAATTAAAATATCTTGGCACCTGTCCCCTAAGGCATTCTCCTTCTCCCATACCAAGAGCTTTTCAGCTCACATCTTTAGTGTTTGTCAGATCCATATGGATGCGAGTGATGAAGAGCAGCCAATGTACAGAAACTCAACAAGGAAAGACTCCACACAGAGGCATTGCAATCACGAGGCTTGGCTTGATTTTGTTTACGTAAGAAAATTCATTGACCACCTACCAGGTTATTTTTCTTAATTAGGGTAATGTATTCATGGGTGTTTTTTGCACCATTATTCTCTAAACCTTTTTATACGTCTGAAACATTGCATAACAAAAAAACGTTTTCTAGTCAAAATGGTTTAGTCACGTTCAACGAAAGATGGGGAAGAGTCAACCCCTGGGTTCTTCTCATTTCATTAGGAAATGCCCTTTACAAGCTGGTGGTCAGAAGTTCAGGAAATACTCACCAGCTTAATAGGGGGAGACCTTCCACCTGAAGAGTTGATCATTCTCAATGTACCACATTTTAAACAAATAATTGCTATCGTCAATGTCAAAGATTCATTTTTATTTCCAGTTTGAAACTTTTAGTTCAGAGTCTTTAAACATTCCTACTTTCACAGGGAGAGAGGAAAGGACTTCCTTTTACTAAGCACCAACGACATGCGATTGGAATCATAATTATGCCTGTTTATCAAGGGCATCTGTCCCTCATCAAATTCAATAGTCATAGCTAATAGCTTAATTAAAATAGGGTTCTTTACATGTAGATGGAGTGATATTGACCCATCTTCGAATTTTATATATGCCATGAACCAACATGAATTGCTAGTTTGGGTATATGCATTCGAGAATGAAATATAACGTTTTCATTTCAAAGTCTCTAACTCTATAGGATTTAGCCTTTGAGAACCCATTGAAAAGATCCCATGTAAATAAGATGGGGTTACTATCAACAAAGCGCTTGGTTAATCTCCATTATCATCAATCATTAGACAAAAATCAATGCTCATCTATAGCCCATGGCCAAAACCAGAACACGGCAAATGGACCATTCAGCTCATTTTTCCCATGCTCCCCCTCAGACACCTGCTTGGATTAGTAGGCTGAATAACCCCCTGTCCTTTCTGCCTTCTCTTTTTTACTGGGATTAAGAATGAAAAAAAGGGGTGCCTGGGTGGCTCAGTCAGTTAAGTGTCCGACTTCGGCTCAGGTCATGATCTTGCGGTTTGTGAGTTTGAGCCCCACATCAGGCTCTGTGCTGTCAGCTCGGAACCCGGAGTCTGCTTCATCTTCTGTGTGTCTCTCTCTGCCCCTCCCCTGCTTCTTCTCTCTCTCAAAAATAAATAAACATTAAAAATTTTTAAAAAATGAAAAAAAATGTACAAAGGTTAAACTAGCCATGGATAAAGTATGTCACACAAACTTGTAATCATGCCACCCAAATTGATGGAGTTGGTCCATGAAGAAGAGTCTTCATCTTATTTACCATGGTTAGATGTGATTAAAAATGCTGGGATAGAGGCTATTAAGCATTACTGGGCAGAGTCATTGACTCCTTGGATGAATCATGAGCAGTTAACCATCCATAATTTTCCCTCTGCATCCTCTTTTATAGAGGGAAAATTCAGAGTGAACTGGAGAGGAATTTAAAGATAATTGCAAAGAATTAAAGATAATCTAAAGAGGACGCAACCGGGAGAGGTCAACTGATTTGCCCCACACCTCCTTTCAGTACAAGCAGGAAATACATAAGATTATAAATGTAAAAGTTTTGCAAACTCCAAGTGTCTCAGATTTCTGTGCAAGTAATCTCACCAGAAGCAGGATGCCTAGGTTTTCTGATTCTTAACCCGACCCATATGCTACCAAGCCTCTTTGTGTTACAGAGATGTAAAAGTGTGGCCCCAAATACTTAAACAGTGTGGACAAGTTCAGAAACTATACTTGGAACCCAAGTCCCCTAAAAAGCTCCCTTCCCAAGTGCAGCTCTAAAACAATGACCTGGCTACCTTGGGTTCCAGATATTAAGATGCTTAGGACCCCACATAAAACAGTAATGACCACATTCTCTGGTGGTTCCAGAGAACACAGTCCCAGTCAGTCAATATTATACTCTGTACTTTATTCAGTGTATTCAAACAACTAAAGAGGTCCCAGTAAAAAAACCCAAACTAATATTTTAGCTGTCATGTATATAGGTAAAAGGAACACAAATGTTGTAACAGGCAATGGCAATATGCTGACTGCAAAAAACTGGGGGGGTTTCCTATTGTCTATCAATAGTACTCTTCATAAAAATTAAGTATTAGAGGTTATAGAAAATATATCTAAATTAAGCTGTTAAAAATTGGCCAGCTCGAAGTTGATATAGCTCACTTATAAAGTATGACACAGCACATCTTGAAAGAGAAAATGCATTGTTTTAAATATTAAGCCCTTTATTGACTACACTGTGGAACATAATATCTTGAAACATCAGTGGGTTTTGTTTTGTTGACATTTTCATTTATTCAACTGAAAACAAAAGTCAGGAAACTCATATGATGACCAGTAGTAAACAACCAATAAATGAGAGCCAATACAGAGACCAGTCTTTGTTTGGACTGATATTAAGCCAACTGGTCAGAAAAGGCTTTCTTTTTGTATAACCATGACATATTCATAGTCACCAAAGAGCACTGGGCTAGGAATCCTCTAGAAGTAAGTAATGGTTTTCATTTTACACATGGAATAGTCATAAAATGTAGATGGCTTATATCAACTCATTATATTTGCCCATCCTAAATTGCTCTGAGATTCAGAGAAATGGCTGTACTTTCATGTGTTGTGCAAAACTTTCCTTAAATATCTGCTCATGCTCAATAAAACTGACATGTCACCCAAACATTCTTTAATCTCACTGTGACATATAAATGGACACATCCATCATACACACATGTGTAATTAGGTGACTCCAGGAATATGCAAAGATGGCAAGAAACCATTCAATTCTTTGGTTATGCTCTACTGACAAATATATATTTCTTGGCAACTAGCCAATCGGTTTTGGAAATAATATTGGACCATGACCCAATAAAGTCTAACAACCTCTCCCTTGCTTTACATGCACCATTAGGGCCTGTCACCAATCACCAGCCATGTCTCTCGGGCATACATTCCTTTCTTTGGAAGCATGAAATGCCCCTAGATAACTTTGCCCTTCTCCAGAGAAATACATTTTCCACTCAACTGCAAGTCTTGATTCAAAGCTAAAATTAATTCAGGCAGGCAATTTAGGTTTCTTAGAAAACTTCTTAAAAATGACAAATGTATGTGATCTTAAAGCCATCCAATATGTCTGCATGCTGCCTTATTAAATTACAAACACCTGGCTTATTTATACAATGTATCCAATGGCTTACAGATTAGGATCCTAGAAATAATACATGTCTTATAGCAAAAAATATACATATAATAATCCACCTATAGTTTATATAAATGATGAAATGTTTCTGAATATATCTATATATCTATATATGTACACATATATACTCTGTGTGTGTGTGTGTGTGTGTGTGTATGTGTGTGAAGAATCGGCACACAAATACTGCAGTCCTTCATTGGCTCTTCCACTTCAGTGTCAAGGACACCAGGTTTCAAAGTCTTAGGAGCAGAACAAAGGTCACCGCTGAGGACAAAGAACTGGCTTGATGCACCTTCCCTTGTGAAGGACCAGGTTAGCTGGACAGTGGCAACCTGCGATGCATGGCTTATTGCATGGACCGATCTCATTCCAGTTGTCACAGGTCTTGGCACATCCTGGGCCACAGGTATCATACACAGCTCCGTGCTTACACTGGGTGGCTGAGAAAAGGAGACACGGGTGAGATGTGGAGAAAGAGCCATGGTGATTCCACCTCAGCCCAGTGCCATTCTACAGGCTCAGGGCACTCACTGCACTGGCTCTTCCACGGCAGATTCACTTGTGCATTTTAACGAAGGACTAACAAACATCCAACATTCCTCAAATGCTCTGGGAATCACCTGCCCCCCAAAAAACAACATCAAAGATCCACCTGCTGGGCTAGTGATCTTCAAAGCAAAATAAAATGGAAAGCTTTTTCTTCCCAGAGAAGACAAACTACACATTAGTGAAGCTACCAGCAAGTCTGTGAGGTTATTTGGTTATTGAGAACAGTATGAAAAATCAACTCCAAATTGTGCTTGGGGCTATCAAGTTGTGATAAATAGGAATATTTTGTGCAACCACATCAATATTCGGATACACAGAATTACACATACAGAAAAAAAAAACCTATCAAGATTACTGGAAATACATGACATATTTTAATCATGGTGATCAATCTGAGGCAAATTAGAGCAAGAGTGGGGTAAAACCAAATAAGGAAACACGAGACATGTGACCGGAGAGAGGGGAGGAGGTGGCTGCCTGGCCAGAGAATACAAAAATGATGAGCTAGCCAAATCATAACCAATTTGCTATCTTTGTTTGCTTAGAGCTAAAATGATTTTGACAATATTCTGAGAGTTCCTGAAAATTCATGAATAGATTTGTCAGAAAAACAAACATTCTGGAAGTTTTATGACATACAAACTTTCCCATCTGGGTCATTTCCAGTGACCAAGAGTCCACCCTTCATTCTCATGAGTCGGAATGTTGACACGTGTAGGAATTTAGAAGAGGGACTTTCTAAGAATACCAAAAACAATTTAACCTTCATCAGAAGTCGCTCCAAACAAATGTAATAACAATGGAAGAGTATCCGTTTAAACAGCTCTATTATAGTTTACGCAGTTTGCAAAATAATACCTTGCAGAGAATTGTAAAGAATGTAATTGTAGAACTGAAAAATAGAACCGGTTTTCAAGCAAGTGGGCCTGAATCTTTCAAATTACATAGAGTTACCACAGAACATTTATGTTTGATCATATCTAACTTACAATAAGGCTCCTCAAATACCCATTACACTGGTTAAACACAAATGAGAAAAGAGGTGTTCTGTGTAAAGAGTTCAATTATCACTCACGAGTTCTTCCATATTATTAAAAAACTGAACTGTGCGAAAGAGAATTTTGAGAGACATCTGAGTGAAAACTACTTTACAATATTTGGCTCTATAATTATCATTTTTCTGTATAGACTCTAATTTCCATATTAAGCTTTGGCATTTCTATCCCTGTCCTAGTTGTTTAAACTGTTACATAAAACAAACTGTTACTAACCTCCTGTTTTGAACACGGCCACTTTACAAGATGCTTTGTCGGTAGAGGTACATGACATGACATACCAGTAGAGGGATGAGTTACTGGGAGCTATTATCAGCCAATTATGCCGAAACATCAAATGTCCTCTTATTGGTTCTATGCCTGGCTTACTCTCCCGTTTGTGAGGTGTCTTCACAAAGGTAACTTTCTATCCAAAATAATATCTCCACATTCTCGATTCTTTTCCCATATTTTTCTTCTTTATACATATCCCTACCATCTCTACCATTTGTTACATGTTTATTCTGTCCTCCACACTAGAATATAAGCTCCTTTGGGGCAGAGTTTTCATCTCGTCTCCCCACTGCATCTTTAGCTCCTAAAGAGCATTAGGTATGGAAACCACCAATACCTACTTGCTGAAAAAATGAATGAGTTATGAAACAGATCTAACTAGACCAGAGAGTGATTGGACGCTTTCCATCTGCCCCTCTAGATCCGCTCTCTTTCTTTCTTGAACCTGCTCTATGTCTGTGCTCCGCGTTGACCTCTAGGGATGACTTCAATGGGCCCACTTTTGAATGGTGAACACTAGTAGGCAACTGGAGGAAAAGAGAAGAGTGAGGTCCAGTTGCTTATCCTTAGCCCTCTCCTTCTGGTGTCCCTGTGGGCCACCGCACCCCTCAAACAAACGTCACTGTTTCTAATGAGTAGTTTTCATACTCTACAGAGCTCTCTCTGTCCCCACCTCCTGATACAGCCCCGCCTTTGCTTCTTTAGGCCCAGGAATGATAACAGCCTCTCTGTTATGACCCAGGGTATGAGATAATAAAAAATAAATATTTAGCCTTTGTCCCCAGTTCCTGGCACACAGCTCCTAAAGTCCATGGAATCTCTAGAGTACTAAGTGTCTATTGTACAGCTAATGACATGACTGGTGGCTAGGGGACCCTAGATAGCTTCAGGATGGGGCTGGTCACCAGAAAGGCTGACGCATGATTAGAGGGCTGGAACTTTCAGCCTCACCATCGGTCTCCAGGAAGGGGAGAAGGAGTGGATATTGAGTTAATCACCAGTGGCCAATCATTTCATCAATCATGCCTGCATAATGAAACCCTCATAAAAACTCCTATATGACTAACAACAAGGTTCAGAAGACTTCAAAGCTGATGAACATATCAGAATACTGGGAGGGTGGTGTACTTACTCCCCGAGACCAAAACTCCTGTGTCAGGACCCTTCTGTCCCTTGCTATATGAACTTCTTCATCTATTCGATTGTATCCTTTATAATATACCAGTAATGTAAATAAAGTGTTTTCCAGAGTTTAGTGAAATCGTCTAGCAAACTGATGAGTCTAAAAGGGAAGGGGGATTGTAAGGACACCTCTCTCCTCCTACTTTGCAGCCAAAGCAGACAGAAGTGAGGTTAACCCGTGGACCCAACACTTGCACCTGGTATCTGAAGTGAGGGCAGTCTTGTGACACTGAGCCCTTAAGCCTGTGCAATCTTACGCTAATTCTGTGTAGTTAGTGTCAGAATGGAATTGAATTGTAGGACATTCAGTTGGTCTCGGAAACATTGGAGACTTGGTTGATATGAGAAAAAAAGCTCCGCACATTTGGTATCAAAATATTGTAAGAACAGTTCATTTCCAGGGCACCGGGCTTTTCTTTGTTATTTTCCTACACCCTACTTATTCCTTTTTAAGATGTCCATCTATTAAACTCACTTCAATTAGTAAATTTGAGTGTGCCATTTTTTCTGCCTGGATCCCAACTGATACAGCAGAGAAGTAAAAAATTACTATTACTCATTAATGCTACATTCCCTAACATTACCTCTACAGTGTAACTTTATTAAGCTGCTTCAGCTTTTCATAATTTAATTGTATTTCTTAGGCTACCAGGAACCTCCCCTAGCAAAGCCAGTCCTGAGACCTAACCTCTGCCTTGATCTAGTGCCATCATCTAGCTTGGTGAATGTTACTACCATCCACCCCATCTTCCCCTGTTCTAGACTCTCCCCAACCTTTTCTCCCACCTATTTTATCTGAGTGCGCTGTCCCTTGACTATATACAGGAGGCACCTGCTGCCTACCTCCATTCCTGCGTTTGCAACATGAAATTATAATCCTAGGTTCCCTTGTCCTCTGTCTCTCCAGCTTCACCTAGGCTACTCGAGGGAAAGGCTATTTTGTTTATTGTCAGCAATAGCGTGGGGTTAACGTGGAGTAGGTATGTAGAGGACCTGCACAGATATATGGATGAGTGAGTAGGTAGATCAGCAGATCTGTTCCTTTAAATCTTGCTTGCTTTTCTGATAATCTTTTGGCTTTTGACATATTTTTTCAAAGTTTTTTTTCCCTCTCTTTTCAATGGCTAACAGAATACCCTAAACATTGTAACAGAATACCCTAAACATTGGAAATATTCTAGCTGACTACCATAGTCACACACAATAACTATATTCATGTGTTGTTAGGTTTCCATGGACCGACGGTGCTCAAAACTGAAAATCAGTATCATCAGGGAGCTTCCTGATACCTGACAACCCCCTAAAAAAAGCCAGCCCAGGTAATTTTAATATGCGGTCAGAATTGAGAACTTATCCTATAAACAACCCTCACATTCATACTTCGGTCACAATAGAGGCTCATATCTTTTCAGCAAATGAGAAGGCAACTATTTCCAAAGTGGAGGTAAGTGCACAATGGAAGCTCCTACTGTACCCTGCCATCTTGCACCTCAAACCCTACTGGAACCCTTCCTCAGTCTCGGGGTGCCCGGCCTCCCTCACTGATGAATCATGTCATCTACACGAGCACCCTTAACTCATCTCCCTCCAGCCTCTCCTCCACATCTGCACCCATCCTTGACTGGCCATTCCTGGTTTCGGACCCATCTCCCCCCAAGAACTCACTCTATTATTTGTCCTTCTCGCTGAACATTTATCTTCTCTGTTGGCTCCATCTTCCAAATATTAAAAACGTTTGCGGATCAACACTAATCATTGACAAAAAAGATTCCTTAACATATCAGACTTACTTTCTTCTTCCTTTAACCTCCAAACTTCATAAAAGGCTTTACAGTCATTATATCGAATTCCTCTGCAATTAATCAACATGGGTGATCTGTCTTTCTTTCTCATCTACCACTTTACTGAAGCAGTTCCCACCAATATTTTCGATCATACACTGGCATCCCCTACTCACCCATAACCTCCCCACAAAATATTTGGCTTTGTCTTATGACTTTATGACACTGAGTTCTCCAGTTTCTTCTGCTGACACCTGGAGAACACCTCTCTTTCTTGGGCTTCTTTGCCTACTCTCCTGGCATTAAACGTTCAAATGACCTCCAAGACTCTTCCCCTTCCATCGTCTTGTCTCCTCTTTCTCTCTCTCTATCAGTTACTCCAGTTTTGTCTCTAATTTCTAGTTCTGATTCTCTTCCCAATCTGTCTCATCATTTTCCAAGTCTGAATTCAAATGGTACCTCCTCCAAGTAGCTTCCTGGACCTCCCCCAGAATATCCTTCCTCCCTCTGCACCCCACATCACATTACAGCTTCACATAACAGTTACTTGTTTATTTGTCTTAATACCCCTGGTTCCAGTGCAGCTGTAGTTCTTAATCAGAGATGCTTACAAGAGTCCCCTGAGGATCTTTTAAAAGATACTCTTTCTCAGCCCCATTCCCTGAAGATTTTTGCTCTCATTCTGCAGTGGGGCCCAAGTAGCTGTAGATTTTTTAATTCCGGGGGTCCCTAGGACAAGTATCCCTTGTCAAAGAGAGTAACCTGCCAAGGCCCGGGCTCTTGTGGGCAGAGTCCCTTTCTACCATGACCCAAAGTTCTGGCACAGGGCCAAGCATAGAGGAGCAGCTTATTAAATGTTAGTGCCTGTTGGATGATGATTTAATCTTAATGATGCTCCATCCATCATCTCATTTCCCAGTGCGGATTACATTTGGCTGGCCTTGAGTTCATTTTCCACTCAGCTGCTTCCAGAAAGCCTCTTTGAACTCACTTTGCCCTCCAGATACTTTGCTTCCCTCTAAACCTTGCAAAGATCACTTGTAGTATGAAAACTTGCTAGAATTTCCTCTTTCCCACCTCTGTTCTTTCCTTTCTCCACGTTCTCTCACAGACATGAGCTCTCCCCTGTCTCGTCCTCTCTCTGACCTCTCAATTCTTCCTTCTAGCTCTACCACTTAACTTCCCGATGCTTTGCTGTGACATTTCACCTCTGACCGGCTGAACACTGATTATTTCTCTCGCGATCTCCGGGGAGAAAGTAGAATGTAGAAAATGGAGAACTACTAGAAAAAAAAAAGGTGGATCTTTTCTCATTGAACAGATACCATTGCCAGTTCCATTTAAATTAGTGAAATGAAATGAAATGAAATGAATAAACATCTGCCACGTGGCCGGCATCCTCTTAGGCCAAGGGATCAAATGTGAATCAGGCATCATCTCTGACCTCCCGTTACAGGAGCCTGGGTTTACAACCAAACAGGTTAAAGGTGACACATAAACAGATTCTTAATAAAATGCAAGATGCACATATTAGATCATGAGAGCAAAGTACCATGGAGGAGTAAGAGAGAGACATCAACTTGAGGTTGAGGGGATGTCAGCATCTAAGAAGACCTCAAAGAACAGAGCCCACTTAGGTGTTAAAAGTGAGTAGCGGCTGTCACACAGTCTGGAGGGAAGAGCTCCCCAGGTAGAGAGAGGGCAAGCATAGGACGTGGGCAAGAACAAACTGCCTGGCTCCGTCAGGGGAAGGGGGTCTCAGTTCGGTAGGTGGGAGCACGAAATTTAAGGAGGCAGAGATGGGGAGACAAAGGCAGGTAAGTAAGCAGGGGCTGTGAATCCAGGCAAAGGGAAGTCTTGGAAGGGTTTTAGCTGGAGGATGACATGATTAGATTAACCTTCAAATTGATCAACTTTTATATGATCCTAGAAAGTGAATACTGACTCAGACTCTGTTTGACTCTTCTGTGAATTCAGTGCTTTATATATATAATATATATATATATATATATATAAAATATATATAAATTTTATTTATATATATGTGCTTTATATATATATAAATATATATATTTATATATTTAAATATTTATATATATATTTATATATATAAAGCACATATATATATTTATATATATAAAGCACATATATATATAATATATGCACATATATATAAAGCATTTATATATATAAATTTATATATTTATATATTTATATATTTATATATATAAAGCACATATATATATAATATAAGCACATATATATATATATAAAGCACATATATATATAAAGCACATATATATATATATAAAGTACATATATATATAATATACTGACTCTGGATTTCAGCATAGGTCATGCTTTCATGGTTGGTGGGTCTGAGCCCCACGTTGGGAGGACTAACAGTGTGGAGCCTGGGATTCTCTCTCTCCTTCTCTTTCTGCCTCTCTCTCTCTCAAAATAAATAAGTAAACTTAAAAAAAATAAAAATATCAAAATAAAACCTAAATGAGATCGATTTGAATATACACATTTAAAAAAGGATCCATCTGGTTAAATTTTTTTTTTAATCAGCCAACTACCAAAGCGATTAGGGTTGGCAGGCATTTGTTCTCAAGGGGGCACACAAGCAAACACTGTGTAATGTGTACAAGCAGCATTATGTGTTACTTCCCATAGTAACCCAGAAAAGCGCTGGGTACTGGCTTTATCAATAAATTCAATAAGCACGGCTCTGTCCCCTCTGGAACTCTCCTGCCTCCATGTCCCCTACTGAGTGTTGAAGATCACCGGAGTGACTTTATTTCCTAATCCTTTACATGAGGCACCCAGCTAGCCAAGGAAAAGCTTGCTGTATATAACGAAAGCAGTTGCTACAGCAAAGGGCTAGAATCACCCAGAATTTGTAGAGAAAACAGGGGAAAAACTGCTCATAGAAGCCAGCAGGCTGTCTGACGTGGTATAGAAAGACACATGCCACTTTGAGTATCCCAGCCGCTTTTCCACTTATAAAATGTACTACTGAAAGTGCACTGACAGAGGTGTCAGGAAGTCTGCTAAGGATGGCCAAGTAAGATCCAGGACCAAGATCATGACAAAGTTACGGTCAGAGATTACCAACTGACAACTCTCAGTGCTAGGGAACAAATAATAGAAATCGCAAAGACTTACCTAATTGAATAAATTAGTCGATGCTTATGTAAATACACAAATAAATATGTTCGTATTTGAATATATTTTTCCACAGTGCTCTCGCTGGTCTGTTTTCATAATGATTAACTACAGAGGCTGGAAGGCAAATTTACCTGGGTTTCATTCCCAACCTACTCATTTCCTAGCTCTGTGGCTTGCAGCAGATCACTTAAATATGCCAAGCCTCAATGTCCTTATTGGTAAAATGTGGGTAATAGAATGTTGCCACGTAGATTACGATGCAGACTTCACAACATGAAATGTCTGAAAAGTGCTAGTATCGTCCTTGGGGCAAAGGAAGTGCTTAGAAAATGGCGAGTGTTAATATAAATGGTCATTATTAAACTTTTACTCTAGACCTTTATGATGGTCCTTTGCATAGTATATTATATTCAGTAATTCACGTGCTAAGTTTGAGGTCCATCAGTCCTTTTTGCCACACGCCACATGTAGTGGGCATATACTTTGTGCTAGTAGTCACGATAGTGCTGAAATCCAGGTTAGATTTGGAAATGTCACTTGCTCATTCAGAGTTTCTTGCCTGACTGGCTTCATATTTGTTCAACTTCCAAGCATTTTACTCTGGAAAATTTCTCTTCTCTGTATTAAGTACCCTTAAGTGCTGCCATAAGTCGAAAAGATCTGGGAGCTAAAAATAGGTAGAGAGTATTCTTATAGTCTTCAATATTCCAGATCAATTGGAAACGGATCAACTGAAAGATGTTGCATGTCTCCGTAGATTTATTTTTCACGTGCCATCTGTCAACTTGTGCAAGTTCATTGTGTGTGTGTGTGTGTGTGTGTGTGTGTGTGTGTGTATAAAGGTTCCCCCGCAACTGCACAGAGCTATACTTCACTCAGATGGCTCCATTAATTTTAAGTGGTAAATGAAATCTTTCAAGAGCCATATTCCTTGTCCATTAGAAAAGTAATTTTAGCTCCTGAGATTGGGTCCCTGAAATTAGGGGGAATGTATAGTCCTCAAATGGTGCACTCAGATGGGGCTAAGTATAGCTCTGGGCTGGGAAGAGAGGGTTCCTATATTCTGTATCTAATATAAGCCTTAGCACAGCCTCACCACAGCTAATAAAGTTTCTTCACAGCCCTAAATTACAGCAGGCTGGATGGATGGGACTTGGCTCCATACATCTTACTCTTTTTCTGGTAGATTCAAGGGAAGGAGGACAAAAAGTAGAGAGAGGGAGATAGGAGTATTCATGGTGTACTATAAGGACCTGGTCCCACAAAATCATCACTTTTACTTCATCACCCCACACTGATGCATTAGGCGAGAGGTAAGCCACTTCATCTTAATTTTAGGAACCTCAGCCACACGTGGATATTGAGATAGGGAAATTGAAGGACTCCATAAAAACCGACTTTTTGTTCCCTTTCCTTCTTCTCTTCTTGCTAGGACCTGCACCCCTACCATACACATCCCTTCATTTATGTCCTCCTTTGTAAGGGATGAGGAGTTGATGATTTCTTTGGAATCTTCCAGCACAATAGATAATGCCTAAGGAATGGCAGGGCGAAGCCATCACGTGCATATTCCAGATTGCTGGCATTAGACATCTTGAGGACACCAAGATCTCCTGGCTTCAGGGGAGAAGTGACTTATGACAGACATCGGGACCCTGTCCTTGTTCTGACCAGTTCCTGTATGCCCAAAAGGACATGTACACCAGACCACAAGTCAATAAGAACTCCAGACCCCTGGCAAAGATGAGACTCATCCTCCACTTCCTTTCTGAGTCTCCCAGATGCTCTCTCTGTATCTGCTGTCTCTATATCTTCAATAAACTCTGCTCTCACTTCCTTCTTGCTTTCCATCTTGTGTGAAGCCAAGGACCTTCTTGGCTGGTCCTGCGGAACCCCCCCCTCCCCTTTGCATCCTCAGACCCAGCCCACTGGTATCACTGTGTTATTTTTATTAAATCAATACTCCTTTGGGAAGGGCAGCATTGATAGGCACTCTTGCTGTGAAAAGTGAACTCACATACAAAGATTGGACTTGGGTTTGCAGAGGAGAGAGCATATTCCAAAAGGGAAGTTAGAAGCAGGTAAAAGGGCTTACTGCTTTTCATGGACACAGACTAGTGATTTTGTCAAGGGGCAGCTTGGAGAAGTTTTAGTAACTCCAAAATACCTGTCATCCTACTCCCTCGAAGCCACCCAAGCAGGCATAAAAATTAACTCAGTGGTTTCAACCCTGGCTGCAGGTCACTGAGAAGTTTTAAAAGCCACATAAGGCCAATTAAAGCACGATATCTGGGCAAGGGGCCCAGGCATAGGTTTCTTGTTTATTTTGTAAACTCCCTAGTGACTCCAATGTCCAGCCAGACTGAGACTCACTGGTCTAAGTAAACAAGATGGCCCTGCAATGAAAACAAAGCTTCAAGGCAATTCTTCTCAACCTCCCTTCCAACCCGATGACCACTCATGCCCTCTACCAATACAGACATTCTAGAGTTAGCAGTGCCATGAACTGCCTTCTTTTCTAGCATCAGAGCTAAGTTATTAGGATTAGTGTAGAATTCGTCCGAACCCTCCGTCTCGTCATTCCAGGCGAATCTGGCCCTTTTCAGAAAAATGTCTGCCAGCCCTTGAAGTAAGTGACAAATACTCCGTCATCTCATCTCCAGATCTAAACAGCAGCAGCAGCTTCTATGAGGTGGACACAGTTCTAGATGTTTCACATACATATCACTGATGCATATCACTCTGCATAACAGATGTTATTGTAAAATTCTAAAATATATCAGGAATCTCTCTTCTTCTCTCCTCATATACTGCCTCCATCTTAATCCAAGTCACCATCATTTGTTCCCCACCACTACTGTTCACCACACTCCTGCCTGGTCACCTGCTTTCAGTCTTGCCCCAGCCAATCAATTCTCTCCACAGTAGCCTGGACACAGGTTGATCACTGGAAAGCAGAAAGAGGCTTGCTTAAAGCCCATCGGTGGCTTCCACTTCTCTTGGAATAAAGGCTACCATCCTCCCAAGCCCTGCAAGGTCCTGCACGATCCAGCTCCTGCTTCTACTCCACCCTCATTTTATGCCTCTTTCGCCTGCCCACCATGCTTGAGCCACACTGACTCCCTTCCAGTTCGAGTGTATGCTATTTTATTCCCACTTTATAGTCATCAAATATGTTTATTCTGCATAGAATGCTTGCCCCAACTCCCTTCAGTCCTTCAGACTCCTATCATTGCCACAGAGAAGCCCTCCCTCATCACCATCTAAGCGGCCACCCATCCCCTCTCCATTTGTTTTCTGTTGCTCTGCCTTATTTGTTTCCTTCATCACACTTAACATATTTAGCCAGTATTTTCTTGTAGAGTTACTATTTTTGTCTGGTTCTCCTTTTGGACTGCCAGCACCTCAGTGACAAGGGTCATCTCTTAAATTACCAGAGTACCCACTGTGTTCAGCACAACACTTTGGAAGAAATATTTCTTGAATGAACAAAGAGGTCCATTTTACAGATATCACATAAGCTAATTAACTTGCCTGAGATCAAAGGACTCTAACAAGTATTACAGAACCCTCTCTCTCAGAGGCAAAAGAATATTCTGCTAGGGTTTAACAATCCTTCTCTTTCAAACACACACACACGCACGCGCGTGCGCGCGTATCCTGAAGACCTTAAATGACTGTAATCATCATGAATATTCTTCGCTCCACACATAACCTTAGCCACAGCTGTGACGGTCCATGTGCTAAGTACATCCAGCTGGTAGCTTGAGGTTGGGAGGATTTTGCAACAGTGGAAATCCTTAAATTGTTCAAATGTGCTTGTCACAAAGTATTTCTCTCAAGTGCTTTCTATCCTGCCTAGTGGGAAGCCCTTGTATTTTATCAAGTTGCAATCCAGTTGGACTATTGATGGAATTTCCCTTTGGCCAAGGGGGGATGTGGCCGTTCACATCAGCGAGTCTCTTTCATTGCTATTTTGGGGACTGTAGTGAACTTCTGATGGATGGATCCGCCAGGAATTTCTCACCTGCACAGTTCTGCTGAGGCTCCCAGTGGACACTGATGCCTTCTCTCTGGCAGGCCCGGGTATATGCCAGAAATGACTCGCAGTAACAGTTTTTATGGACTGGGCATTCACACATGTCTGTCACACAGGACCTAAGAAACCCAACAGAAAGACATGTACATGTAAAAATACCAAATTATCAAACACCTGAAATGTGACTTGCAGGAATGGGAAGGTGAGTGGGATGTCAAACCATGACTGGCCATTAAGGTTGCTATTGTAGGGTGGAAATCTACAAATGGCATAAAAGTTCTACATGAAACCTTACTGGGTACCTCTAAAGAACCTGATATTAGATTCCCTTTCTTCTAAAGGAGGACTGTCCAATAGAACTTTCTGCAAAGACGTAAATGTTCTATAATCTCCACTGTCCACAGCAGTCTCCATGATGCCTATCTGGCCATTGAGCCCTTGGAATATATCTAGTGTGTGTGAGGCACTAAATTTTTTATTTGATTCAATCTTAATTCACTTAGATGCAAATAATCAATATGTCTAGAGGTTACCATGTTGGAAAGGCAGCTCTTAGACTATAGTCACCATTCAAAGTGCCGCCATTTTGTGAATGGCGCTGATACGAGAATAATAGTTTTACTACAATATAACCAAAACAGTGCCCAGTATGATGAAAGTATAAAATCCCGGGGCTTTCTGAAGACATAAAATTAAGATTCACTTTTGCAATATCTTAGAATCCAAGTCTTTTGAGAAACACTGACACTCATTCTTTGGAACGTGGGGTGACAAATTTCCAAATAAAGCAAAACTTCCAGGCCTCTAGTTAGACCGAAAGATAAAGAAGGTTGAGCCAAGGTTTTCATGGCTTAAGTTTCAATATGGAAATGATGGACTGGGACATAAAGAGAACTGAAATATGCTTAAGTGTAAACTAACGAATTTCCAAGTATGTTGACCTCAAAGCCACAGTGATGACCTTACATTGGCATGTAATATGATCGTCTACAAAGTACTTCCACATGCGGTGTGTCACCGACTGCTAAATAGGACAAAGCACAGTCTCTATTTTATAAACAGGTCATTTTACAAATGAATAAATGGGCCCAAAGTCACATTAAAAAGGGGCAAAAGAGTGAACTAAATTCCATCGCCCGAGACTACTGCTCTTCTTGTTATTCCATAGGACCGTCTTCATCTTCACCTTCCGGCAAGTTACTCCCTAATAATTTTGACTTCACAATAATGCAAGAAGCCCTCAGATCAAGAATGTTAAAGATACCCTTATTTTTTTCATAAGCCTTGTCAGTAAAACCTCTTCCTTACAGAGCCGAATTCAAGGCTGAAAGCAAAAACAATTAATACTAATACTCAAGATAACAAACGGCACAGATGATCTTGAAAAATGACCAGAATGTGATAATCTAATGTGGATATACTAGCATTTTCTCTTGGCATGGGACGTGTATACACATCTAATTATGGAGATGATGATTATGGAGAGTGGCCAGCTAGCTCTGTGTAAAGCCTAGAGCACTGCCTGTTCCGAACAAGAATTAAATGGCAGAAGCCATATTAAAGAATCAATAGACTCACCACGTACCTGTAAAGGTATTACAGCCCAACTCTTGAGAACACAGCCTTGGAAATAAGAACAAACAGAGACAAAAGAGGAATAGAACTGAAGCCTAATGAGCCTCCTCCATGTCATCAAGTGAGAAATTATTTGATGACTGATTCTTAAGACAGAAAATTATCTGATGACTGATACAGGACAGAAAAACAGATCTCACTCCTCTCTGTAATAATCAAGACTGCATATATTCATACCTCCTCCCACTTGCATTACAGAAATCCCGTGGACTCATGCTCCCTAGAAAACTCTTTCCGGTAACAGACACGGGGCTGTGTCTTTAAATTTGTGCAGAGCCTCTAGGCTTCTGACAAAAGTGAATGGCCTCTGAATGTCTGAGAATGAACCCTCCTGAACACCAATGCCTTTGTTGTTTTGATTTTCATTTCAGACCAAGCCATACCCGTCACATTCCTGTGCAGACTTTACATAAACATTTGGGCTCCTGGTACTAACCTCGAATCCCACCTCTGCTTCACTCTGGGGACTTCTGTCGCCCACCCTCTTCCCTGGCCCATAGTGTGCAGGTCTCTCTCTCGGGCACAGCTCCCACTGATGTGATGGGGATGGAGTGGTGCCGAGTGGGCCTGGCGAAATGATGGTACTTGTGGGGGAAGGAGGTGGCCTCCACATGAGGAAACACATCCTCTGATTTGAAAGAACGTCTAACATAACTCCGTAAAATTGTGTGGACAGTAAACAAAATTTACTTTGGGTGAAAGAATTGTTGGTGAATGTTTTCCTTCTTTCTATTTCTACTGGTTGTTTTAGGAAGCTATTCATACACTTCTCCAAAGAAGACATCCAAATGGCATACAGACACATGAAACGATGCTCAATGTCACTCATCATCAGGGAAATACAAATCAAAACCACACTGAGATAACACCTCACACCAGTCAGAGTGGCTAAAATGAACAAATCAGGAAACTATAGATGCTGGCGAGGATGTGGAGAAACAGGCACCCTCTTGCACTGTTGGTGGGAATGCAAACTGGTGCAGCCACTCTGGAGAACTGTGTGGAGGTTCCTCAAAAATATGAAAATAGATTTACCCTATGACCCAGCAATAGCACTGCTAGGAATCTACCCAAGAGATACAGAAGTGCTGACACATAGGGGCACATGTAACCCGATATTCACAGCAGCACTTTCAACAATAGCCAAATCATGGAAGGAGACCAGGTTTCCATCAATGGATGAACAGATAAAGAAGATGTGATATATATATATATATATATATATATATATATATATATATAGTGTGTATATATATATATACACAATGAAATACTACGCAGCAATGAGAAAGAATGAAATCTGGCCATGTGTGGCAACATGGATGGAACTGGAGGGTATTATGCTGAGTGACATAAGTCAGGCAGAGAAAGACAGATGCCATATGTTCCCACGCATAGGTAGGTTTCGGGAGACCTAACAGAAAACCAGTGGGGAGGGGAGGAGGAGAAGGAAGAAAAAAAAAAAAGCCACAGAGAGGAAGGAAGACATAATATAAGAGACTCTCAAGGACTAAGAACAAACTGAGGGGAGAGGAGGGGTGTGGGGGTGGGGAGAGTGAGTGATGGGCACAGAGGAGGGCACTTGTTGGGATTATCATGGGGTGCTGTATGGAAACCAATTTGACAATAAGTTATTCAAAAAAAATAAATTATGGACAGCTACATGCAATTCACTGAGACTGCTGGGAGAAAAGGAAGTATGGACGCATTTACTAATCACTGCATATATGTACTCCACCCTCACAACACGCCACTCAATACAAAGACACAGTCAATGATGTATCTACCCTTTAAAACTAAGGACGATTTGAGCTTATTCTATTACTTGGCACTCATGAGGAACAACATTTGAGGAAAAAGCATTTGTCAAAGCTACCCTTTGCTTGAAATATTTCACATATATTTAAAGGCTTGAGAGATGTGTTTTGTCACAGAAGTTAAAACTACAAGATGTCTTTTTTTTTCACTTGTCAAGTTGATGATTTTTACACAAAACTGTACCCAGGGTTTGTGAAAGAATGGAGAAATGGATGGTCCCTACTCTGCGGGCAAAGTATATAATCGTTAGCTCTTACGTTGGGCATTTTGCTGTCATCAGCTCTTGTGTGGACTGTCTCATTTAGTCCACACAGCAGTGGGACGTGAGGCAGGTCTTGTTACTGGTCCACTTAACGTTTGGGGAAACTGGAGCTTGGAGGTGTTAGCTTGTTCAAGGTCACACAGCTGATGACAGATCTGGAACTACAGAACCAGGACTATACTTCAGGTCTTTCTCATCCCAACATCCATGTTAATAACGACAAATGCATTGGAAGATCTTTCTAGTGAACAATTTGGCAATGCATATAAATAGCCCTCAGAAAGGTTCTTCCTTTGGCAGGGAAATTCCACACCCAAGAAAACAGTAATGCGTATGGACAAAGATTCTATATATGAGGGTTTTCATCATAATGCTATTTGAAATGAAAAGGAGATAACCAAAATTGCCTATCATAGGGGCCTAGTTAAATATATTTAGGTGAGCTCTATATCCTGCAGACATTGCAAAGATGTTCTAGAAATACATCTTAAGATATAAGGAAGCATTCAGGAAGGATTGACTGAAGAAGAGTAAAACTGTGTTTCAGTATTGCGTGAAAACAAATAAGAAAACAAAAATAACTGAAAACAGATACGGCCAAATGTTCACAGCAGTCAACTCTAAGGGGTAGGATTGTGGCTCTTTTTATTTTCTTCATATCCTAATTTCCTATACTAAACACGTACCACTTTTCTGAAATGATAAATCAACAAAAAGAGTAACATGAGACATATCAATATTTCAATCAGAATTTGGGGACTAGAGTGAGAAAAAAAAGAATGAGGAATGGGAGGAAATTAAAATATCCATTTGTAGCTCTTAGTTATTGAATATTTCTCCAGCTAACATTTTCCAGTCTGTGTATCAGGGGCCTCCTGACACAGGCGTTGATTCTATTCACCGTGTGTTCTCCTCAGACTCCCGCCTCATTGGGCTACTGATGCTACGGACTTGACATCCAGATGGATGGAAAGGATAATGGGATAATTAGGTATGCTTCTGCTGGAAGGAATTTATTAAGAAGAAGGAACTTATTAAGAGAAGAAAGCATCCTCAAATGCACTTCAAATTTCAGGGAGGGGCGAAGCTATTGTTATTCAAGTGTTCAATTTGTGTTTATCGCACTTAATAGTTCAGTATGAGAAAAATCTAATTTATGACACAGTGGAGTTGAATTTTTATATGTTAATGAGAGACTGTCGCTCTTTCCTTAGTCAGTGTGCAATAATACTGCACATTTATATTCATTTTATGGAATATGTAGGAGAATTTTATCACTCTCAATAGTTAGTAAGATTTATGGCTTTGGTTTCCCTACTTTCATAGCATTATTCTGTCCCAGTTCTGTTCTGTTCGATGTTGAGTTCCTGGTCAGGAAACACAGCTGCCCAGTGCTCCAGTGGGAAACACAGGTTGCATTATAATAGAGCTTTTCCGGGAAAGCGCTACAGGTAACACAGACTAATCGCCTGCCTATGCGAGCCCTTTAAAGCCTAGGTTTTCTGTCACAGGAGCTTATGAATGTATCTAGAAATGATGTTCTGATTTATCCACCCTGCTCCTGGCACCTTTCCTGACAGCAGAGAGGTACACGCAGGATTCTGGTTCCTTGGGGCACACTAGCTGCGCACTGCAGTGATATGGAGAGAGGATACCAAGAGCCTCGGCAGGGTGCTCCCGAGCTGGTGCCTTGCTGGGCAGCACGTTGTCACACACCAGCTGGCCCTTCTCTAGTCATTTCATGTATGGGTGTCGTGTCTCCCTAAGACTCTTCAAAGGCCTCTCCTGGTCAGTTCCTTCCCTGAAACCCAACTTATCATAATTTATCTGCAGGGGAGCATGCATCGCCTTCTCCCCTCCATTAGGTCACAACTGCTGCCTCATGCAAAGCTCTAGAAAGAAGCCACTAGCCACAGGGAGCTCTTTAAATAGAAATTTAAATTAATTACAATGAAATAAAATGTTCAATTCACTTCCTTAGTCACAGTAGCCACATTTCACGTGTCCAGTGGCCATGTGTAGCTAGTGGCCACCATGCTGGACGGTGCTGATCTACGCAAGTTCCATCATGGCAGCAGGTTCTAATAGATGGGTGGTACTAAGAGTGTGGCTCCATCTGTGTTGGGAAACCATTCCTGTTCTCCTCAGAGAGCTTTGTAGGTGTAGTGATATCAAGATCAGGCTCACTCCTATTCCGACTGGGCGCCTACAGAGAAAGTTCAAATTCAAGGTCGCTAGTGATCTAGCTCATCCCTTTTTCTTCCCCACCCATTCTTTTACCCAGGCATAGGGCATGTCTCACTGACCCTGAGGGCTCCTTCCACCTTGGCCATTCCTGCCTTGAATGTGCTTCCTTCTCTTTCCCACTGGAAGAATCTGATGTCTCTCCTTTAACATTCAGTTCAGCTCCTCCCTGGTGCTCCCTGACTGGCCCGAGAAAAGTTAGCCCCTTTCTATTGGGTCCTATCCCCTCTACGTCTTTACCCTGGCACAGATCCGCTGAATCCTAATGACCACTTTCTCTGTTTGTGCGGGGGAACTGCATCTTGTTCATCCAGCCAAACAGTGCTTTGAACAGGCAGCTCGGTAAATCTGTGGTAAATCATCCAAAGAGTGAACAAGAACAACCCGATAACTTCTGCCCAGCTTCCGCAGGGTCGCAGTTGGATACTGATACCTGAAGAGCGCAAATTTCACCTTTGCCCCTATCCCCAGGCAGTGCCTAACCCAGCCCTCCGCCTGGGGCGGCTCACCATAGCAACCTCCGAACTAAGCCGCTTCCACGGGAACCTTGCAGTTTTCATTTTGAACTTCTTCCACTCCTCTCCTGTATCCCAGGGGATTTTCTTTTTAATTTAATGACTGTCGGAATAAAGGATTTGATCAGAGGAGTCCGCTTTCATGACACGTTTTCGGAAAAGCATATATTCAATATCTCAAGAACAACCCATGGCTCTTCGTGTTATTAAAAAGGCAAGCCTCCAATACTGCTGAAATCAAAACATCAAACATCTCTCTGCTTCCTAGCAACAGCAGACCGAGTGGTTTTCCCTCTGCTTTTCCTGGCATGAAGGCCACCCCTGTCAGAGAGAGGTAAGTGTGCATGCGTTTGCTACCCAGAGTTTTGAAAGACAGATATATTAACCATTGGGAGCTCTCCGCACTGCTTCTGGGAGAACCGAAGGGCAAGCCAAGAGTCACCACAGCCAGCAGTGTGGTGACTGAGAGCCAGAGGCAGAGCTTTGGCTCTCCCCTCTGCCACCAGGAAGGGTCTCTGGCTCTACTATGTTGTTCTATTTGGAAATCAGCTTTCCTGAGAACAACAGGAGAATATGGCTCCATCTAGAAGATGACAAGAAACCCACATTGGGGTCACATGGCTTTCCTTGCGCCACATATCTAGGAGGCCACAGAACCAAGCGAAAGGTTCTCAGGCTTGTTAGTGTCTGAGCATCACTGGGAAAAGCGGAAGGGAGAGGATTCGGGAAATAGTCTGGGCTAGGTGGACGGAAGTGTGTTTAACTACCAAGAGACTATTATCAATAGAGACTATTAATGAATTCACTTATACTTTAATCCTTGAAATTCTGCCCCGACCTCCCTAACCTGAACTGCACGGAAGTTACCAGAGGTAGTAGCCATAGAAGGCATAGCCATGTCACATTAGACCTAAGAAAATGACTTCATCCCTAGCTCAGTAGTGGCTACCTCTGCTCTTCTCAATACTACATGGGCCTGCTCAGTAATTCACATAAAAACGGCATACTGACATAAAAAAAATAGGGCCAAAAGATTCAATAAAGGGAAACATGAAGTTGCTTTATTGAATTGTTAATAAGTGTGGGGCGAACCTGCAGAGCCAGCGAGTAGGGAGTCCATGCTGCTCCTTCCAGATCCTCCCTGAACCAGCCACAGTTTGGCATCATAGCAGCTTAAATATTGCTGAGAATATTTGAGATCAAATATTGGCTTAAATATTGGCTCTGTGGTTGCCTAGGTTTCCAGGATAGCACAGCAAGGCCAGGTATTTCTGGATGAGTTTATTTAGTTTACAAACTCAGTCTGAGGAGACGGGGCGGGAGAATCGGGGAGTCTACCTGTTTCTCTGGTTGTGGATACTGAACTTATCTGCAATCCAGCCTCATTGGGTCTCCTGCACAGACCCACATATATTACACCCTTAGCCCACTCCGAAGTGCAAAGAATGAACTCATTGAGCCCTATTTGTTCAGACGGAGGTAGACGTGAACAGATGGACACACCTTCAAATTCCAAATGACAAAGGGTATTCTGGGCAGGAAGTTAGTGCCATGGGATACTGAAGACTAATTCCGTAGGGGGTAGGTAAGGGTGTCTCCAAGGCTTCACAGAGTAGGACCGACATGGGACCTGGGTCTTGAAGCGAGTGTAGAATTTTGCTTCATTACAGAATGAGGAAAAGGGAATTTCAGGAAAAAGGAGGAGCCTGAGTAAAAGCAGAGTTGCCAAATCACCAGATCGCAGATTTGATGGGCATGTGGTCCCACCTCGAATATTAAAAAACGAGACAAAACCAAAAGGCCATGACAGTCACACAACCTGTTTCTGACGACCACATTTCCTCACAGAGCGGCGTGGCCGGTCTGTTGTTAAGACAGTTCTTTCTTCTAGGGATCCGCATCCTCATGATCTCCAACCTGACTCGTAGGGGTGACACTCCTAGGTGCCACACAGAATCAGGCGGGGTGCTCGTGCCCTTCATGACTTTTCAGTTATCTTCCTGAACTCCTCCATCAGCCTTGTGTGCTTGCTCTTTCTGCCTTGACAAGAATAAAAACCCAACTACCAGAGTAACAGGGGAAAATCCATCGAACCACTTTCATAATTATTCACAATGAACCCCGTTTCTTGACTGCCTGTGCTCTGTTCCTGTCATGTATATATTGCCTACTTACATGGATGTAGTTCCGGTTTAAAACCTAGGAACTCTACATTTTTTGCCTAATTTACACTCCCTAGATACTGAAAAACATTGATTGCTTCAACCCTCCAGGCTTATATTCCCCAGGAGGCAAATGGCCCTACCTGCATGGCAGACAGGAGCGTGGCACAGGAGTTCCGGAAATGGTCCTCAGCCTTGGACACTCTTCTAAAGCTAGAGATTGTTTTGTGGATAACATAGCAGGCACAGAGACCTCCTTTAAAGATAGCAATGCTTATGACTTTCCACGGATGCCAATTTTAACAGGAATCTCTCACACTTGCTCTAAGCAGAGACCAAACAACCATCATGCATCTTCTGGAGCCTGAAATACTTCCTCCCTTGATAAAGTCATCTCTCAGACCATATGTGGAGAGTATATTCCCCACGGCTCATAGTTAAGTTTTCTTGCACCTTATGGTTGGGAGAGGTGTGTGCGCCATCCTGCTGTTTGCTCCAGAGACTCTATAACCATGAACATGCTTAGAAAACACTCCTCTTGGGAAAAAGGGAGATATTTTTGCCAGAGTATGAAACACTAACTCCACAGAGGGAAAAGCTGACCATGATTAGCAAACATTTGCTAGGTTGTCACTCTCCCAGGGATAACTCATTATTGCAGTTTGGGCAAAGATGTCTCACAAGCCGGCCAGGGAGAGAGGAAGCCTGGTCACTACCCCCCTCTAGTGGCTGAGAGTTAGAGTGCCGCGCAACCTTAATTCTTACTCCAGCATTTGCTTCTCACTCTACTTTTTAAAGGGGGAGACCGGCTAGTAAAGCAGCGCCTAAAAATGGCCGCTTGTCAGAAAATCGATTACTTTTCTCTTAAACGTGTTCAACTCATCACTGTCATGTTCACTGTAAAACACCTGTGAGGCTGGTTGGTGGACTAAATCCCCACATACTCTAAGGGTCTCCTGGGTTCCTGCCAGAGGCTCGAAGTGCTGAGGCACTCCCTGCCAGAGGACTGGTGAGGCGGAGCATCGGTGGGAAAAATCTAAGCTTTTGTATTTTTTGTAAAATCTCACTTTACCTATGCACCGTATCTAGCTTCACATACTCTGCTTCTTCAAAGAATCTCAAATACGAACGAGCACCAGACCCTTCACCTCAGCAGGAGGCACCACAGCAGAGGCAGTAACACAATCAGAGGCCGAAGGTGCAGTGCGTTGACAATGCTCAGGCATGTTCCTGCTTCCTACTTAGTAAAATGGTGGGAACACTGGAGCACTGGGATCCTAGGACTCTGTCTAGCCACGGACTTGCCCAGCCCTCAGCCAGCACTAAAACTAGGTGATTCCACACTTGGAAGACCTTCCAGAAATGTGAGGTCGCTCTTTACTGAGAAAATCTCAGGGTGCCTGAGCGGCTCGGTCGGTTGAGCATCTGACTTTGGCTAGGGTCATGAGCCCGCCTTGGGCTCGCTGCTGTCAGCACAGAGCCTGCTTCGGATCCTCTGTTCCCCCCTCTCTTTGCCCCTCCCCTGCTCACATTCTCTCACTCTCTTTCAAAAATAAATCATAAAACGCATTAAAAAAAAAAAAAGAAAATCTCAATATGTCTTCTGTGTGGCAAGCCCAACTCATTATTTCTACCCCCTACCTAGACAGATACACATCACCTTTGAAATTGTTCCATTCAACTTGAGAAACACTGACCGAGTGTCTGCCGTGTGCAAAAACACAGGCTGGGCTCAGTGGGGAATGCAGGAGGAAGAAGACCCTGCCTTCGGCTTGGGACTTTCACAGAGTAATGGAGAAGGCAGGGTGAGGCCACAGGCAGCAGGACTAAGGAGGCTCAGTCTGGGGCTCTTGTAGGTGCAGGACTGCACTCTAGAGGGAGCTCCTCCTTCAACTGTGCTCCCAGGGCACCCCGCTCCTCTCTGGACACTGGGGGAGAGGAAAGTGCTCCCATGGGACAGGCTATCAGGGAGTCTGGAGAGGCAGGCAGCAAGGTGCCACTGCAGAGTTCCCACACCTGTGCGAAACCCCACCTGGGTCACTTGGGGTACAGCCTTTCCCCTTTCTAGGTGGGTTTTCCCTGCATCCTCTCTCATAAGGTTCTCCTGAAAAGCAAGTGAGAAAGCCGACTGTCCTTTTAAAGAGAAGAGAGAGATTCATCCACACGGCGGCATGCTGGCCAGTAGTGGACGCCAGGCAGAGACCAGGGTCTCCAATCTTTGCCCAACTGAAGCGCAAAGGGACAAGGGTACCTAAGTGGAGCTTTGTTTTTCCTCTCATTCCAAGCTGGCCTCCCCCTCAGCTCCATCCTTGGGGACCCCCAGCCCGAGCAGTCCTCAGTGAAATCTTGCCACTGGTGGCCCAGCGGGCCGGGACAGGTCCGCGGGTCTAGACCACGGCTGCCTGCTGAGGAGTATCACTGGGCGTGCGCAGTCACAAGTGCCAGTGAGGAAAAGCCCTGGAAGGGAAGGCGCCCAGCATCTGGAGGCCACACCCCAGCCATACGCAGCAGCCACCGCCAGCCCAGCTGCTTCAAAGGGGCCGATCCTTCCAGAGGCCTTTTTCGCATTAGGCGGCGGCGGCGGGCTGCCAAGTCCACAAACCCTCCGCTACGTGCGTTAATAAAAGGGCAGCAGCGGTGGCCACGCCCCCGGAGGATGCAGCGCTGCGGTGAACTTTCTCAGATGCTGGGCGCCTTTCATCGAGCATCTGCCTTGCCTTCAGCTCCACGGCCAGCCAGCCAGGATTCACATCCAATCACTGCACTGGGGTGTGTGTGTGTGTGTGCGTGTGCGTGTGCATGTGCTCCATACTCCGCGCAGCTTGGCTGGACAGGGAAAACTCAATCCACAAGACCTAAGAGGAGAATTATCCTTCTGGAGGGGCCCGCCCCACCCCCATTAATGGGCGATGGCACATGGCCATTCTCAAATCACGGAAAAGAGGTTCAGAACTAGACATTTCCCAAACTCAAACCGTAAACGCCATGGGCCAACCACCTTCTTGCAGTTTCCCACCTTCTGCTAGAATGGTAGCATCCTGATATAAGCCCCAGAGAGATGGAAATGCGAGGCCTGTCTCCTAGAAGCAACTGAGAACATTGCTTTGAAGGCCCCAGAATATTCACGGCCCTGGAAGTAGAAGCAGTGGAGTAAGGCGACACCTCCTCAGTGCTTACTGTATGCCAGCTGTTTTCCTTATGTAAGCACATATAATTTTGACTACAAAATTTTTAACAGAAGAGAGAACTTAAACCCAGAGAGGTCACACAGTAAGTGACAAAGATAGGTCCATGCCCTCTTCCCTACAACACACTGCCTATTACAACACATGTTGTTTCTTCCACCCCCGTCTCCTGGTTAGAACCTACCCCTCCTTCAATATGCAGGCCAATAGCTCTCTCAGGGAAGGCTTCTGAGATCCCCAAACTAGTGGGGTTGCTATTAAACATTCTCACGGTGTTCTTGAGTGGCCCACGTCACAGCCTGCAACTACATTCTTGTCTGATTGATCCCTCACTCCAGCCGCACCTCCATTCTCCAGGGAGGGCAGGTTTTATTGTTTTATTCGCCATCTTTCACCAACCCCGGTCAAGAGTAAATGCTCAAAACCTATTTTTTTCTGAATGCATCATTTATAAATGTTTATATAGTCAAGTCGAGATAGAGTGAATTCTAAGATGATAATGAGAATGAGGTGGTTAAATGGTCTGAAAAAGTTTCAAGGAGGAGTGAGCATCCCATGGATTTAAGTACAACCAATACTTGCTGGGGAAAAAGATCTGGAAACAGGCCACTGGACTGGGCAGCTAAGAGGTCAGTGATGGCCTTAGCAGGAATAGTTTCCTGGGGTGGAGACAAAAGTATTGAAGGTAGAAATTATAAAAGACATTGAGTGAAGACCATTTTTTCAGTAGGTTGGCAGTGAAGAGGAGGACAGAAATGGAATGATAGAGTGAAGGGAAGCCAGATGCAGCTCTTGTGCGTTCATATGCGTGTGCATGTGTGTGTGTGTGTGTGTGTGTGTGTGTGTGTGTGTGTGTGTTAGGATCAAAGAGACTTGAATGTTTTGTACCGAGGAAAAAGAAGTCCAAGAAAAGATGTTGAAGTTAAAGAGGTGGAGGGGCTAGGTAACTGATAGAGTAATATCATGAAGAAAATAGGTAAAGATGGGGGTCAAGAATGTAGGAGAAACATTGTTCTTCTTTTTACTTATAGTTGCTAGTAAATCCTTGAAAAAAAATTCCTGGAAAAGGAAACACACACACACACACACACACACACACACACACACACACACACACACATACACATGTCCTTTTGCTTCTACAAAGCAGAGTGGGGAAAGGGGTAAAAAAAAAAAAAATCAAGGCTACCTTCTCAATCAGCAGTTGGATAAAAAAAGATCAATGACCCAGCGCAAATGCCTAGCAGAGAAAGGGGTAGAGTTGAATGAAATTTGCAAATGGTGTTTCCAGGTAAGGAAGCACTACAGATGAGGGGCAAGATTCCCACCTCTGGAGAATAAGAGTTCCACTCCATGTTGTCCATGACCTTGGAGACTCATGGCAAATGAACTAAAATAAAGCTAAGCCAGAGTTTTAATCGGGCAGAAATTGAGTGCTGGAGAACTTGGTCCTTAGCTCCTATGGAGAAAAATAAACAATACAGCAGGTTTCTTAAACCTTAATTTTATGATATAAAATTAGTGGTGGAACATTTTACCCCAAGTCCGAGGACCTGAAATTTAGAAACCACTTTTTTTGTGGGGCTGGAGCGAGGCTTTTCTAGATGTTTTTTTTTTCCCCCTAAATATTTTAATGCTCCCATCTGAATAGTAAAAGTCTTAACAGGAACCACTATTGCAAACTATCTTGGTTTAGGACAGTGAGCGCTCAAAAGTCCTACCAATAGGCTGGATAACTCATTAACCGTCACAGAATCATAGAATCAAGAGTCCTAAAAGACCTTAGTGAACATCTACTTCCTGCAGGAATTCCTTTTATAACGTCCCTGACAGATGGTCATGCATCTGCATTATGTCTGTGATAACAGCTCAGTAGCTTTTTAGGAATATCATTCCTGTGATAAACAATTAAGCCTTCTATCTCCCAGGAAGTTTTCTTATATATTAAAGGAAAATGCTTTCTGAAACTCCCACCCATTTGTTCAGATTCTACCTTCTGTCACATTGTTCTATTCTATTCCAGCCTCCATATGATACCCTCTTCAAACACGTTACCAAAAGTAAAAATGTTCCATTTAAAAGTTAACTTTCAGGGAACTTCCAGAAATATGCCCATTATGCCATTTTTTTACTTCCTGGTCTTTTATTTTCTTTACACCTAGCAGCCAAAGGGCATTCAAGTTAAGTATAAACCTTCTTTCCCTTTTATTTATTCTTTCAACAAATCTTTGCTGAGCAGGGCATTGTGCTCCCCTCCGAGTCAGAGGCGAAGATGAAAACGATAGGGTTTCTACTCTGACTACACAATGTGCTAAAATAAATTGTAATAAAAGGAGAAAATCGATGAGTGCTATAAAAAGCAGTACAGTATTACCAGGGGAGTGCAGAGAGAGAGATTATTCTGGCGAGGAGGGCAGGGAGTGAAAAGGTAGAAAAGATTTCAAGGAGGAGGCTTCATTTGAGTTACATCTTAAAAGAAAGAGCTCGTTTCACCTGAAGAGGAAGGAAGGGTTTTTCGGAAAACTCGTATTTTTGAAATACTTCTGTTTGAAATCCGACATGTGCCATTTGAAAATTGCTGATTATCCAGGGGAGGAACAAAAGTCTTAGGAAGTCATAGCAAGGTAGGCTGTGCTCATATAATGGACTGCCTTGTATGCCAAGCTATGAAGCATGAACCTTATTTGGAGGTCAGAGGAGTCACAGACAGATTTGAGCAGAAAAAGGGTAGAAGAGAGAACGTAACACAGGAAAGTGAGCTGATAAAGTGACCCCTGGGGTCAACCACCTATTGGTGATGACCCAACCAGGGCTTACAAGAGCAAAAAAGACACAAGCAGGGATTTTTCGGCAGGGGGAGGTGATGGTGCCAGTAGAACCAGAGGAGAGACGTAAAGCACATGAGGTAGGAGAAGGTATAACCTGTAGAATTTTTAAAGGTATCTCATGTCGGGGGAAGGGGGAAAAGGGAAAAGGAAGGGCCACAGATGCCTCCAGAGATTTGAGCTTGGGTTTATAAAGTCTGTCAACAAATAAGGAATGCGAGAGAAGAAACTAACAGCAATGAGAGGAAAGAGAGGCAAGGAGTTTATAGCTAAACACGCGGAAAGTTTCCGCTGGAACATCCAGGCAGTGAAAGGGTGGTAAATGTTTGGCAACTGGCTCTTGAGGAGTTAAGGAGAATAGAACCCCTGATTCATAGCCTATGCCAATTTCTGTGGTGTAAATTCTCCCACTGCATCTGCTTTCAGCTCCCAACATGACATCCCTGATCACTAAGCATGGTGTGGGGAAGAGACTCTAACAGCTGCCTCTAGAGAGCCACTTCAAGCCAGCTCCAGCACACCACTGCACCCGGTTAACAACGGGGAACAGGCGCTGAAGAGGAGAGACATATGTTGAGCCAAGACGATTCCTTATTTTTCAGTAAACAAAATGCAATTGTGTGTGTGTGTGTGTGTGTGTGTGTGTGTGTGTGTGTGTGACAAAGTTAACACCATGGCTACAGGCACAGCATCCCTACTGATGTGTCCTAACGTCAGCCAAAAGTCACAAATAAATTATCTCATTCTCTGTTACCAACGTTCATGTAAACACCATAAAAATGAGTGCTGACAGCAACCAATGAGTTTATGCTGGTTTTATTTTTCATAATATCCTAGGAAGATTCCTCCTTTAAGATTTATTATTGTTTTGCCTAGCATGAAATAGTAACTAAGTGTTTTGCTAAATCAATTTAAAGGTTGCTTTGTTTCATTGCCACCTTCACAAGTACCTCTGGGCCGTCTGCTGTTTTATAATGGCTCATAATAACGCTGCTCAGTCAATCATAGGATGCAATTTGGCTTAAAAAAGAACTATAAACTACTCTATCACTTTTCTGATTGTATAAAAATCTAGCAACATGACTGATTAATATTGGGGCAGTCAGTGAGGCTGTGAAGTTGGTAAGGCATTGGAATAAGAAAGTTAAAAGGTGAGAAAAGTGGACAGCTCATATTAACATGATTGAAAGTCATGCTCTGAGGGAGAAGATAGAGAAGAGGGGAAAATGAAGGGTCAAGAAGATTTTACTATGACTCAGCAGTGAAAAATCACAATTTCTCCCCCATATCTTTCCAGTGAGAGCACAGATATCCTTATATGCTTTCTTCTGGACACAGCAGCCAGTCATGTATTTTTGTGCAAACACTTCTTATAATAATACTTAGGGGAACATAAACTCCTCATTCCTCAGAGAGCAACCAAATGTTCTTTTAAAAATATAAAATAAATCACGTCGCTCCTCTAATCAAAAGTTTCCACAGATGCCTCGTCACACTAAAAATATAATGGATATAAACCCTAAACGTGGTCTGCGTGCCCCTGACGATCTAAGCCCTTCCTGCTTTACGTGCTCATCCCTATTTACCAGGCTTAGGTCACTGCCTTTGAACCAGACTAGACTCCCAGCCATTCCTTAAACATGCCAAGCTCAATGCTACCTTTGGCCGAAACAATCTTCTGGTATCTTGGAGGAGGGGCTTGCACCTTCTTAACTTTCAGAGCAATGACTGCGTCCTCAGATGTTCCTTCTCTGACCATCAGTATCTACAATATTCACCTAGCTCCGCTTCATCACTCTCTCTCAAATCAGAAATTGCTCTATTTAGTTGATTATTAGTTTAGTTTTGTTTGCATTTCCCAATGAGGATGTAAGCTTTGTGAAGGCTCTTGTCTGTCTAATTTCCTGCTGAATCACCAGTTCCCGGCACAGTTGCTAGCATGGAGAAGGTGCTCAGTAAACATCTGTGGGATGAAGAATGCTCCCAGTCACACTAACTGGACACGTTTTCATGAGAGAAAAACAAAAGAATGACTAGTTCTGCCTCCACCATTCTGTCCCCCATTATGTCTAAATATAATGCCCCAATGCCATGAATGCCACATTAAAGTGACACAGCAGATTAAATAATTTTTTATTTAATAAAATTAAATACAGGACCCCAAGTCATGTATAGAAACAAAACCGAGATTGTATGTGCAGATTTCTCTGTGACATACTAAGAGCAATCCACAGTACTTCCCAGGAAGCCTTGCCGTGAGGTGAAGCAAATGTAGGTATGGGTTCCCTTCAGTCACTCATTGCTCTAAACTGCATTTACAAAGCACCTACCACACAGAGGCATTGTGCCGATACACAGATGAGATGTCAAAATCTCCATCCTCAAAGACACGAAATAGAAACAGATACAAAAAGAATTTTTATGCCATATGATCAGTTTTATAATAGAGATATTGAAAAAAGGGACAAACAGCAGAGGAGAGAATGATGAGTCAAGTTAAGAATGTGAGCTGTATATTGAGTAAACTTCATTGAAGGGGGACCAATAATAACCAGTGATCCCAGTTTTGCAGGAGTTTGAAATGCATATAGCCATTAAGTCCTGAAATGATACTACCTACTTAGGGAATTACGTTTAACTTTATATGGCATGAGTGGTTGCAAATATGCAAGAAAGGACATTAGCCCTATCAAAATACAACAAAGAGAATATAGACAGTAAAACTAAATACTATCTATTTACAAAAATAAGGGCAAAGAATATCATTAAACAGAAACCAACAGTACAGTAAAAGAATAACATATTTAAACCAACTACTGTTTGTTTTAGAAATGCAAGGTTGGTTTGATACCAAGATGTTTAATGATATAAGTTTTCACGTTAATAGATGAAGCAACACTATGTATTCATGTTGATAGATGCAATACAATATACCATGAATTAAAAATTTATTCTGGGTTTTAAGACTTTACAAACATGGTAAAACTGAAACAAAAGAATGCTTCTTTAACACAATGAATGGTGTCTATCTCAATGTAAGAAGTCAGAATTATTCTTAGTGATGAAACATTAGAGGTATGTCAGTAAATCCAAAAGCAAAGGCTGCCTTTCAATACTATTGCTAAGTAATAATATTCTAAAGTTATGCCTTCTAAAATTATACAAGAATGGGGCACCTGGCTGGCTTGGTCGGTAGAGCACTTTTGATCTCAGGGTTGTGAGTTTGAGCTCCACATTGAGTTCAAGCCCCACGTTGACTGTAGAGATTACTTAAAAACAAAAATATTTTTTAAAAAATAAAATTACACACGGAGAAAAATAACAAACAAGATTTTAGAAAGGAAAAAGCAAAATTATACTTTGTGTGCAAATTATATGATTGTCTATAATTAGAAGACTTCAGAAAAGGAGAAGCTTTAAAAACGGTTTTACTAAATGCCAGCAATAACTGCTGAGGAACTATATTCTACAAAAAGATCCAATTCACAATACCATCTAGTCAATACAGAAGAAATGAGACTTAAAAAGATGCAGAATCTATATAAAGCAAGTAACAAAATGTACTTGTATAAACAAAAAGCGATTTCCTGGGATAATATAGTACAGTTTATTTTTATTTAAAAAAAATCTGTATTATGTAAGTATTAATGTGATATAAATCAAAATAATAAATTTGAAAAAATAACAAAGATTTTTTAATGTTTATTTATTTTTGAGAGAGAGAGAGAGAGAGAGAGAGAGAGAAAGGGAAACACAGAATCCTAAGCAGGCTCCAGGCTCTGAGCTGTCAGCACAGAGCCTGATGCGGGGCTCCAACTCACAAACCATGAGATCATGACCAGAGCCAAAATCAGACGCTTAACTGACTGAGTCACCCAGGAGCCCTGTGAAAGAAATAATTTTTAAAAATCTCTTTGGCTGCTCAGTGGAAGCTAGGGTGTAGAGACAGTGAGCTTGTGCTCACTGTGGGAGAGGGATGCAGCTGAGGGAGGAGGGAGAGAAACTGGAAACACAAAGAGTAATGATGATTTACACCAAGGCAACAGTGGTCACTAGCTCAACCAATACAATGGATTTTAGATATGTTTAAGAGCTTATATGAACATGATTCAGAAACTGATTGACTATTTGAGCATAAGAGTTACAGAAGAGAGAAGAATCAATGACTTTTACATTCAACAAATACTTGCTGAGTACCTTTTATGTGTCAGGCACTAAATTAGAGACCAGAAGCCACGGATAATTAAATGAGAACACACATTCAATTTGGCATCCTCTTAGGAAAGAGAATGCACTAAAAGATATAATTTCAACCCACAAGAAACCTACACATATTTCTTTCACACGAAAGTAAAATCCAATATGGAACTTGATTAGCAGAAATTAGGAAGAAATCATGCCTTCAAGAGAAAGAATAGTCAGGGGAGAGTCTGAACGTGTTTAATGAATGGAAAAGAAGAACACAGAACTGCAGGGAATGGTGGATGTAAGACCGAGCAGTGAATCTGGCTCAGACTGAGCAGATTCAGAGAAGCCAGAACCGTAATCCAAGAGGATTATAATCCAGAGTGAAATTCAGAAGTCGAAGAGGACCCAGGTCCCTGGAACATTGGTTCTCAAACCCCACTGCACCTTAGAATTACCAGGGAGCGTTAAGCATCAGTGATGCCAGGGCCTCAGGCTTCAGAGTTTCTGACTTCCTTGGCTTGTGTGCAGCCAAGGTACTAGAAAACCCTAGAGTGACTCCCCTGTGCGGTCATAAGGGAGAAGCCCAGAACTAGATCCTCACCACTAGCTAGATCTTGGTTCATGCTCTAAATATTTACTACAATTGACCACAGCTGAGAAGGCCCTACTCTTAGGGCTCACGGATCCCACTAGCCCCTAATTCTGCATAGGAATCCACCAACATAGTCAATAAACTCACTTTTTTAAAATAGGGGAACTAAGATACAGATTTTCTTATTATCTTCTACAAGCTAAATAGCTTTTCCCACCCTAGAAGTGCTAAAAGCACATTCTAGTCTGTCGATTTTCCTCCATCTCTGTTGTATGAATAAAATTGGGGGGGGGGTCAAAACATAACCCTGCTCCCCCTAAAATTTCATTAAAATAATTTTTACTTAAATTTAGAAATACTGATTGGCAATGAACACTTATAACTTTATCCTTCTATGCCACATTCTAGAAAGAAAGAAGGGGATATTAAAGAATGCACTATACACACTGATTTCTGAGTTTCTATGCACTCTGAGAACATTATATTTGCCCATTAACCTTTACACAAGAATCGGGTAATTGCTGAGGCAAATGTTATTTCAGAACTTTGATGAAAATCATCCCTGTGTACATATCATAAACTCAGAGAGAAATGAACACTCTGGGTCATTATTAGAAACATTTCAAAGAAAGAACTCTAATCTCTCTCAAAGCTCTGCACTCACAATGGGCTTTCAGTAGAAAGTCACTACAAAACAAAAATTCTCACAGGAAGGAACGAGTTAAGGACAAACACCAGGACTGCCTGAGATTTCTCATTAGCAAGACTTTTTCTCTAACAAAAGCATTTCTCTGGCTTTGCTCTGACTGGTGTCCACTGCACGTGCAGGCAAATTCACTAAGCGGCTAAAGGTCCAACTGAATTCGGGGCCCATGGTCCTTCTACTCAAACCAGCAGCCTTGACCTCACATAGGGTCTCACCTGGGGTTTGTTAGAAATGCAGAATGTCAGTCCTACCCAAAACCTATGAAACCGAACTCTGCGTTTTAACAAGATCCCGAGGGATTTGAACGTGCATTGAAATTTGAGAAAAGAGCTACCGAAAGTGCAGTCAGAGGAATAGCAGCTTCGGGATCACCCGGAGTTGAGTAGAAATGCAAATTACTGGGCTCCATTCCAGACCAACTCAATCAGGTGCTGGGGGTGAAGGTGGGGGCTGGAGCCCAGGAACCGGCATTTTAACTAACAGCTAGGTCTGTGAAGCAGTCGTCTTGAGAAGGTTTTTGATCCACCCACCCCTAACTCCAGAGCACTTACTCTCTGGAAATTGATAGTTTGGGCTGAGACCAAAGGGTAGCAGTTAAATGGAAAGGAAAGGGAAGGGGTCGCAGCTTCAGAAAGAATGGTACATCACCTATCATCTATGCCGCAGCCTGAGGTCATCTCATCATCTGATGATGGACCTTGAGTTCTCCTTAGAAATTTCAGAATAAAATGATAAACCCGGGGGTTTGAAATCTCCATCTTAATTTATTTCAGAGCCTACCTTTAATTCTTAATTTTTTTTAAATAATAAATTTGAAGGGGTGCCTGTGTGGCTCAGTAGGTTAAGCACCTGGCTCTTGATTTTAGCTCAGGTCATGATCTCACAGTTCATGAGTTCAAGCCCCATGGTGGGCTCTGTGCTGACAGTGTGGAGCCTGCTTGGGATTCTCTCCCTCCTTATATGTCTGCCACTCCCTCCCTCTTTCTCTCTCTCTCAAAACAAATAAACTTTAAAAAGTTTGGTTTCTGCCCCACTTTTCCACCCCCGTCCCCACTAAAGATGTTTGCTGAGTATTAACAGCAAACCTTTACAATGATGGATAACTTCTGATGTGCATATCTCTAAAATATTCCTATTATCCTTGCTAGCGGTAAGCTTAATTTTCCCCATATTTTCATGGTGATTTCATCGTATGGGAAAATGCAGGCTGCATCCCACAAGGAGTTCATTGTGTGCTTCATTTACTCCCTCCCTCTCTGAACAAACATGCATTGAACATCTCCTATATGTGATACTGGGCGAGGCTGACCTAGTCCCAGCCCATATGGGGCTTGGAGCTGGGCAGGGAACAGCTAAGTAATCAGACACTTAGCATGTTAAGGGCTATGGTAAGAGCTACAAAGACTGTTGTAGGCTGAACCTACCTTGAGTCCCAATCCTGAGCTAGGGAGCACTGAGGAGGAGGATTAAACTCAGTCTGGGAAGTCAGGAATGGGGTTTCTGAGGCCAGCCTTGTTGGAGAAAAGATTTTTCTTTTCTTTCAAAACGCTGTTAACTGGGGCTTCATTTCCTCCTTCCAGTTCTGTGATTTCCTTGCTACGAGACGGCATTTAGCTTTCTCTAGATGAGCAGAGGAAGACTGTCACCTTCTCTGAACGCAGGAAAAGACTTTGTTCTATATTTCTTAGGGCCTCCACTGTGCCCTTGAATTCACACACTGCACTGGATTATATCAGAGATTCTTAGTAAATGTGATTGTTATTTGATTGCAAAGTAAAAGAAGAAAACTTGCTTTCTTCTGAAGTCCTATACGATGCTCACTGAATGGCAATCAAGCTTAATTCAGAGTTCAGTCAGTGATAAGGGCAGATTTGTATTTCGTCCTTACGACTAAATGTTCTCCTAATGAAAGCTGACTCTATGATTCTTTCTTGTTTAATATTCATGACCAAAACGCTTGGGAGTCAAGGAGAAAAGTGAGTAAGAATGCAAACAAAGAATAAACTTCAAGAGTGGAAGACTGAAAATCAAGTCGCTTTTTAAATATAAATAAACTTGGGAAAAATGGAAGGAATTCAGTTGGAAATTATAAACATTAAGAACTTTTGTGCAATAAAAAGTAAGGAAACCAAAATATTGAAACTAAAATACCAAATACTAACTCTGTATCCCTGGGCAAGTAACTCAAACTTTTGTTCATCATGAAATATTTCAAACAGAAAAGAACAGAGAGAATACAGCAAGTAGCTATGTACCCAGCACTCAGAATTCACTGATGTTAGCATTCTGCTCTATTTGTTTTAGGTTTTCAAAAGGAAGAACACATTAGAATTATAGTAGAAATTCCTTGATCTCCTCTACCCCTAATTCCATTCCCTTTCTTTTCTTCTCAAGGCAAATGATTATCCTTTCTTTATAATAATTCTATATTGTTACTGTATATAATTATATCCATGAATACTATGTGGTATTCTTTTTAATTTTACACAAATGGTACCACATTGTATATCTCTCTTGAACTTGGTTTTTCTACACAATACTGTGTTCTGAAAATTTATGCATGTTGATACCACTACATCTAGATCATTCGGTTTAATCACGGACAAAAGAGATTTCTAATTTGTGGCTACTATTAAAAATACTTCAATAAGCAGGGGCATCTGGGTGGCTCAGTCAGTTAAGCATCTGACTTTGGCTCAGGTCATGATCTCACGGTTCGAGCCCCATGTCAGGCTCTGTGCTGACAGCTCAGAGCCTGGAGCCTGCTTTGGATTCTGTGTCTCCCTCTCTCTCTGCCCCTCCCCTCCTTGCGCTTTGTTTGTCTCTTTCAAAAGTAAACAAGCAATAAAAAAAATACTTCAGTAAGCATCCTTGTAAGTGCGTGTATGTATGTATATATATATTTGATACCTTTTTGACAATTTAAAATATTTAACTGCATTATGTGTTATGTCAATCTTTGGAACACATTGAGACTTTTCGGAATCTAATAAATGTCATTTTTTTACAATATTTTTTACAAAATTCCATGTATGCTATAATAAATATATACTCCATTTCTTGAATGCAGAGTTCTGCATGTGTCAATTAAATCACACTTAATTCCAATTGTTCAAATTTCTATGTTCTTATCAGTTTTTAACACATTTGTCGTGTGTGAAAATATTCCCTTAGATTAGGGAGCTCTTATATTCCCCTTGTAAGTTGGACAATTTTTGGTGGATGTATGAAGGCAATGTGATTGGAAATGGACAGGTTCATGACTGTAATATCTTATTAATATATTGTTTCTAACATTGTATTTTCATTGTTTTCATGTTTAATTTTATTCTACCTCATATTATTGCTACAATAGCTTTCATTGGTAGTGTTAGGATACATTTTCTCCATGCCGTTACTTTCAATCTTTCTGTGCCATTCATTTATGTACTCCTCTTGAAAACCACATATACCATATATAACTACTTTTTTAGAAAACCAATTCTAGAGTCTATAATTAAAAATTTTTCATTTAATCTTTATTTATTTATTTATTTTTTAAATGTTTATTTATTTCTGAGAGACATAGAGACAGAGTGTGAGCAGGGGAAGGGCAGAGAGAGAGGGAGGTATAGAATCCGAAGCAGGCTCCAGGCTCTGATGAGCCATCAGCACAGAGCCCGACGTGGGGCTCGAACCCACAGACTGTGAGATCTGGCCTGAGCTGAAGTCGGCCACTTAACCGACTGAGCCACTCAGGTGCCCCTTTATTTATTTTTGAGAGACAAAGAGAGAGCAAGCGGGGGAGGAACAGAGAGAGACGGAGACACAGAATCTGAAGCAGGCTCCAGGTTCCAAGCCGTCAGCACAGAGCCCAATGCGGGGCTCGAACTCATGAACTACGAGATCATGACCTGAGCTGAAGTTGAATGCTTAACCAACTGAGCCACCCAGGCGGCCCCTAGAGTCTATAATTTTTCATAGGTAACTTTAATTCATTTATAATTATTCCAATTACAGATCTATCTGGACTTTTGTCTCCCATATGTTTATGTTTTCTATTTATGGTGTTTTTTCGACTTTATTTCTCCACCTACTACCTTCTTCTAGTCTCTTTAGGACAATATACTTTTGCTACTGTCCTATCCAGCAATTCCATTCCTGGCTGTTGACCCTACAGAAATAATAAAGACATCAGAAGCATGTACATGAAGATGGTCCATGAAGCAGCATCTATAATGTTGATCCAGAAACATCTGTCCAACAACAGAGAACATGATGAAATATTTTATAACCACTACAAATATTTTGAAGCCTATGCAGCAGAAGGAGAAAATGCTGAATGATGTTCTGTTAGGAGGAAAAGCAGAATGCAAAATCCCATATATCCCATGTGTACCACTACATTTCAACCATGTAGACATAATTTAGTGTTTGGCTGAAAGATGTTCAGCCCATCTGGTTTTTGAGCAGCATTGCCTTCTGGGCTATGGGTGCTGGGTGGGTACCCTGGCACATGTGATTTGAACATTGGATTCAGCCTGTGTCACACATCCCTTGCTGCTTTTAACTCTCAGCAATCCCAGCCAGAGATGTGTATACTCATCCAGAGAATTCCCCTACACTCACTGGATTAGTCAGGGCTCTCCGGAGAAAGAGAGAGAAACACTGAGAGAGATTTATGATATTTATTTTAAGGAATTGGCTCACAAGATTGTGCAGGCTGGCAAGTTCAAAATCTGCAACGTAGGCCGCAAGCTGGAGACACAGGCGGCTGCAGTGCATGAAGGCGGCATGCTGGAAGATTCCCTCTTCCTTGAGGGAGGTCAGTCTTTTTCTATTAAGGCCTTCAGCTGGTTAGATAAGGTCCACATACATTACGGAGGGTGATTTGCTTTATTCCAAGTCTACCGATTTAAACGCTAATCTGACCTCAACGAGGCCTTCATAGAGACATCTAGAATGTTTAATGAAATATCTGGGTACATTGGCCTAGCCAGATTGTCACAGAAAATTAACAATCACACTCGGCTTGTTTGTATTATTCATTCTTCTAGCAAGCCAGCCAGCAAATTTTCATTAAATACCAAATATATGCCAGGCATTATCTTCCCACTTACCCAAAGTAATTTTCCCCACTCGTGACAACAAATCCCAGATCAACTGGCCACCCTCCCACCCACAGGGAATGTGCTCTGGAAATGTCCTCCCCTTTGAGCCGGGAAGGCCTGTAAAAAACAAAACATACACACATGCACACACACACACACAAAAAAAAAAACAAAAAAACAAAAAGAAAACAACAACAACAAAAATAACAAAGAGAGAGAGAGAGAAAGAGAGAAGATTCAAATATGAATAGCATTGTGTAGAGATAGTGGGATAATTTCTTTTAAATTACCTTTCATAACTCTGTTTTATTTTAATAAAAGAGGGTATATGAATTCAAGGCCTTCTTAAGAAAAGAGAAAGTGGAAAACCCATAACAAAGAAATGCACCGAAGGTAGAAATTTCGTTCTCAGGGATTTCCAGAGGCTTATGCTTAAATCTTTAACACAACGAATAAAAGTTCTGGAAAATGCTTTTTCATCCCCTTAGGATGGCCTGCATTTATTACATTAGCAGAGTGTCCTTTTAACTGGCCTTACAGCAATCGTTCTGACGCCAAATTGGCAGAACGTCTTCTATCTCAACCTTCTGGTTTTGGGCGAAAAATGATTTTTGAAGCAAGTTTGGCTTGTGCTGTGCAAAGACTTTTCAGAGACCCACAGCATCCAAGGTATTAAATAACAGCTGACCAAAGTGAAAATTAAAAAATAATAGTAAATAGGGCAATAATAACAACACTTTAGAAAGCCTTTCTTCTCGTTATCATAAAGGTCCTGGGGGTTAATAGGATAATGATTTTATTGCTTCTCTTTAAAGGGACTGACTGTCAGAAAGATTGTCAACATAACAGCTCACTTGCCTGTTTCTTATTACTTCAGACTTTTTGACCCTGCAGGGACCTGGACAAGATATGGCCTCTTTACATGAGGAGCCGAGATCAGTGCTTCTGACTCAAGAGACCCTTGAGACATCCCGATAAGAATACGAGCTGAGTACTTTTGACTCCGGTGGCCTCATAAAATTGGCTGTGACAAGTGGAAAGAACACAATTTTAAATTCAGAATTACCTGCATTGCTGAGGTGGCCTCCATTGATGAATGAGGCGATTTGCCCTGAAGCTCTGACATTTTACTGTATCGTAGATAACTCCCCAAAACTTAAGGGCAAATGAGATTCTGCTTGAGAGGATATGGGTTTGCATTTATCATCAGAGTCTGGGCCTCCTGCGTGTAGTTATTATTGTCTGTGTCACAATAATAATACGCATTAAGGAAAAATAATGACTTGAGAGTCCCAATTTACTTTGGAAGTTTATTAATGCACGCTTGCTGGACGGGGGTAATCTTTTGCTACTGTTGTTGGGTTTCAAAAGTCTCTCCTAACTCCCACAATTCTGTAATTATGAAAGTGACTAAGTTAGAGAGACAAAAAAAACGAGCTACAATACCTGACAAGTTTTCGTTTTTTGTAAATATAGGAAAGAGTCAAAAAACTGAATAATACAAGACAAAACACAAATGGAAAAACTATATTCCATTTTACAATTACTTACTTACCCTCACCAGAAGGAACAAGGCACCATCCATCTTTCCTCCCTTCTGTCCTCCCTTCCTTCCTTCCTTCGTTCCTTCCTTCCTTCCTTCCTTCCTTCCTTCCTTCCTTCCATCCATCCATCTTTCCATCCAATACTCTGCTGTATACTACCACTGCCTACTACTAAGTAATGAGATGATACCTGTGAATAAGACAGAAAGGTCCCTATTCTCATGGAGTTTATATCCTACCTCATTTTCATCTCCTTCTTTCATCAACACAAAATGATAGGAGATATTATTTTTTTTTTAACATAGGAACTGATGCCATCACATTAAAAGATGCTGGACATCAATACATCAGTAGTTGTCATGGAAATGCAAACCAAAACTACAATGAGATACCAATTCCCACCCACCAGATTGGCTATCATCAATCAGTGAGATAATGACAAGGGTTGGTAAGGGTGTGGAGAAATCAGAACTCAAATTTACTGCTAGTGGGAATGAAAACTGGCAGTCACTCCGGAAAACAGTCTGGCAGTCCCTCAAATGATTAAACATAATGTTACCATACAGCCCAGCAATTTCACTCTGAAGAATTGAAAACAGTTATTCAAATAAATACGTGACTGTTCCTAGCAGTACTCTTCAGTACAACACAATATGGTCCAAGAGCCAAAAGGTGGAAACAACCCAAATGTCCATCAACTAATGGATGGGTAAATGAAATGTGGTATAGTTCTACTATGGAATACTATTTAGCCATACAAAGAACTAAAATACCGATACATATTACAACATGGAGGTACCTTGAAACTATTAGGTTAAGTAAAAGAAGCCAGTCACTAAAGACCACATACTGTGTGGTTCCATTCATACTAATGTCCGTCAAGTATATAAGATTGCCTAGGAACAAGGATGAGCTGAGACAATGCGGGGGGTGAGGGGGGGGTGTAGATAAAGCATACAGGGTTTATTTTTGAGGCAATAAAAAATTTTTAAGTTTTTTTATTTATTTTGGTGGAACAGGGGCAGAGAGAGGGAGAGAGAGAATACCTCCATGCTGTCAGCACAGAGGCTGATGTGGGGCTCAATCTCAAGAATCATGAGATTGACCCAGGCGCCCCAGTAATAAAAATGTTTTAAAATCAACTGTAGCGATGGTTGCACCTATCTGTGAGTATAATAAAAACCACTGAATTGTACATTTCAATAGGTGAATTGTATGTATGTGAACTATATCTCAATAAAACTTTTTTCAAAAAAAGAACTAGTATCATGGCCATTTTCTCAAGAGATTAGTCCCCTTTCTCCTAAGGCAATCATCCCATTTATAATATTTGTTCTTGTTTGTGCATACTGTTCTTACTTGTATTAAAGTTATTTGTGCAGATGTTTATTGTCCCTTGCTAGAATGCCAGCACCCGGAGGGCAGGACTTAAATGTGTTTCGTGTTTGTACTCTCAGAAGCACGGGGGATAAAGCTATTTACATGATAAGCACTTAATACAGTTGCGAGTGATGGATTAGTTCAAAATTAGGAATTATTTGATTAATCGATAACTGGATAATTTTTTAGAGACATAGTACATGACAACATTTCTCACTTACCACACTTGACTTCCTGTTTTTAGCATGACGGTACGATGACCTGAATCATGCCCGTGACCTCTGCAATCTGGCCTAGATCCGCCTCTCCGGCTTCATCTCACTTACTCATTCTCTGCCTTCACCTTGTTTCCTTTCAGTTCCTGAAATAGGCTCTGCTCCTCTCAACCTCAGGACCTTTGCGCTGGAGTTCTCCTGCACTGCCCTCACCTAATTCATACCCACTCCTCTTTGGACGGCAGCTTAAGGCTCCCTTCCTCAGGACACCTTTGCGCTGGAGTTCTCCTGCACTGCCCTCACCTAATTCATACCCACTCCTCTTTGGACGGCAGCTTAAGGCTCCCTTCCTCAGGACACCTTTCCTACGGCCCTAGACCACACCAGGTTTACATTAGAGGACCTCACAACTGCTCTCACTTTTTTTTTTACATCACACTTTGCACTTAGCAATAACATTTACCTGTGTGACTACATAATGGCTTTCTCCTTGCTAAGCTGTAAACTCAGGGAAGGTGGAGAATCTGCCTCTTTGATTCGTTTACACATTCCCAAGCCTAGCACATCCTGGGCACGTGGGAAATAGTTTTGAGTGAATTCGCGAATTGGGTTCTTAATGGCCAATAAAGAGAAACAAAGCGCAGAAGAACCTCAGTGCTAATATGAAGGAGACTTCGAAAACCAACAATTCACATGTTAAATCTGGTTTCGAGAGCAAAAGTACAAAGGGAAGATGAGAATCCGCGAGTGAAGCTTGCTGCACACTCTCGGGGCCCAAAAGTCAAGTGGTGTGGCCCTTGGCTGGCTGAGTGTGCGGCAGCGCAGTCGGAGAGGTAAATCCATAGGGCTTTGGGCCCATGGGGCTGGAAGTGAACTCCCAGAGGCTCTGGAAAAACATGTGCAGATGTTGCTATTTGTGGCGGAGCTTATAAGAGGAAGGGGAAAAAACACATGGCCGCATGAAGGCAGCTGCCTAAAAATGGAAACCCAGGCTTATTATGCAGGAATCGTCTCTCCTAGATTAAAACCAGAAAAGCAATAAAAATGCCAATTGTGTCAATAAACGCTGTCAGTAACAGAGAAGATGCGCCAACGCTCCTTCACGGAGCAGCTGCGCTGAAAACCGTTAGAGGGATCCGGCAGGAAAAGAAGAGACAGTGACACTGCCCAGACTAACGTCCCAGCCCAGGGAGGCACGGACAGAAAGAGGGAACTCACGGGTGAACCCTGGATTGTGGCTGGATAATTACCTGTCTCCCCAAGCAGTGTCCTGGGCCATTTTGGCAAGATGACCGGTTATCATGATACCGAACGGTAACTACAGGATACTTGAAACTGAGCTTCTTGTTGGAAGTTCATGAAATAATACAAGCAAAGCTCTTAGCATACTACCTGGCACTTGGTAGGAAGTTAATAAATGCTAATTTTTCTAAACTGTTACTATTATTAAATTCAAGGTTTGCTATTTCACTGTACAACTTGCTCCGGAGCTGCAAGGACAACATTTGCTCCTGTGTACCGAAGGCATTCTAGATGGTTAAAAAAACAAAAACAGAAAATGTATGCTGATCAAAATAAATTCCAGATGGATCGAAGATTTAAAATAAAATAAATGAAACCATGAAAGTACTTAAAAATTTATGTATATTTTTATGCAATCTAAGGGCAAGTAAAACCCACATAAGCATAAGGGAAAACCCATAAACCGCAAAGAAAAAAAAAAAAACAGATACATTTGACTACTAAGAAAAGTAACACTTGCCTATGATATAAACTACTAAATCAGAATAACAAAGTAAATGACTAAGGGGAAAAACTGCAGCATATTGTAAAAAGTTAATATCTTTAATATCCAAAGAACTCCCCCAAATCGGTAAACCAAGACAAATATCATTAAAAAGGAAATCAATTTTTACCTATCATTTGAAAAAGAAGTGTTTTCTTTGCTTTTGAGTTTTTTAGATTTTTATTGTTTCTTTGTTGTATCTTTTCACGAGTTTTTTTTCAAGTTTTTGTTTGTTTTAATTAAAATATTCTGTTAGCAAGAGTTCTTGCTCACATATTGCTAGATAAAATATAAAATTGCCTTAGCCTTTCTGGAGGCAATTTAGAAATATATATATATTTACATATTTATTACATATTTTGATATATATAATATAATATATAATATATATATCAAAAGTCTTATATATAATATATAATATAATATATAATATATATCAAAAGCCTATATCAAATAATACATAATATATATATCAAAAGCCTATATCAAATAATATATAATATATATATCAAAAGCCTTAAAATTTGCACGATGTTTGACTAGAAATTCTATTTCCGAAAATATATCCTAAGGAAATAAGGATAAGCACAATTATTCAGCTGCAAGGTATGTTCATTGCAATGATATTTAGAATCATTATAAAAAACTCTTAATGCCCAACATTGGCAGAATGGCAAAATGAATTCTGTTATCTCTATATTTATATGAAATGAGTTTATAATGCAACTATAACTTTGCCCAGCACATAATAAACTTCATGTAACTATTTAATAAATGAAAACAAAAATAAATGAAACACTATACAGGAATTTAAAATAATAGTACAGAGAATATTTACTAATATGTAAGGATATGAATAATATGGTTGCTAGGTGGAAACAACAGATCACGATGGTATATACGACATGATTTAGCTGTTGTAAAATAAGTGTGTATGTGAATACGTACACATGGATACCTCAGATAACATAAAACAGTTATCTTCGTGGAGTTAGTTTTACTTACTGCATTCCCTGTGTTTCCTAATTCTCCTGCGGCATTTATGAAATGTGTGTGATACGTTTTCAAAGCATACTTGTTTGCATTTTAACTTGCTAAAAAGGAAGAATTTTATAAATCTGGTAAAGTTTCCCAAGTGTTTAAATGTAAAATTTATACAAAAGTTTCTATAAATGATATTAAAAATAGTTATATCCATCTTTTAGCAACCGTTTAGATAATATGAGAGTTTTTTCTGTTAGGTTCATTTCAGAATCGACAGAAATTCCCACAGACCATCATTTGCCTTAAACTATTTTCTCCTCAGAGGGCTGAAAGGGGTGTTAACCTGTGGGCTTCACATGGATTACCAGGGAATTATTTATCATCTTTCGATGCCAGCTGAGATCCAAACCAAAGCCTCGAATCCAGATTTACTCCACCTTGTTATCCCCAAATGAGATTTATTTCCAGCAGACCACCCAACCGCCTCCAAAGGATTGTAACATTCGGGCCTCAGCCGGCCAATGAAGTCTTTACAATCCAATTAGATCAACAGTGAATTCCGTTTGATTGATTGTGCAGACAAACCATATTCATAAAAACGTAACTGGGGGACAAATTAAATTTGAACGAAGAGTTGACACACAGACACAAAACCTCAGGTACTGCTCACCAGGACAACCAACCACAGCTAATAATCTAGTACTGAAATATTATGCTACCAAGTCTCTGATTTCCCATTTAAAATTCTATGAAACAGCGGGAGAGTCCATAAAAGCGTAAGAAAAAAAATAATAAATAAAAAGCTGTCTCCCCTCAATAATTTTTCCAACGAGCTGTTAACAGGATCATGTCACTGAAAACTAATTTAAGCATTAATCTTTCTTATGGAAATCCCAGCACTTACTTTTCCTTGCCTTGCTCTCAAAGCAGGTTCAGCCAGTAGCTTTAAAGGAAAACCACTGAACCAGAAGGACTTTTTCCCTTGGACACATTTTAAGAGCAAAAACAATCTTTATCTTTCCACATACATTCTGGAGGCCTTGTGAGTCCCTCCTATACCTTTAACCCCGAGTTTTCTCATCATTGTTCACTACCCAAAGGATTCATATTGTTCTACTCTTAATTCTTCCACACTCTTTATCTGATTATTCAATCTGGGGGCATTCCTCACTTCAAATGATAAGTTTTAAAATTGAAAGACAGTGCGAACTGGATTAAGAAGAAGAGCTTGGGAGTCTGAGGCCAGCACCTTCGGCCCCCAGAGGAAACTTCCTTCCCAGATGCAGCTCATCCAGGGTCTTCATAGGACACAGCTAAACCTTTCCACCCTAGGTCCATTTGTAAGAATTCTTCCAAATATCACAGGAACACACAGTATATAAAGTCTGAAGCACATACAACAGTGATGAGGAAAGTGACAAACATACTACTTCTGTGATTTCCAGACCAGCAGGCCAGCTGTTGTTCTCATCACTACATCCTTTCCTGAACTCTCTGGAGGCTTTGCAATCTGGCACTAACCCCCAACGCTACACTAATCACACCGAACAGGAAGCAAATGCTAACCTGTGCATCCACTTTCCTGCTCTCCCTGCTGCCCCAAACCCTCGCTCCCAACAAATACAGACACTGAGGGGGTGTGGGGAGCAGGGCGGGGAAGGAGCAGGGAAATTGTTGGAACATGCTGGCCTGGGATTGGCAATTCGAAGTAATAAGACCTTGGTGCTTATAAAGCCAGGTGTCCTTTGCCCATGAGAAGACCAAAGATGATAAAAATGCAAACTACAAAGTGGAGCCAAAGGAGACACAGCCAGCAAAATCCACAGCACAGGAGAACCAGTGGAAACCTTGATACATGGTTCAAAATCAGGTCACTGCTTCGAAATCTCATCAGAAGCATGATTTCATTTGAAAGGCTTCTGGGGCAGTGGAGGGTTTGCCTGGGATGGCATTTTCCCTGTCACTGTATAGCGACTGTCAGCAGAGTCTACACAGTATTAAAAACCAGAAGGATACAAAGCAGCTCCTTCATTCTGCAAGGATGGAAAAGAAGCCAGAGCAAGTGGCGAGGAAACAATCCATTGGTACTGGTTAACCATGAGAAAGTCAAATTCTGAAAGAATCCTTTTAAGTGCTGACACACTCAGGATCGATTATATTAAAGAAAATGAACTTCTAAAACTAGGTTGGCAGCAGGCATTTGGTATGAGGTTTTAATCTTGAGGGAGAAATCATAACTAGTCCAGCTTTGTCCCCCTGCAGAGCTTGACCAGTACCCACATACGGTAGGAACTCAATAAATGCTTACTGAGCTGAAGTCTCTTTACTATGGATTATGCCAGTCAAGAAATCTGAAAAAGGAAAACAAATTAATAGGACAGCTGTTGGATGACCTGGACAACTGAGTCAAAGAAGACGTTTATACTCTAATTGTGAGGCTTAATTGGACAGATCAACTTGTCTAGACCACAGGGTACATAGACATTTGGTCAAACTTTATTCTGGGTGCTTCTGTGAGGGTGCTTTTGGAAGAGATTAACATTTAAATCTATAGACCGAATAAATGAGACTGTTCTTCCTAATGTGGGTGGGGCAATCCAATGAGCTAAAGATCTGAATAGAACAAAAAGGCTGACTTTCCCTTGAGTAGAAGTAAATTCTTCCTGACTGCCTTCCAACCGGGACAGTGTGGTTTTTTGGTTTTTGTTTGTTTGTTTGTTTTTGCATTTGAACTTGAACTGAAACGTTGGCCCTTCCTGGGTTCTTGTGAGCTTGCTCTGCTCCTTCGACGAGTACTGCTCCATTGTCTCCACCTTGCCAAGTCACTCTGCAGACCTAGGGACTTGTTAGCCTTCATAATCATGGAAGCCAACTCCTTGCAATCAATCTAGCCAGGCCGAGGGGGTGTAAAACAGGTGATGGGGATTAAAGAGTACACTTATCATGATAAGCACTAAGCAATGTATGGAATTGCTGAATCACTATATTGTTCACTTGAAACTAATATAACACTGCGTGTTAACTATACTGGAATTAAAATTAAAAACTTAATAAAGTTAAAAAAATTACAATCCAACCTCTCCCATGACTGGCCATTCTCTTGCAAGACATATTTTAGGCTCAATCTAAGACTAAGGCCATCTGGTAACCCATATTGGGGTAAAAATTCAAACTATATAATACTCAAGGGAGGATCCAATGATTAGGAACATTCAAAAATCCATGGGGCTTGTCAACATCTTTTTCTTGTTCCAACCCAGGAATTTGGCATCAGGTAGAAACAACTCTAAATTTCATGTTTCCCATGTAAATATCTAAAAATACAGATGAAAACAATGTAGTCAGGGAAGTACTCTCTTATTCTCCACTCATACTCAGGATCCCTGCTCAATACTACAGAGAAACCCTAGAACAGGGACTGTCTGCCTTTGAGAGAGTCAGGAGCAAACACACTAAATGCCACTCAACACGTCATGTTGTTCTCTAGCATTCTGAAGATTGGTGACCAAGAGAAGACAGTGAAAGAAAATCAACGTGGAAATCAAGAGCTCCAGTGTGACCTCAGTGAGCTGGTCGATTCCGGGCTCCAGTAATAAGCTGACTTCACGTTCAGGGAACCTTAAGGACAATGTCTGCTGTTGGTTCTACATGCCTCCTTGGCTTATCCAGGGTTACGATTCAGGCCATTTCTAATAAGCCAAGTTCATTTCATAACACTGGAACGGCCAAAAATATACACCCTCCATGTAGGTCCAAGGATTGATGTTTGGAAAGATGAATGTTTTCCATTTACCTATCACAATCAGTGTTAATAATTTGACTTCAAAAAATCAGCACAGGTCTCCCACTGATATTTTTAAATCTCTACAAAATCCTGCGGATCCAGGATCATAATACGAAAGGGGTTTTTGTTTGTTTTGTTTTGTTATTCCCTATCACTCCACTGGCAAATGAATACATGACAATTTTTAAATTAACAAACATTTGTTGAGTATTTACTATATCACATCTTTGTACTAAGTACTTTAAATATATTATTTCATATAACCGTTACAAAAATCTTAAGACGTAAATATTATATTATGTGTACTTTACAGATGAGAAGTTCAAGGCCTAGAAAGTTTAAATGACACAGAGTAGTAGTGCACCCAGGATTTGAGCCCTAATGGTTAGACAATAAGCCCTCACTTTTACCTATGACACCAAAACTCAACACATCAAAGAACCGAAAGTATACAACCTCATATGTTGAGCACTGAACCTCATATGTCACACAGTTTCCATCAAAAAACAGGGCCTGATATGCCATGAAATGAAAAGGAGTCCCATTGGAAAAACAATCCTAAAACATCGTGAGCTGCTCCAGATTTATTTTTTAAAGACCAGAACACACAAGAGAGGAGAAAAACACCTGGAGCAGAGTCGGTGTCATGTTGCTATTTTACTTCCGAAAAAAAACTCAATCTAAGTCCAAATTACATAACACTCCAAATGGCTTACTTAGTCAGTTGCCTCTGCTCCAATTTAATCTCTGAGGGATGTCAGCCAGAGCCACACTCAGAGGTTTGGCAGAAATTATAAAGTCTGAGAGAATTAGCATTCTAATGTCCAAAGGACACAGTGACAAATTAGTTTGAGAATGCTGCATAGTTAATAAGTCATTCAAATTGGCACGTCCCAATCGAGAATAAGATACTGCACGTTGAGATACCACATCTACTGCTTATATATGCTAAAAACAAAGAATTCGATAAAGGAAAGATTTATTCTCATTATGATGAATCTCTCCTGCATCGAGTAACTACTGGGAGCCTCCAAGGCTAGGAATGTCATGCTAGAAGATGTGAAATATAAATGTGATAGAGTCCTCAACTTTGTGACACTTACACCGCCTGCTTGCGGAGGAGGGAAATGAGCTAAAGAAAACTCATAAACAGTGACAGAGGATCTAAATTCCAATTCATGACCACAACAAGAAGCTAGGTAGTTTGGTTATCGATCGGCCAATCAATGGAGTAGTCAATTCATGTAAGAGTTCAGAAAAAAAGGAAAAGCCTGTGTCTTTGGTGGTCAGGAAAGATTTCAAAAAGCCATGATATTTGAGCTAGATATGGAAAGATGGGTAGGATTTGAAGAGATGAGAAAGTAGAATCCAGGCAAAATGCCTAAGCAAAAAGCCAGAGGCACAACAGAGCAGGGCACACTCAGAGCTTGTCGGTCTGGCTGGACCAGAGGGTTTGGAAAGTAAAAATTGACACCACAGAAATAGAAAGGCTTATATGAGAATACTGGGAAAAATTATATGCCAAACAGATTGGACAACCTAGAAGAAATGGACAAATTCCTAGAAGCAGACAATTTTCCAAAACTCAACCAGGAAGAAGTAGAAAATCTGACTAGACTGTTCACTAGTAATGAAATAAAAAACCTACCAATAAGTAAAAGTCCAGGACCAGGTGGATTCACAGGTGAATTCTACCAAGCATTTAAAAAACAGTTAATAGTTATTCTCCTCAAACTAGTCCAAAAAACTAGAAGAGGAAGGAAAGCTTCCAAATACACTCAACAAGGCCAGCATTCTCCTGATACCAAAACTAAAGACACCACACACACAAAAAGAAAACTACAGGCCAATATCCCCAATGAACACAGATGCAAAAATCCTGCAAACCACATTCAACAATACATTAAAAGGATTATTCACCGCAAGTGGAATTTATTCTAGGGATACAAAGATGTTTCAATATTTGCAAACCAATCAATGTGACACACCACATCAACAAAATGGAGAATAAAAATCATACGATCATCTCAACAGAAGTCAGGGAAAGCACTTGACAAGATTCGACATCCATTCCTGATAAAAATCTCAATACAGTGGGTGACGAGTGAACATTCTTCGACATAATAAAGGTCATCTATGAGAAACCCACAATTAACATCATACTCAATGGTGAAAAACAGAGCTTTTCTTCTAAGATCAGGAAAAAGACAAGAATGTCCACTCTTGCCACTTGTATTCAATATAGTAAAGGTTTTATTTTAAAAAAATTTGCGGGGTAGAGACTGGAGCAATCCTTAAATGCCAAGCTAACAAGAATAGAGTTTGTCCAGTAAGTCAGGGAGCCACTTAAGAACTTTGATGATAATACCAGAGAGGTCAAAGTAGCACCTGAGTGTGGAGCGCATCAGGCAGAGAGCTCTAGAGGAGAAAACAGAGTCTAGCAGAGGGCACACATTCAAGACTCTGGGGCAGTGGTGTGGGCTCTTGGGGATGAGGTCCTCAGGCTGTGCCTGTGAGTGAGAAACTCAGGGGAAAAAGGACAGCGATGTTGTCTGAGCCCTATCTACACGTGCACTCTAGGCCTAGATGCTTTGTGTTCATGTCTCCCATTCATCCCATTTCACAGACGAAAAAGCTACCCAATCATAGAGCTAGTACATGGAAGAAGTGGTATATACATAATTTCTTAGGCTAAATCAGTAGAGGTGGTAACTGGTTGAAGAGAGTGTGAAAAGCAGGGCAGAGTCAATTATGCCTAAATATGCCTACAAGGTTTCAAGCAGAGAAGACTAAAGGTCTTTCCTAATAAGGAACCAAATAGAGCACATAAGAAAGGTAGGGTCCCCTTTCTAGGGTAGTTGTTTTCCCCATAAATGTGTTAAGTGTGCCCCTACACAGAGGACTGCACTCTATTCTGTTCCCACCCAGGCTTGAAGTAAGCCCCCTGGTTGGCATAAGCTTTGGGCACATAGTCTTGTGGCATCTGTGGTTAGGTCCACATGAATATTATATTGATAAGAATCAACAATACCTTCTGCAAGATAGACTTTGGGAGCTGGGACACCGAAGGCCTAAATATCAATCCAGTGCTTATGTGTCTCTCACGGACTGGGCCACCTTTGGAAAACAGGCCCACAATCTGATTACCCCCATCTCCTTATCTGTTAAAGGGCAGCAATGAAAATTGTCTCGATGCTCCTTTAGTTCAGGAGCAATGGAAGCTTGAATGAATAGTGTCTCTGATCACATGGAAGATAGTTAACCTACTCACTTCAAGGCAAATGGACACTTTGGAAAGGACACAGCCACCTTTCTTAAATAGGACTGTGAAGTAAGCTTGCACTTTGTACGTAGAATTGTCTCATACTCTATATATAAGTCAAAAAGGGGCTAACTTCATCCTCACTGAGGAATCCACATATCACAAATTATTTCATCTTCCACTGGAAAAATAACTTGACTCATGAGTCAAAGATCAAACTGTTCTCATCACTGGTGAGTCCAGACACCACTGATTAGCCCTCTGTGATGAACTTGGTTTCTAAGCATAAATATGATTGACTTTGACAGGTCCTCAGGTGCTTTTAGTTTTCTTCTAATGTCATCTAGAGGGAAGAAGAACAAAACCCAAATTGAACCTGTCTTCTTAGGCCTCTTTTAAGAAAGTCCAGATCAGGACAAGAAGGTGTGTATAACTCCAGCGGCACGCTCACAATCTGTTGCCAGCCTCTGTAGACGTACGGGAATGTGTTCAGAATTTCGCACAACATGATGGCCCTGACAGCCCAATTATGCAAAACATGCCTCAACTCGTAATTCATCTGTGAGATAAGCTTCACAAAAGACAGCAGTTACGAGCAAAAATGACTCTAACTAACATACTCGTAAAGAGATAAGAACACAGAGACACAAAGGCACACTGCATTATTTGCCTCCCTCCACCTTGTAGAAGACATGTACCTCCTACCTTCACACAAAGTATACATTCCTAGTCAATCATTTCTACATGGGAGGCAATTAGTAATTAAGAAAAATCCAGGAGACACATTGTTGAACAAAAGAAAGCAAATCAAGCTACGTGTATGAAGTAAGGGACAGCTCTGGGAACCCTGCAGCCCTGAGACTATGCGCAAATCAGCTCTCTCCATCCCCCTTTCCAAGCTGAAATGTGTTTCTGAACATGCCCTGCTCCAACTTTTCAGGTTGGGAGCTCCATAATGGGGACATCTCATGTCCTTTCTGCCATCCAGGCAATGGGTCAACTCAGGGAAGCCAAGTTTGCCACGGGAAGCCAGGAACTAAGCATATCCAGGAGCAGAGTGTGTCATTGCTGGGCCTCCCCAACCACCACTGCACACTCATAGCTCAACCCCAGACTATTTGATTGGGTTGAATCATATTTCTCTTTCTAGAGATGGCTCTAAATATTTCTAGACAAAAAGGGAAAGTGGTCCCGAGCTCAGGAAAGTGTAATCCATATGTTCCCAAAGAAAAGTAGAGGCTGTATAAGAATACAAGAAAGAAAGAAAGAAAGAAAGAAAGAAAGAAAGAAAGAAAGAAAGAAAGAAAGAAAGAAAGAAAGAAAGAGAAAGAAAGAAAGAAAGAAAGAAAGAAAGAAAGAAAGAAAGAAAGAAAGAAAGAAAGAAAGAAAGAAAGAAAGAAAGAAAGAAAGAAAGGGAAAGAGAGAGAGGAAGGACATTGCCTAACAAGTCCCAGGGTTAAAATGGCCCATAATCACCATCACTCAGCTAAAGTCAGAATTTCTCTAAGTCCCTCTAGCATTATGCTGGGGTGTGGTGGGTGTGTGAGAGGAACATAAACATATATGACAAATGGCATCTTTCCTCAAGAGCTTTTCTCTCTTGAGGAAAGTTGTCCTGTAGAGGAATAATGGTAATATATCTAAGGCCAAATGGAATTAGTGCATAAAATAGAACAACCAAAGCATGAAAGGCGCAGAGGAGGGGGGATAAATTTTAGCTGAAGAAAATGCTTTTAGAAAGGAAAGATCCCTAAACTGAGTTGGGACAGGGAGAAGTAGGGAAGGATAGTCCCAGCAAATGACAGCAAACAAAAACAAAGGCATGCTTATGGGAAAGTACCAAGTGCACTCAGGGGTTGCCAGATTGGCTGGAATACAATGTAGGTAAAAATAAGCAAATCTCAAAACATAAGGAATCACCAGATGGCATGGAGCTGCGAAACCACGCTCGGGACCATGAACTTGATGGGATAAATGATAGAGTCACTAAGTGGTTCTGAGCACCAAGCTCGGATATGACAGGCTTCACCGCTGGCCTCAGCACCACAGCTTCTGGACGAGTTTAGAGCCCCTTGCATGAGCCAACCCTCTGGGAGACTGTCTGGTGCTCCACGTTCATCTGTATTGTTAGAATCGGCCTCATGATTCATTCTCTTGAATGTCCCAAGAGGTTTTCCGTTTCAGCAGCCCTGCAGACCTGGAAACCTGTTACCCTTCTGTGACACCTGTATTTTAATGAGACCTACTTTTTCACTTCTTCCCTTCCTTTGAAGGGAAGTTACTCTAAAAAAAAAAAAATCAAAGTGCTTCCAAAACTTTTTTCCAAGCAAAATTCAACAGCAATCCCTTCTACCTAATGCCTGGAGGAGGAATGGGAGAAATGTTGGAGTTTCAAGTTTATGTGATGGCGGGTTACTGCTCAGAGCTTACATTCAGAAGAAAACAATCTTATATTTGACTTTACTAAAAAGGAACTGAGACCAGGGATCAAGAGGCACTGACCAGAGGACAGACAGATAATGTTTCCCATCCTCTGTAGAACACCAAGCTTCAAACCATATGGTTACAAGAAATGGTTAGGGTAGGGAGCAAAAATGCCAAGTCCACTTAAAGCCCAGTGCTGGATTTTCAGTAGTTGGACACTAACTGAATATAAGGGCACAGTTCATTCTCTCTCCACCCATGTTTATTCTCTCATATTTCAAATCCCTATTCCCAGAGGTGCCGCTCATGTGTCAGGGAAGTTTCTCTTCTTCCCCACAGTAAAAACCAAGGCCTTTTCCACAGTCCGTCAAGTCCTGTGTTTCTGCTCTTCTTCTCCCCCTCTCCCTCGCTCCTTCTGCCAAAGGTACACTGACCTTTTGTTATTCCTCAAACTCTCCAAACCCCTTGGACTCTATCTGGAAAGCATTTTTCCTAAATTGGGGCAGGGCTCACTCCCTCTCTCCCTTCAGGTCTCAGCTCAAATGGTATCTTACCCAAGAGGCTTTCCCCCATCAAGTTACATGAAACTGCCCCCAAACCCCAGCAGTGTTCTCCATCCCCTTCCCCGCTCTGTGCAGCATGAAATCACCTCATGTATTACACATCCGTTAGCTTATTGTTGCCATCCTCACCACCCTTTCAGGTGATAAGAATATAACTTTACCTGGGTCACAGCTGCATTCCCGGAGCCTAAGAAAGTCCCTGGTAGAGGTGTTCCTCACGACACACTGGCAGGAATTGAGGTTCATAGAAACACAAGTAAGCTAGAGAGGGAGAAATGGAAACATCCATCTTCTTCCCTCCTCAGGTAAAACAGGACCTTGAATTACATTGGTATGTCTCTCCCAGGCTCTATGTGATGAGCTGCTGATTAGTTTAAGCCAGTCATTCGCAAAGTGTGGTCCTCCGCCAGCACCACCAGCACCACCTAGGAACATGTTGGAAACTCTCAGATCCCACCTCAGACCTGCTGAATCAGAAACTCTGGGTGCAGGGTTAGCAATGTGTTTGGACGGGTCCCCCAAATGAGTCTGATGCCTGCCGAAGTTTGAGAACCACTTGCCTAAATGAGTCAACTCATGTGATTTCCCCAACTATGGTGATTGGCTGGTTTATAAATGGGCACAAGCCTCAGTCAGAACCAAGGAGGTGCATAAAACTTGCTGGGGTTTGAGGGAGAAAAGACTCACCCGTGTCTGCATAATTTGTCTGAAGCTCTAATCGGGAAGTATTTGGGTAACGGGGAGACTATATTCCAAAACAGAGGGACTGTGGCAGGAACTGGAGAAAGCAGAATCCCTGAAAACCTCATTTAAACCCTGAATCGAGCCATGAGTGAAACTGAAAAATGCCCTGACTTTCCAGTTACACGAGTCAATTAATACTCATTTTTACATATTAAACCCATTACTATTAAAACTAGTTTAACTGGGGTTTTTCTTCATACGCAACTGAAACAAAAGATCTAATTCATACGAGGTGAGCGACAGTACATGCTACAGCTCAACTGAATCCAATGCAGCTAAACTTGGGAAACAGAGGATGCCATAAAAGTGCAAAGATAAGTTATTCAGCCACTTTGATACATGAGCTCTTATACTCTCCCTGAGCTGTGATTCTCCACCACCTGACGGGTGCTCAGGGCCTGAGACTCGTGTGGGAAGGGTCTCTACCCAATGGGTGGTTAGATGGCCCGGTAAGGCAGGGAATGAGTTACTATTATCAAGATCTGAAGGACAGAGCCTGGGAATCAGAGAGCAAGCAGGAATGGGTCCAGTGGGGAGTGAAAGACACGGCTGGGCTGGCCAGATGGAGGAGCCAGGTTGGCGTGTGGGCTGCTTTTCACTGTAACCTTGTGGTTCAAGGTCTGGGAAGATCCTTTTAAGAACCAAGGATGAAGCAAACACAAATGACCTTACACCTCATAAAAATGAGCTATTTCACTGATCGGTGTACAATTGCCTTGCCCTATTTCAGCATCACTAGTCACTTCAAAAAGTTCTGTTAAGAGACTTTCCATCTGATGTAAATAATGAAGAACAAGGCCAGAAACTAAATGTGACCAAGCCATGAACAGGTGAAAGGCCTTTGCGGAAGTGTGTCCTGACTGTGTGCCTCCAGCCCCTGTGAATACGTCTCTCTGCCACACCCTAGAGCCGAATTACAACTGTCCCAGAACAGTTATATGGACTCCTTTTCTCTGCCTAGGAAAAGAAACTGTTCTTTTAAAATATATTACACCTCGGTGGCTCAGTTGGTTAAGCATTCAACTTCAGTTCAGGTCATGATCTCAAGGTTTATGGGGTTTGTGGGCTCAAGCCCCGTGTTGGGCTCTGTGCTGACAGCTCAGAGCCTGGAGCCTGCTTTGGATTCTGTGTCTTCCTCTCTGCTCCTCCCCCACTCGCGCTCTGTCTCTCTCTGTTTCTCAAAAACGAATAAATGTTTAAAAAAATTTAAACAAAATACAGATAATTAAAAGTTTCAGTGTGTTATCAAGCCTTTAATGGCAGCCTTTGACAAAAATACTCAAGGACACAGTGCAGATTAGGTCCTAGCCAGTGGAGAGATTAAAACCACTCACCGGCACTGATCAAACTTCAATGTGTACACAAATCACGAGGGAACCTTATCACAACTGCACATTCCGTTTCAGGAGGGTGAGAGTAGAGACAGAATCTGCATTTCTAACAAGCTCTCAGGGCTGCTGGTCCAAGGATAACAAAGAATAACAAAGGTCTGAACCTCATGCTGGTGCTTGACAGATTGTGTAGTGGCAGCACGGACGGGGCTCGGCATACGTGTCTGTGCAAGTGTGCCCACGCGTGGAGCAAGTGTGCCTTCATCACTCCAGAAGTGCCCTGTGAAGGAACACAGTGGGACCAAGCATATCATAACAAGTCATATCAAGCCCTGCCAGAGATACAAACAAGTCAGTGATATGGACTAGCCTGAGGGCGAGGAGGAAACCTACTTGAAGCTCCATAAGAGGGATGTGCCTTCGGGGGAAATATGATTTGACGTATAACGTGAGTGAATCACACTGAGAGGTGTGATTCTGTGTACTGGACTTTATTACATTGAGAGTATAACACAGGAAGTACACAGAGCTCCTTGGGACGGGCACACAGGTAATTCAGGGTTGGCCACATCAGCACTTTAGGGGCCTCCCTACTTAGGCCCCTCTTTTCTTGCCTCTGAGCTTGGTTCACTGCTAACCCACCCTTTTGACCTCAGCTCAAATACCATTTCCTGGGAAGAGGGAGTTCTCTGATCCTCTTACCTCCTTCTTCCCCTACACACACACCTACCGGGTCTGATCCTCTTGCAAAATCATCCTCTTAGATACCAAAGTTTTCCTCTGTAACAGACACATATCATAGCATATTTATTTGTGAGGACATTAGATTACTGTCTGTCTCATTCGCTAGACTCTAAACCCCGTGAAGACAGGGACCACGTCTCTGTTTCACTCACCACTGTAATCCTGACACACAGCACACTGCCTAACATTTAACAGGGCTCAAAAGAACATTGATTAAAGAGCTGAAGGGAGATAAGGAGGGAGGAAAGAGGCAGGATTTCTCAACCCAGTGTCCACCGACCCCTACACTGATAATTCCCTGCTACGTGCACAGCTGCGCATGCAGTTTTCTGGAAAAAAGTCCCTTAGCTTTCATCAGATTCTCCACAAGGATTGTAGCCTCCCAGAAGTTGAGAATCCCTAAGTTACCAGTATCCCATCAGTCGGGACATCTTAAGCAAGATGTGAAATAAAAATCACTCTCTTTAGAAATTGTTCGTAAACAATCTTTAAAAGCAAAAAGAAGAAAAAAGATGAAAAAGTCTAGGTGCCGAGCCCTAGAATCAAGGAGCTCTGTTCCATGATGAACTCAGCTTTTCACAGTGGGACCGGGCATGAGTGTGTCATAGTGCTAGAATAATACTGTGGACCAGAAAAAAAACTTGAGTAGCGAGGTGCCTGGGTGGCTCTGTTGGTTAGGCATCGGACTCTTGGTTTCGGCTCAGGTCACAATCTCAGGGTTCGTGGGCTCGAGCCAAGTTGGGTTTGACGCTGACGGCTCGGAGCCTGCTTGGGATTCTCTGTCTCCCTCTGTCTCTCCGCTCCTCCCCCACTTACGCGTGCACTCTCTCTTTCTCTCTCTCAAAATAAATAAATAAATAACCTAAAAAAAATTTGAGTAGAAAAATGGCCACCGATTTGAAATTCATATATTTCTCCTTCAAAGGCCAATAGGATGAAATTTGTTAACTTAAAAGTCAGCCAACATAAACTAGCGCATAATACTTCCAAAGCCTGAACAGATAATTTTGCTTAAAAGAAAATACTGTCAAAGAAAAAAATTGCAGAATATGAAACATTTGCAAAAGCCAAGGGTTTTTAACTCAGTTTAGAAAATGGAGAAAATTTAGCGCCGAGGACGAAGGGGGAACTATTACCAGATTATGATGGTTATGGTCAAAAGCAGAAGCTCTGGGTCAAATAGACCGTTGGTTCCTCATCCACACAAATGGAATACTACAGGCAGGCCAAGCCCTTAGAGGCCCCTTGGCACATAGTAAACCCTCAAACATGTAAGCTCTTACTCCTTTGTCATTGCAGCATTGTCCATCATTGTTAACACGGTAATATATTATTAGGACTCCCAGAGGTCCCGGCACATAACGCATGTCCATCAGTGCTAGCTAACACGGTTGTTGGTACCTCCTATTACCGAAGCCCATGGATTCATTATCTAGTAATTCAGCCCTCTATTTCCAGTCAACTTTTGGATCTCAATCATTTTATCCCCTCAAGTAAATACCAACCTCAGCTCTTCTACTGTCCCTATTTGCTATTAAGGCCAATAAACCCGAACAGTGGCCACAGAACTATGGGTCAGTATCTGCTTAATATCTTTCCTTCCCGGCTTTGATCACAAAGACACAATGAAGACTCCAATTTCCTGGTTTCCTTTTCATATGGAAAAGCTTTCAGGCGCTCTGAAAGGTCTTCTGGCCCATATTCTTTGAGCGGCTCAAATGCATCCTACCTTCATGCTCACACATGGGCCATTTGCTTGTGATGCAATGAACAAACCAGCTTGTCTGCTCTCTCTTTTAAAACTCCAAACACTAGGTAAGACAGTAAAGATCATAGGGAACGGCTCTTTCATGTTAAAAGAATTATTAATTCCAGTATCGTCACCAGATTTCCCCATTTCCTTGCAAAGCATTTATTTCTCTGTGCCCATTGACTGGGCTCTTTAAAAGCCTAACACCAGTAGAAAGGAAACAGATTTTTACAGATACATCCTGTCGGCCGTTCTGGGCGCACAGTCCTGGCCCCTGTCTCCGGGTCTGTCTGAGTACATGCGGGGAGAGAGGATTTGGGCAGCCCTGCCTCTGCACGGGAATCTTGGGCTCTGACCCTGATCAACAACAAAGCTACCCTGTGTTCAGTCCTCTCTCCCACCTCACTGGCTGGGTCCTGGGGCATCTACAAGTGACCGGGGTGGTTTCCTGCACTGGGCTCTCAGTGAAAAGGCAGCTCAGCAACCAGGAGACCTTTGACTCTGGATTCTGACTCACAAATAGGGCAGCAGAGCCAATCCAGCCCTTCTGCTTGGCCTGGTCTTAGGAAGAAGGAGGCAGTAAGACCAGTACCCTTTCACTCACAAAAAAAGACATAAAAAGATTTACTTTGGTGCTTGTACTTTGAACTACATACCAAGAAAATGCCACTGAGCTCCCGTTACCACTCTGGTCTAAGTGGGCACACACTTAGCTCCTAACCCCCTAAGCCATGGATCCCTCTGCACTCTCATCTCTAACATTTGGAGATAGACTATAGAAGACAAAAAAAAAACAAAAACAAAAACAAAAACCCACACATAAGCCCTGTTATCCAAAAAAAAAAAAAAAAAAGGTCACTGCATAGACAAAATCTCAGAGAATTGAGTCTCTTGAGGACCCATAAACACCTGGAAGCAATTCTTGTAATTCTTCCACTTTGTGCACAGGCTCTCCAGGTGTGGCCCCCACCCCCAGAATCACCTGGGAACTTGCTAGAAATGCACATTCTGAGGCCCCACCCTAAACACACTGAATCAGCTCTCTAAATGATTCTGAAACCTGCTAAAGTTTGAGAGCATAGAATATATAATAGGCGCACCAAAACTAAGAAATAAGTGAGCGATGAATAAATGGAAAGCTTCGGCTCTATGCAACCACTGCTCCGAATAACCTGCTCCAGTTAATGGCTGACGCTTCCATTGTCTGATGGATGCTGGGGCATACGTTGTAATGATCTGGCTGAGGCCTCTGCCTCTGGACCCACTGTCCACACCCCTTATTGTTTAAGACACTGAACCATAGAATATCCTTCTCCTAGCTACCTGGGCCAGGCTCTTGCTGGCCTCCACAGCCTCGAGCATGCAGTCTTCCATGGCTAGAATCTTTTCCTCTGTTCTTTTCCCCAATGCTTTACTCCTCTTTTTGGGCAACTAAACCCTACATATGTTTTAGGAAGTCACCTCCTCCAGGCAGCCACCCCCTGGCAGATTTCCACAGCATCCTATACACCTTCTTTCAAAAATGCATCCCTGCCTATCTACTGTCCTGTTTACTTGTCTTCCTCACTCACTAGCCTGTTCTGCAAGCTCTGTGAGCCAGAGGGCTCATTTATCTCATTCACTGCCGTATCTCCAGCACCTTGAACAGCGCCCAGCGAATTATGTAATCACTCAATTGTGACTGTAAAATAATCTGTTTTTCACAATAGATAATATATATTTTATTTTTATTGATTTTATGGACTCCTTAACATGAGTAATTGACCATCAGCCTAGAAAAGAGGACTGTGGACATATAAAACAGTAATTCACCTTTTGGTTTCCCCCCTTAACTAAACTACCCCTTGGTCTTTTTATTTAACCATTTGCACAATTCTGAATATTTTTCCCTGGCTGAACCACTGCCCCTCTGAAAGCCTGTGTGTGAACACCTACTACTCCTTTTACGTGCCAGGTAAGAAGAAACAGGAGATTGATTTCCATGTAAATAAAGAAAAATGTGTAGAAGGATCCAGGAATGCAAAACCTCTTATTTTGTATTTGCACACTCTTCATTGATTTAAATTTTTGCCAGCGTGATTGGGAAATAGAGTCCCAGTCCCCAGATGACTGTCAAACCCAATAGTGCCCTGAGCTCTGGAATGAAGCCCTGTTGCTGCTCCTACAACATACGAGGGCCACCCTAACACCTTTGAGAAGCCCATGATGCTGCCAAGACACCAGCTAATTCACAAGATGCTGCACCTGTTCCTGTGGTTTCACTGAGCCACAAATGTCGTACTCATAACACATCAAAGTTCCAACCAATCTATGTGGCCTGATGGAAACCAGACTACCCAGGGCCAGCTCTGAGGACTCCTCTCTATGGGTTCTCTAAATTCTGAGTCTTGGCACCCAACTGCATATCCTGATTTTCTTTTTTTTTTTTAATATTTATTTATTTTTGAGAGAGACAGTGTGAGCCAGGGAGGAGCAGAGAGAGAGAGAGAGAGGGAGAGAGGGAGACACAGAATCTGAAACAGGCTCCAGGCTCTGAGCTGTCAGCATAGAGCCCGATGCAGGACTCGAACTCACGAACTATGAGATCATTACCTGAGCCGAAGGTCGGGTTGCGTAACCGACTCAGCCACCCAGGCGCCCCGCATATCCTGATTTTCTAAAGGATAACCTGAAACAACAGGACTCACGGTTGTCCTCATGAAGGTCATTATATCTTGCTGATGATATGGCCAGTAGAAGTCAACTCCTTGGTCGTTCCTTTTGGGCTTTACAAGGGAAACCTCATTCAGCCTCATAAGCAACCTGTTGCTCTATTTCATGACGAAAAACATAGAAGTTCAGAGGTGCTAGATCCCTTGTCCATAATCACTGTCACTTATTTCCCAACTTGTTCCAAAAAGGATTTAAATCAGCTTACAAAACTATGTGCAGATGGGGCGCCTGGGTGGCTCAGTCAGTTAAGTGTCCAACTTCGGCTCTGGTCATGATTCAACAGTCTGTGAGTTCGAGTCCCACATCAGGCTCTGTGCTGACAGCTCAGAGCCTGGAGCCTGCTTCAGATTCTGTGTCTCCCCCTCTCTCTCTGCCCTTCCCCTGCTCACGTTTTGTCTCTATGTCTCTCAAAAATAAATAAACGTTAAAAAAAATCTTAAAAAAAACTACGTGCAGAATGAAATAAAATGAAACTTAGTAAACGAGGAAAATGGGATTGTGATTACTTTAAAAAATAAAATCCTCAACTGAAATTCTGTACATTTGATTGAAATGGGTCACAAACTTACCCCGAGCTATCTGGTTACTGTACTTAAAGAGAAAGCCTTGTGTCTTTGATCAGAATTTCTAAATACTTAGTTTGCATGCAGTATTAACTAACACTATTTTCTACTTTGAAACAAAGAAAAGAAATGAAGAAAAGAAAACAGGGCAAGGGGAAGCTGTAACAAGAAGCCATGAGCTACTAAGAAGGTCTAAATCTCAAACAAAACTCAGGACCCCCCTCCCAGGTCTCCTAGGAACAATGCTCATAAGTGCAGCTAATATCTCAGTAAGAACCTTGAAGCGTCATGTGAAGGTTAAATTACGCTCAGATACTATTAAAGAAAGCAAAGCATCTTGAATTGAAAAAAGTCAGAATTTGGCATACATTTCTTCTTTTCCTGCACTCTGTATTCTTCTAAGGAAAACAAAACAAGGCACATGAACTCCTTCTCTTGTCAATCTCTATCCTCGTTAGGGATGAGTCCAATTTTTTTTAAGTTCACATCTAAATACTCATCGAAGAGAATTAACTGTCCCTTCTTCGCCTCCCCTTCTGGGTCAGTACTATCAGTTGAAATCATTTGTGAAGAGCACATTGTGAAAACTTTAATGAATTCCCAACCAGTTTTTGGTTTTGTTTGCTTTGTTTTGTTTTAAGAAAAAGCATCCATCTCCATGCAAGATATGAAGAAGTTCTTCTGGATCGGTCTAGAAATGACCATGTAAAATAAAACTGAAACACTTCTTCAAGTTCTGGAGCCAGGTTGAATAGGTTATACTGAAGGCGCTCTACAGAACAGGTTTCTATCTCAGAGCAATGAAATAATATTAATGATAAAATTGCATTGACTGAGCATTTGCCATATGACAGGCCGGGAGTACATATTCACGTAGAGTGCGTCTTGCAAGTCTCATAACAAACCCTCACAGCAATCCGATAGGTTCTCTTACCACCCTTTTCTACACATGGCACGTACAGGGCTTCGGCAGGTGAGCTGACCTGCCCAACAGCACACAACTTGGGAATGGAAGACCTCAGAAACTAACACAGATTCCAAAGTCTGCTTGACAACCACACCACACTCATTTTATACTATTTTGTCCATCCCTTATTAAAAGGCATTTCTTTGTTTATTCATTTTTTCCTATTTAATCATTCAACATATTTTTTGAGTACTAGGAAACACTTATATTTCTTGTGCCTTCTTAGGTGTTGGGCATACAATAATGAACAAAACATAGAGCTTCAAGGAGGCTAAAGTTGAAAAGTTATAAGGTTTTTAAAAAGACACTGAGAATACATTTTTCAAATCCACAATAAGGGAAGTACGGAGTGCTATAGACCCACGTAGTAGGGAAAGGGAACGCAGAACAGGTGGTTTCCACCCAAACTATATAAAAGGGGAAAGTTTGAAATGGTAAAACAAAACAAAAAGAAAGGTGCTTGTATTGCACTTTGTGTCAGTAAAGAACAGTAAATTCAAAGACAAGTCTAAATCGTGTTCTGCATAGGGTAGTTGTCTATTACTGCGTAAAAGGTTAGTGGCTTAAACAACAAATTAAGTGGCTTAAAAAAACATACACTTACTATCTCAGTTTCTCTAGATCAGGAGTCCAGGCAGGGACTCTGCTCAGGGTCTCTTAAGGAAATGATCACGGTGTTGGCTGGGGCTGCTCCCTCCTCTGGACCTCAAATGGACAAGGATGTGCCTCCAAGATCACACGGTTGTTGGCAGCATACCCGTTACTTTCTTTCTTATATTTTCCTGACAAGCATGTGGTTTTTTTATTACTTAACTTATTTTTCATTGAAGTATAGCTGACATACAATATTATATTAGTTTCAGGTTATAGCATAGTGAATCAACATTCACAGACATTACAAATGCTTACCTGATAGGTCTAGTTACATCTATCACCATACAAAGCTATTACAATATTGGGGACTATATTAACTATGCTCTACTTTTCATCCCCATGACTTATTTATTCCACTTCTGGATATCTACCTGAAGGAAAAGAACACTAATTCAGAAATATATATGAAGCATTATTTATAATAGCCCAGATATGGAAGCAACCTAAGTATCCATTGATAGATGAATGGATAAGGAAGATTTGTACTTATGTGTTGGAATATCACTCAGCCATAAAAAAGAATGAGCTCTTGCTATTTGTGACAGCATGGACCTAGAGGGTGTTATGCTAAGCAAAGTAAGTCAGACACAGAAAGACAAATACTATATGATCTCACTAATATGTGGAACCTAAAAATCAAACCAAAGCAACCAACAAAACAAAATAGAAACAGACTTAGAGATATAGAGAACAAACTGGGGGTTTCCAGAGGGGAGGCGGCTGTGGGGGAAGGGTAGAAGAGATGGAAGGGATTAAGAGGTACAAATCCCCATCGTTTTCTCAAAGTGTCAGTCACAGCAGCGTCCTTTCAGGTCTTCAAACAGGCCACACCCTCCCAGCACTGGGGCCTCTGCCCTTCCCCCTGGGTGGTCAGGCCTCCTCACCAGTCCTTTCCACCTGCAGCAGATTCCGCTCAAAGGGGAGCTCTTCATGCAGCCTTTATGTGTGCACCTAATTCAAAGTTAGCCTCTCTGGGCCAGCCCCATCTCCTCCATTACTCCTCTCACAGTTGGCAGTGACCCTGTTTCTTATTTACAGTTGTCTGCTCACGCTAGACTCTGGGTCCTCTGAAGGAAAAGCTTTTGTCTCTCTCGTTCAGTCCCGAATTGCCAACCGACAACAGTACTGGGCACACAGCAGGTGCTCAGCTGAAAGTTGTAAAAGGAGCAAATTAAATAATTAACGAAATCCTCTTCCACAGACTCGTGGCAGGACGGGATATTTAAAAACTTGAATGGACAGTGAGAGACACTGAGAGCGGCCATGGACACTCTTGCCAGAGTTCCCAGACCACAACAGGGAAGTGAAGTAAACACTATTCACATCAGCCTTGCTTTCATGGATGGAAAAGGGCTTACGCTCACAAATGATGAAAATATAAGGAAACTACACCAGGAAGCTTACTGAGAAGTCATCAAGACATCCCCTAAGCAGCCAAGAGAGGTGCTACAAAATAATTAGTGTTTTACCTGTGACAATGAAACTCCTTCAAATCTGTGTTCAAAAGCCTCATCTAATTGCATCCCAGAATGTAATTTTCTGAGGAGAAACACTGCAGGATTCTAGGAAGTTTATGCTGAAAATAAACTCAAAGCTAACATTAAACTCAAATGGAAATCAGATTTAACCTTGAGCCAGGTAAGTTGTACAGTGAAGAATGGACCTTGCCCCAAAGTCTGGCCCTGGTCTTTGGCTCCCAGGGGGGTGGGGAGGGATCCCTAGGCTCCTGGAATATCCTACCTATCTGGAGTATTGTTTTCTGCCTGGGGGCTTTGGACACCAGACACTCTAACAATGTGATTTATGATGGGGCCTTTGGGCCATATCACAACAGTCCCAAACTCCAGAGGAACTGGATATTAAAGGCATTAGAATGACCTCCAAGAGGAGCTGGAGACCATGTCAGCCATGTAGACAGCAGGTAGTGGTCCCAGAAAATCTTGGGATACCTAAGGCCCAGGCGAACTTCCCCAATTGGAAATACCCTGTGAATAGTGAATATTGCCAGCACTGTAGCCAAGAGGAGTTAATGCCAATCCATGACTCCATAAGAGATAACAGCAGAGACTCTTGCTGAGCCCTTTCCTTCGCTCTGCCCTGTCTCTCTTCTGATCTTAACCTGTATCCTTTCCCTACAATAAACTATAACCACGAGTGTAATCAGCATTTGGTGAGCTTTGTTAGTCCTTCCAGAAAATTACTGACCCTGAATGTGACTTGGGGAATGCCTCCAAACTGGTGGTGTCAGGAGGGTTGTCTTGGATGGACTGTGTTCCCTCCACCTTTGTAGTTGATAGCCATACAGTTGGCTCAAACCCTCCTCAAAGGGTAACCTACTTGCTAAGATAGGTCCCAATTTTCTTTGTTTCATCTTTAAATGATAGTGTTTCTCTCTTTGATATGAAAATTTAAACAGGAGATGATTTTAGACTTGGATACAATGATGCTACAAGCAACCCTGTATCTTTCTGAGTGTTCTAATGTATTTTTCTTTCTGCTTTGGCTCCAAGAAAACTGGGTTAATCTGGAGGGCCCTTCTGAGCTGAAATCCAGGCAGCTGGAATGCAGTTTACAACCTTTCTTTTGGGTTATGTTGGTGGGGCAAACAGGAAAGTATCTATCTGTGGCTGACATGGAAAAGAATAAATGAAACATGGAGGGGAAAACCACAATGAAGCTTGGATTCCAAACTGGCAGAAGGCTCAGAGCCAGTGACAAGGTAGAAGGGGTGTGACTCCTTGGTGAGAATACTGAATGGTCCCAGAACGCAGGGTCAGTTGGCCATGGCAAGATCACCCCACTGGAGGTCAGACGCTTATGCGTTCCGAAGAGGAGGCTAATTTGAGGTACTAAGGCAGACTGAGAGAGACCAACACAGAAATGTCTATGGATGAAAATACTGTGTAAGAAGATGGCAAGGCCAAATCCTAGCTGAGAGGCAGAAGAGGAGCTGGGAAGCCCAGGTGGCTTTCAAGTGACTTGTAAATAGGCAGAGGGAGGTGCTAAGGTCCGGAGGCAGTCCCAGCCGTAGGCTCATACAATAAGAAGTGTGGACAGTTTTTGGAGCATTGAAGGTTCTCCTTCTCTGCTTCTCTGCTTGCCTTGACTAATCTATTCCCTGATAGGACAGAGATGTGTGCACACTCTGACTGTGGCTGTATAACTGAGTGTGGGGATAAAGACCTAAGATGGACTTGGAATTGAGGGTAGCAGAAGTCACAGTTAGTTCAGAGAGGATGAAAATGGGAGAGAGGCTAGGAAGGGGGCTAAGAAACATTTCCTTCCAGGGGTGATGCTGGGTGAAATACAAAGGGTAAACAAGACATTCCCCATTTCCCTGTGAACCTAAAATCCAATGCTGGAGAGACGATGGCAGTGCATCGTAGAACAGGTGCTAAATAATGACGAACACAATCGGCATATGTAAGAAACTAAAGAAAGAACAATTTATAGTGGCCTGGATGAGACGTGAACTGCGCCTTCAGCTTAAATTAATGTAAAAAATGGGGGCATCCAGGCAAGGGAATGACATGGACCCAGAAGCAGAAATGTATGTTGTCTATTTAGATACAGTGAAAGGAATAGCCTAGAGCAGAAGTTAAGAATGAGAGCGAGAGCCAGAGAGCCAGAGAGCCAGAGAGAGAGAGAGAGAGAGAGAGAGAGCCTAAGGAGTAGGGAAAACATTTTGAACTCTAAGGGTGGACTTGTAAGGGCCAAAGTCTGATAGGTGGTACAACTTAGGTGTCTACTGCCACCTGGTGTCAGTATACCTTATTGACAGATTCAGAGGGACTACTCATCCTAAAACATTAGTTTGCCAAAAGAAAAATAAAAAGAAAGGCCTATAATGTGGCTCTTAAAAATGAACATCCCATTTGATTTAGGACTCTAGTTCTAATGGCAATTTGATACAAGTTATTAAAATATGTCAAGAGAAATGTTCTAAGCATGTTCTTTGAAGCAAAGGAAGATTGAGTTGACTAATTATAGAACAGCAGTTAGGCTAATAGGACTTTCACACACACACACACACACACACACACACACACACACACATGAAGTCTGTACTCCTTCCTGATCTCTCGTTTTATAATAAATGATTAGTTTCCTTTATAGGAAAACACAAAGTGGGTTATGCACGAAGTCTGTGATCTTTTGGAAGGAAGCCACTGTCTGTCCCAGGACGCCGGTATATCCACCACCACTGTGCTATCGAAGTTCCAATAGCCTCCTGCACTACCTCCCACCTCCTACCTCCCGGTACCGCTGCGGGAAGGACACATCTGTGAATCCTCTGGCATTACTTCAATTCCTAACAGCTGTAAAAACCACTGCATGGAAAGAAAAGAACATTTCCTAGACTGGGAATCCCCAGACACTTTCCCATCCCAAACAAGTGAACAGAGTTTTTGCTCCGGTGAATTGTACCCTGCTAAGGAGAGCAGGGAGAGGAACAAAGCCCGGAGATGACTGTGGTCTCTAAATGTCGGCAGTTCACGTTCATTCTTCAGACTTCTCCGAAATGTGAGCCTGCCCTGACTTCAGGGCTCTGCTTTACTGAGAGGTTACACTTTCTTGTGACTATTTTACCCAGGATTTGGGTTTGCATTAGGGGAAAAGCCCATCGCTGGTGTTCCATACACAGCAATTAGGTCTTCTCTTTCCCCAGTTTGACCCGCAGAGCCCAGCCCGCCTCCTTGCCTCTCCTGGCCGAAGGCTGCCAAAGCTTTACTTCAGTGTGGCCCAAGGCAGCAGTGGGGACTAGATTGAATATTGGCTGCTGAGGTGGGGGGTGGGGGACCGTCTGCCTATTCCTCCCGGATGTCTCGGCTGGCATCCGGGACACGAATAGAGAAGGCAACATGAGGCCAGGGAAGTAAGGTGAAAGAGAAATGAGAAGAGAGGAGTGAAAATACTGGACATTTCCCCCTCGGGGGAGTCTCTGCGTGAATCCAAATAGAATTCAAATGACTTCGCATCAATTTTTCCACAGCACACTATCTCCCTAGCTTCTAGGAATTTCTCCGTAACACACCAGTGAAGGAGAATGCAAAACATTATTAAAGGGAATTATCTAATTTAAGGACAAGTCAATTAGCAACTCTAGGACTTAACACACATTACCAATGCAGCCAGCTAAAATTTTTACGTGATTCATAATTAAATTACCTTGCACCTAAACATGTTTGATTAATGAATTAAACCAAATTATGCTGATCACAAAGACTAAATTAATATTTAATTAAATATCATATTTTTATGCCAAATCAGCCCACGAGGGGTAGAATTGATTTGTGAATAAAAATTAGCAAAACCTAAAATGTTTCCCAAAAGAGAAAAAAAATTTCTGGCTAATTTCTTACTCGCTTACAAAGTTTTTCAAGGTTTTAGACAAGAGTTTACTATTTAAAATGTCAAATTGGATAAAAGACCAAATAAAATAAAAATAAATAAGTCTTAAATCCTAGACATCTCCAAAGTAAATTCTAATTCAGAAAGATTAGAATTATTAATTTCACTTTATAAGAATATTTCTCATATTTATAATGGAATTTGCCCTGTGGAATTTATCAAATAATTAAGAAAACCCAAAAAAGGTACCATTTCCTCAGAGAAATGTTCCCTCCCTTCTCCATTGTCACAGCCATAGAGATGCTTGGAAGGCTACATTTGTATGATATGTGACCTTGTTCCTTGTCCTTCAGGGAAATACTCATATTTCTTTGGAGGGTGAGGGGGAAATGCAAGGAATCAAATTCATATACAATTTATGTATATGACTTTTCATGACAACAAGGCAAATCTCTTTACTCCTGTAAGGATTCAAAAATAAGGTCAAAGTCACGGTCATGACTATGTTTTCAGATTCATTTTAGAAATTCCACCAATGACATAAATAAAATATACAAGCAAAAATTTATATGGGTGAAATATCATACGATTGTCATTTTCTTCTTTATTCATTTTAATATAAATGTCATACGGTGAACATATATTACTCTTAAAAGACAAAAGTACATTTTTATTTTTTTAATTTATTTTTAATGTTTAATTTTGAGAGAGATAGAGAGACAGAGTGCAAGCAGGGGAGGAGCAGAGAGAGAGGGAGATACAGAATCTGAAGCAGTTGGTTGCTTGACCAACTGAACCACCCAGGCACCCCCAAAAACACATTTTTAAAAGATTGCAGGGACACCTGGGTGGCTTGGTCAGTTAAGTTAACTCTTGGTTTCGGCTCAGGTCATTATCTCATGGTTTCATGAGTTCGAGGCCCATGTTGGGTGCCTCCCTCTCTCTCTGCCTCTCCCCCACTTTTGCTGCCTCTGTCTCTCTCAAAATAAGTAAATAAACTAATAGAATCATGCCATTTACAGCAATATGGATGAATCTAGAGGGTATTATGCTAAGTGAAATAAGTCAGTCAGAGAAGGACAGATATCATATGTTTTCACTCATATGTGGATCTTGAGAAACATAACAGAAGCCCATGGGGGAAGGGAAGGGGAAAAAATAGTTACAAACAGAGAGGGAGGGAGGCAAACCATAAGAGACTCATAAATACAGAGAACAAACTGAGGGTTGAAGGCGGGTGGAGGAGAGGGGAAAGTGGGTGATGGGTATTGAGGAGGGCACTTGTTGAGATGAGCACTGGGTATTGTAGGTAAGCCAATTCGATAATAAATTATATTAAAATAAGTAAATAAATAGATAAATTAATTAATTAAATAAACTTTAAAAATTTTAAAAAAAGAGGATATGTGTCTAAGCTGAGGGCAAGATTCTCCAGGGAAAGGAAGGACACAGGACAGTACTGGCTGTCCACCATGTACGACATGGCAATGCCCAGTGACCTTGGTCCTTGGAGGAGAAGCCCCACAGGCAGTTACCGTCACACCTGTTCTAGAAGTAAAGAATCTGAAACCCAGTTAACTACTAGGGCCACAAGGCTAGAACATGGCAGAGTTGAGATTAGGTCCAAGTTGGCATCACCTAACACATTCTCTGTCCATTGCTTCCTAAAGCCTCTCCAAGGTTTGGTCCTCACTGGAGATCCCATGGGAGCCTAATCACCTTTCTATGTTGACCTTGTTTATCTTCTCTTTCCTGCCACACGTATGCTTGAAAGAAAGGAAGAAACCCAAGATCTATCAAACATTGGCCACTCTCACTTGAAAATGCATAAAGACACACCTCATGGTTGGGGCATGAGATCATCAGCAGGATGTGTGACACGCAGGCTGTCCAGCTCCACTCTCCTCAGTTCCCCTGCCTCTTCCGGGAAAGCGTGGCTGGCCACAGAAGGGTGCCTGTCACTACACCATGCATGGCAGAGAGTGGGCTCATCTCCCATCACATCCGGTGCTCCAGACCTCAGTGCACTAAGATCCTGGGAGCATTCTCATAAACTCCCTCAGGCTCAGCACATCAAGTCCCTTCCACAAACAAGTAAGGCTCACTCTGCTGCCGTGGTGGCTGCAGCAACTTCCAAGGGCAGAAGGCAAGCATCTGCCTGGCCCCCTAACAAATCTGGTTCTCTCTGTTCATGTCTTTGTCATTTCTCACGGCTTCAGCCAAGGTGTTCATCATATTCCTGTTTGCAGGCCAGGGATCATAATATGAAATACATCGCCAAAGGAAAAGAAATAGAAATTTGCGAAAAGGGACTAATCTCTGCAGCCCTGCTCTCCAATTTTTGTTTTCAACACACTCCTTTGAAATGGGATAAAAATCAAAGGTATAGACTATTGGGGCCCTGGGAGAAGTACGGTTTTTCCTTTCTATGTTAGGTAGAGAAGGGTCTAATCCAAATCTGCAACTGAGGCAGGGGAGCTTCCAAGAGTCATTATAGTTGTTTATCATTTAATTTAATTAATAGAAGAAACTACAGGAACCATCAATTACATAGCATTTGGGCACACGCATTTACGTTCATAATCTCACTAAATCTGAATTACAACTCTTTAAGGTAGGTTATTTTATTGTCCCCACTTCACAGATAAGCAAACTAAGGTTTAGAGAGCTTAAATAATTACTTGAGGTTGTAAAGCTGGGCTGGATTTTTAGTCCCAGAAGCCCACAAAATTCTTAATTGCTATTCTCTACTGCTTCCTCTCAGACTTTCAAGTGATGAGTATTTAGAGTTCAGACAAAGCCTGGTTTCTCTGCCCAGCTCTGCAACTCACTCTAAAGTCTTACATTAAAAGCTTTCAATTTAAAAAGCCACACAGGGGCACCTGGGTGGCTCAGATGGTTAAGCATCTGACTGTTGATTTTGGATCAGGTCATGACAGTTTGCGGGATCGAGCCCTGAGTTGGGCTCTGTGCTGACAGTATGGAACCCACTTGGGATTCTCTCTGCCCCTCCTCTGCTCATTCATGTTCTCTTTCTCTCCCCTACCTCCCAAAATAAACAAATAAACATTTTTTTAAAAGATCTTCCAATTTCAATAGACAAGAGTGGGGTCAGTCTAGGGGGTGGTACAGGAAAGAGGAAGAAGGGAACCCAGAGATTCAAATTATAACAGGAAAATGGCTTGTAAGAGCTAAACATAGGAGTTGGAGCCAAATGGTTTGGCAGACACGGCCATGCTTAGGGGTGTGTGATGACAGGGACAGCCCTTTTTCCACTCCACTTTGAGCTGTCTTTGTAGAACTTTATCTTTTATGTTCAAAGATCAAGTAAAAAAAGATCACATTTAACGAGAACTAGGGGAAATAAACTGGTGGCAATTAAAGAGTAAAAATAACTTTTCTGTGGCTTCAGACCACAGGAGTTTTCTCATTTTAAGAGGCACAGGCAAATCACTTAAACAAGGCCTTTGGGGCTGTGTCTTCTCATGTTTCCTCCCACACCCATGGTGGTTAAAGTTATAGACCGTCATAGCTCTTGAACCCATGGAATTATGTAATAAATGAAAGTACAACCAGGCCAAACTCATCAACTCGCAAATACAGCCTCGCAGCATGGAAGAAAAGGTTATGGAATCCATATTCTCAATGAGAGACCTTCCTTCTTCCATCTTCAAGCCTTCTTTCTACTCTCCCCTAATTTTGGATGTGAAGTCTGATAGTTGACCAAAATCTAAGGAATCCTCATTTCATTGCCTTGTTTTCCACCTGCAGATTTGTTTGGGACTAGATCGTGAGGCAGACCTGAACTGTTCCTCAGGCCTCAAATGACCAAGCTCACTCAAACACCCAAATGCAGCCAGAGCTATTTGAGATTCCCATCTCTATCCTATACCACTGTAGTTGAGACAGAATTTGGGAAGCACTCCTCAGTCTTAGAGTCAAGCAAACACCTAGAGCCCGCAGTGAGCCTGCAGACGCAAAAACAGAATGATCTACAGGAGACAGCTCTGAAATACTCCCTGCAATTTCTTAATTTGGGACACAATGTGGGACTTAGTCAAAATAAGATCAGACTCAACATAAGAGAGAAAACGTGCTTATCCTTTGCATTGGGGGCCCTTGTTTTGTACACCAGAAGAGTTGATATACTCTGTTTCAAGTCAATCCTTGGTCTGTAACCCAAACCATCCCCCAAAACACTGTACTTACCGGTAGAAAGTGGCATAGTCCACAGTTGAGTGGCAGGTCTGAAACTCCCAGGATTTGAGTTTCTGGCATTCGCGATGAGCTCGGAGCTTTACCTTCACTGTGCCTTGACACAGTTCAGGCACTGGTTTTCTCCGAGGTCTGTTGCAGAACTCATTGGATTCTACCCTCCAGGACTCAGCAAAGTCATCCACATCAAACTTGAAGTTTCCATCTCCACCAATTAAATCATCACGCTTATGTCCATTGTAGTTGCCACAAAGACCACAGAGTTTGCCCTTGAGATGAGGGGCAGCCATGACTTCGACAAAACTGTCTCCATCCCAGGATATTTCCAAACCTGGAGGAAAAGGAGAGGAAAAGAGGATCAACCACTCCTGAATCCGCTAATAATTCCCAAGTGCATATATATAAGGACACAGTACATACGACTAACCTCTAACAAAGAACACTAAGTACCTATCCAAATTCTCATTACTGTTTAATCTCACCATAATAAATGTTGTACGATATTATATGAATCACTTACTTTTTGGGATTCAGAATTTTTAAACTGTATAAAGTCTGCCCTTACATGATACCTTATGTACGCTGGCTTGCCTCGTAGAGGACTACTCACTGACTGTGTTCCTCTAGGATTTATAGTTTCCCCTTTCCTATAGTAATTGTGTTGGTCCAACTTGTGCTTTCATGTATCCAATGATAAGTGAAATGTGGAAATGGAAAGATAACAAAGATGATAGTTTTTAAAGTAATCTTTTTCTTTATCCAAAAATCCCCCCATGTAATTATACTAAATGTCAAGTGAAAATTTCCAAGTTAATAGAGTGAAAGTATTAAGGTAATAAATATATAGCCTCTGAATAGATCCTATTCAAAGGAGAACACTTATATAAATAAAAATGTTTGCCTCCTCTTTGTTTTACAGACATCCCTGAGACAAGAACAGCTATTTAATCAATGTTTCCTAGGGTTGAGTTGTCGTAAAACCCTTCCAACCTTCACAGCCCCGAGCTGATCATAAACTTCAACATCTGAGAAGGCACTGGAGGCTACCAGGCCACGGGGGAAGGTCTATTATGTGCTAGATAGAACCAGAAGGACAGTATGATCTTGTTCACCAGGGAAATAATCTTCACCCCAAAAGACATAAAATATAGGCTTCTCTTAATTTGCTGAACTGACCATCTAAAATATTGGAGGCTCTGTCTGTAAATATTCACGTTTTTTTTCAGATATGCTGGCCAAGACTTCCAAGATCCAATGAAATGACCCCATTGAACAGTGGAATTTCTGTATCACATATAGGACAGTCAGGTTATGCTGTCACAAAGCACAGATCAGTCTGCCTAGAAGGTCAGGAAGAAATGTTCTCATTTATATCCTGATATTGTGTGTGAAGACACTATGCATTAGATAAAGTTGAGGACTTTTATGAAGAGCTCTTTGAGGTTCATTCAGAGCAAATGACAAACTCTTCTGGTCAGAGTTTTTCTTTATGTCTCCAGTGTGCATTGGAAGCTTTCTTACTACTTTCCTGATAATACCCTGGCAGCGCCTGAGTTTCCCAGTGAATGGACAAAGTAGGTACCAGTTCTGTAACATGAACATCAGGAGAACATCTACAAGAAGTTGATGTATGCTCATTTCTGCCCTGGGACTACCCCATACTCACTGTCACTGTCTCCTAAGAGTGACAACCCAGAGAAAAAGTCTCTTTTTAACAGAAAAAGAGAAAGTCTTCTCATGTATGTGTTTTTAAATCTTACCCTCTTGGGTTTCACAATCTAGTCTTTAATTTAGCCTTTTTCTGAGCCTCTCCAAAAGCAACATGACTTTCCTCTTAGAAGACCTTGCAAGATTAGGTTGATGGACAAATGTCCAGCAGATGCTCAGAAGTTGGGGGATAAGACAGTGATGGGAAAGAGAGGGGCAGAGGAGGAGGGAATGGATCTTGTCTGTATATAAAATTGGCATAAGACAGAATCAGAGTGATGTAAGATTAGTAAGAAATGCCCAGAAGTAAGATCCTAAAGCCAGTATTCCCTAAGTTGGAACATGACCCAAGAGGAGAGAAGGCTGGCCAAGTAGCATTCCTGTGAGTAGGCCACACAACTGCCACAAGAAAGAGTCACAAATCCACTTTAGGGAGGTATTGACAGAATAAACCGGTGTTCTAACACTAGGTTTCTCAAGAAATAAACACAAAGGCCCAAATGGAAATCACTGTATGGTAAGTGAAAGGAATGGAAGCATTCTTAGTCCAAGGCCAATGGTAGAGAAGACTTCTTGGTATGGAGAAGAAGCTGGATTCAGAAAATTAAATAGAGTTGGGTAAAGAAGCAAGAAAGAAGGTCATAAGAACGTCTCTCTTAGAGAGAGGCAAACCAAGAAACAGACTCTTAACTATAGAGAACAAACTGATGATTGCTGGAGGGGAGGTAGGTGGTGAGATGGGTTAAATGGGTGATGGGTATTAAGGAGCACACTTGTCATGAGCACCAGGTGTTGTATGTAAGTGACGAATCACTAAGTTCTACACCTGAAACTAACATTACATTGTATGTTAACTAACTGGAATTTAAATAAAAACTTGGAAAGAAAAAAATCTCTCTTAGGAGTAATTTGGTGAAGAGAATAGAGCAATGGATCAAGGCGATCAGAGAAAAGACACACTGTGAGATTATCCACACACTGGACTGACCTCCTCTGTGGATCTCTGTGAGACAATGGTGTCACCTCCGACAACTACAATTCTCCTATAAAGCGATTTATATTTCTTCATACCCCATCATCTAACACACTATCTGGCACTTAGCATACACTCACTAAATGAATGAATTACCCTGTAAATTGATACATTTTGAGTTGAATCTGCAAAGCCAAAGAAATTGTGAATTTCATGCTAGTTAAGACACTGAAATAACAATTTTGAAAAAAAGACAAGCAAACTATAACATGATTTGTAATAAACTCTCTAAGGTATAGAAGAAACATGACCTCACAAGCTTGTAGCCAGGCAGCTGCCCAGCAAGAGAAATGAGGGAAGAAAATCAATTCCATACAACATTCTAACTTTTAGAGCATAATTCCAAAGACTTTCCATGTTGCAAAATTTTCCAAGCTGCAAATCTCTTTCCTAGACAGTAGGCAAATACTGTTCTTCCAAATGCCACGATGGTTGAGAATTTATATCCAAAGGAGTTCCAACATCATTATTGACAATGATATAACGAATTTGAGAGTTCGGGCAACTGAGTTCATGTGAAATCAACTCACGGTGGACAAGCCAATCGTTATGTTCTTTTCATGTAATCGACAGGTGGTCCCTCGCATGTCTGGGAAGATGTAGACCCACTGTTTTTAGTAAACTCTCCTCAAACTCTTGACCTCTCAGCAATAAAACATGGTCCCAAAAGTAAGAGAATAACTTGTAATTCACTCTCTTTTCTCCCTCTTTTCTTTGTTTTTATTATATTAAGAGGATTTTCATGGACCAAAGCTAAGGGATGACTTACCCAACTACGGATGGCTTTGTCTATTGCTCTATCATATACATATGTGTTTGCATAATTATTATTACCCTCTGCATGAGTAAAATCCACGCAAAGTAAATTACAAGAGTGACAGGCAAAAGAAATGAGTAAGTTATAAATGAAGAAACTGCTCTTCCAAAAGACATTTTAAACAGGCATCTTACGAGATGAAAACATTGTGGAAGTGTTTGAGGGGCTGGGGTTAGTCCTTTCTACAGCTGGGATGAGTTTCCCAACTCCTCTGCACGGGAAACTGGGTGGAAATAACTGGCAGAGTCAGAAGGCCAAAGCCGAAGCACATGTCCCATCTGGAGGTGTAAGCAGCAGCCACATTCCTTCCACTGCATAAAGCGCCTTCCAGTTACCCCTCCTCGCCAGTGAATGCTTTACCGACTTGTTTTTCATCCTTCAAATGTATGACCAGGCTCCACACCACTAGTTTTGGGGTTGTGTTTTTGTTTTGCTTTGTCTTCTGAGGGGGAGAAGTCATTGTTCTTTTATTTTCTTGACATTTTTGTTTTGCTTTGTTGTGGCTGTTGTTTTGCCATTGTTGCTTTGGCTGTTGTCCAAATTAAAAGACAGAGGAGGTACAAAATCTATAGACATACCATAGCGATGCTTAAAAATTGACGGTTTTTCTGTTCAGATTTTATACCAAAGGAAAAGAAAAAGAAAACATATATGTAGTCTCCAGGTTCATAAAGTGTAGAACTCTACCAAAAATAAAATAAAAAACCACACTCCCACGTGTTAATGCCTTCGGGTGGAGCTGACGTAACTCTCTCAGGTAGAGTTGATGAAGGGAACAGATGGCAGAAAGGAAATATTTTTAAATTATTCACTAAGTGCCAAGAGTTGGGGTAGGAGTGTGATGGGGGTGAGCAGTGCTTTCTCCAGCTACTAAACCAACTCCGTGCCGTCTGTCCCACCCCGGTTGTTATTAGGTAAGCAGCTACAGCCTAATCCGACCACGCTACACAGCCACCTGTACTCCTCAGGCAAACGATTCCGTCATGAAGTGCTGAGTTCATAAAATACAGGGGCAAAGAGTCATTTCTCCCCACTTCCCATCCCTCCAAGCTGTAGGCTTGATATAGACTATTATTTTGAAAAAAAAAAAAAAAGTAGCCCTTTGATCATATGAGACTTATGAAATTAAAAAAAAATCTATGGGAGGCTTGATATAAACTGTTATTTTGAAAAAAGTTCCTCTTTGATCATATGAGGCTTATGAAATTAAAAAAAAAATCTATGTAGAGAAAAATCTACACTCCAAGGATACACTGTGATGTTTTAAGTAGACAATCAATAGGTGACGAAAAGAAAATATCCCTAAGGCGTAGTACAGACTGAGATTGGTCTTGGGAGAAGACTAGTGTCCGGAAATGGAAGTGTTCTGCCCAAAGGATAATCTCAAAGCAAGCTTAGTGCCCAGAGGAATACAGTTTTGCCTGAGGAAGCAGAAAGGGAAATTCTTCAGCTGGGTATTCAGGGCGTCACATAACTTCCTCGCATCGTGGTAAGAAAAATGGAAAGAAGAAAGGAAATTGTAAGACTGAGTTCAAGGCCAAGAAGCGTTAAATTCACTAACCTAATTATGGTGTTTATGATCTATTATTATTTTCTTAGCAGCCTCATCCTTTCACTCATTTGTACAATGTGGAATCCTTACAAGAGTACACTTATTCCGCAAGGTATTGCCAGCTATGAGCGGAACAGTATCGAACCTCCTAGACTGTTAGCGGTCTTCCAGTATCCAGGAACCCTTTGAAAATCGGGCTGTGGCTGACCAGTAATTTCCATATCAGTAGAATCCATTGTGTTCAGCTGGCATGCAAACAGATGAGCAAGGTGCTTCTAATTAGCGCTGTATAATAATGTGTCATCTTGTGCACAATTTACAGAGAGCCACAAACTGTAGCCTTCATTAAAAAAATGAGCTGAGGGCTACCTCCACAGAGTGACATGGCGTTTGAATAAAACAACAGGTGTCTGAATTTTCTGAAGAGGACTAATCCCTCTAAAATTGAATAAATAGATCTCTTCACACCTGCTACATTCAAAGTGAAGTTGGGAATCCTCCCTTTATAGAATGTTCCAATACGTCAATACTGAAATTTCTCTCACTGCAACCATGTTATGCTCTCTAAATAAAAACTCCCTACGCTTCTCCTTGGCTTGCTGCCTTTGTTTAGCTAAGCTGGCATTCCATAAACTCAGATCAATTTGTCAAAGGTATTTTGGCTTGAACTGAAACAATCAACAGGGTTCGGAAGTACAGCAGAGAACAGACTAAAGTGCCTCAAAAGTGTCCCCTCTATCAAATATTTCCCTTATGAATCCATATCTTCCTAAGAAACTGGAACACAACAGACGTTCTTACACTGCTAAATTGTCATCAATACAAAAAGCAAGAAACATACTGATTTCCTCGAGTATCATGCTGACAGAAAGAGCAAACACCAGGAGAACACGCAGGTCAATATCCAATCAACAAACAATATGCAGTAACCAAACGTAGCATGGAAGGAACCGTGATACAATTGAATGTGTAAATGAATTCATTCTTTGGGGCTGCTATTAAAGGACTGAGTTCTGCTTCTAAGATGCCTGTTGAGGTAGCACCCCGCGAGCAAGAATTTGAGGTTTCACTGAGCCCCTAGGTGTGCCCTGCTAGGAACTGTGAACAGTTTGGCCTGGGAGGCTGTCCCTGCCAGCGGAATGGAACAGAGGGTCCAGGCAACATGGGATGCGGAGAAAGGGTAGCGGCAAGCAGCTCTGTGTACCCGAGCCCGGGGGACAGCACCTTCAGAGCCGCCTAAGCGTCTTCCAAGGGAGCCCATGGTTCTAGCCATCAATTCAGCGAATGCCTTCCCCAGCGTCCAGAATGGATGGAACTGCTGGTCACACAGCCACGCACACTCCCATCTGCACGCCCACACATTTGTGGTTTACTTTTGAGGATTCCCCCCTCCTTGGACAGATGCTAACAAGAAAACTCTCTTCCTCACAGATGTGAAACTGCACATTACTGGCTGAGCTAGGGAGAAACACTGACAATTCCAAGCTGGACATCAATGGCCTAAAACTGCAACAACACACGAGAAAGAAGTTATTTGGAGCACCAGTGCTATTTTTGGAACGAGGGTGTCAGCAGATTGCGAGGGTGGTGTGACTGGGGCTGGCCTGCAAGGCTCCGCGGGGTGTAGATTTCTCCAGCTATTTTGTGGCATCTTCCAGGTCTCCGGCGGGAGCCCTGGTGAGCAGGGATGAGGCCACGCCTGCAGCGGGAACACTCCCCTGCCTCTGGGCTTTCCGCCGCGAAAGAGACAGAGCGCTGCTGTGCGTGCGGGCTGGCGAGCAGAGGCAAGAGCCAGAGGGACACGGAAGCCCACCTGCTTTGGTCGTCACTTTCAGGAGGTAGCCGTCCAGGTCGATGTGGAAGTGCGGCGCCTGGCAGGGCAGCGCGATGCGCGAGCCGTTCCAGCGCACGGTCAAGTGCTGCTGGAGGCTCACGGTGCTGGCGCCCAGCACCAGGTCCACCGACTTGGTCCAGGAGAAGGAGCGGGTCCTGCGCGCGTCGTTCTTCACCAGCACCTGAAAGGGCGAGGCAGGGGAGGAGCAGTCTTTTGTCAAAACGTACTGACACGTCCCCTGAAAGTTAAATGTCCGTCCGTCAAAAGTGTTGTAGTGGGGATCTCCGAACACCGTGCAAACGCCGGGCTCTGCGGATGAGTGAGAGACAAAAGCAGGTCATAAACGGAGCAGAGGATTCAGAGAAATCAGGGGTCCCTGCCATAAACCTGGAGGGGGCACCTGCCAGGTGAGGGAGGGCCTTAGCAGAGATGCACTAGTGGAAATTAACTTAAAAAACAAAACAAACAAACAAAAAAACCAGTTGTTTTAAAAGCCTGTGCCAAACCTCATTAGGGAATACAATATTTCAGATGCTTTAATACTTGAAAGTTATTTATAACGTATCTAAGTTTTTAAATCATCTCTATTTCAGAGCCTTGGTATGCTTTCATGGGCTTAACTTAAGGGATGGAGAAATAAAACTAAGATAATTTTGTGAACAGAACTGGCCTTACTGCATAACCCATATATAAACAAAAAGTAACTAACTAAATAAATAAATAGTAGTAACATAAATCACAATAAAGCAAAGAAATAGTATTATTTCCATTTAACTGAATCAAAAACATGTGGAAACATGGTATTCTAGAAGTTACGGGTTTTCATTTTTTAGGGGTATTATATTCAACACCCATGTTTTACTAACAACAAATAAATAGAATTGCCTAATAGATACGTGTTTAAATACCAGTAGGAAACAAACTATTGATAAAATTAATCGTCTCTATGTTTTTTAGAAATACAAGATCCTATATTTTGATCTGTGTATCAAAATCTAAAATTGGGTAAAAATAAATTGTAAAACCCATCATTTCATAGATTTAGGAAATTCCAATGCATTCATCATGTCAAAATAGCTTTCATTTAAATGTTTGTGAAACCCAGGTAAAGTTTTATGCTTGGGGCATCTCAAAAAGCTTTACAGAAAATTAAACATCGTTTCTTTTTTTAAAAACAATATTTGGCATTGATTTGTTCTCCATGTTAAAGGTTTTTTCTCTGTTTTCAGAGAGGCATGAACAACCAGGAAATGAGGAATTCGTTTAGATAAAGCAGCCCACACGATGAAAGAACTATAGTCAAATGGTCAATATCCAGTTAACACCAGCGCAGGTCAAGAATATGAAACTATCCTATAAGCCATTGCTCTGAATATGTAAGAGAAGAATTAAAAGTCAACACAGAGCGAGGATGTGTCCACAGATGTGATAGGACCAATGGGATCCAAGGCAACCGTGTGCTTTTAATTTGGAAAGTGTTCGGAGAATAATGTTGTTTTGTGTTATGGTACATTATGTCATTACGTATGTCAGTTACATGTGACTCCATATAAATTACATGTATTTGCAATTTGGTACATTAACTGCCTGTTCTAAGTTAGCTTTCCTTGTCAATATCTGACAGAGCCTCATAAAGATACAGCTTTTTGTGTGTAGGATAGTTTCAATGAACAAATACTTCAGGGAATATATACAAGGTACTACCTGGGGAAAGAGGGTGGAAGACGTGGGTGGGAGAGAGAAGCGTGAGAGCTCAGCAACAAAATTTTAACTTGCCCTCCATTCCTGGTCCTTTCTTGTCCTTGATGTTTTTTCCTTGTGAATCCAACTCCCGCCCCTACCTTCCTAATCCTATATCTGCCCCCAGCCAGTGTTCCTGCCTACCTAACCAACCCATAATACATGTTCCAGTCCTCCCTCCACTGCCTTCAAAGTTGGCCCATCACACCTTTCCCTCACATTCTCACAAACAGAATCTCTCCCTGGCATGTAAATCATGTTTCTTTGGTTGACAGGAAACAAGGCAGTTCTTGGGACACTTCTTGGGCAGTTCTTGGGAAATTATAGTTCTGAGTTAACACTATCAGGTGCCACAAAAAGGCTGTTCGCATGACCACCAGATGCACCAAATTCAAGAGAAGGGCTTTTTCAGAGTTCTTAACACACCAAGAAAACCTAGAACCAATCAAGGCTCTTGAGCTTTTGAGCTTGAAACAGATGGATCTCAACCTGGAGAGGTCAAGGCACTAATGGTATGGCTGAAATACTCCAGAAGAAAGCCTCTCTCAGCTGGGAGCAGGAAGAGGAAATGCCTACACCTCCTGCCGAGTGTCTGCAACTGGCGATCCTCTCCGTGCACCGGGGACAATCCAGGGCTTCTGCTGGTTTTATGACAACAACTGCAACCAAATTACTATTAATAAAACCAGTAAGAGCTAGCACTCACTGAGAATTCACTACCTCCCCTAGCGCTTTTCTTTATGCCTGCTGATCCTGGATACATCGTAAGAAAATGGATATTTAGATGGTCTCCTAACATTAAACAAACAGCTAAGGCCTTGTAGTAAATCCATAACATGAACTATTATCTAGTCATTGAAAAAGTTCATGAATAATGTTCACGACTGAGGAAATACGACATGCTAAGTGAAAAATAGGAAACAAACTTCTGTCTACAGGATCATCTTAACTGTGTTAAAATAAATACACACACACACACACCCAGACTGCAAATGGTGTTTATTTCTTGGTGGCAGAACCATGAGTGATACTTTTTCTTCCTTTCTTCCTTTTGCTTTCCTGCTTTTGTTTTTGTTGTTGTTATCATTTTCTTTTTGAAGTCGCAATGTGGGCACTTGTAGATAAGGCCAGTTAAGTGACCGAGCAAATCCTCAAAGAAGCAACAGAAAATATATAGCCTACGGTGGCCCCGGGGAAGGCTGAGCTTACTCATAGCTGGGCAGAAAGCAATGAGGGACATCCAGGGGGACAGGCGAGGGAAATCATGTGTGAACGGGGCTGTCAGGAAAGATATTTTTCAAGAGGCCCTAACTTGCAGAAGAGAGGAGCTTGGAGATCAGAATGATTTTTCTGTGTAACAGCAAGACAGAAGAGGCCAACAAAATTTCATGACTAGGAAGATGTTTGAGAGTTATGTGTTGTATTTGGGGACATTTGTATCACGAGCTAAAATAATTTTGAAACCTTGGCGCTTTTTCCTGGCACCTCAAGGTCCCCAAGCCAGATCCTGCGGGAGCAATGAACATGTACACTGGAGGACGGCTTGGGGTGCGAATCTCAGGGACACACGAGCTGCCTCGCTGGAAAGGACAAAATCTAGACAAACACTTAAGGGACACAAAGGAACACTGTAAGCTCATACCATTTTTTTTTTTCCAGCAGACCCAGTGAAATGAGCTGCAGTCCAAAATGTCCAGCTGTCCGGCCACACTGTTCTGGAAAGCTTGGCGTGATGGTTAGAGCTAGATAAACGGACCGTTCTATAAACTAACCTTGTTTGAATGTGTCTAAGTCAGAGGATGGAGAGAAAAATTCCAATTTACAAGCAGTGGTGTGTTTTGTCAGCATCCTTTAAATCAAATCATCAAATGTCATTTTTGGTTTAGGTTGTTTTCCTTATATGTACACAATGCCTAAGCACAAAAAAACATTAGAAGTACATAAACCCAAATATTAAGAGTGGGTTTTTTTTTTCTCTTAAGTAATAGAATTATGTGTAACATGTATTTTCCTCTTTCTTGTTTATGTGTATTTACATTATTATTTACATTACGTTTCACTATTTACGATGACTAGGTATACTTTTGGAATAAGAATATTTGTCTTAGAAAATTAAAAACATTGGATTAAAACACATTGCTTTGATGTTCCTTACTTTAATAAGATTGCTATGAAAATTAAGAGAGTCAGGCTGCTTCTAAAAACATAATTCCAATATTTTTCTCTTAACCTCATTAGGTACAGGTATTTCAGCCACTGGTATATTTATTCTAATGAAATGCCTTCCTTCTGAGAGCAGTGATTATTCTCAAAACATCCGTCAAAGAAAATTAAGGGAAAATTATACAACCCTATGTTATAAAGAAAATAAGAGAAATCAAATAGACTCTAAGCCCCTCCCCCACAAAACACAACCAAACAAAAATGGAAAAGCATAAGGAAGAAAAAAGTATCATTCATGGTTTTGCGACCAAGAAATAACCACTGTTTACAATTGTGTGTGTGTGTGTGTGTGCGCGCGCGCGCACGTAGGTGATATGTATGCGTATTTTAACAGTTAAGATTATCCTGTACATGAAATTTTATTTCCTCTTCACTTACCATAAGATTTCCCCAGTCATTAAAATCACTTTGAAAACAGAAAACGACCTTCACCCTCAGTCCTTTACTTCCGCAAAGAGGATGGTTTCCCTACTCATGGCACCACAGCACCACGCAGATGGGTGCATTTCCAGAAGCGTCCTAACCACAAGAAAGTCTATCAAATAAAAAATGGCTTTAAAAGTTTCTCAACATAAATTTTAGTGTTGCTGGGTCATGCAGGGAACCCCAGGTGCGGTAAGATTTGTGATGATGTGCCGAATTTGGGTAAAGAACCAGGAAAGGCTGGAATTAGAAACACTGCCCTTAACACAAGCCGCTATGCTGTTGGTCTAGGCTCCTCCTGAACATGATGTAAGCCTCTGACATAAAAAGGCTGTGAGTGCCCCAGCAAGAACTGAGCCCCTCCACGCAGGAGGCTCTGGCCTCACGCAGAGGTGTCCCTGACAGCTACTGCCCCTCAGACCCCAGGGGCCGACAGATGCTCCACCAAGTGGCAGCCGGATTCCTAGAAGATTTGGCATCTTTGTCTTCTTAACGAAAAATTTAGTCTAACTTTATTGTGTGAATGGGGGCGCGGAGGAGGGTGGGCAGAAAGCCGGTTGCAGGTTTCTTTCTACCAATCTCTAATTCACCAGATTAGACTTACGAATCTATATAAGAAAAACTGATTTTTCAAAAGTTGAGAAGGTACCTGAAGCTAATATATATATATATATTATAAAATAAAATAAATATATTTTTAAGCTGAGTAGGGATACCATTAAGAATGTAAATTTCTTTTCACAAATTTTCCATAATTTCCCATATACTCACCAGCCTCAAACAGAAGAGCAAAGAAAGTAGTCCATATCTTTAAGATCTAATCTGAAATATATCTAACCCCAAAGCCATGGCTGACTTCCTAGGGCCTCCCCAACGGAGCTCGGTGCTTCTCTACCCCTCCCCTTCCCCCCTGCAGTGGCCTGTGCCTGTCCCACACTTGACAGTTCACAGTGCATGGATCTTTCACTTCCTGGTTCAAATGCCAACTCCCCACAGCACCTTCCCCAAAGCTGCAGCCGAGTCCCTTCTCTTTCCTCTAAGCCCCCCAAGGCAAAACTGGCCACACAGTTCAGATTATCTGGGACAGTGTCGACTTCAAATGCTCTATCCTATAGACACATTATGTTTTTCAGTTTGAGGGTTAAAAATGTCACCACCAAACCCACTGCAAGCTTATGATAAATCAGTATCTTCCCTAACTTATAGTCAGAATGTATCCCAAACTCCCAAACCAGGTTTTAAACTCCTTATATGTAAATTCTGTTCTCAGTGCCTGGCACACTGCCTTGTAAATTGGAGGTATACATATCCATATTACACGGATTCATCTTTGCATTAGTCACAGCAATGCCTGCTATAATACATATTAGGTATCCATACATATTCGTTGAATGAATGGATTAATTAATTAAAGAATACATTTTAGTAGAAAAAAAAACTAAACTGCCCACCCTGAACTTACTAAAATAGATGGATAATGACTAACAGACAGCAGGTTATCAATAGGATTTTACTTCATCAGTTAACTAATTGGATAATTAATTAATGCTCTCAAAGAAAGGAATGAAGGCTGCTGATGAAATTAAGGTTATTAGTCAGCTGACCTTGAGATGGAGAGATTGTCCTGGTAATCCAGGCAGGATGAACATTATCATGGGCATCCTCAGAAGAGAAAAAGAAAGGCCGAAGATTGGGTGCCACAGTGACATAGCATGAGGTGGACTCCGCTTGCCACTGCTGGTTTTGAAGACAAAATAGGGTCTCAAGCCAAAATATGTGGGTAGCCCCTAAGTGCTGAAAAAGGTGAAAAAAAGAAAACCAAACAAACACAGATTCTCCACCACAGCTTCCAGAAGAAACACAATCCTGCTGATACCTTGATTCTGCCCATTCAGAACCATTTCAGATTCTGATCTTCAGAACAATACGTCTTACCTTAAGCCACTAAGTCTGTAGTAGTTTGTTCTAGCAGCAATAGGAAACTAATAAACTTAGCAATAGACAAGGCGACTAGTCTGAAGTGACTAATTTATGCCTAGTGACTAGGAACCATACCAGATGCTTTCCACATTTTCGCTATCTCATTTAATCCCCACTACTTCTCGGCACCTTGTATGTTATTACCCGAATTTCTTAGCAATGAGTTCAGAGACTGTTGCCACGTTGCCCGTGGTCATTCAGCTGAGAGTGGTAAGGACAGAGTCCGACGCAGCTCTGCCACTCTGAGGCCGGTGCCTTCCTCATCACCACTTGATGCTTCCACTTACACCCTGTACACAGCATCCTGCAGAGGTGCTGTTAACTAGCTGGGATCACAAAGCTCTTTGGGGATCTGAAGAAAGGTGTAGACATTCTTCCTCCCAAATGCACACAAACACATCCACTCAAATGTAGAGAGGTTCATGGACTCTCCGTCTCAAGCCTGAACAAGGAATCCATCACCTTCAGTTTAAGATCACTATCTAGAAGTTAATTATAAATGATATTATATGGTTCTCTTATTTTATATGTTTATACTTCATCTCCCCAACTACATTACAGGTCCTAAACTCAGGCTCTGTACCAGCTTTTTATCCATTTCTTCCAGAGACCTTCTAGAACACTGGAAACTCACCAAACTTGTTATAAAGGATTCATTTTTGTCTCTCTCGCCATCCAAGCTCTGACCTTAAGATGTCTGCTGTCTATAAACTAGAAATTATTATTATTTATCACTGGAGGGCTGTGCACCCGAGCTGAAAGAGGTGGGCTTCACATCTCTAAGTTAATCTCACTTGAGAGCTTTGCAAACATGAAGAATGTTGCATTGAAGACAGTCCTGGGCTTGCATCCTAGTCTTGCCACTTAAAGACTACAAAATCACACACAGACTACCTGTATCACCTCGGTTTGTTCACCTATAACATGGGTCTCAAAACAATTACCTTGCAGGTTAGTTATAAAGGTAAAGACCGCATTGTAAAAGTGCTGAGAATGTAATAGATGCTCAGAGAGTAGTTACTATTCGTTTTATTATTATAAATACTCTGCAAATCCAGCAAATCAATATCCACTGCTGGCAAAAACAGGGCTGGATAAGATTGGAACATACATGTAAAACACAGATTTATTGAAAAGCCAATGTGAGCTGAGTCCATCTATAAAGACATGTAAAAGGTAAATTTGGGGCTAGAACAGGGTAAGACTCCTAGGCCAAAGGAAGAATGTCAATCAAGTCATGGGGCAGCCTGCACGAGAAGAGCGGGACACCCATCTGACCAGAGTGGGGAGTTCCTTCGGGAGATGGGAGACACCCAAACTGTCTAAATAAATTGGCCTGAGATTTATTGCCAGCCTGAGAAGTTTAAATGTATTCCAAAGAACCAACATTCCTTAATGTGTTTCCTATGAACCATCAATCCTGCCGGTGGCTCTGCCAAAATAAGTAGAAATAAAAACATCCCTGCAGCTCAAATTAGTTCAGGAGGTACTCCATACTCCATCACCCTCCTGGAAGTTTACCCCGCACATTGGCATGGAAAGGACCCTGCCAATTCTGCAGTAAAGAAACACATTTAAGTTTACTTGACCCAGCATTTTCCTCATGTATTTAGTCATAGAAGCTGGTTTTGAAATATTATTCATTACTCTTCCTCAGCACTAGTGTTTTATAAAACAAACTTTGGGAAAGTGCGAGAGACAGTGAAGGAAGCTGGAGTTCTTGTGAAGGCCAGGGGCATGCAGAAAGGGCTGAAGGAGAAAAGACAGAGGTTAGTTGCAGGCAATAGGTTAAAGCTCTGGCTGCTATGGAAATGGGAAGGAAATTATTTATTCGAAAAACAACACAAAGAGACAATCGAGCAGACTTGATGACTGATTAGCAACATGGGGGGAGAAAGGCCAAAACGATGAGAAAAAACATGAAGGCCCCAAATCTGTGCAGCTGCGGTAACGGGGTGCCAGAATTCAGTCAACAGATAGGGGCTGGACTCAGCCGTTCATTTCTCCATCCAACTCCCAACCAACACAATTAGGGGAAGCAAAGGTAGCAACTGTTAGTAAAATTCAAATGCAGTACTTTGGAAGAATGTGGTCCCCAAAAAAGTCAGAAGCTGAGATCTTCCATATTAGCATCTTGTCAAGAAGTCATATGTGAAGGTCCTCAGAAATTAGAAACCAGAATGAGAGAGCAACTCCGGGAGGGGTACTGTGGAGGCAGAGTTGTGAGCTCACAGGATGAAAAGGTGAAAAATACAAGGGGACGAGAGATGTGTTCTAAGGACAGATGTGGAAGGGCAGAGCAGAGGGGCGGAGCAGGGGCGGAATGGCTGGGGGCGGAGAGTACTAAGAAGAGACTGCGATAAGAAGAAAACATGATAGGATTCATAAATAAAAACTTCACATCAAAGGGAACTATACAGTGCAGCTAATGAGTCATTTCTCCAAACTCCCAGGGAAGGTTAGAACTCAAGTATTGTAACCCGAGCCTAGAGGTTAAGTGACCTGATAAACGTAGATATGTTTTTAAAAGGTGAGCAAATACAACTGCTTTCAAATAGAAGCCATGAGTCATGCAGAGAGAAAAGAAGTTGGCAAACTTCACGTATTTTGGAGGTAAACCTCTAAACGAATAAAAACGGAGTCAACGGAGAACACAGACTAGTTCTTGTAAGCATTGGCTTTGGAGTCTCATGGAGCAAGGTGTCAGCTGCCCTCACGCTATTTATTTTTCGGACTTCTCAGATCTCTCTCTTGTAAAACGGAGCTGCTACTTCATGGATCATTATGAGGCTCAGATGACAGGATACACGGAGCGTCTTTATCACAACACAGACTGAACCGGACTTACATTCAATAAATCTTTACTGGGCAATAGGAGCAATTTTAGTGGCAAGGGAAGTAGCAATTTTTGTTGTTCTTGTTTTGCTCTTAGTATACATGACCTCCAGAGAGGAATAAATCTGCCTCAGGCTTGCATACAGTAATGTGTGATTTATCATACAGTATTTTCTGTAAAGTGAAGTATCAGTTTCAGAATCTGGAGTTTATATTGTTTGGCCACGTTACCATATTTTAGGTATACCAATGCTAAGGGGTTTTAGTTACCAGTTCTTTTAGTCAAAACCGGGTATACGCATCTTTTTAAAAATTCAAGATGGCAGCCTTGACTAAATGTACCAGATGTCTAGTAATTTATATATCTCTTTCTATTCAAAACATATTCTTTCAAAATTTGGCAAGAAAGTAACTTTTTAAAAATAATTTTATTTATTTATTTGGAGAGAGAGAGAGAGAGAGGGAGAGGGAGGAACAGAGAGAAAGGGAGAGAGAGAATTCCAAGCAGGTTCCACAGAGCCAGCACAGAGCCTGACAGGGGCTCGATCCCACAAACTGTAAGATCGTGACCTGAGCTGAAACCAAGAGTAGAATGCTTAACTGACTGGGCCACCCAGGCACCCCAAGAAAGTAACTTTTAATTGAATGATTTAATAATGGTACATTTAAATTAAGAATATTTTCCTGGGGCGCCTGGGTGGCTCAGTTGGTTGAGTGTCTAACTTCTGCTCAGATCATGATCACAGTTTGTGAGTTTGAGCCCCACATCGGGCTCTGTGCTGACAGCTCAGGGCCTGGTGCCTGCTTCAAATTCTGTGTCTCCCTCTCTCTCTTTGCCCCTCCCCTGCTCGCACTCTGTCTCTCTTTGTCTCTCAAAAATAAATAAACATTAAAAAATAAAAATAAAAATAAAGAATATTTTCCTAACCAAAAATAAAGAATATTTTCCCAAGATCCAAGGAGGCCATATGATATGTAAGAATGAATATTGGACTACAAGGTTAACAAAACAAAAAGCAGGTTCTCATTCAGCCCTTCCAGTTAATACTACCCGAAGCCTCAGTTTCCTCACCTGAAAAGTGAAAAGGTTAACCTCATAATAAAGGTTCATTCATTTATACACTTCTATGATTCTGAAATGGTGATGAGTTTGAATGACAGCAACTCTGCTCTTCTTTCTTACTCCTGGTATAAATTCTACACAGTTGTTTCAAGTTTAAAACTATAGTATTTTAATATTGTAAGTAAGAAAATTTGGAAAGGTCTTCACTTATCAATGAAAATACCTGAACCCTGAGTTGCCAGAAAGGGGAAAAAAAAAAAAAGTCTGGAAAACTGAGTGGACATGGAAAACCAAGTCAGTTTGATTTGCCAGTGGGCACGGAGAACACCAACTATCACTGCTCTGCACCTGCCCAGATGAAAGCCTGGCCTCTGAAGCGAGCATTTCCTCCAGGGTGGGGTGGAGGGAAATGCTATTAAATTGGAAACTCCTCCTAACATCCTTCTCCAATTTCTAATCCTTACCTTTATAAAGCCCTCCAGACCTTCTCTTCCCTTCCCAATTGCAGCTGCTTGTTAAACCGTATAAAATGACAAATAAGTCAATGGTAGACATTCCAGCCCAGGCCCTGGGGCCAGATTTCATTATGGGAATTCAGGCTCCACACTTACCTGGGGCATACTTCTTAACCACTGAGCCTTAGTTCCTCAGCTGTAAAATGGAGCTGACAACATTACTTGACTATAAGATGGTTGTGAGTATCAAATAAATAAGATCAAATGAGATAGCCCATGAAAGTCTTCAGACACAGCAGACACTAAATACCAGCTACTGCTGCTGCTACTGCATTTACTGCCATTATTATTTGATGATGGTGATGACGATGAGGACAATGATGATGACTGTTAACTCGACCATCAGAACTTATCAAGTCCTTACACCCTGTAGGGACTACAATAGGTGGTGGATAAAAGACGACCCCCTGGTAACCTCAGGCTCCTCTTTCAGCTTGGCACCAACCCGTGGCCAGAAATTTTAAAGTAATGGGAGCCCTTAGAACAGAACCTGCATATAAAACAGAGAACAAACTGGTGTCCTCATGTCCCTTCCCATGCTGCTCCTGGTGGTGTGGGATTTCCCAGCCACCACGTGCGGCACAGTTGGATTTTATTTGCCACCTCTGTCTGCTGGTTGGGCCTCGGGAGTGGTGACAAACGCAACTCCAGATGCTCCGGCAGAAACTTCAGTGGCCACTTAGCTTAACACCTCCTTGGCAGGGCTAAAGTCAACACCACAAGTTCTCATTCTACAAGCATCTTGAGCTCTGGTTTCGAATTTCCTTGCTTTCCTGAGTTAAGGACAGACCCTTGGTGTTAAGGGACCTGGAGTTGCTTACAGTCTTGGGGGCCAGAAACCTTGCTCAAAAACAGAATTACTAATTTGCAGAACCTCTGTCAGTGCAGATTTCTCATAAAATGGGCCTCAGGTCACAGTTTCTTTAAATTGTTGTTGTATTCCCCCTCCTACTCTTTCATTGGAGATACCTGTAGGCATGCCCGGGGAGGTAGGTAAGATGTGCCAAAACCAGCCAGGGCAATTCCACAGCCTCCATGCTGGGTGCACGCAGCAGGCAGGGCCCTCTCTGAGAGCAGGCATACCAACGCTGTGCACAGCTGGAAACTAGCCCTAGGGGGGTTTAAAAAGTCACCTGGCAACTGTGAGCCTCCTTGCACCCTGAGTCGCTGAAATCTGATATTTCCTGTTACTTCTGGGACGTGTAGCTGAGGTTGTGTCAATTAAATGCACATCTGTGCTCAGTATACCGTACCCGCCTCTGTGTTATGTAATCTTGAACTTTCCTTTTGAGTTGGGATCCTGATGGTTAGGGCTAATGTAGCTATAGGCACAGCTTATTGAATCTATGGGGTCTGGGTTTGGGCTTCCACATCTGGGCTGCTTTTTGTTGCCTCTGGTCTACGAGATGGTTAAGAGATTTAATTCTCTCTCAGAGTCAATGACTCGCTGTCTCTGTCTCCATCTCTCCCTCCCTCTCTCCCTCTCTACACACACACACACACACACACACACACACACCTCTTATCAGTGAAACCTTTGCCACTAAGTATTATTTCCATGTCTGAAAACAGACATTCTGGCAGCAAAGAATTTATCTGATTCGGGTCTCTCTGTGGGTGGGTAGGTGAAGCTTTCACCTACTCCTTTGCTAACTCACAGTAAGATAACATTTTACTTAAACCAAGTGCTACATACACAACAGACAGTGAGTGGCCTTCTTGGCACCCAGCTGACAGTCCTGTGACGCCCAGCCCAGGCAGAGTGGGATCTGCTCTGGGCTATAGCTCTTACTTTGGCAAGACACAGCATTTGCATGAAAGCTTTATAAAGTTTATTTGGCTTACTTCAAATATTTTATTTTAAATAAATCACCCAAACCAAATTTAATTCTTTCATTTGGACAAGGAGAGAGAGCGTCCATGTTATTAAAAGACAACAATGCTTTACATTCTTTCTTCTGGTCTGATTTTAAGATGTCTCTCCCTCTCTCTCTCTCTCTTTTTTTTTTTTTGATTTTGATAGAATCATCACTGTCCTTTCAGATCAACCCCACAAAGATGGCCCTACTACGGACAGTACAACAAGGTTTAGCCTACTTGCTGCCTTTTACCTACTGACTTGTAAATTACTACTTTTGCAGAGAAGCCGATGAAAATGTTCTACACATTGACTTCAAGTTTCCTCTTTGCTGTTCTTTTCAGGGGTCTGCAAGAGCCCCAGACACTACCAAGACAGACTAACCCAGTCAGTAAGGCAGTAATCATGAGGGATTTTAGAAACAGGAAATCCAGTTATCACCTCTGCTGGAAATAATGTGACACTCTTTTGACAACAACCGATCATCAAAGTAAGTTTTAGAGTCTTTGAAGCTACATAATCAATCCTTTTCATTTGTGTATGAAACTATATATGAATTTAAGTATTTATTCTTGCCTCCTTCCAAAAAGGATTGTGAGTAGCATACAGGCATACATAGTTATGATTCAAATCACATAAGGGGAGACATATAAGATGAAGTAAGGAGTAAGCTTATACTTCAAAAGCTGCATGCCATTAGAGTTTGGCTACAAATTTATTTCTAGCTTCCTAGCAGCTAAAGCAAAGATGGTGACTTTTAATCAGTCGAGATTAATTATTCCTTTATAATTTTTTTGGAAAGCTAAACAATGAAAATATAAACACACTCAATTAAATCCAGAGGCTTCTGGTCTGCCTTTTTTATACTAGGTTTGTTCTCCTACTTCATCTACTCACTGGGTATTGACAGGAAGTTACTGCTACTAGTACCACAGGTGTTCATTTCTGCATTCAGCCCTGCTGCTACCCTTGTTAGGAGTACTGATCATTCTCAATCATTTGCCCTGGGAAGGGGGTTGCAAATGACCCCCCAGGGGATGTTTGGCAACATATGGAGACACTGTTGATTGTCAAAATCTCCAGGAGAGAAGTGCTACTGGCCTCTAGTTGGTAGAGATCAGAGGTACTACCAAACAGCATACAATGTGCAGGACATAGCCCACAGCAAAGAATTACCTAGTCAAACTATACAGCACTGGGGTTGAAAATTGCAGCAACTAATAGCGTGTGTATGGGTGTGTGGGATTTTGTTTGAATAAGATAGAAATCAGTCGCTTTTCTGGTTTTAGAAACCACTAGCCTGAGTTCGTACTTCAGCCTTCATTGGTCTTCTCTAGAAACCCATATGTAAGAAGAGTTTTTGTAAATGACAGAGTAGGAAAAAAATGACTCCAAAGGTTTGTTCTGGATCCTGGATATAATGCCAAAGGAATTTCAAAATAGGATATCTTTAGGCCATAGTTAAAGGACATCAGAATATGTCTACCTGAATGTGTTAGGAAAATCTGGGCACTGCTTAAAAAAATTGGAAGCCATTCCATCTCTTAACTCAATCTGAATAAATAAACCTTGCCAATAGAATGTGTTTTACAGCATTGGTGGAAGAACTGCTGGAGAGCGAGAGAGAGTAAACAGATGGAAAGAACACCAAAGGAAATTGAGAAAGAGCCATCTGATGATATCATGTAGATTTGGATCAAGAACCGCATGCCTGGGCTCTTCCCGCACTGACCCGCTGGATGCAGGTGCACAGGGTCAATGACCTCCCTGGTGCCCCAACAGCTGGATGGTTTTCTCCCTTGCCAATTGCCTCTCTCAGTGACAGAAGTTTTACAAATACGATAGCTAATATGACTTGTTAAAAATTTGGTATGATTTTGTCATGTCCATCCTTCTCTTCTTTTTCATTCTTTTTTTTCTGATAGGCCACCATTATCATAGATTTGGAAAGGCCAGCTCATAATGTAACTAGGCCTTTAACTACAGCCTAATGATGAAATGTAACTTTTCTCTCAACTATCTCAATAATCATCACCTTGATTCTTGTAACGTTAAGTCAGACAATTGAATATCTAGGCTGTTTCTGCACAAGACTAGTCCTATGTTTTTATTAAACTGAGAAGCAATGATCCTGCTTGACAGCACTGTGATTAGCAGATGTGACCTATCTGTGCTCACGCAAATTGAAAAGGTTAGCTAGAAAATCTTAGGAGTTTCTTTGAACTTTGTGTCCGCTTCAATAAGGAAATACTTTCTAGAGAAATGCAAACATCTTCACTGACATGGCTACAGAGGAAAACTTCAGAATTTAAATTCTACTCTGCTCATCCATAAAAGAATGAAGCTAGGGGTAGCCTCCAAACCATCCGTACATAAAGTTTCCTCACAGAGTCTCTGGGAGGATGGTTAAATGTACTAATTTATATACATTTTGAAATCAACGGTGTGTTAGTCATGGGTAATTCTTCTTCCTGCACTAACTGTTGGGCTCTACTAAGTCATACTTGGTTGGCTTCGTTTGAGTTGTTTTATGTATGGCATTCTCTTTAAATAAAAATTATCTTACTAAATCTACAATTTAATTTGCATTCATTCAATCAAAAATTTTATCCAGTGTATAATGTATAATGGTTTAATAGCTCTCTATCATATATAGTGTGATATATATAATAAATATATTTATAATGTATCACATATATATCTATTGTCCAAAAAAAAAAACACCCCAGGATACCCTTTAGCTATATAAACTCTGCTTTTAAACATGTGGAATAAACAAACTTGTTCCCACATGAAAGCTGCTTTCAACCACCATGTAGGTCCACTTCTCTAAGGCTAACTAGTTCATAAAATACTTTCTAATAGTTTTCATGGCTTTGTTAATCCTGCTTATACATTAAAACAACTTGACAATGACATTACTAATACTACCCTTTTGATGAAACACTTCAGAAAACTATCTGCCTACAAGAGAGTATAAGAAACTCACTTCAGAATTAAGACACACATAGACTGATATCTATCATATCAGATATCCCATGTATATCCCAAGCAAATGGAAATGCAAAGAAAGCTGGAGTAGTTATGTTCATATCAGACAAGACAGACTTTAAAATAAAGACTATAATAAAAGGCAAAGAAGGGTATTATATAACAATAAAAATGTCAATGCAGAGAGAAGATATAACATTTTTATGTTAATGCCATGTTTATATTAAATGATTTATTAAGTTTATATTAAATGTTACATCATAACATGTAACATTTAGAAATATTTATGTACTCAACAAAGGAGTACCAAAATATATAAGGCAAATATTAACAGAACTAAATGGAGAAATTGAAAGCAATACAATAGCAGTAGAAGACTTAAATATCCCATTTTCATCAATGGATAGATCATTCTGACAAAAAAATCCATAAGGAAACATCAGCCTTAAAGAACACATTAGACCAGATGGACTTAATAGATATTATACAGAACATTCCTTCCAAAACCAGCAGAATACACATTCTTCTCAAGCGCACATGGAACATTCTCCAGGACAGATCACATGTTGGGCCATAAAAGTCTCAATAAATTCAAGAAAATTGAAATCATATCAAGTATCTTTTCCAACCACAATGGTATGGAACTAGAAATTAATTACAAGAAAAAAATGGGCAATACAAAAACATGAAGATTAAACAACATGCTACTTAGCAACCAATAAATCATCAAAGAAATCAAAGGAAAAATCCAAAAATAACTAGAGACAAATGAAAACAGAAATGCAGCATACCAAAACCTATGCAATGCAGCAAAAGTGGTTCTAAAAGGGAAGTTTACAGCAGTACAGACCTACCTCAAGAAACAAGAAAAATCTCAAATAATCTAAATTAGTTTACACCTAAAGGAACTAAGTAAGTCTCAAATAAACAATCTAACTTAGTTTACACCGAAAGGAACTAAATAAAAAGAAGGACAGACGAAGCCCCAAACTAATTGAAGAAGGAAATAATAGAGATCACAGTGGAAATAAATGAAATCAAGACTAAAAAGACAATTAAAAAGATCAATGAAACTAAGAGCTGATTCTTTGAAAAGATAAGTAAAATTGAAAAACCCTTACCTAAACTACCCCAAAAAAAAAGGAGACTCAAAGAAATAAAATCATAAATGAAAGTGAAAAAGTTAAAATTGGTCTCAGAGAAATACAGAGGATGATAAGAAACTACAATCAACAATTATATGACAAGAAGCTGAACATCCTAGAAGAAATGGATAAATTCCTGGAAACATATAGTCTCTAAGACTGAATCATGAAGAAATACAAATTCTGAATAGATGAATTATTAATAAGGAAATTGAAACAATAATCAAAAACCTCCCAAAAAACAAAAATTCAGGACCAGACAGCTTCACTGATGAATTCTACCAAATAGTCAAAGATTTAATACCTATTCTTCTCAAACTTTTCCAAACAACTGAAGAGGAGGAAAAACTTCCAAACACATTTTTAAGACTAGCATTACCCTGATACCAAAACTAGATAAGGACACCACCGAAAAGGAAATTACAGGCCAATACTGTTGATAAACATAGATGTAAAAATCCTCAACAAGACATTAAAAGGATCATATACCACAATCAAGAAGGTTTTATTCCAGGGATGCAAGGATGTATTCGGCAACCACAAATCAATCAATGTGATACATCACATTAACAAAATGAAGGATAAAAATAATATAATCTCAATAGATAAAGAAAAAATCATTTGACAAAATTCAACATCCATTTATGATAAAAACTTTCAGCAAAGTGTATATAGAGGGAATATACCTCAACATTAAGTCATCTATGACAATCCTACAGCTAAATTTATACTCAACCATGAAAAGCTAAGAGATTTTCCTCTAAGATCGGGTCCCAGATAAGAATGCCCCCTCACCACATAGTACTGGAAGTACTATCCAAAGCAATCAGGCCAGAAAAAGAAATAAAAATCATCCAAATCAGAAAGGAAGGAGAAAAACTATCATTATTTGCAGATGACATGATACTATATAGAGAAAAACCCTAAAGAATCCGCCAAAAAAATTAGAACTAATAAATGAATGTGGTTAAGTTTCAGGGTACAAAAGCAATATTCAGAAATCTGGGCATTTCTGTACACTAATAACAAAACATCAGAAAGAGAAGTTTAAAAATTTTTTCACTCACAATTGCATCAAAAAGAATAAAATATCCAGAAATAAATTTAACCAAGGAAATAAAAGATCTGTACACAGAAAACTATAAGACACTAATAAAAGAAATTGAAGACACAAATAAATGGAAAGATATTGCATGTTCATAGAATAGAAGAATTAATATTGTTAAAATTGCCCATACTACCCAAGGCAATCTACAGATTCAATGCAATCCCTATCAAAATATCAATAGCATTTCTTACAGATCTAGAACAAATAATACTAAAACTTGTATGGAACCACAAAAGACCCCAAATAGCCAAAGCACTCTTGAGAAAGAAAAACGAAACTGCAGGTATCACATTCCCTGATTTCCAACTATACTACAAAGCTATAGTAATCATATTTTTTTTTTGGTACAAAGATAGACATGCAGATTAATGGATCACCAAGGGCTCAGAAATAAACTCACACAAGTAAGGACAATTAACGTATGATGGAGGAGCCAAGAACTTAAGATGGAGAAAGGACAATCTCTTCAATAAATGATTGTAGGAAAACCGAACAGGCACATGCAAAAGAATGAAACTAGACCTCTATCTTTCACTATCCACAAAAATTAACTCAACTGGATTTAAAGACTTGAATGTAAAACCTGAAACCGCAAAATTCCTAGAAGAAAACACAGGCAATAAACTCCTTGACATGTCCTAGTAACGTCTTTGTGAGCTGACTCCAAAAGCGAGGAAAACAGAAGCAAAAATAAACAAGTGGGACTACATCAAACTAAAAAGCGTCTGCACAACAAAGGAAACCATCTCCAAAATGAAAAGACAACCTCCTGAATGGGAGAAATGTATTTGCATACCATATATTTGATAAAGGATTAATATTCAAAATAGATAAGGAACTCATACAACTCAACAATAAAAAAAAAAAAAGAACCCAATTTAAAAAAATGGCCAAAGGTTCTGAATAGACGTTTCTCCAAAGAAGACATCCAGATGGCCAACAGGCACTTGAAAAGATGCTTGACATCACTAATTATTATGGAAATGAAAGCCAAAACCACAATGAGATATCACCTAACAGCTGCTAGAGTGGCTATTATCAAAAAGACAAAAAATGACAAGTGTTAGAGAGGATGTGGAGAAAAGGGAACCCTCGTACACTGTTCATGGGAGTGTAAATTGGTGCGACCAGGGTGGGAAAGAGTATAGAGATTCTTCAAAACATTCTACCTTACGACCCAGCTATTCCACATCCGGGTATTTTTCTGAAGAATACAAAAACGCTAATTTGAAAAGATAGCTGCACTTCTATATAGAGTTCACTGCAGCATTATTTACAACAGCCAAGATATGGAAACGATCTAAGTGTCTACTAATACATGAATGGATAAAGAAGATGTGGTATATTTCTATAATGGAATATCACTCGGCCATCAAAAAGAATGAAATCTAGCATTGGTGACAACACAGATGGACCTTGGGGGTATTATGCTAAGTGAAAGAAGTCAGAGGAAGAAAGATAAATACCACGTGATTTCACTCATATATATAATCTAAACCAAACAAACAAATAAAATAAAATTTACAAGAACCTGAGAGGGGCGCCTGGGTGGCTCAGTCAGTTAAGCGGCCGACTTCAGATCAGGTCATGATCTCACAGTCTGTGAGTTCGAGCCCCGCGTCGGGCTCTGTGCTGATGGCTCACAGCCTGGAGCCTGCTTCAGATTCTGTATCTCCCTCTCTCTCTGCCCTCCCCTTGCTCACTCTATGTCTCTCTAAAATAAAATCGTTAAAAAAAAAATAAAAAAAAAAAGAACCTGAGAGATACAGAGAACGGGCTAGTGGTTACCAGAGGGGAAGGTGATGGGGAGAGGGTATGTATATGAAATGGATGAAGAAGGTCAATTCTATGGTGATGGATGATAACTAGACTTGTGGTAATTAGTTTGTAGTGTATTCAGATGAATTATAAAGTTGCACACATGAAGCTAAATAAATAAAGTACAAGCTGTCTCAAAACCATATGAATGCAAAGAGGCCTAAAATGGCAATTTGCTAGTCATATGTCTACATGTAACATTGAACTTGCTATGCTCTGAGTGACTTGCGGCGCAGTGTCAGCTGACTTTCAGAATAAGCCATGTTTGAGGGAACCTTTAAGAACTCAGTTAAAAATAACAGTATTGGGGTGCCTGGGTGGCTCAGTCAATTATGCGACTAACTCCTCATTTTGACTCAGGTCATGATCTCACGGTTTATGGGATCAAGCCCCAGGTTGGGCTCCATGCTGGCAGAAGAGAGAACCACTAGGCTGTTTTCTCCCTCTCTCTCTTTCCCTCCCCTGCTTGCACAAGTGTGCGCTCTCTGTCTCTATCTCTCTCTCTCTCAAAATAAATAAATAAACATTAAAAAAATAACAGGATGGCCAAACCATTGCCACTCTAAAAGACTCTTGTTTAACTCTGCCAATAGCAACACCAAATGCGCCAAGGTGAAATGGTAAAGAGGGTGGGGCTGGAGAGGAGGAAATAAGTGTAGCTGTTTGGCTTTATAATGATAGAAGGAAAGTCCCTCCTGGATTATGTATATTGTTTGTTTTACTGGATATCATCTTAACTGCTGTGACTACAGATGCTATTACTTAAAATCGCATATTAAGTTATCTGGTCCTTCTTAAAACCTCATCAGACCATGTAACTTCTAAATTTCTATTAGCAACAAATTCTAATAGAAACATGTCAGTGGTGCTTCTGAGAGAGGGTTACAATTGATTTAGAGCGTCTATAGAAAAGTGGGATGACCCCATTCCATACCTAGAGACATGAAATGTGCAAAAACTAATACCTCCGTTTTTCTTGTTCAAGTATGAAAGGTGAAACAAATATTAACAGCAATTTCCAAAGGAATAAACTTACTTTCAGTGCAAATAGGACAGCATCCTTTTCTGTTGAGAATTTTACCCTAATCAAGAGAAAAAACAAAAACACAAGAGCTTAATGTTAAGCACCAGGGCACACTTAGGATAAAATTCTTTTTTAAATCTAATACTAGTCAAACCAATGAAATCAGTCCAAGCTATATTTGAACTCAATGCCCAGATGGTGATGATGACAGTGAAAGTGAACTTAGAAGTATCAGGTTCTAATGCCAGGCAAAGTCATTCAGAAAGCTTTCCTGTTCTTATCCTCTGAGAAATACAATATCCAAAGGACTCACTGGTGTGATTTTTCTCACATGGAGGAAAGATAGAGACAGTCTGGATCCAACCTTTTCACTGATATCCGGACTAGCCCTCTAGAGACCAAGTATACACACATAAAAATGAGAATTGTCTGTTAACCTCTTGATCCATGTAAGGCCTTCGTTCTATCTTTGCCTGTTGGAGAGGCCCAAACAATAAATCATAACCCAAGCGCAGGCCCACGGATATGGACAATATCTGTAATACAGATCAATTTCAGTCAGAATTCTTCTTTCAGAAAGCGGTATGCTATCCATGTTAAGTCGTTGCTGTTATGCAGTCAAAGCCAAGGAAGCAGAGGGTTTTGAAATGCTGAGTAATTTTCCATTACCTTTCTGGAAATACAGTGTAATCTCCTATCTGTTTCTTCTAATTTTTTTAATGCATGACATGAAAAGAAGAAAACATATTCTCAGGGTCGATATCGGAGAATGGCATTGTCCTATCTCTGACTCAACGAAGCTCAGAGAGAAAGAAAAATGCAGTCAGTTGCCACTACTGATCAACTGCAGGTAGAATAGAATAGAATAGAATAGAAAAGAAAAGAAAAGAAAAGAAAAGAAAAGAAAAGAAAAGAATAGAATAGAATAGAATAGAATAGAATAGAATAGAGTAGAGTAGAGTAGAGTAGAGTAGAGTAGAGTAGAATAGAGTAGAGTAGAATAGAATAGAATAGAATAGAATGGAATTAGATACTCAAAAAAAAAATCATACTGACTTAAAACATGCTGGTTGATAATTGAACAACTAGAACATCGTCTGATTCATTTTTGCAGCAGCCAAGCCTAAAATGGTACATTAAAGGTTATGACAACTTTGAGACTTAAAACTCAGCCCCACTCCACCCTCCGCTGGTTGGGGGCATTATGACATATTTTCATTGCCTAAGCTCTATTCATTTCTATTTGGCACAGAGGCCTCCTTTAGTTTCTTGTGACTGAAAGAAGCTGAAGACAAAATCAGATGAAGTCTGCTCTAGCCAAAATCAATGAGGCTGGCTCCCCCTGGAGTAGTGGCCCCAGGGGAGCCTAGAACTATTTGAACCAAGACCCTAACAGAGGGGTGACTAGATGAACCCCCACATCTGCACCTTGGCAGAAACTGCCATCTCCTTTCTCCTGGAACTGAGTGTGGCTGGTAATCTCAATGAGTCATATAAGGAATAAATCAAGCGCAAGCTATGAAGTCAAGGCTCCCAAGTTATATGTAACTAGCTGTAAAACTCTGGACCCGTGACCTCACTGGTAAGAAGGGTCTAGTAAGAGTGCCCAACTCAGAGGGGTGGTCTCAATATTAAACAGAGTAAGTCCCCTGACTACGGAAAGTCTCAGTACGTATCAGTGATGATGAGATGGCAGTGTTATAATGACCTGTCCTGAGTGGAACCCCCCACAGGCCTTCTCACAACCTCCCTGCCTCTGGGGAGGGCTTCAGGGAAGGACAGACAGGAAATCCAACCATAAAATCCTTCAACAAGGCACCCATACTTCTGGAAAAAGAGCGGAGCAGTAGCCAGGAAGAACAGAGCAGAGAATATAGCCTGCTTCTTAAAAAAAAACTTCCCCAGGCAAGGCAAGGGAGGGGAAATAAGCATTTAACAGGGTTTCCATGGTAGAACTAAGTTATCTTCCAAAGTCCTTGCACTGGCCTCTGAGGAGGGAAAGTGTGAACCGGAGGAAAGGCTGGAAAGATGCCTAGAAGCAGAAAGGTGGCCCCTGGGGCAGGGGCAGGAGCCGGGCCCAGACAAGCTTTGACAAGACCGGGAGGGGGAGGAAAGGTCTGCCCTCGGAGAGATGGATGCTCCTGGCTCCAATGAGGTCCTCACAGAGGAGATGCTAACGAGATGCCGCTGACATAAAGCACATTGACCTCCCCACAGCAAGAGGACAATGAAACCCATCAACCCTGCCACAAGTGACGGGACTCGGGCAAAGCTGGAAACTCCACTGCGGCCTGTTGAGGCTAGTTACTAGAGCCACCAGGTTGGCACAGCATTCTGTTTTTGTCTTGTAGAATAAGGAAGCCCATTATTACCAACATGTGCTGCAGGAGTTCATTAGCAGTGAGGGTTCCCCAAGGACTGGCATAAATGATGTGATCCCATTTTTCCCAATGAATATTTATAAGCAGACCAAGTTCAAGTCTACTTATTGTATCTCCTTTTTTTTTTTCTTTTATGGGAGGTTTTCAGTTTTATGTCTGAGGCTTTTTAAAGCAAGACTAATTAGGGGTTTTTTTTTTTTCTTTTTTTTTCTCCCCCCTTCATTCAGTTGTGCAATAGCAACAGCTGTTGTTTTTTTGTGCCTCATTTGGCACTCAAGTAAAAACAGCAACTTTTTGTTTATAATAATAACAGATGTGAATAAAATTAAAAGCTGTCTATAACAGAGAAGGGAGGACATGTCCTGAATATATGGATATATTTTTTCATTCACTGGAAGGTACTGAATAGGTTTGACATTTTCCCAAAATGCATAAAACCTTGAAAGGTTTCAAGTTGCCGAGGTGAATTCAATGGAGCTCAGGCTGGAGAAGATAATAGTTGCTTTATTCAGCGTGCTGGAACTGTGGGTTTCTGAAAAGAGATATTTCCATAGGGGCGCTATTTCCGCTTGGGGCTACCATGGAGGCCAAAGCTAGAGAGGGAAAAACGTCAGTAAAGGGGTCGGGGGTGCTGCTAGGCCAGAGAAACCCTTTGGGGAGTTTATTAATAAGCAACTACATACACTTTGAATGGCTAAGGGAAGGAATCTCTGATTTGGGAAGAAAAAAGAGAGGAGAAAAATCTGTGTTCAACAGAAAACCCAGCAAAAGGAATGAAAGAGCAGATCTAACAGGAGTTGGAGACATTAAAACAAAGAAGTGGGAGAAGTCAATGAGAAATAGGAGACTTGGGTCAAGTGCAAGGTAGGAGCTATTTTTCTACAAGGGTGGGAAGCGTGAAAAAGAAGGAGCAAAGTTTGCAAAGGGGGTTTGTGGCTACTGGGGAACCTAAAAGTATCAGGGAATCTGGATTCCGTGTTCAGAAGACCATGTGGCCATGCCACAGGTAGGATGCTTCCCAAGACCTGAAGGTAAAGAAAAAGTCAACCTGCATTCCAGACATACCTGTGGGCAGCTGCTGATGGGAACGCACTGCTTCTTTCGACACTCTGTCTTGCCTTTCACGCAAGCACAGATGGTGCAATTAACAGAGGACCACATCTCTCCATCCTATGGGAGAGAGCACAAGATTCTGCAATCAGCTGGACGCTGATGGGAGCGAATCCAACAAGCTGGGATTTCTCTGCCAAGGAGAGCATTTCTAACTCTGAGCGAGGGATCCATCATCAGACTAAATTACTCTGAGGGGTCTATCTACACCTACCCGACTTGAGGTGTGTGTGTGTGTGTGTGTGTGTGTGTGTGTGTGTGTGTGTGTGTATGTTCCCCCCTCCAGGATATAAAGGAATTCTTGTGTGTTTAACCAGATCATATTTGCATCTTGCTCCTCCTGCGTTGTTTACTTAGCTTCACCTTGGAAGACAAGCATGAGTTGAACATGATGCAGTAGCAAAGGTCTAATGTTCCTGTTTGATAGAACTGAAACATTCAAGCTATCCCAGGCAGCAGCAGTTGAGATGTATGAAGGTGGTGAGTTTATTCCCACATATGAGGCAGTTCTGGACCACACAGGATATGAACATACAAAGAACAGAGGCTAATTCAAAGGACTCTCATTGCCCAGCCAGACCCTTGATCAGCAAGCCATCCAAATATATGGAGCCCAGACAGAATATCCTAAGATACCATGTCCCTGCCTGTCTGATACTTTCCTCCCTGAAAGCTAGGTAGCACCTTGGGACACATTTTCTAGCCCAGAAAGGGCTGTTTGAGGAATATTTTTGGCTCATTGAATCTATAATACACAGTTGCCAAATACCCGGCCACAGGAAGCCCTGTACCTCTGGAGAACACACAGGGACGTGCGTCCTAGCTTATGAAAGAGTAGATTACAGGCACAAGGGTTAGGTTCGAAAACAAAACAAAGATTCCTTCTGGGTTTGTAGATATAAGCAGAAAATTTTGTTAAAAACAGAGGAACTAGCTCAGATTTTGATGATGACTCCTCCTCTTCCTTTTCCTTCTCACTTTTTGAAGCTATTTAAGGACTACTAGAACCTTTTCTTCTCGGGAAACAAAGCACTAACTGAATCTGTCTTAAAGGACATCTGACTGGTCCAAACTCTCTGAGTGCACATTTCTAGGACTTGGTGTTTCAAAGATGATTCTCTATAAATTATTTTAGGCCTCATCACATAAAGGAACCTTTGTACAGGAGCCTTGAAAGCACTCTGCACACAATACCATCATGAGAGGGAGTCTATTGCATCCAGGTGCTCTGGAAACAGAGGATGACTTTATGTAAAAAGGGTACAGGAGTGGCTGTGAAAACAACACACACACGACCCCCCTCCTTTGGGCATGACCCATCATGTCTTCTTACGGATTCCAGAAGAGTGGAGACTCTCCCTCCAACTCTAGCAACGCCAAAGGGGAATCTGGCCAAGTACGACACGACGCTCTCCCACATCTGACTGGATTCTGAGGGTCTCAGTCTCCAGAATGTCTGGAGAGGACACCTTCAGGTACAGAAAGACTCCCTCCACCCAACACACCAAACGGAAAGCAGTTCCGACGAAGATAACAATCTTCATCCTGATGTTTCCATGGTCACTGCACAGCTATGCTGTCAGAAAACTATGGGTTGTATGTGATAAGTAGCCGATGGTCCCGAGACAACTGTGCTAAGTCTGCTGGGGCAGGGCTCTCTCATCTTCACTCGATGGCCTTGCCAGCATGAACCTTCTCACCCGAACATCTTCCAAGTGAGAAAGCTCTCTTTGAAAAAGCAGCTTTGTGAAAAAAGTTATGAAAGTATGAAGCTATAGAACCATCCGGCTCTTGAGGGCCCCTGAGCCTCTCTGACCGAAGGAGATGCCCTCAGTCATTTGTGCTCCCATAACAGTACGATCTGGGGGAGGGGGCATATTTACCTCAATCTCGATCACCGGCTGACCACATTTGGAAAAGGCAATCATGTTTTACAGGCTTAAAATACTTTATAAAGCAAAAATACAGCTGAAGAAAACCATTTTTTCAAAGAGTTGCTTCTCTGCCCCATGTATACTTGATTTTAAGTATAAGTATATAATATTGCAGTATAAATAAGTACATTTGCACGTGCGCACACACACACACGCTCGTGCACACACACTCACATGCACACACACAACATATATGTCTACAAAATATGGAATACTCCTGTCTGCCTTTTGTCTGCAGCTTTTTACATTTCAGTATAGTACAGCAGTTCCCACGAGCTTGGCTTGTGACCGACCCGGAAAACCTTGTTGCCAAACTTGCACACTTGGACATCTTCTGGAGGCACTCGCAGGAGGCACTCTTCACAACAGGTCTCCTCCCCTCTGACGCAGCCACCAGGGTGGGAGCATTTCTTCTTACATACTACGGTAGAGTCCTGGGGGCCCAAAGGCAAACCAGAGGTTAAAAATGATTTCCATGTCTACCAACATTGTACTTCCTGTAACAACCCACAACAAACTGCCTTAGAACATACTCTGGGGGCACATGTATGGCTCAGTCGGTTTAGAAACTGACTCTTGATTTTGGCTCAGGTCATGATCTCACAGTTTGTGAGAGATCGAGCCCCACCGTCAGGCTCCGTGCTGGGCATGGACACTACTTGATTCACTCTCTCTCCCTCTCAAAGAAAAACATATTCTGAAGATATCATATTTTAACTTGTAATAAATCTTTCACCTACTTTGAAATGTTATTTGCTGATTGAACATCTGGACTAGAAGATGAAGAAGCTATGAACGGTGTGACATAACTCACTACCTTCTAAGTGTTTATAATTTAATGTTCAAGAAACTGATGACTGCACTCCGGCCAGTGTGTGGCAAGAAGGTCCAATTCACTATGGGACAACCGGTTTCCATCTCCCTGCCCTTTTCCTCTTGCGGGTTTTTCATTAACATGGCTCTCTTAGGTCTCCTGCAGGGCATTATGCCACCTTTGAGGAGTTTAACATAAGGGCATGATATCTAACCAAATAGTAAAAATTAAGAGCTAACGTTCCTCCTCAAGACAAAATTTCTTAGTGTGTTCCATGTCCGGGGAAGAACTGAACGAGACATTCCAAAACTGGACCATTCTAGGCTCTTCTATAAAATGCGTAACCTCAACCAGGCTGCCTAACCGCTCAGAATGATGAGTTTACATCTGTAACTTTAAGAGGTACGGCTTGATTTCTAGCCAAGTAAATTGTGCCTGCCGATTCACTGAACAACACGTCAAAGAAAAGTTCAGAGCAGTTTAAGTAAACCTTCCTAGTTCCCCAGCCAACAAGGTGCAATTTCACTGGAGTAGGTTGTTAGCTGGAACAAATGTTAAGAGCAAAGTATTTATGAGACTTGGTGGCAGGCAGGGATGGAGGAAAGCAGTGTCCCTGGTAGATGGACAGTCCCCTCACAGTGTGGAGTTAGTATGAGACCAATGATAGGGAAATGAAACCAAGGCCTTTCCTTAGCATTGAGAGATAACTCATTTAAACAGTTTGTGTCAATCAACTACTGTAACTTCTGCAGCTTCTATGTTAATTCTATGACTTCAACAGGGACTTCTGGTATTATCTACTAAGATTAATATAACAATGAGATGATCCTTAGTTGTCTTTTATTTTTAAGGTTCTACCACATCAGATAATGGATAAGACTCAACATTGGACAAGACCGGGGGGAATGCCATTTCATTTATTCGGTATGTTATCTTATGCATATCCATTTCCCTGAGCCCCGATTACTCGTCTTCAAAATGGAGATGGGAGGACCTACTTTCCAGGTTTATCGTGCAACCTAAATGAAATATTTAAAGTCCTTGGCACAGTTTCTGGCACAGAGAAATTATTACAGGTCAACTCATAAATTGGAGAAAAATAGGTCATTTGCCAAACTGCGTGTATTGATTTCTAGTTTGAAAAAACAAGGACACACACTAGCTCTCAAGTAATGCATACTTCATGGCAGATTTCCCAGCTTTCATTACACACACACACACACACACACACAAACACACACACAAACACACACACACACACACACACACACACACACAACCCATGAGATCATATGCCTGGCACTAGTTTAATCAATGAGAATATAGACATAGATAGACGTGCTTCTATCTACAAGGAGCTCACAGGGCAAAAGGAGACAGAACCGTGTGAACACATAAATTGCAATATAATGTGGTAAACAGAACTAGGAAAGATATAGAGGTAGCAGAAGAAAACGACGATTACCTATCTATGTGAGTCCCCTAGTAAGCCATTAGGGGAGGAGGTAACATCTGAGATAGGCGGTTGGGTATGAAGAGGAGTTTGCTAATCAAATTGAAAGAAGATGAGGTCACTCCAGGTAGAGGAATCATCAAATATGAAGTCACAGAGACTCTGTGTTTTAAAAATTGGTTTTAAAAGAAAATCACTGCCACAAAGGCTCTGTGTTCAGAGTACAATGAAACAATTTCCTGCACCTGCAATGGCACTGGGTGGAGATGCTGGAGAAGGAAGCTCCAAGCAAACAGAAAATAATACTGATTGATCCAAAATGATCGTAGCCTGGTTCTTCAAGCATCCAATTTCCCAAAAATGACTGTGAACCTATACTCTCTCTCACACACACAAGAATCTCTTGAAGGAACAGTATTAATTACACTTCTTTTCAGCACTGAGAAATATTGTCTGATCTCCTCTCAAAGAATCCATGAGACCCAAAGCAGTGCAAGAGTAACAAATTCCCATTCATGGGACGTCTGGCTTTCCTGCAACCGAGAGAATTGGGGATGTGATGTGTTTCATCAAAGGTTTAGCATCCTCAAGAGGAAGCTATAACCTGTGAAATTCCTGGAGAGGAAGAGAAGTCGTGGGGATGGAAGCCAAGGCAAACAGAAGGAGTGGCTATGTGTTTAGCATAGGAAAATATAAACCATGGAAGAGAGGAAGGAGTCTCAGGAAAGTATTCGCAGGCTTAGGAAATACTCAGTGTTCAGTGCCAGGGAACAGATAGTTCAGCCCCTACTCAGTCACTTCCCTGAAGTAGTGCATGCTACTTAACAAAGCATGCCTCAAGTAATCAGGAACTTCTGAACTCTAATCCCAGCTACTGACTCATAGCTGGCATTGAGCAAAACTCTTGTCTTTCCCTCTCTAGCCCTTTAGCTATTAAAGACAAAACAACAACCATCACCATCAAAATGTATTATTCTAAAGTCGTGTCACACAGATGTTTGGGTTAACTCACTAACGAACGATTCTAAAATCTTCCATTAAAATGATTCTCTTCTTGGCTTTAAAAATAAATCACTGCATAAGCACAGTCAATGAATGTGTGGAGTGTATTCCTTTAAAATTCTGGAGCTTTGGAATTCTTTCTTTACCAGTCATTAGGCCCCTGGTTGCCTTTTGAGAAAAGCAAGCAACGCTTTTCTTACTTTTCAAGTAAGAAACAGCACAATGAACAACACATAAATACTCTCTTCCCAAACCACCAGGTTTGCCTTTGTATGAACTGTAAATCCATGCCTTTCTTTTTTTCTTGAATGTGATTAAAGTCATGTTTATTATGAGGTATGTCAAAGAACTCATCTTGGATAGTTCGAGCCAGAGAACACTGCCAGGGACACTACGTGTCTGATATTAGAAAGCACCTCAGGACAGTCCATCAGACTTTAGTTCTCACCTCCAGAAGCTAACTTGTAGGTCCTGGGAAGATAACAATGAATTGTAATTTGGGTCCTATGTTTGAACTTCCTTGCAACCTTAAGTATGATTTCAACTAGTAAAATGGCACTGATAATGCCTCCTTCCAATAAATGACAGATTATAATGTTTGGCTAGAATGTTAACAATAAAGACCCCAGTGCAATTATTGTCAGATCACAGCCCATCAGAACTACCTTACCCGGCAGGTGCATGCAGTGCAGTTATCATAGAGAAATGAAGATCCGTTGTCATAAACATCACTGCGAAAGAGGCAGCTTCCAAATGGGAGGTCAAACACTTTCCTCTGACCTAGAGGGAAGCAACAGCATGGTTTAAGCAAGACAGAAGCCAGGATGTCCCACTTGGTCATCAACAATGATATCATAGGACTGTTAAACATTCTCACAAACCCGGGTAAATCTGGTGAGTGAAAATAGTCCTCGGCCAGATGGTCCCCGGAGTAATTAGTTTAGAGAGATTTTGTTACAAAGAGTTTGATTCCACACTGAATCTTGTAAGTTCAACAAGTCTTTATTACCATCATAGTCAACCAAGATGACCAGATGTATTCGACCTGCCCTCATGGAGCTCACAGTCTCCCAGTGAGACAAACCCACAAAAATGATTTAAATACAACCATAAGGTAAGTTCCAGGAAGAAGACAATCTGGGAACTGTGAGGACGAGAGGACAAAGAAGACTTGGAATATGTAATGCCTCAGCTGCATTTTAAAGAATAAGTAAAATTATCCAGAAACTAGGTATTGGCAGGGAAGAGGCAAAGGAAGTCAAGATATCCCAAGAAGGACTAGAATGAGTGAAAAGGAGAACCAATGATATAGCATCTCAGTTGGAGAAATTACAAATCCATTGGTATAAAGGAGGACATTAACTCAAAATGCACATAGAGGCAGAATCCAACCCACGTGCCACGTGCCCATCACACTTCTGTAGAATTTGCTTGACTTTCCCTGATATGAAGATTTGATTGATGACCAAAAAGACCATAAAGGCAAATAAAGAATGCAATCCAATTTTGTCTTTTCTTTCAGATTGTGAGCTTCTACTCCTTAGAACACATAAACACATCCCTGACATGTTACTTGAGTCAAGGACTAAGTTAAGAAGATGAAGATTCATAATCACTCATTAGATTCACACTCTTTCTTCTTATAAAAAAATTAAAAGCAATCTTTAGTTATCGGGAGGCCCAATGAAATGCTGAAAATACCTATAGGCACATACTAAATGCGACTCTCAGAATTAGAATGGTTGGAATTACCATTAACAGGAATCAAGAAAAATGCTGTCTTCCTGTTAAGAGGCAACTTCAAGGCTAGGATACAGTATAGATGCACAATTAAACCACAAGTTTGGTTCTTACTACCAGAAGTAAACTTGCCTCAAAAGATGGCAGTGAGTTATGGTCTGAGTCCCACATTTGGACTCCCTGGTGACCCTGAGTATTTCTCCAGGCCTCGCTTAGTTCATTTGTCAAATGGTACCAATAATGCCTCCTTGTAATAACACATGACCCTCTCTACCTATAATGCTAACATGAAAGTAGGCAACCAAAGACCGTTTCGTGGTTAGACAAAATCAAGCTAAATGACTGTAACTGCTCCTACAAGTATTAATAATCCAACTAAAACTGGCATTCTTATGTGCACCCCCTGATCCTGCGTTTCTTGAAGTTGTGAAAACTTACAGACTAAATTACAGGACTACTTGCAAAGTACAAAATTCAACCTTTATCTAGATTTTCCTCTAGGCCCTGAAGCATCAGAAAGCTGTGCGCAGGCCACCTATTCAATTGCTTCTGTTGAGCAATTTTTAAAGACTGTGATAACCTGGTTTGCCTTTTTCTTATCTTTTATCTACATGTGCTTCATGTACTTTATAAGCGACCTTCATTTCATTTTGGCAAGAGGAAGGATAGAGATATATAATCAAGCTTCTTTCTCCACCAACGAAAACACATTTTATGGTTGAGCTCCACATTACTTCCTCAGAGGACCTTTCACTTCTTAGAACGAACTGCTCCCTCCTGTGTTCCCACAGCTCGGAGATTTTACTCTGTTTATACTGCTCAGTATTGTGGCATAGATGGATGAACAAGTAGGTGGACAAGCAGATGAATAGATCAGTGAGTGGATGTACCAGTAGGTCCCCAAATAAAAAGACTCTTCAACAATATCCCCCTGAACAAATATGACCAACTACTTAGATTATCACTTGATTAAAGATAATTTTTTACCTAAAAATATTGATGTAAAGTTTTTATCACAGAGCCTGGCATTCCTTAAATAACCCAAGAAGTGACACATGATGAATATTATTATTATGAGTGGTAGTATAATTCAAATATGATCCTAGGCTGTGTCGTTCTAAGAGGTACATTGAGAGCTCAGTATACACAAACCTCTGATGAGTCTCTTCATTGAAAATGAAAAAAGAGAGGTAGAGAATGTTGCAATGCAAAAGGCTGAGGGATGTCATGTAAATGAATCCTGGACAAAGGAATATTTAACAGCAAATTGGTGTCCAACCAGCCAAAAGTCTAATTAGTCTAATATTTCAGGATCTAAAAAGTATCCTAGGGTTTCTTTGTTGTGTGGGTATGTGTCTTTTTAAGCCCTGAGAAACACAAAATCTTAACCTTAATCCCAAAGTCATCGTGGCCCAAAATTAAGACACAACATTCAAAAGAGTGGTTCAGAGAGTCCACATACAGCCTAACTTAAGCCATTTCCACATTATTCCACTGGGGTTTAGCCTAACCAAAAAAGGTCTCATTTGGGAGAATTAAGATTTTCAAGTTTCCTAAGACTTACTGTTCCTTTTGTAGTCTGTCTTATGACCACAAATGGACAGAAAAGTTTGCATTCAATACAACAGCCATTGCTCATATGAGAAGCTTCTGAGTTGACTCAGCACATCCATGGTACGGGCATCCAAGCATTAATCAAGCCTACTTATCTTCAATGTCAGGCCCCAAATGCCACCTCTTCTGGGATGACTTTCCTGCTCAGATGGAATGCTGTGTCCGCCATGACCGAAAGCATGATGATTTCAACCACAGTGAGCTGGCTAACTCTATTCCAGGAGTACAAGCACACATTGGCAACTCAGGAAGTACACATATCAGTGGAAATGTTTTAAATCAGGCATGTATAAACAATTCTCTTTTGTTCTTTTAATTATTTCATAGTTACTTAAAAAGTATCATGTGCATGTGTGTGTGTGTGTGTACATGTAGCAGGAAGGCAAACGTTAGATGAAGGGTTGCCAGAAGAATCCCTTAAAGAAGAGAAAACTGCCTTAGTTTAACAAGACACCTTCATTTGACAACTTGGTTGTAGAAAGACAGACTTCAGGCTATGGCTGTGATAAGCTGGGAATAAAAATGTCAATCAGTGAGAGGTTCTGGAATTGAGAAAAGCAAGCTTTTCTAGGAAAGAAAGGAGAGAAGATTCAAAAAGGGGTGTGGACAATAACTGACTGAGAGGACACTGGAGCCCAGACACACAGTGACATTTTCCTAAAGGTGTAATAGCTCAGGCATTTTAAGAACAAAGGGAGCTTAAGGCTCCATTTCATGGTGTTCACTGTGCTCCACTGAAAAGTAATCACCCTCACTGACCACAGACCTTCAGTAAAATCTACTGCACAAGTCTTGATTCAGTAGCACCACAGAATGTGAAAAGACTGGAGGCGAATGTCCCTGTAAGTACAAGATGATGTTGGAGGAGGAGGAGGAGGAGGAGGAGGAGGAGGAGGAGGAGGAGGAGGAGAAGGAGGAGAAGGAGGAGAAGGAGGAGAAGGAGGAGAAGGAGGAGGAGGAGGAGGAGGAGGAGGAGGAGAGGAGGAGGAGAAAGAGACAAAAAGGAAGTGAAAGTGTAAGAGGAAGAAGTAGAAAGAGAAGGAGGAGGAGCGGAAGGAGGAGGAGCGGAAGGAGGAGGATGATAAGGAGGAGGAGGAGAAGAAGGAGAAGGAGGAGGTGGAGGAGCGGAAGGAGGAGGAGGAGGAGGAGAAGAAGGAGAAGGAGGAGGAGTGGCAGGTTGGAGGAGGAGAAGGAGAATTAAGAGAAAAACAGCAGGAGCAGACAAAGCCAGTGGTGACTAGGAAATGTATTAGCCTCCTCAGGGATCCCTGGAGAGTCTATTGGGGTTGCTGGGGGGTTTTAGGGGGAGATGTTCTATTGTATTCATACGCTGGGTTGAGCTACTTTTATCTGAATCTTAGTCTGACCTCAACTAACTCAAGAGTTTGAAGATCATGTGTAAGAAGCTGACATATGGACTGTAAACGAGAGCCAAAGGATCTCTTGCCCTAGAGACTCTCGATCACAGGCTGTCTCTTTTTTTTTTCTTTTTTAACATTTGTCTTGTTTTATTTGTCAGAATTTCCATGAACCAGGATCTCTACTGGACAAGTAGAAAAATAGAAAAGTTTACTACTTTGAAAAGGCATCTATGACAAACAAGAATATGGTCAGAAAGGGGCTCACGGGACTCCAGCAAATGCAGTTAAGATGGGGTGGTGTGGCCTGGAGTAACAGAAGGAACTCGTGTCCCCATATTTTGAGATCTGTGTTTCCCTACAGAGCTGGGGCTGAAACAGAGGACTTTCTTGCCTCCACTAGCTGGCCCAGTCCAGTGTAGGCCTCTCTCCACATCACCAGGGAGACTGAGCAGCAGCAGGCTAAAGCCTGGGCCTAGGAATTACAGGAACTCGTATTCAGGTATCAACTCTGTAACTCAACCAGCTGTGCCACCTTCTAGGAATGTACTCCCCTCTCCTGCAATAACACTAAACATAGCACGTATATTACATATCAGGATGATATATTTAGCACCTGTATGGTGCAGTTTTGAGAAAATTTAATGAGAAAAAGCATATAAAGTCCTTTACATGGTACCTAGGAAATAGTAAATGCTCAAAAAAAAATAGCTTTTTCTCCTTTCTTGTTGGCTGTTTTTCATTGGTCCCTTCCAAACCTCTTGCTTTTGGTGTGTTATCTTCCTGCATGCTTTTGCCTCTAAAAGTAACACTAGTCTATATTCCTCCATGTGTTAATTTCATATGCCTTCAAAATGCTAATCATTTCTACTAATTGTCATATGTCCAATGAAAGATACTTTCTTCATTACTGCTCTCCCCACCAGGGACTACTATCCCAAGTTGTCTGGTGAACCAGGTTTACAGATACAAGGGAACACGAGAGAAAAGAAACCCCTACAGAGACCTCAGAAAAGAGACAAACCCTGTGCACACCTTACAGTCCTATAACCGGGAAAAGCAGTTATTTCTAATAAGACAGGAAACGGGACAACCTGAGAACCCCAACATAACAATGTCAATGAAGATTCTCAGCAGACACTGCTAAGAATAAACTACATAGTTCTTTCATCTGAAAACAGTCACTCACCCAAACATTTGGGGCAGCACTGTCCTGGGGGAATGTGGCTAAGGTGCTGAGGACAGGAGAGAATGGGACAGACTTCTCTCACGCACTGTGTCCTGCCTCCCTGAAGAAAAGAGAGAGAGAGAAAAAAAAAGCACATTTAGAAAAGTAAGTGCATTTATATTGTATAATCAAGATATCTGAAACAAACCGAGGGCCTTCCCTGGTATCAGGCCCTTGGGGTGACTGCTCAGATCTGTGTAATTTCTCCCGACTATCCTTTTTTTCCCTTTTATCTTCCCTGGAGGCCACATGAACTGTGCCCTCGAAAGACTGTCCCTGAAGAGATTATTACAACATCACCTCTCCCCACCCACCCATCATCCTTATTTACTTTTTCCCTTCTCAAGACTAGGCAACCATCTTCGCTTGCTTGAGATTGGAGGCTTCCAGTACCAAACCTGGGAGTCTTGGGCCAGCTTGGAAAAGTTGGCCTCTCTTTCCAATACCCAAGCAAGCAAAGGAGCCCTCTGGGCTTTACTGAGACGCTTTGTCCTCTTCCAGACCTCCATCTTTCTGTAGGTTCTGTAGACATCTTCCTCCAGGAATGCTTCCCTTCTATAACCGCTTTAAGATGTTACTAGGATGGCTCCACGGGGTTGGGATTTGAGGCAGCAGCCAACCTGCTGAAAATGGATATGCCGGAAGCCAATATTTAGAAGAACCATTTCACTGAATTCACTCAGCTAACCAAACCTCTTTCTATCACAGGTAGAAGGCAAAGGATGATTGATATTGGAAGGAATGGCAGAGGCTTAGCAGCCTACGGGAGAAGTTCTAGAGCTTTCAAATTTTTCCCTGCCCCTCATTCTCCACCCTTCCTGTCCTCCTTTCTGACATCCATTCCTTCCTTCTTTATCCCAGTATGCCCCCCTTTCTCTGACCGTCAGTATCTCTCCCCTCTCTATGACTTGAAGATGCAACACATCTACTCCCCCTCCTCAGTGCCCTGTTTCGAGGCGTCTGTTTTCTCAGCCTCAGCAACTTGTAATTGAATCTTCAGAAAGCTGGGGCAGGAAAAAAAAAAAAAAAACAAAAAACCAGTGCTTTCCAGTCAGTTTACACCCAACACCTTTGTGAGGCTCATGTGAAAACTATCCTGTGCAAAATGGATTGCTACCAAAGTTATGAATAATTAATTTTTTTGGACAATCAGTAGATTTGGTAAATAGATCACTAGGCGAATGGAATTTCAATGGACTGGCTTCTCTGGGATTTGAGCTAGAAAGCAAAAGAGTAGACCCTCAGGCACCCGCTGTCTGAAATCGGTAATTCATATCTCAAGGGGCCTCAGGAAATGAGGAACTCACGCTGTAAAGAAGGGAAAGATTCCCTGCGGCATTTCCTCACACCTTCTCCACCACTTTCTGCAATAACACCAGACGTTAGCCGTCTGGATCAGATTCATGCCCATCCTAGCAGACTGCTGCCACCCATTGTTTCTGCTCTCCCTCCTTGCTCTTGCCATTTTTATTATTACGGTTCATTTTTTGGTAGGGGTGGATGAAAAGGGTAGGACATGTTATGTCCTTTTAAACATTTATTATTTTTAAGCCACTTTAATGTCAGATTCTTCCCCAAACCAAGAGAGAACATACAAAAATACCACCAAAAGCTCTTCTGTTGTTTTTACATTATTTCCAGATCAGCAAGAATCACTAAAAATCTCTTAAGAATCCCTGGCTGTTTTCTGTGAGGTTCCCTCCCTCAACTCTGCATAATCCTCAAGTCTGGCCTTTCACCAGACTTCAGAGGCACAAACCCTGAGTCTAGGTCAGACACTGAGGTCTGCCCCAGCTTACACAGAAACCACAAAAGTTAAATCTAGAGGGAGGACAGAATGCTTCCCTTGACTTTTAATTTCAAAAAATTCATCTGCAAGCAACTTCCTAAAATCTTGAAGCCTCAGGCCCCATGAGGCTGCCTGTGTGTTGGCTTCTATTAGGTGCACAGAGAACATATTTTTTTTATTGATATCCTCTGTTCTCGTTGGATCAGCATCTATTTTTCAAGCATATTTTAAAGTTAAAATTTTTCACAAAATATTGCATAATTGCATGGGAGTTAACTTGTCCAACACTTCGAAAAGCTGGCAAAAGATGAGGGGGGCTCCAGTAATTTTCCTTACAATAAGGTCAAACAGCGGATTTTGCATATATAATACAAGTGCAGTTTGTGTTTCCCAAGAGCCCGTTAAAGTAACTTGAACTGCAATCTGGGTTTGCTGGTTTAGTCAAGTTTTATTTTGTTTGGGTTGCAGGATTGTGGCACAGCCCAAGTCCTGAGGCTGCATTCCAATTAATACCTCCAAAGAAAGTGCCAGGCCTTTTCGGCTCGCAACCTGCTTCTATGATTTCAACTCAGCAGGGAATCTGGTTAAACTATGAGATGTGGCTATGCTGTAAACTAAGAAAGTTAAAATAGCGGAAGTGGACATTTCTGTTTCTAAAAATGTACTAATTCCTACTGTAACTGCACTAACTCCGGCTCTGTCAGATTAGCATAGTCTTTTTAACCGACTTCCTTGCCTCACTCAACTCTCTTCCACGAACCCACCTGGAAAGTTCCATATGCCCAGGGTTCCTTTCCAACATCCAGCCATCATTTCATTGTTTGATCAAATAGTTGTTTAAGGCCTAGACTTGCTAAGGATACAGCAGTGAATATAACATACGAAAAGCAATCACCTTACGAAGGTTATGTTAACACTGAGCATGTCCCCATTGCTAGTGTGCAGGATGATTTACCACTGCATTTGGGATAAAGTTCTGGGTAAAAGTCAACTGTAGAAGCAACTACAGGCTCGCTAAAATCTGTTTCTTTTTCTCCTGACATAGACCAACACTATATTTCTCAGACTCCCTTGCCTTATGACTAGGTTCTGACCAACAGGAGTTGGATGGAAATAAAAAACATGCTTCTAGGCCTGACCCATAAGAGTCTCTCATGCCTAATGCACCACACTCTCACTTTCTATTAGACAGATAACCACCGGAATTGAGGGGGTATCAGTAACTTTGTACAGAATGGAAAGAGCTTGCTTCCCTGAGTCACCATGTGGAAGTCTATCCACTAAACACTTGCAACGAACTGTTAAATGAGCAAAAATAAATTTAATTGCATTAAAATACTCAGATGTGGGGTGCCTGGGTAGTTCAGTCAATTAAGAGTCCGACTCTTGGTTTTGGCTCAGGTTATGATCTCACGGTTCATGGGATTGAGATCCGTGTCAGGCCCTGTGCTGACAGCGTGGAGCCTGCTTGGGATTCTCTCTCCCCATCCCCTGCTCACACATGTGCACATGTGCTCACTCTGTCTCTCAAAATAAATAAACTTTTAAAAAATAAAATAAAATACTCAGATGCATTAGATCTTTATTACCATGGTTAGCCTACTTGGTCAAGATACCCCATAACCTTCTCTTCCATCTCCTTTCCTCACAATACCAACCTGGAGAGGAGAGTCAAGTGTATATTTTTTATTGTCCCCAGGCACATCTGAGGACTTCCATCTTCTTTATATGTGCCCCTTTCCTTCTCTCCCCCCATCATTGACCCCTATAAAAATTCTGCTTCATTCAAGGTCTATTTCAAGCCTCTTCTCCCCTGTGAAGCCTTCTACACCCCTTAACTTCCCAGTGACCGCCCTCTATCTTTCCCTTTCTCATATATATTCCTGGGGCGCCTGGGTGGCTCAGCTGGTTAAGCGGCCGACTTCAGCTCAGGTCATGATCTCATGGTCTGTGAGTTCAAGCCCCATGTCGGGCTCTGTGCTGACGGCTCAGAGCCTGGAGCCTGCTGCAGATTCTGTGTCTTCCTCTCTCTGCCCTTTCCCTGCTCATGCTCTGTCTCTATGTCTCTCAAAAATAAATAAACGTTAAAAAAAAAAATATATATATATATATATATTCCTGTATTTTTGACACGTATACAGAAGTTTAATCCGGCAAGATGACACTGGTTTTGCCTTCAAGCTCGACTTCGGGTGACTGCAAGTACCAGTCCTTTGAGCCTAATATCCTTCAGGAGCATGACAGCCTCCAGGAAACAGCTCAGTAAAAATTTCTAGAATGAAAGGAAGAGCCACCACACATGATGGGCTTAAGAATCACAATGAATTTCTCAAAATGCTTTGAACTACAGGATGCTGATGAGCTGCTATAGTTTCAGGGCTGTCTGCATCTGCTTACCTTGTATCTCCTTGGGTTCTGGACATTTTAGGTATGAACTAAATGTCTGTTGGTGCTGATATATCAAAAAGCAACACTCGACTTCACCTTCTGAGCTGGCAGGATTCCTATGACCCCATGTGTTTTGTGAAATGTTTGAAAACTTCTAGATGGTTAAAATACACAGGGACTAATGACTATATTCTCATCTGATCAACAAGGAAAGGAATGCTAGGAACTTCCGTAGTGCTGGTGAGTTATGATTTCCACCATTTGTCTTTAGTTTGTTCCTTAGAGGTGGTCATTTGTTCTAATTACATATCCAAGTGCTTCTCCAAAAGTAGCTGCTTTAAAAGAAAGACATGAAACTTGTCCCAAGTATATTTTCTGCCCCCTTATTTTTGTTTTAGCTGATTCAGTCAAGAGCACAATTGGTTTGTGTCAAAGTTTACCCTAGAGCAGCAGTCTTGCTGCATAATAAAAATCTATCTCCCTGAATATAGTAATGAATGCAAGATAATAAAACCACAGCCATGTGCATGCAGGAGTCTTCTCCCACTCCTGAGGACCATGAGAACTGACGACTGGAAACCATACTGTAAGGTGTGACATAGCACTCATCCCTTGAACAGGACGCAGAGTCGGCTCCCCAACAGGAGGTGGGAAGCAGAGCAGTACATTACTAACCAGTTAGAGCCAATCAACTATACTCAACCACATTCTAGAAGAATCTTTTCCCCCCAGTGTTCAATTGTTTAGAGAGAATGGAGTTCTCCCTTGATTCTAGATGAGGGTGAGAACAGGGGAGAGAAGACCAGGAGGGGATAGTGTAGGGGAGAAATACACCTCGAGTGTAAAGAGATTATGTGTGGCCCATAATTCTTATAAGAGCCAGTGGTACAAAGCTGATTTGTGAATAGAGTACCCATTCTGAATTGCAAATTGGGTCAAAAAGCTTCACAAGAGGAAAAGGATGTCCTTAGCCATGCTTCTTTTTGACCCGCAAACTTATTTTGGTAAACTTTCAGAGCATGCTAGTTACTTCCAGGGGTGAAGGTCTTGGTACTTAGTCTCCCCTGTTCTTGACCAGTGCAGAACAGGAAAAAAATCAAAGCAAAGATAGGCAGTAGGTAAGCTATATGGCTGAGGAAGCAGGAGTAGAGTGGACAATGGAAGAGAGAACACACCAAACTGTAGTGAGTGATGAGCCTACTTAGAGAGAGAGAGTTATTTATAGATATGCATACGTATACAAGGACACACATATAAATACATATACACATGCTATATTGACATATATGTATATAACACTGTGGATAATAACTTGTGTGTGTGTTTGTGAGAGTTGCCCACTAGACCAGAGGTTTTCAAATTTATGGCATGATTAACATCTGGGGTCAGAGAAGTGTCTGTTTGAGGGAGCTATCCTGTGCATTGTCAAATGTTTAACAGCATCCCTGGCATCTATCCACTAGATGCCAGGATCATCCTTTGTCCCCTGGTTGTACCAAACAGAAATGTCTCCAGACATTGCCTAATGTCCCTGGAGGATAAAATCACTCCCAGTTAAAAAACCACTGTATTAAACCAATGCTTTCTCAGCCAGCCCAGGAATCTGCATTTTTAATAACTTTCCCAGATGAATTAAATGCTGCTGTCCAAGGCACTGCTTTCTGCAAAATGTGTCACTCACACGAGCTTCCAGCATGCAGGGTTTAGGGCTTATTTACCTTGTTAGTTCCCCTGGCAGCTAGCATGTAACCCAGCTTATAACATGTGCTCAAAACGTGCATTCTGAGAGATGGACTGCATTTCTCAGGTGGGGGAGTTGTCTCTGAGACACGAGCCAGGCCGTATTTCCCCTTACTGGGGGCTGGAGACTACTTTTGCTCGGGCTGGTGAAGGAAAAAGGTGGCAGGAGCGGAAAGGGGAATGGAGTTGTGGTTGAGGTTGGTGGAGTTGAATTCACCAAGTGGTCTGTGTTGAGACCAATGCAGGTTATCATCACAATCACAACGAAGACTCCGGAAACTGTCTACCCCAAAAATCCTAACATTGTGCTACCCATGGGCTTATGTTTCCAAGTGACAAAGTACAACTCAACTTTGATTCTATACACACAAAGTCAAGAACATGTCAGCAAGAGCTTGACTGAAATATCTATTCTGATCCATAAAAATCTTGAGCAATCACCCTTGAGAAGTGTCCCCCTGGACTGACAAAAACAAAACCCTTTTGTCCTACATACCAACTCAAAGAAACATGATCTGATGCTCTGTCTTGAGAATCCAGGCTAAAACGAACTCCTTTTTGGGGCTCTTGGGCAGCTCAGTTGGTTAAGCGTCTGACTTTGGCTCAGGTCATGATCTCACAGTTCGTGAGTTCAAGCCCCACATAGGGCTCTGTGCTGACAGCTCAGTGCCTGGATCCTGTTTCAGATTCTGTGTCTCCCTCTCTCTCTGTCCCTCCCCAACTCACGCTCTGTCTCTTTCTGTCTCACAAAAATGAATAACAAAATCAAAAAAAAATTTCTTTTATTTTTTCCATCAATTAACATCTCCAAATCCAATAGTATTGCTGTTCATATTATTGCTCTGGTCTCTTATTGCTACTATAATAAATTACCACATAACCTCAGTGGCTTAAAACAACACACATTTACTATCTTACAGCTCTGGAAATCAGAAATCTGAAGTCGGTCTCCCTGGGCTAAAATCAAACTGTTGGCAGGGCTGGGTTCTTTCTGGAGACTCTAGGGATGAATCTCTTTCCTTGTCTTTTCCAGCTTCCAGAGGCTGCCAGCCTTCCTTGGCTATTGGCCTCCTTTCTTCATTGTCAAAGGCATCAACACGGCATTCTCAAAATCTGACTCTGACCCTCCTGCCTCTGTTCATAAGGACTCTTTTAAGAGGGCCCATCTAGGTAATCCAGGGTAATCTCCTATCAAAATCTTAACTTAACCACATCTACAAAGTCCCTTTTGCCACATAAGGTAATAGTCATAGGTTTTGGGGATTAGAACATGGATATCTTGGGGGTCAGGGGATCCACTATTCTGCCTACCACAATTATTGTTAAAGAAATGACATTTAATTTCACTGTGCTGTCCCAGACATGATATTTCAGGCCTAATGTGTCTCCAAAATGCTAAAATCACCCACTCTATCAGCCTTTCCCTCCTTGAAAAAGCTAATTTTTCCCATTCTTTTTTTTTTTTTTTTTAATCAGAAAGAAAAAGATAGCTAGCAATCTCAATTTAAATCCTGTTTGGGGCAGCTGGGTGGCTCAGTTGGTTAGGCATCTGACTTTTTGTGGGGTTAAGCCCTGCGTTGAGCTCTGTGCTGACAGCTCAGGGCCTGGAGCCTGCTTTGGATTCTGTGTCTCCCTCTCTCTCTGCCCTTCCCCTGCTCACATTCTCTCTCTCTCAAAAATAAACATTAAAAAATTTAAAAAAAAAAACATAAATCCTGGTCATACAGTTCCTGAACTGAGTAAATTCACACCCACTTATTGTTTGCTCTTCCTACGCTCTTTAGTTATTTCATAGTACCTCTCAGAAGGTGACATTAAACTCAGTCTGAATTTCACATCCTATGCACTCTCTCTTTATTGTTATAGGCAATTCATAAGTGCCAATGAACATCTTTGAGAGCAACGTTTTAGGTGTTTATAACGTAGGAAAGCTTTCCTGTTGGCCAATAGGCCTCTTCAGGGGCAGCGCGCTGGCCCTGCCGGGGAGCACTCATCCCTTAAGCTCAAGCTCCCACCAAGCAGTATGACTTGGCTGGTCGCCCTCTGGCCTGTGCTGGTGAGCCCTGTAGGGACTTCATGTCCGCTGATGGCCGGACAGACAACTTCCAAAGAGTTCGACTGTCCTTCATACTCAAAGATGCTTACAGAAGAATGCCTGTGCTGGCATCGTCATGGGTTTGCATGGCCCTACAGGGAGGTCTTAGCCTGCTGGCAGCGTATCAGGCCAGCTTCCAGTGAATGCAGAAGCAAGCAGGTCCAGCCGGGTTATGGAGACGCGCTGGGCTTTAACTGCACACAGAGGCAGAGCCAGAGTTCCTAACAGGTGCAAAATAAATATTAGATTCTTAAATAAATAGGTGACATAAATACATTTACTACTGTTTCACTAGTATCATTTTAAAAGGAAATTTCCATATTGTGTTTGCTTCGGCCTCGTATTTAAAGGTAATATTTGCCTATATTCCTCATTGAGTCCTTGTTCGTAACTCTGTCTTGTCACTCAGCTGAACGGCAGATTGTGGTAATTGTTTTTGTGTTTTCATGCTCTTGCTTTGGAAAAGAAAATTTTGAAATTCTTCCTCCTCCCCAAACCCCACTTTACACAGAGGCTGACACACACATTGCTGATAAGACTGGAACACTGTTTGAGGCGGATTCCAACTGGCTGTGGGTTTCCACAAACATCTTACTGTATTCTTTGTCTATTTTAGAAGAGGAAGATAAGACCACCCTATGGGACCATGCCCGGATGAGACCTCTGAACAAATGCCCTGGGAACCAAGGGGTGGGGAAAGCCTGTGAATCAGAAGAGTTTTGCCAGCCCTGGTATGTTTGGTGTCTGCTAGCAGGCGTGGAGGGATGGCCGGAAACACAAGTGATCTGCCATGAGGAATGTGAAAATCCTTTCCAGGGCTCACGGAGCAGAGAGGTAGGGGCTTACTGATAAGGCCTGAGAGTCTGGTCCTGTGAGGCCAGCAAGCATGGTTGTCCTCCGTCTCTCAAACAATCGATAAAATAAACAAATAAATCCACAAGAGGACACCCTCCTACTATTGCGGATTCTAAGGGACCTCACAGACCACCCTGGTAGGACGCTTCTCAACTACCACCCAAAAAGAAAAGAAAAAAAAAGCAAAAGAAAGAAGACGAGCCCTTTTCCTTTTCTTGCCATTTTTTTTTTTATCAAAGTTCAATCTTTCATCCTCATGTAAGTAGTCAAAGCCGTTACAAGCCTACTGCTGACACATCAAACACTTTAGCTACAGTCTGGCCTGCTTCCAGGAAGATGAAAAGAACAATCATTCAGAACTCACACCTCCCATGAGTTATGAGCCATTCCTGAAAGGAAGGAAATAACCCCATCGTGGAGGAGAAAGGGCATTTTTCATATTCCTCAGGTTGTCCGCACCACAGCAAAGCTGGAGATGCAGGAAGGAAGAGGCCACACGAAGGCTTGATGGAGGCAAGTCTCTACAAATACTGACCTCCAAAGACAGAAACCCGAGCATCACTGAGGAACTGTTTCTCTGAAACCTCTCAGCTGACTTTTAACTTTGGTTACCAAAAATAGTTGATGTGCACCACCTGCCTTATATATTGTTTTATTTTGTTTCCACAACGTTTTATTTGCATTGATCATTTGCCCCAAACTAGGCTGAGAGGTCACCTTTATCTTCCACAAGTGCCTCAGTCTTCCTAGCTCTACAGCAAGGCCATGGTAATATCACAAGTGTTGGTTTTCACTTAATCACCTACTTGCAGGGTCATGAGCTAGAGCTGAAAGTCTGTCAAATATGAAGCTCCAGTGAGGTTTCCTGAGGCACAAAGTTATCTGTTGTCTTGAAATGAATTTAGTCCTAATTGAGGTGTATCTGGATTACTGCATTGTATTGACAAAATTATACATACCAAATCTTTGGGATATTTTCTAAATACAGTACGCTTGAACACGCTGCTAAAAGATAAGATTACGTTTACACTTCATTTTCATTTCTGAATAGCAGTTGACTTGTCAAGCATTTTGGCTTTCATTTGCCTGCTCAGCAAACATTTGAGTTTCTGTATGTTATGCATAGCGGTCTTTAAATGAAAAATTTCAAAATCTTCATTCAATATACGTTACCTTGCACAGGTTTCTACTTTGCATCAAGTGACAATTTCCTGACATCCTAACAAAATCTAAAAGGGTTAAGTAACATATGAAGGAGTCCTATATACACCCTGACCTCCATCAAGGGACACTGTCCAGGGAGACCAGAGATTTCTGGCACCGTTCATTCAAACTAAGGGTGCCCCTGGGGATTGGTCTTGTCAACCAATTCAAAGTTTGTGTTCTGAGACAAACAGGCTACAACCCAATCTTGGCAAGCTCTTGGGATGATCATAATCTAGGCCAAAAATGATCAAAGAAAAGAAGTGTACAGGCTGTTGGAAACAGCTGTGGAAGGGGTGGGGGGAGGGTCCCAGTTTGAGCCAAAGCTAGCATTCTGACATGTCTGGGCAAGTCCAGTGAAAGGGAGAGGTTCACCTACTTACTTAGCCTCTCATGAAGAAAAAATATCCAGCCTAAGGGAGGAAGAGATACAACACAATAGAATCATCAGTTCTAAAGCCTAATCATAGAAGGAAGGCAATACTGCAAATATAATTTGGCATCTGTCACTCAGTCATCCCAAGTCCAATGTCATGGATGGCCATGTTGGTCCTAGGGAAGAAAGATGCTGGAAGTAACACCCAAAAGAACTGTGTCACTGAAGCCTCTGTGACGTATTTAAATATAGGCCCTACAGATCTGGGATTCCTATAATTGAGTAAACCACACAAAACAGAAAGTGATACTGGTCCTTCCTACTTCCCCTCCACACTGCTTTATCACAGGCTTCCAGGGTATTAGCAGCAATGTACAATCTAAGAGAGTAGAAGTAGTAGCCATGCTAGACTGAAAAGCAAAGTGCCTATGAAATGGTGGCAGTGCTAAACAGGGGAAACAATGGCAGACAGACACGGCAGAAGATCGACTCTTACCTAGTCCAGGAAAAGGAAATTTCCTGTATCATGAACTCTGGCTAGGAAGACTGGCCATCAGTGTTCAACACTGAACAATAGAAAAACAGAACCTAATGGACAAGGCAGGGTATATTCTCTGACAAATGGATTTATATATTGGTCAGGTAGAAAGAAAAAGTGGTCTCTTATAGAAAGAGTGAGTTATATTAAATCAATCTCGAAGAAAAATATCAGGCCAGGTTCAGAAGCATTGTCTTGTAATCTTGGCCAGAACATGCTATAAAGAGGCCAGAAAAGGGGAGGTACCTGAGCGAGGCAGCATCTGGGTGAAAGCTTGCCTGGTTATGCATAGCTCTGTAACTGTGACAACACACTTAGCAACCACAGACATTTTTTTTCAAGAAGGATGGAGAATCAGGACTGGGCAGGTGAAAACCTTAACCTTATTGAAAGGAATGGAAAAAAGCTCTACCAGAACAACACAAGTATTTCAGAAAATGATACAGAAAGCACTGGGCTCAGGACTGGGTTTTTTAGGCCAAGCTAGGACCAAAGTTCAAGTGCTTATCAGAACTTCCCTAAATGCTTCAATGGAAATCAAGGAGAGTCCCCATAGTTCTTATGAAACAAAAGGAAGAGTGGAGGGCCACCTTTGATTAGAAATCAAAGGAAAGCCAATCCACTTAAAATAGCTGCCAGGACTGTAGTGGTGAGTGGACCAGACACAAGCCACTCAGAACATGCCCAGGGGCTCTCTCTAAAGACCAGTGTTGAAGAGGAAAATATGGGAAGCAAATGTCTAGGACTCAGGGAGGCGATGATTCAGAAATATCAACCATCTTATTCTACCAGGCCAACTGGAAGATGATGGCAATGCTATGAAGACAGGCAGATTAAGTGAAAGGTTACTTATGGAAGGTGAAATACCCAGCCCCTTTTTGACCAAGAAATTCAGGAAATCATATTTTAAATTCATCTATGTTATTTATAAAAAGCCTCAGGGCACCTGGGTGGCTCAGTCGGTTGAGCGTCCGACTTCGGCTCAGGTCATGATCTCACTCTTGGGTTAGGGCCCCTCGTCGGGCTCTGTGCTGATAGCTCAGAGCCTGGAGCCTGCTTCAGATTCTGTGTTTCCTTCTCTCTCTGCCCTTCCCCTGCTCATGCTCTGTCTCTCTCTCTCTCTCTCTCTCAAAATAAATAAATGCCAAAAAAAATTAAAAAAAAAAAAAAGCCTCATCCACCAGGACTACCTTTGGTTGCCGAGTTCAAAAAACTGATATAAACCAGTAAGTAGCTCAAAGTATATGACCAACTCATGATCAGAACATTGCTAGTTCTGACTGGCTGAATACATTTGTGATTAGAACGATGTCAGGCATATTCACACGTGTGTATACTATGGTTATTGCCCCTTGCAGATATTTCTCTTTAATTTTGGACAGGACATAATGTTTTGATTTGTGCTAAGTAGCTATCAGATAAGGTCTGTTCAGGGACTGTGTGGATAAAACTCCAAAACCAAATGTCTCCGTCTCCCTCTAAAAATTGCTAGGGTGGAAGATATACTTTCATTCATGTTACATATATTTTGTTAAAATGCATTGGATGGACATTCATGCACAATGAGTTTTTTGTATTTTTGTTCTAGGTAAGTGTTCCCACTGGTCTAGGACAAAGAGTATGATCTACTGAGCCTTCAAACCCATCTGGCCTCAGATGGCCTCTAGGCTCGATTTTTGTTCCTTTTTCGCAAGCCCTCCCTCCCTAGCAGACTCTAACTTTGAAATCATAAGTAGTACATTCTCTAGGATCAGTTCTGCCTAGAAAACAGTTGCTTTCAACATTTATTACAACACTTCATTACAACAATAATAACACATGCCAATGGTGAGGGGACTTGGGCAACCAGAAGAAGATAAGGATTCAAAACCCACGGTTCTCAAGGGGTCTAATGGGTTTTACTTTAAAAAGCAGAAGAGGGGGAGCCTGGGTGGCTCAGTCAGTTAAGCATCTGACTTTGGCTCAGGTCATAATCTCATGTGGGTTCGAGCACTGACAGTTCAGCGCCTGGAACCTGCTTAGGATTCTGTGTCTCCCGCTCTCGCTGCACCCCCCTCCATCCCACTCATACTCTGTCTCTCGAAAATAAATAAAACATCAAAAAATTTAAAAAAAGAAGAGTTCTCAAAACTTGGAAATGAAGGGAACAGGGCTAGCACCAAAATTGTTCATAGCAAAAATTTTAAGTGACTCTATTCTCAAGCATTCCTAATTCCAAAGGGTAAACAGGAATGGAGGAGGGGACTCTCAGTTACACACATATCCCAATGTTGTAGGCAGAAGACTGAAAATCTTTGTAAAGAGGCCATTTCTTCCATCTAATATTTATACATAAGTTATCTGCGTTGAACTATGCTCAAAACTCCAAATATGATCATTAGAGTTGTAGAAATAACAATATCCATGAATGTGGAAATGATCCTAAACTTCAGATAACGGGTAATGAATCAAGAATCCGAGGGAAAACAGTAAATTTTTTAAAGGCTTATGAAATCCTACTTCATGAAGACATGAGCAGCTCTGTGCCGTATGCTCAGTACAAACCAGGAAAGTTTCCAGATTCTAAATCAAGAAGGAAAACTGGGAAACCACATGATTCAAAGCAACAAACCCCTAGAGTTAAGGGCTCCTCCTGACTCCAGTTCCATCCTTTATTACTTTGTGCTGAAGTTACTTAACTTCTCTAAATTTCAATTTCGTCATCTGCGAATTAGTAAAACAACAGTACTCAGTGTCACAGAGTTCAAGTAAAGCATAGAAATAGATGATGGAGGAAAAGCTTTTAGGCCAGTGCCTGGTGCATAGTAAGTGCTCATTAAATGTTAGCTCTTACAAATATTTAAAGTCAAATTATTTTTGAATCCCAGCCAGCTCCATAAATGAATAAATGAGTGGCCGTGGGCAATTTATTTAATCTGAGTCTTGGTTATTTTATTACTAAACAATGCCATTTTCCCCACAAAGCTGCTGTGAAAATTTTATGAGTAAATGTGCTTCAAGTGCCCCACACAGTACTTGATCTATAAAAGTTACTGATAAAAACGAACCTTCAGCACCCTCACCCCCACCCTGCTCTCTTTAGGATCATCCATTCAAAGTATGTTTCACCGGCCAAGAGAACGGCGCTGTGAAAGGTACAGGGCTGTGGTGACTTTTCCTCTGAATTAGTTGGAGAACATTTGTGTTTTTCTTGGCACCAGGAACACATGGGGTAGTCTTTGGGGTGTACAGTAGTATATACATCGCCCATGTATTTGCATAAAGTTTCAAAGCACTTTCTTGATATATGCAGTATGACAGCTGCTGTCACAATATATTTATATAAGTTCTACACAGATTTTATAAAATAAACTTGCAAATGTTTGTTTTCCTAAGGAGGGGTGTGTCTAGGGGGTTGATGGGGATAATCATTTCATCTCACTGCAGAAAGTAACACGTCAGCACGCTCCCTTGCTCTATTGCCACGAGAATGCTGGTGTTCCCTATGAAGACATGAGGCAACCCCACAGATACAGTAGGTCACTTTATAACCATTTTTTAAAAAATGCTTTATATATATACTTCTGTATATATAGAAATATATATATAGAAATGCTTTATATGTACATATTACATATAATACGTATATATATATGTATATTCATATGTATATAAAACAGCATTAATGGGCACCATAGCCACAATCCATCTAAGGCTTAATGGGAATAATGAAATAGGTGGCCATGACTTTTAGCACCCAGAACCCTCAGGCAAACCCTGTCATAGCCCCAGCTGGCTTGCCATCTTTCCATAGGAAGGAGTTAGTCAGATGTGAAAGACAAGGACAATTCCTTACCAACACACGTCAACGTTTACCTCAGTCTTCTGTCAGAGCACCAGAAGAATTGTCTTTCCCTCAAAAATATCAAGGTAATTTATACTCAATTATCTCCTATAGCATTTCCTAAACTAGTACTTTGTGGAATCCTGTTTCATAAGAGGTTACTAGGGTTTCCATTACATGACTCCTACAAAGAAAGAGTAAGTTTGTGTAAAACAAAGTTAAATAGTTTTCTTTACTGAAAGACTTATCCTTTAGTGCATATGGATATCCAACAGGGACGTTATAGGATATGGTGTTTCTCAAACTTATTTGACCATAGAACCGTTTTGTCATGGCATATGAACATATTCTGGTCCAATATAATGAGGAACGCAATTTGGAAAATGCTAGTCAACTTCAATTTACTACTGTACACCTGCCCTAAGTATCTACGGCAATAGAGTCTTTCCTCTTTGGGGCAAATTCTTGGCAACAATTTTCGGTTAAACAAGTCCTTATATTGAGCAATCAATATTCCTTCATTGAGCAAGCAATTCCATTTCCTCAAAGCCTTCCCCTCCCATAAATACTACATTAAATAATATGCTCTTCGAGTTCAAGATTACATTTTGATAGGTTCCTAAAACCATTCTAACAATGTTGTTTTTTCACTTGAGGGATAATGTCAGTATAAGTTATCTCAGGATTCCTGTTAAACTTTTTAAGGATTATCTTGATTTTTTTTCAGAACCTTTATACTTTTTATGATAGAAGAAAAGAATTCTTGACTTCAACATGGCCTTTTTCTGATTCCATAAACCAAGTCGCCCTACCAATATGTGGCATTTCTGGAATATTTATAAATACCATAAAACTACCTCCCACATCCTCTAAAAACATAGCTGGTTACAAATTCCCCAGGCCGACTATGTGGGATATGTGGTTTCCATGCCTTTAAAAGAGGGCATTTGTAGGATATGCTCAGGAATATTTCAACCATGTCTCTCTGGTTTTTTGAGTGTTTTTGTTTTTGTTTTGTTTTGTTTTGCCTAGCAAACTTGCCCCTCAATACCTGTCTCTGGGTGGCCTGTAAAAAGTGACATATCATAAACAAATAGAACTCTTAGAGATTCCTCAGTAGGTGGTAATGGAAGAAACAAACATCCAAAGGAAAGGCTGTTTACCCCTGTAACTCCCTTTGGATAAGACCTCCTGAGGCCCTGATAGCCCTGGGCTAGGTGAGGTTGAGTAGCTGTGTAAATGGAATTTAAAAAGGCAGGAGCTTTGGGGATCAGGTAAGGACACCAGACTGGGAGAAGCCAGAAGGATCAGTACCCTTCCCAGTGTCTCTCTTCACTTGTGTCTGGTGTTTTAAAGAGGCAGGGATCAAAATAGTATGAATTTCAATCTCTAGCCCCTTTTTTCCCTGATACTGAAATTAAAATAATCGTATCAAGAAAACATTATTTTCTTTAAATGTGAGAAGTTTGAAGCTGCTTCTCCATTAATATTTTTCATTTTTACTTATGATCTTCAATTTCATCTCAACGTGTATGGATAATTTTATATCCAAAGTCAAGGATTGTCTTTTATTTACCACTATGCTCCCAGTGCCTACCATAATGTATTCTTCTAATAAATAATAACAGCTCTTGTTGATAGACTGCAATGCCATTGGGTAATCTACCTTCTCACTCAAAATCCTAGCAGGGAATTTTCATGATTTTTTCATAATTAACATTTTATTGCCCATTTAATGTTCCATTATGTTGAGGATATTCTTTACGATGAACTCATAAACACTTTTCCAAATTCTAATTCCCTTTAGTTTAGAAAGGTCTCAGACAGACTCACTCAGGCTAATTACCATATCCCCAGCTGGCTGTCCATCTTTCCATAAAAAGAAGTTAGCTAGATGTGAAAGACAATGGAAATTTGTCCATAACTACACATGGAGCCTCTCTTCTCCTTCAAGTAGATGGAGCCCATGGGTGGTGTCTTCTCTCAAGTGGACATGTGCTTATCTGGGAGCCTCTAGATTGGAGGCCAGCAAACATATCTTATGGACATTTCTGGACAGACATGCAGCAATCAAAGGGCAATGGTAATGCTAAGAAAATTGGAGAAAGTGCAAAACATGATTTGCTTTATATTTAAACTAGACATGGATTCTTAATCCGGGCTATATGTGGAAAGCCAACCTTAAACTAGTGGTTTTCAAAGTTTTGTTTTTTTGTTTTTGTTTTTGTTTAATCTCAGGGTACCTTTACAGTCTTAAAAACTACTGATCCTATCAAAGAGTTTTTGTTTATATCAGTTATGTCTATCTATCAATATTTATTGTACTAGAAATTAAAACTAAGAGGGGCATCTGGGTGGCTCAGTCAGTTACGTATCCAACTCTTGATTTCAGTTCAGGTCATGATCTCATGGTTTGTGAGATCGAACCCCACATTGGGCTCTGCACTGACAGTGAGGAGTCTGCTTCAGATTCTCTCTCCCCCTCTGTCTTGCCCCTTCCCTGCTTATGTGCACTCATGTGCTTGTGCTCTCTCTCTCTTAAAGTAAAGAAATAAAAATTTTAAAAAAAGGAATTAAAACTGATAAATGTTTAATGTTTATTTATTTTTGAGAAAGAGAGCATGAGAGGGGTAGGGGCAGAGAGAAAGACATAGCATCCAGAGCAGGCTCCAGGCTCTGAGCTGTCTGCAAAGAGCCCTATGGGGGGAGGGGGCTCAAACTCGTGAGCCATGAGATCATGACCTGAGCCGAAGCTGGAGGCTTAACCAACTGAGTCACCCAGGCGGCTCAAAACTGAGAAATTTTTAAAACTTGTTCATTTTAAAAGAACAAAAATCCACTGCATTAACATAGATAATACATTTTTATGAAAAATATCTATACTATTCAAAATAACACAAAACAATTAGTGAGAGAAGCGGCACTATTCTACCTTTTTGCAAATCTCTTTAAGGTCTCGCTTAACAAGAAATTGAATTTTCCTTTTGCTTCTTTCAATATATGGTAATGTGTTGTTTTGGGTGCAGTATATGAAGAAAATCCAGCTTTATCCAGGTTTGTAGTTGGAAAATAGAGGGGGGTTTTAAGAACCATTTCATATCATTGCGGATACTCTTCTTTGACGTTATACCAAAATTCAATAATCTTAAAGGTTAGTTGTAATGTAAAATTCAAAACATATCTTGTACTCGAAGTGGAAATTTTTCCCACGCAAGACTTCTGTATCACTATGTATTGGTCATTTGGAAAACATTGATTTAGGTAGATCTTCCAAATGTTAGTATATTTCATTATCAAATATCAAAAAGAAATTACATTTATTAATACCATATTTTATCTCTTCATAAAAGTCTTTAAATATTAGAAATATGTCAAGCTCACAGTGGCAAATGCAAAATTAGATTTTTCCAAAAATCTAATTTTCACATGAAAGCTCAAAATTTTACCACTAATAACTTATCACTAGATTGTCATTTATTTTCTTTTAAGTGACACTCATTTTTTTTAATTTTTGAGAAAATGTCTGCCAAATGCCTAGTCTGAATAATTTGCCTGTCAGTCATTCTTTCAAGTAAAAATGGAATTCCATGAAAGAAAATGCCGGCTCAGCTCACAACTCAAATAAACACATAAGTGATTTTCCCTTAGATATCCCACTGTATGTCAATATTCAGCAGTATTTTTTCCACACTTCTCATGTTAAAATTATGTGTATTCAAGAGTAAAACTTAATAAAAACAAATAATTTTTTGTTTCATCAAAAAAATTTTAAATAAAAATGGCTTAAATTTTTTTTTAACTAAAAGTACATGATGATGACCAATACCATGACCACTTTGCTGTCACTGCCTTGATCCATGCTAAGGCTCTATCTAGTACTTTTACCCACCGTCAGTGTAATTGTGAACATAGCAAAAAAAGGCAAAAATTGTCTTAGTGTTATGATAAAAATAGTTTTAAACTCATGAACCCTCTGAAAGAGTCTTGAGGACTCCCAGGGGTCCATGGATTACACTTTGCGAACCGTTGACTCAAATGTCTTGACTTTTACATTCTTGAGGTCTACCTCCATGAAGTAATTCTTATAACCATGATAAACAAACCGAAGGATAGCAGCACACTTGGGTCCTAGAAATGAACTCTATGGTCCCAGGGAAACACTGTACATCATCACTTACGTCGGCAAATTCACTTAGTGGACTGCAATGCCATATGGACTTCAGAGCAACAAAGGGATAATCAACACCACCCACAGAGCCAGCCAGATACGGGCAATCAAAGCCTGAAAACACCAGTTTTGTTCCAGTAAAACTGTCAAGAATCCATATTAGTCATTTACACCCATATTTTCAGATATTCGATAGAAAAAAAAAAGAAAGCCTTTTGTGTGGGTAAAAAAGGCAGTATAAACCCAGGAGGCAAGACTGAGAAAGAGCAGATGCTTGTGTCTCTAGAGTTTGTACTTTTCTCTAAAAACACATCTGTCATCAACTTCAACCTAGAAGACCAACAAAGTACTTTTATAAATAAACGCAGTGGCCATTTTCATTTTAGTGACTCTGAATTCTTGGTAATCAATCTGATGGCCATGAAACAACAGCTGACCCTCCTCCAATATGCTTTAGGCAGGGTGTCTTCACAAGACCGTCATTGTCTTGAGTAAACCAGAACCTACAAGAATCAGACCTGATGTGCTATCGTCAACAACATGGCATTTTTAGCTACTTGTTTAGAATTTCCGTCTAAAGAAAGATACATGAGAAGTTTCCACATTCCTCCTATTTCAAAACCCAAGAAATCCTTGCATTAAGTTGACTCACAAAGAAGAAATAATCCAGTGGGGAACCTGTGATTCATAACAATGATGGCAGTTGAAATGTTTCCTTGCCTAATAAAGTCACCCTTTGACGGTACCTGGTCATGTTCCCCTACCACTGCTCCAAATCTATCCACCTAGAGCCATGACCCTGTCCCAGTTCCCACAGCAATCAGGGCAAAAGAAAGTAGGGGGTTGACCAGTCTCAATCCTCTACCTTCCCATCTCCCCACAGGTACTTGATACTGGATTACTTTCTTTCTTGCTAGGCTGGGCCAAGAGTAATATTCTAACCCTAAACCCAGTGTAGGGTTTCTGGAATTGTTCCTGAAACTCCAGAAGTTCTTGAGCCCTCATCCTGACACCTCCTGGTCATGGGCTCCCCCTGCCCTCCCAAGATCCCTGGAGCTGGATAAGCTAACCGATAAACACTCTTTCAACTTCCAAACAAAGGTAAAATTCTAACAGGTAGGTCAGAAATATCCTGGCAGCTCTATCTCCAGAGCTTTTCCTTTTAGGCACTAGCAACCCAGGAACACACTCTATGCTCCCCTACTATGTCCTAAACCTGGTTCACAGACAAACATGCCTGCCACCTGAAATCAGTACAATTCTCCCCTCTGCCCTCGCCCAAAGTGACTCATGCTTTATGGCTAAGCTTTTGCATGAGCCCCTTTTTAATCACTGAACACTTACTCTGCCTGCCATCCAGGCCCTAGAGTCACTTCTCTTTCTGCCTCTGAACCCCAGGCTAAGGGGTATAAACTTCCTTCTTATGGGTACAATTTCCTAAAGCGGATCTGACCCTTGCCTCCCTGGATGTGTGAGCACCCTGCACTCCTGATTCCCAGAAGGAGATACTGCCTCCTGGGATCCCTCGACCTCATCTCAGGCCCCAGGCACTATCTGTCTGAAGCTGGGCTGTGAAGGTTTTGCTACCCTGTGCCTGTCCCTCTGCCTGGCTGCACCTCAAGTTTTTTAGTCTATCCTCTGCCTCCTCCCCCCCAGTGTTCACATCTGAGAGCCACTCTACCTTCTAGACACAGGCACATGTTCAGAAATTAAAGAAAGCATTTCATAATATCCTTTCAAACATTATAAATCACTGATTAAAAGGCAAATTAAAGTTTATGCTTTCATTGGCAAACCATTTTAGGGGATACACTTTTTATGTTTAGGGGATGCAAGCCATTTCAATCTCATTTATAAACAGCAATGACATAAATACAATTTGTGTGGAGTCTACAGATGCATTTTATCTATTCATTAAAACAGAACCCCTGAGTCATTGCTTACAAATTACTATGCCCTAGTTCTGGAAATCCTGCATTACCTAACCCGAGAGAAGAATCAAGAGTCAAACCCTCAACTAGTTTCTCCAAATAACTCCTTCGAATACCTTCTTCAGAATTACTGGAGCCATTTGCTAAAAATGCATATTGCAGAAAAAGGAGGCCATCTTGCACTTACTTGATCAGAATCTGAGTGCAGAGCCTGGATTTTAGTGAACACTTTCATATTTAGGATTTGTTTTATCAGTGGTATTAATATGTCACATTCAGGATAATAGATGAATAAAGAAAGAAATATGCAAAAGAGCAAAAAGAAGCCTCACCAACCACTGCAGGAAATCTCTAAGTAATATTTTAAATTGGTGAATGCAAAATTAGGAGTACATGTGTATTATTAAAGAAAGACATCAGAATAAACAGCTGAAAGCATTGGAACTTTTCACTTATGGGAAAAAGGATATAGGACGGGAGTGGGATACTATTGGTTTTGTTATTAACCTTTAGCAACATTTTATTTTTTTCCATACTCACATATTAACTTAATTAATATGAAAATATATTACAAATAAATAATATAAAATATTCTATCCTTCAGATTTCTCCTTCACTCAGATTAGTATTTCCACCCCACTTCCATTAATCTGTGGTAGTAAAATGGAACTTCTTGGAAAAAGAAAAACAAAACAAAGGGTACTTGTTTTTTTTTTCCAATTTTGACTGACTTTGATAGGAAACAAAATGTATTCCAACATATTATTTTTTTAAATGTTTATTTATTTTTAAGAGAGAGAGAGAGAGACAGAGCATGAGGTGGGGAGGGATAGAGTAGGAGACACAGACTCCAAAGCAGGCTCCAGGCTCTGAGCGGTCAGCACAGAGCCCGATGTAGGGCTCACGCTCACAAACCGCAAGATCATGACCTGAGCTGAAGTTGGATGCTTAACCGACTGAGCCACCCAGCCGTCCCTCCAACATATTATTTTAACCATTAGGTTGGCTGGCTACTTCCTGAAATGATTAAAGAAACTTCATAGAAACTTTCATCTCAGTAAAATGTGCATAAACACCATGAGATTCCTACAAGTGGTAAGAAAATGAATTCTAAACACAATAACTTGGACCACTTCAAATTTTCTGTGTGATAGCCACACAATTCCTACAAATATATCCCAGAATTTGGGATAATTTGATATTGTCTAGAATCTCCTGTAATTTTTCTTTACCCAATCTTCATGTCAAATTTGTATAGTAGGGGTTGGGATTCATATGTTTAGGGTCTCAGGAGATTGGAGATTATTTAGAAGTCTGGTCAGGGATGTTGGAAGTTGGGAGGAATGCACTCTGGACAAAGACAGAAATATGGAGAGCCTGAGAACAGGGGAAACATGGGGGAAGGACAGAGAGCTAAGAGCAGGAGCAGATTCTAAGACTAATATCTCCCCCCACCATTGCAGCAGTGCTGCCCCCTGTCAGCAAAAGAACTCATGAAGATACATAACCCGCAGACATAAGATTTGTTTCCTACGTTAAGTAAGTTCAAGTTTTTCATCCCGGGTCCATCATACTTCATCAGTGTCAACCGAGGCTTACACTGAGGATATGTCCTAACTGAAGAGTCTGGGTTCCCAACGATGTATGAGGATGAGCCGTAGGTGGCAAACTGTGACAACTATGGGCATTGGTGTAAACAAGATAAATGATTTGTGTATCACGAAGCCAGTACTTTTTGGTGTCACTAGGGAAAATGGCACTTTATACAACACGAAGGGGATTAACTGGATGCTTCCTAAGTGAAGCCACTTACTGGAGAAGACCTTTCTTGGGTAAAGTGCAGCCCACACTTCCTTAAGTTATACCTTCCCACTGTGGCTCCCCCCAAGTCTTAACTCATCTTACTGCTAGTTTTAAAGAGCGTTCCAAATTGGCTTAAAGCCCCTCAGATCACATATCGACCCCTGTGACAAGAGATATATTACTGTTCATTTTTACTTCCAAGGGGAAGCCCAGAAGGGCGATCAGTCACAAGGTCACCATAGACAGCATGAGACAACTACTGTCTCGGAGACAAACTCTGGGATATTACAGGGAAAAGGCAAGGGATGTTTGAGCATTTTGCCAGGATGATAGATCCTTTTCTGCCTCTTCTCTTGGCTTTTTTTTTTTTTTTCTTATTTGGCAAATGTTAAAGGGATTGGTCCACCCAGTCATAATCTTAAGTGAAGCCAAATCTAAATTACCCTTGCAGGCTATTTCTTTTTCTAGGCAGAGCAGTAGATCTCAGAAAGTTGGCTATAACAAGGCTCCATTATATGTCTTGTAGAACCTTAAAGAAGATTTGAGTTAAACACTGAGCTGGACTTCCCTGATTAAGAAAACTTTCATAAGGGAGTTCAGATTCTTCCTCAAATGCTTTGAAGTCCCCATTGCCTTATGGAATTTAAGAGTTATCTCTCTTAGAGGCCATGGAAATGGAGAAAGAGGTTGCCTGAGTAGCTTTCTTCATTGTGAATCTTCCTAAACCTGGCACAGGACATGGGAAAGCAAAGCATGGGATGTGATCCCTGGCAGTAGCCCCTCACAGAACACGCCCAGCAAAATGAGACAGGGACAGTGAATCCACCTGAAAGGGAATATTTTCAATGATAAGTCTGTAGTATTTTCAAAATTAAAGCAGCTCCCTAAGTCCTATAATTCAGAAAGACTCTCTGAAAGGTCCATCATTTGATGACAGGACTCTGGAAGTTTCAACACAGGTTGGACAGCTCTCATCACTGCCAAGATGACTCTAGAAGCCATGATTGATAAGCACCATGGAGCAGAGTAATCATTCCATTTTAAAAAATTCATTATACTATCTATTTATTGCTCACCAGTCATTGCCACCATCATTGCCATCGCAACTGAAGAGCAACGATGTTCCGCAAGTAAATTCCCTAATGGCAGGGACCCATTCTTCGTCACTGGTACATTTCAAACTTCTGCACAGTGTCTGGTCCTTAATAAATACTCAACGGATGAATGAATGTATGACTGAATGCCCCAAACACAAAGGATGAGTATAGCTGAGATAAACTGGCATTTTCTTGGGATAACCATGTTCACAGGAATAAAGTATTAACCCAACGAATACTTTTTATGTTTCTACTGCATCAATACAAGCCATCGAGGAAAGAATGCTGATTTGGTGCCCTCGGTAATGTATGAGAACGTGAATACAGGAGTCACAACTCAACTTCAATTCTTTGAAGATTTGCTTCATAGCCAGACTTTGGTTCCACTTCTAGCTCAGCCTCTTCTCCTGTGAGCATAGGTATAACTACCTCATCTGAAAATGAAAGTCCCTACCTCCAATGACTGTTATAAAAACTAAGCAAAAAATCACCTAAACATCATGCGCAGTCCCTGACATATATAAAGCCCTGTAAATACTACTTCTCCTTAGGGTCGTGACTATATAGAATTTGTTCATTTTGATTTGATTTGAATTCATTAAGTCAGATTGAAATCTTTTAACTGAGGGACTATCTAGAATTTATTAAAAAAAGAACATGCTCTTACAAAGTTGCACAAAGCAATTAGTCTCACTTAATTAGATAAAAGAAACCTTCATCACAATTGATCACTCAGCATTGCCAAAGAATTCAGAGATAATAAACATCAGTGGCTGGCACTCATGTTGAGGAGCTAGTCATGCTAAAATACTTTTCCAAGACTTTCGAAAAATGTTTAAAATCCTCTTCCCACATTTCCATTAGCTTTGTCCAAATAAAGAGCCATTTCTTCCACAAGTCTGTGATTCGACCGCATCAAGGTTTGTGAAGCATATCTTGCTCCATCAAATGTGAGTATTTATAAAGTAATTAACAAACTGGAATGTAAAGGGTCAGTGAAACTAACCCTGGGTTTGTTGTAAGTCTGTCTCTTTACACACACACACACATACCTATAACATGTGCGTGTGTATATATGAATGCATATGTGTATGTATATATATATATATATTCTTTTTTTTTTCCCAAAAGAAATGTGCTCTTCAGAGAGGAGGGATAATTTGATTTTTCCTGTTTGGGAAAATGTGCTTACAAAAGGTAAGATCCCATTGGAAGATCCATACTGTCTGCAAAGTGCACTGACAATGACTTTGTCCTCATTCTGCCCATTACTGACTGGCACTCTTGCCTGCTGGGACACAGCAAACACTTCCTTAGGGAATAGATCTGGGTAATTCAGTCCAGTCATCCTGCCCCTCAAGTTCTCTCCAAGGACTTCTCCTTTTCTTTTTTTTCCTTTTTTTTTTTTTCATTTATTTATTTATTTTGAGAGTGAGAGCACAAGCATGGGAGGGGCAGAGAGAGAGAGAGAGAGAGAGAGAGAGAGAGAGAGAATCCCAAGCAGGCTCCACACTGTCAGCACAGAGCCCGATGTGGACTTTGAACTCACAATCCATGAGATCATGACTTGAGCCAAAACCAAGAGTCAGCTGCTTAATCAACTGAGCCACCGACGTGCTCCCAAGGACTCCTCATTTTGTCCTCACAGTTTATTTTCTCCACGTATGGCTCCCAGACCACGTGCATCAAAGTAATGCAGAGAGTTTGGGTAAAACGCAGATTTCTGTGGAAAACCCAGATCTTCAGAATCAGAATCCCTGGGGCAGGGCTTAGGAACCTTCATTTTAACAAGCACCTCATGTGATTCTTAACCAGACTAAAAGTTAAGCACTGCCTATCTGCATATGCTTGCAAAGGTGACTACCATCTATTCCCATGGCCTCGGCCATCAGACTAGTTGGAGACCCTGGCTGACTAGTCATATCCACGTATGGCTGACTTCCATACCTGGATGTCCAATAGTCAAAAGAAACCGAACATACTTGCCATAACTCCCCCCCTCCCAATCCACTGTCTATTCCCCAGGGGGTAGTCTAATTGGGTTTTTCACTGCTTAAATCTTTCAGTGTCTCCTCTCTACTCTCAGGATAAAAGTCAATAAATCTCCAACTACTCCTCTCCCCCTCTTGCTTCTACTACTCACTACACTCATCCTAAACCATTTGTAAGATGTTTCATGCTTTCTCTGATCCCTGAGCCTTTGCACATGCTGTGCTTTCTGCTTCCCTTCCAAATTCTGCTTTCCTCTGACACACCCACACCCACATTCATTTTCACGATTTCAGCCTGCTGTTACTTTTTTGGAAAAACTTGAAGAATAGCTCCTTTCCTCCCCCCCCAACCCCAAACTAAGGTCGGTTTCCCTCCTGCATAGACTCACAGGCACCTTCTACTAGTCTCTGAGCACCAATCACTCATGTGCCAAGGTTCTGAGTAGTTCATGTCATTTTATGCTCCTTACTATACTGGTCTGTAATTGCTGGTTTATTTGCTTTCACTCTTCACTACAACTCCATGACTTGGGAACTACAGCTGTCTGCAATTGTACCCCCATGTGAAGCACAGGGCCCAGCACCCAGTAGAGCTCCATGTGTATTTGCGAAATGAATCAATGGCCAAATAAGCGGTCTTTGCTGCCTAAACTCCCCTGAACATGAAAAGGATGCTTTTGTACCTGTGACATCACTCCAAGGAGGAGATTAAACTCAGCAACACCAGGCAGCTTTCCATGAAGGCTGCATGAGCTCATTCTCCAAAGGACTTTATTGAGGTTGAGAGTAAAATGACTCAGATCATAGGGAAGAAAAACGTTTTTAATGCATCTTAGCTCCCAGAAGTAAAATCTGAGGGGGCTGCTGAGACAAGAGTCAACCTTGGGTAGCAGAGCCCTTGATCTTGGTCCCCTGACCAGAGAAAGGCTCCCGGTCTGCTAACATTCCTTCTAATCCCAGCTGTCCATACCATGTGATTTCTGAAAGAATCAAAACTCAAGTCTCCATAGTATACATGCTGTTTGGAAGTTGTTTGGGAAAGTGATGCTCTTTTGCCGTTTCTCCAAAGCTATATTCTAGAGCCAGTGGTGCAGGCCTGCAGGCGACTCATTTCCAAAAGAGGACACCCATTCCCCAAAGACTGACTCTTCCATGATAACTAAATCAGATGTCAACCAGATCATCCATCAGTAGGGCTACTGCTCCTCGGTCCTCTGATAACTTGTAGTTTTCTTTTCCTATTCTGAGCACTGATGAGGAGTTTACAAGCAGATCAGGCACTGGGGTCTTTCCTGCTGCTAACTCATATTTTCCCCCATTGGATGCCTTTCTAAGCCAAGGCAAGTAGCACATTGCAGTTCTAAGGTGAGACAAGGAATACAAGGCATCAAGCCACATGGTTTTTGTCTTTTTTCTTTTTCAGTTTTGTTTTGTGACTTTTACCTCCTTGGAATGTGTCTTTCATCTTCCAGATTTACAGTGAAAAAGTAAAATAACTTCCAAGGAAAAATTCCACTGCAACACGGTTTCTCTGCGGCATGAAACATCTCAGGAAGTATTTGCGATAAAGTCAAGGCAGACGTACATCAAAAGGATCAGAGAAACTTGAAGCGTTAAACAAGTGTGAGGCACGTTTAGGATTGCAAAGGAAACATGGAACCCATCTTGGCGTCCAGTTTCACCTCTAGACTTTTGCGAGGTGTGCAGAATCTTGCCAGGGCCGACATGATGGTAAGATCCATCCAGACCTTCTAAATGAGGATCTGAAGGTTATAAAACGGAGCCCACCTTCAACACCAGATCTCTACTTGCTCAGGCTAGCTTTAAAAGACTAGAACCATCTAATACTTCTCAGTATGTGCTAAAGGTGAGATTTCCCTTTATATTTTAGGGCACTGGGGGTGGGAAGCGATGGAATGCAGCAGGCTTCCGTTGGGTTGCTAAGAGAGGAAATGTTCCCTTATATTCCCAGGTCTCTTCTTTGAAGTCGACCTAATTTTCTGCAGCCCATAATCGGATCCTTCAAACCAATATTTCTCTGTTTTCTCTTACCAAGGAAGGTTGAATCGCAGTCTCGGTGTGGTTACTGGTTACTGAGAATTTGGCAAATGCGGCCCAGGACATGGGCAGTGGTTTTTAGATCCCAGCAATGACCAGGTAAGTAGTGGATTTCAAGTCACACTGAAGTGAATGCTCCCTTCCCCACGACTCATTCATGAACCAAGTACCGGCCTGTATTGACAAGTTTAAATATCTTTGGTGGAGGCACCTGGCAGAACAGACTGGTTCTCCCAGGAGAGAGCAACACAGATGACGGTGAGGTTAAAATTTTAGAAATAAAGAAAACACTGGGCACGTGGGCTTCTATGGCAACAACAGCGGGCTAGCCCTTTTGCTCAGTAATTCTCAAAGCCAGGCTGGCAGCCTCAGCATCACCTGGGAGCTCTCTGAAATGCAAATTCTCAGGCCAGGCCCCAGACCTACTGAATCTCTGCCTCTGGAGGTGAGGCCTGGCAATTTGAGTTTTAACAAGCACTTCAGAAGATTAGAATTTGAACATCACTGCTTCACTCAGCAGTGCCTAAATCTGACCAGTCACTAGCATCACGAGGCGACATTTTTTTCTTATACATATATTTTGTTGTATTCACCCAGTTGCTTTTTACCAATGTTGGTACTTAACAGTATTTCTTTATAACGTTAATGTAAATAAAGCATTATTCTTAAATTTTGTGCCTAAGATTTTTATTGTAAATCCTGCTCTTGCAGCTTTTTTCCTAAAACTTATTTCTATGAGTAGGCAAAACTTTTTTCCAATATATTTGTACAAGACAAAACTTATCCAAACATTTAACTGGCTGGCCACTATTTCCTTCACCCGTGTATAAAGGGAGCTGTTGCTTCTTCCAAAAATGAAAGTTATTTCTTCACCTGAAAAATGAGACTTTTAAAACTCGAGTGAAATTCAGTCTCATTCAAAACAAGAAGTCATCCAAAACAGACTAATGCCTCGTCTCGTCGTAATGCCACAGTTTTCGTAAGAACATTTCCCCATAAACATGGCTTCAATACTTCTCATGCTGGGGACTCAGATTGTGTGATAATTATCCTAACCTTAAAGCCGCTCGCCACGGAACTACAGTCAAAGCCCTGGACATCCTGTAGTTCAATCCTTTTATCTGTGAACCCAGTGTGTTTACAACACCTATGCCTCACGCAGAGCTCTGAAAAGATTTTGTGATTTTTATATGAACCAGGCATTTCCCTTTTAGTCCTGCTGTAACTATAACTGCTTATCACTGTGGTATATCCAGACAGTAGAACATACAATGTAAATCTTTGTTTATGACGAGGCAGCATTTTAAAATTTTCTAATCCCAAGGACTCCTTCCTACCTACGGAACCAGAATTTCCCCAAGCTCAAATGATCAGCCTGCACCAGAGGCCACTGACTAACTCACATTACTCTGCACAGTGAGCAAAAAAAAAACCCTCTGGGGACAGCCTGGGGCTCCACTGGGAAGCTGACGATTTTCCAATTCCTGCTTTCCCCAGGCTCTAGAAAGTCTCCCAAATCTCTTCCGCCCTGATAGCAAGTTGATTTCTGATTTAAAATTAAGTTGACTTCTGTGGTTTGTAATAAACAACAATATTAACTAATACAAACATTTTACCTGAAAATTCTGAATTTGCAATAGGTACATATTAAGTGATAAGTTGGCTGTTGCTTTTCCTAAGAGCTGGAAATGCATTTGGCAGCATTGCGAGACGAACAAAAGAGTTTTGTACGAGCAGGAAGTTACCCAGATAAAACGGGAAAATTGGGAACCACAGAGAACAACACAGTACAAAGAATTTAACATCCACTATATGCAAGTTGACGAAGACAACCCAATCACTCTAAACAAATTCAAGTTTCAGGACACATCCAGATTAATGCCACCCCAGAAACTAAAGGAAGTTGAAGATACGATCTTAAAATGCCATCAGTAATCTAAGAATCATGGGGGGCTGAAAAAGGTGTTAGCCATGGGACAGGGCAAATGCTGCCCTAATTTTGAAAGAGAAGGGAAAACTGAATTTTAGAAACTTCAGACCAGTTTAAGAATGTGCTTTAGAAAAGTTTCAGTACTGCACTAAACACGTAGGTATGAAGATTCCAGAAAGTAAGTAAAGTGATCATGGGCACATGCAAAAATTATTCGGGAAACAATCACAGTGGATAACCCTCTCAGGTCTGTTTTATATAGTCACCGGGGATCACTGGGGATCAAAGGATATTTGAACCATGCTGTCTCTTTATTTCAGCAAGGTAACTGGCAAACATCCCATTTGTTACTTTCCGGGAGAGAGAATAAAACAGTATGTGCAATGAACGATAAATGCCGCCCAAGGCAGAAGTTTTCATCTGTGCAGTAAATATGATCAGGGGATAGATTACGGCCCTGAGTTTTCTTTAAAATCTTTAAAACTACAGGACACCTGGGTGACTCGATTTCGGCTCAGGTCATGATCTCACAGTCCGTGGGATCTCTTTGCTCACTGCAAAGCCTGCTTGGGATTCTCTCTCTCCCTCTCTCTCTGCCCCTCCTCTGCGCATGCACTCTCTCTCTCTCTCTCTCACTCTCTCTCTCTCAAAATAAATAAATAAATAAACAAACATTCTTTTAAAAAGCCTTAAAACTACATAGTTCTCATGGGGGGGGGGGTGCAGGGGGCAGGTGGTGAGGCTAACTTTCTGATCTAATATCTAAATGAAATACCAAAGCCGTTATTCCCCAAATGTTACTGTGCCTGCTCATAAAACGTGTGTTATTTTCCAGAAGCACTGGGCCCAAGATAGGACACACCCTCAGATCTCTCTGCTTGAGTCCCACTGTTGGGAGGAGAGTCTAGGAGCCCTAGACTCAGAAAATATGCCCCTCCTCCTCCGCCCCACGGATTTAGAGGACTCCATCTGCAACAGAAGCCCTTTCTGGTCAGAATTAGCCGACAGTTGAGAAAAACCAACATTACTCTCATCAATCAAAGCTTTCATGTGCTCAAAGGTGCATGTCCCCTTTTGAACTTTTTCGTCTCTGCTTCTTGCATCTTACAAGAGGCAAGTTGATGGTGCTGTCATAGAAGCCACTGTTGAGGTGCTTTTATCCACGGGCATCTACAGAGTGAGCATTCCTCACTCGCTTCAGCTTCCCCTACAGGGAAACTTCTCACGGGCATGGATTTACTTCATTGACGACATCAGTCTTAGGAGGTATCACTTTTACACTTTTTACTATGTAATAGGCCACTCTTCTAAGTACTTTTAATAAACCATTCAATCTTTTCCAACACTGTGAAGTAATATTATTATTGTCCTATTTTACAGATGAGTAAACAAAGGCATGGAGCAGTTAAGTAACTTGTCCAAGCTCGCCTAGCTCACTGGTGGTGAGATTTGAATTCAAACTCAGGTATTCTGACTCCAGAGTCTAGTTTTTTTATCCTCTATGCTATATTCAACTTCTGTATATTTGTCCCTTAACCTAAAGGAATTTCGGCACACATTTAGATGAATAATCCGAGTACACCCAGTCATGATACACAGAGCACGAAATGAGACGCTCTTTATCATCATATAGGTATTCAATATTCTGCTTCCCTTCTAGGGAATAGGACACCACAGGGGATAGGAATGCTACTTCCTAGTGGGCATATTACTGATAAGAGAGCAAAGCAAACTTGTAAGCATCCTTTTAAAAAGAGGGAGGGGCACCTGGGTGGCTCAGTCGGTTAAGCATCTGACTTCGGCTCAGGTCATGATCTAGTGGTTCATGAGTTGAAGCCCCACATGGGGAGGGGGATGCTCTGCATTGCTTGGGACTCTTTTTCTCTGTCTCTGCCCCTCCCCACCTCGTGCTCACTCGCTCTCTCTCAAAACAAACTTCAAAAAATAAAAAAAAAAAAGTCAAAAAGAGGTAAATACTGAAAATATGCAGTAAGCTAAAGTTAATGATAAATGAAAATGAATCATTTGATTCTATTCTTGCTAACATTTAAAATACATATTCTCTCTGTCGTGCTGCCTGGACTCTTATTTAGTGAACACATAAACCATTTATAAAGACGGCTTCCTTACAATTTTCATTCCTCAATATCATTTCCTAAAAGATCTTAATTTGCCCCACCAGAATTCTTACACTAGGTGTTTTCAGGGCCCAGGTCTCCCCAGCTGTGAGGAAATGCCATGATCCATGGTACTGGCCTCACGAGGGACTCTCCAGGGTGGCCAAGGGGCTCCACAGTCAACAGATGAATGAGCTGCTTTCACTGGCCCAAGGTCATCACATCATGATGCTGCCTTCAAGGACCACTGAAATGGGACCCGGGCTGCCTCACACATTCACAGAGCACAAGACGTCCCTCTTCACTTGGCTCCCTAAACATTAATGCCATCCTGTGCATTTCAGGAAGCTCCCATCCCTATCCCTTCTCTGTAAATAGTGAGTGCTCCTCCACATGGCTAACTGCACTGTCATCTCTGTCAGAAACACCCGGACTCTTCCAAAACCAGCTCCTCTTGGCTTTCCTCTCTCTGTACTTTTCAGTCTCTCTACTTGCCTTTCCCATATCTTCTCACATTCAGGAGAGAAAGAAAAAAAAAAAAATCCACACAATGTGCCTTTTTTTATAGATGTGGTAATCCTCCTCTGATTTGTTAGCTTATTCATTCATTTCATCCACCCGAGTGTCCAATGAGCACTAGTATTTGTCAGACGTTGTCCTAGGGTTTCAATGACATGGGACAGCAGACACAGTCCATAGCCTCCTGGACCTTGCAAAGTAACCTATGGACAATGAAATAAGCCCACCAGCCTATAATTAGATTCAATGGAATGTGCAGTGAGGGGAAGGAGAGGGAACTATGAAGAGCCTCTAAGAGTTTTAAGCAAGAGAAAGACATGATCGAATTTTCATTTTAAAACTTTAATGCCTAATAAAAGTTCATGGTGGCTGTCTTTGGCTCTAGGCAATGATTGTCAATGGCTATGCTATCTCTTAAGGGCAAGGTTGGTGAGAAATTTTAAAATGGATAGATCAGGCTAACAACACCAGAACTCATACATCAAACTTAACCTGACAAAAATGGGTACAATCAGACATTAGGTGCCTCCTAATGGAAGTTCATGATAGCAACTATGACATATTCTTTCTAGAAAATCAAATTTATGTCTGATCAATCCTCTAGACAGAACTACAAATTTCCAAAGGACAGAATAACACATTAAATGACATTATGGGAATTCCATCAGAAAACCTAGAACCTGGGAAATTCCAGTATACAAATAATTTGATATATTTATAAATAAATTATAACAACAACAGAAAAGAGAGGGAGATGGAAACTTTGAATTAAGAGAAACTTAAAAGACATGTAAGTCAATTGTAATATATGGACCTTGTTTGAATACAAACACAGCAGTTGCACAAAAAAAAGTAAGAGAGAAATTTATATGCCACCTGAACACTGAAGTAACATTAAGGAAATATTGATAGCTTTTTAAAGGTGTGCTCATGTATTGATGCTTTTGTTTCATAAGAGTCCTTATCTTTTAAAAATACATACTGAAATATGTACAGATGAAATAATCTTAAGTATAGAAGTTGCTTCAAAATAATCCAGTGTATATGAGAAAAGTAGTTGGAAGTCTAGATGGAACAAGATAGACTATGCACTGATGCCCACCGATAATATACAAGGGCTCACTACACTATTCTCTCTACTTTTGAATACATCGATTTTTCATTATGCAGGTTTTGAGAAAAGAATGTAAGATTTTGGTAATGCTTTCACAGTTCTAAATTTACTTTACAAATCATTGAATTGTACACTGAAACTAGTGAATATTATGGCATGTACATTATATTTCAATACATTTGGGTTTTTTTTTCATTATTTTTTACATTTTTGAGAGGGAGAGAGAGCATGAGTCGGGGAGAGGAACAGAGAGAGAGAGAGGAAGAGAGGGAGAGAGAGAGGGAGAGAGAGAGAATCTTAAGCAGGCTCCACATTCAGCATGGAGCCAGACATGGGGCTCAATCCTACAACCCTGGGATCATGACCTGAGCCAAAATCAAAAATTGGATGCTCAACCAACTGAATCACCCAGGCACCTTCAATAGAGTTGTTTTAAGAATCCAAAAGAAGAATCGAAAATAAGGATCTTCCTGTTAAAAAAACTAATAATAAAAATAGCAAAGATTAGAAGACTACTTAGGAAGCCTTCAATGGAGATCAACTGAGTGATGACAGTAGCTTGAAGTGGAATGGAAGCAGTGAAGATGGAGAGGAATAGATTCAAGAAATATTTACGCTATAAACTCTACAGGGCTTGGTGGAGGGTGGAGGGTGGAAGGTGGGGAGAAGGAGAAGGTGCAGAATGTAATGCCTGGGTGGTTGGCTCTCAAGTGAAGAAAATGCTGTGCCACTTGCTGAGACAGGGAACTGCAGAGAAGCAGGGTTGGTGAGGGTGCTCAGGAATTTTGTTACGGTACGCAAGGAATATCCAGCAGACATAAGGACAACAGGAGCCCAGGAGAGTCGTGTTGAGCACACAATTCTAGGTCTTGGGTTCTTTTCAGCCATGTCTGTCTGCTGTTGAGCCAGGGCTTCCAAGCTGAGACATCTCGGGGTTCCAGAAGTCTGACAACCTAAAAAGATGGCAGTAAAAGACACTGCCCTTTCAGAAAGTTTGAGCTAAGCATTTTTAAATATAGTTTAGAAATACTGATTGTGAATTTTTAATATTCATTCCATTTGAGACCATCTTTAGAGGAGAGTTTAACCCAATCTGATTTACTCTTATGATTGATTAGCTTTTATTTTCCTTCTCTCAGACTTTTGCTAAGCTTTTTGTTCATACTTCTTTGATCATTTTATTTCCTTGGGATTGTTGTTATAGGAATACTTTATCGGTGCAATTTGGTGTTGGTATATTTGTTTATTGGCATATTTTCTTTGATTTTCTTTTTCTCTAGGGTTTGGAAAACCTAGGGTCTTTCTGCATGGGAGGATCCACAAGGGTGTAGAAGGAAGTGGTATCTGGTTTTGTGTGTGTGCATGTGTGTGCGTGTGCGCGCGCGTGTGTGCATGTGCGCGTGTGTGTGCGCGCACGCATGTGTGTGCGTGTGCGTGTGTGTGCGCGTGCGTCAGGTAAGAGAATGAGGAACAGGTGTTTCAGGACATCAGCTCTTTTTCTGGAAGACGGTTTAAACAAAGGAAAATTAAATATGTCATAAACTGAAAAGTAAGTCCATTTCTTTAACTAAGCCCTATTTGCCTTGTGATTAATGCCAGTTCCTTTGAGATACCAAATTAGATTTCTGTCTATGTCGATTTGCAGAGTTCTTGAGAGCATATTCTTTGAGGTTTGGGGGCTATTTTTGTGATATATATTGTCAGAGGCTGCATTGAGGACTACGATTTAAAGGAGATTTTAAAACTAAAATCCCTCATAGGAAATCAGACTAAAATGAGAGGCATTTAGTCTCCACTGAACTTTTAGCCTTTGCCATCTTTTGAGCTGACAGCGGTTTCTCCTTCCCGGTCCTCTTTGGTACAACAGCTCAATGCAGTTTGTATTGGAAAACTGCTTTCTCTTATTTCCCTCTTCTTAAGATTCTATGCCCCTTACCAATTTCAACCTAATAATTTGCAGATTTCATTTGGCTTCATTTATTCCCATTGTTGCTATTTCGAGGCCCTCCTAGTTGCTGCATGACATTCAACTCTGGATGCATTCTTGGGGTTTTTCCTTTCAATTAAATGCTTCCAGAAACAAAATTTCAGAAAATGGGTTCACCCTAGCTGACTCAGATCTGACAGCCTTTCCAAAGAGACTTTTACAGGAAAAATATTACTGGCTTTAAACCTCAAGCAGTGAGTTCTGGGCTTCACTTTGAATCTGGTTTTCATTTTTCATATCTCCAGCAACGTAAAAATCCCAGCAAAGTAACAGTCTTTTCTAAGAAGGGTCCGGGTCGCTGGAATGTACTTGCTCTCTTTATCCAAAGGAATTTCAAGGTATAGTGTAAACTTGCTTTTCTTGCCCTGACCAACTGAAAGCAGGAAAGCCCTTATTTATATTCTGAATTAAAAGGTTTTCCTTTAATGGAAATTTTCACGCATCTTCCATAGAGTGGTATGAGGATGAGTGAGCTCGGTCTATTGTGAAACTTTGCATATGCAAAATATGCTTTTTATTTCCTTCCAATGATACCTTCAGAGGCAGGGAAACAAGTTTCTAATAAATTCTTTTTCATTGTTTTTTTACGTTTATTATTTATTTTTGAGAGAGTGAGAGAGACAGAGCGTGAGTGGGGCAGGGGTAGAGAGGGAGAGGGAGACACAGAATCCGAAGCAGGCTCCAGGCTCTGAGCTGTCAGCACAGAGCCTGACATGGGGCTTGAACTCATGAACCACAAGATCATGACCTGAGCCGAAGTCTGCGCTTAACCAACTGAGCGAGCCACCCAGACGCCCCAAGTTTCTAGTAAATTCTTTTTTTTTTTAATTTTTTAATGTTTATTTACTTTTGAGAGAGAGACAGAGAGACAAAGCGTGAGTGGGGGAGGGGCAGAGAGCAAGGGATACACAGAATCCAAAGCAGGATCCAGGCTCTGAGCTGTCAGCACAGAGACTGATGCGGGGCTCAAACTCATGGACCATGAGATCATGACCTCAGGTGAAGTCCGACGCTTAACTGACTGAGCCACCCAGGCGCCCCTCTAGTAAATTCTTAAAGGTACACCATCATTCCCTGTCCTTGCTACTTGAAGTAAGGACCAACCACATCCACTGCACCTGGGAACTAGTTTGAAATGCAGGCTAGGGCTTTACCCCAGACCTACTGAATCAGAGTCTGCATTTTAACAAGATCCTCAAACGATTCAGATATACATTAAAGTCTGAAAAGCACTCCAACAAGATTCCAAGTGGTGCTGCTGCTGCTCTCATCCATGGACTGTACTCTTGAGAAGCCAGAATCTAGAGAATGGAAGAAGAAAAAGTACAGTGGTACTGTAGAAAAGAGATGGCAGGATGAACCTCCAGACACAGAATAGAAAGCCAGGCAATTGTGGGCCCCATTAGATAAAGAATTTGAGGAAAGGTGCTTTAGATGTCAGCAGAAGAAAAAGAAGTTCTGGAGGAAGAGAATAATAAAGAGGGCCTTTGATACACACACATGTACACATGCATGTATCTATGTACCTATGTGTGCATATATGTATGTTACAATTTCTAAATTTCATAACAATTTTGTAAGGTACACATTTTCAGCTTTTTTATAGAAAAGAATACTGAGGTTCATTGAGTTTAAGGAGCTTACCTAAAAATCACATAAGAAATTAATACTGTGCAGGTGCACCTGGGTGGCTCAGTTGGTTGAGCATCCGGCTTCGGCTCAGGTCATGATCTCGCGGTCCATGAGTTTGAGCCCCCCATCAGGCCCTGTGCTGACAGCTCGGGGCCTGGAGCCTGCTTCGGATTATGTGTCTCCCTCTCTCTGGCCCACGCCTGCTCATGCCTCTCTCTCTCTCTCTCAAAAGTAAATAAACATTAAAAAAAATTGAAAGAAGTCAATACTGTGCTAGATTTAGCCAACCTCAAAGCAATTCTCAGAAAAAAGTTATTCTCACTTTATTGCCTTCCCACAATCTAACGCTTAAATGATTAATCGTTTTATCTATCTATTTATTTATTTATGTTTACTTTTCAGAGAAAGGGAGTGGGGAAGTGGCAGAGAGAGGGGGACAGAGGATCTGAAGCGAGTTCTGCACTGACAGCAGAGAGCTGAATACAGGCCTCGAACTCACTACCCTTGAGACCATGACCTGAGCTGGAGTCAGATACTTAACCAAATGAGCCACCTCGGGGCCCCTGATTAATCATTTTTTTTTTAATGTTTATTTATTTTTGAGAGACATAGAGGCACAGCGTGAACAGGGGAAGGGCAGAGAGAGAGGGAGACACAGAATCGGAAGCAGGCTCCAGGCTCTGAGCCGTCAGCACAGAGCCCGACGCGGGGCTCGAACTCACAGACCGTGAGATTGTGACCTGAGCTGAAGTCGGCCGCTTAACCGACTGAGCCACCCAGGCGCCCCAATCATTTTAATTTCTAACAGATAAGCTTCCTGGGATCAGTACCTGGATAAAGAGAAGGAGAAGACAAAACCCTGTTCTCAAAGAAAACACCATTTACTCAACATAAACTGAAAATTTTTAACCCAATTTTTTACCAAAAATTATACTTCCGAAAACAATTCCCCTTAAGGTCAAGCAGTCACAAATCTCTCATATTTAGATGGTGTTTTCTAAATTACTTTATTCTCAATATCAAATTACTATTTAGGGAAGACCCATTAGCCTGAATGTATATCAGTCAGCACCAGCAGAAAGATGTCAACTAGTGGGATCCGTAAAAAAAAGAAAAGACATTTGACAAGGATACGATCATTATTCCTACAGTAAAAGTTCACATTCTTTTAAGCATAGAATATCCTCCTAAACAAAATTTTCAAAGTTCACATTAAAAAGTAGTATAGCATGTAACAATTACATTGTGAAATTCAGGACTATAACCCCAGCAGAGATGAGCAAAAATATCTAATATCCCTAATGTTGTATTAGTGGGTACTTGTGACAACATCATGCACAGGTTTAATAAGTGCTAGATCTCAAACAACTTAAATGGAGATGGTTGACTCTGGAAAACCAAGACTGATGACTCAAAGGGTAGCCCTATTGATGTTAAAGGTCCCTGATGAAGATGCATGTAATTCACATCGATAAAATTGTTCTTATAAAAAGTGAGACTTAAAAAAAAAAAAAGTGAGACTAGAACAGCTATGTTCCTTAAATAACATTTATATAACAAGTGATTTTCCATATGTATGTATAGCTAAATTAGTAAGTTAAAATTAAAGGTAGACTTAATTTTCACTATCCCATCTACACCCCCGAAAATACTTTTATTCAAGTTGACTCAAAAAACTTTCCCTGGAATTTTCTCATTGAGAAAATGGGGGGAAGCCTCCCGAATACCATGGCACTTCTAATATTCAGAGAACAGAGAGAGAAAATTACACAACAATGTGATAAATGATAATAGTGAACCATGCACAAAATGCAAACAGAAGAAGGAGCAAGAAATTGGGGTGATCAGGGAAGGCTTCTCAGGAGATGACATCTGAGCTAAATTTCAAAGGGAAATAGAAAAGGAATTGAAGGGAAACACTATAAACATAAGAAACCTTGCGTCCTGACTCACAGAGGTGAGAAGACATGGCTTACACCAAGAAGTGGGTGATTTATAAGACATGTGAGAGAGGGTGGGTGTGTAAACATATCTGCAGCTGAAAGTAACTGTTTAACCTGTTGACCCTGGGGCTAAGGTAGGAGACAGAAACATGGTATCTTATCAGAATTACCTGGAAGGTCACCTTCCTTTTAAGATTGGGTTATTTCAACAAAAATACTTGATAATCATTTTCCAGCTTTTGTGTCCAAGCAACCAGGCAACAGAGAATCACAGTACAACCCTGGAGATGCATGCGAAATGATGTTCTTAAAGAAAAATCTTTTGGGGCATTTCCAGTTTTCTAGAAACAATGCCGGAAACTAACTGAACAGGTCAAAAGAGGAGATGTGGAAATGTCTGCCTTACTTTAGAGCAGCTTTTTCCATCACATTTATCTCTTGACAGGGCAACCAAAGAGAGTGACTTCTCTCACACGTTCATAAACTTTGTGTAGGGATGTACACTTTTCCAGCCACAGGACACTCCTTTACTCTTTTGTTGTATTTATTTTTTACATTTCATTACATTAAGCACTAATTGCTATTATATGGATAGCAATGATATTATTAAACAGCCAACTCTTGCTACTTGCATTGGGATGAGGCAATAATCGGAACACTTATCTTGCAAGCAATGACCAATGTGGCCCTTACTAGAGCAAATGGAAAGTCTTCCCCAAAGTAAATCTCCCCTTCCACTAACAGAGCACCTTCACGAAGCACAGTTTCAGTAGGTTAAGAAAAGCTATTTAATCTTCTTTTCCAGTCCTTAAGAGTTCAGAGAGAATGAAGTCTAATCTAAGAGCATTCAGTAACAAACACACTCAAGAATTTTGCTTTAATGTATAATTTCACTCCTAATAAAAAGAAGCGAATGGCTGCTTCCTTATTAACATGATGCTATATCAACACAAAACCCAACCCCTTGGTTAATAGAGAAACACTGGGGATCGTCATTCAATTTAGGAACAAGACAAAGACGTCCACTATCACCAATATCATTTAACATTGTTCTTGAAGTGCCAGTCAGCAATTGTACCAGAGAAGAATTGAAACATATACACACTTTACAGAGGAAGTAAAAGTTATTATTGTCAGTGACATGTTGGTTCATAGAGAAAGCCCAAGCATGACTCCAATAAACACATCAACTAGATGCTATTTAGAACTAAACATACTATCTAAAAATTGATAAAATAATAAGAAAATTCTGGAAAATTATGAAAAGATGAGTGACATAATATCAAGATAAAACAATCAGAATAATAAGAAAAAAACTGGGGAAAATATTTTTTTTTTAATCTCGGAGACTGGGAAAATCCTTCCTCATAGTGACACAAAATCCAAAATCTAATAAAGAAAAGCCAAATCAATTTAACAACATAAAAACTAAAATACTCTGCGTGAAAAAAATGCTACAGAATAGGCAACAAAAAATTATAATATGTAATATATATTACAGACATAGGGCCAGTTTCTTTAATTTATAAAAGCCCTTAGACGTCAATACAAAAGATCAACAATCCAGTAGAGAAATTAAAAAAAAATGATACTTCACAAAAATGGAAATATATATGCCTCAAGTATCATATTTCATCAATTCTAAGTTTGTTTGTTGTATGTTAGCATTTCTGAAATCTGAATTAGTCTTATAATCAATGGTTCCTCAAATGTGATAATGAACTGTACTACTTAAAAAAAATATTAAACTGCGCTTGTAGGGAGAGAAAATCAAATTAAAACTACAAGGAAATAATAACAATCGTGTTGACAAAATAAAACAGTGAAAATACTCTATTAGCAAGGAATAGACCAACAGGCACTCTTGCCCACTGTTCACGGAGGTGAAAATCACTTCAACTTTCAGGGAGAAGAGTTTGGCAGTGCCCAACAACAATTGAAATGGACACTTTGACCCAACAACTTTCGTTCTAAGGTTTCATCCTAAAGAAATATTTTCATATATGTGAAATGAAATATGTATAAAAATATATCAATTACATCGCTGTTTATAAAATCAAAATATTGTGAAGAATATATACTTACACCTATAAATAAATTACCCTATGCCCATGAATAAATTATCCCCTACCTATAAATGGAATAATATGCAGCCATTTAAAATAATGAAGCAGTGCTTAAATACATTGATTTGGAACAACATAGACTATATAATTAAGTGGAAAAAGTAATGTAGAACACAGCATATAAAATATTACCATTTGCAAGGATAATACGTATATATAAATGGAAATGAATATGTTTATGACTATATGCATAGACTATTTGTGATGAATACACAAGAACCAAGTAACTATGGTTACATCTAGAGAATATTAAAGAGACTGAGTGACGGGGTGAGTGGGGAGACTTCGTTTTCACAATCTATCATCTCGGACCTTAGAAATGTATGTGCATAGGTGAAACTTATTCAAACAATTAAAAATTTAATTTTAATATAATATGTATAAAATGTATAACCTTTATATATATGTATAAAGTTTTTAAGTTTAAAAGCAGGGCATAGAAAGGTTTGTCTATCGCTGACTATCACAATCCCATCATTTTACGGTTAAGGAAACTCACCTATGATTAAACAACATGCCCAGGACCTATCCTGCCAGACTCTCTCAATGTCCTTTCCAATGTTAAGGTTCTATGTTTTTATCTGATTTTATTATTGTTAAGGAATACAGTGAATTAGATAGAAGAAGGGACGGTTTAATCACCATTCACTGAATCCTGACCTAATCTAGGAAAAAATCCTCAGAAAATCATATTAAGAAGGTATCTTGGCAGATAAAGGCTGGTCCACTCTTAAACAGATGGAAGAGTAAACGTGGATCCCTGAATCTCCCTCATTCTGGCCTGTTCTCCATTTCTCAAAGAAATCATCACATAAAATGCAAATTGGTTGCTTTGTGAATGTACTAACGGTCAAAGTAGGGCCACCAAATTCATGAAGCTCTCTCTCCACTCTAAAGGGGAAGGAAAAAATTACAATATACAGGTGTCCAAGAAACATCATCGTTTCCAAGTAACACACCAACGCTATCAGACAACTGGGAACTCTTGATGACTAAGTGGTGTCCATCTGTCAAATCTACCCCATTGCTAGTTAAGCAGAATGTATCAGTGACTCTACCTAAAAGGTGCCTCTTGCTCCCAGCAGCAGTACCGTCACCCAAAGCCAATAGCACAGATTAGAAATATTGATTTCTGGACTACTCATCAATTTAGCTTTGGCCGTTTGTTTTCATCTGCTTCTGGTTTTATCATTATTCTTTCTCTTTTCCTTGGCAAATGACAGAGTTTGGTAAGGTCTCCTTTCCAGTGAAACCTAGCCAAAAATACATGATAGTTTTAAGGATTCCTTCAGGCACTATAAAATCTAACTTTTTTTTTAATGTTTATTTTTGAGAGAGACAGAGCATGAGTGGGGGAGGAGCAGAGAGAGCAGAAGATACAGAATCTGAAGAAGGCCCCAGGTTCCCCGCTGTCAGCGTAGAGCCCGATGTATGGCTCAAAGTCACGGGCCTCGAGATCATGAACTCACGCACCACGAGATCATGACCTGAGCTGAAATCAGATGCTTAACCGACTGAGACACCCAGGAGCCCCTAAAACCTAACTCTTAATTAAGAAGACATAAACCAAAATCTCTCTCAGAATTTAAAAATTCATCATATTTTATCTACTTTTTCCTAAAACTTTTAAGGTGAAATTAGCATCATGTATATATCGTTAAGTAGAGAGGAATACAATGATTAATTCAGAAAGAAATTATTGCTTTTATTTAGATTATACTTTGGCCATTATCCTACTTGTTACAATAGCTTATTTAAATAAGAAAAAATGGGATTAGAATTCTGTAATTTCTAACTTCATAATAGAAAAATAATATATAATATCCAGAGTTGCTAAGTATGCAGGAAAACACACCTTTACATATACTAAGATCTAAATGGTAAATTAAGAGAGTATCTGTGGAACACAAACAGGCAAAGCATAACAAAAAATGTAAGAATATTAATATATTTTGGCCTAGTGATGATATTTCTAAAAATATATTACCTTAGAGAAAAACTTAAGAACATAAAAAAATGATTTAACCTCAAAGGCTTTCCTCATACGCAAATGAATTGACAAAATGAATTGCAAAAGAAACACAAAATGATTCTGGACAATTTACGAATTCTAGAATGGTAGAGTGAGGACTTCTGAAAATTCACTTCTCCATAAAGCATTAAGAACACCATCAAAAATGGTCATATTATCACTTTCACAGTTCTAGAGAAGAAAGGCTTACAACAATCTAAGGAGTATTTATTAAGGAGAAATAACTGAATCTCAATAAGAACAGCAAGTTTTATAGCATTTTAACTTACATGAATCTTGTCCCTCTCTACCCGGGTATACAGTAGCCTTGAGAGCCAACAGCCTCACAACTACAGTAGCCTAGCAGCCACCAGAGTGAGAAGAATGGGTTTGGAATTCCGAAATATCCCCTCCCCAGAGTATCTGTCACTTTTTCATCTCTCGGAGAGCTTACTGAAAAACTTCACTCTCAGAATTTGTCTTTATTTATCTCCAAGTTAGAGCTCACTCTATCTTATCCCCAAGGCATTTGTTAAAAATGATTAGTAGTGATTGTTTAACATAGTAGCTGCCTAAAGCAGTATTACCAGTTGGAGTTAACAAAACACTAACCAAAAAACTTAAAAGGAAAAGTTGAAGAATGGTTATCTATACAGGGTTTTGAAGAGATCCTACATAATCCTGAGAATCTAGAAAGCCCCACACATGTGCAAGACAGTATGTATGCCCAGGAAACACCTGAGAAGGCCCAAATCTCTCCCATTTGGCTGACCTTGAGGATTTGCACAATCAGGAAGTTAAGAACAGGGTAGAATTGTAAACTTCCTGCTAGAATATTAAAAGCATGCTCCAACACACACACAGAGCCCCTTGGTAAAGGTTAGGAGACATACGGGTTCAAGACACACAAGGAAATCTCTATCCAATCATGAGCTGGCCATAAAAGTAACTAAACAGAGATTCAGTGGCCACTGAAACAAAGAATACAGACTTTACAGAATTAGTCTAACAAAAGTCACCAAATAAACCAAAAACAACAGTAAGAACCACAAAAACAAACAGCAACAACAACAACTTTCCCTGGAAGGGGAAGTCTGATTTTCAGAGCTGTTATGTTTCGTTATTTAAAATGTCCATTTTTCAGTTGGTCCGAGAGTTGTGGGTTATCGTTAAGCTGATTAAAAATGTCCATTTTTCAACAAGAACAAAAATGAGACATACAAAGCAGCAGGAAAGTATGGCCCATACACACTATACATAAAAAGCAGGTAATAGAAATCATCCTTGCTGCAGAGGGTGTGCTTCCTAGACTTTAATTCAGGTATTATAAATACGTTCAAAGAACTAAAAGAAATAATGTCCAAAGAAAAAAAAGAAAAATATGAGAATGATGCCTTATCAAGAGAAAATATAAAGAAAAATTGTTAAAAAGAAACAAATAGAGGGGCACCTGAGTGGCTCAATTGGTTAAGCATCCGACTTTGGCTCAGGTCATGATCTCCCTGTTCCTGAGTTTGAGCCTGAGGTCAGGTTCTGTGCTGACAGTACAGAGCATAGAGCCTGTTTTGGGTTCTGTGTCTCCTTCTCTCTCTTTGCTCCTCCCACACTTGTGCTCTCTCTCTCTCTCAAAAATAAATGAACATTAAAAAAAATTAAAAAAAGAAACAAATAGAAATATTGGAATTAAAAAGTGCAATAATTGGAATAAAAAATCATTACAGAGGCTCAAAGCAGATTTCAACTGGCAGAAAAAAGAATTGGGCAACTTGTAGACAGATCAATTGCCATTATCCAGTATGAAGAACAAAAAGAAAAAAGAATAAAGAAAACTGAGCAGAGCCTCAGATATATTTACAACACTCGTAGGTGTCCCGAATATAAATAATGGGAGGAAAGAAGAGAGAGAAAGGGGCAGAAAGAATACATGAAAAAATAATGGCCAAAACTTTCCCAAATTTGATGAGAAACATTAATCTACCCGTCCAAGAAGTTCAACAATCACCAAATAGGAAAACCTGAAAGATATCCACAATCAAGCATATGACAGTGAAACTATAGGGAAATAAGGACAAAGAGAGAATCTTCCTTCATTACAGCAAAATAAAAGTGACTCATCACTTACAAGGGATCAACAATAAAATAAACAGCTGATTTCCCATTGGAAACCACTGAAGCCAGAAGACATGTTCCAAGTGGTGAAAAAGAGCTGTCAACCAAAAATTCTACAAACAGCAAAACTCTTGTTCAAAACAAAGAAAAAAATCAAGATATTCCCAAATAAATAAAACTAAGAGAATTCATTCCTAGCAGAACTACTCTATAAGAACTAGTAAAGGGAGTCCTTCAGGGAGAAATGGAAGGGCATTAATCGAATCCACATGAAGGTATGAAGGTCACCATTAAAAGAAACTACATAGATAAATATAAGACAGTATGGATATATATTTTTATATAAATGTATATTTTTCTCTCATTTCTTTTATTCCCATATTTAAAAGAAGCTGTGGAAAACAATACTGATAAATTGTATCCATAGTTTATAACTTAAACAGATGTAATTTGTATGACAATCAAATAGGAATAAGAATAGTAGAAATAGGAAAATAGATATATATTGGAACAAAGTTTTTATATACTATTGAAATTAAGTTGGTATTAATTTGAACTAGATATTTTAAAATTGAGATATTAATTATAATCTCCAGGCAAACCACTAAGAAAATGACTCTCTCTCTCTCTCTCTCTCTCTATATATATATATATATATATATATATATACATATATATATAATAGTTGACTGAATATAGACTAAATAGTAGACTAAAATATATCTACTTAATTTTAAAAAAGTAGTAATGGTAGAATTTAGAAACAAACACAAAAAGATACATTGAATACAAATATTAAAAAAAGCAGATCTAAGTTCTCTTATTAGAAGTTACATTAAATGTAAATAGACTAAACATTCCAATCAAAAGGCAAGGATTGGCAGAATGGATTCAAAAAACAAAAAGAAAGAAAAGGGGTGCCTGGGTGGCTCAGTCGGTTAAGTGTCTGACTTCGGCTCAGGTCATGATCTCACAGTTTATGAGTTAGTGCCCTGTGTCGGGCTCTGTGCTGACAGTTCAGAGCCTGGAGCTTGCTTCGGATTCTGTGTCTCCCTCTTTCTCTGCCCCTCCCCTGCTCACTCTCTGTCTCTCTGTCAAAATAAATTAACATTAATTTTTTTTTAATTTAAAAAACAGAAAGGAAAATAGCATGATCCAACTATGCTCTCTCTACAAGAGGCAAATTTTAGATTCAAAGACACAAATACGTATAAAAGAAAAAGACAAGAGAACATGTCCTTTGCAGCCAGCAACCAAAGAGATTAGAAGGGTCTATATTAATAGACAATAACTACTTTAAGATAAAAATTATTACTAGAGATAATGGGCATTTTGTAATTATAAGAGGGAAATGTATTAGGAATACATAACAATAATAAACATATGCAGCTAACAAGAGGCTCAAAACACATGAAGCAAAAACTAAAGAATTTAAAGATAAAATAGATCAATCAATAATAAATGGAGACTTTAATACCTCACTTTCAATAATGGATAAAACAACTAAGCAGATCAAGAAGGAAATAAAGACTTGAACAACACTAGACATAGCAGATACATACAGAACACCCCAAAACAGCAAGAATATATACTCTTCTCAAATAAAACATGGAACATTATCCAGGATAGAAGGTATGTTAGGCCATAAAACAAGTCTTGACAGATTTAAAAAGATGGAAATCATAAAAATATGTCCCCTAATCACAATGGAATAAAATTAAAAATGAGTAACAGAAGGAAATTTTGAAAATTTTAAAGTATATGGATCTTAAATAACACACTCCTAAAACCAAGAAGTCAAAGAAGAAACAAGAAAATTAGAAAATGCTTTGAGGTGCATGCAAATAAAAACACAACATATCAAACCTTAAGAGATGCAATTAAAATAGTACTTGGAGAAAAATGTATTCCTGTAAACACATACATTTAAAAAGATGAATGATCTTAAATCAATAACTTATCATTCCACCTTAAGAAATTAGAAAAAGAAGAGAAATCAACCTCAAAATAATCAAAAGAAAGGAAATAATAAGGAGTTCAATGGAAATAAATAAAACAGAGAATAACGGAGTTCAACGAAACCAAAAGGAGGTTCTTTAAAAAGCTCAATAAATTTGACAAACTAAATCGAGAAATTGAACACGAAAAAAAATAAAGAAAATTCAAATTACTAACAACAAGAATGAAAGCTCATCACTACTGACCTTTCAATATAAAAAGGATTATAAGAGCATAATATGAACAACTGTATGTCAACAACCTAAATGTTGTATAAGGAAATGGTCAAATTTCTAGACATACACAAACTAGTGAATCTGGCTTTCAAAGATAAAAAAATTCTGACCTATAACAAGTAAAGACATTGAGCTAATAATCAAAAAACTTCCCATGAAGAAAGACCAGGCCCAGATAGCTTCAGTGTTGAATTCTCCAAATGTGTGAAGAGAAATTAACACAAATCTTTTACAAAATTTTCTAAAAAACAGAAAGGAACACTTCCCAACTCATTCTATAAAGTTATTATTATCCTGATCAAAAAACCAAAAACATTATCACAAGAAGAGAAAACTATAAACTAATATCCTTTAGAAATACAGACATGAAAATCAACAAAATACTAGCAAATTGAACCCAACAATATAAAAAATATTATACACCATGACCAAGTAAGATTTATTCCAGAAATGCGAGGTTAATTTAACATTGAAAATTATGGGGCACCTGGGTGGCTTAGTTGGTTAAGCATCTGACTTCAGGTCCAGGTATGATCCCACAGTTCGTAGGTTCGAGCCCTATAGTGGGCTCTGTACTGACAGCTCAGAGCCTGGAGCCTGGTTCGGATTCTGTGCCTCCCTCTTTCTCTGCCCATCCCCTGCTCATGCTCTGTCTCTCTCTCTCAAAAATAAATAAGCATTAAAAAAATTTTTTTAACATATGAAAATTGATCAATGTAATACACCATATTTATACAGCAAAGAACAGAAACCACATGATCATCTCAATAAAAGCATGAGATACATTTGACAAAATCCGACACCTATTGATATTAAAAATACTCAATGAACTAGCAGTAGAAAGGAATTTCTTCAATCTGATAAAGGCATCTACAAAAATACCCACAGCTAACATATTACCAACGGTGAAATGGGTTAGCTGATAAAATGACAAAAAAAATAACTTTACAACCACTACCAGTTCTATCCCCAACATTTAATTTTGAAAAAGTTTAATTTTTTTAATGTTTATTTATTTTTGAGATAGAGAGAAAGAGAGCATAAGAAGGGAAGGGCAGAGAGAGGGGGAGATACAGAATCCAAAGCAGGCTCCAGGCTCTGGGCTGTCAGCACAGAGCCTGAAGCGGGGCTCGAACTCACAAACTGTTAGATCATGTCTTGATCCAAAGTCCGACATTAACCGACTAAGCCACCCATGTGCTCCTAATTTTGAAGAATTCTAAATTGTCAGTGAAGTTGCAAGAATAATGCAATGACCATCCTTATGCCCTTCACCTAAAAACATCGGTTTTTAATATTTTGCAATACTTTTAGGGAGAGAGAGAGGGACAGAGAGAGACTTTTTTCTGAACTGTTTAAGACTCATTTGTAAACATCCTACCCTCAATTAAGAGTGTACCTCCTAAGACTAAGAACACTTTCCTTTATAACTACAATATAAGTGTCACATTCAACTAATCAGTCAGTACTGTCATCTAAAATTCGGTGTATGTTCAAATCTTCCCAATTTTGCTAATAATTTCTATTAAGTATTTTCTTCGATCCAGGAACTATAGTCCATGATCATGTGTTGCTCTTAGTTGTCATGTCTCTTTCCTCTAGTTTATCTTAGAACAGTTGCCCAAGTTTTTATTTTCCTTCACAATCCACTTTTTTTAAGAATCTGGGCCAGTACTGAATTTGGATTTGTCTGATTGCTTCCTCAGATAAAGTTCAGGTTAAGCATTTCTTGCTGGAGTACTACATATTCAATGTTTCAACCTTTACTTAAGATGGCAGGTTTGTTTCTTTAGAATGGTGGTGCCTTCTTCATTTTTGTGCAAGCATTTTTTGTGGGCAAAATATCAAAAGCATGTTTTCTCCAAATTCATCTGCCTCAGTAACTTCTCAAAAAGTAACAGAACAGCCAGCTCTAAAATGACCATAACTCAAAGGGTCAGTTTACGGTTCATAAAAAGATAAGCGATATGAAATCCATACACTTACATGCATTAAATTCATTATTTAGTCTAGAGAAAGCTCTAGATATGTCTTAATTATCAGCTCCTCTTTTCACTGGACAGACAAGTGTCTATTAGTTGTAAACACAGTAGAGTTTGGGGTGAGCCATTTCCTGGCCGCAGTGTTTAAATCACTATCCGCCCCACCCCAACAACTTTCTCCACCTTCTCTGCTTGGCTTTTCTCCTTAGTACTTTTCCCTCTTTGACATACATACATTTCACTTTTCCGCCTGGCTGTTGCTTACCTTCTCCACTGGAATGTAAGCCTTATGAGAGTGGACATTTTTTCTCTCTCTAGTTCACGGTTGTAAGCCCAGCACTCAGAACGGCCAGCCTCTCAGTTCTAGCGGGCCCGGAGCAAAAATGGTTATTACATGAACTAGTGAATGAATGAGTGAATGAATGGTTTTACTTCGAGCACTAAAATATGCCACCGTCACAAGGGCATTAGGAAGTTGGGATATTTGAGCCACAGAGCCCCTTTTCAAATATAATTTGATCAAGCTGTCTTTAGACCCATCTCTTCTCTCATCAGGGTGGTGAACATGTGAGGTTTTTCATAATTCATAGGTTTGTTACAGAAAAGGATTACAAATGGGTCATTTAGTGGATCAGAAAAAAATGACCACAATTTTTAATCAATTTGCGACAAACACAAAACTCTTGCAGATCTTGGCCATAAAGCTCTGGATCTGACGCCCTCCACTAGAGACTTTGGGAAGGTCTCCAACTCACAACCATGGTTACCTTTGAAATTCTGAGGAAGTGGGAGAAACCAAAGAGGTATTTAGAAGAAGAAAATAGAAAGTTAAAAAAAGAAAAAAGAAAGAAAAAAGGATCGGAAAATAAAATGAGTTCTCTAAGGCTTCCCTCTTTCCCTCCATCATGTCTTTTCATCACACTTCCCCCTCAAAGCCCCAGGCTTATGCACGGTTCAACATCAGCCTTTAAAACGCATTTGGGCTCATTCGGGGAGGACTATGGGAAGGCCTGGAAGTAAACAGTTAACAGACTGGATACCGTCTTTGCAGGCTCTTCGCAAGAAAAGAGAAACTGATTTCAGCAAAATATTCTTTCTCTGAAGGAATTCAAAAGTTCTTGCCGAACTATATCTTTTGTAAACGCTCAAATGGTGTAAACCAGTAAGTAGAGCAAAGCCTTTTATGCATTAAAAATGTGTAAGTACAAGAATTATTACAGAATAAAAATAAGGTTCTCAAACAAACCTTCCTATGTTTGATGCTTTTTTACGGGGGGATGAAATAACTTTTTAAAGTCTGAGGTTGTCGGTTTTGTTTTCATCCATTCATTCATTCAATCATTCATTTTTGAGGTCGTTGCTTTTAATCCAAAACTATCTTACCGAACTTTAAACTTGCCATAGAACCTTAACTTAGCATTCTAAATTCTTGTTCACCAAATGGCATGTTCTCAGCACATGAAACCCACTGTGTTCCCAGTGCCCAGGAGGGTAAGGGGAAGTCAAAATGGGATTCATTGCTTAGAAACTTCCGTCTTGAGTTTTGACTCTTAGACTGTTGACTAAGTTCTCTCTGGGAACTTGTAAGAGAATGGTAAGAGGCCGCCCCACTGCTAGAAAGAATGACTTAGTGTGAAATATATTTATGGCCATTGCCAATTTTATGTTCAGGGACTGAGAGCAGACAGGGAGGGAGGAAAGAGATGCTGAGAGCTCCTTGCTAACTTCATACTACAAGTCACAAAATCCTGAGAGCCTCTCTGACAGGGAGACTTCTCTCCTGCTGAGGCCTTCAAAACTTCACCTTCTTGGAAAAAAAACAAGTAAGACAAAGGAAAGTTTTTTGGCTTCTAAATTAGACTGGCCTTTCCTCTCTGAAGAGCCAGGCCGCCGCTGAGCCAGACTCGGGTGTCTGGCAGGCTCTCTGCAGCCGGAGGATCACATCACACTGTTTGGCTACACAAGCCCATGGTTAGTGCTGCTCCCCACACAAATCCGGCCAACAACAATGGCCCTTCTTACCATTCAGCCTTGACCTTGTGCACATGCTCATGACATCCTCAAGGACTGTGCTGAAATCGAGTGGGAGAGATTTGTTTAAAGATTTGTAAAGATAGAGGTAATCCAACCTGCCCCCATTAAATATTCAAGTTGAGAGTTCCTAAATTTTGAGAATTCCTAAGTATCTACTTCCAAAGAAGGAAAAGCATTTGAGATCTCTGCTTAAATTTGAATTTGAGTCTGCTCTGACATTCCAACAAGTCATCATTTAAAATTGAGCAGTGTCTGTGTTTGAGGGCACTAACCAGACTCCCACTAAGGCCTAGCTGACCTGGACAACAATGTAAAAGTCTACTAGTGGGCCTTGCAAACCAGAATAAAAGCTAATGCATAGATGATTTGATTGTATTTTCCAAATTATGCAAGTTAAGCTATTTACCTTGGGCAGGGTGGTATTCAGAACTTTCAAATTTTAATCAACTGTTGGTAAGTACTATGATTAGAATTCTTCATTCTTACAAATATCAAAGGCTTGGTATTTTTCATTCATTTATCTGTTCAGCAAATATTTGTTAAGTGCCTACCATGTGCTAAGCTCTGTTTTAAGTAGTAGGAATACAGCAATGAACAAAACAGTGTCCCTGCCCTAACAGGGCTTATATTCTACCAGGGCAAGGGTTTGGAAAAAAGAGAATGACAGAGAAAAAAACAAGCATATCAGATGGCAATTAAAAACCTATGGGAAAAAAAAAATAAACGAGGTCAATTTGATTAAGAAGTGTCAAATGGCAGAAGGAGTTGGTAGCAAAGTAGGGTCACCTTTTAAATAGCATTGGTGAGGAATGACCTCACTAAGGAGGTAACGTTCAAGCAAAGCCCTGAGGGAGATGAAGGAGCCAGACCTGAGCATCTGGGGAAAAACATTCCAGGCAGAGAGTTCTACAAATACAAAAGACCTGAGATGAGAGTGAGTCTGCCATGTTTGAAGAATCGAAAGCAGTTCCAAGTGGGTCTGGAAAGGTGTATGTGAGGGGGGAGAACCGGAAGATAAGGCTGGGGGTGCAGCTCTAGCTTCAGCTCCGAAAAAGAAAGGATACCAATGGAAGATTCAGAGCAAAGGGAGGCAAACCCTTAGAAATGATTCTAGCTGATAACTAACTTCCATTTTTATTTCATCCTGATTTCTTGGCAGAGTGTCGACCTGGCAGACCACGAGTAGAATATCAATAGGGCATGTGATAGGATCAGGCAGGAGGGAAGGTCCTGTTGAGTGTGAACGTGGGAGCTGTTTCTTCTGCACCTTTCATCATTGGTTAGACCTGTGCCGTCCAACATGGTAGCCACCCATCACAGGGCTACTGAATACTTAAAATGTGGCTAGTCTGAAAGAAAAAGGGCTACCCTTTTCTCCCTAAGCATGAAATACACTCCAGAAGTTGAAAACACAATATGAAAAAGAGAATGTAAAATGTTCCATTGATGTTTTTATAACGCTTATATAGTGAAATGATACTCTTTGGGATACAATGGGTTAATAATAGTATATTATTAAATTTATTTCTCCTGTTTCTTTCTGACTTCTTTCAATGTGGCTACTAGAAAACCAAAAATTCCAAATGTGGCTTACTTTCTATTTCTGTTGGATAGAGCAGGGTTGGAATATTACTAGAACAGTGCTTAGACTCTCCCAAGGTGTCTAAGGAGACTTAGCAGCTCCTCAAGTGAAGAGAAAAATGACTCAGACTGACGAATACTGTTTCCCTATGAGAAAAGAAAGGCACTGGCATTTCGAGGCAAAGAGGCAGCATGTTCATGCCACCTTGTGTAGGAAGGGCAATAATCTGACACGAAGAAGCTATCTGGTAGGTTTCTTCTCAGAACACTGATCCAGGAAACTCTGGTTTAAAATATTTAGGTTTGATATGCAAACAGATGTCTAAATTCAAACCAGCTACCACTGAAATGACTAAAACTAAAAATTATTCAGTCCTACAGGAAAGGAAGGCATCTACTAAATGCTGTTACTAGGCAGGTCACTTGGTATGTATCATCCCATGAAATCCTCATAGCCATCTGGGATATCTTTTATTTAAAAAAGGAAAAAAAATGCGGGTGAGGGTGTTTGGGGCTCCAAAGCCCTAAATTTTCTTTGAAACCTTTGATTTTTTTTCCTTAACAAGAAGCAAGGGATCTTTATCCTTTGCATTTTGCATAAAACTGTTCCTGCATGGAAAAGCTTTGTAGGTCCTGTTTGCTATGGCAACCATATTTAGATGGAGGAAGAAAACATAAGGTTCCTGGCTATTTTTTGTCAAGAAGTGGTCCCCTATTTTATGAATGAAGAAAGTGAGGCTCAGAGGTATATTCATTTCCTGAAAGAAGAGAGCTGAATTAAATGCCTGCCCCACTAATTCCAAAGACTATGTCCTCCCGCCAGGGCACATGGGCCAGATCCCAGGCGGAATATGCTGAATTCACCTCTTATCTATCCCCTGACTCTATGAATACTATGGTCATAGCTACTCCACCCTATGGGAAACTCAAGCCTCTTCTGTACCAACATTTGGACAACACCTGGGATGAGGAAGCAACAAGAGCTAACATGGAGAAGGAAGCAACATCTACACAGGTCTCAAGAAACAAAGATGGCTTAAAAGGCCAGGGGACTCTCCTTAGAGAACCTCAAAACTCTTCCAGAAAACCCTCAATCACATACCATTTGGTTTTATACTAATGTGGAAACGTATCAAGGCACTGAAATGCCTTTCCGTCTCTGAGTGATGAATCTAGGGTTGTATAATAAGCTACAACCTACACAGTTAGCAACATAAATGATAGAACCCAGCCACGGGAGTTTATTCGTGACTCTTGCTACCATCCTGTTGTACTGTCTTATCCTTGTCTTAGGGGGAAAAAGAAAAGCTTCCTCCACTTCTAATCATTTTTCTGCAAACAAAACCCACAAATACATTTCATGAGTAAAGACTTTCACAAGATCCAAAATGGACGAGATCCTCTTGCTCCCCATTCTCGATTTGTTAGAGGAACCAGACGTGTCTCGATATTTTAGAAAAGCTGTATGATTAAGAGTCACAAATAGTTTATCTTTTTAGTTTTTTAATGTTATGGTATAGCTACAATAATAGGGAGACTTTTTGTATCTTTGAACATAAGATACAAAGTTAATATTATTAACTATTAACTATTAATTAACTATTTTAGGAGCTCAGTTGGTTAAGCATCCAACTTTAGCTCAGGTCATGATCTCGCGGTTTGTGGGTTCAAGCCCCATGTCGGCCTCTGTGCTGACAGCTTAGAGCCTGGAGCCTGCTTTGGATTCTGTGTCTCCTTCTTTCTCCAACCCTCCCCACTCATGCTCTGTCTCTCTCTCTCTTTCTCTCAAAAATAAACAATAAACATTTAAAAAATTGAAAAAAAATAATATTAACTGTGCATTTGTCAAAACTCATGGAATATGTATAACAAGGAGAGCAAATTTCACTATGAATAAATTAAAAATTAATGCATTAATTTTTTTAAAAAGTGAATTCTAAAACATAATGGTGACCTATTACTATATTAGAAAAAATAATTCTATTAACTGGTATTTCGAGTCCATCAAATAACTTCCTTGGAAAATTAAGAGTTTTTTCTGAGTTGGGAAATTATAGAACTGAAAAAGTTCTAATAAGCCCTTCTCATAGAGGGAAGACTCAGGGTCACAAAACTGGCCAGTGACAGAAGGACAAGACCCCAGTTCTCTTCAGCCTGGCCAGTGACCTTTTGCCTACCACATGCCCCCTAAGGGATACAGAACACACTTGCATGTTCTAAAACTATCCAGAACAATATAATAGCAAAGGCAAAACTTTTAAAAATACCAAAAACTTCACTGCACTTTTCCTAGTGCTTAGTCAAATGCTTTTACTTACTGATAGAAATTTAGAGTAAACATCCAGTTTGGTTATAAATGAAATCTTGCTTCAATATATGAAAATTTTTGCATTGGAAACAAATCCTTACGGCCTGATGTTTTTCTGGCGTGTGTTCTGTTCTTCCAGTTAGCGGGCTTAGTTATTAAAGACAGCTGTGTCCATTGCTTATGAACATTATGGATGCTGAAAACCTAATAACAAAACCAAAAATTCTCGAGAGTCCCCTCCCTCTCCTTTTCTTGAACTTGAAACTGAAAAGAAACACATTTCCCATCAATGTCGAGAACTGTCACTCCTGTCATCTACCAATCACATTCATAAACTCAGATTGGTATGGGAAAAGAACCCTAAAGTCAACACAGCCCTACGACCAAAATGTGGAAGTATATTAAAGCTTGTTTTGTCAGATTAAAGCATGAGAAAAAAGTATGATGTGTTCAGTATGAATGATGTGGTGAGAGTAATTTTTCATACTCTTTTTGAAATTAAAAAGTAACTTCTATTATTGAATTTTTGTTCTTAAAATATGACCAAAGTATACTCCTTTGTGAGGAGTAACTGCTTCTATTGATGTTTGACCATGGTACAAATTTATATTTAATCAGACCGAAAATGAAACAGGTACGTTTTCCCCCTCACTAAAGAGAATGTCATGGACAAACGCTGGCCTTTCTTTTTGTTCATTATGAGCAGCGGTTTTTTTGGGTGTTTAACTCCAGCAATAGTCAGAGGTTTAAAAAGTCCCCGCACAGGACATCTGGAACCGAATACTGTTAATCATGATCAGATTGTCCGATTGTGATGTGTATCGTAGGGAACAGAAGAGGCACTAGAAAAAAAACAGCAGTGCGCAGAATTACGTGACAGACAATGTTTCACGTTGGCTATAACTTGGGTTGTTTACACATTTCATGGTGCTCCTTGTACAGAAGGTTCATCCAGATCCTGGAAGCCCGTCCCCTTTCCAAATAGCAAAATCTGCTCCATATTTCAAGCTGGACCTTCTAAACCACACTAAGAATTTAGGTGGGCTTACAAGGGGTGATTCACTGCGCTGACTCACGGTAGGCTCAGAGATGAGCTTTAGAAGACGACGCTGGATGTGTGAGAAATAGTCTTCTATGTGTCTGGGGTCCGGCGTCCCGCAGTCTTTGGGAGGACGGGGCTCCCTGTGATCTCAACACATTGCTGCTTACATTAAACAAGTGGTATCATTTAAAATTCCACGCGAAGGGAACGGTGGTAATTGAAGCCATTCACAGGACCACAAAAGCACTGCCAGCCTCCAAATCGAACATTTGAATGACATTTAAAAGGTGCCAAAATGTGTAATCGATTCATTCAAAAGATAATTCCTGAGTATCTTGTGTTTACAGGACTCTGGGATGGTTATTCAAGGAGAGACCAAGATGGCAATGAAAAGGAGTTCCACTACTTCACCAAAACAGGGTTATCATGCTGAGATGCTGATGAGAAATCAAAGCACAGCACCTTAAGGACGTCTGGAAATGAGAGGGAGAACGGAAGCAGGAGGGAAAGGAAAAGGGAAGGAAGAGCAAAGGGAGGGGAGAGGGAGCCATAAAGCAGAAACAAGGAGCAGGCCCACAGTACCAATTCTTTAAAAAATTAAGTTCTCATGGTAATAACAAAAAAAAAAAAAAAAAGATCAAAACATCTGGAAATATTCTAAAGTATCATAACACTAATATTTTATTCCATTTTGTTGACAAAATGGGGTATTTCTTTTTACTTTTATTAATAGATGTTTCTTTTCCCTTCCTCCCACACCACAGAGATACTTTCTGACACTTGCCCTCCCATGAGGCTAAGGCGTCACCCTCACCCCTCCCACTTCATACTGCCACTTGGAAGTCTCCTTGTCAGTTTTTGGAATGCCTGGATGGCTCGGTCAGTTAAGCTCAGGTCGTGATCTCACAGTCATGAGATCGAGCCCCGCATTGGGCTTCACGCTGGGCGTCAGCCTATGTGGGATTCTCTCTCTCTGTCTCTCCCTCTCTCTCTCTGCACCTCCCCTCCTTCTTGCGCTCTCTCTCTCAAAATAAATAAACGTAAAAGTAAAATAAAATAAATGTTTTAGATTGGGTTCTCTTCCCTCTACAGGTTTACCATAAACCCTTCAAGTCACTATGCCCATTGAAAGAAAAAAGTGACATGTAGCTTATTGCCTTCAAGATTGAGACAAAGTCCCAAGTAGGAAGGTAGAAGGCTCTAGATCATATAACTCATTTTCAAGAACATGGATACTCCAATCAGAAAGTGTAAGACTAGGCATTTAGTCAAAGATTTACTGTTTCCTACGGGCAAGACACTGCACTCAGAGGTGTAAGGCACATTATGCTTGACCACAAGAAACAAAATCTAAACCACAGAACGAGGGAAGGTAGGAACGGATGGGAACAAGAACCCTAATGGAAGAAGGGCCCGGGAAAGCAGGAAGGATCTTTCACACTCTGAGCCCTGAGACAAAGAGAAAGCTGTGGGGAGACAGAGAGAGATTGCAGAGCCATGGGTTAGGAAAGAGGCATTGTAGAAACTCAAAGGATAACTTCACTTTAGCCTGGGAACAGGTACAGAAGATCACTATCTCAAAACGAAGGGGTCAGAGATGGAAAGAGCTGAAATAAAGAAAAGTTTCAGACTAATTAAATTTGAGAGATAACAATGTTGACTCACATTTTGTTACTATATTTGGATCAAGACTGGAAGAGAAAAAGCTAAGAAGAACACCCAGGATTTTGGCACACTCTGTCAGTAGCCAACATGCAACATACACCCTAGGGTCCAACTGTACACACTGCATTTTTGTCGGTGTGTTTAAAAACACACTTGCGTAACGAGGAGGAGATGAATATCCTTCATACACACATACAGTCAATAGAACTTTAAGCACTCAGTAGAAAAAGGAGAAATAAAAACACAAGTCACAGAATAAACACAACAGACTAATTGACGTATGGAAAACATTTAGTTTCAGAAGTAAAATGCCAATGAAAACAAAGTTTTCAAATGAAAAAACAGTGGTGGTGCAGGGAGATATACACCTATGTGTTGTAGTTTGAAGTGGAAATAAGGGCATCACTTACATGAGTTATTTTAGCAACACACACACACACACACACACACACACACACACGGAAGTGCTTATATCCCTGACCTACTAATTATACTTCTATGAGTTTAGCCTACGAAACCAGAGAAACAACGAAAGAGTAATTTTCAAAGATGTTTGTTGTGTCACTCATAACAGTGAAAACTGAGAACAGTGTTAGTTTTTTAATACCAAAAACATAACTAAATAATTCATAGTATACTGATAGAATATCATGTAGCTACTAAAAACATTTTTCAATTTTTAGTGACTTTTTAATGAGATGGAGATGTTCACAACATAATGATAAATGAAAATAACCAAGATACAAGACTATATATAGAATATGATCCTATCTAGTTTTATAACTACATGTAAATATGGAGAAAAAAGGTTGGAAGGAAATGTACCAAATCATATTAACAGTGATTATCTTTGAATTGTACAGTTGTTTCCAGCTTTCTTGTCAGATAGAATCCCTCCTGGAATTTTTATAATTATCACCCATCTTATAGTTGGCACATATTATCATATAATATTTTATACTTTGTACACAAAAAATGCTGCGGGATGGTTTAATTTGGGATTTATTTTTAATATACCCACGTCGATAGATTATAATTGTCTGGAGATAAAAATAAAATTCTCTTCATCTTTGAGCGCTCAGTGCCTAATACACTAACACACGGCAGACAACCATCGTTAAGTGATGGACAAAATGGAAGGAGGAATGGCTAAATAGCTGGGAAATTCTTCAGCATTTAGTAAAATCAATATCCTTCCTAGATTTTTAGGAGATAAAGGGGGCTCATCATGTGACTTAAAGAGAAAAAAAGGGAGAGGGGAAAAATTAGAGGAATGATCATTGCAAGGAGAGAATGGGATGAGATTTAACCACTCGAGCTCATTTTCTTACCAGAATCCACTCAAATATGTAAATGCATCTGCTTTTAGATGGACAGGAGAAAGCGAACTGCGCAAAAGCAATTACACAATTGCCCCTTCATTCTACCGGGAGGATGAACATCCCGGTATCCACTCACAAAACCAAGGAAACTCATGTCCAGGAGAACCCAACTCCTCTATATAATCTCTAAAGAAGGCTCTCCCAATAGTTGCTTCAACTCTGTTGGTGACTACGGCAAGGGATAGACAGGCCCCATCAGATAAACATTTATTTCTGTCTCTTTGGAAGCAGAGGCAGTGAGAATGGCTCTGTCCCAGCAACTATCACATGTTCTTTGTGTATTCATAATTTCTTGGCGAGGAGACACACTATAGATCATAGTGTCTCCATTCTCCAACTGATGTGAGGGTAACAGATATGTGTTCTTCATCCACTTTGGCATCACGGTGACATATATTTAGGCTGAATGCCCAAGGCTGAAATCTGGTATGAGTTTAAACTTGCTTAGACTTGTGAACTTCTGAGAGAGGAGTGTAATTCACACTTTTATTTAGTAGCCCTTGCACCAAAACTGGGGCTCTTTTTAAATGCTCACCTCACCATTATCTCTCTCTCAAAATGTCTGGTTGCTCTTCACTCCATAGATTCAAATGGCATTTCCCACTTCCAAATGTCTATGGTCAGACTATAATATCTCAGAATTACACTGATTGGTTGGGGGGGCGGGAGGGTAGATGGGAGAGAAATGACATGTGGCTTTATAATCAAGCAGTTCAAGATTTCAATTCTTATTAGCTCTTTGATCTTAGGCAAGCTATGAAACTCAGAATCTCAGTTTCTTCCCCCCAAAAATGGGGCTAATACCTCCCTGGATTGCAGGACAATTTCAAAAATTAGCGTGAAATCATTACATGTTCTGGCACAGGGTATACACAGTAAAAGCAGCTATTACTATCAGTAATGCTCCTGTAAATAAATCATTTGCTTATCTCTTTTCAAACTATGCGTTTTCCTATAAATGCTCAACTGTCATACAAGAAATTTCCTTTCCAACGATTTTCCCTGTAGAGCTCATTTTTAAGATGGTAGCTTCCTATGTAGAAAAATAACTTTATAGGCTGCTTCAGTTATAAATTTTATAAAGAAACAAGCATAAGGAAGCTTAGAAACCACGAAAAAATAAAGACATATATAGGGACTAAAATCTAGGATTTGGACTGAAAACACATGAGGCAGTGCTAAAAATAGGATTTAAAATATACAACAGTTATCCCCAGTCTTTTTCACATCAAAAAAAGGAAGCTTCCTGTCGATTGCAGGAACTCCTTAAGAGTTCTCAACTAGTAACACAGATAACTCAACAAGGCTCATGAACTCTTTAAGATACACCTTGGAGCTCTAGCTTCCCTGTTCCCACCAATTGTAGACTAGTTTATCATACTAGTGTATCAGCATACCAATCCAAACCAAGACCTTACAGTGAAAAACCCACCTTAAACTAGATCCTCCCACCCAAAGCTCATCAATACCTCACTTTGCCTTCTTCCTTCTAAAACATTTTAAGTCTCTGTCAAGATAACGGTCAATAAACACAGTAAGCAGAAAACTCGGCTGTGTCTTACAGACAGGTCATTTTGGTGGTATTTTCAGGAAGCAAGAATTTGACACTCCCGTAAGAACAGTTGTACATTTACGGACTCTATCTAAAGAGAAAGGCATTACAATAGACTTTCCGAAAGAACTTTTCGTTGACAGATAACAACTGCTCAGATTCGTTCTAACATAAAACACCAAGATTCAGAACCTCATGGCCTAGCCAAAAATAAGTATAGCACCAGCTACTTCTCTAAGCAAGTTGGAGGCCCCTCCTAGTGGCCAAGTGCTATCCAAACCTTAAAGAAAAGACTCTTTTTTTGTCCTCAGGGTGATGGTACATCCACAATGCAAAACAGAACACTTCAGCAATTATACCAATATTTCAGACTACTTTTGAAAACTATTCTGAAGGTTTGGGGCCCACACTAGTTAGATAAACTGCCCACATTAATCCAATTCACTCGATAATTGCTCAATTCTCCAATTTATTGCCCAGATGTAGCCAAATTTCTCCCTGTGGACAAGGAAGATATGACAGCCTGTATCTAAAATGTGCCAAATTGCACATATTACAAGTAAGGGAGAGGCCCTGTGAGAAGTTTCAGGCATGGAGGGTCCCAAGTCCCCATGCGGGAGGAGCAGCAGCGTGGTTGGGAATATGTAACTTGGATTGCCGTGGCATCACGTGACCACAGAAATGATGAGAGGTCTCACTGCTTCCCATCATAGGGAAGTGCAATCTGAAGCCAAACGCACTGGAACAGGGAGAGGTTGGACACATCTCCCCCTTACTTCACGGCAAGGTCAACTCAAAAAGTTGCGAATCGTCCCCTCTTTTCAAAGCTCTGCCACAAGTGGCCCTGATGGTTGGCAAGTGCTTGCTGCCACTGCCTCTTCCTACTGTCATGAGTAGTAGGAATCTCTGAGGCACAAGGAGCACTTTCCAAAGAAGACCTCTCCAGGGAAGTCATCTGCATTCCATACAATGCAATTTATTATAAACGCTACAGCAGATGAACATAAATCCATCTTCCTTTCTGAGCTCATCGACTGTGATGTGCGTCTCTCTATTCCCTGCTGAACTTGCAAAGACTAAGTGTGCAGGAGGAAACTAAATTAGCAGAGTGGAGAGCGAGGCAATGGGGAAAAAAAGGAAAAATCAAACTCAGCAGTCACTCATTCATAAATTCAGCAATTACTATGCATGCCCATTATAGATCAAGCACTCAGGACACGAACCATTTTACCCTCACGGAGTTAAACACAATCATCACGAACAAACAAATCTAATTACAAATCATTCTAAATGTTTGGGAAGTAAAGTACAGGCTGCCGTAAAAGGTTTAGCAACATGACCTGATCTCATCTCGAGAATCGGACCGAGCTTCCCTAAAGAGGGAATATTTAGGCCTCCAAGTGTGGGCTGAGTGGATATTAGCTAGGTACGAGAGTTGATAGGGAGAAGAAAGGAGAGAAAAAAAGGCAGCCCAGGTTAAGACTATGAGATATCAGACCATGCTCCTCAAACTTTATTTGGCAAGTAAATTCTCCAGGGATCTTGTTAAACTCCAGATGTCAATTCGGTAGGTCTGGAGTAGGGCCTGAGTTTCTGCATTTCTAACAAGCTCTCAGGTGAGACCGACACTGCTGGTCGGGTCCACGCTTTGTGTCGGGAGGATCCCGAGGAATTACCGAGAGGCCAGAGCACACAGAATGTGGGAGGGCCAAAGATGAGGCCAGAGAGCTTGGGGAGAAGTCGGACCACGCTGGGCTGCGGAGAACATCTTAAGGAATCTGGTCTAAGAGGAACGAGAACCATGAAGGTCTCCATTTTCTTTGTTCTCTCCAAATAACCTTCATAGGAGTTTCACTTTCCCTGGGAGACAGCACTTTGCAATATCTAAAGCGTAAGTGAGAGCAAAGGTGTTTATGGACTTCATGGCTTCTAAGAGCCAATAAAGTACAGCTCCTTCATCACAGACAGCCCATTAACAACCCATGTTTATTAGTAAAAATCCTCTGAACTTAATACGCCTTTGTCAGCAAAAGTAATTGATCTTGGCCAGTTAATTTGGCTGGTTTTGCAGACTGAGGACTTGCCACTCTTTTAAGAGTATCCTACAACTCTGTGGGCTTTACTCCCTTCGGTAAGGAATTTCCAAGAATGCTGAGCCCATGGGGTTCTTAAAATAGTTTGCGAAAATGGAACACAAACATCTCTCATTGGCACCTTGGTCTTTAGTCTTACAAGTCTGAAGACACTGGGTTTGACAGAAACGTCTGTGCCAACTGCCACCATCCTGTTCCCTGAAAATTTGACCGAACAAAGGCATACGGAACAGTGTGCTGTCCAGTAGTAAAAACTCAAGCTTAAACAAGAAGGAAACAGATGCAAGCTTTACCCAGGGCTTGGTATACTTTATAAACAACTTTCGCTTCTGTGTTAGGAAAGAATCGTCCTCTTTCTATTTTAATAAATAAGTGTAGGACTTATTCACACCGAACACATGCCATAGGAAATGCCCTCCAGCACGACTCAGACAACTCCATGGAACAGCCAGAGGAACTCCAGTTTTCACCCCCGCTGATTAGTATCGGGACTCTGGAGAAGTCATTCTCTTGGCTCTCTTATTTATATAACGGGTACGTGGGGGTTATATAGTTTAACAAGGGATAGTAAAGCACTGCATTTTTCTATGTGAGTCACAATGATATTCACACCTAAAAATGCTAGATACTCTGCTTCCGGAATGAGGAAGAGCAAGAGGTTGTGAAATCCTCTCCAGATATCTTCAAACACGAGCATGCTCTCAGCTGTCTGGAATGCCATGTATACCGTCCTGACCTAAATCAAGGATGTAAAATCATGCACAAGGCATTTGTTTCATTATCTAAGGAATCCATCTCAATAAGATGAAATGTCTTTCTGGTGGTCTGCCCCTGTCGCCACATCACAAAAACAAGGGTAGACCAATTTTCACAAATTCGGAGAGTGTAACTCAAAGGGTCAGATGTAAAATATAAGCCACATGGCCCATGCAGTAGTTCCTTGAGAGCGAGGAACACTTCGGAGAGTTGGCAAGTTATCCATCAGAGACGGGTAATATACACCATCAGAGACGGGTAATATACACCATCAGAGATGGGTAATACATACTAGAGATGCTTTACCTGTGCATGACCCTGTAGGGTGTGCTCCCAGGCAAAGAGAAACCTAATGAGAATGGGATATCCACCTGCGATAGCTGTTCTCCTAGACAAGAAGGCGCTGCCCAGCCCTCAAGGGCAGAACTGTCACTGGAAGAGAAGCAATTACTGGGTTTTAGCGTACTATGTCCCAAGACAGCAATAGAAAAGAAGAATACGAATAAGAACATTTACGGTGCTCAGGAGCAAGGTTAGAAAGATATACATAAGCTATAATCTGCTACCTGGAAGTGTGTGTGTGTGTGTGTGTGTGTGTGTGTGTGTGTGTGCGCGCGCGCGCGTGCAATCGTGAGAGAAGGAGGAAAGGAAAGATGGCAGGCGAGCTAGCTGGCGAGAGCCATGAGCCTCAAGAACACAAATGAGAAAACTGTTGCTACTACTATCTGGGGAATGAAGTAGTCAGCAAGTTAGATGCAGTGGGGTGGTGATAACTGACTCCAAAAGCTCAAGCACTCACCAGGTGAAGAAGGAAAAGAAAGGAGTTCCAGACCAGGCAGCAGCATGAGCAAAAGAAAACACTGGTGGTCCAGTGTTCTAAAGACGTGTGTATGAATATATGTATATGGGTATGTGCAGGTGTATGCACATATATACATACATATTTAGAGATATGAAAATATTAGTGTATAGTTCATGTGTGTATATGTACCATATACATACACAAATATGCTGTAGCTGACTGTGTGGCTGCCGCACTCCTCTCACCCTTATCACGTGACTGTGCGTGCCAGACTTCCAACGGCCAGCACCTGTGCTTCTTCCTTTCACTGGTAGAGGCCACTTTGTCACCTGAGTGGCAGGCTCATATTGGTACCCAATCAATAACCCTCTGAGCAGAAGGGAGTTGCTATAAACATATCTCATGTCCTTTACCTCTCAGCAGGAAACCCTGAGGCATGAATCTCACACTGGCTTCCAAAGTTTGCCCTGGAAGGAGTGCACTCTGGTCGGGTACAAGGATACTCACTTGGTGATATCCCCTTGCCGGGCTGCCTCCCCACACTCCCAGCCTGGGATCATCACCATACTCCTCTGCCAGTGTCCTCTCTAAGGAAATGACTTACATGTGAATTCTTGTCTCAGGGCCTGTTTCTGGGGGAATCCAAACTTGGACATGTAAATGTGTGTGTTTGCATTTATATTTATAGGCATATTTATATAGATCTGTATAGTTATGTGGATATACACACTCATAGGTATAGACGTATACACATAGAAATACATACGCACACAGATACTACATACATGCCCTCGGGCCAGTCTGTACATTTGCAATACTACTTCTAAAGCAAACATCTGTAGTTATCATTCTCAGAACAGGTCCATTTGCTGCCAAGACATTATCTTTTTTTCTTTTAGGGTACTACATCAAAAGGCAGCAAAATGAAAGAGTATTAAAAATGAGATTATTTTAATAACAAGCTACAAAAAGGACAAAGCTTACACTTCAAATTTTTGTATTCACAAAGAGAAAAAACTGCTCTCAGGGCCCTCCTCATATCCAAGCCTACATACAAATGTCCAATCCCCAAGCAAGAGCTCTCTCCTCTCTTCTACTTATCTTATTAGCTTAATAACTGATATTAGGAACATAAGAAAAAGTCATTCACTGCCCCTTATGTGTTAAGGATGGCAACACAGAGAACTAGAAAGAATACAGGATTAGGAAATTAGAAACTAAAATACAGGAATATAGAAAAGATACACAATAAAGGTCTGGAGAAAACTCTAGCAGGGAAGCCTGGGAAAGAACATCTTTGAATTTTTATTTCCTCAATTGAAAATGGAAACAAGACTTCCAGGGACCTGAACTTGGCCCTCGGGTATGTTTTGTTCAGTATGCTTTGTGTTTACAAACACATGAAATCTGAATGCCTTGAGCACATTTGAGTTTGTGACCCCTGTACATATAATTTCTAAACTCATTCCCAGTTCCCAACAGTGGATAACTTTGTGTAATTGTCACCAGTAAAACTACAGGAATCTTCCAGACTTGCCACCTGCTGAACTTCCTCCCCAAGGAGGCTTTGCTGCCTAACCTTGGCCCACCTTTATGGAAAAGACAGTTCATGCAGATGCAGATTTAAAATTTCCTACTGAAATGTGCCTTGTTTTTCTTCAATTTACCCAAAAAAATGAGACTAAATTTTAAAAAATTATCAGAAAACTTTACCAACATGGAAGAAATAAAATTAAGAAATGGACAGCAGTCAATGGCTTATTTACATAAAAATAACATAATGCTATTTAACCGTAATTAGCAAGAGAAGAAAAACATAATAGCTGAGTCTGAATATGGAAACTTCTGTTTTTCAGGAAGTTACTTTGGTATTTTTGTATATTATTATAGTATCATGGGTATTATATACCTCATATTACATACTTTTCATATACATCTTCTCTCTGCCTCCCTTCCTTTCTTTCCTTCTTTTCCCTCATACATGATGGTTCTTCATCACTCTTGGTCATGTTTACCTTAATGTGGACTCTCTATGTTGTGTGTGCATGTGTGATGTAGGAAGAGGGAAAGATTTTAGAAAAAGACATGTAGAGAAATGGCAAATGTTAATGCTATGATTTATGATGGTCCACATTTGATTCTACTTTGGTGAAAGCAGGATATTCAAGTTGTCTATATATATTTTTAATATTCTGATATGCATACTATATGTTCTTCACTACAAAAGATTAAAAGTTTTAAAAACATGTGGTTGTGCTCCCTACTATAAACAACTTGGAGCACTGAATAAGACTAGACTCCCCATCGTCACCATTACCATCATCACCACCAATGATCTTGCTCCAAATTTAAAATACATTAATTAAAAAGATCCTATTAAAATTAGAGCATACACCAAGTTCTTTCTTTCATTCCTAAGCACCCTGAAGCTATCCTCAGTCTATGAATCACAAGTCAACAATTCTTAGAAAGGCGGGTCTATGGCTTTGTCTCACTGATCCCTAACTCTGCCCTGAATCCACAGTTTAACGGCCACTTCCTCCTGTCCATCCCTCGCCCCACCCCCACCCCCACCAGGGAAAATGACCAAGCCTCAGATCAGGTTCTCTCACCCACAGAATATACTGAAGCAAGCTGCACTTGTCTCCATCTGCTTTCCATTTGACTACATTGAATAACTCAACAGCTGCCTCAGCCAGAAGCTTCTCTGCCCCAAAGAAGAGAGAATCCAACTCTTCCCAAAGAAGATAGCAGATGGAGGGAAACCAGCCTCCCTCCCTCAATCTTCAAACCAGTGATTCTCAACCAGGTGTGATCTTGCTCTCCTGAAGACAGGTGACAACATCTGCAGACATTTCTGGTTATCATAACTTAGGGGTGTAAGTGCTACTGGCACCCAATGCATTGTAGCCAGGGATAGTGCTAAACACCCTCCAATGTACAGGACAGCCCACACCACAAAGAACTACCCAGCCCAGCATTGCAAAAGTGCCAAGATTGAGAAACCTGCCCTAGAGCAGCAGACTTTCCCCTTGGCTCCACATCTGGAGGGAGAGGAGGAAAGACTGTAAAGAAACTCAAGGCTGTTCTTAGCAGATCCCAGCCACAATGAACCATAAGGAACACCCGCAGAACATCCAGGGCAGTACTTACAACACAGGAACACCTGGTACATTTGTTTCCTTCTGGCTGAAATTCCTCCCCTTCTCGGTACTGCACACCCTCAAACACACAACCTAGAAAGCAAAGAAAAGTTTAGAATTAGGGCCTGAGCCTTTGCTCAGCTTGACACCATGCTTCTGTCTGCTGCTCATCCATCCCCCTCATCCAGCTCCCACCTCCACCTCCATTTGCACCTCCACCTCCACCTGGCAGAGTATCCTCTTTAACCAGGGAACAAGATCGCTTCATAGTTTAGGAAAAAAAAAAAAAAAGTACAAAATATTGACAGGAGTCCAGAAACCTGAAGATGCTAGAAAGCAAATAAGATGATAGAAGCCATGTCAGCCCAAGGGGGGAATCCCTGGACAGTGGTGAGCCCTACAAGTCTAAGGAGCTCACCATGACCACCCCAACCACAGCCAGGGGAACTAAACTGCAGAGGGGCTGGAAGAGGCAAACAGGAGAAGGCCAAGTGAGAGAAGTCCACAATGAGCCACACCCAGCAAATGAAATGAATGGCATGACCACTCGGTGAGTATCCAGGGAATACCCAGCCTCTGCCATGCTCTTTGTACCCCTGATCTCACTCCATCTTCACAGTGAGCCTACGAAGTGGGGACTCTTGTCACTATCTCCATGGACGAGGGAAACACGGCTCAGCAAGAGGAAGGAATTCACCCAGTTGGCAGGTGGCAGAGCTGGTATTCAAACTCAGCTGCACCACACACAGGGCCGGGCACCAAGGCAGGAAGGGGGAAAGGCAGGGCAGGAGATGCCACACAGTTTTTCAGACCTACCCTATGTGACATTAAAAAGACTTAGTCACTAATTTGGCTAAAAGTAGGATGAAAAACCCAGGAGGTGTCTCCAATCCAGAATCATCCTCAGGACACCGGTATTCTTAAGGAATCCCACGAATGACTTGCAACACAGCCTGGCCAGTAACTCCTGTGCCAAACAGGCCATGAGAAGACTGTTAGCTTATGGCAAAGCCCCTTTCCTCAGGACTGTCTTCACAAGGTGCTTTGCCAGAATAGCTGAGGTCACTTTCCACATAGTAGACAGTGTTAGAATCAACACAGTAGTGCCAAAAAACAGCAAAGGGGGCTCTCGTGAGAGACTGACTCATGCCCCTGAGAGTATTTAAGGCCTGCAACTGAAGTCATCAACAGAACCCACCAAACTCTTGAAGCAGTTGGTTCCTGATAAGAGGAAAAACCACCTAATCTGGCTACAGGACCTATTCATCTTAAATCTCTATATGAGGCCTTTGTTCAACTTGAAAGACGTGAAAACAAATGCTACTGAGTCTAAAGCTAAATCACTGAGTGAAACTGTGGTTTTAAAGTCTATTTGATACCCACACCCAGAGCCAGCACTCAACCACCTCTTTGCTGTTCTCACTGATGCAGAAAGACCTGGTAAACTTGGGTCCCTCCCAGAGGCTGTCTCTCAGCATTGTTAATAATGGCAGGTGCCCAGCTGTCTCTTTTCCAAGCACGCTTCCAACAAAGGGTCTTCAATTCTTTCATATGTTTGCACGCTGGTTTTGTCATACAGATTGCCGGACAGATTAACCACAACAATCTATATTTGACAACTTAAATAAAGGAATTTTAAATGAAAATTCTATGTAAACGGTTTCTATCACAACCCACCGTCATTGAGTAAAGAGTCAGACAAAAGGAAAGAGCCGGCAACAAGAATGTACCGAAATCTGTTTCAGGAAGAAACTGACCGCAGACTGTACATGTTTGTCATTATGCAGAATACCATTCTGTGGTCAATGACAGATGCCAGTCCTTCTGAATGACCGAGGAGAATACCCCGCGGCTTCCCTTGACTGTCTCTACCTAGACTTGGCTGAGTCCTCCCTCCCAAGACAAATGAGAATACATTCTGGATGTGGTCTCTTCTGAGTCTCCTGATTTACATACCTAAGGTTGGCCTTTGCAATTAAAGGGAGAGAGTAGAGTTGATTCTTGACCCCATAACTGAAGGCACAGAGCCCGCCCAAGTGTCAGGGGGCTAGTGTGTGGCACTGGCAAGCTAGCTTTTAAATATTTGTCTCCCAGCGCATCTGGACCCGAGCAGAACAGTTATTATGGTGTGTATCTGGGGTGAGGGGAGAAGTAGGTAGTGCAGTATGGTGGCCAAGAAAGAGAAGGGGCCAGCCCCCAACTCCAACTCACAGGCCTTGGAAAGGTCCTTATTCTCACTGGGCCTAATGTCTTCCTGTGTGAACTGTGGACAGTAACCCACCCCTCACTGGACGGTCAGGGGAACTTAGCACTGCAGTGTGTGCAGTCATAGGGTTCAGGCTTTTCTTCCTGGGAACTCAACCAAAAGCCAGGCGAAAGAAGCGGTTGCTCAAATATGATAACTTCAACTGCTGAAATAAATTCATTCAGTTGTTTGTATACCCACATTTTCAAAGGCAGCCTAAAAACATGACGATCTCATAAGTGAGGAGGAATGCTACACACATTGAATTGATTCTGTACCAATAAAGCAGCAGTCTCTTCGACACAACTGAATTCGTATTTAAGAGCTACGATACATTTTAAATCTACATGGCATATGAAATTTGCTCTGTTATCAATCTCAAGCTTGCCGGTGTATAGGAATTATCTGGGAAGCCTGGATTCCACCCTCAGAGATGCCGATGGAGTTGGTTTGAAATGCAGCTGGGGTCTCAAGATTTATTTTTTAAAGCTTCCCAGGTGATGTTAACGTGCAGCCTAGAGAACTACTGATCTAAGTTAATAAGGCCCCTTCAGGCATTTAAGAGTATGGTTACATAATACAAAGTTTTTAAAGCATTCAGAGGCAAAAGGAACAAGCAAACTCTGTTTGATAGTTACAAAATAACTGGATTACGGAAAGAAATCTTTTACTTTCAACCAATTTTTGTCCTTATTGTAAGCTCATCCAAGAACACAAGCTTCACAGAAATTCCAATGTGAAAAGGAACTCAGGCCCAATAAAGACTGTCCGGGGACCTCAGGAAGGTCAGAAGTAGTGGAGAGCAGCTGTCTTTACTGTCATTCGAAGATAAGAAAAAAATGGACTCTCTGATAGGGACTCAGGTCCGGATGCATCTCAGCCTGCATTGGGTGGGGGAGGGGAGCAGCGCCTGCAAAAGGGAGCAGGGCTCATCTTTGCGGAGCATCTCAGTCTCGTACCTGAGCCATTCCCTAGGACGGTTGCCGAACAGAAGGACCACTGGAAATCGGGTACTAGTTGTGAGCATTGCCTTCGGTGAGGAAAAGCATGGAAGTAAAACCAAAACTCAGAACATCTGTCTGAGAGCATGGGCCAGGGGCTTAAAGGATCAGAAAAAAAATCTCTCGCCTCAAAATCCCCGGCTTGTACCTAAGGGCAAGAAAAGATGCAGGAGGCCTTGGTAATCCTGTTCAGAAAGGTAAAAGGAAACGCTCTAGCCACTGGAAAGATCCCTTTGCTGTCAGCTAGGCAGTGGGGCCCTCGAAAAAGACAGTGGGTCCAACTTGTTGCACCACACCGAAAACCGAGACCAGCAAAACCCTAAGCTAAATTCACTTAGGGACACAGCTCTCGGTTTTCAAAAAACATCTGGTCACCTCATCACCAAGGCGAGCTCTAGCCAAGATACTGCAATATGAAGCAGTAAAAAGACATTTCTGGAAGCAAGAGAAAGCCACAGCCTTTCCTTCCAAAGTAAGCGTTACCTGTGGCCCTGCGGAGTGGAAAGCAGGCCTCCGGAGCCTGCAGCATCCACGTGCCAAGACCTACAGCACATCGCATTCATGCTGGGCACACCAGAGAGTCAACCGGACATTTCTGTGCAAAGGAGTTTGCTCTCTAAACCCATTATGTACACAGACACCAAGTGAGAAGAGCTCCAGTCAGGAGGGACAGAATCCTGCCTTCTTGAGACAGCTCACAGAGATTTCACAGGGATGCGCTGTACCCGCGAGCCTGGCAGCCTTCCCTTCCTGAGAACGTTACCTGGACATGTGGGGCAGCACGTTCCCAGATGCTTGGAGGGGTTTCTACAGTGAACGACACATCGCACCTCAGACTCTGTGACAACACCTTCCTGCAAAACAGAACGCCACAAACACGTCAGGCTGGAATTCCCATTGAGGAGCCATTCACTTCGGGCAAATAAGCAAGACAGTAGGAGGAAGAGTCCAAACACAAAAGTGCAAAGGAGGGTGGGTGGCGAGTCTGGAGGACACGGCACGAATGAGGTCACATCTTCCGGCTCACACCCCTGATGCTTTCAAACTTAGGGCACAAATCCTGTCTTGGCCCTGTCCTCAGTCTTTCTCTTTGGCTCAGATTTCTTTCTTTTAAATCTAATATTTAAGACCTTCTTACTTTCAGTCAATAGTTGACAGAGTGTAGCTATCCATCCACAATTGTTTTAGGTTGTCAACGCTTCCTCTGTTTTTTACAATTGTTATTATACTTTAAGCCATTAATTACGAGGCACAGAGTATGAGCATAATACCCCAGTCTGGCATCTGGAGACCGAATTCCTTACCACACTTCTAGAAATAACTGGACCAGCTCTGCCATCTTAGAAGTTTCACTTGGCCTCACATAGAGAGCCTGGCTCTCAAAAATCAAATGATGAGACTAGATAAAAATTTTTTTAATGTTTATTTATTTTTGAGAGTGGGGAGGGGCAGAGAGAGGGAGACACAAATCTGAAGCAGGTTCCAGGCTCTGAGCTGTCAGCACAGAGCCCGACATGGGGCAAAAACTCACAAACCACCAGATCATGACCCGAGCTGAAGTCAGACGCTTAACTGACTGAGCCACCCAGGTACCCCCAGATAAAACTACTTTAAATTCGAACTATATGTGGAAAAATAGAACCTTTATATTTTAAAAATGAAATCAAGTGACTCATTTGCAAACAGATCTTGGATTCTAGTATTTTAATGTCAATCGAAACATTTTTAAAATTAATTTTCAGAGTCGCCTTTGAAGAATTTTCTCCACATTCTCTACCCATTTTATAAATGGATTTGTGTGTGTGTGTGTGTGTGTGTGTGTGTGTGTGTATGTGTGTTGTTTAATTTTGTTTTGAAGAGTGGGGGTGGCACATGCTAAAAAAAATGTAACAATTTGACAACTGGATAATTTTCTTCATCCTGTCTGCTACCATATTATCTCAGTCCAGCAAGGAAAGTTATATCCTAAATGTCTTCGTATCTGTCAGGCCTGAGGATTCCACTACCAAAGGAATTTATTGTGGTCTAGATCACATTTGGGAAAGAAAAGAACAACGGTCAAAATATCACCATATACCACATCAAAAAAAAAAGATCTGTGCTTCGGTTATATAACTGAAGCGATACAAAAAGCTATGGCCCAAGATCAATTTCCCTTCAGTATCTGCACTCCAGATGGAGGATTCAGATTTGTTCCCAGCATGAATTTCCTGTCTGTGATCTTCGGATTTTTCTCTTTACTGGGAAAGTAAATGCGGAAAATAAAGGTAAATTTTTCACCATCAGAACTCTTTTGGTAGGAGGATAGAAGAAAGAGGCTAGAATTCAACCCAAATGGAAATAAACCGGTAGTCAGACTACCTGTTACCTGCCTGGTAAGCATACCTGTCGTGCCCAGTCCACACGGGCTCTACCAGAAGTGTCTTTAACGACAGCCTCACTTACTGCTTACATCACCCTATGAGACGTACCATCCTTGCTTCGCAGGAGAGGAGAGTGAGAGGTTCAGAGAGGTGAAAAAACAAGTATGAGTGGCAGAGCCCATATTTTTTACTCATGACACTGGACTCTCTCCTCTGTTACTGATCTTGTGCCCTGAGAAGGAACGAGCTTAGAGAGTTTGCAATTGTCTCGTTGTGCAGAGAAATATCTTAAGTGAAGCCTTCCCTGTCAGGTACCAGTAAGTGGCTATTTCCCGCATCCACAGATAAGGTTTCAATCCCTAACAGAGGAAGAAAATAAGCGGGAGTGGGAAGGGGCCAGCTGAGCTATTACAACTACTTAGAGGGTTGCGTTTAGGAATATTGAGTGAAATGATATTTTTAAACTAGCAAGCAAGGCTCAGGCGAAGTTTTTAAAAAGGAGGAGAATGAATGGGGTGCCTGGTTGGTTAACCATCTGACCTCGGCCCAGGTCATGATCTCGCGATTTGCGAGTTCGAAGTCTCACGTCGGGCTCTGTGCAGAAAGTTCAGAGCCTGGAGCCCGCTTCAGATTCTGTGTCTCCTTCTCTCTCTCCCTCTCCTCTACTCATGCTCTGTCTCTCTCTCTTTCTTTTTCTCTCTCTCTCTCAAAAATAAACATTTAAAAAATTTTTTTTAAAAAAAGGAGAATGAAAAGGCAAAAGTTCATCTTCGGTAGGTAACACCCGCTTTCTGGGCTCTGTTCCGCAGCTCAGCACTTCCTGACTCCCAGGGCTGTTAGTCCATGAGATCTCTTCCAATAATAATGGGATATTCCTGCATCATTCTCTGTGGGTCTGATGAGTGGCTGGTGACCAAAGACGACAGGCACTAGGAGTTTCAGTGTCCACCACTGAAAAATGACTTCACGTGTTACTCGGTCAACAAACGCTTTCCTCCCACATAGTAGTTTTCATTTAATTCAAACAAAGTCTTCATCCAAAAGTAGCAAACATCGCCATCATTCCATGCAATTTGAGGATCATCGAGACCTCTGGCTGTCGCATAAAAGTGTTATACTATACTCCAAAAGGCAGGGGGTTGTCCTGTTTAAAAGACAGTGCAAGCAGGGCTTTCCAAGTGCCCCTCTGAAAGAGTGGAAATTTCACTGGTCAAGAAGCAGGGTGGGGTGGGGTGGGGTGGGGTGGTGCAAGCTTTAGAATGAATGTGGACTTTTGATGTTATTACAACCCACTGCTCTCATCCTTTGTTCCATGAAGCAGGAATTTATAACTCTCAGAGCAAAAATTCAACAAATATGTATTGATGCAATTAATCTGTTATTTACATCTTTTCTGGCTACTGCTCAAGATTTACCACACAAACGAAGTGAATATTTAGCCAAGTAAATAACTGATGATCTTAGGAGCGAGTGTGCCCACTGTGAGTACATAACAGCACGGCTACATGAAAGTCAGATTTCAATAAACTAAATGTCAATATACTTGAGTTAAGACCCAAGAGAAATATGCATCATTACACTAAACTTTCTTTCCCCTTTAAATGCAAGAGCGTATCCTAGGTAAAATGATTCAACGGCATCGTCTCTATAGAGAATTGTTAAATTATGTCAAAATTAGATGAGCATTTTTAACTATTTCCTTAGAGATAAGAAAAGGAGTTTGAATGTTTAGATTCTTCATTTCTCCTTTAGTTTATCTTGCTGTGTTGAAGACCTATAACAACTAGAATCATGTAGGATCAGCGCCCTTTGCGGAGAGCGGCCAGCGCCAGCCACCGTGGGCTCCTTAGGAATTGAACTGGTGCTTCTCAAATTTGTCATGTTGAAATCGTTGAGGTTACAGTGTACTAATTGCTTTGATTTAATAAGCCTACAGATTGGCTCCCGTTCAAAATGTTTCTGAATCAAAGAAGGAAAACATACATCCTCTAACAATACCTCTTTCTGCTAACAGGAATTCGTATTTTGCGCAAAGTTGACTCACAGGAAGACATGAATTCTCCCCAAGGACATATACATCTTTCCGGAGATTTTCCAGGCACAATTTAACAATGGTGAACGATTCCACTGCATGTTTCTGGAAGCAAGTGAGATATAATATCTATTCTGTGCCTGTCTTGTTATGGTGAATGTCACAATAAGTATGTATAAGGATACAGTTGTTTTTTTATTTGTTTCTCATTTTTGTCTTACTTTTTTTTTTATTTTTGGTTTTCTTCTGTGCCGTCTAAAAGGTGCTTCTGAAGAGGCCTTTACGGATTCCTTTTCAGTGGAGAGTAAAATAGAATTTACCTGGCACTGACGTTGAACACACGGCTGTGCAGGACTCTGCCATCTGAAGGAGCTGTTATAGGTACTTCCTTCATAGGTGCAACCTAAACAGGAAACATAGAAGTAGGAAAAAAGACCAAGAATGAATGTGTGTTTCCTTTTTCTTTGGAGCAAAAGAAGCTATGTCTTCTAAGCCAGGACTAGCAATAGCAGGAACCATCATGTTTCTTGGCTATATTCTCCAAAACACAACCGAGCCTTCTAAATATCCACTTGGTTTTCACTTACATTAATTCTTTGACTACTGAGAAGATTAACCCCCAAGACTATGTCTTCAAATGGAAAAGCGCGGATTGATACACTCTCTTGGCCAAAATGCATGACCTCGTGACTCTGTACCTACTGACGCCGGAGAAGTAGCAGGGCTAAAATCACCACTGTGAGAGGGGATTTTTCATAAGGCTTAAATGAACACAAAATTGCTGAAGGTCAAGAGGAAAGGTTAAAGGACAATAGGAAATAAAAGCGGGAAGTTAAAATACAGGAAATGATTGTAAAATTCTATACCTACCTAAGACTCTTGGCAAACTACTGTCTTCACTAGATGAAACCTCCCATCTCTTGGCTCCCAGTTTAAGGGCTATGATTTCACATTTCACCTCGATCTTACTTTAAGTAGCAAGCTAGATTAAGGAAATCTGAAACTCTAAATGTATGGATTATCACAAGTCAATTCACTAGCCAAACCAGAAGTCATGCTCATTTACTGGCGAAAACAAGTCAAAGGCCATCGATCCTCAAAAGAGGAAACGAGCCAGTTAACTTAAGTCCCTTTAGAAAGAGCCAAAGAAATAATAGCACAAGGATCACAACCTAGATCTTAATTTAGCTTGTCCAAATATCACCTTCCACCTCATGTGTTACACTTTCAGGGAAGATGCAACTGCCTATGTCACTAGACACTGTATATTAGATTATGATGAGCCCACCAGGCAAAAGGGTTTTACAAATTACAGTCTGATTGCTTAGCCCGAGGAATATAGAAGCAGGAACACACATGTGGGATAATGCAGGAATAAAAAGTCCTGCCTCTCTGTACCCATGATCGACTTCTGGCAAGCCAATCAACCTCAAACCACATCGGTTTTTCTTGTCCAAGATACAGACAGAAGACTCACACTTCCATCCCTGAATTCTTTTAGGTACTGCTCTGGTAGTAAGATAAGATAAGATAAGATAAAGTATAATATAATATAATAGCCCTCTTAACACACACAAACAGAATACTAAAGGACTGAAGAAAATTTCAAGACATTTTCATAACTTGGAACCATAATCTGGATTCTCAGAGAATTATGAATGATTGAAAAGAGCTCAGTAATACTCTTCTCCCTAGTTCCTACAAATCAAATTACTAAAGTACACAGCTGATTGGAAACATATTAGGGAAATGCTTTCACTATATATTTTTTAATTTCCTTTGCATGAAGTGTTACAGTGATAAAATGTTCAACCACAGGAACCCCTAGCACACTTACAAATACTTACGCCAAACCAAGAATGAATACAGTAAATTTTCAACAATGAAAACCAATATAAAACAATTTGGGCTAGCATAAATCTTACTGAACAAACACACTTACAATAGACGTGCCATGTGCATGTCTGATCCACTAACACAGACTCACTTGGATAATAAATAACTTGTTCCGAGAGATGGAGGCGGGGAAATCGGAGGACCAAATCCAATTCATGCTAAGTCCAAGTAAATATGAAACGCCTGCCAAGTCTGCCAGTGGAGTTTCCAAATATGTTATATATTTTCATCCTTTGGATTTAAAAAACTGAAAGAAAGGGTGATTTTCTGCTGCTAATAGAGCGAGCAAAGATCTTGCCTTTTTTACTTTGGAGGAGGAAGTACACTACAAAACCATATAGACCAGGCAGGAACTACCAGCCAAGAGACTGTTCCTACCCAATGCCAGGTCATGTGTGAAGGGTCCCAGGAGTGGGACAGGCCTCTCTGGATTATTCCACTCAATATGGGATAAAAGCTATCTGAACAAGCAGTCCACAGTGCAGAGAACTCAGCCATGCTCTCTCCCCTCAACTAAGTGCCAGTTGGAAGGCTGGCTCCCCCGACCTTAGTTTAACATACAAAGACCAAGGTCAAACTGTGAAATGCTCTTTGCTTAACTGCCCCTGTTCACATATCAGTCTACCACAGCTGAGTCCATGGAACAGATTTTTCCAAATGTTGGATGAGTCTGAACAACAGAACAGACTCAAAACATCTGTGTTCATCTCTTTAGCAAGTATAGTCCATACCTTTTTCTTTTTCTACCTGCCCTCACCAACATCAGCAAGTGTGGAGACCCGGCACACCAAACATTCTAGTAGATTGTGTATCTAAGGACTTCCTGGGGTTAAAATACTTTTTAAATGGACATTTTCACTGTACTTTGGATTTCTGTTCTAAGCCAAATATGTTATTTAATGCAAAACACTAGCGTGAGCTATGTGAAGACATATATACATACAATCAAAGAGAACCTCATGCTTACCTCATGTTATCTCTTACTTTCTGTAAGGCAAATGTCTTTATAATAAATTATATTTGCCACCAACTTTATGCTGCTAATAGGGACGGCAGGCAGTATCTTGCCCCTCTTTTTTACTGAAACCCCACAGGAGGTATATACTAAATATCTCTTATTGGCCAGGGTAGAAAGAGAAGTAAAAATATATTTCCATCATACCTCAAGGCACTGCTTCTCAAACTACCTCTAGTGAAAAACTGTTTTGTTTTTGTTCTTCTAATCCAATGTGGACTGATATCTTCATAAAATATAATAAAAATGAGTTATTCAAAAAATTCGACTTAAAAGGCTAAGACAAAATAGAAGCCCTATTTCTTGTATTATATGTATAGGCATAAAATTACTCTGTCAAATTATGATAAACATTTATGGGGCACCTCGGTGGCTCAGTCGGTTAAGCATCCAACTCTTGATTTTGGCTCAGGTCATGATCTCACAGTCACGAAATGGAACTTGCGTGAGGCTCTATACCAAGTGTGGTATAGAATGTAGGTCCTTTCACATCCAGTTCTACACGGGTGGTATTATTCGGGTACTTTCTAATGCATAATACCCTTTGCATTGAGAACTTAAAGACTCAGATTAAAATTAAAGGACAGCAGATTCAGAAACTAAATGAAAGGGTGGGTAAATGGGGCAGAGGAATGGTCAGGCAACCAGTAAAGTGGCTTTTCCTTTTTCTTCAAATACTTTTAAATAAACTTTTGACAAGGGAATTTATAAATATTCACTAGTTTTCTTCCAGTGACAAAAAGCTTCTCAGATTCCACAACCTTCAATAAAACTATCCATACTGCAGCAGGAAGTAGTTATTTTCCGATGTAGTGGTTTCACTATATACATATATAGTGAAATATATATATATATTTACACATATATATATACATACATATATATAATACATATATATACATACATATATATAATACATATATATACATATATATAATATATATATATTTTTTACATATATATGTATGTATTTCTATATATATATATATATATATATATATATATATATTGAGAACCAATAGTTCTCTATATACATATATATAAAAATATATATATATATATATATATATATGTTGAGAACCAATAGTTCTCAATCTAGGGCGATTTTACCCTCTCCCCATCTCCCGCCCAGGAAACGCTTAATAATGAAGATATTTCCAGTTGTCACAACTGACGGATACGAATATTACGAGCATCTAGTGGGATGCTCTAAACACTGCAAGGCATGTCAAAGGGTCAACGGACTCAAAACGTCAATTGTGCCAACACTTAGAAACCCTGATCAAAACCATCACATCCCCCAGAAGCTCTTCTCTACAAAACTAAAACGAAAACAAACCTAAACTAGCTATATTCACTTATGTATGTATTTTTGGCTTTTTACATGTTAAATATTTTCAGGGTGGAGAAGATTTTCAGGGCATTGTTTTTAAACATACATAATCTTGTAGAGAGGCTTGGCCTAGTCAACTAGTCAACTCAGAAAACACATGGCAATGGTAGCATGAAGTACACGAATAAATTGAATCCACAATTAAGCAATAAAATACATTTTTCCAATTAGCTGTGACCTCTTTCAACAGCCACATTATCCCAAGGGAGAGAGAATACCACACATTTTCATCATTGCTATTAAAATAGCTGTTAAAAATCATCAGAGACATAAAAAATGGCATTGGCCTTCTAAGGAGCCTTAGCTCTACCTGGTATCATCCTAAAAAGGCTTAACCTTCTCAACTGTCAGGTAAACATTAGACTAAGAGCACAGAGTTGATCTTACCATTACCAATAACAACCCCCAGCACCTCCCAACATAGCCCCAACCTGCCATTCAGGCCCTTTCTTTTTCATTCTTGAAACTCCATCTAGGTCCCTGGGATTATCTACCTTCCCTAATCATAACAAACTTGAAGGCTTCTTAAAGCAAGTTCAAGGTCTTTACCCTGGGCTATCTGCTTCCACCATCCCACTGAAAGGTCACTCTCTCTGGCTGCAGCTGCCTACTAAGTACCCAATCCAAAGGACATTCAGCCTTTACCTTACAGGATTCCCTGTGGTGACTGACCACCTTTCCTTTCTTCCACCCTTCCCCCCTGCCACCACAACACACACACCTTCTAGATGTATTCTTCCAATTACCTGTCCATTCTCTCTACTCCTGCCTCACCTAAGCTGCTGGTTGTTTCTCACCTGGTCCTAAAATAGGCTTGCTCGCTGTTTCTCATGGCTGGGATAGGGGCCTTTTTCAAGCAATCCTCCTGCACAGCTACCAGTGTGTGCTCTTTCAGATCTGGGTCTTAATCTCATCCACACTTACGCTCTATCAATGACTAATAGTTCACAGCTTGGCTAAGGTATAGACTGATACCTATCCCCAACCTTTCTTCTCCAAACCAACTGGATCAAAGTATCTGGAAGGAGGAAGTGGGAGAGGATTAAAACTACTCACCTTTACCACAAAATTCAAACTTCTTAGCATATACCGCTGTCAGGTCCCATCTTGACTCACTTCTTCATTCGCTTATCTGCTACTCCCAATCTCCCCACACTACAGATACAGCTGCAATTAAAACACTCCAAATATGTCCAAAAGATCTCATCCTATGATTTTGCAAATACTGGTCCCTTCTTAAAAAAACCCTGATCTCATCCATTCCCTCTATCTCCCCATTATCCCCACAATGACACATAGGTTACCCAGGCTCTCCTTCTTTGACTGGCCAACTCCTCCTTCAAGACTCAGCTCAAGGTCATAGCCTCTGGAAAGCCTTCCTAGAAACTTCCCCCACTAAAGGAGTGCTCCTGTGCTCTTTTCCCATGTGTACGTAGCCTTTCAAATGTCCTTTCCAGGTCCCTGACAGTACTTCGTGTGTAGCAAGTATTTAAGAAATGTCTAATTTCACTAGGAATACATAGAAAGCACCAACATGCAGCTATTCCTGCAAACCACAGGAAAAGAATTTTGAAAAGATAATATTCCTTGGACCACCTAGCTCCTCTTATCAGGAGGACCAGTTCAATTCACTATCTACTTCCAGAAACAGCAAAGCTTTCCTGGAGCAATTCAGATGTCAAAGTCTGTCTCTTCTAACACTAACTCTACCAGTCCCATGGACCAGGCAGCTAGGGTTGGACATAATGAAGGAAAGTCTTTGAGCATCCAGTACCTACCAAACCTTAGAAGTGAGAAGACGTCAACGGTTTCCAGGTCCCCGCTTCCCATTCTGTGCAAGTCTCGTCTTAAGTTAATTTTCAGGAAGGTGCCTTTCTTTCCAAATTCCACTTTGGTCCCCCAAATTTCTAGTTTATTCTTGTCTTTTATAGAGGGAGGGTTATCATGCAAACTGCCATACTTACTTAAAGCAACATTGGGGTCTCTGAAGTCAGTTCGTGCCACATGGCACAGGGAAGTAGAGCAGACAGTTCTGCTATTCCTTCCTGCTTCCGGGTCACCTGATAGGGTACCCCCACCCCTGGGACTTGGTCAAAAGCCCCAAATTACTCCAGTCCAATACAATTTTTTTTAATGAACCACTTTTCAGACAGTGTTCTCCTGAAACAGATGGAAGTATAATCAAGAGGGATAAACATAAAATCTGACTAGCTGTTCTAGGGCTTATATCGTGTCCTTTGGAGTTCATTTAAAACAGTCTTTTATTACTCTCCAAGGCTGTACCTACCATGAATCCTGCAGGCAATTTTGCTTATTTTTGGCTAATGGGAATTTTATAGCCAAACCATTTCCTCAATCCCAAGAGAAAGAATCAGCCCCATGAACTGAGTTCTTAAAGAATGGTGTGTGCCCCCCACAACATTCTTTTTCATGGCTTTTTTGTTTTGTTTTCCAATTAGATATTAAATATATAATTGAAATGAAATGATCGGCAATAGAAAAACAAATGGCAGAAAACTATTTTACTTAATTTTTGATGGCTTTATGAATAACACCCCAAATATGCAGAAATATCAGATGAGTATAGATGATTTGCAAATTCAACTCACTTTACCAGTATAAAGGAACATAAAATCTCCATGTGACTTACTTGGATTTCTAATCTATGTGTTTATTGAAGACCATAAAGTGAGGAAATTGCGGCTTCCACAGCCAGTCTCATAAGTTCATAAGATCATAATACATACAATATCTGGCATTGATATTAAGGTAATAAAACAGATTCTATAAGCCACAAATAAATTAGGGTTCTATGCAATAAAATATGCTTTCAAACTTTTGGTGTAATTAATACAATAAAGGAAATATGCAATGCATGAAGGGAGAAAAATGCTTGCGACAACTTTTTTATATGAGCCACATCACCCATCATTCCTGCATTTGATCTGTTCTTAACCATAAACCCTTCTGTATACGGGAGTGCTTCTCCCTCTGGGCTGAATCGGCGTCGGAGCAGCCATTCTATCCTCGGCACCCCACCGTCCACTAGCCAATATCCATTGCTTCTCAACAGGCAAAGGCGAAAGAACTGGGTTGAGCTCATATGGAGCAAAAATGGAAGAAGAATAAAAACCAGAAGAGACTGCCCTGTGAAGTCATCAGACTGGTTTTCTAATGTGGGCAGGGAAAATGTCACTAGAGGTCATTCCCAAAGTCGAGTTCCAAGAAAACATTTTCAGAAATATCAAGTAAATAATCCTCCAACAAGAAAAAAGCAAAGAAGAAAGAAAATAAAAATCACTGCATAATTATTAAAGGTGAGGGACTGTACAAGGAGTTTTCACATGTGATTTTGTTTTATCCTCATAAAAAGAATTGTAGGACAGAAAACATTTTACCCCTGTATTTTTTAATGAGGAAATCAAGTAAAGCTAAATTATTTTCTCCAGGTTTACAGCCATTCTTTTTATCTCACTCCAAAATCCATGTTCTATTCATTATTTTGTTCCTGCCAAGCTCATAGAGGAAGCTCAAAAAGTGGACACTTCAAAAGTAAAAATGGCATCCCTGGGGACATGACATGCTGACTCTCAGCGATACTTTAACATCATGTACCAGTGATGTCTAAAAACCAATATGATAATAAAATGCAGGTTTTGTGGCTGAAGAGGCAAGACCTGATTTTGTGGGTCTATGTTTAAACTCTGTTCCAAACGTCTTTACCTTTGGCTACCAGTCATGCTATGCCTTAGGCCTTTTGAAAAAAACAAATAATAAGGGATCAAAAGATCAAATTCAAACATCTAGGCTCAGATTCATGCATTTTTCAAGATAAGAACAGGTTTCACAGTTTGGGGTACACAGCAGCAATCTAAGAAAATAAAATGTATTTGAAGACGGCCAAACAACCAACAATCTCATGGGGTTAATTATGGGGGTCACAGATAAAAAGTCATAAATGGGACCCTCAGTTTCCCCAAAGTAATTTCAAGGACATCAGTGAAAATGTCTTTGACTAGCATGAAGAAGAAATGAGTTATATACAACATACATAAGACATGCCATCTGTGCGACTAATGCACTGTCCTGCACGATGTTTATACATGGGGAAGCATGTTACACAGATGTAACCTTGAGGGTTGATTAGATAGGATGCATAGGGCTTACTGCAGAAAAATTGTCGGAAATCTCTTACCACCTCCATTTTTCTTATACTTTTTACTTTGGAAGAATTATAGATTCACAGGAAGATACAAAAAAAATTTTTTTCCATGCACCTTTCACCCAGCCTCCCCCAGTGCTAATGTCTTGCATAACTATAGTAAAATATCAAAATGAGGAACAGACATTGGTGGAGTCCACAGAGCTTATTCAAATTTTACTGGCTTTACATGCACTCATGACTCTGTGTGTGTGTATTTCGATGCAATTTTATTATTATTTATTTATAACTACATTCACTCCACTCGCCTCCACTCCTAAGTTAGGACAGCCACTAACCAGCTCTCCATCTGTATAATTCTGTTATTCGAGAATGTTATACATAAATGGAATCATATAACATGCAGCCTTTTGACATTGGCTCTTTCAGAAAAATTGTTTTGACATTCATCCAAGTTGTTGCATGAATCATTAGCATCTTCCTTTTTTATTGCAGAGTCGTATTCCACGGTACAGAGATACCAGTTTTTTGAACCACTGAAGAACATGTCATTGCTTCTTTGCCTCTTATGATTAAAACTGCTATGAACACTGGTGTACAGAGTTTTGAGGTCACAACAGTTTTTATTTGACTGGACTTGCCCAAGACAACAATTGCTAGGTTATATGATTAAGTGTAGGTTTAGTTCTATAAACCATTATAGTCATGTCCAGAGTAGTTGACTCATTTGATACTTTCACCAGCAATACGTGAGAAATTTCTGACATCTTTGCCAGCATTTGTTAATCATGCTATTTTTTTCTCTAGCCATTCTGATAGGTGAGTAGGGATAGTTCACTGTGGTTTTGATTTGCATTTTCCTAATGGCCAATGATGTTACGTATCTCCTTGTGCTTTATTACCATCTGTGTATACCATATGGTGAGACACCTCTCCCTATTTTTCTCCCATTTTCTAATTAGATTTTTTTTTGTTCTCTTCACAAGGCCTTCCACAAAGCAAAAATGTTTAAGGAAGTTTAATTTATCAATTTTTTTCATTTTGTGGACAGGCCTTTTTGGTGTCAAATCTAAATAACTCTTGGTCTAGCCATAGTTCCCACAGATTTGCTCCTACATGCTTTTTATACATGTTTTAAGTTCTGTGTTTCATGTTTACATCCATGATCAATTTTGAGTTAATTTTTATATAACATATGAGGTTTAGATCATCTTCTTTTCTTTCTCTCTCTCTTTTTTTTTTTTTTGACCTATGCATGTCTAATTCTTCCAGCACCATATGTGAAAGGGTTAGTCTTCTTCCACTGAATTGCCTCGACACCTTTGTCAAAAGTCAGTTGTGCATTTTGTATGAGTCTATTTCTGGGCTTTCCATCTGCTGCATTGATGTACATGGCTACTCCTCTGCCAGAACCACACTACCCTTACTACTTCAGCTATATTAGAAGTCTTGAAATTGGGTAGGTTGGTTTTTCCCCCTTTATTCTTGTTTTACAAAATTGTTTTGGTTCTTCTAGGTCTTTGGCCTTTTTATGTAAATTTTGGAACAAGCTCACCTATGTCTACAAAATACCATTTAAAAAATTCTTTATCTGGGAAAATCAGACTTAATGCACACATCACCTAGGAGTCTCTCCCCTACAGGATGAAGCCTGCCTGTGTTTGCCAAGTATACTTTTATAAAGCATTTGTCAAAGAGCAGTCCAAGGACTAAGTCCATCGCTTGGGGGCCGGGGTGGGGGGGAAAGGGGGACTGTAAAAATGCAGATTCCTGCAGCCCATCTTTTTCTTCTTATCTGCCACCTTCTTTACCTGGGCTCTTTTCTAGAAGGTTTGAGCTGCCTCATTTGCTGGGGATGATTTTAGGACGGTGTGGCCAGTAGAAAAGGTGTCTGATTAAACAGCCCAAACTTATTTACAGAGTCTTCTGGGAGACTGTGTGTGGCCCCCCTTTGATCTCGTGCCACAAAATCAGAGGGAGGTCTTCAATACATTTAAAACGTGGATAGATAAGGGCATTAAAGAGAAAAATCCACCTTCTCTAAAAACAGGACAGAATTGAAACGACCTTCGCCTACTGGCAGAAGCTGTAGAAGAGATTGCCAAATATGTGACAAGAAAAGCAGTCACTGATGGGCATGATCATACTTGAAGAGGGATGTGGAGAAATCGCCACCAACAGAAAAGACTAAACCTCATTGAACACGGAGTTCAAGGAGAGGTGCTTAATGGCAGCTCTGTACTATCAGTCGCCTGTGCTTCCTGCATCTAAAACCATGGATTTCTGGATTTTAGCTTGTCAACAAAGCCTTATCTTTTAAAATGTATTTCTTTTGTTAGTGGCATTTGTTAAAAAGAAGAAAAAAATGAACACCTAGCATGTAGTCAGTGGCGGGCTGCTAATGCTTAACAATCAGCTCTACAAAAGAGAAAAACCCTGATTTTATAGTGTGTTCCAATTTCCAAGGTGTAAATACTCATGCCGCGGTCTCTTTCGAGCTACCAACATGATGTCACTGAACAAACGCCAACACGCCACTGTATATGAGCTATGGATTTTAACAGTAGAGGATGTTGGGTCCGTGAAGCTTCTTCTCTTCCTAATAGCAGACCATGAACATTTAGCTAGAGTTTAGGACATTTCATGGGCATCAAGGTTATGCTGTTTATTCTATATACCTAGATACGTAACTTAAGAATACCAACAGTTACATATTTTCAGCTATGATGTTATATCTGGCCCTCCTTCTCCTAAACCTTCTCCTATACGCAAAGTCATAATTGAACCAGAAGAACATTAACTCCAGGCTCCCAGGCCTGTTGAACATCAGAACCACAAGGGGACTAATACAGATGTCCAGCGGAAAGAACCTAAATGTCCTTTGCTGGATGAATGGATAAACAAAAGATGTTCTATGCACACAACGAATTATTATTCTGCCTCAAAAAGGAATGAAATTATGACCTAGGCTACAACATGAAAACCTTGAAAATATTGTGTTAGGCGAAATAAGCCAGTCACAAAAGGACAAATACCGTATGATTCCACTTATACGAGGCACGTGGAATAGGCAAATTCATAGAGTAGAAATAGAAAGTAGAGTAGAGGTTACCATGGGCAGGGAAGGGAGAACAGGAACTTATTGTTTAGTGGGTAAAGAGTTTCAGTTTGGGATGATGAAAAAGTTTTGGAAACAGATAGTGGTGGTGGTTGCATGACAATGTGAATACGTTTAATGCTACTGAACTCTATATTTTTAAATGGGAATTATGTTACATGTATTTTACCACAATAAAGAAAAAAGAACACAGATGCCTGGGCCTCACTCACTGGATATTATGGTTCACATGGTCTGGAGTAGGCCTCAGGCATCTGAATATCTCACAATCAGCCCTGGTCATTCTGAGGCACGTGCAGGTTCAGGATACTTGTGTCTTACAGAAGAGGAAGCCAAGGCCCAGAAAGGAGTGACTAGAAGTGGCAGAGTTGGTTAGATTCTGCATCTAAGCCCAAGTCTAGTCTTCTTTACTCCCTTCTTCAAATGATAGTTTTCATAACTCTCCTCAAATCCACAGGCCCCAGAGCACAGAATTTCTTGGTCTGGATGCGCGAAAATATTACCCTGGCTTTTGTGTTTAGCTCCTCCATGTGGCCTTGCCTCTGGAGGTTTCAAGTTGTTACCACCCCTGCATTCACAGCCTCGTCAAGGTGGCCATACCACAGTCCTCAGAATCCACAACATCAGAAACTCAAGGTGCACTTTTTACTCGATCCCTCTGCCTATCCCAGGTACGGCTGAGAGAATGCCCAGCCGGTCTCGGGTAGGCAGAGGGCTGCTGATGTGGTAAACACCAGCTGGTCACTGCCCAAGCATGTCTGCAGATAAACATCCTGAGCCCTTTAACCACCAAGCTACTGGAAACATAATTAGCTGGCTCTGGTGCAAATAAGCTCCCCTGAATGAAGGATGCACTCAAGTTCATGGACATACCAATGCACTTTGTTCACCTTCATTATCATCAGTCCTGCTAAATATGAGCCTCTCTAGCAGACAGACTTGTAAGGCAAATACACATTAGCTCTCAAATCATTTCGATTCCTCTCAAAAACAAAACCTAGAAAGTATCATTTTTTTTTTCTGAAGATAAAGAGAGTAGTCTCTGATCAAAGGCCAATAAGAATGGTTATAATTGCAGCATGGTGACCATTTTTTAAATAATAAATAGATGCGTGTCCATTCATGCATCTTCCTGGATAGATATATGTCACACGTAAAGACATACTTTCAATTTTGCAGTTGCCAAACTTAAGAGGAAATCAAAGAGAACCTAGACAGGTGTTGGGGGCTTCTGTGTCAAAGCATTTCTTTCCTGTCACTTCTAGAGATGCACCCCAACCTTCCATTCAGAACACCTAGCTTTATTTTTTCCCCCTCAGTTTGATAGCTTCCGTGAAACAATGCCATTAGAAGCCTCAGAGGAGATCAAAATGTTTTGATTCCAAGACATTTTGAGATGATAAGCATCACTGTGATTTCATTCCTGTAGTGAAATAAAAGACAGGAAAGGAGGAAGATCATCTTCAAGTACAGAGAGTTTTGCTCTTCATGGCAGGCAAGTTACGAGCAGCCACAGAATAGTTTTAAGAGCAGCTGCAGAAAACCAAAGCCAAATTAGAGGTGTGTTTTATATGATATGATAAAAGAGAGCAGATAATCATATCAAAATGAAGGCAACTAGGAAATCTGAAGTCATAATTGCATAATATTATTTGGTAACTTTGTACACTACAAGGAGAGAGCTACCAAAAATTACATCAAGGTTATCGCTAAGTCAGTTAACACTGAAATATACTACGGCCACTACCACATAAAAATACACAGAAGTGGTGGTGATTTTAAGGACATTTTTTTTTAACCTCTATGGCATTTAGTGAAGAAACAACAGAGCATCAGGATCCTGGGACAGGTTTATAAACATTCAGCCATTTTTCATTCCTGTTTAGACATTGTTATTCTCTCCCTATAATTCTTACTCAACTCTTTTTTAAGCTATGCAGAATCCAAAAAGGACGTAAGATGTGTTAAGATGCACATGGCTCAACAGTAGTACATTAACTATGCAGTTGACATTATGAGTACTAACTAGGGAAGACTGAAATTTGGTCCCAATTTTCCTATCTTCGTCTTACTGACCTTTTTCCAACATAGATTCAGTAGGCAACCACAGGTGTGCCAGGCACAGGGCTCACAGCTGAGAATACTGTAGCTGCTGCCCACAAAAAGCCTCCAGTTTAGTGGGAGTTACAAGAAATAAAAATGTTAAATCACAGTGGTGCCAAGTCTTAAGAAGGAGGGATTTTTATGGCAAGTAGCCATGGAGTCTAGGAAGTGATGCCTAAAGTGAGAACTGAAGGAAGGGTACAGGCTACCTAGATGACATCGAAAGGAAAAGCAGCCCATGCAGAGGAAACAGAATGTGCAAATCCCCATGGCAGGAAGTGGGGACAGAACACAAGGGGAAATGTAAGAAAGTCTCCTATCTGGAGAAGTCCGAAACAAGAGAAGGACAGAGGATAGGCAAGAACTAGACCTTGCGGGGGCTTGCCGGCCACTAAGCCAGAGGAGGAGAGTAAGTAGTCAAAAGTCAGCATTTGCTAGCTCTTACAGTGCGCAGCGTGATCCATAAGCTATCTTCTAGCTCTAAGCATCATTCTCCAGATGCTTCTACTTCCCACGCATCCCAGAACTTCTCTGAATATGGCTGGTAGACTTCTAAAATGGAACCCAAGATTTCCACTTCCTGACATATCCACCTTGTGTAATCCCCTGCCCTTGACCGTGGGCACGGCACGACCTATGAATGTGATAAATGGCACTCCCATGATTAGACGATCTCACTTAGCAAAGATAAAGAGATTTTGCAGAGGGGCACCTGGGTGGCTCAGTTGTTAAGCATCTGACTCTTGATTTCAGCTCAGGCCATAATCTGATGTGCTCTCTGCTGGGTATGGAGCCTGCTTAAGATTTTCTCTTTCTCTCTTTCTCTCTCTCTCTCTCCCTCTGCCCCTCCCCCCACTTGCACTCTCACACACAATCTCTCTCACAAAACCTAAATGAATGAATGAATGAATGAATGAATAGATTTTGCAGGTATAATTAACATTCTTAATCAGTTTGACTTTGAGTTATTAAAAAGGGAGATTATCCTGAGTGGGCCTGACCTAATAGATTAGCCCTTTTAAAAGGTCTATAGGTCAGAGAGATGCTCTCCTGCTGGTCTTGAAGAAGCAAGCTATTCCACAGCTGCAAGGAACTGAATTCTACTAACGATAACATGAGCTTACAAGATGACCTTGGGGTGCCTGGGTGGCTCAGTCGGTTGAGCAGCCGACTTCAGCTCAGGTCATGATCTCATGGTCTGTGGGTTCGAGCCCCGCATCGGGCTCTGTGCTGACAGCTCATAGCCTGGAGCCTGCTTCACATTCTGTGTCTCCCTCTCTCTCTCTGCCCTTCCCTTGCTCACACTCTGTCTCTATGTCTCTCAAAAATAAAATAAAAAAAAAATTTTTTAAAAAAAAGAAGATGACCTTGAGCCTCAGATGAGACCCCAGCCCTGGCTGACCTTAGATGCAGACTTGTGAGACTCACCTATGCCATACCCAGAATCCTAATCCATGGAAACTATGAGACAATAAAAAGTGTTATTTTAGGCTGCTAAGCTTGTCATTGCTTGTTATGCACAAATACAAAATTCATAGACTATGCATCAGCAGCTGAATGGAGAGAACACCTGTGTTCTAATACAGCTGTCAGGCCTACACCTGACTGAGGTATTTGCATTTGATGCAACGGGGAGACCAGGGCCAGCAACCTCCTCCAACACAGTGAAAACATCCTCAACTCGCCCACTTTAGAAAAGTAAAAACTGATGCACCCATGCCAGCAAGCCTTGGAATTCTAATCTAACTTATAGGCAACCACAAACTCTTCACTTAAACTCCCTTCCAAAATCCCACAGAATTTAAAAACCAGAGGCCCTGAATAATTGGATTGGGACGAATTTGAAACCTGATCTCTGTTTCATATTTTCTCACTAGTTTTAACAACTAAAACAGATTTTTGTAAAGTATTAACATTAAAGATTTTAATGTTAACAGGACTTTTTTTTAACATATAGGGTCATTTTTATTTAAATGCCAAAACAGCCTGGTTTATATTATGGAAAGCCAATCTATGAAATCTAACATTTTATACATCTTTTTTCAGTTAGAGAAAAAAAGGGGAAAAAATAAACCTCTCTAGTTCTTTTGTTATTTTTTTTCTTGTTTTTCAAAACCTATAAACAACTCCCACTCAAATTTCTGGGACTGGGTAGATAAATTTAGTCATACTGCATAAGTTAAAACATAAAGGCATTCCATTAATCTAATATCTTTCATCAAGGAACATATCAGAAATTCTCTGAAGCTCAAAATCAAGGTAAAAATAAGCAGTGGCAACAGGAACTGAGTACCTCAATGGTGGGGTATCTTTCAGAGCACTGCAATTTCCCAAGATGTTTAACTGATAGGTTAGAGTCTCAGCATTAAAAGTGCTAGGAGTAAAGCTAGTGAAGACCTTCGTTTAAACACACATATACAGTTATGTAGAGGCTGGCTCTGGAAGGATCCCCAAGAATCTGGTAAATGGCTGTCTCCAGGAAAGAGTACCAGGTAGCTGAAGTCAAAAGTGGGAGAAAGCCTTACTTTGACTACAGATGCTTTGTGTAGTTTTAACTGTATGAATGCATTCTCTACTAAAAATATTTTATGAAAACAGGCACACACATATTCACGAAAGACCAAACTCATCTGAGTTGTCTCGCTGGGACACTGCTGCAGTATAAACAGTCACAGATACTGAAGAGGAAAACACGTTATGTCAGGGGTTCCCAAAAAATGTCAGTTAGTAAGAAAAGCCATCACTCCCAGCCACGTGTTGTTTTCAGTCACCTCCACAAAACTTCTCTACCCACATATTTCCTTTGAAATTGCGGGTCCCTTAAGGCTATAAAAGCTCATGGAGAGAGAAGGGGTGTGGCAAGGCAAAAACTGAGGGTAGCGTGTCTCTTTCTCCTTTATTTCCAGAGCCCTTCTAATTTTCTAGGTCTCTCCTCCCTCCTTCTCATCTCGCAGGCCATGTGATACCAGGAAGAATAGAGCATTTGGAGTCAGTCCCCTCCCCCATCTCTCAGCAACTGTGGGATCTTCAAAAAACATCACTTCATATCCCTAAGCAAAGTTTCCCCATCTCTTAAATCAGAATAATAATAACCACTTCCTCAGGGCTGAATATAACAATATCTATAAAAACCTGAAGATTGGAATTTGTCTTTTCTTCCAAAGTATTCTGACTCTAGTTCACGGTATAGTTGAAATGACCGCTAGAGCATTAAACTGAAGGCAGCTCGTTCCTCATTTGGGATGTGAGACCTGGGGCCATCTGCACTGGGTTAATCACATATAATACCTACCAAAGAATGTGATCCTGTCTTTAAAAAAAGGAAAACAGAGGTTGAGGAAAGGGCCACTCTTTTGTTGGGGCAACAATCAACGCACCCTTAGGATTGCCAAAAGAACTTTGGTTAAAAGCAACCAACTAGATTTGCACATGGCTAATGGCCTTTCTATCTTAAAATGTTTAAACAATAGGACAATTTACTCTGTCAACATAGGGAGTGTGATGATTATTTTTAAATAAGCCTTTTTTGAAAAGTTCATTCCTATCATATGGTAAGTGTCTGCCTCCCCTGAAACAGCCACAAGCAGTATGATTATTTTCCAGGTCTCTCTCCAAACAACACTGAGAAGAGTCCCCTTATTCATGACCTTGAATTGTATAAAGACAACGTATAGTTGATAATGTTCAATCTTTCACCATTATTCATAGTTCCCTTTTACTTTGGTCAGTAATTGGTCTCTATAAATGAGCCCAATCTCCTTCAAATTCTCCATGCATGCTGCGCTCTCCTAATTTTTATTTATTTGATTTAATTTTAGAAATTAGTATGCAAATATTTAAATTTTGCCCCTTTCATTTCAGGACACATCACAGGATTTTTTTAAATCAAATACAAAAGTTTAACTGTTAAGAAATGCAACCCGTGGGATCACATCCCATAGAAAAGTAAGACAAAGCACAGAGAAATCAAAGACGAGAGAAGATTGTGGAAAATAAATTCCACTTGACAAATGAAAGACTGTTTTCTCATATCTTTCATCAAAGTATTGCAGACAATTAATATTTCATGCCCTATATGAAGAAAGAGGATGGAATTTGGCCTATAAATGTTGGAAACACACCTTATTCGTTTAGGATCCACTAATAACAAACATATATTCAGATAACAAATACATTATTGTTCATGAAAGAACCCCAAATTAAATGGTGATTCTCAGTCCAAGTAAGTACAGAAATGCTGCCAAGACCGTCTGTTTGTCTCTCAATGACCTCATTTGTTTTCATCAAACGATATTGAGTTTTTTCAAATTAGATTAATCTTTGCCCTGTTGTTAGGCTATTTGGATAAAAATTTGTAACCCACTGTAACAGAAAATAATCTCAGAAGTATACTGAAATGCTTGAGAAGAACTATTTATAACTTTCCTACTTTTTTGTTTTAGAGAATATTTGGGCTTCATAATAGTTAAAAAACAATTTGGTAAACAATTCCATCCAATAAATACCTGGCATATAGATTAGTAAATACTTGTTGAATGAATGAATAAATGAATGAATGAAACACAAGCAATCTGATTGAATCGAATAGGAACACAGATGCATGCATGCATATACACACATACACATAACAATCTTTCTAAGAATTCTTTGCAAATATAAGTTTTCATATTTCTGTCTTCAAGCACACCTACCCTACAACTTCGTTTTTAATATCAACATCTTTTTCAGAGGAAAATAAGTAGAAGTCATAATAGGATTCTATTACATTTTTATCTGATCCTTCCTCCCTCCCCCAAACAATCAACAAATAAAGAAAAACTTGTTCCAGATTTGTTTTCATTCGGTAGGTTTAAAAGAAAGCCCAGAGACTGGTATTTTACCAAGTTCCCTAAACGATTATTCATGGCAGACGATGTCGAAGAACTATATCATGTCTTTGTGTGTACCATGAGCTTCACCTGGGAGCTTTCCCTTCAACAGCCCTCTTTGGATAGGACTAACTCCTTGCTCATGAAAGTGAGTTGCCTTTTCTAGAAAGCCTTCCCTGGAACACTCCTCAGTCCACAGGGTGTCTTCCTTCCCTTTCCGTCTGCACTCTGGCACCTAGTTCCCAGAGAACTTTCCGCATGGTGGGTATTCTTCTGCCCCTCCACAGAGCAAGCTTCTTGAGGGCATGGACACCCTCTGGCAGACCTTTGAGTCACTAACACCTTGGCAAATAAATAATTTAACTTCCCTGGGCCCTTAGTTACCTCACATATACAATGAAAAAGGTAGAAATTACCTCACCCTTGTAAGGACTAAGTGGTGAGCACAAACCGACTAGCCTAGTATCTTGCACTGTGGGAAAATAAGTCCTTTTGGGGCTACTACTATGAAAATAATAGTGAGGATGAGGTCTTAAAACCAATCAGACAATTCACATCTCGCTATCCTCAGTGCTTCAAGGATACTAACTGGAAAGGCAAACACCCACCACCCTCATAAGCATCTGAGTCAGAGCTCTTGGGAGATACAAACAGGTTCTACTTTCAATCACACCGGAAGGTGATCAGTGTATAGAAGATCTTATTTTCCTGTAGGAACAATGTCATCATGAATGCGTGTTCCTGATCAGCAGCCAGGCCTCAAACAAAGAATGGGAATAACTCATACAGATCCTTAAAGAATGAGCATGGTCATAAAGACCAAGATGCAATAAATATAAACATCTGTAATTATTTAAGAAATGAAATTAGGCCCCACATAATCATAAATAAACTATGAACACTGATTACAGAAGTGGCCCAAATATAGGACAGTACACATAGAATAAAATACAAGCATAGGGGCGCCTGGGTGGCTTTGTTGCTTAAGCGTTGGATCTTGGTTTCAGCTCAGGTCATGATCTCACAGTTTATGAGTTGGAGCCCCAGGTCAGGCTCTGTGCCGACAGTGTGGAGTCTACTGGGGATTTTCTATCTCCCTCTCTCTCTACCCCTCCCCAACTTGCTTGCTTGCTCTCTTTCAAAATAAATAAATAAATGAATGAATGAATAGGAAAGAAGAGGCAAGTAAAATATTTTCTCCTTTTTTTATTGAGTCCCTATTCTAAATCTAGTCGATTCGAAACCTGTAGTTTGCCAACAGTGGGTGAAATTTTGTGAAAATAGTATCATTGAAGTCTTAACTTGCTGACAAGTGTCAGTGCTTTCGAGACTACTTTGAAAAGCAGGAAAGCACTTGATGGTCCTCAGCTAGATTCTTTAAAAGTCACTTGCTACCATTTCTCATTGAACCACAGAAACGGGAAGGATAATGAGGGAACAAGGAAGAGGTGGGATAAGGGTGTTCATTTAGCAGTCTAAGTTGGGAATCGGTAAGACGGGCAATGGCGAGTTTTTAAGGTGAAGGCAGCCGATACATCTAAATGTTGCCAGATGTAACACTAACTCTCCCAACTCTCATCCATCACCGTTTACAAAGAAAGGGCCTAAAAACTGGAGGGAAATAGGAACAGAGACTAGCCTTGCCTTTTTCAGAGGCCACTGAGTAATATTCTTTCAACTGAACATTTGCACACCTCTCCCCATAGTACATGGATTTCCAGGTTTCTGTCCTTAAGAAACGTACACACAAGGCCATAATCGTCATGGCAAGCTGGTTCCCTTTTTCTTTTTTTTTTTTTTAATTTTTTTAGCGTTTTTATTTATTTTTGAGAGACATAGAGACAGAGCGTGAGCAGGGGAAGAGCAGAGAAATAGGGAGACACAGAATCCGAAGCAGGCTCCAGGCTCTGAGCCATCAGCACAGAGCCCGACACGGGGCTCTAACTCACAGACCGTGAGATCATGACCTGAGTTAAAGTCGGCCACTTAACCAACTGAGCCACCCAGGCACCCCAAGCTGGTTCCCTTCTTAGCAAAACACTGAAAATCTAAACATTCATCAGGGGAGAGATGTTAAATAAATTACTGTACATGTATGCTATGAAATCCGTAAACAGTTAAAAAACACGAACTGGCATAGGAAAATTCCGAAGCCCTACTGTTGTTGCAATCTGTTTAAAAAGTAACCTGTAAAAGATTATGAACCACTTAATTTCATTTATTTAAAAATAAAACCACACATATGAAACTACATATATATGTATATGTACATATGTGCATAAATATGTAATAAACTAGAAAAGGTCTGAGAAAGACCCAGTAAGTTGATAATAGTTATTTCTGAGAAGAGAGGATTTTTGTAGTTTGAAGGACTTTTTTCCCTTTTGTTTAATTTTCTTGCATGATCATGTATTAACGCAAATTGAACTAAAGTTAAAATTATACAATTATGCTCAAAAGGGAAAGAGGAAGAGACAAAAGTCCAAAGATAAAACAGAAAGTTCCGACAAATGATGGTGGGTAGTTAACCAACTCTTGGGGATCAAGCTCGCCCTCATTTATTACACCATTGTAAACTGGGAAAGAGTTTTGATAGGCATTCACCAGCACTTCAACATTTTAGTGACATTTTCTTGGTCACTAATTTATTTTACTTTATCTCTTCTACCATAACTACAGTAATATAAAATTTCCAAATAAGACGAGTACATGGAGTCAGAGAAACAAGATGGCCTCACAGCGACAAAGGGCAAAGAGATCTTTCACCCCAAAGATGCATTGATTAAAGTAGGTATCAACCAACAGTCTCTACTAAACCCATGGTTCTCATTGCCTCATGAGGAAGGCCCACCCTCTGTCTTCCTGCCCTTTCTTTATCTGGTAGCAGTGACTCTCAAGCCTCAGCCCCCGTGACATGCCCCGTGGAGACCTGGAAATGTAGACTCAGGGACTCAGGCCCAGGGCTTCTGATACGGCAGGCCTACAAGCCTAATGGTGAGACCGTAGTCTGTGCCCCATCTCCATCATTTACTAGCTCTGTAACCTTGGGCAAGTCACTAAACATCTCAGTGCTACCACTTTTTCCTCTTCGAACTGGGGTTATGATGGTACCCGTGAGGATTTAATGCTTGGCTCTAAGTATTACCTACAGTAGCTGCTGCTATTTGGATAAAGAGAAAGATGGTCTCAGTTCTATTATTATTACAGGGCAAGGCCCAGGAATCTACATTTAAGAGGTGACCCTGTAGTCCATTGCATTTTGAGAATCACTGCTTACACTCATGATTCCCTCACATAAGAGAAAGGACAGACAAAAAACAATACTCAAGGGGAAGTCAAAGTAACTATCAAGCTTTCGCTATTGCTTCACCCAGTTAGCAATGCTAGATTTCACCTTTCTGCATACCTGCTTGTAGAAAGGCTCTTCTAGAAGGGCTCTCTCTGCTGGGAAGTCTGGTAGACACGCCCTGCACCTATCCCGCCAGGTCGGATACATGCTGCGCTCACCTCTACAAGAGGCCTGACCTCACTGTGGCCTAATCTATCTGATGAACTTGGGAATGAGCATAAGGTGGTATCCTTGAATATAAATGCCTTTCAAAACACAGAGGAATGAAGTCCATCAGCTCTCTGTTGCCTGTGTGTTACCTGATCCAAAACCAGAGGCTCTGTTTCTTTGCTAAGAAAAACTAATTGCAGGGGCGCCTGGGTGGCTCAGTCAGTTAAGTGTCTGACTTTGGCTCAGTTCATGATCTCACAACTTGTGAGTTCAAGCCCCACATTGGGCTCTGTGCTGAGAGCTCAGAGCCTGGAGCCTGCTTTGGATTCTGTGTCTTCGTCTCTCTCTCAAAAACTAAACAAACATTAAAAATTAGAAGAAAAGAAAAATTAATTGCATATTATTCCCTGATTTGATCAAAATTATTTCACCCTGAGGCAATCCTGCCTAAACATCATTCTGCTCTAAAATCAAGCGTTATCGACAAAATTCTCAATCATATGATTCCTCACCGAATCATCCTCTTTGAGGAAGTAAAGTCAAAACCCCCAGCGTTAGCATGGAGGACACTGGTTCGAAGAGGACTTCTGAGAAACACAGCTAGTTATTTGTTGTTATTATTGTTTTCCCCCTGCGTGAACAAAGGGGAGTAAGAGGGTAAGGAGAGGTCCATCCAGATTTCTTTGGACGCCAAATCCAGAGTGGTCTGTGGCTTCTCACTGACTTCTCCTCCCAGGTAATGCTCCCCTTGATTCTCTCTTACCAGTCATTTTTATGTCATTGTGTGTGCTCTTTGGTCTCAGCTGTTTGTCTTTCACCTTCCCCAGTGCACAACCTCAACGGCCAGAAATGGAGAATGACCCAGTGAATGTTGATGAACTTTCCACAACAGAATCTTATGTACCCATCAAGGGCATTATTTCCAAGTTAGCTGAAAAGATTTTATGCCCTGATATTAAGTGGAAATCTTTTTTTTTTTTTTTAATAATGCGACATAAGTAGTAAGACATTAGCTAGATTAAACACTTTTTCACAGGGAAAAATTCTGGAAAGAAGTATACTAAATATTAACAATTATAACTTCTGGGTGGTGGGGTTATGAGTAAATTTATTTTCTGCTTTCCTACACTTTACACTATTTTCAAAGCTTCTTCTATGAGCATATATTACTATTCTGATCAGAAACACATAAAAAAGAAACAGTAGCTAAGAGTGAATGCAACTGTGCTTCTTAAAATCCATGAGACAAATACTGTGCGATAGAGTAGAAATAAAGAAAATGAAGAAATAAAGAAAGTGAGGTCTCTAACATCAACCTCCTGAGCTTGAGAATTCTAATGCGTTCAACTGTCTCTCTCATGAAGGACCACCTCGGGGCAGGTTGGGGATACTGACCTCCCCAAAAGGCTGACACTACTAACAGAAAGAGATCTCAGGATGCTGAATTCTCTGGTCTATTCTTGGGCCCAGTTTCATTTGAAGAAACTTATCTTCTTAAGCTCAAAAAGAATATTCAAGAAATGGATTTAGAGGGGGTATAGCTCAGTGGTAGAGCATTTGACTAAAAGGAATGGATTTGTCTTGGGCATCTCTTTCACTTGGGAGAGAAGGATAATCAGGGGGAAAGGTGACCATAAAGGAGACAGCAGGACAATCAGGAAAGACGGTCACACACTACAGGAACAGAAAGTTCCCTTCTGTGTCACAGTTAATGGGGACACAAACCCACAACCTTGGGCACGTTCTCTTGACACGCGGTGCTTCCATCCTGTGGTATCTAACTGGCCTCTCATTGGCAAGGCAGCCTTACTAATCACTGAAAGATGCAGACGGCAAATAAGCAGTTTAAGAAATAAAGAAGGAAACAGAGGAGCTTCTTTAGGGTGAAACAATAGTAACTTGGACACGCACTGGCTCACTAACATGTTTTTCACTAGAATCGCTTCATCTGACCATCTGCTTGGGAGATTCCTAATAAATCGCCATTTCGGGTCTCGCATCGATAGCTCTCAGAAGTCAAATGGGTAAAACATCTGACCCCCAACCTGTAAGAAGGGGGTGATAGGTAAATGGTTGATGAAGAAGGCTCTGAAAAAATATCATCCCAGCCTACTCACCCCTGCTCCAAGCACTGTGCAAAGTGCTTTCAGTGGACCTTCTCATTCAACTACCTCCGACACAATTATTATCCGCATCGTATAGGCGGGAACTGGGGGAGAGATTCCATATCTCTATCTGCTTAAGTAGAGATGTCGGCGTATTCTTTTCCTGGGGCTACCGTAATAAATTGCCACAACCTTGGTGGCTTCGAACAATAGACATTTACTCTTTCACAGCTCTGGAGACCAGGAGTCCAAAATCAGGGTGTTGGCAGGGCCGTGCTCCATGTAAAGGCTTTGGGAAGAGTTCCTTCTTGCTTTCGCCCACCTCCTAGTGTCTCCAGGTGCTCCTTGGCTTGTGGTGACATAACTCTAATCTCTGTCTCTGCTGGGTTTGCTTTGCTTTTTTAGTTTTTAATTTTTTAACTAAATAGTTCACTACAATAACTATAGTTATTAACACACATTTGGGCATTAATTCTTGATATGTGGATTTTACACAATAGTGTGTTTTAAAAAGTACACAGATCTTTGCTGAATATTAAGGCTCATGGGCTGTCATTAAAAATGGGCTTCAGTGGGGGGCCTGCGGGGCTCAGTCGGTAAAGCGTCCGACTTTGGCTCAGGTCATGATCTCACAGTTCGTGGGATCAAGTCTCACATCGGGCTCTGTGCTGACAGCTCAAAGCCTGGAGCCTGCTTCGGATTCTGTGTCTCCCTCTCTCTCTGCCTCTCCCCATTTTCTCTCAAAAATAAATAAACATTAAAAAGAAAAAAAGACCAACACCCAGCCCCCTCCCCAGAACAACTGAATGGGAGTCCCAGGGAACACAGTGCAGGTATTAATATCTGCCTCTCTCATAACACGGTTGTCTTCTCTGTGTGTCTGTCTGTCTCAACTTGCTTGTATAAAGACACTCGTCATATTGGACTTGGGGCCACCTTCAGCCAGGATGACCTTATCTTAACTCATTACACTTCCAGAGACCTTATTTCCAAATAAGGTCCCACACTGAGGTTCCCAGTGGACATGAGCTTTGGTAAACACTCCACAACCCGGACCGCTGGACTCTGGCATGGCGGCGTAACTCCGGAGCCCACATCCTGAGCTGTGATGCTCTCGGATGGGCCCCACTGTGTCAGACACTAGACAATGTCAGAGCATGACCTAGCTCTCGTCCCCGAGGACTTACTAAACACAAACAAGGTGATGACGAGGAGAAGCACATCCACGAAGAACCCGCGTAGACTTCTGTGTGCCACAGAAACATAGATGAATGCGGGCTGGGGGTCTTAAGCACGGCCAGCAGCTGGACAAGGAGGGAGGGGAGCCCTGAGCCGAGGCCAAGCGGCCACAGCAGGAACAGCATGTTTAAGAGAGAGTGCGTGCTCTGGAGGGCCGTGGAAAATGAGGTTGGAGTAAGAGCACGTCAGAGAGGCTTCAAAGGCAAGGGGAGCAATGTTGATTCATTTTTGAAGTTAAGAAAAAAATGAATAGGGACCAAAATGATAAAATTCAGGCTTACTCCTCCGGCACAGGAAGGCAGGGCGAGCATGCAGCCCGGAAAAACTGTGACGAAAGAAACCATGTGCATGCGCATACCAACATACGTAGGCATCGTGTGTGCAGCTTCTCTGTCACACTTTAGCCACCTGCCTTAGAAAGAAAACCAAATATGCAGATGGCCGCTATCCTTTCTTCCCTCCATTAGGAGAGCCCCCGTTGCTACCAACCTCCCCACACGCACATACACATACACATACACACGCTAGCTTCCCTCCCAACACCCACTTGCACCCCAGCCAAGAGCTGAGTGAAGAGGAAGGTGAGAAAAAGAGAAATAAAAATGCCCGAAGCAACAGCCAGAAGAGAAGGCGGCCAAGACATAAATCACCTTTGCACCGCTCACAACAGGCTCCCCTCTGCTTGATGGCCAGGGCACAGTCTCTTGACAGCACTGGGCACTTCTCTCTCTTACAGGTCACTTCCTTGTTCTAGGCAAAAAGAGACAAGAGACATTTGAAAGCAACTCCAAACAGAATCCCCAGAAGCCTGACACAGGCTTTCCTACTCTCCCTCTTCCTACCTTGCCTTCATCTTGGCAAGAACCCTCACGAAGGCAAATAGGATTTTGCTCTTTCTGGAACAGAAGTGTGCATCCAGAAACACAGAACTTTTAGAGGAAGGGTACGCGAGAAGGGATGAAAAATCCCTTCTTCAGAAACCAACATAACCCAGATAACCGAACGCCAAGAGAAAAGTGTTCTCCCCCTCTGTTCTAAAGTTTCTCTTTAGTACACACTATAGGAACGATAATATTTGTGTAAATCATATTTTGCCCATTGGGCTACCTGGGCCAGGACTGCATCGTGAGAATAAAAATATTTGCACACAGCCGTCCAACAATCCTTAATAGTAGAGTGCATTAAAATGCAGCAATCTAAAGTTCCAACTCAAATAATGACAAAGTTGAGTATTGAATCAGCTCAGTTAGAGAAAAAATAATATTCCCCACGCCAAGCAGAGACACAGGCGTCAGTGTTTTATAGCCATGGGACAGCTGCATTATATTAGCACTTATGCTAATGAAGTGTGGGGAGCATTTGCATCTTCAGTTTTATCCTGAAAGGTTAGCTGTTAAAATGTCTCAGAGAAGACCCAAACGTGATGTATATGCCTGTTTATACACAGACTGGAAACACGTGCACCAAAAGTACTATGTCACAAACCTTAACAAGAGTTGAGCTTCAGGAGGTTTCTTCTATATATGCTAGGCGCCATGGCTTTCATTCCTACTTCGCTTCTGTGAGATAAGCGTTGTTCGTATCCCCAGTTGACAAACAAGAAAACTGCTGCTCAGAGAAGGTATATGACCTGAGGAATCCATTCTTTTTTCCCCGTTTAGTGTCTGTTATGTGATAAGGTCCTTCAGAGCTAACCTCATTTACTCCTACAATCTGCGGTCCTCGTCCCTCGCTGTGAACCAGGACCCTTGTGCGGTTCTTAACCAAGACAGCGCCGTCTCCCACCCCCTGAGGCTCAGATCTGATTGATCGGAGGGCTAGACCTAGGTGCTTTCCCAAGCTCCGCAGGGGATTCCAGTGTGCAGCCTGGACTGAGAACCGCTACTCTGCAGAGTGCATTCCTGTTCCCAGGGAGGCTGAGGTGGGTTCGGGAGCTGTCAGCAGTCCCTGGAGTGACGGCAGACCTGCAATGTGAACCCAGGTGTCCCAGCTCCCGGCCCTCCAAAGCTCCTTCCTCCCCCTCTCCTTCATAATGATGGCTGCATCAAGACTCACTGTAAGTCACAGCCCTTCAACTGATTCTCGCAATTTTTCTCGAGTGACAAACATAATACATAGTATGGCCACAATTCAAATTTAAGAGGTATATTTAAAAATATTAATAGTGTCCCCTCCACTACCACGAAAGTCATCATGGGCAATAAGCAGGGATATATGCTGCCTGGCATTATCGACAGTGACTTCATTCTGTAAAGTGCAGTTCCTGCAAGCCACAGTCCGACCCTCCACCCCCACCCCCACCCCAAGACATCTGTGAAGTGAACACACTTTCTAAGCAGAGCGTCTGTCTGCACGGCTCAGACAAACCTGGCTGCTCTTTAGGGAAGGGCCACCCCCAAGTGCATCTCCTCTCTGGAGGGAAAAATCCTCAGACATGGGGAGTTCAAAGCTCTAAGGGTGGTCAGAGTGGGTCTGAGTCACAATTCAGGGTCTGATAAGTAGGAAGACACACGCTTTCTTAAATATAGGCGCTCTTTGCGAAATTAGAAACCTGGGAGCCAGTCAAAATCCATAGCAAGATCCCAAGATTCAGAATAAATAGCTTGTAATTACAGTCCGGCACAAAAGTCATTCCAACCAGATGGTTTGTAGCTGCACGTCTGGAATTTTTTTGGTTCTCTCTCTCCCTCCCTCCCTCTCACTCTCTCTCTGTCTCTCTTACACACACACACATACACACATACACCAAACCTAAACTTTAGCTGTACACTTAGTGCAAAGTTTCTCCCCTTCTAATGACATTTGGAGTTTTTTCATATTCTACCAAGCTGCCATCCATATCTGATCATTTCTCTGGTGGCCGGGTGACAAGGATACGAAGCATCGGCTTAGAATCGCAGGCCCTCGAAGAAAGTAAGAAAAACTACAGAGTATTGCTGGTAAGAGGCTGATTCCTCTGTCTCCTTAATTGAGTCCAGCAGCTACAGAGTAAATCTAAGCACAGGTCAATGAAGACCACTCGCTTTGCTTTCACTGGTTTTGCCAGGAGACAAGAACGCTGGGCTGCAGCCGGCAGCTCCGGTGAGAAGCCGCACGCACTTCGGGAGCCCGTCTCCACTGGCCTCCTCGTCCCCGTGTGTGCTAAGTGTCCTCTGCTCTGATGCAAGGCCATGGCTCATTTGGCTCACTTCTTCACTCGAGGAACCTTTTCTGATGCTGATTCATACTTACCAAACACATTCTATGCACCGGGCTCTGTGCTGAGAATTTTACATGTGTTATTTCAGCAAAAAAAAAATCCGCATCACCCCCATTTTACAGATGAGAAACCAAGGTTAAGACACTGGCCCAGGGACACACAAAAGGCAGATGTGGAATGCAAATAGAGGTCGGTCTGACTCCAAAGGCAAACATTTAAATGTTGCACTTTGCTACTTCCACGCACTCAGGATGCAGACAAGAACAAAACAATGTCCCCGCCCAGAAGCCCCAGGGGAGACTGGTGCCTTCCCTGTGGTTCCGCACGAGTGAAATGAGCTCTCTAACAGAAGCAGGGTAACTCCACGGAGCTTTGCTGTCACCAACCATGAGAAGATCTACAAACACCAGCTATTTTCTGGTAATGAGGACAAGTATACCTTTCTGGATACTGATAGGTAGCTGTGCCCATATACTCTGAAAGCCAGACTGGCATCCTCAAACAAACTTTCCAGAGATTCCAGCTTGGGCTTGACTCTCTCCAAATCTAAGCAACAGACATAGTGGTAGAAAAAGCACGGCAGGAAAACGTCAGAACACTCTACAAAACAGACCTAGCCAGTGTTTAAGAGTAATAAGCCTTACAACATTTTTCATGCTCTGTCTCTGTCTCCCGGCGTTTATCACTTTCTAGGGTCAGCCAGCCTGTGATTTACCTGTTGTCAAAGGTATCTGCGTTATTGCCTCCTTTCCAAAAGACCGATTATATCAAAACCCAAAACATAGCCTCTGGAGGCACATGAAATGAAGTGCCAACATGCAAAAATAAAAGGGGGGGGGCATAGGGAGTAAAAAAGAAAAAGTCTACATGGCTGGCAACAAAGCTCTATAAGGACGTGAGCCAAACCACAGCTCCGGCCACAGCCAAGTTCAAACAGGATTCCGGCAGCCGGCTTGTTGTGTCTGAAGTCTGCCACTAGATGGTAGCACAGAGTTCCATGGGTTTAGGAATTGGGACCATGAGCCCCGTTAGTGGCTCCTGAAGATGTTTCAGCGTCTGGTGTGGAGCGAAATGATCTCCCACTGAAGGGGACCGGTGGTAGGGTTATAGAGAAGACAGCAGATGACCACTGGGAGATTTTCCTGTTCGTTTTCTGCAACTAGAAAAAAAATGTTTTCTTGACATGCTTCTGTTCTATTTTGAGCCAATGTCTTGTTTTTTTTTTTTTCTAAGATTCTTCCAGGACCAATCCTATTATGAAATATGGAAAGTATTACCTGACCTTTCATTTGTATTTTTTAAACAATAATAAAATAGAAATCTGGAGAGGAACACACAGCAGCTAAGATGATGAGACTGATCAGGGAGAAAGGTCAGCAGGCAGATACTCTATTTTTAGACTCTGAAACAGTATCTCGAATCTCTTGAAATAAGCATAAAAACAAAAATACCTGGTCCCCTGCCTGCTGAGACTCGACAGCCCCATTAGGAAGGTGGCGGACCATGCGAGTCTCTTCCTAGAAGATGGCATTATTTCCCTTCAATCCTTGTCTCTTCTGAAAGCAAACCATGCCTTGGAGGCAAACAGCTGCCATTTGGCAAACTAGCAAATTCTAAGTGCCAGATCCTTTTTCGGAAAATCAAGAAGGCTGTGAAGTTGTGATACTTTTTTCTGCCCAAAGGAACAACACTCAGTAGGTCAATGAAGCCCATAGGCCAGGGAGTATCATAGAGGAGACGAAGAGGTAACAGCGGCTGTCTTTCTTAAATTAGAAGCCCTGAAGACTATCCCTCCATCCTGTGTATACGCAAACCCCCCATCATGGCAGTCTTATTTGACGAGGAGCTTATTGGACTGGGTTGCCTTTAAGAATGCCCCTACCAAAATGCAAACATCCATGGGAGTGGGCCCACGTTAACCCTGATGAGTCTGTTCACTTCATCAGCAGCTACCGAGGGGGGATGGAGGCCCGGCATGACAACTCTGACAAGTAAAGGAACAGTGAAGTTCTAGAGCAGCCAAACCAAAGACGTGACACGTGTGCCATGGTACCCAGTGCTGTTGGAGCGAGAGGTCAGGCCGCAAGCTTCCTCTCTATTCTCCAGAAACTTACACAGCGTTGGAGGAAACGAGACGTCAGACATTAATTAGCAGATCACACAAAAACTGCAGTGTAACTTCTGGCACCAGGCGGGAATTTCACCTTGACTAAAAAGCCATCGTGGGTGGTGAGCACGGATAGGACATTTTGACCCTTCACTGAATTATTTTTATCCGTGAATTTATCTGAAATGCACATGCAGTGGTGGTTCACTATTTGAGAGTCTCAAGATTGCCCACAGAGGAATTCGTTTTTAGGAATACAAATATCTTGTGTCGAGTTTCCCAAGGAGAAAGGTGATCCGACAACAACACATGTATTCTCCGTGGAATTTCTAGTCTCCCCACGCATGAAGTTAAAGAGGTCAACTTTTCCTTGAAGTCTCCCATTGTAACCCAATTCCAGCCCCAACAGAGCCAAAGGGAACTTTATGGTACCTTTGAACGCAGGTCACAATTTCTCCTAGGCAATATTATAAAACTTCTCATAAACAGAAGAATAATACTTCAAGTTTACATAGCACTTTGCTTCTAAAGAGCTCAGCAGACATTATTTCATTAATCCTCACAGGTTTCTTAAGATTTGCAGATGGGGGAATGGTACACAATGAAGTTAAGTGTCTCAGGTCCCTCAAAGGGCTAGCTCGCAGTGGACCTGGAAACACAACCTGGTTCCCAGGCCTGGATTAAGGGCCGGCCAGGAAGGTTAGTCGCTAAGGCACAGCATTAAAATTTATGGGTGTATCATATTAGAATTAGGCTAGCTCCTACACGACTGTTGAGATTTTAAGAATAGATTAGTATGTAGCTGAGCTAGTCTGGAAACCTTCCAGAAAGAGGCCACCTGGGTCCAACACACAAGGTCTCCTGCCCTTTTATAAGGTAACCTGTCAGAGGTGCCATACAAGAGCTGGCCCTGGACTTGGGCAAACAGACCGGACTACAGAAGGGCATGGTTCTAGAATGCAGAGATGTAGGCAAAGGTTGAAAGACCCAGAGTGGGCAGGTTCCACTGGTTGTCAGTGGTTTTGACAAATGGGACGTAAGATGTAGTGATTCTCTGGAACATACGGTCAGGGGAAATCTTTGCAAGGGAGCATGAGGGCTCACAGAGGAGACAACACAAGTTTGTACCTGCTCCAGCCTGTCTCCTTCGGATAAAATCTGTTCTTAATCTCTGAGACAATAATCACCAGGAGGGTGGGGGGAACTGAGATAGTCAGTGGTTGCCAGTGGCAATATTAAATTTGATTGATGATTTATTGGTTTAATTAAGCTTTTACCTGCTTGTCCTTTATTACTGATAGTACAATTGACTTCCCCATAATTCTTGCACAGAATGAGTTGAAAGAAAAAAAGGGGTGGGGAGAGTTGGGTCCACTACAAAGCCTTAGTGTACATGTATGAGTCTCTGAGCCGTATCTCTCAGCTCAATGAAAGTAGGGGGAAAGAAAACGGAGAGAAAAAAATTAAGAAAACCATTTCTAAGGTGAGGAACGGGTGTTGAGTAAGGAAAAGGTCTCAAACTTCCCAGCCGAGAGAATGTTTCCCAAGATCTCTTTTCTTCCCCAATTGAGTGAGGTCAGTACAAGAGGTGGGAGGTGTCTGAGGTCAGTAGGAAAGGTGGCAGGTGGCAGTGGCCCGTGCTTTTAATGTATCTCAGCATTTCCAGACCTTTCTGAACCCTCAACCTTCACCACTCTTTGCAAATCTCTTTGGCAGCCAAAGCAAGAGAGCTGAGCCATTGCTAACCAAACAGTGAAGTGGTGTGTAGTTTTCTGGGCAGGGTGCTCAACTATTAAGAACAAGAGTATCTGGCATTTATAGAAAATCTATCATTTGCCAGACTGCGCTGAATATGTTTTGTGTATTTTGTCCTTTTTAACCCTTGCAACAAGTGTCAGGAAGGTACCAATTTACCCCTATTTTTTATATAAGAGAACTGAGGCACAGAGAGTTTCAATGGCTTCCCCAGGTTTACACAGCTAGTCAGGGCAGAGAGTCAAAGCCAGGGCTCACAGATACCGGTGTTGGTGATTAAATCACAATGCTACACTGTTTGGTTCGAAGGCTAAGATGAGCCATCCCTTCCTTGCAGCTAGGAATTTAAATGTTTGCCTTTGTTAAGCACTCCTCATTCTCAGACCACTATAAACCTTCGTGGCTTATGGTTTCATTTTGAACACATGAGTAAAAATAGTGCATTTCAAGATAGACAGATTAAGTCTCTGGCTTAAAACTCAGAACAAGCCTCGGTCTCTGAGGGCCTGGTCGTTTGCAAGACAGATTAGAACCTGGGTCCGAAGCCTTCGAGCCCTGTCATTGCTTCCTCGATTTGAGCAGGAGGGTGTCTCTCCCGGGAGGCTGGCAGCATCCGGAGGCCACGCTTTTGGAGTCTTAAGGCAAAAATCCCTTGCAAGAACGTATTTTTGGAGACTTAACGTGCAAGCGTCTTGCAAGGACAACACAATTCACTGCACTACATCTGGGAGTGTTATTCTTTCTTCCTCCGGTCTAGGCTCAGCGCGCCTTTCCCCTGGAGACCTGGGCCCTGGCGAATGCGGCCTTCCCCGGCCCAGCTAACAGTGCAAACTCTGAACAAAGCTGCCCTTGAAGCTCAGCCATTTAAAAGACTTTATGAAGCCCACCGGGGCCCCCCGATTATTTTGCAACAAGTCATATCCCATGAAGAAATTCACTTCTCTGCAACACAAAACAGAGGGAGATTAAAGAAAAAGGCAGGAGGGGCAAGGGGGGGGTTGGAGAAAAGAAGTAAGACCCCCTGCTGTTCTGTCTGGCCAGAATCGTGTCTTTTAGTACCCATACCCTCTACAGAGACGATGTTCTGATGATATATGGCCCTAATACATCACTAAATGACAGTGCGCTCCTGATATTGTACCTTGAAAATATGACACGTGCCAGAAGAAGCAACGGGGGATTAATAAGGAGGGCTTTTTATATTGAACTTACCTAACATTTCAATTCTTTTTTTAATGGGCTTTCGTTTGTTGAAAGGGATTGTTCTGGGTTCTATACTGTTTAAGGATTTAGGTCTGGTGTTGTTTTTTCTTTTTTCTTTTTTTTTTTTTTCCTTTTCAAGGAACTCCCAGAACAAAGAAACACCGGCCATTAGAATGTCCCGGCTACTCAAGCACAACTCTGATTTAAAACAGGGCAGTGTCAAACAGCTCCTCATTCTGTTTAATCATATTTTGAAATAGAACCAAAACATTAGAGATGGCAGAACACAAAAGAAATAACCACCAAATAAAAATAGTAGCCCAAAGAAAGTAGCACTGCCTGGTTTTTATTACACCGTACGTCGTATAAGCCAGGGGTCTGCTGGCAGCACCACGTTCGTGGAACTCTAATGGATGGGACATAAAGTAGCTAGTCACTCCGCGCATCGGACCCTGCCCCCGGCGACTCCGCACACAGACCCTGCCACAGGCACAGCCCTGACAACTCCGGCCCTCAGAAGCGGCATGGAAAACCAGAAGATGGGCTGTGTCCCCTTTTGCCAGGAGACAGAAGCCAACTATGTGAAGTGAGAGGAAGAAATGTGGGCACCCTTCCTTAATTTGGCCCCGATTCTCAAGCCCGCTCCTCTCCCCTCCCCAACCAACCAAAAGGGAATCGAACAGCTGGACGTGGGACGGAGCCAGTGCTACAGAGAAAATGTCTACAGGTTCCTGACCAGGGCTGAGAGGGGATGGAGTCCTGCAGAGTAACGCAGCCTCCGGCACAAGCGGTCCAGCTGTCTCTCCTAGCACCTTTGATGATTTTACTTTGCTGTGCACCCTTCAGCACATGAAGAATAATGAATCTGCTTCTTCCTCCGCCCGAAAAGAAAACAAAGAAGAAAGGGCAGATAAAATTCTATGAACATTTGTATGCGTTTCTGGTGAGTTCTTTTATTCTCCAGAAGATGGGAGGCCAACTCTAACCACCAGCAGCATCTACAACGCAGAGGGCAGAAGCCAGGCCTCCTCCTCCTATCTGGGGAGACTAAGGAGGGAAGGAGTTAAATAACAGGGTTGGAGCGACTTCCACAGGAAAGGTTGCAATGTGATGTCCAGGAAGGATGCGTGGAGGGATGACCGTGGCAGTGCCTTCTCTGACCCACCGCCATAGAAAAGCCGGGAATCCCTGGCTAGACAAAGAGGCTGAGAAGTCAAGGGACCCTATTAACTGTGCACATGGATGACTCTCTGCCAAGAATGAAAACGTCCGAAGCATGGAAACGAGGGTCTTAGATCCCGTTGGTGTCCTGCTGGGATGGTTGGGGGTGGCAAACCCCTTCCTCATGCGGCCAGCCCTGAAAGGTGTCCCCCTCGTCAGCACATGCCGATTCCTGCGTCTCCCGCAGTGGGTGGGACTCACCGGGTCGTCACATGCCCCTCGCTCCTGTGGGTCAACAACGAGCCATGGAGCAGACTTTTCACGGAACAGAACAGAAGAGTTTTCCCGGGTTGCCCGCAAAAGCTTGCGCACTGTCGGGAGCTACAAAAATACCTGCTCTTGACAAGTAAATGGAGCTGACATCACAGGGAACAGGAGGGGCAGAGGGGCCGCTCGCAGCCCATCTGTCATCTTGACAGAGTAACTTTCTGGTCACTAGCGAGACACTTTTAAAGACATCTGCACAATTGACCCTGACCACCAGCAATCACAGAGGCTTTCAAAGGGACCCCTGGGATGGCAGGCTTTAGAGCTGATTCCTACTGTCCTGCCTCCGGATCACGGTAAGGCGGTGTGATGCATCAGGTGCTGGAAAGAGCCCTGCTCCCGGTCGTCTCCCCATCGATCCTGACCGCAGACGGTGTCCAGGTAGCCTGGGAGCACCAGGCTGGGGAGCAAAGAGAAGCAGGGGCCCCCTGGCCGGCAGGAACTGGAAGAGCCAGGCCCAGACGGCATTCCCATAAGGGGGCAGTTCTGTGAGCCAGGGTTGGTCTGACTCATTCACCAAGGCCATTAGCAGCGTGTTCCCTTCACCAAGGCTCTCCCAAGGGCCACATGCAGATGTCAGAAAGAAGTGAAGAAGCCACGGATTTATTTCATAGGTTTAGAAGGTAATTTTAATCTGCTAGCTCTCATTTTCAAATTCATCAGACAATCAACAAATGCAAATTTTGCGTATAACCCACATCAGAGTAAGGTGTTACAAAGAAATGACTAGGGACCCACCAAACATTACATAAATTCGCTGCTAAAGGATTCACAACATGTGCCCCATTTTTTTACTCTTCGTTTTTTATTTTTGAGAGAGAGAGAGAGAGAGAAAACAAACAGGGAAGGGGCAGAGAGACAGAGAATCCAAAGGCTGACAGCACAGAGCCTGACACGGGGCTCAAACTCACAAACTATGAGATCGTAATCTGAACCGAAGTTGGAAGCTTGACTGACTGAGCCACCCAGGTGTCCCACGCCCCATTTTTAAAAACTAAGGGTCAACCCTGATTATTACCCTTAATAGTTGACTTTTAAAAGAGTTTCACCGTAAAACAGCTTATTGAAGTCTTTCACATCTAAAATAAAACTGTCAACAGAAAACAAATGGTCTTAGGAAATATAATGTCTTGGTTATAAACCTGGATTTTTCTGCGGGTTAAACATTTGCACCGCAGAATTCAAAACTATCTGACTAAAAATGCGTGAGTCTGGCTTATAAATATTTTTTGAGCCCCTGCTGTCGGCCAGGCACTGTGCCAGGTTTTGCTGGGAACAGAAAAGAGGAATCCGATACATCTTCTGCCCTAGAAGAGCTTACAGTCCAAGAGGGAGAGGGGCCATAGCATAAACACAGCGAAAGCACCTCGTATGTTGCAACGCGAGTGGCCCATGGTGCTATTCATGAGTTCGGAGGAGGGGAAGGTCAGTTTCAACCGAAGTCCGCTGCCATGAACTCCCTGAGATCGTCCAACTCATCTTGGGTCCTTAGCTACTCTGTGGGCCACTGAAGGAGACTAAAAAGGTGCGTTATACAATTATCTCATGGAGACAGAATTTGACCTACATGTGTCAGCACCTTGGGATGTGACAACCCACAAAAGGAATCTCCTTCAACGAGGACATCCCAGCACACTCCGACTTACGTGCAGCAACATGGCTCAGTGTTGCAAGCCCGGGAACGGTCTGCTTTATGCATATCGTGGGAAAGTATTCTGTGCCACGTTATTCTTGCTCTATGAAATTTTAATATTTAACACACTCTGCTGGTCTTGCATCTATAAAATGTTTGAGGTAAAATATAAAATACCAACATATTGAATTTTAACTTAAATTCCAAAACTAATACTTGTAATGCTACCAAGTATGAGCAGTAATAGATATTTTTAAAAATAGTTTTCTATAGGAAAAATTTTGTCTTATAATTATCATTGTTTATTATAAATTTTACTCTGATTGTGTTATTGTCCACTGGACACAACTTTCCATCTTTCGGTGTATTTGTACAATTTCCCCACCAACAGAGTTGATGCCCAAAGTAACGTGAACTATGTAAAAGGCAAGTCATCGTTACAGAAAAAGCAGAATTTACAGTAGAAATGAAATTTCATAATTTAATGTTGGTGGCTGGGATTAGCTAGATCTTCAAATTATTGAATCAAAAAATTGAACACAAATAGCACGTAGTCGTTTATCCGACAGATAAGCACTGTCTGGGGCTGGCACTGTCTCGGGTCCTGGGGGTAGAGCATGAAGGGGAGAGCCCACATCCTCACAGAGCTGATATTCTAGCTGGGAGACCTACAGGAAGCAAATATCTGCCTGATAACCAGCGCTGACAAGGACTTTGGAGACAATGAAGCAAGACGACAGCACAGAGTGACCACGTATGCTGGGGAGAGTGGTCAGAAAGACCCTCTAATAAGGAAACATTTACTCAGAGACCAGAGTGAGGGGATGAGAATATGTAATATACTGGATAAGTGTGTTCCAGAAGGAATAAGTACCCTCGGTGAGGGGGTGCTGGGTATCGCGTGTGCTGGAAGCTGAGGATGGAGTGCAGTGAGGGGAAGGGAAGGCCAGAGGCAGCATCGGGAGCCAGATCACGAAGGGACTCACAGACCACGGCGATACTTCAGACTGGGTTGTGAGTGAGAGGAGAAGCCAGCAGAGGGTTTTTCATAAATAAGTGAGATAATTGGATAGGTACTTTTAAATGGCCACTGGTGGATAATATATTGTCCAGAGGCAAAAGTGATCGTGGAAGTAGTTAGAAATTCTCAGAGATATTTTCAAGGTTTTTGCTAATCGACTGCACGTCAGGTGTAAGGGAAAGAAGAATCAAAAACCCCATGGCTGATGGCCTGAGAAAATGCAGCAATGTGGGAGACACTGCTGGCTGGAAAAGACTAGATCTGGGGAACGGGTGGGAAAAAGATCTCTGTCTGGGCCATTTTCAGTTGGAGATCTTCCCCAGACATCCGCGTGCACAGTTGGATAGGAGTCTGCGCTTGAAGGGCGAGAGAGCTGGGGACATAAATGTGGGAACTTTCAGCATATGGATGGTTTTTAAGCCATGAATCTCTATAAAGTCACCTAGAAAAAAATGTAAACAGAGAAAGCTCTTGATTGGATCTTGGGGCCCTCCAATGTCTGATGTTTGAGAAGAGATGAAAGACCCAGCAAAAAAAAAAAATTTAAAAATTAAAAAAAAAAAAGGTCTAAGGAAGAGTAGCCAAATAAAAAAAAATTCTTATAAATCCATCATACAAATGCTAAGAGAATACTATACTCATAAGTGCTTATACTTACACACACACACACACACACACACACACACCTGTACAAAATCACGGGCTCAGATGATCACATGAATCCAGTGACCACCAGAGGTCACCTTCTCAGCACCTGCCACCATGCCAGATACCTAGAAACCAGGATACATCAGGACAGAACCGTCTCTGTCAGTCATTTGAGGCTCGGAGAGATGTTGTCTTGGCCACTGCCGGGCGCTCCTTGCCCCTATTGCTAATAAACACCGTGCCTGCCAAGCTATATCGCTGAGGGAATAGATGCAGTTCAGGAAAATTCTGACTCGCGAGAAGAGCCGAGAATGCCAGCGAAGAATTCTAGGACCAACATCCCCACCCAACAAGGCTCAGACCCACCAGAGCCTAGTAACTAAAGGCTAGCTGAGTATTAAGGAAGGGTGTGGGAGGCAGAGAACATTAACCCTTAGGAGTAATGGAAAGAAAAAGGGGGAAATCCTTTATTTTACATTTTCCTTCTCGGTTATACTAAGACCTAGAGCCAAAACCCTGGGATGAATAGAGTCCACAGTCAGACCCTGCTTTCAATTTCTGTCCCAACAAATGCGGCTCTAAACTGAGAGGGTGATCTCATCTACAGCAGGGTAACTAGGATAGAGGGATCTAGGGAAGAGGCCTACACTCCCAGGCAGCCACTGGCCAAGAAACAGGGAAGCCAACACCCCACAACCACTTTGGGGCTCACTCTGGAAGTGAGCAAGAGGCAGAGAGGCCAGCGGAGAAGCTGGAGCTAAGGATATGTTGCAACTTTGGGATGTGTACTCCTCTCTGTCCTTTCAACAAAGAATTTCCTTCCCACATATTGGAAGGCTGCTCAGGTTCCCCTGGGCATTCTCTCTACCAGGCCAAAATGTATCAGCCCATCATCATCAGTAGAAAATATTTACTAACCCCCCACCTGGGCACTCAGCACTGCTCTAAGCTAGCCCTTTCGCTCTTCCTCGCTATCCTTTTCTTGACCCCTTAATCCTTATCACAAATGGCCTGCCTTCTGGCCTTCCATCAGCTCTTCCAAATCCACCTTTGCCGGAGAGCTCCCCACTGGACACTCTGTCCCTCATATGTTTGGCCGCCATGGTGTTGAGTGTAGGAAGAACAACGACCCCGCTGTAATTCTGTTTGTACATTTCATTATCAGGCTGAAACCAAGAATTAGAAACTGAAACTGAGAAAAACAAGACAGAAAACTTGAGGAGTGGTGACATCATGGAAATGCTGAGCTAATAACAGAAAAAGAAAATAACATGGTAAAAAATAATAAAGATGGAGATGATAAAGGTGAAACCTTGGAACAATGGAATGCCAGACCAGTTTAAAAAAAAAAATTTTTAGAGGATTCTCATTAAAAGTATGGGGAATAGTTTAGCGACACGACCGGAATTACGTGAAGGCAACATCTTGACTTGACATCCTCCCTGATTAAGGAAAGGAAAACGTGGGCAGAAGTGGAGTGGCACAAAGAGAGAGAAAAGAACTGAAATTTCCCAGAATGGTTCTGTTCTGGATGAGAAGGTACCTGCTGGATGGAAACTGTTAGCAGAAGGAAACAGCTCCTATTATGGAGGTTTGGGAATGGAAGGGCTGGGGTGTGTCTCTAAACCCCACCTCACCTGGCCCTCAACTCTTTATCGATTACCTGTTTCCTCCAGATGCTGCAGGATCTCAGCAAGTCAGTCCGAAAACCCTGGCTGTTTTGTCAAATTGCTACATCTAGTTGGCTCGTGCTGAAGAAGCAACAAACATACGTCACCTCAGCTTCATAGTGCAGCTGCTGCCCGTCACAGAGAGACCACAGAAAACAGAGTGTATCCCTGGGAGAAGCCAGCACATGAGAAGGCTGGCCGCAGCCCAGAGGGCCAGCCTGTCCCACCCAAAGGCGCCAGGCACGGCTCTACCTAACTGGACCACAAGGACTGTTAAAAACCTAACCCCCGGGGAAGTTATCTGCTGGGTCTCACTCACCCCCTCGGGGTGCTTTCTCAGTCCTTGTGGTCAGGACACATTCTCTGATAGAGAACTCGGCGGAGTCTACCCCGGGATGGCCCAGGATTCCCGTACTTGAATCACAGTCCCAGCTCTCGCTCATTTGCACGGTGAGCTTTGCCTTGCTTCACTTTTCTGAGCCTTAATTAGCTCACCTGTGAAACAGGTTTCTTGAGAAAACCTGCCCTCTCTCACAGTGTGACTTTGAGGAAAATGAAGTTCAGGCTACCCCCCATTTACAAACACAGTATTTATTTATAAATCAGTTGTTAAGAGGTGCTATTCTAGATGCTTTGAGTAGGAGTGAGAAGTCAGATACCATCCCTGCCCTGAAGAAGCTTGAGGTCCAGCAGGAGAGACGGCCATGAAAAGAATTAATAAAACTTCAGGGTAGGCAGGAGTAAGGGTTATAATACAAGTAACCAATGTAAGTCTTCGAAGAACAAATGACTTATTCTGATCGGGTGACAAGAGGAGGCTTAAGAGAGGACAGGACATGAAGAGAAAAAGAGGCACTTCAGCAAACACCATTCACGTGCGAGACAACTGTGTGAAAGCCTCATAAAAAATAGTATTCTGTAAGTGAGAGATGACCTGTTGGTAAGCTTTGTACCAAAAAAGAGAATTTTAGTTGTCTATCCCCTATTTAACGTGTTGCTTCACTGGGAAATTTACCCTTATTTACGTTTGTATTTATACATCCTTTCCCTTCTATTAACCTCAACTGGGAAGTGTTTTTCAAAAATTGGCCCTTGCATAGAGTCACTGGAAGAGTTTATTAAAAATGGAGACTCTGGGGCATCTGGGTGGCTCAGTCAGTTAAGCGGCCAACTTCGGCTCAGGTCATGATCTCACGGTCTGTGAGTTCGAGCCCCGCATCGGGCTCTGTGCTGACGGCTCAGAGCCTGGAGCTTGTTTTGGATTCTGTGTCTCCCTCTCTCTCTGCCCTTCCCGTGCTCATTCTCTGTCTCTATGTCTCTCAAAAATAAAAAAAAATAAAAATAAAAAAAAATGGAGACTCTTGGGGCACTTGGGTGGCTTGGTCAGCTGAGCATCTGACTTCAGCTCAGGTCACGATCTCACAGTTTGTGGGTCCGGGTCCTATGTTGGGCTCTGCGCTGACAGCTCAGAGCCTGGAGCCTGCTTCGGATTCTGTCTCCCTCTCGCTGCCCCTCCCCTGCTTGTGCTCTAGCTCTCTCTCCCTCTCTCTCAAAATAAAATAAATATATTTAAAAAAAAAAAGATTTTAAAAATGGAAATTCTCTGGTCTCCACCAGACCCTCAGAATCTCTGGAGGAGGATCCCCGAATCTGCATTTTTAACAAGCTTCCTCATGGTTCTTACACCCATTACAATCTGAGAGCCAAAGGCAAAATCCTTACCACCGACTCGACAGTGTGAGATGAGACCAGTAGTCACGTGGGAATGTGGGAGACGGGGGGGAGGGCCAGGAAGAGGGAAAGGCCACCAGCCATGGGAAACACAATTGTGCCTTCCTTGTCATCAGTGCATCAGTGCCCAAAACTCCGCCTGAAGCAAGGCCTCTCCCACATGCACTTGACAATGGGTTCAATCCCACATTCACACCTCTATTTCAGACTCTAGTGATAGAAGGAGGTTTGCAAACTAGATCCATTATCCAAATATTATATTAAACACATACATATTATGCGTGTGTGTGTGCGTGTGTATAACCTGCCACAGCCAAGGAATAATAATTTGTTCTGATTAATCAAATATTCCAACCAAGAGTTAATACCCATGGCTAGCAGAAGTTCATCAATTTTCAAAGAACTCTAGAGCAAGAGAAGATATCTAACTTCAAAACCATCTGGAACATAATTTAATGTTGGTTCATTTTTTCAAAAGTGTTTTTCCAATCTCATAGTGCCTCAGGCCATTATTAACGTAAATGCTCAATAAATATGTGCTGAGTTTAAACCATCAACCATTTTCCTCCTTCAGTCCTGCAGCTCAGCTCCCACACTCCTGACCGAGCACACACCGTATATGCCCTCTCTTTGGCACTAAGGTAAATGAATACTGCTTCTCTTTCTACCCCTACCACCATCAGAAGGGGTCTGAGGATGTACAGAAGAGCCCATGAATTCAGAGCCGGGGGTTCAGAGATTGAGAGGTGTTAGTTTTCACTATATCACCACACTTTATGTTGGGTTTATAAACCCAGTGTAAATTCGCCCTTAATTTGAAGGCTGCCTTAAGATACATTGCAATAACCTGTCAGGGTAACTATCTCCAGGGGAAAAAGCCTTAAGATGTTCAAAGTATATCACAATACACAAAACTTGCTGTTTCTATAGGTCAACACCAAGTATCAAAATTTTCATAGGCTTCAATCGAACACCAAAATCTGGGAGCCCTATAGGTCTATAACTTGGTCAAATAGTGTGTAAATTACTTTAACAAGTTGCTCTTTGCCCTTGTCCAGTGTATTCTTTCTATAAAATAGAAATATATATGTATTTTTTTTAATAAACCCCAGCTATTCCCCTATGTGCACACACAAGTGTTCACAAGAAAAAGGAAGCCACTGCTCTCTGGTATATGTGTTCCCAGCACATCCCAGGAAGGAGGAAGAAGGGCTAGTTCCTCCAACAGAAACCACCCCTGGACTAATAAGAATTGGAAAAAAGGGCACAGTCCTGCCCCCTTCCCAGCCATCCAGCTCTTCCCCAAATTCCCTCGTAGGGGAAAGGAATTCTCATCCCAGTGCTCACCTATGTGCTATCGAGACTGTGCGCCGACCTCTGGTGGGTCCCACTGGGCGCAGAGCCATCGTTTCCCGTGTGCCTGAAAACAGGAAGTCACATGGCAATTCCAATAGGCCTCGTTCTCCCCAAGGAGCATAAACACAGGGACATGGCAGCTCTCAAGTGGGGGAATATCTGATTCAGCTTTCGTGTCCTCTCCTTCGGGAAAAGAGTATCCCCACCGAGACAAGGAACACTGCCGTGTGAGATGTCTTGAGGCTACTGCTTTTATACCGTAAACCCACAAGGCAGGAGAGACCCAGCAGGTTGTGAGAGCTTCTCGGATTTCTGGAGGGTAAAAGGACAGAATGCAGCACTGAAATATGGCCCAGCGAGGCTTTAGTGGAGGCAGAAGCTTCAAGCACCACAGACCACAGACGCAAGGCAGGTGCCTCCGACCTCAGAGGGAGCAATTGTCATATCTTGTCTCAAACAGTTCTGCTTAATGAGAAAGTAAGATAGAAAAGGAATCCCCACGCCAGTATTTTCCAGTAAGAAGCTCTAAGAATAATATGAAAAAAAAAATTAAATGTTATTACTTTGCTCGCTAAAAAGAAAGAAAGCAGTGAGGGGTTAAAGGAACCTTAATGTCGTTGCTGGGGTCCACGGATTTCTCAAAGAGGAACCTAGGAAAGAGAGATTTAAAAAAAAAAAAAAAAGCGATGTTTACAGAGAAAAAGAAAAAGAATTAAGATAGAGATGCCGAAAACGCCTCTCACAGAGGCCCAAAGAAATATGAGAACGGTTTTGGACCTTCTGGTTTTCATGCCTTTTTTTCTGTGGGCCAGGCCCAGGCTCTCCCGGAAATAGTCTTCCTGAGGTCACCCCCGGCTGAAAAGGACCAGCAGCACAACCGGAGAGGCTCACCGCACAGGCTCTGAGAATAAGATGCTCAGCCTATGCCTGACGGCCTAGGCAGCCATGAAAACCCAGCTAGCCAAATCCACTGGCCTGACCAAGAATACAAGAGTTATTTGGGAAATGCCTGTTTTTATAAGTCAAATGGGATGACTGTTATCTCTATTATTTTTATTATTATCTCTGTCATTCTCTTTGAAGTGTCTCCAGGGGTACCATCACTCATGTTACGGGTCCCCTCCCAGAGTGATTTTATGGTTATTCCATCAAAGGGGGGCGTTTGGGGCACACACTCTGGTCAGTGAAGATGTCACTTGCCCCACCCTCTCGTTTTCTCTTGTTAAGTTACCTTCGTGAAACCTTCTAACTGCCATTCGGGTTACAGACCTAGCTTTGAACTTCTCATCTGGCAGGTCTGGGTTAGTACCACCCATTACCTAACATTTAAAAAAAGAAGAAAAAAAGAAAAAACCCTCATTACACTACACAACACGTACATACAATAAGGCCTTTGTCCTTAAAAGAAAAACATAATTTTCAACAGAGTCAGCTCCCAGAAGCCAAGGGAGCTAACATCCAAAACCCAATATAAACATTAGGGCTTGTGTCAGGGTTTCGGAGCGCCAGCCTCACTAAGAGGGGGAGGAAATGACCCGGACCAGCAGCTACAAGGATGGGGAGGCATTTTTCATCGTGGCTTTTGAGAGCAGGAGTGAGATAATCCCAGACCCTTTCCTCTCGCACCTCCGGTATTGTCACACACACGGCTGCCTTTGACAGCAGGATATTTCCAGAAGAGAGAATGTTCCTTTTGTCACAAAGAAAAGCAGGTCTTAATGTCTATACGACTCTAAATTTTCAAATGTGAGAGTGCATGCTTTCAAAGGGAAAAGTGTGTTTTTGTAACGATTATTTAGGATGTCTTTTATAGAGAGGGCTGACCTTCTGTGACAAACTCTCTGGGAGAATCATGTTTTGGAACTTGGAGTTCCATCCTGCGGGGGGGAGCTAGCCCAAGTGTTAACAACCCAAACTATAAACAGGAAACTCCAGCCTCACTCCTACTTGAGTCCCAAGGTTGTGGACCTCTCGCCGAAGCTACGGGACTTGCGGAGATGACTGGACAAGGTTCTAAGACTTGCAGACTTCACCTCCTCGACATAAGTTCACTGCACTACAATGCAGACCGTGCTGTTGAAGAGAAGACGACGCACACGGTCTGCAGAGTCGACGGGACCTTTGGCTGCAAACATACAAAGCCGCGTGGATTTGTAGGGCCCACGTGTCAATCCACTCACATCGGTGAATCTAGGACCAGCCTGGAAAGGATGAGGCCCCACGCCACGGCACGCATGAGTGACTGTGGCTGGTCAGAGAGTCACGCTCTCAAATGGAGGTGACTCCGGAGTGCCAGGCTCAGAGGTCCACTCAGTAATTAAGTTTACATCTTTGCCTCCCACCTGCCACCTCCTGACTCAACCCAAGTGCCGAAAAAGGACAACGAGGCCCTACTGCGAAGGCAACATCGTGATTAGCTGTGTGTAGACGGGCACCAATCAAGCAGGCGAACCTCTGAAGCTGAAAAGCAGAGAAGTAACCCATCTTCCTAAGCCCGAACAGGACCGGCACTTTCCATCTTTTATCAGAAAAGATAGCGGTCACCTCTGCTGAAGTTCCAGCCGTCTACCCTGACAGTAATTCACATATTACACAAGCGTTGACAAAAATTTAAATACAGGGGCGGGGGCGCCTGAGTGGCTCTGTCGGTTAGGTGTCCGACTTCGGCTCAGGTCATGATCTCACCGTTCCCGAGTTCGAGCCCCGCGTAGGGCTCTGTGCTGACAGCTCAGAGCCTGGAGCCTGTTTCAGTTCTGTGTCTCCCTCTCTGTCTGTGCCCCTCTCCCCGCTCACCCTCTGTCTCTCTCTCTCTCTCTCAAAAATAAATAAACATTAAAAATAAATAAATAAATAAATAAATAAATAAATAAAGGGGAGCCTGAGGTGCTCAGTTGTTCGAGCATCCAACTCTTGATTTATTTCAGCTCAGGTCATGATCTCACAGTCGGGAGACGGAGCGCTACGTCTTTAGGCCCTGCACTGGGCATGGAGCCTGCTTAAGATTCTCTTTCTCCCTCTCCCTCAGCCTCTCTCTCTCTCTCTCTTCCCCCAAAAATTTAAAATTAAAATTAAAAAAGTAAAAAATGAAATAAAAACAGTCCATTTAATCACTTCTTAAAAAGCACTGCATGAACGGTGATTGTACAGCACTTAGTCCCAGTATCATTTCGGAAGTGCTTACCACATTCCAGACCTCGTTTTGAGAATTTTACGTGTTGACAAAGAGATACAGAATATTAGGCAACTCACGCAAAGCCTTACAACCTCATAGTAGGAGTAGACTTAGTTCCTAAAAAATATCCGCACTAAATTATCTGCTAAAAGATGGTTTATGGCACACACTTTGCTTTCTTCTATTCAAGTTCTTACCCTTAATAATTTCATTCATACTATTAACAAAGGCCTTTCACAAACATCAGTACATTTTTAATTTTTAAGGTTTATTTAATTTTCGAGAGAGAGAGAGAGAGAGAGAGAATGCAAGTAAGGGAGGGGCAGAGAGAGAGGGAGACACAGAATTCGAAGCAGGCTCCAGGCTCTGATGAGCCGTCAGCACAGAGCCCGAAGCGGGGCTCAAACTTACAGACCACGAGATCATGACCTAAGCCAAAGTCTGACGCTTAGCCAACTGAGCCACCCAGTACATTTAACCCACAGGTATCACCTCGGTTAATGGCTCCAGTCAACAGATTCAGGTCTGCCTTGTTACTCCTCTTTAGAGATGAAGCTGCAAAGGACACAGACCATTGCCATTTGCCCAGTACTCACGACTAAGGCTCAGAGGGTGCAAGTCACCTGTTTAGCGACGCACAGCTACCAGGTGGCCCCTGTGAGACTTGAACCCATAATTTCAGACACCAAGGTTGCCACCCCACAGCTATACTTCAATGACAAAGCAGATATGGAAAATTTAGTGAAGGAAGAAAATATTTTTCCTGAAGACTTAGCTTAGGGATTAAATTATATCATAATATTTTTAAAGCATCATTAACAGTTTAATAGAGCAAACCTGAAAGTTCATAATGGTAAGATTTTATATTAGCCAGGCTTTTTATAGTGTTGCTCTTATTCATAATAATAATTAAAAAAAGCCTCAATGCGGCCTCGTCCATTTTGCACTTAACTATAGAAACATTCCAAAGATGTTTGCGAAAGTATATTACTTTTATCCATGAAATTAGTTTTGTTTTGGTACCTTTTAGAATTTCATGTGGTATTCATTCGCGTTTGCTAAGATCTTTCCAAATCAAAGTTTGGAAAATTTGTGATTTTTGCAGTAAATTTTCAAAATCCCTACAGCGCTCTTGGTTTTGGATTTCTTTCAAACGGGGTTCCAGCAAATTCCATCTATGATGACTTCGATTCCATGTGAAATGTGCGGCAGGTATCAGGGAGGCGGGCACCATCGCGGACTGTTTCAAACAGTCTGGTAAGATGATGAGAAAGGTCCTTCTTCGATATTCTCCTAGAATCTTCCATCTACTGCAACATGCAATACCACCGGTCTTTCTGTCCTTCGAACATCTTCTGCCTTGGCCTGCACTTGGCGGGTTCTGCTCCTTCTTCTGCAACTACTCAGTCTCTGCCATGGGTCTCTCCTTCTCTACCCTCCTCTTAAATATTACCCTTCTTCTAATTACTCTCGTCAGCTCCTTGACTGAAAGCTCAGTTTAGACAAATAATTTATTCCCAAAGTTCTGAAGTGTATTTCAATGCAGACAGGTAACGAACTGCTGTTCGCTGGTCCAGATTTCTCTTCCAAGCCTACTGGGCTTTTCCACTTGGAAAGTCCATATCCGGGCCAACGCATCAGGTCTAAATTCATTCTGGTGCACCCACATCAGTAACCGCTTCTCTTCCTACATGGTCTATGCCACTGGCTAGAACTCTCAAAACTGCCTTTCATTCACCCCATCCCCCACTTCTGTTTGATTGCCAAGTGCTATCAACATGGGCTCTAAAATTCCTCTGCAAGTCCAGGGTCCCAGCGCACCGGTACACTTTTTTTAAGGTGAGCTACCGAATTTTGATTATTGCCTGAAATCTGCGCTACCACTGAGAGTACGTACTATCATAGTGATATCTACCAGATGCAGTAATTTGCCAAATGGGTCATGGACCAGGATAGAGCAAAAATGGAATTTTGAAAGTAAGCTCTGGGAAGGACAATATTCTATTCCGGTGGCTGCACCCTGCTCTCGAGACACCAAGTCATTAGCAAAGTGACTGCTACAGAGACACCGTAACATATCATGCCACCATAATGATGCTGCATTTTAATGAGTGTCTTGCTGAGCGTGGCTTGGAGTCATTTAATCCACATATTCTAGAACTGGAAGGTGGTTCAAGAAATTCAGAAGAACAAGCGACGCTGGTTTACCCCAACGTCTTCTTCCATTCCCACTGCCGCTTCTACTCCAGGCTGCTTGCCCTCGACTGACCACAACAGATCCCCGGAGTCTGTTGTCCAAACTCCAGCCTTGCCACGCCAGAAACGTCTCCACAAAAGCTCCTGGAGGCATTTCTAAAAAACACACCTTGTCGTGTCACGTGGCTGCACCAAAACAGAACCCCCGCCCCCCGAATTACAGGAGTGAAACCGACCTCCTTATTATTGCACTCAAGGTTCTCCCCTGGCTGGTTCCCCCAGGCTTTCTAACTTCGGCTTCTCCCAGAGTTTCAGGCACTCGGGACTCAGTCGTTTCCACAACTCCCAGGCACACACCCCTCTGTGCCTTTCCTTCCACAATGCCTTGCCGAGACGAGCCTTCCTTCACCCACCAAGGTCCCAGATAGCCCAGTCGGATTTCAATCACAACCGCATCAGTACTTGAGTTCCAGTCGATTGTAGTGCTTTTCTGTCACTCCTCTGGAATCTACTTACGCATGCGTCTTTCTCCCCCAGTAGGCTGTGGGCAAGGGTCTGTCCTATTGGTCTTTGCCTCCCCAAGGTGCCCCACCAGCACAATGCTTCAAACACAGAAAAGGCTAAAAATAATAAAATAAAATGGAAGGGAAGAAAGGAAGTGTGGAGAGAAGGAAGAAAGAATAATATTATTGAAATTATAACCTGCTATCCCTAGTGCTTTGAATACTGTTTTATAGAATCAGAACTGGGAATCAAGAGGGCTTAAAATACACACTCAGCTCATTTGCTGATCTTAACTAAGTTCAACAAGCACACTTGACCTCCCGGTGCCATGAAAGGTGGTGTCATTCGTATTCTTTTTATCACAAAGGAGTCAATATACCATCAGCTGGACAGAAGTGCCATGGAAGAGGGTGCGAAAAAGTGATATCCTTTATTTGTTCCACGAATTTTTTATTAACGGACCTTTTATTTTCCCTTGTGTTGCCTTGCCTGGCTCTTCTGTCTGAGTCCCCTTGCCTTCGCCACAGCCGTACCCCAGTCTAGAGAAGGGCTCCCTTTCCTCAGCATCGTTTCCTAGACTTAAAACACAGTTTACCGGTGACGTGCACTCGAAAGGCCAGAGACTGTGTTTAAAATGGGATGCGGACGGGGTGGGAATGGGGAAGGGGAGCACACGAAAACCCACTCAGGTCTGGAACGGGGTTGGGAGACTTCCACGAGGCGGGCCAGGAAAATCCCCAGGTTGCCAGACCACGAGGCAGTTTTTCCAGAATTACAGCGCTCCGGAGTCCCAACTCTATCCCTCTGCCAATAAAAGTACAAGTGAAGGTGACCCCACAGGCTTAGAGATGTAAGTACTCTGCAGAAAAACGAGGCCCCTCTTCCATGGAAAGTTTTTTTTAGTGTTTAATGGAGAGCAAGGGGAAAACTTACAGCAGGGCTCCCAGACCACTGGACCAATAAGGAAGCAGCCTGGGTCGGCCCTAGTCCCGGTCTGGAGGGACAGAAAACCCCACAAACGTTCCTGACTTAGCCCCGTTCATTCATGACGATGGGTAGGCTTGGCATCATTACCCCCATGCTGCTTCTGTTTTTTTTTCCCCTTTGCTGATGAAACTTTGCATCCTATTCCATGTGAGGAAATAAGAATTTAAACAATAACGTCACCATCAACAACAACAACAATGAATCATTCTAGAGAGCTCACTTCTATGCCAAGCCCGGGGCTCAGCTTTCAATGCTGTTGCTCACTTGATTCTCACGGCAGATCTCAGAGCGTGGTATTGACTTTCATCCCACTCTTCAGATAAGGAAACCAAGCCTCAGAAAGGTTAAGATAACCTTCCCAAGTTCACCACCAGTGAGAGACAGAGCCTAGATAGGAACCCAGGCCCATCTGATGCCAGGGCCAAAGCTCTTTGCCAGAATATGATGCAACGCCAGACAAAAGCGCACTGCACGGCGGGTCTTTCTTTGAAAGAGTCTTCCAAATTCCAGACTTGGTTTGTGCCACAAGACCAAAATCACTCGAAACGCCCCTGAAGAGGGCCTGTGTCAGCTTTGCAGGGGTTGAAATAACTCTCTGAAGCCCTCGGAAGTACTTATAGAGGTCTTTAAATAGTAAACAAAAGAAAAGTAAAATGAAAAAAAAAAAAAGTAGTAAAAGCAAATTGGTTTAGTGGAGTAGAAACTGGCTTCTCATCCCAGTTCTCACTGTTAGTAACTATGTAACCTCAGGACATTTGCTCTGCCTCTCTTAGCCTCAGTAAAGCACGGGTAGAAATAATTGCTTCGGAGGTAGTACTGGAGAACTGGCCAGCACAATGCTATAAATAAGTTACTTTCCCTTAAAACTGTTCTATTGAATACATTGTTCTATGGAAAGGCAATTGATCACAACACCTTCTAAACAGAAAATAAACAAACAAACACATTCTGATCATTTCCTTAGTGAGCATCCACAGTACTCGAAACAACTGTGATAAGTGTGATACGAAAGAATTTTCAAAACCTTATGAAACTCTCTATATATGTGCATATACTAAGGGCAGTATCGCTCTGAACACATCTGGACTACTTCATATTTCCTTTTTCTCTGTCTCCCCCCCATCTCTCTCTCTCTCTCTCTCTCTCTTTCACACACACACACACACACACACACACACACAAATTGAATCCTGATGTAATATCATCTCCCTCATTCTCAAACATGTGCCCAACACTTGTTCAGATAACAGATTTCTCTTCTCTAGCCAGTTAATTTCAACAATAAAAAAAACATGAGGATTTTATGGAGCTAAGGCACCCCAGAGAACCGAAGATGCTGGTAGCTACTTATTTAGTGACAGAGGACTTTTGTGATTACAAAGTAGAAGACAGCGGACAAAGTCTCCCCTGTTCTCACCACTCGGTCGACTCCAAGACAGGGGGAGCCCGCTTCTTGTAACACCAAATTTCACGTTGCTTTTTATGAGCAGAGGGTCCGTTGCTACATTGCACCTCTGGATTTAAAAGAGGAAATTTAAACCTCAGAATAACGTTTTTTGCTGAACAAAATGTATGCCAAACTAAGCTCTGACTGACTGCTGGTTTTCTGAGTCCCGGCCTCCAAAGCTTCCTCAGGTTTCCTTCTATGCGACAATGAGGTCACACAGAGGTGGAAAAGGGACAAGGAGGAGGAGGACCGCCTCTAAGTCACACTTGGTGGACTTCGGGATGCCCAAAAGATGCAGAGAATTGGTTTGGATTCATTATCTGAGCGTGACTGGCTCTTATCAGCTGTACCTCAGGAAAGGCACCAATGTGTTTTTCTAGGCATTCTGGGAAAAAAAAAAAATTCCAGCCGGCAGGGAGAAAAAAATCATACAAAACAGCAGTAAGTCTGAGCCTTCCTGCCTCGGCCCCATAAAAGCCCATTTTTTAAGGCGGAAGAAAGCCATGCTTTGCTTCCCAACTAAACAACGGGGCACTTGCATCTTTAATCTAGACTGCCGCCCGGAGTCCCTCGATTCCATGACAGAGGTCCAACTTCTCACCTTCCCCTCGAACAGAAGAACTGAAGCTTTTCCGACTCCTACACTTTAAAACTATATCCATCACCAGCTAACAGACAGGTTATTCTTGGATCGTAGCAGATCCTGGCAAGAGGCTGGGCCGAAGCAGACGAGGATAAATGAGAATACAATTATTCGGTTCTGCGTGCCATGGCCACCGTGCCCGCTGTCATCCTCAAAATTCCCACAGAAATGAGCTCATTCCACTTTAAAACGTTGCGGAGCTTAAAAGTTTAAATCAGGCCAAGTTGATTTTGTGGGGTTTTTCAAGCTTTTACACTGTAATTACATGCAGGACTTTGGGCCACCTATTTCCTCCCAACTGTAACATTTTACATCTTTTTTAAGCATACGTTGAGGTTAGCTTTTTTTTTTTTTTTTTAGTACATGTTATGAAATAAGATATGAGCTTGTGCTCAGCTTTAGGCACCTTTCTGCCAAAAGGCTGGACCAACACAAACTAAATATGACTATTTTCTTTATCCAAAGTACAGTTTTGACTATTACATACCCTCTTAATGTACATACATAAAACCAGCTCACAACTAAAGCTCCCTGCAGGTCAACTGAAATCATAACGAGATTTTCCTTTCATATAATGTGATTAACAAATGTTAGCTAAACTGAACTCCAAAAAAGACTCAAAAGAAAAAAACAAAATAACTCAAGCAGCACCGAGAAGTAAAATAATTCAACAATCTTCGTATTTTTCCTCGCTTTTTCACATCTTCAGCTAAGCAAACAGCCTGTGCCACTCAATTATAGGCATGCGCTCTAGACGCAGATGAAACCGAGAGCGAGTTCCAGCTCTGTCTACTACGATATGAACCTCACATGCTAGGAGACTCCTTCAGCCTCAGTTTCATCGCCTGTAAAATGGGGGTAAAAGGTCTCAAAGGTTTTGGGGATGGCTAAATGAAACAATGCGGGCTTCGATAAGTGCCAGCAGATAAAGTGTTTCGTAAATGTGGCTATTACTGATATCATCTATCTGCTAAACGTGGCTACCTTTCAACCTAAGTATAAAATGCCAACCAGCCTCACTGCAGTCTGGGGTGCTTTGAAATCCACTCCAGTAGATCCCTCAGAAACTTACAAGAATATACACAAGTAGAGCAGGAGCCGTCCAGCTACTCCTTCTCGATTTTATCCGGTCATTACAAATGTTTGGGAAGCACCAACTCTGACAGCTTGAGCCCATAATCCTAAACCTTTGCAGAGGTCAGGAGAACATATCGCTGAACCTTCCAGCTCACGAAAGAGCGCAAGACATCTTACGAATAACAGGTGAGTAGGATTACCAGAGTCAGGACTTCACGTGTTCAGAAAGGCTTTCTAACGGCCCTCACTCGAGCCAGATACCTTCAAATGTTAAAGGTATAAATGAACTTAGTATCCTCCGAGCTTAATCGATACTTTTTAGAATAAATAATCATTCCCACTTGAATTCCAACTGAGGCATCTTTTCTCTTCGGATTCATTCTTTTAGCTTCAGAACGGCAGGATTCTAACAACTATCTTATTTTCAGCAAGGCTGTGCTCTCAGAGAAAAGCACTATTTTCCACCCTAATGAGAACACTGAAAAGGGGGACTGCTCTGTGTAGAATTTTTCATACTGTTATTTGGGAACAGTTTGCAAACTGTATATTTAAACTTTATAAGCAGGAATACCGCCAAGGAGAAAAACGGTATTTTCCCATGTGGAGCTCTGAGCGCATTTAAATGTTACTCAGTAATTTCCCCCCAAATCTTAAGAGATTAAGATAAAATAATTTACTCACCTTATCCAGGTCAGATCAATGAAAAGGGAAGGTTATCGCTCCCCGATCCACCCTCCACCCCCCACTACATTTGTAAATATACAATGGAGACAAAATTTAAATGCAAAGCTTCTTTTCAACAGGTCATTTAGTGAAGGATCACTAACTAACAAGGCAACTCATAAACAAAATCTAAAGAGCCCCTTTCCTGGCTCCCTTTTAGGAAGGTAACACTGTTTACCATCTCAGCAAATGTAATGTATTTTTCCCTCTGTTTCTGTTGATCCCCTTAGTCTTCAGAACCTGATAATCATTTGATACAGGCATTCACCTTTGCTCATTTATCATTTTGCAGCATTGACCTCATCCCTTGTCATGAGAAAGTTTGGGTAGTTTAAACCCAGATGGCTTGGCTTTCACCTCCATGGAGAAGAATCCCTTCTCCAGTTCCATACGCATGTTGATCTGATAACTAGCAGTCATCTATTACTTTCGAGCTTTGCATTTGACTGCCTCCATGTTTTTCCAGCAGGGTTTTGTGATGTGTGGTTCTTAACCAGGTTGTGCCAAAAGTGATTGGCGTGTAACACACCGTCAAGCAAGTATGTGGCTCTTTGTGAGTCCACGTTTCATCTCAGAAATTCTTATTCATATAACTTAACCAGGTGGTTATTCGTTAGATCTTATCATTAACTATTAAACTAAAATAAATGGAAACAAATTCTTTTTTTTTTTAATCTATCAGCCACTGCCAGTATTAACTCAGAAGCTGACAGCCAAGTGTCATTCTCTGTTAAGGAGAGAATGTCCTTTCTGACTCAGGCTTCCAGATCAGAAATATAAAGACTGTTTTTGAGATCTTAGGGTCTCACAGGCAAAGAAACCCAAGATTACACCTTGTCCTCCCGTTTGTTCTCTGGGACTGTCACCTCTCTTTCCCCTTGTCACATACCTTATCCCTGACCTTTACGCTTAAATGTTATCTCGTTTTCCCACTAAGACGACAGAATCGAGGCAGAAAGTGTGGTGGCACCTATGATTTGGGGGCAGTGGCCATTCCAGCAACAGACAGGGCCAACGGTAATTTTATCACTGAGAGGATGCCTCACAAAGCCCAGCTTAATTTTATTTCTATAAGGATGATGTCAAAAATAAGGATCCCGGAGACATTCAGCTGAATTCAATTTGCCAGCTATATGCAGTTTCGGAATGACTCAAACCCATCTTCGAGGTCTGGTTATATTATTATATTTACTGGATGCACCTTGTCTAAAGGAGCAGTGGGCTGCACGTTACCTGATCTCCGTACTTACCAAGCAGACACACATGATACAAGGGTTGTCTGTGATAAACGGAATCTGGAGGACTTCCCCTTCATTTTCACATTTCGCCACAGAACCTGAAGGGAAGGGAAAACTTAAATCTCACTGAACAGCGTTATTGCGAACATTTAAATTTTTACACTAATCCTTTTTGCAGCGACTACCCAAATTCAGGAATCTCTAATGAGTCTTAACTTATCGAACCCAACGAAACCAAATCCCCCCTCCAAAAATAATTATTGTAAATAGTTTTATCTGAGATTTTTAAAAAAAAGACTGTCATACATAAACATATTTTCTGCTCTCAGACGACTTAAGTACAAATCCAAGTATTTCACTGAGTCTTTAATACACCTCCTCCTTGATGAAGGTATTTTGACTAAACACATATCCCCAAATGCAAATAAAATAAAATAAAATAGTTCAAAGTGGACATTAGGGCAGAACACAATTCAGGACTGCAGCAATGAATAGGCCTTTCTACAAATCTGCCTTATATTATCTTGAGTTTAAATCACTTTTTGAAACAATCTTCTTTCCTCCTCTCTTGGAAACCGACTCAATATTTTCTTTTCTGCACCAGGTGTCAGTAAAGTATGTCCTTCAGAATAGTAGCTGAGGTCTTCACCTGCCTGAAAGCACATCACGATTATAACCTGATGGTATTACCCTTTTAAAATGTGAGTTTCTTTAAATTCCAGGTCTGGAGTGCCAGTGTTTTAAAAAGCACTCCTCGCACAGAAGCTGTATCGGAACCTTACAGAGTAAGAAAGAAGGTTATGTGGAAAACGGCGCAAATGTTTTTTGCTTGCTACGCACAGGAAGAGAAGAGATCAAACCGAGGGATGAAGAAAACAATAAAAATAGGGAAATTTCTCAAATTCAAATAGAATTTCTATTATCACTATATTGATGTTAACAGCTTCTCAGTCCTCCACCCCTCAATACGGCGGGCTTCTCTTCATCCCCACCGGCCAGCGAGTGGCAGGCGCCAAGGTGCTCGCTCCCCACCCTCTCCGGTCCCCCGGGCGAGCCAGTCCCTCGGCTCCCAGGTACCAAGCCTGCGTCCGGGAGGGCCGGTCCCTCCCGCCCCCTCCCCTACCTGTCAAGAAGGAGGAAGCCAGAGACATGGGGACCCCCGAGCAATTGAGCAGCAGCAAGACGCAGCAGGTAATCCCGGGCGAGCGCCGGCAGGGACGCTCAGCCAGAGCCCTGACGCCGGAGAACCAGAGCATCGTCACCTGGAGGGAATCCCGGGCGACTGCAGGTCCCGCGCCGCCGCCTCTGCTCCGCTACCGCCGCTCGCAGTCAAAAAGGGCTCTCAGCCGGCGAGTCGGGAGACAGTCCGCGAAGGAGGGAGGCGGGCGCCCGGGAGGGGGGGCTGGTGGGGGGGAGCGAGGGGTGAGGGGCGCCAGGGAGGAGGGGTCCTGCGGCCAGGCTCCTCCAATGCGGCTTTTTTTTTTTTTTTTTTAGGGAGTTGCTCGCAGCGGCTTAGTCGTCTGCCCCCCTGAGCCAGAGATGGGGCCGGGAGGAGGGGATGGCGGAGCAGCCGGAGATAGGCCGAGAGGAGAGGCTGCGCTGCCAACTGCGCACCGCCGCTCCGCCGCCTCCGCCGGGGCTGCAGCTACTGCCCCGGGCGCCGCCGCCGCCGCCGCGGCCTCCGCGCCTGCACTCCCCACCTCCCGCCGGCCCCGCCGGCTCTCCGCCCGGCCGGCGCGCGCGCACGCTCCCGCGCCCAAGCCCGGGGCGCACCGGCCGCCGCCCGCAACCCGCTGGGGGCGCCGCGGTGCAGGAACCGCGCGCCCCGGACACGTCTCAGCCGGGCGTCCAGCCCGCTCCCCAGCCCCTCGAGGGAGGCCGCGCGCCCCGGGTCGCCGAGCCGAGCCGGGCAGGCGTGTCTCCACGGCCCGGCGCGCTCGGTGCCTCCTCCCTTTCCCGGGGAAGCCCTCCCTTAACGGGGAATGCCACACCGCTTCTGCTCACGCCCCGGTGCCCCAACCCTGTGAGAGAGCAGAAAACGGGGCGAGGGGGCGCCTCGCCGCCCTGCTGTCGCCCAGGCGTCCCCGCTTTGGGAAGGAGCGACCAACGGGGCGCAGGAGGGGCCCGGCAACTTTGCACTCCCGGCTTTGCTTCCCTCTGGCGGGGGCGCGACAGCGGACCCCCGGGCTGAGCGGACACAGGGGCGAGGCACCTTCGACATCAGTGTTCAGTGCTTAAGGGTCTGCTCGTCGTGACACTAGGGAGGACAGAAGTTGAAACGACACGTGCAAGGTCGATTAATAAAAGCACAGAGACGAGCGCTTTTCGCCCTTAAGAAAGAAGTACGGTCGCTCCAGGACTCCTCCCTTCCAACCTCGGGCGCACAGGGGCGGGGAGGGGCCCTTTGACTAATCATTCATTCACCCGCGAAAGAGGGCGGGACGCGCCGGGCGGCTAATCTCTGGCGGGGGGCGCCAGCGGGGCCTCCGCGGCTTGGCGCTCTGTCGCCGCCGCAGCCTCGCAGCGCCCTTCTTGCCTCCGCAGCCCTGGGTGTCTGGCGAGTCCGACACGCCCCGCGGACACCTCCTCCGAATCGCGGCCTTCTGCCCAAGCAGTAGCACCCTCTGCTCAAAGCGGGGTTGCAACAGAGAGAATTTTTGTAACCAAATTGTGAAGGCGCGGGGTGGCATTTAGGGGACACTGAGCAAGTGCTGGAATCTGATCGTCGGCTGTCCTAGGAGTTCACGTCGGTTTGCCGGCTTCCTCTCCCCGAGAAGGGAAACCAGGTCCCGCGCGCCGGTCCTCGCGACAGACCCGCCTGGGTGGATCCCCGAGGCAATCTTTGACTCGCCCAGCACTTTTCTCAGCGGGACGCACTTACCGGTCTCCAGGCAGAGTGGGCTGTTTGCAGCCCCAGAAACCATACCTTTGAAAATAAATTAGTCTGTTGGCTCACACATTAGGTCTAGTTCCCTCTTATCCTCTCCACACTTGGGGCGGGGGTGCTGTTTATTTGTTCTCCTGTGTTAATGCAACATTACCAACGTCCCGCACATCAAGGAGCTGATTGGAGCACATGGCTCCGACAGGGAAAACATAAGGGAAGGGAAAGCCGTCATTAGCCTAGCAGGCTCCACTTCCCTCTCAAAACAGGTTTTTAGTGTAAAACTTAAATGAAAGAAAAGAAAGATGATGTGTGGCTGTTTGGGGGGTTCTCCCACCCCCAATAACCCGCCATGGCCAGGCAGCTTCTCGAAAATCAGAATGTGTTTAACACATTCAACCATAAAGAGAGAAATTGTAAAGAAAACAAAAACCCTCTAAACCCAGTCTTACCTCCCGACTCGAAGTGATTGATTAAAAAAATAAAAACTTTTATTACTAGACAAGTACAATCCGTTGAAACCACTTTCTTCTCAATCTAAAAAGATTTTCTCTGCATGGGTTTTTAGAAAAAGATGTTAATCACAACTAGGGAAAACGGAATAACGGAGAGACTGAGAGATCTTTTATTGCTGCGGACTATAGAAGTCGATTTGGATAAACACACGTTAAGGAGGAAATTTGAATAAGGCGGGTGAGTTGCTTGGCTGTGTCGTCCCTGGCACCAGCCACACACCCTCAAAGGTGTGCATGGCAAAATTCTTCACGCCTCACGACGGAATCTAGGTGCGTGTGTCTAGCCAGGGGCATGGTGCTTTGGGATGCTCTGAAACTCTCCCTGTAGGTGCAAATCCAAAAACCACCTGGAAAACATTTGCATCTGCCTGGAAGTTTATGAATGGGAAAGATGCACAGAAGCCTTTGGCAAACCTGTCTCCTCTTCCTGTTTGTGCTAATCAGCTGCCACCAATGATTTCCCTTGCTGCCTTCTCAGCAAATGGGGCCTACTTCTGCGGGAGCATCCGCCTCCCCAAGGGCTCACCAGAATGTTCCTGCACACAGTCATTGCTGCAGCCACTACCCTTCAAGGGATGGTCTTTCAGCTTCCAGTTGGTCTCTATCTACACAAAGCTGAGGTAGCTCAGGGTCCAACAAGAAAGAAAAAAAGGCCTCACAGAATGACACATGAATCTGCGTTCACAATTAAAACAAATGGTGGGGCCATCCAAATCCCAAAATGCTCGTGACCGAAATTGGAAGACGACAGTGAGTGTTTGGCTTTGTTTATAACATTTTTCAAGGAAAGGAGGTAATAGGGCAAAGACATTGCTTCACTCACGGCCCATTCCATTCTCAGTTAGATAAAGTGCTGTCGCAGCCTCTTTAAAATAAAATATATCACCTCATCTTACTAAAAGGAAATCGGGCCTGTCGTAGGAGAAATTCTCCTCATCTCTTGCAAAACTCTGATTCTGAAGTTGCGGTGGAAAAAATCCAACTAATATATAATGTAGCAAAAGAGATGACGTCAACCCCGCACCCTAAAAATAGAAATAAATAGATCCATCAAAAAGGCAGCAGGGTAAAGGAGTTGTGATACCAACCACTAGGGAGGGCCAAAAGTATTCCATAAATGTGTGAGGGTTTTGCTTTATAAAAGCCATCAGGCTACGCATTTTAGACTTGATAAGGACAGGGCGTGGTGCTACTAAGGAGTTTACCATCTAGTGAAGGAGATAAAGCATGTTTGCAAGTGAACGCAGTACAAGGTAGGAATGAATGTGGTAGTTTCCCCTTATCTGCAGACTCTCACCGGGTGCCTAAAACCACAGATAGTACTAAACCCTCTACATACTATGGTTTTTTCCTACACATACCTATGATAACGTTTAATTCGCATTAGGCACAGTAAGCGATTAACCATAACTAATAATAAAATCAAACAATTCTAACAGCATACTGTCATAAAATGTTGCGAATATGCTCTCTTTCTCAGTATATCTTATGGTGCTGTATTCACCCTTCCTGCGATGAGGCGGGTGATAAAACACCCACAGGAGGAGATGAAGTGGGTGAATGATGTAGGCTTCCTGACGTTAAGTTAGGCGGCTACTGACCATCTGATGATTCGTCAGAAGGAGGGATCGTCTGTTTCCGGATCTCGCGGGACCGCTGGCAACTGAACCTGCGGAAAGCACAGAAACCACCATTCAAGGGGCACTGCTCTGTAAAAGGAGGAGAGAACACGCCCTGCTGTGGAAGTTTAAAGAAAGAAGAAATTAAGCTTCCTAGAGGAAGTGGCACAGGAGCTGAGCCTGGAAAAAGCGAGAAGCTTTAGCAGGGGAAGTGCGATCTGGCAAGAACGGAGAGTCACAGCCAGGAGACACGTGGTTTATGGAGAATGGGGAGGAGCCACCAAATCAAATCGGCTCTATCTGCTGGCTGAGCAGGAGCTGTGGGAAGCCTAGGAAGTCGTGAGGAATCTATAAAGAATCCACCCCAGATGAGCAATATGAAGTTTACCGCAGCGTAAGGGCCTAATTCTTCTTTCAAACAACCAGACTAAAAAAAAAATAAGTAAATAAATAAAAACTGAATAAAATAAAACAACCAGACTCCATTTCTTTAGAAAGGAAATTATTTCTGCAGGTGTCTTCAGCAATCTGCACATGTAGTCATTATTAATCATGATTTGGGAGAACAGCATTTCCACTGCATCTGTTCGAAAGGGTTTGGGCGACGCAATTCATAATACACATGAATCCGTTTCTCAACCTCTTTAGCAAATGGCTGTATAATTCTGCTTGAGATAAAAGTACAAACGCTGCTTTTAACTATTTTTTTAGGCACTGGAGATCTTAGCGATCATATAAACCAACTTCCTGCCCTTTCACTTTAAATTTATTTTATTTTATTTTATTTTTGAGAGACATAGAGTGAGCAAGGGAAGGGCAGAGAGACAGGGAGACACAGAATCTGAAGCAGGCTCCAGGCTCCGAGCGGTCAGCACAGAGCCCGACGCGGGGCTCGAACTCACAGACTGTGAGATCATGACCTGACCCGAAGTCGGCCGCTTAACCGACGTAGCCACCCAGGCGCCCCCCTTTCACTTTAAAAATGAGGACCTGAGACCTAAGAGGTGAATGACCTTCCCAAGGTCACACAGTTTGTTGATGGCATAGCCCATTCAAACAAAGTTCCTCTGGTTCTCGGACATGGTGCTCTCTGTTACAAATGTCCTGCCTGCTTAAGTCATAGGAATGAGAGGGAAGCACCACTGGATGTTTTAGATACGATGAAAATTAAAATTACCCAGTTGATACAACACTCAAAAATCTATTGAACTGAACTGGCAGCAGTGACACAAATTCTAAGACCAAAAAAAGCAGAACCACAACTTAGCCCAGCAGCCATACGGCGAATATACTCTTAGACCTCTAGCCTAAAATGTTGAAGAATTAGCTGCACTCTCGTCTGGATTTGCCACTGGTTTGCTTAGTTTCTGGTCCTTCAGAAAGGGGTGGGGACCATTGCGGCTGGTGAGAATTCCTCCAGATTCTGCCAGAGGGCTCTCCTGTCATTCCAGGAAGTCAGAGGCTCTGAAATTACTTTTCTGTGGCCACGGGGAGAGAGGGGACAATGACAAAAGCATCCTTTCGGTGTTATTGTCCTATTTTATTTAAGCGATCACGATCATTATTAAGATGGAACTGCTTAGTGATTAACCTGATCTTTTCTCAATTAATCGTTTTCTTCACTATTCGTAACCTTAAGGTTCTTTGCATATGACTATGCTCACTGAAGAGTGTATCCATTTCTAAAGCAGGGCATTTTGATAAAGATGATAGAACTGAGGCATTTCGAGACACAGTTGCATCAAAATAACAAAATCGTTTTCTTTTCTTTTAAGTTTATTTATTTATTTATTTTGAGAGAGACAGAGACAGCGCAAGCGAGGGAGGGGCAGAGAGAGAGGGAGAATCCCAAGCAGGCAGCCCAGTCAGCTGCAGAGCCAGACTCCTCAAGTCTCGAACTCCCGAAACTGAGCCAAAATCAAAAGTCAGACATTTAACCGATTGAGCCACCTAGGCACCCTTTTTTGAAATATCGTAGTACATAAACCACCCGTTACTCCACCCGGGTTCTCACCCACCTCCGACCTTACCCAGCCCCCGCCTCCAGAATGATGGTGCCTCATGAGTAATGAGGTAAGGTTTGCCCGTTTCAATAGCACTTGTTCATTTAAATGTCCACGAGCCAGCACACCCGCTTTGGAGTGTCGTAGATTCTCCAGTTCTACAAGTATGACAAAACCAGCTATGTTTCAAAGATGTTTTTTAATTCCCATCAATATCTGAAACATTTAATAAATAATCATTTTGATATGGGAGATTATAAACATCAGACACCAATTTGACTCCATCACTAGGTAGGCACCACGTTGCTCATTTATAGAGAATAATCTTTGAGAAAGGGTCCTTTGCCCACCTTCTATCTGGGAAGTCACTCCCCAAACCAACTTTGCCCCATCGCCAGCTTCATTGGCACCGAAGCTGCAGCCCTATCTGTCTATCTGAAGTGGGGGAGAGATGAAGGAATCACCGCACAAGCCGTAGGCTCTAGAATGTTAAGCTAATGCCCTGCTCCTTTTGTTCTAGATTTTATGAGCTCTCTACAAGACTTCAAATCAGTCTCACTGAACCGTTTAAATCAGTTCAAACATCAACATAGCAGAGAATATGGCCATTGCCTCAGAACTGTTTTTCGAGATGATCTCTAGACTCAGAGAAAAACTGTTCAACGCTACCCAGGTAACAGTGTATACCACCAGGATGCTAGATGACACGTAGAGACTGAAGGGACTCCTGATTGTCCTCCAGTGTCCATGCTTCCTCAACACAGAGCCCCTAATCTGTGCGGTGCATTATGGCTTGTAGCAATAAACACCACTTTCCTCAGACTCTCGCAGAGAGTGACCCCATGATGAACTTGTGGCCCATAGGATAGAATGGAAACGCTCTTCCTCCTTCCCTTCCTCCTTCCCGATGGCTGGCATATAAGCAAAAATAATGCCCTGGAACTCCAGCAACCACCTTGTCCCATGAAAAGGGCTTTAATGAAAGGAAAACAAAACAAAACAAAAAACCAAAACAAGGCTTCAAGACAGAGAAGAGCAAGAAAGAAGACAGAAGATTAAACTCTGACAGAACTCTAAAATGAGCCCTGGGCTGACTATCTCTGACTTTCCTGAATCTGAGAGGAAAAGCAGAATCTGTCTTTTTAGTTTTATATTTCCTTGTTACCTTCAACTAAACATAAAATCTTCTGAAATATTTAGAACTACAAACAAAGAATCAGTGCCCAACAAAAAGCCAACTGTATTCATCTGTTACTTAAAGATTGAAGCACTTTCCAGAGCCAAGAACAGATCTAGGGTTTCATTCATTGTAATGCCCGTTTACTTATCTCTAATGAGTTTTAGAAAATTCAGGAGAACTTATTCTTTCTTTAAAAAAACAACTTTTAAATGTTTATACTCATAGCAGCATAATTCACCATAGCCAAAAGGTAGAAACACCCCAAGTGTTCGTCAACAGATGAACAAAAATGTAGTAGATACACAAAAAAGAATATTATTCAGCCTTAAAAAGGAAGGAAATTCTGACATCGCTACAACATGGATGAACCTCAAGGACATTATGCTGGGTGAAATAACCCCGTCACAAAGACGAGCACCGTACGGTTCCACTTAGAAGAAGTACCTAGAGTTGTTAAATTTACAGAGATAGAAAGTATACAGTGGTCATTTCCAAGGGGTGAGGGGAGGGGGAAATGGGAGTTGTTCAGTGGGTAGAGTTTTAGTTTTGAAAGAATGGAAAGAGTTGCGGAGATTAGTTACACAGCAACGTGAGCACACGTAACACTACTAAACCGTACGCTCAACAATGGTTAAGATGGGACTCCTGGGGGACTCATTCGGCTAAGCATCTGACGCTTGGTTTCAGCTCAGGTCATGATATCAGGGTTGTGGGATTGAGCCCCGTATTGTGCTCCTTGCTGAGCATGGAGACTGCTTGGGATTCTCTCCCTCTCCCTCTGTCTCTCCCCAGCTAGGGCAGGCTTGTGCGCTCTCTTTCTCTCACTCTCTCACTCTCATTCTCTCAAAAAAAGAAAAGAAAAAGAAAAAGAAAAGAAATTGGCTAAACGGCAAATTTTATGCTATGTCTATTTTACCACAATTAAAATGTTCAAGACAATTTTTTAAAAGATAACTTTTATCTTTTCTTCTTCACTACCAAATTAATGTAACTGCTGCCCCCCAAAAGTAGGAAATGCAGATTATCGAAGAAAGAAAATGTTGTACTGTTTAATAATCTTATTAAAGTGACTGGCTTTGTGCTAAGCAGTTTACGTATTACCTCATTCAGTTCACCCAACAAGCTAATGAGGCAGGTCCTATTGTTAGCCCTATTTTATGTTGGAGTGAAATTAAGCACCAAAGATTAAATAAATTGTTCAAGGTCATACAACAGGGAGTTGGTTGAGCTGCAACTAGCATCCAGGCAGGCCAACTCTGGCGCCCGTGCGCTTACTAATTATGTTATTAGGAATATTTTTGTCACTAAGAATTCTTTGGCTGCATCATTTTAAATAATTACACGATATTCTATTTTACTTAAGTACTATAATTCTCTTAAATAATCTTCCATCTAAGTTGTCCCCAGTTTTTTCCTACAATAAGAGATACTTGAGTGAACATCCTCTTACTATTCATATCTATTTCCTTGAGGATAAATTCATTAACTGGCCGACCAAAGGCACGTGCGTGAAGACATTTGAATCCTATTTTTACACATTCTTAATCAAGGATTATTTTCCCCTTTGGTCTTAAAAATCTGAGATGCCGCACTGATGTACTTGCTTCTGCAGGAGCGTCAGGGGCTCTGAGCCGTTTCTCAGTGTTATCTTCACAGATGTTTGTAGATGCAGGGGATATACGATTAATTTAAGGCTTGTTAAAAATAAAACACATCCCATTGACTTTCTAGACTTCATTGATTGCGTGGCGTAAATATTTATTTAAGGAAATCTTAAAACAAACAATAGTGACTTATTTGACCACTGTCCACTTCGAGGCACGATATCAAGTACCAGTGAGCTGGAAGATAACAGCCAGTTCCTCCCGGTTTCCTCCTCCATCCCTTCCTAAAAGCATCCTCTTTCAACTTGAATCTGCAGTAACTTTTCCTTCCCCAACCCGTACTTCCCAGTACCTCCGTCAGAAAGCCAGGAATCATACTAATGAACAATTGTAGCATCTCTCCGAAGGCAGCAGAATAAAAATTTCCAGTGCCCGAGATTTAATCCATCAAAACTATCCCATTAACTCGAGTTTAATTTATAGTAGCTTGCTACCCATGAGATTAGTTAGTGGTCATTACGGAATGAAGAAAACTAATTTCACTAATGTGGGAAGCATTCGAAGGGAATTCTTTGAAACTAATCCAGTGACTTAGTATCTGGTCCTACTTCTGCCACTTGACATTTGAATGACTGGAGACAAATTAATTAACTTCGGGAGGCTCAGTTTCTCCACTGAATATGTGGGCGAAATAGCATCACCTCTGCTTGCTTGTCAGGATTGGATATGAAACCATTTTATAAAGTGCTACATTAAAAAAAGTAACTGAAAACTAGAGACTTGGGATATGAAAGGACCCTCAGAAAGCATCTAATTCTACTCCATCACACGAGCTCTTCCACTGGGGCTCAAATAAATTAAATAACTTTCCCAAGGCTGTGCTGGATGTGATTTTTTTTTTTCCAGAAGATCATAGACCTTCTTTGGGAAATACTCTTCGAAATATATGGTTTTACTGAGATCTGCCCAACTTTATGAGCCCACTCTCCCCACCCTCCCCACATAACCCCTTCTGCAAACATGGAGATCGTGTGGCCCCAGATGGACCAATAATAACTTCTCATCCCTCTGACCACATTCATTGGTCGAACACTGAAAGCATGACCCCAGCTCTTCTGGATTTTTCAAACTTCAGCTGAGGGGAAAGTACCTTTTGTTCTCTTTTGAAATCTGCCACATAGTTGGCCTTGAATAAATGTTAGCCAACACAGATGTTATTGACGATAATAATTGCAAAGTTAACATACCAATATCTAAGTATTACAGCACCTGCTCTCATCAACGCCTGAACCTAAAGCACTGAAACTGAAGGTAGATAATTTGGGACATTAGAGAAAGATCTGCAGAGAGGATAGAGACTAGTGTATGCTGGCCCCCCCAGATTCAGGGTGGAGACACCAGGAGCCTGTTTCCTCCCTCTGAGCCTATCCTTATCTTCACAATCCATGTCGGTCTTTGCAAGCCTAGCAATCAGTCTTAAGGCTGTTCAAGGCAGTAAATCCACATTTATTGAAAAACTACTATATGCATAACAGGTACTCTGTTCTTGAAGTTACCGTACTTTTTTTTCATTTTCTTCTCCTTCAAGTTGCCATAATCCCCAGTACTCTGAGAGATTATATTCCTTAGATTATTGAGACATAAAAGACTGTCATTTATATTTAGCTATTTAAAAATTTTTTTAATTTTTATTTATTTTTGAGAGAGAGAGAGACACAGAGCGTGAGTGGAGGAGGGGCAGAGAGAGAGACACACACACGCACACACACACAGAATCCGAAGCAGGCTCCAGGCTCTGAGCTGTCAGTGCAGCGCCCGACGCGGGGCTCGATCCCACAAATCGCGAGCTCATGACCTGAGCCGAAGTTGGATGCTTCACCGACGGAGCCACCCAGGCGCCCCATATTTAGCTATTTAAATGTAGGTATTTTATCTGTGTAAATAGGAGTAGGGGAGAACTCCACACCGGTCACTGCGTATTTTAATTGACGTGGGGGGGAATCAATTCCAAACGCAGGATCTCACTCCACTCATTTCTCATTCCCAGGGAGGTCCATGATGGAAATAAGTGCTGGGCATTAGCTATTGTACTGCTGACAGATGCCACTACACGGACTCCAGGCAAAACAAACGAGTCAATGGCAGTCAACTGATGAACCGCTTTATTCTTTACTGTATAAACAGCTTGTCTTTGGGCATTACAATAGGCCTTTGCTCTGTGTCACATGTGAACGTGTTACTTTTTCTCCTCAAAGTCTGGACACTCCGATAAGCGTAAGCATAAATGAATTCCCAGCTGCAAGTGACGTGAAAAGATGCTTTTTCATTTTAAAATGTGTCATTGGGTCTCCTGCTCTACTCTTCCGTGTAATGCATTCCCTGGATGACGGGAGAGTCAGTATGAAAAAGCTGAAAAAGCGGGAAGTATAATTTTTACAAGTTTTTCTTAAGGGATTATCATTATTACTCTCCCTTAGAGTTTGGAAAATAATTCTCATGAGGCCTAAATTACTTTTTGATTGAAGGCGAAATTCCTTTAGGTTTTTGTGGCAATAAAAACCTTATAATCTAGCCGGGGTGAAGGAATAGAATATTTCGGTACATTTGGTGTTCTAGTTGATAAAATATTTTAGATGGAATATATAGTATGCTGATTCTCAAAGCACTGGGAAACAATGAAATATAATTGATATGCCATGAATTAAGTTTTTATTTTGATGATTCAAAGGAACTTTGAGATCTTCAAATTCCTTGAAACTCCAAGAGTAGTTGCTGAACCAGCCGCGTCTGTATCACTCAGGATATTGTTAGAAATACTGAATCTCAGACCGCACCCCAGACGCACTGAATTAGAATCTGCCTTTCGGTGAATAGTATATACATTAAAGTTTAAGAAGCACTGTTAGTACCACAGGATAGTCCATTTAAATTTTTTTAATGTTCATTTATTTTTGAGACAGAAAGACAGAGTGCGAGCGAGGGACAGGCAGAGAGAGAGGGAGACACAGAATCTAGCGCAGGCTCCAGGCTCTGAACTGTCAGCACAGCTCATGAACCAGGAGATCATGACCTGAGCCAAAGTCGGACACTCAAGTGAATGAGCCACCCAGGTACCCCAGAGGGTCAATTTAAACATGACCTTTGTAACATATAGTGTAAGAGTGCCCAAATTTCAATTAATTAATAGGGTTTTCGTTGGTAAAAGCAAGACACAGCACTTTGGTTGGTGGTTTACAATATTAATTCATTAAGTTTGGCTCGAATAGAAAGAACTTAATTTACAAATGGACAAAGATTTGGGCCCCGGTAATAAAGATCTGACTCCCTTATCTGAGTGAACATTTCTGCTCTAGCATCTTCATTTGAGGAGCTCAGATTTCCAAAACAATAGCTCAAGGTAAGCAGCATTTGCCATGTGCAAACGCAAGCTCTTTGTGACCGTTGCTCCTGTTTGGTCAGCTCCGTTGTATATGCTTTTATACTTGGGAAAGATGGAAAGATAATTTGTGGGATAGTGTGTTATAAGACTGTGGAATGTGAGTGGCACAGATTCTGAACAAGTGTGTATTTGATTTCCTAACATGCTTTGAAATGGGGATAATAGCGCTGATGCTATCTTTTATGCAGATTAAATGCAAGGGCATAATATCCCAAGCCACTAAGTCAGTGCCCGGCACATGGTGCAGCCTCAATATGACATTTCTACATTTCTGTGTGTGGCGTTTGTCATAGTTTATTTTTCATTAACCCCCTTTTAGAAATAATGTTTTGAAATGTGTTTCAGAACTGTTTTATCTGGGGCAGACCAGACGCTTTAAAACCTGTTAAGAGGGAGAGCTAATGTTGGCTGGTGAGGCGACTATGGATCCTGCACAGACAGAGCGTCCAGACGTCCCGGAGCCAAGGACTGGGCGCTTTGCCTCAAAGGCCCTGTAGGTGGCAGCACTGAGACCGCTAGAGCCCGCAGCCCAGCGCGTGGCGATTCGAGAAGCACCGGCCAAGACCTGGTGAGTGAGTGGCTAAACCAGGTCATCTGCCGGAACCCCGAAAAGTGCAGAGTTTGCTCCCACATATGGAGAAACTGTTCTTTCCACTCCCTGTCAAGATTTCCTCTTCCTTTCTCTCCCAGCCTAACTTCTCTGCCTGTGTTTACATTTGATTGGTTTCTCTATTAGGTTGAGTCTGAACTTCACTCAGAAAAGTGGCATTCCATTCTCTTTCTGATCAGTTCCTCTTGATTCGTGGCCGAATATTTTGGAGTTGTCTTTTGAGAATGGCTCCTTCTTCCTCCTGGTCATCCTGAGGCACTCCTGCTGCCATCCCCACCCAGTTTTCGGCCAACCAGGTATAATAAATTGTAAACCGTTTATAATAAGCATCATGCACCATTCTACGCACGTAAGTTACCTTTACTCATTCAATCCTTAAAACCAGGCCGTGAGAGAGGTAGGATTGTCAGTAACTTGCTCAAAGTCAGACTGTAAACCAGGGTTCAAACACGGGCATCCTGGTTCTCCAGTTGGTGTTTTTAACACCACACTGAGCTGCCTCTTAAGGAAAGATTGTAAAAGAAAAATTTTAAGCCATCAGGTAATTGCCTGCATATTGAAGAGAGCTCAAAAAGGAAATAAGTCTCTATTCTTCTGGAGAGTTCCCCAAATGCAGATAATAATTCTTTTGGCCCACAAGTAGGCAAGCTAATGGGCTCAGCAGTGGCTTAATTTGGGCTTTAACCAAGGCAGCAGGAAGATGAGAGAGGCCAGGTGTGGCAACAAAACAGTGAGTCCCATTCAGAAGTGTTTGGAAAAGCAAGAAGTTTCCTTTTCACAGGTCGGGAGTGAAGCCACACCCAGTCTGATTAATGTCAAGTCCTGACCTATAGGGTTGACTCTGTATCCTCAGTCCCATCACACTGCTGCCTGGAGACCCTTCTCGTACTTTCCCCAGGGAGATCTAGAACAGAGGTAGGGCGGAGTTAAATTATTTTATGGTCTTTGGACTCCAACAGACCAGGGTTCAAATTTGTATTTCTGTGCTTACATGCGAATCTGTAACTTCACGGATGATAAACCCATTTTTTTGTCTGTAAAATGGATCTCTTGGTAGTACCTGCCCCAGAATAACGGAGGATAATCCAGACAGAGCTGTTCACATGGTACCCAGATGCAGTGAGAGCTTCTCCTGGGCTTTTGCAGTAACACTCTCAAGGCTTTCCATTTCCAGCTTCTATCCGGTCAAAACAGAGACCACACTCCCCTACCTCCTGCCTCGTCGATCGCTTTGATGTAGAGCAGCATGCTGTTATTTCTTTGCTCACAGACCTTCACTAACTCCCACGGCTCGGAAAAGAACATTTAAACTCTTCACACTGACCATCAGAGTTTGCTGCGTGTCCCTCTCCAGTTGCCGATACAGTCAGGGTCCTTGCCGTAGCTTGGGCTTCAGCCCATAGCTTGGGCTTCAGCTGGAAGGATGGGCTGCACTCACGCTTGCCCCCATGGTTTTCCTCTTCTATCACTTCACTGTTGCTGTTTCCTCTGCCTAGTCCTGGGAGTCCTGTCCTGTCCAATACCAGAGCCACTAATCACATGTGACTGTTTAATTAAAATTAAATTTCAAATTCTCTCCTCAGTCACACTGGCCTCATTACCAGCGCTCAGTAGCCACATGTTTTAGACAGCACGACGATAGCACATTTCCATCAGTGCAGAAGGTTTAACGAGACCTTGCTAGCCTAGAGCGAAGGTCTAAATCCTAACCATCCTTAGGGACCAACCCAAATGTCACTGACGCCACGAAGCCACTTATGTGCCTCCCAGCTGCAAGCTATCTTTCCCAAAGCAGCAGAGATTCTGCTGGCCATGACTCACCCGGCTGACTGGTTACCACTGAGACAGCCAATGTCCCAGGCCACATGTCACTGCAGCTAAAGAGGCTCTTTGGTATCTGAGCCACGTGTGGTAGACAGGTGGGCACGGAGGCTGGAAACACCAAAGGATAGGACATTTAATCTTGGTTTTACATGAGGTAGGAGCACCTGTTCTATCTGGCAGTTTTAGGAAGTTTACATACACTATCTTATTCGACTCCTTCAACTCTCTCGAGTAGATATTATTATCCCTCTCCTACAGATGAGAAACTGAAGGAGACTGTGGTTGAGAAAGCTGCCCAAGATACGGTATGCTTGGTATGCTCAATCCCAGGGAATAATCTAGCCAAATGCAGAATCCAGATCTTTGTGACTCAAAGTTGGGGCTTGTTCCATGCACAACCAGCTGGCCCCCAAGCCTGTCGCAAGGGTGTCTTCATTGCTTTCAAGCTAATAAAATGATTGCAGGCAGAGCTGAGGAGGAAGGGGTAAAAAGAGGGTGGATATCCCTGAACGAAGGAGAAAAGTATCATGAGTAGAACTGTCCGAGCCTTTCATTCACGTAAATGTGTTATCTCATTGTCATCTCATTTCTTAATTCTTTGAAGTCCCAGAAGAGGAAGATTAAGTCATAGTGTGTGTGTGTGTGTGTGTGTGTGTGTGTGTGTGTGTGTGTGTTGTGTGGTCATGTTACAGGTATGCAGGGTACAGGAAAAGAAGTTAGGGGATGTGAAACAGTGAAAACACACACACACACAAAAAAAATCTTTCAATATCTCTGCATTGGTGTCTGAAAACAATTTGAGTATCAGGTAGAACCGTAGGAAATTGCTACATTTGTTAACTCAAAATGGGTGCGTACTGGCACTTTCCTATGATTCAACCTAATCATTTTTATCAATTATTAGTTTATCAATTTTACTCTCGATTGTTATCAATTAGAAACAATGGCTATTTAGGGGTCTAGCCCTGAAATTTACTCAAGTCCATATATGAAAGCTTTAAAAACCCCCATCAGACATATCTGGGGCACGGAAGTGGTTCCTTCTGCCTACGACCCTCTAGAACTTGAAAACTGGGAAACCAGGCTACTTTCTGAGGCTTCGGCTCTATGGGAGCCATAAATCATCTAAGTAAAGATATAAAAATCCTCTCAGGGAGACAGAGAGGCTGCCCCAGGTAACTCCTAGCCGAGGACATTAACATATCTAAGGAAAGAATGTGGAAATCAAAAGGGGAGACAGGAGGACGGGACTTGGAAAAGGAGAACAGAAGCTAGCCCTGGCTTCCTGGCTGGCAGGGATATCTCGCCTGGTGGAGACGGATGAACAACAATGCCATTAAGATAAGCAAACTCGGCTCCCTTACAATCCTGGCTTTCTTTGGGGATCTTTCTGGAGGGGAAGGAATTCCTTGTTCTCAGCTAGCCATCCCTAAAAATGCAGCAGTGGTGTTAAGGGGACAGAGAAACAAGGCAATTTCTACCCCAGTCTCCCACGCATGCCCCAGTCTCTTCCAGTCTGCTTCCCTGGACAGTATCTGAATCAGAAGGGTCAAAATGAAAGTTGGTCGCACTTGTGTGAGAACCCGACGTAACCAGACAGAAAGTTAGATTGCCGGAATATTTATGTTAGGGGGAAGAACCTATGATTCCAAATGTGTTTAGCTAAATGCTTATGTCGATGCCAGAGGCTAGCACCGTGTGACATTTCACTCCCTATTAAACTGATACCCACAGTTTAATGGACACATTTAAACAACCACCACAAGCCAAACTACCTTGAAATGTTAACAGCCCCTATCAAAGGCAAAAATAAAAGTGAGGAAAAGTCTACCCTTGTAAATACGAACAGTCACATGTCTTCCTACACAAATGGCTTACTTCTGACCCACCAGAAACAACTCACTCTAAGATATAAGTGTACATAGAATTTTAAAAATAGTGTATGATATTTATTTTAGCTATCTTTACGAGAAGACTTTCAAGGCTTGTAAGAAAGATCTCCAGAGGTTCAAATCCGTTTGCTTAGTAATAAATTGTCCTTGAAATGCGGAACTAATGTTTTTGCTCATTTCATTTAATATTTTTTAAACCTTTGTGGTCAAATCATCTCATCTTTGGGACTTTCTAAAAGTCTAGAAATAAGTTTACAATTTAAGTAATACATTTCTGTTACATTTTTCTTTATTTCAACCGTGATGTTTGTAATTTGGTTTAAAAAAAAATACTCACGGGAGGGCCTAGAAGCAGCCTCAGTCAATTAACCCATATTCCTAGCCAAAGAACAGATCATTAAAAATACTTGAGAGGTTGAGATGGACCTTTAATGAAAATACGCAAAAGGCTTCTCTTTAGTTTTTAAGAAAATGTGAATAAAAGGGGCCAGCAATTTGTGTGTGTGTGTGTGTGTGTGTGTGTGTGTGTGTGTGTGTTTATAATACCTAACTCCAAAAAAAACCAAACCGTAAGTGAATGTTTAAAGTCTGGTTGATATTCCAAAATAACCTCTGAACAATATAGTCCTCTTTTGAAAGATGAAAAAATAAATCCCAAGAGAAGAATCTGACTTGGCCGGCAAGGCCTTGGTGAACTCTGGCGGGGGTCCTCCTCATTCGCTAGAGTTACCTGATGGCACCTGGAGTCTGGGGTCCTGCCTCCAGCCTGGACCATATCTCAGTCCCACCGGCAGTCTCTCTTCAGACCATCCCTCAGGCCGGTCCATATCTGCAACCCATTAAGCCAGAGATTGCTGCTGATGGTCAGATCCCAGGATGGCAGTGCAGACGGACCACAAACGACCTGACCTGCTCTCTTTCAGAGGCTGCAATTCCCATTTACCTCGCCCCAGGGCACTTCCAGCCTCACCCCAGCATTCAGCACTGTCTTCACAGTGAGATTGTAACCTATTCAAGGGGGAGGGGTAACAATTTAGGTATCTTTCAGTCACCTTGCTCTAAAGCTGAGGTGGTCACATAATCTAGCACAAAATAATCTAGCACAAAATTTCAAAGCTTGAATACCAGTGACCTCAGGCAGAATAGACACCCTTAACTGTTCTAGCCTCATGGCAATTTAAATAGGTACTAGTGTGGATAAAGTTCACTCAGTACACCAACCTCCTAAGGTTTGTTTTCATTAGATGCAAAAAGATACACAGTTGTAGAAAGTGAGCGGGACCAGAATCATACTTGAGCAAGCTGTGCTCGGAAGGGCCCCACGCTTGGTTTAATGCTTGGCTGTTGATGTCTTGGAATTCTTAATAATTTTAAATAAGGGGCCACTCTGCATTTTTATTTTGCACTAGGCCCCGCCAATTGTATGGTTGGGCCAGACAGCGAGAGTCCACACTTGATTCTTGCGGGCCTTCTAAATCAATGAACAGAAGTCCTAAGACTTATTCTCGCATCCTTGACTTCAACTGGTTTTTCCCTCAAGGCTTTTATCATCCGTATATTTTCCAACTAGATAAAGGCAGCGCCTTAGACAAAACTGCGCTGATGATGCAATAAATGCACGTAGTCATCTTTATTCATATAAAATATCAGCAAACAGCCACGTAACCTGTCTCTGTGGTCTGTGGTCAATTCAATATGTATGCCAGGCACTGTGTTCGACACTGGAGGCAGCAATAAACAAGAGATCACAGTCTTTACTTTCGGTGGGCTTCTACTTTAGTTGGGAGAAATAGACAATAAATAAAATGATTGAGTCGCTTACACATTAGAAAGGGACTGACTGTAGGGAAATAAAGCAGAAAAAAAAGGCAGTGGAGATGTTTTAAATGAGATGGTCAGGGAAGAACTCAACAAGAAGATTCCACAGGAGCTAAGCTTTGAAGGAAACAAAGGTGCAGGCCATGCACTCATAGACTGAGAAGCAGAAGGTACAAAGACTCTCAGGCAGGTGTGCGCTGTTGGAGGAATAGCAAGAAGGGAGAGAAAGAGTGAGAAAGAAGGAAAAAATGAAGGCACAGAGGTCATAGGAACCTGATTTTACACGGATTTATAGATTGCTGAAAAAGTTTATTCTGAGCAGGAAGCAAAGTGATGGAAAAGTTTAGAGCCTAAGACGTGACAGGACAGGATGGAATAGGACTCTTCCGGCTCCCGTGTGGAAGGGCAAAGGCAGGTAGGTGAAACCAGGAGACCAGATAGGAGAGTATAGCAACCACACAAATAGAGATGCTCATGGCGTGGACCGGATGATTGGCACTGGAGGTGATGAGAAGTGGCTGGATTTGCCATTTATTTGAAAGGTAGAGCTGATGGGATTTGCGAAGGGTAACCACAAATAGTAACAATAACCATGACAAAAATATTCACAAGATCTTAGACCATAGCCTTCAACCAGCCTAACTTTGGCCAACTTGGCTACCGACATTAACTCAGTCCATCTTTACAATAACCCTGGGCAAGAATTCTCATCTCCATTTTGCAGATGAGGAAATGGGACTCAGAGGACTTATGTGACTTGCTAAGGACACTAACTAGTAAGTAGAGCAGACATTGATTTATGTCAGTCCAAAACCTTACCAGCACACTGTACTGGATAGATACTAGATTTCAGAGTCAACGCTGAAAAAAAAAATAAACAAAAGAGAGTGCGAAAAGTCTTATTTGGACTCTGACCTTTCTTCTCTGTTTACTGGCTGAAAGGGTTGCTAATGGTGAGTTAGCACTGGGGGTACCATAATGAACTTTGTGCTGGGAAAATGAGAGATCTCCTACCAGGCACCAATTTAAGAGAAATGAGCTCATCTAGCTCTTTGAAGAACTTTAACAACCGTGGGATTATGCCAGTAGGGTAGAACCTGAGCCAGAGAGATACCCACTAAGGTGGCTTCATACCAGCCACTTTCACAAAAGCCCAGAGTTGCCCCTGGGGTTGTGAGCAATGGGAGGGAGGCGTGGACTACATAAATGGCTCTAGAGTTGATGGGAGGCTTTTGCCCTGGGGCCCCAATGGGCTGAAAATTATCTGCCATCCCAATGGGGATGCAAAAGGAAGGGGGTGAGGAGCTGTCAACTAGAAGTGAAGGATGGAAAGGGGGCTGGGAATGAAGCCTGGGAACCCGGTTAGAAGAGGCAGTTGTAAAGTAGCCAGCTCATCTTCTCCGGTCTAACAGGGTCCTCATCAAAGCATGAGATCAGTGCATGTACTTGGAGGGTTGCCATCATGTGTATCTACGGTTTATTGAAAAGAGCTTGGTGTGGAAGACAACGAAGGAGTCAGGGAACGGGTGCCTGGGTGGCTCGGTCAGTTAAACATCTGACTCTTGATCTCAGCTCAGGTCATGCTCTCATTGTTTGTGGGATCGAGCCCCATATCAGGCTCTGCACTCGTCCCCCATGTCCATGAGTGTGCTGTCTCTCTCTCAAAATAAATAAATAAACTTTAAAAAAAAAAAAAAAGGAAGGAGACACGGCCTGCTTCTAAAAATAAGTAAGATGAGATGATGTCTATTGCTGCACAACAATCCACCCCAGAACATGGTGGCATAAAACAATGACTTTATCGTGCATATGGATTCCACGTATTGGGAACTGTGACAGGTTCCAGTGGGCACAGCTTACCTTTGCTCCACAACATCTGGGGTCTGCCTAGGACTCTACAAAGATTGGGGGGCAAGGTGATTTGAAAGTTGTAGATGAAAATCCTCTGGAAGAGTCTTCACTCACATATCTAGTAGATAATGATGGCTATTAGTTGGGACTTCACTTAGGACTATTGGCCAGAACACACGACCTGGGCTCCCTCATAGCATGGAAGCCTCATGAGAGTCAGATTTCGTATGTGGAAGCTCAAGCCTCCAAAGGGGAGTGTCCCAGCAAAACAGGTGGCAGCGGGGTTGCCTTTAATGACCCAGCCTGGAAATTCTTGCAGTCACTTTTCCTGCATTTTATAGGTTATAAGCAAATCCCAAGCCCACCTAGATGGAAGGGTAAAGGACGAATACCTGAGAATCTGTTTGCACATTTAAAATCACCACATACGAGCTTAAAATATGCTGGCATTTGGTAAGCCTGCACTTATCCCAAGCTCTGGGAGGAGAGGGAGGGTGCTATGACCTGTAGGGGTGTCCGTCTCCAGCAGGACATTCTTCCATGTGTTCTCTGCTCCTTTCCCTCTGGCCATCACTCCCCCTTCCTTACCCTCTGAAGCCACATGGATTCTGCCCCACCTCAGTCGGTGGCTTTGGGAGGACATTATTTTCCTAATGGTTCATCAGATTCTGCAAACTCACTCTTATTTTCTCTTGCTCGTTTATGCTGACGTGTATTCCTCCCCACCTTACCACAATGATTAGAATTTCAGGTGACCTGAGTTTGAGTCCTGACTCCAGAAATATTTAGTCATCTGACTTTGGACAAGTGGCATGACCTCACTGAGTCTCAGTTTCCTCACCGACAAAATGGAAGTTTTATAAGGATTAAAAGCGATGATGCTTGGCAAAGAATAATCACTCAAGAATTGTAAACTGACCTGGGCTTAAAGTGCCAAACATAATTCTCTTTTTTTGTTAATGATTTTTCTACTCGTTATACTTCACTCATGGTCTGCACCCCAGACCACATTCACATCCTGACCCCCACATCTACTAGGTATGTGGCCTCGGTCTGTCCCTTGGTCGCCTTCAGCCTCAGTTTGTCATCTATGTACAATGGATAATAATACAGGGCTCAAGGGTATTTGGGTAAATAAAGTGAAATTATACATATGAAGCAGCACCACCAGATCAGGCGCTTGTGGAGGTTAATTCCATTCCCCATCCCATTTCACCCCTAAGAGGACCCCCATTTTTTTGACGATGGTACCACTGTGCCTCACTGAAGTGGGCAAAGTTCACTGTACTTAAAGATTCAGAACTTTCTTGCCAACTCCCTCTCATGAGCCCCTTTTATCAGTAATCATTCTCAATTTCCCAGTCTCTCACTAGGAAAATTCAAATACCTGAAGCTTTTGCGAGGGGAGGTTGCTTAGAGATAGAGAGATCTACAGGCTCCCAGAGAAGAAAGTCCGCAGGACAACCCATATCACAGTGGGCTGCCTTGCCTGGAGGCCTGGGTAAATATGTTAACCAGGCCTGACTCCAGCCCCCTGGTGGGGAGGCTGACACCCGCCAGCTAAAGGGAAAATCCCTTTTGCTAGATGACTGTTACTCAATTCCTAGCCTTTGTACTGAAGGAGCAAGAAGGGCAATGTTGCCAAAGCCCAGGGATTTCTCATTCAGGACTAAACAGAGCATAGCGTGACAGCAGCTGCCGGGGTGTGACTTCCTCCCAAGGGGAAAAAAAAGCCTTAAAAATTTCTCCCCCCAAATGGGGTAGGCCTTAAGTGATCCCAGCCCTCCTTGTACTGTCTTTGCTCAAATACCCATCAGAGCCACAAACATGGTCTCTGGCAGCCCTGCAGAAATCATTCCCGTGAGTAACTGTCAGCTTTTCTTCCTTCCTTCTTTCTTCTTCCTTCCTTCCTTCCTTCCTTCCTTCCTTCCTTCCTTCCTTCTTCCTTCCTTCCTTCCTTCCTTCCCTTCTTTCAATGAAAGAAGTTATTTTCAATGAAAGGAATCTGAATGTTTACATTCCTTAGACCAAGAGAGAAGACTGGCCCCTAAGAAAAGGTTGGCCAGAAAGTTAAATGGGCATCCTCTTTCCTGTTTCTTCCTCCACCTTCTTTTAGGAAACACTATTTGGTGGAAGGTGTCATCTTTTTTTTTTTCCCCCGACATTATCCTCTTTCTGCAACAGTTCATTGACTTATGCCTTCAATGAGCATTTAATGAACATCTATTCAGTGAATAACCTGGCTATGTACCTTTGTCACACAAATGAACTGAAAAGGATCCAGCCTCAAGATGACCCATGTGTGCCCTGGTAGGAGATGATGGGATGGCCAGGGACAGGACACCGAGTAAATGTCACCAGGTATTCAAGCAGCCGCATGGAAGTATCAATAGCTTCTGGTGATGAATGAGCAATGAATGAGTGGGTGCTTGTTGTTTGCTGTGTGGGAAAGCAGCAAGAGGGTGTTTCAGCAAAGGGCCGCACGCGCGAAGGCATGATGCAACCTGACTCTGTGAAGAACCACAGGTCGTTAGGTGCAAGAAGGACTTAGCCGGAAATGGAGCCAAACTCACTGGCGAGGGTGGAACTTGCCACGCTACAGAATCTGGGCTTTTCTCCAACTCTCAAGACAGCTGCTCTTCCAAATTAGAACGCCTGGCAGGCAACTTGCTGACAGCCGCACCCGGGGGCATGAACCTAGTGTTTCCTCAGTTTCCCCCATCTGCAAAACATATAATCATTGCTTCTCCAAGTCTTTGCATGGCCAGGATGAACTACACAGAGAGCATTATGTGGCTTCCAACTTTCATCTGCTTTATTGGTTCAAGAGTGAAAACATTCATTTATTTTTATGGGACACAGGGGCTCAAGGATTTTTTTTATTATTAAAAATAAAATTCTTGAGAAAAATTCAAAACTTTGGTTTCACAGCTTCCTACCATATTAAGTTTGGACTCTGGGTCTCTCAGGCAAAGCCAGGAGGGACTGATCTATGGTGAATGACAATGAGCTGCATGGGTTTCTTCAAAACAAAACAAAAAAATGAGTGTGTGCATTTCTTCCCTCACCACTTCCCTACATGTTTCCCCAAAAGAAAGACTCATGATGATTTTACTTTCCTACTATTCAAGGAGATGACATCCAAGTAGTGAGCTGGCCACTTGTAGAATAAGTAAGGCTTAGAGCTGGTAGTTTCAACCTGTGACCACCAAGGATGTCCAGTTTAACAAATGAGGAAATACTGCTTAAAAAGAGATGGGAAGAGATGTCTTACCCTTTTTCTTTTTTGAGTATAGTTGACATGCAATGTTACATTAGTCTCAGGCATACAACACAGTGATTCAGCAACTTTATAAGTTATGCTGTGTTCACCACAAGAGTAGCTACCATCTGTCACCATACAACACTATTAGAATATCATTGATTCTGATCTTTCTTTTCAGCCTCAGATCCCCAATTGAGACCTGATGTTTTCATGCTGAGGTAGACCTGTCTCTGAATTGACTCATGTGCTGGGGGTGAGGGGTAGGAGTGGGAGTGAGGATGCTGTAGTGAACTGAGCCCAAAGTGGCGGCAAGAAGAATAGGCTTTGGAAAGAAGTGAGCTTGACTGAGCAGTTAGGTAACATAGGGCAGTGAGTCTTAAACTGGGGTTCAGGAAGCCCTTGCATCAGAAGTGCCCACGCTGCTTGCTTAGAAAAGATATTCCTTCAACCCCACTTCAGAGTTACTGAGAAGAATCTTTTCGGGTGAAGTGGAAGAACCTCCGTCTTTGACAGGGTTTCAGGTGAAGTTGAAGAATTGCCAGGAAAGGGAGTCAGTTTTCTGGCTCTGGGGTCACGCAAGAAGCATTCCAACCCAGGCATTGCCACTCACTAGCATGTCACCCGGGGAAGCCTCATCTGTCTTATGTGATCAAGATAATGATGATGATAGTACCTACCTGTATCAGTAGGATATGGTCAGCTGCAATAAGCAGAATGCCCAATAGCATTTTCGATAATCAAAGCATTTGATTCTCTCGCATAACCCTGAAGTCTGGAGCGAGTAATCCCACAGTGGTCTGCTTCCGCAGCTTTGCACTCCCGCCGGCCCTTCCTCCAAAGTTGCAAGATGTCATCAAAAACGCAGACCCTCAAGCTTCCACATGAAGGTCACAAGAAGAAAGGAAAGAGTAGCCACAACAAGCTCTCCCCACAAGACTTTCTGTTAATGCTAACTTGGGAGACCTTACCGTACATGTCATTGATCTGAACACAGTCATCCCCCCTCTGCAAAGGGCTGAAGAAAATGGTCCCAAGAAAATGGAAACTCAAGTCCACGATAGGTTTCCCGTGGGGCTTTTAAAAAGGATTTCTCTGAGACCTGGACATCTTCACTATCTGAATAACTTGACTCAGTGAGCAAGGAAGAAGCAGCCAGGCAAGACTGAGAAACGGGCCTGTTTTTCCTTTTAGTCAAGAACTATGTAGCAAGGCTTGTGTTTTGGGTTTTATTTTTCCCCACGTCCTTTTGTGTATCTCAGTTGTAGCCACTAAATAGCTCCATATATCCTAGTCTAGGACTTTGACTTGCTATTCTATTTATATTGTGTTATATCTGCTGTCATTACTATAAGATGGTAAGATGGTTCAAATCTTTTGACATGGATAAAAGTAGGTAAACATACACACACACACACATGCATACAGACACACACACACACACACACACACACACACACACCCTGTACAATATGGAGAATTCAGGAAAAAAAGAGTACATTCATTCTGCTGTAACTCCATGAAGCAACCTCCCTTACCTTGAATGATCAGTTGGCTACCCTTGTTCTTTAGACATTTCCTGGATGGAACTAACAAGAATGAACATCAAAACAATTCAGACACAGGGCCTCATCCCAACCCATCTCCACCCAGGGAAGAGCTTAGAGCAAGGGCAGGGAGTAGGAGGAGATCAAGGTATCAGTCTAGTGGACAAACTGGAGAGAGAACTGTGAGCTCTCTTAGGGAGCCACAAGGCTATTGCTATGTGATAACCAGTCTAGACTGTCTTCCAACGGCTGGGAGACACCCCCCTCCAAGTGCAGCCAATAAAGCAGCCCACCCTTTTGCCGTGGCTTCCCAGCTGCTCCACCCTGGAGTTGTCAGGAAATTTGTGATAATTCTTTTTATTGATCATCTCTATTGATTTTGTCTATGGTGAAAATATACTGCAGACACATTAAGTACCTATTATAGGCAAATAGTCTCTTAATGAATTGTACCAACAGACAGGATTTTACATTTAACTCTAACTGGGTCTTTGCCTTTCTAGGCACTGACCGATCATAGAAAGACTAGATTCTAGTGGAGAACCCAAGCTGACATCTGACTGTGGTGATTTTCCTAGATACTGCGGAGGAGTGCTAAAACCCATCCAAGTAAAAGTACAGAATAGTATCTCTTTAGGAGATGAAATAGATCATCATAAAAATCACAGGACTCCTATGACAAGAATCAGTCCTGTGACTCAAAATCATGCAATATTAGCCATTTTTCCAAAATTTACATATTTTCCAGCTGGTCTCTATATTTCAAAACTCCAGCAAAAATTTAAAAAGTCTGTCTCATCCCCATCTTTTTTTTTTAATGTTTATTCATTTTTGAGAGAGAGAAAGAGAGAGAGAGTGAGCATGAGAAGGAGAAGGGCAGAAAGAGAAGAGACACAGAACCCAAAGGAGGCTTCAGACTCTGAGCTGTCAGCACAGAGCCCAATATGGGACTCAAACTCACAAAGTAGGGATCATGACCTGAGCTAAGGTCAGATACTTAACTAACTGAGCCACCCAGGCACCCCTCATCCTACATCTTAAAAGTAGGCTGTTGCTTTTAAGAGGGTGGAAGAAAACAAGATTTTGTGCCTTGTCGAAGAGCATGCTTCTTCCTCTTTCGTGGGTTATTGTTTGTATGTTTTTATTTTCTCAAGAAAAAAAAAAAGACTGTGCATATGTGTGCCTGTGTGTGTATGCGTGCATGCCTGCGTTTTGGCAAAACTGTATTCAGAAGAATGTTTGGAAGCTTAAATCTAATATGCTAAGTGTTAGCCGGAGCAAAAATTTCCAACTCTGTTATCACATCCCAAAAGGAGGGCTTGAATTGGAAGTGTCACTTTGCGGTGGTGCTAGCAGATACTCAAAGGATACACTATTACCAGAAGCAAGCCTTTGACTATTATTATTTTATAATGTAATGGGCAAAAATCACAGTAAAAATGCTATCTCTGATGGGAAAATGCTCCTTTGCCAGACTCTTAAAAATCGTAATTTCGACAATTTGGCAAAAAAAAAGACCATATTTTTGACACAAATAAATTATGACTATAGGCAATGAATACAGAGGCCAAGGTCTCAATTGTACTTGAATTTTGGTTTTGAGGGGAACAATCATTTAGGGCTGCTTAGATGATAAAACTGCACTTTCCTTACACAATATACGGGAAATAGAGTATCTCTTCCAATCCTCACTGGCCAACACCCCAGATTCCTTTTGGTGCAGATTCAAATGAGGGTTCCTCTCCAACTCAATAGAACCTAGGTTGCTGCTTAGATCCCATGCACTGAACCCTGACTGAGGTCACGTTTTCAGCTTACAGCTTTGGTCCTTCTGTTCTTCTGACTATCAGCAGAGTCTCTATTCCAAGGCTGTTTTGCTTCTTGGTTATAAGATGCTGCCAAGAGCGATAAGTGTTCATATGCTCCTCATTCACACCCGGCAGAAGAAAGAAGGAAAAAAGAAAATGCTATCTCCCCTCATGGATGCAAATCATTCCTGTTTGCATGACTGGGTCAGCCCAATCTTTTGTCCTCTTCTAAACAAATTCGGATGCCAGGGAAAGGCAGTAGACTCCTTGGTTTCTACAGGTCAGGACATTTCTCTGGAGTTGGAGATTATGTGGACCCTAGACTAACTTGGGCCTCTGTTCAGAAACACGGAAGTGGATGTCAGGTGGGCAATGAAAGATGTCTGCTACACAATCTTATTTGTCATTTACTATGATCCTATGCCTTAAAGATGACTTTGATTCATGAAGAAATTGAGGCTTAGAGTTATTAACAAATATGCCCAAGTTTATGCAGCTGATACATGGTGAAGTCTGGGTTTGAACTCAAGCATATTAAATGGTGAAGGTCCCTAACCTCATCACTCTACTGCTTCCCTTTAGTCGGAATGTCACAGGGCTGTGATCCCGATATTTTCCTTTATAAATGTTTATCATCATCTATATCACAAAAAATAGCATTTTCTATTAGTCATATGGGTAGCAAAGAGATACAGGCAAACGGGATGTCAGCAATCAATTCAGTTATCTATTGTTACTTTTACTTATCTACTGCTGTACCTCAAAATTTAATGCTTGTCACGTTAAGGGATAATTTCCAAAATATGGTAAACTCATGACTCTCCTACAGATATAAAATGAGCATGTGTTGGATTTTATTTAACTCATTAATTAAATGCGGGAAATAGGTAAATGTTATAACTGATTCAAAAGAGAAGACAAGGAAACATACATTTATATGGGGTAAAGGCATGTTGAAAGGAAGATGAAAATGGAGATAACATTAACTTTTGGGGGCGGAAAGGAAGGCTGGTCCATCCACTGGACAGAATTCATATGCGTGTCTATAATAAGAATTATTTTGGACTGAGATCAGTTGTCAACATTCACAGAGTTCGTAAGCAGCTCCCAAGGACTCAGAATCTGATAACTTGAAAGAGTGTACTGCACAGAATGTCATTTTCCACCACAGCACGTTTTTTCCCTATAACACAATCAGTTTCTCATAACTTCACCATTTGAACTGGACTCAGCTGGGAAGGGCACTCTGCTGGCTTCACCTGAGACCATTCCTGGGGCTGCCATCATCTAAAGGCTTGACTGAAGCTGGAGAACCCAGCCAGTTGCTGCTTGTTCTACAATTTGTACCTGCAGGATTTTAATGGATGGTGGTAACTGAGTCATGACACAGGAAGGCTAATACCACTGAAAGAAGATTTTCACTACTTACATTTCATAAGAGAAAGAGGCATGCCACACCATGCAGGGCTACATGGGGAAGTACCAGGTTTTGGTCAGGAGGCAAAAGCAGGGGCAAAAGAAAAGCCTGTGCCAGAGCCTTTATTGAGGTTTAGGATTGGCAAGTTTGAATATAGGCTCTGAGGCCTGGGGCGCTATCCCTAGCTGTCTGATACTGGCCGTGGGGTGATTTGGAGCAGGGGAAATACTGGCTTGGAAGGTGGGGATGAGATAAGCAGATAGGTGGGGGACTGGCACTGAATCAAGCAGTTTGCCAAGAAAAGGCATGCTCCAGGCAAGCTGACCACCCCCTCTAGGATTCAGCTGGTCATGGGAGAGGCAGTGTCTCCCGAGATCTGAAACCCCTGAAGCGTCAAAACATTACAAGATAAAAAAAAGAAAAACCGTGGTTAATACAGGGCTGCCATCCACTGGGGTTCCTCAGGTCTATTCCACACGGCCTCTCATTCTCCAGCAGACACAGCTTGGCTTCCCTACCTGGTGGCTGGCTCCAAGAGGGAATGCAGATCTCTAGAAACCAAGGCTCGACAATGACGTGATGTCACTTCCACTGCATTCAATAGGTCAAAACAGGACACAAGGACAGCCTGGGCTCAAGAGTTGGGGAAGAACAGTCCACTTTTTAATAGGAGCCACAAAGGATGGCCAGCTATATTTAACCTACCTCCAGAAGCCTATCATATCACTCACCAAATTATATTAAAATTGCTTGTTGATATAGCCAACTCATACAATACAGAATAAGCTTTTTATGGGCATAACATACCTTATTTATCTTTGTATCCAAGGGCCTGAGATACAATAAACACCATTTGTCCGAAGCTAACGGGTGGGAAGATCATTCGGACTGTTGAATTTAAATGAGCAAAGACAGAGAAGCAAGAAAGTACAAGAAGTACTCACATTTAAGTTTTCCAATTTAATGCAGAAAGATGGTAGAAAACAAAAATTATAAGAATCTTATATTCAAGACAAAGGAGTTGGACTTAGTTTTGGGGGAAATAGGATAGGATGCCATGGAAGGTTTCCGAGAAAATAATCGTTACCATTATTTCTCTAAGTTTGCTTCAATTAACTGATGGCTCTGCTGAGGGACCAACTTAATCAATTATTTGCCATTACAAAGAAAAATGCTAGAGGACAAACGGGGGCCACTTTATCATGCAAGGGAGTCAGTCGGTTGTCTGAGGCACATCAGCACGGTTACAGAACTGCCCAAGTCAATGTGGTCATTTGCAGTCATCCCTTTTGTTCTGGTCGATTTCTTTAGCCTCTATTAGGAAAAGGGGAGAACTACAGATCTCTCATATCCTCAGGAGCAGCACATTACAACAAAAGCAAGTCCCCCGACCAAATTCTGCCTCATCGACAAGCAACTATCAACACGCAGACATAAAGAGGTCTAGGAATCCACTCTTGTAAGCGCAGAAAAGTATCAACTCCACACTTCAGACTCTTTAACAAGTAGCTAACTAGAAGGTTTTGCTTGAGACAAAGGCCACAGTGTTCTAGCAGTCGGTTCTAGCTAACTTGAGTCAAATCAAGCCACATAATCCCTCCATGTGATGGCCAAATCTACAGCTGAACAAGAATCCTAGGGCGAGGGTACCATTGAAGAGAGTATTGGGCTCTGGGCTTACCATATTCTTAAGCCTCTCACATGCAAAGGCAGAGGTACTCTACATTATTTCTAGCCAAAGTATATATCTTGTACACTACTCCTTTTATAGATATTTGTACATGTGTTTCTAATATTATATTCAACAACTGCTCTAGTCTACATTTGTAAATAGCTTTATTGAGGTATAATTCAATTGTAAGTATATAATTAGATCAGCGAGTATAGATTAAAACAGGATCCTTGTAGCTCTGGTGTATTAGTTATCTATTGTTGCATAACAAATTACCCCAAAACTTGATGGCTTAAAAGAACATTTGTTAGTTTGTAAGTTTTGATTGGGTCGGGATGCCAGACACAGTTCAGTGGGGTACTCTGCTTCAGGTGTTGCAGTCAAGGTGTTGGCTGGGTATGTATTCACCTACTAGCTCAAATCAGGGGGAGTAGCTTCCCCCACTTCACTCAGGTGCTGGTTGGCAGGATGCAGTTCTTCGTGGGTTCTTGGACTGAGGGTCTCAGCTTCTGTGTCTGGGGGCCACTCTTAGTTCCTTGCCATGTGCACCTCCCCAACATGGCAGCTGTTTCCTCAAAGCCAGCGAGTGTAGAAGGCAAGACAGAGAATGCTAGCAAAATGGAAGTCACAGTCTTTGCTAAGCTAATCTCAGAAGTGATATCTCATCCTTTTTGCTGCATTCTCTTTGTTAAAGCAAGTTGTTTGGTCCAGCCCACATTTAAGGGGAGGAGGTTGTACGAAAAGAATACTGGGAAGCTGCCAGCCACATCCTGTGTTAACTTCCTGGAGACTCTCAATTAGAATTTTTTGTTTTTAGAGAGAGGGAGGGAGAGAACAAGCAGGGGAGGGGCAGAGGGAGAAATAGAGAATCTCAAGCATACTCCACACCTAGCATGGAGCCCAACGTGGGGCTTGATATTACGACCTTGAGATCATGACCTTGAGATCATGACTGGAGCTAAAATCAAGAGTCAGAACCTTAACTGGCTGAGTCACCCATGCACCCCTAATTAGAGTTTTTCAAATGTTAACCAACCTCCTGTGGTTAGATAGCTTCAACTAGTAACTAGTCTAACTCGGGGTATAGAAGGAAATTAACACAAGTATTTATCACCTTGCAGTCCACGTGGAAATATTTTAAAGTCAGTTATAAACAATATACCAAGCACTAGTACCCTCTTTAACCGGACACAACCATATTTTTACCAGATTTTTATTGAAAATCATTTTATTTCTTTGTATAAGTTCTCTGTGATGACTGAGCACTGAATTTAGCATATCAGTTCTAGAGCCCTTAGGCAGGACTTAAGTTTGTCTGGAGGAACGTAAGGGCAGGTTAAGATGCAGGAATAAATAGTCCCTTAGAAAACTGGGATTTTTTAGTATTGTAAAAGTTTACACCAACAATGAAGTGCAAAGTGAAGTTACCATACATTTATCAAAGTTACTGAAGTTGTATCTGGGAGCAAACAGTTGTTATTCAGGCCATTATTTCAACAAAAAATGCAAAAATATGTTTGTCTATCTTGAATAGAGAAGAATAAAAGGACAGCAGGATTATTTCTGCTGAAAACAGTCTACTCTTTCCTGGGTATTGAGAAATACAAACTGTATATTTTGACAAGAATGAAAATATACTCATTTGGGATGTAATTTTTAATTCCTGACATAGAATTGATACCTTCTGTTGTATGACTTGGTTAATGCAATAAAATTCTCTTTCTGCAGACAAGCTTCCAAGCAAACTTCTTACCAGCCTGTACTGTGAAGGGTGGCACAAGGGAAGATAATGAACTTCTACCCCTGTGTTTCTTGGAAACACGGGACATGTTGTTATCCATTGCTTTATTCTAATATGACTTGGATAGAAAACCATTCTTGGGGTGCACAAACCACAGAAGGCTTTTGGATGGAATACAAGCTCCAAAAATTAAACGATTCCAACCTTGCAAAGTTTCAATTCGATTCATGTCCTCATAAAAGCCATTTTTCTTCAGTTCGGTAATTGCAAGGGCAAATCAACGATGGGCGGAGCACAAACTTCTAAACGGTGTCATGAGGCGGCCAAACCCATAAAACGTCACATTATTGAGGCAATGCATAGGTCACTCGCTGTTATTGGTAAACTAGTTTATTCTAACGACAATAACAAACTTGTAAAGTGGCTCAAATGAAAAGCAAAAGAAATCGGTCCCGTCAGCTTTTGGAAGGAGAACAGTGCCGCCACATAACCGGCAATAAGATGAAGATTTCTAATGCTTTTGATATAATTGATAGTATTTTGATTCACATCAGATTGGCTATTAAATAAAATTCATGTCCGTCTATCACATAAAAATACAACATTTTCTTCGGATAACCTCACGAAGTCAAGGCATTCTCTGGGCACGACGCTTGCTTGCTCTGGTGAGAAGCAATGAGATCTTTATGTGGCTATTCATTTTGTGGTATAAATAACTAGAATCCCAGATAAGAAAATGATATTTACAGCCTAACTTCATTATTTTAAAATTGTTGTTTTCCTCCTTAAACAAGTCAGCTGACTCTGCATCGCTGGAAATCCCTGCACATTTTATCACGCCTGGGTCAGCAATATATTCTTGGCTTGAGAAACATTGATGTTGAAAATTGAACATCTGGCCTTCCCTTTCTATTTCCCTCCCCACCCCACTCCCCACCATTTCTCCCCCAAATAGTCAGCATTCCCTCCTTTGCCTCTCTGGCTTAAATGGTCTTTAAAACTTGAATTAGGTGTATGTTATATTTATCTGTTTTTGGAGCCAATGGAATACTATTTCCAGTTCTGGAAATCTCCTGCCAGTGCCATTTCCTGTTATTCTTTTTTATCGACCTCTGAAAAGCAAGGGCAAAGGTTATTCTGATGGGTTGAATTCACTGGTCACTAGTACACGGAATCGTATCCTTGTCCAAGATCAGAACCCGTCCTCTTTCTTCCTGTCTATCATGGATGTTTTGTAAGCAGACCTAATGAAATTTCTCCCGTAATGATATCCTGGCCCTGAAGTTTTTGGAACCCTAGATCTAAATGCAAAATATAACATGTACGTGATATGAATGTTCCCTTTTTCTTGACTCTAACCAGTTTCTCAAAATGATCTATACACCTAAGACTTTAAAAACCACATTTCTGGGGCCCCTGGGTGACTCGGTTGGTTCAGTGTCCCACTCTTGATTTTGGTTCAGGTCATGATCTCACAGTTCGTGGGTTCGAACCTCACATCTGGCTCTGCACTATCAGCATGCTTGGGATTCTCTCTCCCTCTGCCCCTACCACATTCATGTGCACGTGCTTTCTCTCTCTCAAAATAAAGAAATAAACTTCAAAAAAATGAAAAAAAAAATAAAAACCACATTTCTAAACCAAGAAGATTAGTCACTTACTCTAGAGAAGCATCCAAATGTCTTTCTTAGACCACTGCTGGGTTTTGTGTACAGTGTGAGGGACAGTGCTGAGTAGAGATTTGCCAGGTAAAGCATACAGAGCAGGCACCGAGTGGTCCCACGGTGCTCCCAACGCACCTGAGACATGCAGTACATATCGGGGTGCAGAACATAACCACGATGACCCAAATTCCATTTGGACCCCACATCCTATTCTTTTTAAAAAAACAGATCATTCTGGAGTGCCTGGGTGATTCAGTCAGGTTAGGCATCCGACTTCAGCTTAGGTCATGATCTCAGGTTTGTGAGTTCGAGCCCCGCATCGGGCTCTGTGCTGACAGCTCGGAGCCTGGAGCCTGCTTCGGATTCTGTGTCTCCCTCTCTTTCTGCCCTTCCCCAACTCATGCTCTCTCACTCTATCTCTCTCTCAAAAATAAACAAACATTTAAAATTTTTAAATAAAAAACCTAGATCATTCTTTTCTTTATTATGATGTAAGAATCTTTGGTCATTCTTGCCTGTTCAGTGGAAAATGTCTTTGAAGAACAAGACTTAAGTTGTATATTTTTTCCTAACTCTCTAGCAATACGTTTTGCTGCAATTGTTGAAAAATGTCACACACTTTCTGAGGTCTTTGTAGTAAACGGTTAACTAAATGTTTTGAGAAGTGGACTTTCTGTGGACTTTCCTAGAGTCACTGAGATGTGAATAGAACCCAGAAGAATTCATTTCTGCTGTTTCATTTTAAAAGAAGGCTGAGAATGGAAACGATCACTTTTTAAGTGGAACCGAGCTTCAACTTTTAAGAGATGCTGTAGATTTTTGAGGGAATGAGGACACATATCTGGGACCCAGGATTCCCATGTGGTTCCCAGCTTCTAAAATTTATCTCGTGTGTTTTAAGTGTTTGGTACAAATTTTATGAGCCTTCATATTTCCATCCAATGTGTTAAGACTTAGATTAAGACCAAACTTATACACCTTCTTCTTACTTACGAGCAACGAAATGAAGCGATAACAAAACAGAGTGACTTTATTTACAGCGCCGATGAAAAGGATTGGCAATGTGATAACTCTTACTTTAAAAATGTAATGTCTTTTTTTTTTTAACATTTCTAAACTAACTTTTAAAACAAACTGTCCTTTTTCAAGGCAAGGTCCTTGGAACCACTTGGTGAGTATATATTGAATATTTCACTTTCTTTTTCCTGTGATACAGCAAGAAGTTCATCCAAATAGAACCATGCCTCCACCACATAAATCATTCAGAAGATCTGGTAACTTTCCATGTGATTCAGTTAAATCCTTTAAATCCCACAGGAGAATTTACTTGCTTTTGGCATATTTCACCATATTAGGAGGAAAACCAGTCTCCAGGGACATGGTGGTTAATGAGAATGGGCCAAAAGCAGATGTCCTAAACTCGGTTTTGTTAGCTTAGGCATTTTCAGATGGTGTTTCTCTTGGTTGAAAGTTCCTGAAGATGTTTCCTTTCTGGGTCTAGAATACCCCCTAGGCTCCCCACAATGCCTTTAAAAGGATAGAACCCTTCCTTTAGTAATTAAAGACAAGACAAATGCAGAGGAAAGTTAACATGTTTAACTAAATTCATTGGCACTGAACTGAAAACCCAACTCTATCTGATATCAGAATGGATGGGCTTGAGGGCAGCAGAAAGAGATGGAGTGAAATGAGGAAGAGAGGTAAGCAGGACTCTTGCTGGGAAGGAGAGAGGCTTTGGGAAGCAAACTGAGTCTTCCCACCTTTCCATTTTTCCTAGTCCCTGTCTATTTGTACATTTTCTGAGCTGAGATGGAAAGCTACCTTCTGGAGGCGGTTGGTATTTTATGGATAATGCAAACCCTAAAACTGAATTTTAAGCCAGAAGCTTTCCCCCTCCTCTATTTCTTTAAATTTCATTATGTAAACCTGAATCCACAATGCCCAAGAGAGAGGTGTCATGCCCCTAAGAAGACTTCAGTGTGTTCAGCAGCGTTAAGATCATCACACACGTTTTGTTCAGACCATTCCTTCACACCAATGGAAATGGAAGGAAGGAGGCAAAGTCAGGGACTGGACACCATCCATGATAAATTATATTGATGCCACAATGGAGAGAAGTATCTCCTCTGAAAGCCTTTATATACACAAGTCTATAAATCACCAAATTATGTAAATGTTTGTCAGTTTCATGAATTTGAGAGTAAATTTTAAAAATCTTGTTGGGGCTCTCTGCTGAAGGTCATGGCAAAGTCTGGCCTCTCCCCTGATCAGACTGATCATTGGTCACCCCTACGCTAGGGAAGTCTGCAGTATCTGTATTTCCAGACTGGAAGAGGGAAGACAGAGGGTAAAGAAGGAAATAAAAAGTGTTCAGACTGTGGCCTCTCACTCTGCCTTCATTAATAATCTTAGCAGTTCCTGATAAGCTCTCCCATCTTTTTTTTTTTTTTCCTGCCAATTCCTGAAATTGAAAATTTCCCAGGGCAGAGCTATACAATTTATTGAATTTCTACATAGATACTTCCCTTAAAATTCATTAGATCAGCTAGCAGAGGGAAGGACGAAAAGCTCTGCATTCAGCCGAACCTAAAAGGGGCATGTATGGATCACTGAGGGGTCACCTGCTCCCCCTAAGGCTCGCATTAGGGTTCATACTTTCTTAAATAAAATAAAACAGACTCTATCTTAAATAAAGTCTGTATGCCCAAAATATCAAGTTAGATATAAGGTGTTTTTTTGTTGAGAGAAAAGGTAAAACAGAGGTATGAGAGTAGATACCAAGGCATGTCAAAGGGTATACTGTCAACTTTTCAACTGAGTGTAAGTAGGTGAAATATTCCAAGCCTGCAGCTGCGACCTGAGCCCATGGCTCCAAACTTGGACAGAATGGCTCCGTCCAAAGTCAGCACTTAAACTAGCCATCCTCACTGCAAGCTCAGCCCCAGATGTCGAAAGAACTGGATTAATCTAAGGTCTTTCTAGCCTCCCACTGAGCATACATATTTAAATTCTGGGACTCCAAGCCAAAATTCCCCAGTTGACCACCTTATCCTTCATTAATTGAAAAAATAAACAGTTCTGTAGTAATGGAGAAGGGCCCTTTGCACACAAATGTCTTTGATGCTAAGGCTGCTGTAAGGATATGTGTCCTCATGCTGCCTGTGAATGTTAACACCAAATTCAAGGACTCCACAATACAAGGGGGCTACCAATAGTCAAGAACGGAAGTGTTTTCTGTAAAGGCGATGGATGAGTAATTACAGTCGCTCTGACTCCAGTTTAAGAGAAACAAACCAACGGGTGGCTCGGGCATTGGGGAGTAACAGCCCTTGCATTCAACACAAAAGGCAGAACTCAATGCAGTGATGGTATGACTGCCACCCAAACACCAGGCCGCTGCTTCTCTCTTGAGGTGGTAACAGCCTATGACATTTTAGCTACTGATGCTGATCCTAGCCCAAGGTATGCTATTACCAACCTACTATTTTTCCATTTGCTTTATATATTGCCATCATGGGTGGTAGGAAATAAGAGTTTATCAATATTTCCTTTATGTTTACTTTGGTTGGGGAGGGAAGAAGCTAGAACCAGTCAACTGGTTTTAAATAAGTTTGCCAATCTAGCTGAATGTTACTTTCTCCTTTGCGCAGAATTTTGTTCAAAAAGGTGAAGAACGCATACCCTCAAGGTAAAAAGAAACACCCTGTGTGTGGCAAATACGAAATGGGGTTATATAGAACTGACACATGAATGGAACAACTCACCACTAGCTCATGCCAATAAACTGAAAGCCCACAATCAAGCCTGCTGGTTAAAAAAACACGTGTGCTCAAGTTAAACGGGCTCGGGTTCAATTCCTGACTTCTGCCACTTAGGTGGGTAACTGTCTTCAGTCAGATTCTTCCCAAACCAGACCCTGAGCCAAAGATTCAAATTCAAGTCGTTTATTAACAACTAAGAGCTCTCAGGGAAAGATGGTAACAGTTTGAGAGGGAGACTCGGGAAAGAGAAGCTAGGCGAAGGTCTAATTTTGCTTAAAGATCAGCCTCGCCCTGATTCCTGAAAAGATCTGCAGGGTAAGTTACATCCAGAGTTTATCCAGAGGCAAAGGAAGCTGAGCTTTTGTAGGTGGGCATCAGTCATCAGCAAGTAGCGCTTGGGCACAGGTCGGACAGCAACGGTAGCCATGAGCAATCCTCTGAAGAATTTTGTAGCTACCAGCCATTAGCAGCAAGACACACCAAACTGAGGGATGGATGCATAGCACTAATGGAAATTGAGAGGATTTCGTGGGCGTACCAAGAGTGTCCACTGCTGTGACTGGGCAAACTTTTTAAGTTCTCTGAGTCTATTTCCTCTCCATGTAAAATGAAACTACTAGCAACTAACTACTCAGAGAATCGTCGTGACCGTGAAATGGAGATACCACATGCAAAATGCACAGAACTTGACACAGAGTAAGTGTTCAATTAAATATTACCCAGTCTGTCACTGGGCTGTCAGTTCACAAGAGCAAGATAGCACCTCGTCCCTTATTATCGTCTCCCCACCACTAGAAAAGTGCCTTGTACCTAGAAGGCGCTCAATAAATATGCATACAGCTTTAAGGTAAGAACAACATCACAGGGATGATGAGACTTTGCCAAAGACAGAACACTAAATTCCACTGGGATTAGACGGTAAGCTCAGGGCAATTCAAAAATTCTATATCGACAACAGAAAGAAGCAGAGTTCTCATGTGGGGAAGGGTAGGGATGATTGGGACTTAATAAAAAGACTTTCATTGGCAAAAATCAAAATCTCTTTTTTCCCTGTTTCAGAATGGGCCAAGAGTAGAGAGGGTCTTCTAAGTTGCCTTCAATGCATTTCATTCACAAGTCTCAAACCAGTAGTCCAACTTCTTGGAAACTGAAAAAGGATTGCCTAGTTCAGTAGTTCTCAAGTTTTTCAGTTCCAGGAATTTACATTATTAAAAGTTATTGAGGACCCCAAAGAGCTTTAGTGTATGTGTGTTATAGTTAGCAATATTTACCGAATTAGAAACTGAGAAAATGTTTAAATAGTAGTTACCTAATATAAAAATAACAATTACATGTTAGCATAAATAACACTTTTATGAAAAACAACTATACTTTTCAAAACCAAAAAAAGAGAAAACGGGAGCATTGTTTTTCATATTTTCAAGTTTCTTTAATGTCTGGTTCAATAAAGTTGGATAGATTCTCTCTGCTTCTGTATTTAGTACATTGCAATATGTCGTTTCTGTTGAAGTCTTTAAGACTTCAAGACGACCCTGACTGACCTTTTTCATAAGGCCACATTTCCAATCATCAATGACTCCCTTTAAAGCAATGGTTAGCCAGCAAGTCAATCTCACCCAGAAAGATTTTCTGTTATTTGTCCTGTGTCCAGGACCAAGCAATTATGCAAGAGAATTTTATCACCTCCCTAGCCCTGCCTTATAATTCAACAACACCGACTATTTGGAGAAGGGAAAGAACAATTATCAGACAGTCTACAACCAGCCGGAACACTACTGTGTGGGCCAGGGTGCTCTGCTCAGCATCTGTTCTGTGGTATATTAATAGTCATGGCATTAATAGGCATGGCATGGAGAATAAGTTAGGGAGGCTCAGGGTTCAACCAAAGTCAACAGGTTTCTTTATTGCAGGGCTTTTCAAACTGGGAATACAGGACATTGTGTTTCCCAAGTTTATTTAAGAATGAGACCCCTTTTCACCCAGCAACTATCACTCAGGATGAAGAACACATTTTGGAAACACTAACATAAATTCTAATGGCAGAGACTGGGCTCGTGGGGACTCAAAAGCTCCTAGCCCAGTTGAAAAGCCACAGGGTTTCACAAGGTTTAGGATACTTCTGTACCCTTAGGTTTTCTTCTCCAAAATTCTAAAACTTCATTAATCTAGAGTCTATTTCCAAGGTTTGGGTTATTAACACCATAGACTGAGCCAGACATGAACTCTAAAGCTAGAGAATATTAGAGCCAAGTTCTTTCCTACACCTGGTACATCTTCTCCCAGATACCTGCATGGCTTGCCAGCCTCCCCCAAGTTTTCTAAATGCCATCTCCTGACTAGATTCCCCTCTTACTACCCAATTCAAAATTACAGTCCCACTTGCAAGCGCGTCCTATGCACCTATTCCTCTTTATTTTCTCCATATCACATCTCAAGTCACATATAATTTACTCATTGGTTTCATCACTCTCTCTCTCTACCACAAGGGCAGAAATTTTTACCTCTTCTGTTCATGATTCACTCTCTAGATTTGGTGTTCTAAATCCAGAACAGTGTCTAGGGCAATTCCTGGTGCCAAGTAGCCACTCCACGAATATTTGTTGGATGATTTAAAAAATGAATCAAGAAAGACAAGATGTCGGGTTTTTACTTGAGGTTGTGGGGTGTATTTTATATTTCTTGGTCTTGCTCCTCCGTTCTCAACCTCTAGATCCCAGGATGCTAGGCAGTTACCACGATTACATTTTCATCCTTCAGTACTGCCCAACTCAAGCCCCTGACACCACTTTGGTATTTGGTATCTTCAGGGAGAAACAGCAGTAGCAGTAGCCTCTGTGTTTCCAAGGCTCTCACTCTTAGTGACATCACACAACCATCCATAAAAAGGCCAGCTTGCAAAAGTGCTAAGGAGAATGGGGCAAATGTTATTTTCACGTCCCTACAAATAAAAATGAGCAGATATAAAGGCAGAGATGCTGCTCTGAGATACAATCAGTGACCATCAAGAGAAGGTGATATAGTTTACTTCATGCCCCTAGTACACTCCATATTTAATAGTATTTGCTAATTTTTCTCTATTATAAGCAACTTTTTAATGAACATTTTAGGATATAACGCTTTCATATTTAGTTTATATCTTTATGAAACATACTTAAAAGCGTACATACTGAATCCCACTGTAAACTTTACCCTGTGATTATTTTCATCAAGTCTACTTTCCCGTGTTGAATTATTCAGATCTAAATTTTGAAAGCAGTTTTATTCTTCCATCAATTTTAATATTACCATATATATAGTTCAGCCATGAACATTTTATTTTATTATATATTGACTATTTCTACAAGTTCTTTAATTTGGTGAACTTTTGTAGTTTTCAATATTACAAACAAGAGGTGACTTTTCAGGAGTGAATTATAACACATTTAACACCTTACATTTTATGCATTTTCCTTAGTAATATATATGATGAATTGAATAGCAGTCTGATAGATTGTTTTTATTTCTTGGCTAAACTATAATAAAATTGTAAGTCATTCTTCTGAGATATCAGAAGGTTGTTCTATTACGAAAATACATTCCTTATTTTCAAAAGTCTTCTTTCAACTTTGATGAATCACAATAGGCTGTACGGTCTCATCAGCACATCCTTGGGTCAAAATGGTAGGGATAAAAACAACGGGCAAAACTTCCTCCTTTGGATCAGCAAAGGCCAAATGGAAGATGTTAAGTTTCAGTTGGGCATTGAAGGATAATTAAGATTTGCTGCCAGAAGGAGGGAACACAGATGGTCTTCAGGCAGCTGCTCTGCCCCGTAGTTTTCACTCCACCATTGGAATAGGTGGATGGTGTGAGCTCACTCTTCCAGCCTACTTTGACTCCTGTTTATGAATCTGTTGCCCAAATTTTGCAAACACCGATTAATCATCTTCCCATGCAGTCTTTCTCAGATGCAAAGCATTCTCTGGATCAAATGCCATTAAATCATTTCACTTCTTTGATCAAATTCTATTCCACATATTTATACCTTTTTCAATATTTTTCCCATTTTCAATTTTTGACCTACTGAATTTTTTTTATAAGATTATATTCCTTATACGTTTTAAGATCTTGGGCAATACATTTTTAACTGAGGTACCATTATATGCTAGGCAATGTTTTAAATGCTGGGAATACATAGTAAATAAGACAGATATTAATTCCTGCATTAATTAATTCATGGAATTTAATACTGAATCATTAATCAGGGTTTTGTACTTGTCCAGAAATAATTTCAGAGCTTTCTTTTTCAAGTCACTATTTCTAACAAGTTCAGCGTTTCTGGGTCCAATTTTGAGATGTACTTTATTTTTTAAGAAGACTTGATTCTTCTATCAGGTTTTTTTTTGTTTTGTTTTGTTTTTTTGTTTTTGCAATCTGTATCTGGCCATGTGCAATTTTAGCTGTTGACAGTTTTATTTCATGCTGATTGTTTCTACCAAGTGTAATTTTTTTCCTGAGCCAATTTCTGCAGTATCTAATATGACCAACATATGACCCTTTGAGCAGGTTTTCGTGTATATTAAATTTTACCACTTGCATCTTTAGGCATTGTCAATTTATTTCATGTTGATTATTTCTGCTGAGCCAAAAATTTCCCCAACAACCTAGTAAAAATGTCCTTTGGGTCAAACTGGTGGGATCAAAGCTGCAAAATATTTTTTATTTTGGTGTGGTAAAAATTGTGATTCAAGACTTTGTATTTTGGAAGAGACGCATGAGAAAGTATGAAAAGTAGCACTCCTTATGCTTTAATATCCACACAAATTACCTGTGATCTTGATAAAATCCAGGTTCTGATTCAATGGATCTGGGACGGGGCCTGATACTCTGCTTTTCTCCCAAGCTCTCAGGTGACACTAATACTGCTAATCCACAGGCTGAGTACCAAGGCCATAGAATATATGCTTTGTGGTCCTGCAGGCTGGAGTTTAAGACCCTTCCTGTTCTCTAATCTTGAGGAACTTATCAACCTGAGTCTGGTTTTACTCATTTTTATTTAATTAATTAATTAATTTGTTTATTTAATGAGAGAGAGTTTCTTTATTTTTTTAATTTGATTTTAGAGAGAGTGCCAGTGGGGAAGATGGGTAGAGGGAGAGAGAGAGAGAGAGAGAGAGAGAGAGAGAGAGAGAGAATCTCAAGCAGGCTTCATGGTCAGCATGGAGCCCAATGCAGGGCTTGATCCCACAACCCTGGGATCATGACCTGAGCCTAAACCAAGAGTCAGACACTCAACCGACTGAGCCACCCAGGTGCCCCATGTTTTTAGTCGTTTTTAAAATGGGATGATAATACTATTGCCTATGTAAGAGGTTTGTTGTTAAGGTTAAATAAGACGATTCATGTAAAGTCTTATTTACATGAATAAGGGCTTCACACCTAGTAAATAACGAATGGCAACCCTTATTAACTGATAAGTAAAAGTACGTGTAAAAGCACGAGGCGGGTTTTAGGAATGAACGGGAAGTGGCCGTGGGTACTCAGAGTGTGGTCCTTGGACCAGCAACATCCGGGAGCTTGATAGAGATGTGAGTCTCAGGCCACACCTCAGACCTACTAAGAGTCTGCATTTTAATGAGAATCCCTGGAGATTTATGTGCATATTATAGTTGGAGAAGCAAAGGCACTGAATTTAAAGGAAGATTAAGATGCGAGTCTGGAAAGGTAACCCAACGACTGTGAAGCACTTGACTTGCCCACTGACGACTTTGCAAGGCTATGGGGTGAAAAATACTCAGACTTCCTATCTACCCTCCCTCCCACATTTCCATGCGAGGCACTGTTAATCAATAAACTACTCTTTCCAGCTGGGCCTTTGTTAATCTTAGGATGCCCTAGACGAGGCCTTATCAACAGATCCAGAAAGGATCATTGCCATCACTGCAAGAGACCATATGGAGCCATGAAAGAACTTTAAGAAGGAAAAACATGAGAATATATGGAGGGGCTTAGAAGAGTCCCTGGTACCTGGTAAACACTCAGTAAATAGGACTCAATTATTTCTACCTCGCCTGGCGATGCGCCAACATTTTCTCCAGACTGTGAGTAAATGAGAGAACCTAAGACAATGTATTCATAGTTTTGGACATTATAATGCCCTTTTATTGTGAAATGACATGAAGAGTAGGAAAGAATTTTTTTTTAATTCTTGATGGCAAAATTAAAATGTTAGCAACCCCATAGTCCCTTCGACTTATTTTTTTGCTTTCCTAAAGAATGACACCATGAACACTTAGCAGTGTTTACAGCCTGTATTTCTGGGTCTGTGGGTACGTGGGTCGCTCAGGCTGGCTGAAAAAGCCAAGCAGAGTGGAACACCACCTCTCAACTGTTCTCCCTCTGTTCACCCCACATTGCCTGCTTTTGAACAAGTGACGACAAGAGTATTTTCTTCTGCCAACGGCATGTTTGTCCCTCCTACTGCATCACACCAGAGTCGACTCTGCACTTAGAGAAACACTGTTGACAAGTCCTGGGAGCCCACAGCAAGTCCAGGGATGGGGACGGAGAGCCACTATGGGGGAGTAAAAAATCCAACTGTCCCCATGAGGCACAGTCTGCTGAGTGCCGAGTCTCCATATCAGCAGCCCTGGGGCAGAGACTAACATCGGGCGGGAGGAGCAGAGTCCAAGAGCCTGGAGATGAAGCGGGCTGCTTTGCAAGAGGTGACCTGAGAGGACTTTCCCAATGTGAGCATTAGGCTTTTGGACACCAGCGAACTGTTGGCTATGTTTCCTGGAAGCTGCCCCACACCAGGATACCCTGAGCTCCAGAGCCAACACTGGCTTTGACATGCGTGTGCTCCTGTTTCCAAGAGCTCGGCTCAGCTCGCTCAGCGATTCGGAGACCAAACTGTCCTCACAGGCTGAAGAACCAAACTCTATTGAAGTTTCAAGCTCCCCCTACTTAAAAACATTGTGTAGTCATTGCTTTTTTTTTTTTTTTTTTTTTTTTTTTTTTTTAGGTCAAACACAGGAATCTATGTGTTATAGTACACCATGGACTCCTTCTCCATACACTCCCTGGTGTTATGTGTGCAGTTGGGCTGCTATCTGATTCCAGAAAATTAATATGCAAATGGAAGTAACAATCATGCCATGCAGTGAAATACAGTGTTCTGTGTAATTCCCTGACTGCTTTCTTATCGGCAGGGCAACCCAAGAGAGAAAAAGAGGAGGGGAAGCAGAGTTCAGAGCTGCAACATGTTGTGCTGGAACAGGAACCCCATTTAATACCACACTGTGTCCCGTATTTCCAATGGGGAGCTCTCCCTGACATCTTTTTGAATACCCAACTCAACCCAAGCTCATCATTAATTCTCTTTCAACAGACTTCGCATAAAAACATCTCTCAAATAATGAAGGCTTTGGTTCTACTGGATTGCTTTGAAACAGCAGCCCTTAAAAAACATGATTAAAAGTTTCCATTGAAGTTTATTATTAATGAATAAGGTTTTGTATTTATGCATATGAGGCCTTCTCCAGAGAAGGATTTCGAATTCCTTTCTAAATGAGGCCTGGGACAAACATAGCCATCGCCCTTCATGAGTAGAGCTGGTCTATGTGGCCATGAGGGGCCATGACTCAAAATGTAAAGTATTTTAACCTCTTGTGAAAGGTTGAAAAGGAAAAAGGAAAATATGGTGCTCACCATCTCCCAGCTGGCTTGTTGCATTAACCATATCTTTTGTTTTCTGTATTCTGATGCTTTGACCTCGGGGACCTTACTCACCCTGGAGAGACTGCCCATCCCAGGGTTAGCTAATTCCTCGATAGGAACAACTCCCCCATGAGCACCCTTTCCAAATGCACACCAACCATTCTGGAGCCCATACTCCAACCACCTCCTTTATCAGGCTCTCACACTCCAGGCCACAGTCCATCTAGTCACCTCAGGGCCAGGTACCAGACAACTAGGGACAGTTCCTATGCCCTTGAGTCCACTGAAATTGTTTAGTCTGGCCAGTCTTAAATCTGCTTGCCGTAACTTGCTTGTTCTACAATAAAAGCTCTTGTCTAAGGTTCTCTCTCTCCCTTTGCCTTCCAACTGACCCAAGTTCTTCTCCAAATGCCCCCCTGCCCACCCCCACCCCCTATGTGGCAAACCCCTTCCTCTTGGGAACTGTGAGTGAGAAACTGTCTTTTCAATGACCATCTTCCTCCTGAGCTGTTGACCTGACCATACCTCAAACTTTCTATGAATACACTTTATAACTATTATTAAATACTTAATTTACATAATCTTGACAGCCCTGGACATCTTTCACCAGGTGAGGACAGCCTATCTCCAGCGGTTTTGTTTCCCAGTTCTTCCAGAGGGCTCCCATAATCCTTCGTTTTTCCACCACTTTTTCCCTGCGCCCTATTTGCCAATCCCCACTCCGCTGCAAGGGCAGCTGGTCTCAGAGCCACCACCCTCACTGGCAACACTGCGACATTCGGACAACTTAAACTTTCAACACCTCCCAGGAATTCCTTGCCCCATTTTGGGAACTAACCTCTGAAGCTGCTCACTTCTGCTACTGCTTCCAAAAATGTGGAGTTTATTTCATTTTATCCTTAGCAAGGATTACAGAGATGTGGTTATGTCTCTTCTTCCAGAAATTCCTTTGAGGCTTCTGAAATGACCTCCTCAGTGGATGCTGAAGGTTCTTGGATTGGTGAAGAAAACATTTTCCTCCCTCCTTCCCCAAATAATTAATTTCAGTGGGGCCCTATTTCCCTGAGAAAGAGACCTCTGCCACCAGTGTGAGTGAACAAAGAGATCCATTTCCCTCCGTCCCCCAACCCCTCACTTTCAGGTCCTCCTTCAGGAGGATTTGGTAACAATTTTCCACACAAAGAGGACCCACGTTCACATTCAACTTTATGAAGGCCAAAGTAAATGCTTCTAAAAGGTACACAGATAGGAGAGATCTCACAGTTCGTGGGATCGAATCCTGAGTTGGGCTCTGCACTGACAGCATGGATCTCACTTGGTTGGGATTCTCTCTCTACCTCTCTCTCTCTCTCTTTCTGTCTCAAGCCCTCTGCCCCTCCCCCTGTTCACTCTCTCTCTCTCTCTCTCTCTCTCTCTCTCAAAATAAATAAATAAACTTTAAAACAAAGGTGAAAAGCCAAGGCTCCAGAGTCAGAGTACTGGAGAAACTAGAGCACACTTACCTTAGATATATATATATATATGCGACATTCGGACAACTTAAACTTTCAACACCTCCCAGGAATTCCTTGCCCCATTTTGGGAACTAACCTCTGAAGCTGCTCACTTCTGCTACTGCTTATACATAACATATACATATATGTATACATATATACTTATACATACTGCTTATATGCTTATACATAACATATACATATACACATAACTCCCCAAAAGATAGGTCCATATCCTAACACCTGCTAGGTATGCAATTTTGAGTAATTTATTCTCTAGGCTTCAGGTTCCTTATCTGTAAAATGGACATAATAGTGGTCTCTACCTTAAAGGATTAAATGAGATAACTTATATAATGCACTTAAGACATCACCTGCTGCAAAGCAAATACTCAATAAATGTCAACTCCTCTTATTGTCCTTGTCCTTTCGGTTTAAATGACCCCTCCTTAGGGAAGCCTTGCCAGACATGAGATTAAGTCTGTCTCATATGTTCTTACAAATTCTCACTCAGCCCCCTAATGTATACATACATAACACAAATAAAGGGTATATGTATATGTTATTCATACATATATATCTTCAGTGTGTAGCACAGGGCTGCTCAATAAGGGTTTCTGAAGGAGCAAATAGGTCACTAGGAAAAGACCCCTGCCTTCTAAGAGTTATAAAAATTAATGGCAAATGTGGACAAATTCATATAGAATTAGACCCTTGCAAAATACTTCATTCCTTCACAACACTCCTCCACAAGTAGTTACCCAAACAAGAGCCCGGCTTTGGTAAAGCCGCAAATCCTTCTAGAAGTACTGCTGTGTTCGGGTCACTGCCTGCCTCCAAAGTCTCCCTGGAGAAAACACAATAGCCCTTTTACTTTCTAATTAGCAGGATCCCCTCCAGAATATTCTAGGATTTATAAGAAGCTTTCCTTCACCATGATTTCCCCCTAAAGAAATCCTAGCTCCATGCTGTTCACAACTTTCCCCCATTAAGCTGAGGGGAAAACTGGGGACGAGAACTCTACTGCTTCCCTGTCCTCAGAATAGAATATTTCTCCTGTGCTCTTTTGCCTTTTGCCAAAAGTGTAAGCTCTAAGAGGGGAACAAGATACTCACGGATAATACCACCCATCTAGCCCACAGACCCTAGAACACAAGCAGAGGATTTGCTTTTCATGTCTTTACTATTCGATAAAGACAGATTTACAAAGATATAGCCTGGTTTCTATGGAACACTCCATTATTTGGAAATGTCACTATAACAGTGGCCACCCTGTTTGAGTCACTGGGTCACCCAAAGGTCACAAAGAGGTGTAATTCTTTCTCCCGTGTACACAGGAAGGCAGGGGGAAGGAGAAAGCAACGCCTGTGTTGGAGTCACAGGCGTAGGCGCCCTGGCCGCAGACCGCCTCCCTACCTCACCTCCTGACACCAGACGGCTACAGATGGTAACCATTTTCATGTTTTCCCAGTTAGGTTTGGAACTGAACCAGTGTCAGCATTCTTAATTCTATGAGCAGACACTCTTGAAAATCCCATTTCTCTGTAATGGGATTATTTGGGGTCAGCTTCTGCCATTTCTTTCTTTCTGTGCTTCTCCTCAGCCTTGACCTTGGTGCCCAGGCTTTCAGACCAGGAGCCATTCAGCACCCCCTGTGCTGTGGCACAGAACACGAATGTCCTAGGAGGAAGACAGGGTGTCTTGTTTTGCATGGTTTCTGATTTTAAAAGCTGTGAGTGAAAAGTAAAGGCTTCCACAAAAGTATAAAAGCAAAATAAAATTAGTCATTATCTTACCATTCAGGAAAAGAAAAAAAATCTATCCCCTTTTGATGTCACTCTTCCAGGCTTTTGTAATGCAACATATACCATACATACTTTCTTTTGTTCTTTCTATATCCTTCAAAACTGGATCATCTAAACACTGGATCTTGGTAAGCCTCCAAAAGAACATTCCCCAGTTTATTAAGTGGTTTTAATCTCTACAGCAAAAGTGCAATGTTAAATGACAAAGGTGAGAACACAGTCGGATGCAGGCTCTGCGGAAGGCAGAGCAAACAGGTACAACCTGGCTTCTGAGCCCAGCAAACCTGTAATAAACCACCGGGGCCTCCAACTTACTAGCTCTGCGTCCTTGGGCAAGTTATGCAACCCCTTTACCCCTGGCTTCTTATCTAGGGCACAGAAAATGATTAGCACATACCCAGCAAATAGGTAAAGATATAAATAATGTTAGTACCTTTCTCCTTCTAATGACAATGTGGTGCCCAAAGAGACTTAAATCACTTCCTCTGGGTAAACATTCTTAAGAAACGAAGGTCAATTTACATGATAATTACTGATTATATTGGTCTTCTCCAACTGCTATTACAAAATACCACAGGCTGGTGGCTTAAGCCACATTTTTTTTTAAGCAACAGATATTAATTTCTCGCACTTCTGGGGACTAGAAGCCTAAGATCAAGATGCCAGCTGGTTCAGTTTCGGGTGACAGCTCTCTTCCTGGCTTGGAGATGGCCGCCGTCTTGCTACGTCCTCACAGGGCAGAAGGAGAGAAAGAGAGGGCAGATTTTCTGATGTCTCTTCCTATAATGACTAATCCTATCAGATCAGGGCCTTGCCTTTGCGACCTCATTGGACTGAAATCACTTCCTTATATGCCCTATTTGGCCCTGTATAGGCCAAACAGAGTCACATGGGGGGTTAGGGCTTCCACATTTGAATTTGGTGGTTGGGGACACAGTTCATTCCAAGGCACTGATTAATAATATTAACAAAACAATAGTTTACTCCTGTGGAGAAAAGTAATCCTATTCTTTTAGCCTATGGATGAGTTGACCATAGAGAGAAAGAAGAGGGCAAGATGAGCCCTCCCCAGTATAATGAGAGAAGCACAGTGAATCTACTCCCTCAGGCAAATCAGCAGTTTCTTCAAGGCCTTTGTCAATGCCCAGAGAAAAGCACAGGTCACTTCTGCAGGCTCCCAGAGGAAGTGCTGAGGTGACAGCTCACTGCTTTGGAGACTTGTGCTATTGGGAGTGGCTTCTCGTTTTACATTTAGGAGAGGTTTCTGGTTTCAGGAGTCTTCCTTGCTTTACATGAAGAGAATAAAAAGGATATTAACTCCTTTTTAGATAATTAAGGCAACTCCTGCTCCCCAGCTGTTGGAGGGGTTTCCTAGTCTTGAGGCAGCTAGTTGGCGAACGATTTGCTGAGGAAGATAGACATTCATTGTAACTCCATTATGATGCATCTTGACTCATCTCTTCCTGTGCCCATCACTTCTATCCAGCCCTCTAAATGCTGGTCTGACCCTGTGCCTTCAAGCCAGCTTCTTCTGAAATTCAAACCTCTGATGGGCCAAATGTATTCTACCTGTAGACTGTAAGGGAAGCTTGGGTTCTAGAATCCTATCATTTCCTCTTTATTTTCAACATATGAAAGCAGGGCTGTTCCCTGAGAAACTTCACTCTGAGAAATCCTTCTGTCTACTGAAGAGCTGAATTATCTCATGTGGTAGGAACTATGCTCTAATTTCTCTGTGATTCCTGATCTCCAGATTTTGCAGACTAAGAAATGTATTCTGGAATATTCTCAGAATTGTCAGGTGAGTACATGCTGCCATAAAAGAGTGGGCATTTTAAATCTGGAAGAAGATATTTGAATATAAAATAAATGAGTCTTTCTCACAAAGGGACTTTGCCAACCTCAAATTGGCATGTGGTAAAGTACTACAGTCATTTTGCCACAGATTATAAAATATCACCAAGATGGCACTAATCCACTGATTAGACTATTGAAATGACCTTTTATTCTGTTCTTCCTTTTTCTCATTTTTAAAGCTGCTTCTATTCTGCTCTGCAATGATGTTCTTACTGTGTGTCTTCCTCCTGTCCTCTTGTCTCTTTTACCCACAAATTCGTTAGTTAACCCCACAGGATCCGTGGGTGGTGGACAAACAGTTGTGGTCAGAGTTGAAGCACATGCTGGGTCTGGAGTGGAAAAACCATTCCTGACTCTGAAGAGAGGCACCTCAAGTCCTGTAAGCATCTGGTCTGAAGTGATCTCTGTGAAATAAATTTAACTTACTCATACTTGCAAGTTACAGGTGATTCTAAGCTCTCTGAGGGTAGGAATTAGTTGTCTTTCTTCTCCATATCCTCTGGTTTGGCACACTGTCTGGCCCAGAGTAGGGTTTCAATAATTTCCTGTTGAATTTATATATGTTGAATGATTACTCATTCAACTTAATTATAATTATTTTTTCCTTCCAATCCCAGATCTCATTCAGCCAAAGAGGCTTTAAAAGAATTGTGATTGAAAAAATGAAAACACTAATTTGGAAGGATACATGCAGCTTTATGTTTATATGTAAATATATTTAGCATTATTTACAATAACTGAGATATGGAAGCAACCTAAGTATCCATCAGTAGATGGGTAGATAAAGATGGTGTGGTATTATATTGTATAAATTATATACATGTATGTAATTTATATGTAATGGAATATTATACAGCCATAAAAGGATGAGATCTTGTCATTTGCAACAAGACAGATGGACTTAGAGGGTATTACACTGAGTAAAGTAAGTCAGACTGAGAAAGACAAATACCACATGGTTTCACTCATATGTTGAATCTAAAAAACAAAACAAATGAATAGACAAAAAACAGAATCAGGCCTATAAATACAGAGAACAATCTGAAGGTTGCTGGGGGAGCGGGGAGGATCGGCAAAATAAGTGAAAGGAAGTGGGAGATACAGGCATCCAGTTATGGAATGAATTAATCACAGGAATAAAAGGCACAGCATAGGGAATATAGTCAGTGGCACTGTAATAGTGTGGTATGGTGACTGATGGTAACTACGTTTGTGGTGAACATAGCATAAGATGCAGAGACATTGAATCACTATGTTGTACACCTGATCAAACTAATGTAAAGTTGTATCAACTATACTCAAATTCCAGAAAGAATTTTTTTCAATATTTTATTTAAAAACAAAACCACAGGAGTTGTGATTGGGACCCATCCACCGCCATCTCAGTTACACAATGCTATATTTTATTCTCAGAAACAACATAATCCAAGAATGACAGGGTTTGGAATAGAAGGAAGCCAAATGCCATTAAGAGAGCAAATGCTGACCAATGTTTCTTCCTTTGCTGAGACTTCTTCCTCCTACTCTCTCCTCTGCAATGGACTGATTCATAAGACATAAATGCATGTTCATAATAACCTCCATCTGTGGACCGACTCATATCATTTTGTGAACTTCAGTATCTTGGCACTTTACACTTATTTTTAAAATATTTACTTAAGTAAGCTCTATTTAGATCTTATTTTGCAAAAGAAACATGAAATAATTAAAGTGTCAATAAAGCCAATGCAAAGATTCACACTAAGTGCCTTAAAAGAGACTGAGAATTTCAGATATATAATAAATAAAATATAGAAGGCTCTGGATTCCAGAGCTCTCTATAGCCAACATTCCCACTGACTCATATCCTGAAACAGGATTAACTCTTCACCTTCTTCAACCAAATCGCCGAGTTGATGCAATCCAGGAGAGTTTAAAAAATATTGTTTTCAGAGAGATCTGACAGAAAGGCTAACCTTTCCACCTAATTTTTCCTAAACAGTAATGGTGTAGCAATCCAACTCTTACTAACTTAAGCAGAAACAAGACATCTTGGAAAGAAATTGGGAGAACTCTTAAGATCAAAGGGATGCTGAAACTAGGTCTAGGCTGTGGCAGGAAGTAATGGAGCATTGAGGACCAGGTGATAAGAGTCATGTGGCTGGGACCACCAAACACCAGGCACCTCTGCTGGCTCAGCAATGATACTGACTTTGAAATACTTCTCCATTGTGGTATTTATTGAACATTCAAAGTCCCAGAAATAGTTTCTGATTAGTCAAGCTCAAGTCATGTGCCTAGCCCTAACATCACATGCTTAGCCTTTAGGTCATGTTCTTGGCCTTGAACATGACAATGGGCAGTAGAGAGGAAGAATCTGGACTCCTAGATTCCATAACATGAGGCACATGTTATGTTTTGCTTTCATGTTAATCCACTTTCAAAAGGGCATTCCGCCCCGAGAATGGAAGGTTGGAATGCCAGTAGGAAGATCAGGGGGGTTGAACATTAGAAGCCAAGAAACAAGAAATACCCACCAGAATTGCCTGTGAGAATAGAAATGTACCTCTTCACTCTGAAATTGGCATGGTTTCAACTTAATTTAAAGTTGTGTTTGTATTTTGAAACTTCTCTCAAGTTGGGGAATCTCTTTCAAAGTTCATTAAGATCATGCTAGATTCAAGCATCTACTTCCTTTCTAAGATGATTTTTTTAAATGTTTATTTATTTTTGAGACAGAGGGAGACAGAGCGTGAGTGGGGGAGGGGCAGTGAGAGAGGGAGACACAGAATCCGAAGCAGGCTCCAGGCTCTGAGCTGTCAGCACAGAGCCCGACGCGGGGCTCGAACTCACAGACCTCGAGATCATGACCTGAGCCGAAGTCGGATGCTCAACCGACTGAGTCACCCAGGCGCCCCTAAAATGATTTTTTTAAATCAAGTTAAGATTCTATATTCTAGTTTACAAAAGCATATCACAGGCATATCTCACAAAGGCTCTCTCATCTCATCCTTGTTCTCCTCTGGTTTCTAACTGAGAAGGAGAAAATGTACCACATAGTGATGCTTCAAAAGGAACGACCCTAGAGATAAGGAAGTAAGAAATCTCCCTTTGAGGATTAGAAGGAGAGGAAGGGGAGCTGCCAGAAGAGAAAAAAGAAAACAAGTGAGGGCAAAAATGGAAACTGGTTGGTATCCAGCTACCGTTGTGTATCTGCTACGTGCCAATCACAGTATGTACTTATTATATTATTATCTCCAAATCACAGACGAGACAACAGATATTAAAAACTTTAAACCACCAAATGAATAAATGTGATGTTGCGTCGAGTTAAGAGGCCATAGCATCTGATGTGCCCAAGGGCCTACATACTTGGCCAAACCTGGTCACCATGTCCCTAGACAAATCTAGAGAAAGGCGTGTGGCTGGACTTCTCGGCCCACAGCTCTGCTACCTCTTGGGGCTTGTAGCCTTTCTCCAAACCCCAGAGCAACTGGCTTGAAACTTAATAGGCCTTTACCCTGGAATGTAGCCATTCATCAGAGCCACACTAACTTGGGTATCATTCAGCAGAAGCAAGATGAACCACACCTGATGGGTCTGTCTTCTCTTCCCTGTCAGAAGTCCGGCTCAGCAACCTTGCCTCTGTGCTGGTACCCTGTGATCAGCTCTGTCATATCACTGACCATAATAGGCGATGTTGATTTGTCCCCCTGACACTGTCATGACCATATAGCGTACAGAACCCAGCCCAATGCCTCACATGTGGTAGGCACCCAATAAATGTTTGCTGACAAAAAAATAAATAAATAAAACAGCAAGATGCTCTTTGGACTTTGAGTATGGGATGTCCTAATATCGTATACGAACTACTTCCCAATAAGAATATCCTGCCCTGCTTAGTTCCACCCTCCTCAAAACTTTGTATTTCTAATATCTATAATGTATCACACCCATACATGCCCACAGGATAACAGAGCCACTTCTCAGCAATGTCCTGAAGTCAGTGACTTTTATCACTATAGAAGCAATGGTGTACAGAACAATGACCAAAAGATGCAGTAGTATTCTTAACTGTTAATGGTACACTTCATCAGTTTGTTCTTCCTAAGGCAAGGAATTACAGACTCACCGTGAGTTGAAACAAAGTTTTTTCTGTTTATCTCCTACTTAAACAGTAATTCAGTTAATTGGAACACCCCATTCTCTGAGTATTCTGGTTAATCAAGGCTTTACTGTCCTATTCCTGGACAATTTTTCTCTTCTTACATCTGCTGCATTTTTATAATCAGCATACTGCTTTTATGGGAAAAGTTTAACTTTAATAACTTACATTCATACATGGTTAAAAAGCATTTTCTGACAACAATCTGTAATAAATGCAGGAAGGCACTAATGTCCCTATTTTATCTGTGATTAAACTGAGTCTTATATGGTTAAATATGCTTAGGTTCACTAGATAGGTAAAGAGTTCCCATCCATTCATTCAACAAATATTTGCTAAGCACCTACTGTGTGCTAAGTGTTGTGCGGGATCCTGGGATGCAATTAGAAGCCAGATGGACAGGTTCTCCTCTCTTACATGTCTGGCTCTGTGTCTTGCCATTTCCCTACCCCTTGTGGGATCTCTACCTCTTATCAAATTACTCCCTTGCAGGCCCCTAAAGAGTCTGCCCAACTACACAAGAAAAACTGAGCCTATAGACTTCTTCTAGGTGAAGATGCCTGGACACATCCATATAATGGTTTAAGCATCTCTCAGTGTGGGGTCAGGACTTCAGGCTTCTTACCCCTACCTTCAAGAGGAGACGGAGTTCAGGTCACCAGCCATACTGTGCAGTCCATTTTTTCTAGCTATGAAGCCCTTGCTCTTTCTGATATCAGTGGGTCATTTGCCAGGCAATAAACAGACCTGAAAACTGCTGGAAGAGAAACAACTCTGGTGCTTAAATGTGGTACTTAGAATCAACATTGCCTCCTTGTCCATCTTTCAAGACTAACCCAAAACGTAGAAATATATATGATGTATAGTTATGTTTAGGGGGGATGAGATTTGGTTCTTGGTCTATTGGAATGTAGAGAATAACAAAATGTGTTGAAAAGTAGTAGTACTATAACTTCCACTTTCCCTTTCATCCAACTCTATGGAATTCACACAACGTGCTAAATACAGTATGTCAAATCATTCAAATTCCCTCTTTCTTCCCAAGAGAAGCTTCTGAGAGTCATTTAATAATTTTTAAGTTTATTTATTAATTTTGATCGAGAGAGAGAGAGAGATCACAAGCAGGGAAGGGTCAGAGAGAAGGAGAGACAGAATCCCAAGCAGGCTCCACACCATCAGCGCAGAGCCCGATATGGGGCTTGAAACCATTAATCACAAAATCATGACCTGAACCGAGATGAAGAGTTGGACACTGAATCCACTGCACCACCCAGGTGCCCCTGGAGCCATTTTAGTAGGTAATAATATCTTACTAGTTGAGGGCAGGGAATGCAGAAAGCCTGTCTGACTGTATTCACCTCTCCTCCACGCACCATGTGGTGGAGCCACACAGCATTTGCCAATAGTGCACCTTGGAAGGGTCCAGGGGAGATAGCTTCAGAAAACTGAGGAGCTAAAGGTACAGGTAGTAAATAAGCAACCCAAGCTAACTGCATATCCTTCCTTCTGGCCCTCTAACTCTATGGCTTTGGAATACAACTGAGATACTCTATTCCCAGATTTTGGATATAGCTGGCCCACAGCTGCCCTAGACGGTAGGGAAAACCTGTGGCCTCCCCAACCTGGGAAACAATCTCAGTGCCCTTTTCAGATCACTCTTGATGTCCTTCGATTTGCTTTTATCCCACTGCTTCCTGGATTTCTGGCTCTATTACTTATGCTCTTATATCTACATGTGACACCTTTTGGTCAGCAACTCTCCAGCTTCCTGTCCTGAAGATTTAGGCTTCAAGTTCCACCTTTCCCTAAGCCTAGTCTCAGTTCTATTTAATTCTAGTTGGGTTGTCCTTTATAGTCTGAAGAGGGAAAAAAAAAAACCCACCAGCTCTAGCCCTGGCCCCAGCAAGTTCTCCTGGACAAAGCATTTTTAATATCTTCCTTTACTGCTCTCTTCCTACTAGATCTTTTTCCTACCCCTAACACCTAAGCTAACCTATAGTTGTACCAAACCAAACAGTTTAGGTAGAAATGATCGGCTTTAGGAAACACCAAACTTAAATACAGTTCCAATCATTGGAGTAGTATATGGAGAACTGTCACTAACGTCAAGAGAACAGAGTGATTTATGAACTTCACCAGCCTGAACAGGACATCGCCATCATAGCTGGTGACTGCTGTGTGGCTCCACCACATGGTGCACAGAAGAGAGGTGAATGCAGTCAGACAGGCTTTCTGCATTCCCTGCCCTAAACTAGCGCCGGGCCTATGAAGTCATCCAATAAACACGAACAGCTCAACCATCCCCCCAACAATCATGGCAAAAGAAGAGTCAGCCAGCACAGGGGTCTCTTCCAACTTGACGTTTAAAGATACCCCTCTGGCTGCAGTGGGAAGGGTGGTTCGGAGAGGGGGAGCACAGAGGCACAGTGCTGTCAGGAGAACTGATGGAGAGCCCAAATGGGGCAGTGGCATTGGTAACGGTAAAGAGGGTAGGAATCAGGAGATCCTGCAAAAGCAGAATGGAAAGGGCCTCATGGGGAAAGAGAGCAGGAAAGGTGACTCCCAGGTCTTTAATTTGGGTAAATGTGTGAAAGTTGAAGGCTTTAGCTCTGCTGGAGGTTTGGGGCAAAGGGTAATGAGTTTGTTTTGGGACATGTTATGTTCACTGGAGACTTCTGGAAGGTGAGTTTTGGACAGAAGGGCTTGGGAAATGTTCACATCATCAGAGATCCCTACTTGAGAGTCAAAACACAATTTATTTCTAAATTGATACTGTGGTATTAAGACAAAGAAAATAATATATATATTTCCTGCAAAAGTAGTTCTCATATAAGAACTGCTGTCCGAGCTCATTAGAGCATGAGAAAGATATCACAAAAAATGGACATCATAAGGTTTTAGGCAAAAAAATATTTTGTTCCTTGTGAACTACAGAAAGGTGTCTGTATGAGGTATGCACACATGTGTGTATGTGTACATCTGTCTGTTTACATGTGTCTTTAGGGCCAGGACTAGAATAGGGCCCCAAAACCACAGTAATCAAGATAAATAATAATTTTAAATCTTGAAATTAAAATTTTATGTTAATATTTATATTTTAATTAAAATTAATATTTTAATATTTTTAAAATTTTTTAAATTAAAATTAAAACAATTCTTTAATGCAATATTTAGAAACTAAAAATTAATACAAAAATACATATGAAACAAAATATCAAAATTTTAAAAGAATGCAGGATTGGTTATAGTGCCATGCCCTGTTGAGCTATTTTGGAATCTGAGGCAAAGGAAAAATCAATAAAATTGACCCTGCTTCTACCTGTAGTTTTTTTATATTCTGTTCATCGTGGGGGATTTTTACATTAATTTTGATTTTTAAAAATATTGCATGAAAATATTATTCATCTTGATGGCTCTGTGCGTCTTGGTATTCCTTTAAGTTCTTGTCTGGGGCACACGTTTTTCTCACTTCACTTTAATCCTGACCGTATGTGTGTGTGTGCATGTGTGCGTGTGTGCATGCATGTGCAAGGAAGAAATAGTGAGAACAGGACCATAAAGTCAAGCAGACTTTTACAGAAAATTTAAAAGACCCTCGGCATGTGCTGTCATTCTGTCCCAAGCAAAGCATTTAATCTCAGATTTCATGCTGTCGTTGTGGTTGTCCAAGATACAGATACAGGGCTCAAGACCACATTTAAACACCAGTAGTCTGACACAATCATTTTTAAGCGCATCAGTAGTATAAAAGAGTCCATGGCCTACCTTCAACCACCCACCAACCTATTCTCAAATCTGTGCTGCCAGGAACCCAAAAAGGACCTGAGCTTTCCTTCCCATATGGGCCATTCTTTTACAATCCTTAATTCTGAGAGACTGCGGACACAAGACAGAGCAGGCTGAATAAATGACTGGCTCTTCATTGGGCCCATCACAATAGAAAGGTTTCCCCATGTTGACTTATCATTTACTGAACACAGGATGTAATACTTACAGCAGCTGGCAAGAGAGAGTCATTCAGATAATCTGAGGGAGAATGTGTGGAAACATATCCAATATGAACAAGGCTCCAGGCCTTCAAGGTCAATGCTAGCCCACAAGCAGAGTTAGAGAAGGGAAAAGATGGCTGCTGCTACAGTGGACAGAGAGAAGGCAGCACATTCGGGCAACTATGGCAGAGCAGAAAGGCACTGGGTATAGAAAAGCAACAGGCTTGGAATCAGGGCTCTCCTCCCTGCCTCGTGGCTCAGGCGGAGGTCTCCAGGTTTCAGAATGAGGGAGTATTAGGCTTGTTCCTTACTTGGGTGCCCTTGCCGGTATGATCTTGGGGTCAATCTAGACTGACACCTATGTCTACACAATCTAATCTCACCAACAGATTGGATCACACTGACGTAGGCCCACGTGGCAAAAAGACCATCAGTCCTCTTAAGTTTATCCATTCTGAGTGGTATGCAGGAAAATGAAAGCGAGCCTTTGGCTTTCTAAAACCATTTGACACATTTCCCAGATTTGAAGTTCAATTTAGCTGAAATCTGAGCATCCACAATTTGGGGTGTTGAGTTCAAAAAGCCTAGATGACTCATATGCCAGCAGAATCAACTATCAAGACTGTGATTTTCAACCAGATAAGCAAAATGGTTTCTGAGGCTGTCTACAGGTATGGCTTCTGCAACCTTTGGGGTGCCAAGTAATGATACGTTTGAAAAGACAGTCAAATGCCAAATTCGCCTCAGGGTTTGACTTCTTAACACATTTATACTCTTTCAGAACACAGAAACTCCTAAATAACTTTAATTTTGTTTTAAATGTCACCTTATTTTATTTGGGTTGGGAGTCTTAAATTATTAGCCCTGCATGATTAGTTTTACGAAGAAAGACATGTCATGACGATGGAAAGGAGGTATTATAAGGCCTTCAACTGTCAGGTCATAATTTGAGAAGCGGCAAGGGATTTGCAAGAGAAAGAAGTGAAAAAGATCCAGACGAAATCAACCAGCCGGCATTAGACTCCCTAGAATAAACTTTAAAGTGCTTTCTCCTGTGCCATCTGAAATGGCTTCAGAAATGGGATTTCCATCCTTTCCTTCGAAATGCATAGCAGCCCAGTGGATCCAGTGTTTATATTTTTCCCTACTGGAATTTTCCTGAGCCAAGTTTTATCCAGAATCACCTAGGAATCTGTGCTAAATGAATGCAACTCATTACTTCCTTAATACCTTCAGATCTGAATGTGGAGGCCTAGGTTGGAATCTTTTATTTTATACAGTCACTGGGCCTTGATCTTTTCTTTAGAGCACTTCTTTCAGTTTTCTATTATACATCCGTTGTCTGGTTGTTTGGGTAATATCTGTCTCTCCTCTTGGACTGTAAGCTCTGTGGCTGCAGAAAACCTATCTATTTCATTCACCGCTTAATATGAGTTCGCTAGTGTGGCTGTAACAAACTCGCATAAGCTGAGTGGCTTAAACAACAGAAATATGTTAGCCCACAGTTCTGGGACCTAAAAGTCTGAAATCAAGGTGTTCATTCGCAAAGCCAGTTGCTCCTGAGGGCTGTGAGGGAAGGATCTGTTCCGGGTCTCTCTCCTCGGCTCATAGTTGGCTGTCTCCATGTTCACATAATACTCTCACTATCCCTTCCCACTGTCTTCCCTCTATATGTATCTCTGTGCCCAAAATTCCCATTTTTTTAAAGAGACTGGTCATACTGAAATGGAGCCCACCATAATGACCTCGTCTTAAGTTGATTACCTCTGTAACGACTATATCTCCAAATGCAGTCACCTTCTGAGGTACTGGGGGTTAGCATTCCGACCTATAATTGGGGATGCAATTTAATCCATAATATCAGTACATCCCCAACATTTAGAACGGTGGTTGGCACTGAGTGGGAACTCAGTAAACATTAGCAGAACGAATGAAATGCTCACCACTTTAGCCCAAGGCCATCCCCAAAGCTTGGCCAATCTAAGAACCTAATGTTATAGGCCATCTTGCTTGACTGAGAGAGTAAAGAGACAGAACCTAGTCACAGAATCAAAGACATTTAGGCACAGCCTCAGTTTCATACTTTCCTCAGCTCCTGAGTGATCTCTCAAAAAGACAACACTGGCGCTTTGCCACGTTGAATTTTTCTGTTGCACTAACAAGCAAGACTTGCAGCAACAACATTATAATAAGGCATACATATAACAAGGCCTGTTATATGTCAGTTCTGTTCATCTGAAAATACATTTCACTAACAAATAAAATTATCCATATTATTTTAGTGTGATTCAACGTTCTCTGAGTACTCACATTGGACACATGGCCCACAGAAAGTACAGTGTTCCAGGGGTTTATATTCAACTCAATTAAATTCAAAGCAATAAACATGTTATTGAATGAGAGCCACAAAGAACAGAACTTCACGTTTTGGAGATGGGTAAAAATGAAAAGACAAGGCTGCTGCCTTTAAATTGCTTATAATTGGATGGGAGATTAAGTTGCCTTCTCAGAACATTTGGTGCCAAAGGGGAGGGTGTGCTCAAACACAGAGAAGAGGTATGAATGGAACATTGCGTGGTGAGGGGGTGAGGAGGGTCAGAGACAACAGGCAGGTGAAAGAGAGCTTTCATTCCATAGGCAGAAATAAAAGGGAAAGAAGGATACTTCTAAGGAGACAGCATGAACAAAGGTAGAAACAAGATGAGCCTGGCCTTACTAGGTATCACAGAGGATATAAAGAGAAGTTAGAGCTTAATAGGGAAATAAACCACAGTCAGAGAGAGAATAGGAAGCCAGAAGATGGGGGGAGAAAATGGAGAAAGCTTAATAAGTAAGAGGTAAGTATTTGAAATAGACCTTAAAAGAAGGTCAAATATTCAGAGAGTTGGAAACGTGTCATTCCAGGCTAAAGGAACAATTTGACAGCAGATGGAGAACAAAAGCACAGAGAGCACTTGGGCGACTATAAGAGTTCTTTTTTTTATTTTCTAGAAAAATTTTTAAGTGATGGTTGTTTGGGTTTTTTTGTTTTGTTATTTAATATTTTATTTATTATTTGAGGGAGCACAAGTGGAGGAGGGGCAGAGAGATGGGGAGGTGGGCAGAGGATCCGAAGCAGGCTCTGCACTGACAGGCTGACAGCAGCGAGCCTGATGTGGGCCTTGAACTCACAAACCACAATATCATGACCTGAGCCGAAGTCAGACACTCAACTGACTGAGCCACCCACGCGCCCCTTATTTATTTTTTTAGCAGACTGCATGATGGAGAAAGCAGAAAGGTAAGTTTGAGCCCATTGTAGAAGGCTTTGATGACCATATTGAGGATTTTGAACCAAATACTGTAAGAAAGTGAAGCCATGCGAGTTTTTGAGTGAGAGCAGGCAGGCCTATGGTCAGAAGTTCCCTGGGCAATGGTGTATGTGACGGCCTGGAGCAGTCAAAAGGTGGGCACCTAGATTGGCCCAGGACACTTCCTCTAGAATGTCACCTTCACGGTGATACGGATGTTTGTTTTACTCACTTCTGCATCCTCGATGTCTTGACCAGCACCTAGTACATGGCAGACATTCCATTGATTTTGGATTTTGAGTAGGAGCTAGGAAAGTATTTTCCTGTGTGATCATGAAGCTATAAAAACCTGAGTCCGTATCTGCTGACATTCCTGGGTCCCGCCTCATGGAAAAGTTGGTGTGCATACAGTTAGAGAGCAGTGGAGAATCCTGAGGCCATTTCCTGTCTCTGCTCTCCTTGCATTAGATTGTGAGAACCAGTTTTTGCCCAAGCTTGCTTGAGTTAGGTTTCTGTCACTTAACCAAAAGAGCACCACCATCACTCTGCATAGCCCAGCCTCAACTTAACCACCTTCAGTGGGAGAGAGGCCTTGAAATCAGCCTCTTGACAGCTCCTGCACACTGTCCCCTGGAGCTAGGCAGTGATAGTTCACTCGCTTCTGCACTTCTTAAAGGTGATTTTCATGGTTGGTGTTGTGTGTGTGTGTGTGTGTGTGTGTGTGTGTGTGTGTGTGTGTGTGTCTATGGTCCTCTCTTCCACAGGTAAGAAGCTCCAGTTCTTCCTATTCCTTCTCTTCAGATAATCCAAATCCTGCTGGTTCTCTTCAAATAATCTCCAGGGCGTCAATGTCCCTTTTAAAACCTAGTGCCCAGAAGTAAGCACATGCTCTCAAGAGTGGTCAAACTCTGAGTTTCCCTCGAGCACCATAACTCAATGGTGGTCACTGCAACTCAACTTACACAGCCTGAGCTTTATCCTAACACACTGTTGTCTCATGCAGATTTAATGTGTTCACTCAGAACTATCAGGTCTGTTGGTTTCCTCATCTGTAGATGGGTTGGGAAGGAGGGAATATCAAATTTTCTTGGAATTTCTTTCCCCTATGTCGTGATATGATTCTAACTACATGACTGGGTCTTAACCAGTGACTCTTGTTCCCCTGGATGCAAGCTTTTTGTCCTCTTCCCTGGTAGCCAGAACATTCTTTTAAAGATTGGCAAGAGATTAACAAGACCCAGGGAACAGGAAATTCTGGCCAAGGAACAAAAGTCCTCGGTAGATTCTGAGAATTCCTTGATAGATAGTAGACAGTTTTTGAAATGGCTTCCACAGATCCCCACTTTGTGGTATTCATGTCCTTGTGTAATTCCTTCCACATGAATGTGGCTGGAATGGTAGCTTCAGAATCTAACAAATGGAATACTACAAAAGTTACTTCCAGGATTAGGTTATAAAAGACAGTGACTTCCATCTTACTTGCCCTGTTCTGCTTTCTTACTTGTTACTCCAGTAGAAATCAGTTTCCATGATGTGCACAGTCCTACAGAGACACCCTTTGGCCAGGACTAGGGGTGCCCTTCTTCCAAAATCCACCAAGAAACTGAGGCCCTCACTCCAACAGCCACATGAGTGAGCTTGGAAGTGGGTCCTGCTCCAGTCAAACCTTGAGAGGACTGCAGCCCTGCCCAACACCTGGATTGCAGCCTTGTGAGAGACTGGGAGCTTGAGGAGCCAGCTAAGGTGTGCCTAGATTCTAGACTCACAGAAACACGAGATAATAAATGTCATTAGGGGTAATTCATTCCACAGCAAGAGACAACTAATATACTTGGCATATGTTTTGCTCAGTGGGTAACACTACAAATTATGTGATCCAGAATTTCACAGGATAATTTTTTATAGTTTCTTTTGATAACTAGCTTAGGGAAGTAAGCTATTGAAAAATAAGATGCTTTTCCTCAGAAGTGGGCAGCCTCAAACCTCATCCTTGTTTACTCCCCACCTCTATTAATGTACTAACTATCCTACTTGCTCACGATGTAATCTGTTCTTGAGTTTATCTGCTCAAAGGATCCTCTACTGTCTTCTAGGAATTCAACGGTCTTTGACATTTTTCCCAAGCCTTAGAATTAAAGCCCTTGCATGTCAAGACCATGTCAGGTTCACTAATTATTTTACTTTCTGTTCTGGCAGCATCATATCTAATAGTTTAAACTAAACATGGTGATGCCCATATTCATTTTTTTTTTTGACCTAGAAAGACGGCCACTCCATATGGTTCAACTTAACACGTCTCTCATATTGTTTACTGCTCTGCGTTCTCATTCTCTTCCATGTTTCAATCTCCTCTTCTAGATGCTGGCGACTTTCGGGTAAGAAACACTGATTTATTCATGTTTGAATCCCTGGCACCTGGCCCAGTAGATGCCACATGGCAGACTCCAGTAAAAATTTCAGAATTGAATGGTTGATTTGTTTACATTGTCTTGTGAAGCAATTAATTATTGACCGATTCGATAAATATTTCCAAAGAACCTGTGTGTCAGAACTGGGCTAGGTGCCAAAGTGACAGAAATGAATCAGTCCCTGTCCCTGAAGTGCTCATCATCTAATAGGAGAGAGATATATAAATAAACAGGAGATTACAATTCAATACGGAAAGAGCTTAAATAAAGGTATTAACAGTGATTAAAACGTCAAACAGAGCTAATTATATATATTTAGAGTAGAAAGGTGTCTTAAAGGAGGACAATTCAGAGCTTGTGGAGAAGTGACTGACAGTGTAGTTCCCAGGCATGCCCAGAGGGCAGGGAAGTTAACAACACACAGGCCTCCCTCAACTAGAGGACAATGTCCCAGCCTCCTGTGCTTTGGGGGTCAATTCTGAAGAGTTTTCTATCTAGTTCCTCAGAAGTCCCAGCATGATGGAACCCCTGAGATTATACTCTTTAATGTACTAAAAACCATTGCATTGTATGCTTTAAGTGGGTAAACTGTATGGTATTCACTTAAGAATGTAAGAGAGAGAAACTTCTCTTTATATATTCCAATTATATCTCAATAAAGCCATTTACAAAAAAACCCAACTCTATATGGATTTTCCCTGCTTCATACTCCTGCTTCCTGAGATCACCTCCCAAATAAACTACCAGTAAGCTACCCAAGTCCTTGTTGAGTTCTGTTTTAGGCAGAACCTAACCTAGGACAGGCCCCAAACAATTGCTCACTGAGTCATATTTTTAGTTCCTCCGTGGACATTCATTGAGGATGCTACAAAAACAATCATACAGCAGTTCCTGCAGTGGAGATATTGACAGGAAATATGCTTGCCTCATCTCTTAACCGACTGAGTCACCCAGGTACCCCTATGTTTGCCTCATCTCTTGATGTCTATCAGATAAAGTCCCATATTAATGTCTCTCAGGTTGAGGGCTCCAGAACTTTGTCTCTTACACCACCGAGGGGCTTTGCTTCAGTCACTAGGAAAAACCATCCAAACTCCAGCTTGGTTGATGCAATTAAGTAGGACAATATGGCCTGTAGATGTGAGTTCTATTTTTATCTTTTAGTCTTGACATTGTATGCAAATTATTTCTTCCTCAGTCCTGCTTTTTTTTTTTTTTTTTTAAGTAGACTTCACACACAGCACAGAGTCCAACTCACTACCCTGAGAGCGAGACCTGAGCTGACATCAAGAGTCAGATGCTTAACCGACTAAGCCACCGAGGTGTCCCTCAATCCTGATTTTTAAATTGTGTTTAATAATTTTACCATATGCATTTCTTATAATTAGCCTCAAATCTTTTATGGATAAAATGGGGCAAAATTAAATAATGTCACTTTTGTCACACTCTTTAATGAACTGCTCAATTCTTCTCAAAAAACCCACAATTATAAACTTTTTAATTATAAGAGTAATGCATGTTTCTTGTGGATAAAATATTTCTTGTGGTGAATATGGAAAAGTAAAGGGAAAAAAAAACCTGCCATAATCCCACCAGCAAGATATAAACCAAAACATATTACTGATTATGTACTTCTAGTTTTTTTCTTATACATATATTATTAACCAAAGTTATTTAATTAATTCATTTCATTCCCTGTTTTTTGCCACTTAACTTTATATTGGGAAAATATTCCTTTTTCCATCTTTTCAAAGTCTTTCAAAATGACTTTTTGTGTCTGCAGAATATGTATGGCATAATTTATTTAACTACCCTCTTATACTGGGAGTTTTTTTATTTGCAAACTTTTCATTAAAATGGTGTGATGAAGGGGCACCTGGGCAATTCAGGAGTATGAACATCTTCGAACATCTCACCAACATTGGGCGCTATCTTTTTCAAAAACATCAACTTCATAATGTACTGCCCAAAATTAAGCAGTCCAACTAATGAGAGTGGATCCATCTGCAAATCACTTTCTCTTAAAATAATACCTCCCCATAAGTTCCTCAACTTCTACTTAAAAGCAAAAATATCTGATCGAATAAACATGTATTGACCATCTGCTCTTGTAAACAAAGTCTTCAATTCTCAGTTCCTTTAGGCCATATCAGCTTGATGAAATTTCTTGGCTCATGTAATAAGTAAGACTTTTCCATGTGCCTGGGAGGCCCTGCATTACAAATCCGGCCAACAAGAGGAAAACCCACAGCTACACATTTTGGTGCAACGCCACCATTTGTCAGACACCGTTATAAATAATGCCTTTGGAGATTTTAAAAGTGTGCACTGTGCCTGGGAGGTGGGACATATGGAAAGTTCCCCTGGAGTGTCAATTTTGAAATGAATTCCAAAGACAAGGTCACCACTTCAGTCAGACTCTCCTCCCAGAATGGTGACTTTGCGGGAATTCCCATAGTCCACATATAGCTGCCACTCACGGAGGGTGAGAAGGTGAGATGAAAACAAATCTCCTTCTTTGAGGTCTATGTCACTTGGAAAATAATTAACTTTAGCAGGTGGTTTTGACATCTTTGAATCCTGGCTTTTAGGAGACCCATAGAGGAAAATTTCAGTTGAAATAAGTTGCTGCAGAAAAAAGAATTTTCCCCAAGACGAGGGCAATCAAGCAACTCATCAGGCAAGGCTTCACGTGGGAATCCGGAGCATATTCCAGTGCCAGCCATTCTTGGCCAAGAGGTAAGAGGTGGTGGGATGGGGGCGGCTTTCGAGCTGGATCCCATTGCCTTCCTTCTCTCAGAGATACATCTTGCTAGTCCATTTTATTCCCCTGTGTGCTCCAAACTTTGGTCTCTTCTCTCAGGGGGACATGCCGACCAGGTCAGATTTGGTGCCTGGAAACTCAGAAGTGACGGCTATTACTCTTACGCAAGAGAGCAAGCATGGCCTACTCTGGCAGACATGATATCCATTCCCGTTCTAATACCTGGAACCCCAGAATCCTCTTTCCTTGGCCAGTACTGGTGCCCTCTGTCAGAATTCCCCCACTTCTCATGCTACTGCACAAGCTCATGTGTGCACATACGCACGCACCCACGCACAATGAGTCATGTGCCCAGCAGGTCCTTTTTGCATGCCCTTTTGCATAGGAACTTATTGTTTAGTTTTCCTGAAATTCAGTTCATTTTTCATTCCTATTTTTTCTATGTTTTAGCATCAGTGTAATGGGGAACTAAGGCAATTCAACAGATGCTTCACCATTCCTTTGGTTTGTGTATTATATCCCTTCAAAAATGAAGAAAATTCACATTACTCAATGTCTACCCACGATATAAATAAATGTTTTATATGTAGTAGAGTATAATTGCCATACTCTAAGTTAAATTAACCCATCTTAAAACTTGTTGGGTAAAATCCATTTTAAAACTGGAAACATGTTGATTTTCTTTAGAATCTCAAGAGACAAAGATTGAGAAAATAAATATCTCCACCCTTCTACAAAGCATAAAAAAATAGCACATTTTGGCACAACATGGTTCAGAGAAAGGCTAAGAAAAAAAAAAGTAAGCACATGAACATACAGCCATATATTTATGTGTCCTACCTTGTCCCTGAAAGGATTTACTATGGAGGAGAAGAAAACACACCAAGATTATGGTAACTTCCATGTCAATTCACTGGGGTTAAAAGCAAAAACCCAAGCCTCCATTTGGATTTGGGTTCTTAGGATTTTATCTCAACCATCTTCAAGATCGTGAGCAGAAGTTCAAAGAAACAGAAGCAAGAAAGCAACCAAGTCAAGATGTTATGGGTCAAAGTGAACATAATTTTTGCCTTGGGATTCACCATAGTGCAAAACAACTTCTCCTTGACTCCCCCAAGTTTCGCCCGCCATGGAGCACATGCTTCACTCTGGAGAGGAAGTCACGTGTAGTTTTTTGGTATGTTTTCCACATCATGAAACAATCAGATTGAGCTTTAGGGCAGGAGCTACAAACAGCCAACAAAATGGAGTGAGGCTGTGAGTCAAGAGAAGTCATGAGTCAACAGCTGAAAGGCTGCCCCCATCCTGGGTTGATCCCGCCAGTAGGTGTTACTTTAGCCATTAATCCGGGGCGCTCCATGGATGGAGGAGGGTCCCCTCTTGCCAAGAAACACACAGCAAAACTCCAAACCAAACTGAAATCTGCCAGTTCTGCAAGTCTCCTCTGAACACTGAGTTGGGCCACTAAGACAGGATGTAGAGCTTGCCTGAGAGGGTTGACAGCAGCCCTGCCCAGCTGGAACAGCAATGGAGAGCCACCACCGCAAGCGACTTAACTTCATCATTCAAAGCGGCTTTTGGCATTAGGATTAGTATGATTTAATGCAATCACAACAATAACCATCTTCACCTACTGTCTGAGGCCACCAGGGCCCATCCAGCACTGTTTATTAGCTTTGGCTTTATATACCATGATCAAGTTATTTTCAAGCACACTTTCCCTGTCCTCTCTTGCTTTTACTTCTCTCTAAAGGAGCTTTACACCCTAGTTTAAAGATCCAAATTCCCCTAGATTCCCCAATTAAAGCATGTGTTTTATGAATTCAAAGGACTTGGGAGCAAACAGAAACTTTCCTGCTGACCGGCTGTGACCACCATATTGTAAAGGAGTCCGTCAGTATGATTCCGGTACAATTCCTTACCGTGTGGTCTTTGAGTGAACATTACATGCAAAAGGTCCTCCTGGCCCGCAGGGGGCATTGCAATCTGTCATTGTTAAGACAACTGGCTTCTGGATTGTTTGTAAGTTGCTTTCTTGTTCATTGACTCAGACCTATACCTCTAACTTCCCCTTCTTCTCTTTCTCATTCTCTTTCTCCTCCTTCCTGGGGAAACTTACAAAAAGTAAAGAGGTCCTCAGAGGTCATTTACACCAGGCATCAGCAAGCTTTTTCTGCAAAGGGCCAGACACTAAATATTTTATGCTTGACAGGTTATACAGTCTTTTGCAACTAATCTGCTCTTGTAGCTAGAAAACTGGCTCAGACCATATGTAAACAAATGAGTATGGCTACGTTCTAATAAAACTTTATTCACAAAAACTAGTAATAGGCTGGAAAGGCAGGACTCCTTATAATCTAATACCCTCATTTTCTTTTTCTTTCTTTCTTCCTTTCTTTTCACTTTTCTTTTCCCTTTCCTTGGCTTCGCCTTAGCAAACAGAATCCCAGAAATGTCTACTAATTTGCATGACATTCACGTGGCTAGAAACAGAGATGGAGGAGGAATCAGGGTTTCCAGACTCCCTTTATAGAGCTCTTTATTCTCTGTGCTATTTTTCTATAGTGAAAATTTACCCAAAAGATCTGAAAGAATCTCTTAGCTGTCTGTGACTGGCTAAGATCTATCAAACGCCCGCTAAATGAGAGTACTTTATTACTTATTCACACAAAATGATACACAAACATGATGCTGTAAATACTAGCTTCCCTGTTTCTGATCCCTAGGTTGGGTCGCCCACTTACTTCATGGTAGAGAGAAGTAGTTCTGGGTCTAATTCCTGTACAGATCTGTTACCTTTCTTGTAGTTCATGAGCCCATATTACATCCTAAACTACAATCATCGATTTCTTATCTATTTCCCATACTTTACCCCTGGTCACAAGAGGACAAGGTGAGAGAGAACATATGGAAATATAGGATAAATCTAACTGCTCACCACTGGAAAACAAATGAAAGAATATGCTCCTCTTTCAAATAACTTCGATAATAAACTAATTTGCCCTATTATTAGATGAGTACCATTGTTTTGGCATAGAGGTATACCATTGTTTTGACATACTCTTTAAGAAGTATCATGATGAAGCAGAAATAATCTATGTTGTCCGATCCTTTTTGTGTTTTGTTGAGTTATGTGTGTTAAAATAGTTCTCGGAGACACAGTTTCCAGATGTGAACAATGGAAGTAATGAAATTTTCCCTAGAGAGCTCTTACTCAGATTATGCATAGGGTGACCATGTAATTTATTGTCCAAACCAGGATACTTCTAAAGGGAGTTCCATTATGACTTATGCTAGACCAGTAGGCAAAATCAGGGATATGGTGTATGGCCACCCAAGTTATACAACGTGGTGCATGGCACAAAGATACTCGACATAGCTTCGTTTTTCTTCTCTTCCTTTTTCTCAAGAATTCAAGCAACTCTACAGTCAGGCCCTTCTCTTTTGTTTCTAAATGTACTCCGACAGGTCATTCAAGCACTCCGATTGGACAGTGAGATCCCCAATTCCTGGCTCTAGGTAACGCTTCCCTCCGCCAGCCCTTTCCTAATACTACAGAATGCTAGAGCTGTGTGATTTCACACACCGTGCCTTGCTCGCACTGCCCTTCCAACCTCTCTGTGATACCAACAGGGCTGGCAGGGCGGGGGTCCGGGGGGATGGCATTCACTATTCTGCCGAAAGCACAGATGGTAATTTGAAACAACAACATTCCTATTTGGGAAGGAGAAATGTTGTGCTGTGAATATGGCTTATGAAAGCATAAAGACTGAACGCCTCAGATGTGGCAAAGGGCCGCGTGGGGGTTTCTGATCAGTTCAACCCATGTACACTCCATGAACTCACTTAGAAATAATAAAGCCTCTATGCTCTCTCAGTCTTGTATTTGCCTTAAACTCAGGCCCACCAAATTGTGCCAAATTATGTGCTGTTCAACTCACACTGCCCTGAGAACACTAAGCTCATTTTGCGAGTTAACTGTGCCGTATTTATAAGATTTCAGCATTTCAACCGGGAGCTATCGGCAGAGAAAGGGAAATAAACAGATAATTTTTTAAAAGTCAAAACTCCAGTCGTTTTTCACTTCAAGCTTGCTTCCAGGTTAAATTCGCTCGCGTCCCCCTGTGATATTTACACACACGTACACATAGGCAGACTCGCGCTATACAGTACTCTGTGTAAAGAACATGTAAATAAAGAGATTAAGATAAACATCGTGCATGGCATTTCTGAATTTTGCAGCTATTTTAAGACAGGACATTTTGGATGAACTTTGCTTTCACTCCATAGAGTCTTTTTTTCTATATGAAATGTAATTTATTCATTTCTATTTCAAGCTAGCGATTTTTTTCCAGGCCAAGAAAATAATAATAACTTATTAATCCTTTTGAAATGTTACATATCCAATACTTTTCAGAAGTTTCTTCCCCTTCTTCCTCCACTTCTCCAATCTCCTCCCATAGCAGGCACACACTGTTAGAAGTTAGGAGTGTAAGTTCAAATCCCAGTTCTTCCACTTCCTACAATGTGACGTTGATCAAGTTACTTGACCCCTCTGAGCTTCAGTTTCCTCATCTGAAAATGGGACTAGTGATAGTTCCCACCTCACAGAGCTTCTGTAAGGAATGAGTACATGCAGAATACTTAGCAGTTTGGCAGGCACAGGGGACGCAGTCCGAAAAGGTTGGCTCTTACTCCTACCCCTGACAACCCAACAGAGTTACTTCCTCTCCTGAACAACCTCATCCTTCTCTTTTTCGGTGATAGCCTGTGTTCAGGGCCCCTTTGCGGCACCCCTGGCTTGTGGCAGTGATCTCCTATCTAGTTTCCATGCCACCTGTCTCGTCCTACCTGCCTATCTATCCTGCGAACACCTACCGAATATCTCTGTAAACCAGCATTTCATCCACCTCTCTTCGAAAACACCTTTAAAGTCTCTCTATTCCTACCAGATAAAATCCAAATTCCTCAAATGTGCCAGTTCAACATCTGACACAGTCTGCTCTCATCTCCCTTTCCAACCTTACCTTGAACCCCAAGTAAGAATTACTAATTGCCTCTCGTACCCCAACAAGAGCCACCCCCTTCTCTGCTGCATATCTTTCCTTCTCCAGGGGCCATCTTAATTTCCCTTCCTCTGTAAAATCTTGTCTATCTTCTCCATCATTACTGACTCACCCCTACAGCAAATACACTCTGCTTACTATTGCCATAGTTCATTTAGCACTTAATTCTAAACTATAACTATGCTCTATGGTCAATGGGCTGTTGGGGAGCAAAGACTCTATTTTAGACTATTCTAGATTTCTGCCACTTCCGCATAGTAGATGCTCAATAAAAAGTTTGCTGAATGAATGAAAAAATGGAGAGACATCAAAATAGAGTAAAACCTTGGTTTGCAAGCATAATTCATTCCAGAAGCGTGCTTGCTATCCAGAGTACTTGTATACCAAAGCGAATTTCAAGAACCATTGGCTCGGTTGTGATCATGTGATGTTAGTTAGGTGTCAGGCACTACTCCTATTATAAGACATCGCTCATTTATCAGGTTAAAATGTATTAGAAACATTTGCTCATCTTCCAAAACACTCATAGATCAAGCTACTCACAATCCAAGGTCTTACTGCAAGAGGTCACCATTTTACAATCTACGAATCACGCTCTATTCTAGACCAAAGGCCCTAATTAGTTATTACTAAAATAAACTTTTCTATCCTGTAAATGCATAAAATGCTATCACTCATAGATATGCTGTTGAGAGATATGACTGACATTCTTTTGGGCTACTTCTTGTGGCTGAATATTTCAGAGAATTTGGTCAAATCCAAAATAAATGCAAAAAAAAGAAGCTGTATTTAACTATCGTATTAAACTCATTTCAGGGGCAGTATCCTCTGAGATCTAGCTACCTTTTACTAAATTTCCAGGGAACAAAGTCCATTAAAGATTATCCAACTTACATACACCAGCCCATCGAACATATTAAGTTAGAGATTCAAACAGATCTTTATTTTCTAAATATATACAAAATACCCCGAAGCCCCCTTTAAACCAATATTCATTGCAAAGGCAAGATAGTTTGCTCTGTGCGTGGAGAAATTTGATAATGCTTCAACATTGCCCAAATGTCTGAGACATATGCTACCCATCAGACCCCCCAAAAACATATAAATGCATCTGTTTTTACTCAGAGCCCCCTTTTACCTCTTTATGAAGTGAGCAAAACTGAAAAGTCACAAGGAATAAAAAGATGGTTGCGAACATACACACGCTAATCACTTAATCCTCTCGCTAGTGCCCAGGGTGTCAGGGCCAAGGACGGCAATGCCGACGCTAATGCAGGCTGTCTGCGGGAACTGTCACCGCCGCCCGTGTCCCCGAGTTCTACGTGTCAATACCCGAGGGATTACAGAGAGACGGAGTACATAACTGAGGTACATTTGTGTCCAACACTGATCCAGTTTCCCTGCGTGTCAGGGGATGCTGACGGGGCCGGGGGCACATGATGACACCAGCTGAGCTCTCTGCAGGCAGCTGCGGGGGAACTCCTGTTCCAGCACAAAGTAACGGGACCGAGAGTTCAGAAAGAACAAGTCAGCGGGCCTGACCTCCAAAACGGCAGGGCTCATTTAACTCATACTTAACCAGAGAAGTTCCCATAAGGGTGAAATCTAACAGGAGAAAAGTGTTGGCTTTTGAAACACCTGGGTGCTTAGAAACCAAAATCAAAGACCACCTCCATCGCCGTTTGAGCCAGAGCGGCCACACCACTGTCTGGGCCTCCCGCCGCTCTGTGCGGAGAACAACTGCCGGGGGATTTAGTGAGGCGAAGGGAAGCAAAGGACGCAAATGTCGCCGGTATGCTTCGCGCAACTCCTGGGGTGGGCTTGCAAGGTGAGAAAGCAGAACGCGCTGTTTGGGGGCCCTGACCTGACCGAAGGGCTATACGCCTCTCTCTCTCTGCATGGGCTGGGAATGTCCAGGTGAAGTGTGTGTGGCACCACCCTTGGCTTACTGTTATTTGAAGATCATCATCTAGGGGCGCCTGGGTGGCTCAGTCAGTTCAACGTCCAACGAGCTCAGGTCATGATCTCGCGGTTTATGAGTTCGAGCCCCGCGTCGGGCCCTGTGCTGTCAGCACAGAGCCCACTTCGGATCGTCTGTCTCCCTCTCTCTCTGTGTCCCTCCTCCACTTGTGCTCTCTCTCTCTTAAAAATAAATACACATTTAAAAATAAATAAATAAATCATCTAAAACACCAGTTCTGCCACACCACGTCTTCCTAAAAGCCTCTATTCCCATCCGGCTGGCATTCGGAGGCAGAATGGATTGGGTCAGGGAGCCAGTCTTCCCTGGAATGAAGGCTGATAACGGCGAGAAGAATAACAGGGAAGCAATGAAAGGAGAAGCTCCTCTCACCCACCAGCTCTGTGACTTTAGGGGCTGCATCTGAGCCTCTTGCCTCACCTGGAAAGTGGAGATCGCCAAGTCCACCACTTCGGTCTACTGAAGAGTAAAGGAGGTGATGTATGCAAACAGGACCCGGCACTGTTTCTAGAACCTTTTAGCCCCTCAGAAATATGCTATTAACATCCTCTTCTTGAACACAGAGAATTCTCAGAACATGAAATGGTTGGGGCAGTGAGGCCAGAGTGGCCTGTCCTGGAGTCTACCAGATCCATGGAGTGTAAGAAAAAGACAGTCAATCCCATGGAGAGAATATTCTAATACCGTCACAGTTGCTCTGACAATTAAGGGCTTCATTTTCCACATCCTCTTGTAGGACACAGAGTCCCTTTAGCAGGATGTGGGAGACCTTAGCCACAGTCCTTTGTGCCCAATAGAGAATGGAAAACACAAAGGTTTGGGGGTTCTCGGCCTGTCAGAGCAAGTGCTCAGATTTTCCAGATACTTTTTTCTCTTATAAAACAGAAAAATGTGCCGGGAGGGCTGGGCTCCGTGCATATCCAGCTTAGGGGAGGGACAAATAGATGAGGGGAAATTTCTCGTGAGCATTATTAACAAAACTGAGGCTTACAGTAGCCTAAAGTTTGCTTTGCACCACACTATTCCATTTCTAATGTGACAGAGAATACTACATGATAAGTTTTTTACTAAATACATTGGTGTATATTCTGAACCTCTGAGGACCATTCCAGGCAGGGAGGGGGTAAAAGGAAGGACTTGGGGCAAGCCCTGGTCCCTGTAAGTGCTGGGAATAACAAGCCAGACATTCAGACTTCAGGGCCTCTGGTTCCCTCACTTGCCTGATGGTCTCTGACGACGGTCCCCCTTATGACCCTGATGGGTTAAAGGACACAGTGTCATGTAAAGAGAGATGTGAGAAGCCAGCACCTAGAAATTAGGGAAGAGTCTCAGAAGTGCTTTGATCCTCTGCCGAGGCTCACATGGGCACCTGAGCTGGACACAGATTCTGGGCGGCCAGTTTTTGTGAGTTATTCTTGTAATCTTACAGAACCCAACACCTAGATGCCTCCCCGACTTCGTCTCCTGCCGCTCTCTCCTGGCTTCACACAATCCAGAGCCACCCTGGCCTCCTTGATTTTCCTCGAAAATGCATCATGCTCCAACCCCAGGGCCTTTGTGCTTACTGTTTCCTCCACTCAGAACACTCTTCCCCAGTTACCTACACGGCTTGTTCTTCACATCATTCAGGTTTCTGCTCATATGTCAACTTCCTGGAAAGATCCTTCCCAATCGCTGCATCCCAGACAGCACCAGACCTCGCCTGCCCCTCCCCATCACTTTCACTCCTCAGCCTTTTGCCCGACTTTGCTTTAATTCCCAGCAGTTACTACCTCTGGTATATTATATATTCATTTGTATTTTGTTTATTGTCTTTCTCACCAATGTGTAAGTTCCATGAGAGCAGAGGCTTTTCTTGTCTTGTTTATTGCACTATCCTCGGTTACTACATTTGATGTACTAAGTGCTCAATAAACATCTGCTGAATAAGGAAAAGAATAGTATTCCTCGTATCACGGGATGCTGGAGCTATTCGGAGACTTATAAACTACGGGCTTTTGCCCTTGGTTTCAGAGAGGAGGAGCTGGGGCCTGCTCAAGGGAACTAGCTTACCTGAGAGCCCACAGCTCCTAAATCCAACACCACAGGAGACAGGAGAGGCGATCAGCATAAAAAAGCAAACATATCTAGTGTGGAGAAAAAGCAGTTCTGGCCAAAAAGAAAAAGTGAAAAAGAGAAAGAAAGAAAGAGAGAAGGAAGGGAAGGAGGAAGGATACCTCCACATTTTACTGGCTGAACAAGAGACTGGAATTCAAATATATTTAGATAAGGCTGAACTAATATTTAGTATCTAAAAAGTACTTTGCAAATAATACCTCTTTCGAGTAGACAGTCCACACTTGGGAATGGCCGCTAAGAGGTCCATCTGTCCATTCACCATTTCGGCACCGTGGGAACATTCTAACTACCGAGGTTCCTCTAAAGAGCAATTACTACTTGGGTTGAACTCTCCCACGAGCAGCAGAACTCCTCATTCTTTTTTTTTTTTAAGTTTATTTATTATTCAGTTTTGAGAGAAAGAGAGAGAGAGGCAGAGACAGAGTGCAAACAGAGGAGGGGCAGAGAGAAAGGAAGACACAGAATTCAAAGCAGGCTCTAGGCTCTGAGCTGTCAGCACAGAGCCTGATGTGGGGCTTGAACTCATGAACTGTGAGATCATGACCTGAGCTGAAGTCAGAAGCTTAACTGACTGAGCCACCCGGGGGGCCCCAGAACTCCTCATTCTAGACAGAGAGAGGGAAGGGAGAAGAAAGAGACATTGGACTAGGCGCTATACCAGGGGCTTGCAAGGGTCTCAATTAATTTTCACAACGTCCCTGCGACCACTTTCCAGGTGACAAAACTAAGTGTCAGAGGGTTAAATGAACAGCTCAAAATCCCGCAACCGATCTGTGGCAAAGCCAGGACACTAACTTGGGTGGGTCCAACTGAAGAGCTCAGGGCTTTTTCCCTCTACTTGGCTCTTCTCTCTAATTTGTAAAGACTTCAGAGAAGAACCCCCCTGCCCCACCGTGTGTGTTTTCACTAGCTTTTTTACACCCACCCTGAAGCAAGGTTGAGTCACTGGTCTTCTTGAGGTTCCTCAGTTTACACAGAAGGATCTGATTCCACCACCCAATCATTAGTCTGCAAAAGCATTCGGATTTGGCCACGCAGAACACACGCATCCATCAGTATCCCCAAAGCCACTTCTAAATAAACATACGATCCGAGTAAGAGCAGAGCACTCGCTCTGTAAGAGCAGCTTTGAAACTTCTGGCCTGGCCCAAGGGGGTCCAATTGTTCAGGTTTGCCCGGGACCGAGGCGCATCTGGAGGTGCGGGATTTCTCAGTCCTGGAACTGAGAAAGTTTTGGGAAACCGGAAATAGTTGGTCACTCTACCCAGCACCCACACTGTCAACCAGACTGTGCCTCTTAAGCCTCCACCCCATGAAGAAATTCTGAGGCCACTATTTTCCTTATATAATGTCACAATGTCTTTTGCCTGACTTTTGATTGAAGCTCCACTGATAAAAAAATGCCATTTATGGCAGATGGATTAAAACATATGCATTTTATTCATTTTTAAATTCTAACTTTTAATCCTGGATTCACCGGAGCTCTAGAAATATGTACCGATAAATGACATTTTTTTAATGCTTTCATGTCATTCTTTTGAGTGGATCGTGCTTTGGTATTTTGCCTTTCTGTAATATTGAAGACACAATAAGAATGCTATTGAATTTAGCAGGAATTTAGAGGGGAGCGATGAGGACAATGGTCACTACACGCTCCGGTGTCATCCTTAATCTTCTAGAGAATTTATTTCAGATTTAAGTGCCAGGAAAATTTCTGTCTCCCTTGAGAAACTGTATTTTCTACAGTTTTTTGTTTATGGAAATTAGTAGTATATATCTGATGTTGTTTCCCTTCTTTTTTTGACCGGCAGGCGACTAATTGCCAAATCTGTTGTTCAGTATTAAAAGTGGTTTAAGACTCTCTTGTCTATATATTCACATTTTAACCTACTGCGTTTTCCAGATCTTAACTGTGTAGGTACTGTGACGAGGTGATAGGTGAGAATAAGACCATTTGTATATTTCATTATAACTTTCGATTTCTCCTTACAGGTGAAGTGGGCACCGTTTAGGGGGTTTGAAGTTCATGTTGGAATCTGTCAGACAAAGGAGAACTTCTGGTTCAGCCCTGGAATGGGGATTTAAGACAAGAGAGAGCTGAACAATCCTAGAAACGATTGGTTCACAATTTCCTAATTTAGTTCAACATTTGTCAATACCTTCCATATGTTACCTAGGAAAGGTGGAGAATGCCCGGCTGGAAGTCTCATGGCTCCCACCCCGAACTCACTCTATCCAGGTGATCTCAGGGAAAGTGGGAAACAGCCTCAGGGCCTGTTGATCGACAGGTGACAAATAACCAGCCTTAGGACTTCCGGCTTTATATTCTCCAGCTACCGTAGGGGCAGCCTGGTATGGGGCAGGTGATGGGTTTGGAATGGACTCGCAGCCTCAAGGTTTGTCACCAGTGTCACCTTGGGTGTGTCATCTCAACAGTTTGAGTCTCCATCTGCTCACTGGTAAAGGAGGAATAACAATATCCACCTTAGAGAGTTATTAGGAACACTCATTTAAATCACGCATATGAAACCATCTCCCCCACCGCCACCCCCACCCTCAAACCCCCCCCCCCCCACCCCGCACAGTGTTTGGCATAGAGTGAGGCCTAAAAAAAAAAAAAAGGTCTTAGTTGTTACTACAGAAAAGTTAATCCTCAGACTGACAGGGTTCACACTGTCCCTGGCAGTGACTGGAGATTTTATCATAAACCTCTGGCAGCGTTGCCTAATATAACTTTGGCCACTTTTGCTCATTTGTTAAAGGATACTACGCAGGCCCAAAGCAGAGGCCCCACATTAAAGCGGTTATTGTAGTGGGTCACTGGGGTTCTTTTTCCCTAGGCAACAATGAAACTGCATTAACGAGCATTCACCAGGGCAAACCCTAGGCGGGGAACATTAGAACTTAGCAAAAATAATAAACTCTTAAAGAGATACGCTGCCCCACAGGCCAGCCTTCGGGGATTCTTGCTTTTTGCACACGCTAAGCTGGCTGGAGCCAGCACACGCAAGCAGAGGTATGCCGTGCAACACCACGCGTATGCATCCTTGGGAGACGTGAGATCCAGCCTTTGAGAAGTTGCAGATACCTCTCAGATTTTGTTAGCTAAGGACACGTTGCCTCGTTCTGTCCCTCTCAACTCCCGCTCGCTTCCTTCCTGTCTCCATTCAGCATCCTCCCCTGACTGAATTCGGTATTCCGTGAGCTTTCCCGCCCACCACTCTCTCCAAATTTAGGTGCTGAAAGAGGCAGAATAAACAGAACTGGGTACAAACTTAGCCCCATTCTTCGGATCACAGACTCCAACCACCAGGAACAGAGAGACCAACGAGGAAGATCCACAAGGTCAAGGCTCCTGAATCACCAGCTGGAAGCACTGACATGCTTTTGACATGCTGCAGGCTAGAAAGTCAAAGAGGGAAGGGATAACGCCGGGAAGCAGAATGGCAGAGCACTTCCAAATAAGTTCTGGTCCGGGGTGTGATTTGAATACGTGGAGCATTCGAACACACATTCTCAGAGCTGACTCTTAGGGGTCGTCTGGGCCAGCCCTGGTCGGACAGATACATCGATCTCAGGAAATTTTCACTAGCAGAGAAATGAAACCCGCCTGAGAGGCAGCCCACATCCCCTTTGCCACAACTATAGTGTACAAACTGGCCTGCAGTTTCTCTTTCACATTGAAACTGTCTGTGTATTTCATGAGCACCTGCTGCGGTGTTGTGCTTTGGGCAAAGGGGGTGCAATGGGGAATTCCAAAACGAGAGACACACTCCCTGTCCTCGTGAAGCTTATAGTCTAGATGGGGAGACAGACGTTACTCAAACATGACTGATGGGTGTGGGTTAAGTACTCTGAAGGAAAGCACGTAGGCTGTATAGGGAAGGGGGCAGGGGAGAGGGCAGCTGGAAATGCTCTCTGTGAGAGCTGAAGGATAAATAAGTGTTAACTCTTGGGGCTCCTGGGTGGCTCAGTGGGTTAAACGTCCAAATTTGGCTCATGTCATGATCTCACAGTTCGTGGGTTCAAGCCCCGCATCAGGCTCTGAGCTGTCTGTGCTGACAGCTCAGAGCCTAGATCGTGCTTCGGATTCTGTGTCTCCCTCTTTCCCTCTCCCCCAACCATGCTCTGGCTTTCACAAAAAAAAAAATAAATAAATGTTAAAAAAAAATTTTTTTTTAAATAGGAGGTAACTCTTTGGGCGCCTGGGTGGCTCAGTCGGTTGAGCGTCCGACTTCGGCTCAGGTCATGATCTTGCGGTTCATGAGTTCGAGCCCCGCATCAGGCTCTGTGCTGACAGCTCAGAGCCTGGAGCCTGCTTCGGATTCTGTGTCTCCCTCTCTCTGTCCCTCCCCCGCTCATGCTCTGTCTCTCTCTGTCTCTCAAAAATAAATAAAAATGTTAAAAAAAAATTAAAAAAAAAATAGGAGGTAACTCTTGAATGGGAGTAGGGCCCAAGGACATGCCAGAAAAAAACAGCTTGTTCTTTGTGGCAGGAGAGATCATGATGCACTCAAGGAACCAAAAGATGGCCCATGTGACTTCAGTGTAAGGCAAGTTCAAGAGCCAGGAGGTCATCCAAAGGATTTTGTCTTTATTTCCAAAGTGGTAGGAACAATTCAAGGTGCATGCGTGTGCATGCGTGTGTGTATGTGTGTGTGTGTGTGTTGGACCTAATACAGGCACATGCTCAGATTCCTGCCTCAACCCTCTCCTAGACCCTTGGCTGTTTACTTTTGGGGACACTTGGATGACACATCCATGGGAGCTGCCACCTCACCCTAGCACCAGCCACTTTCTAAGCCTGCCCCCGACTCCCCCACCCCCCATCCCCCACCGCATGCTCCGGCATAGGCTGCAGCATGGGCCTGGGTCGGCCTAGCCCTGCCAGTTGGCCCCTGTGAAGGATTTGCCTCCTTCTGCCGCTTCTTGGATCAGAGGAAACTCCATGTCTTGGGACTGGGGTCTGACTTCTGGAGGAGCTGCGTCCAGAGGAGACGGGAAGGAATCAACGACTAAATTATTTAATTATTTCACCCTGCCTACCCTTCCTCTTCTGGAATGTCAGAGCCCTGCCTCTCCCACACGGCCTGTCTGGGGATGCCCAGCTGACTGTGCTACTACCTGGGTCTCTTTGTGGAGCTGTGGCTAGCCTCGTAATCACACCGTCATCATATTTCCTTCCCTTTTTCCATGCCTTACTTCTCTTCTACCTGGCTCTTTGGTCCAGACCTCCAACAAAGCTCTGCCTCAGGCTCCGTGTTCAGGCTCACTTGTATGTGAGAGACAGTGTTATGTAGGCATATGTGTGTACCTGTGACTGTGTGTATGTACGTGTGTGTGCATTGGGTGTAATCTGATGAGGAGAGAAGGAGTGGGACCGTGACAAAGTCATGCAGAGTCAAAATACTCATGGTTTGTAAAGGTCGCGTGTGGCCGCACATGGTGAATGGAGCGGGGTGCCGAAGGCAGTGGCAGTGGTCCGGGTGAGAGGTGATGTTAACTTGGCCTCCTTGTTCCCTGTTAGTTCTTTCAATCTCCCAAGACAGTAGTTGCCCCCCTCTGAAGCCTTCTCTTCAAGTTAAACACTTGTGCTCCTTCAAAAGCCTCTTGTTCACTCTCATCTGCATAGTTTAGCTTGTCAATATTCCTCTTAAAATGTGTTTCCTGGAACTGGATGTAATAGTCCAGGTATCCTCCGACCAGCCAGAGTAGAAAGAATCATCCATTTCCTTCTTCCAGACAGCATATTCCACCAACACGGCCCTACTGCTGAACCGCCATTTCCTCTCTGGTTGCGCTTCAAGTCTTGGAGCCACACCACCAGCTCTGCAGTCAAAGACACCTTGCTCATTCTCCATTTGTATCCTAGTTACTGCTATTTTTGTTGTTGTTGTTTTAACTGGCATGTTGGGCCTTGTATTCATTCCAATTAAATTCCATCCTATTGCGTTTGGCCCATTGCCCCAGCCTGTTGCAAGTTTGAAAGGAGATACCTTGTGGTGGTGAAGAGGCAGGGGCTCAGAAAGCAGACAGTCCCGGCTCCAGTCCTGGCTCCTTCTCTTATTAGGTGTGTGATTTGGGGGTATTGTTTTAAGTTCTCTAAACCTAAATTTACTCATTGAGGAGAAGGGTGGAAAAAGAGTACTGCCCTCTTAGTCAGTTTTTGTCGAACAATAACAAACATTCTGCAAATTTCAATGGCTTACAGCAACACATTTATTTTTACAGTCACGGGTCCACAGATTGGCTGGGATTCTGGGAACCAGGGTTGGACTCAGGCTCCTAGTTGCATTTGTATCTGCTTTACCTGAAGTCCAAACGGGGACCTAGGCTAAAGGGCTAGAGTCTATCTAGGGCTTACTCTTCATATACAGATCACGGTAGTGAAAGAAACCAAGCCAAATGCCCCAAAGTCATGTTCCTTTGATGTCTGCTAACATCCCATTGGCCACAGCAAGTCTCTTGGCCAAAGCAAACATTGATGGAGTGGGAACGCCGCTCTGCCTACACTAATACTGCAAAGTCACATGGTAAGGGAAAGGATGTATAATTTTATAACCAGAAGAGAGGGGAGAATTGGGAACTATCGTCTTATTTCCCATCATTACCTTCATCGGGCTCTTGTAGGGAATACCCAGGCCAGCTCTGTGAAGTGCCCAGCATGGTGCCTAGTACAGAGCCAACATGAAGTAAGTATTAGCCATCATCACTGCTTATTCCAAAGCTGTCACCCAACATGCTCACTGTCTTTCCCAGGTTTAGGTCATCCAGAGCCACACCTGTCCTCTTTAACTGGCAAATTCCTCGCCACTGATAGAATTCATTGCAGTCTGATGCAGAAAAGGTGCAGCTCTCTGTCTCCGCCAGGAGCCTGGGGAACTGAGCCGTGGCAAAGAAGAACAGCCAGCCCCAAATAGGGAGAGACTATAAATGAGGCAACCATGCCTCCCTTAGGCTTCTGTGACATTTGAAGACCCCTTCTTGTAGAAGTAGGATGAGTATCAGGGAGAAAGGGCAGACCTTTGAAAACTTTTAAGAATTTTTCAGGAGAGAGGCGCCTGGGTGACTCAGTCGCCTAAGCATCTAACTCTTGATTTCTGCACAGGCCACAATCTCACGGTTTGTGGAATCGAGCTCTGTGTTGGGCTCTGCAGGGGCAGAGTGGAGCCTGCTTGGGATTCTCTCTCCCCCTCTCTGCCCTCCCCCCGCTCATGTTCTTTCTCTCTCAAAATAAATAAATAATACGTTTTTAAAAAAGAATTTTTCAGGAGAATTTTGCTACTAACATGTTAAAAAAAGAAAAGCCCCATACTATCACCCTAGATTCCTTTTTCCCAACCGGAAAAGAAGAGAAGACTGGCAAACTGGCAGAGACGAAAAAGTGACTTATCTCCCAGACTAAAGTGACCCTTCCCTCAGCAGCTTGTTTTTGCGGTATCATCTGAGCGTAAGCACTCCTGGATGGTTCAGCTCAAATGCTTCTGACAAGGGAACGATTTCTCAATACAACATTCGCTCTTGTATTTATAACAGAAAAAGTAACAGATAAACATATGAAAAAGGGTTCGCCCTCCATAGTCTTCAGGGAAATGTAAATTAAAACCACATGAGCTATATAACTGGCTAAAATAAAAAAGGCTGACAATAATAAGTGAAGGGAAAATGTAAAGCAACTGGAATTTTCAAACACATCCCAGTGGGAGTGCAAATTTACACAACCAATTTAGAAAACTGTTTGGCAGTAACTCTTAAATCTGAGCATACACGCACCCTACGAGCCAGCAATCTTACTGCTAAGTGGACACCTCTCAAAAATGCTTACGTATGTGCACCACCAAATAACATGTGCAAGAATTTTCAAAATGGCGTTATTCATAATAACTCCAAATTGGAAACAACGCGAATGTCCATCAACAGTAGAATGGATGAATAAAGTATGTGATACATGATGAAACATATACTACACATTAATGAAAATGAACAAGATACTCTACATGCAGCAACATGGGTGTACTTCATAAAGAAGATGCTGAATAAAAGACACCAGATGTAAAAGACAGCACAGTGGGGGCGCCTGGGTGGCTCAGCCGGTTGAGCGTCTGACTTTGACTCAGGTCATGATCTCCTGGTTTGTGAGTTCAAGCCCCACATGGGGCTCTGGGCTGACAGCTCAGAGCCTGGAGCCTGCTTCGGGTTCTGTGTCTCCCGCTCTCTCTGCTCCTGCCCCGCTCTCGCTCTGTCTCTCTCTCTCTCAAAAATAAATTAAAACATTAACAACTTTTGAAAAAGACAATATAGTGTATGATTCTATTTACATAATTTTTAATTGGTTAAAAATAACCTCTTCTCTTAGGAGGAATAATAATTCTCTATGGAGCTGAGAGGGGGTAGAGACTGGCAGGGTACATGAGGACATTCTGTTTCTTGACCTAGATGGTAGCCATATTGGTAATATGGACTGGATTGTATCCCCCCAAAGATATCTACCTGGAACCTCAATGATTACTTGGAATAAGCATCTTTGCAGATGTAATTAAGGTAAGGATCTTGAGGAAAATCACCTGGATTAGGGTGGGCCCTAAAGTCTTACACGAGACAGAAAAGGAGAAGACACACAGACACAGAGTGGAGAGGGTCATGGGAAGACTCCTGTGAAGACAGTCAGGGATTGAAGGGAAGCCGCCACCAGCCAAGGAATGCTTTGCAGCCACCAGAAGCTGGAAGAGGCGAGAAAGGATTCACTCCAAGAGCCTTCAGAGGAAGCATGGTCCTGCTGAGAACCTGGGTTTCAGACTTCAGGCTTCCAGATCTGTGAGAGAATACCTTTCTGTTGTTTTACACCATGTTTGTGGTAGTTTGTTATCAGCTCTGGAAAACTAGTACAGATTTTGGTGCTGAGGAGCGGGGCGGTGCTGTAATAAATGCCTAAAAATATAGAAGTAGCTTTGGAATTGTGTAATAAGTATAAGCTAGAAGAGTTGTGTGGCACAAGACAGAAAAAGCCTAGGCGGTCTTGAAGAGATGGTGGAAATACGGGTTTTAACAGTGATTCTGGTGAGAGCTCAGAGAGAAGTGAGGGTCAAGAAAGAGAAATCTTCTAACCTCTTAAAACTACATGTGTCATCATAAACTGACTCTTGAATGAAAGGTAAATATTAAAGGTACTTCTGGTGAGGAACATGCCTTTAGGAACTGGAGAAAAAGCAATCCATGTATAAAGTATGAAAAAAGTCAGCTGAATGGAGTTCTACTGTTGGGCGGAGGGCAGAACTTGTGAGCTGTGAACTTGGGTAGTTAGTTAGCGGGGGGAATCTCCAAGCCAAGTGTAGAAGATGCAGCCTGGTCCTTCCCTGCTGCGTATAGTAACATTCAAGAGGAAAGGGATAAATTGAGGAAGGAACCTCTAAGCAGAACTTGATGACGCGAGAGGAGCTTGGCGGATCCACAGGAACTAATACAACAGGCATGCTCGCTCTGCGGTGCACACATCAAGCTGGTGCTTCCGAGTTATATACTTTTAGGTACATTTGTTACACTTCTATTTTTTAAAAGAGCAATAAAGGCTCACGACTGAAAAATGAGGAAATAGGTAAGCAAAGTAAGAAAAAATTTAAATTTAAAAAATTTTCACTACCCATATTTCTAATTCCTAGAGACAACACCTGTCAACATTTTATTTCGTATGTATTAATATTTTCTTCTACCTGGTTTTATATTTCTACATATATTTTTGCTAAAATGTGAAATGTCTTATCACACATTCTGATCTATCGGCTACTTTTTTCTCTTAACAACGTATTTATTGGCAGATAATTTTTCCAATAAATATACTCCTATAGGTCACTCTCAAGGCACAAGATTGAAGCAGCCTACATTGCCTCGAGGGTTAAAAAGATGGTAAGTGCCTTACAGATTTACAGAAATTTCACAGTAGCATGCTTTATTCTTGTTATTTTATTTGAATGTCCTTCTTTAAATTTATTCAGGAATATAGACATTTATAAAGTAAAAAAAAATCCTATTCCTTAGAGTAACTTATTTAAATTTGCATTTCTTTGATTACAAGGAATATTAAATATGTTTTCATGTTTGTATTACCATTTCAATTTCTTCACTGTGAATTGCCTATTAGTAGCCTTTGCCCCTTTGTTTCTATGATAGTGTTTGTTTTTTTCTTCTAAACTTGTGATGATTCTTCACATCTTGAAGACAGTAATTTCCTATTTGTCTTATATGTTATAAATATTTTTCTCAGTTTTACTATTTGCTTTTCATTTTGTTTATGATGACTTTTTATGCATAACTTGATACTTATGTAGTTCCGTATCTAAACTTTTTTATGGTTTCTGCCTTGGGGTATGCCTGAGAAGACCCACCACATACCCAGATTATATGACTAGTTAACTAAGGTTTCCTCTAGTGCTTTTATGGTATGGTTATCTTTTTGAATTTTTTATCTTTCTGGGATTTATGTCGGTGTATGGTGAGAGGTAAAGGATTAACTTACTTTATTAAGTAAAAATTATTCTAGCATCATTTATTGGATAATCCTTCATTCACATTATTTTTAAATTCTAGGTGTTATTTTTTAAATGCTAGGTGTTATTTTTTAAATGCTAGGTGTTTTCTGCAGATACAGAACATAGACATATCCCTGCACTTGGGGCCCCTTTCATTATTCTATCTATTCTGTTACAGGTTCTGCATGTTTATTTGAATGTAACTTCATGTCACAATTTACTATCTCCCACTGTAAAAGTCCCCTCTAATTTCTCCCTTTTAAATATATTTTTGCTACTCACGTGCACCTATTCTTACCGATAAACTTTAGAAGTTACAACAACAAATCTATTTGCATTTCAGTTGTCCCCTTATCTGAGGTGGATGTGTTCCAAAGCCCCCCGCGGGTGCCTGAACCCTTAGATAGTGATGAGCCCTGTGTATACTGCTTTTTCCTCTACATACAGACGTCTGATGAGTTAAATTTATGAATTTGGCACAATAGGAGATGAGCAGCAGTAGCGAATAATAAAACGATTATAACAATACACCATAATACAAGTTACGCGAGTGTGCTCCTCTCTCTCTCAATGTATCTTATAGTACACTACTCACCCTTCCCGCCATGAAGTGAGATGATAAAACGCCTACGTGATGAAGTGAAGCTGGGGGAATGAATGACGTAGGCATCATGGTGTGAGTTAGGTGACTACCGACTGATGACTCGTCAGAAGAAGGATCGTCTGCTCCTGGGACCACAGTTGACAATGGGAAACTGAAACTACAGAAAGTAAAACATGATAAGAGGGTACTATTGTGGATTAATTTTGATTAATTTTGCGGAGAGCTGCCATCTTCTTAATAAATACAGAGTATTCAGGAACAGAAATGCCGAGTATCTGGGGAAACAATAAAAAACACACCTGTTCGAGTGAAGGAAAGTATTCCTGTAGAATCCTGTAGAAGCAGAGAGACAGCTAACACTGGATCATTAGGTTGTGGCCAGACTGCATTTAGATTTCTCTTAGAAGCAGTACAAAGCACTTTTAAGGAAAATTAATCTCACAAACGCACATACACTAAGGCAACTGGAGAGACACGGGATGCAAGAGACTGACTGGGGGCTCCTGAGCTGGTTTGGAGGCAAAAGGAATAGAAGGATTGCAGAAGTCGGGACCTGGTGCCTCTGCAGGTGCGAGGAGAGAGAAAGGGAGGCTCTCGTGAGGCTGCTGAGATGTCAGGCTCCTCTGACAAGGAGAAGCTGCTGCCACCGACAGAAACCAGGAAGTCAGGAAATAGCTCCTAAAAGGCAAGGGAGATGCCCAGCTCAGGTTTAAACAGGCTGAGATCAAGAGATGGTGTGACTTCTAAGTGGAAATGTTCTGAAGGTGATTATAGATCCTTCCTGAAGGTGAGGATTGCAGAAAACAGAGAACCTGGTGCACAGGAAACCCTCCATAAATATATGATGTTCAACTGAATCAGTGGTAAGTTTGACAGAATGTGAGAGCTGAAAATGATGTCGCAGAAGAGGGAAGATTCCAGGAGTGTCCCTAAATCTTGTTGAATACCTTATTTACAGGACAAAAGAAAACTAGCGTCTGAAGAGGAAGCAGATAAAACGAACCAACAAATAAGCAAACCAGCGGGCAGGATGGCTGTCAGCGTGAGCAAACATTGCCGAACATTATCTAACAGTGATTCAAGGTGAACACGAATGCACAAATGTAGGTCTTAAGTCACTTTATTTGATCCTTGTAACAATTCTAAGGGTGGAAAATGCTAGAATGCTCCCACCAGCAAAGAGTGGCTCTAATTCTCCAAAATTTGCACAACCCATTTGAGCCACGTTGTTTGTTTTAAGGACATGACTTCACTTCTATGCAGCCAGCAAGAAAGAAAAATATCAATTTAAATTGTATTGTCATGGGGAGAGAAAGACCAGTCATTGGAATGTGTGGAGTGCTCACTGGAATCTGTAGAGAACCCTCGCCTCACAGTTTATCATCATTGTAACAGGCTGTATACACAGTTATGTACATGGAACATGGTGAGCAATTTAAGGGATTTTCAAGGGTAATCTTGGCTCTGCGTGATTTTCACCCTTGGCAATGACTTCCATATTCTAATTCTTTCATGACATATAACTTCACGCTAACTTGGTCTGTTTGCATAGTTTTTATCAAGTCATTTTATTACACTCGATTTGCCATGACCCCATTACCTGAGCTCAGCCCACAACGGGTTCTAGGTAGAAATCTCACACAGATCACACAGATGGAGAGAATGCAGCTGGGACTCACAGTCAGATCTATTGTCTGCAGACCTTTCCATCACTGCCGGAGGCGGGGTAATACAGTGGCTAACATAGTGGACTCTAAGCTCTAACTCTCTGTGTTCAAATTTTACCCCTACCAGTTTTCATCTGTGTGATCTTGAGCAAGATACTCAATCTCTCTGAGCTTCAGTGGTCCCTGCTGTAAAATGGGGTCAAGAATAATACCTATCCCATGAAATTGTGTTTAGGTGATTGTTAAATCAGTTTGATATATGTGAAAAGCTCAGAACACTGTCTGGCTTGTTGTAGGTTCCCATTAAATACTAGCTATTAATTTTAATTAGCACTCCACATAATTTTCCATCTAGTTAAGTAGTTAGATAATTTACTCAAATACATACAGCTACTAAGTGGCTGAACTTAGACTCATAGGCTTCTCGACCAATTCAGAATCGTATCTACTATTTTATACTTGATCCAATATGTGTATATTCAAGGTAATGAGCTGTGTCGAGTTTGAGTAACAATATATATTTGGAAAAAAGCAAGGACTGTTTAATTTAATTTAATTTATTTTCATTAGCACAGGGTTTCTGTGGGGCATGTTTAATATAACTGTACACACACACACACACACACAGACAAATACATTATTGTGTATGGCTGATATATTACTCATCATGCCACTAAAGGTTGTTCTAGAGCCACTAGGAAGAGTGAAGTGTCCTCACAACCAGTTGATTAATGACACAGGCCCTCTTGTACAAACTTCCAAGTCTGAAGAAGGAAACTAATAATGAGTACCATTTGGTGGGAGCCCATGGTATGTTAGGCTCCTTATAAATATTATCTGTAAGATAAATCTCATCACTCCTATTTTATAAAGGGAAAAAATAGGGCTTAGCGAGGTTGTATGGCTTCTTGAAGGTCAACCTACTAGTAAGAGATTAAATGAGTATCCAAGTCCAGGTCTAATTCCAAAGCTCTTATTCTCCCCTACTCAACCATGCTGCTTCAACCAAAGCTAACAGAAATTAAAGAAGAAATTAAATGGTCAGGTTTTGTAGATAATGAACCACCATAAAAATTCACTGTCGCGCACTTTAAAAGGGAGAAAGCTAGCCAGTTGAACATTGGTTAAGGGAATGCTTTTACAACTAATACATTTTTCCTTTTATTTTTCACGTTGTCCCAAAACAAGAGAACAAAGGGTCAGTCCAAGTTCATGGCAGGTAAATTTAGGAGAAAAAAAAAAAAGAAAATATTTTTTGCCTCTCAGCATGGAACCCCCTCTATGGACTTCCATATTTGCAGAGTCAAATTTCAGAGCTATAGTTTTTAAAGGCATTTGGTTTGATTTAATGCCCAACAATAATGCTGGCTGTTGACTGGGCAAAGATTAAAGTAACCAAATCACGTGCTTCAGGGCTTCAGCTGGTTTCTGCTGGGGCCAAAGAGGGAGTTTTCTTCTTTCTCTCACTTTTACTATCTATCACGGAACCCAAGAACCCAGAGGTCCTTCCACCGTCTTGTGGAGCTCCAGGTTCCCAGCAGGGCCAGTGTGTCGCTGACAATCCACCCGACCAAGGCCAAGGACTCAGTCCCCACAGAAGTAGCTAATCCAGTCACTGAAGGGTTACCCCGTCCAAACTCCCAGCCACAAAGTGAAAACAGAGCAGGGTCTTTGTTTATTGATTTGCCTAGGACCCTCTGACTGGCAAAAGAAGAAAAAAATTACCCGGCACAAAATAAATGTTCGATTTCTTTTATGTAAACAAGATCAGGACCAACTTGGCTGTACAAAGCAATTCTTTGCATGTAAAGCAAAAAATAGCTCCCCTGAGGAGGAAGGAACCCAAGCCCTACTCAGCCTTCTCTCCACCCTTCCCCCCAACCCTTTTCAGTTACCACTGCTTTTCCACCAATGAATGTCTTATTCAGGGTCCCTGTGCGGGAGTCACTGTGGGCAAAGAGCTCACCCCCTCCCCATCACCCTATTCAAATGTTTTCTGATCAAGATAAAGGCTATGGAGTCTATGCTGAAAGTCAGTATTATTGCAAATTATCTCCATAAAAAGGAAAAACGTTTATCCAAAAATCTCAGTCTCCTATTTCTTTCTGTGGGGCTCTGACCAGTCCCGAACTGCTTTTATGTGGGTTTAGAAGTGGACCAAAGGGAGAACTAAAAAAAAAAAAAAATCCAAGCTTTTTTTGTCAAATACCCAGATGGTGGATGGCAATTTGGATGCTAATCCCTTAAACAAGGGTCTCAAAAACTTAGTTCACCTTTTGGGACCAAGGAAGTTAATCCCAAATCCTTGTTCGATCTTTATTCATGCCAAACTCTAGTGACTTAAGCAAAACATCTGCCAACTTGTATCACATGACTCGGCTTCACTAGCCAGTATATCTATGGACAGGAACGTTTTAAGGAAAACAAAAATCTAGCTGAACCTTTACCCAAAACTCAACGCCAACACAAACGAAGACACTCAAATTTCAGAAGACCCGATTTCCTGTGGAAAAGGGGCTGCTTTCATTTTTATATAGGTTCCATTTTCTTAGTCCATTCAAAATGAAGGCAGGACAAATCTCTCTGGAAAACCTCGTTCCCTTACAGCCCAGTGACACCGAGCCAACTGGGCATCAGGCATTTAAGGGAGAGGGTATTTGTAATGCTTCTAAAGTTTCAACTGTTAGGGAAGCATTTGGGCTCATAAGGTGCCACATTATTGAGTGAATGCAAAGGAGACAGAAAAGAAAGGATTCTTGTACCTGATGCACTACTTCTCCCACTGAGGACCCAAATTCTGGGGGAAGGTGCTGAGAGCATTAAAATGCCCACTGACTAAGGATGCAAATGCAAGAATATTTTTCTTGGTTGTACTCAATATGAAAAATCCTCCACAAGAACACATGGAACACTCATTAGATAAAAATGGGACCATGGTGGTGTCAACACTATCTTTCCTTCCTGATTGCTACGATTTCATCACTTGGTAAGGAATGCTCTAGGAACTGAGTGCCCTGGTCATTTGACAGGACAGGAGGGGGATCAGGGATATACTCTCTCCTACCTAATCCTGTCCTGTCCCAACCATCCTGGTGCTCAGGGGAGAGCTCTTGGGTGTGGAAGGAGACAGGCGTAAGGAACAAATGTCCAAGTCTTATAGGTTCACATGCAAAATCCTAGTACCCCACCCCTACAGCTCCCCCCAGGCCTTGAGTGAACTGTGGCAACTCAACTTTTCAATGTAGCAATGAGAACAACCTAAGAAAATGAGCAACAAGAGCTAGTGAAATGTGTGTTCACATACAGATGCATTAATAGCCTGACTAATTCCACCAAGGATTTAAGGTGCAATGACTTCATCCTCAAAGGCCCAGATGAAGCTCTTCAAAGGCCCAGATGAAACTCTTCATAGGCCCAGATGAAGCTCTTCATAATGGTTATTGTGTTGACTCAAATAGAGGATTCAGAACCATAGGACAAAACCACAGGACAAAATTAGGGAAGCAATCACTACCAACAAGTCAACAGGCCCTACCTGGCTTCAAGCCTTTGGGTAGAAAATGCTCTGGTGGTTAAGACTTCTCTGTATTTGGCACTTCCACCCTAGTACAAATTATGTACCAAAGGTACAGTTGGGGCTACTTTTCACTCACTCTGATGTCTGTCTTACCCACAGGTTACATACCAACTATCTTCAAGGCCAATCTCATCCAAGGTTTGCCAGAGGGGAAGGATTTATGGTGCCATGGATATGAAAGGAGAGAATTATTATCAAGGGATATATGGCATCCACCCATTTCCTGTCAAAAAGCTGCAAATCTCTAAGGCAATTATTAGGAGAGAGGCCAATTTGAATTAGAAAAAATATGAATTTTAGACTTTATAAAAAATAGATTTTATATTTCACAGCAGTTTTAGATTCACAGAAAAATCAAGCAGGAAGCAGAGAGTTCCCATGTACTCCCCTGCCCCCACACACGCACAGTCTTCCCCTCTATTAATGTCTCCCACCGAAGTGGTGCATTTGTTCAGTTGATGAGCCCACACTGACACATCCTCATTGCCCCAAATTCATAGTTTACATTAGGGCTTACTCTTGATGTACATGCTCTGGGTGTTGACAGATGTATAATGACACACATCCATCATTACAGCATCATACGGCATGACTTCACTGCCCTAAAAATCCTCTGTGCTCCCACTATTCATCTCTCCCTCCCCACCAGCCCCTGGCAACCACGGATCTTTTCACTATCTCCATAGATTTGCCCTTTCCAGAATGCTATATAGTTGAAATCATACAGTATATAGCCTTTTCAGATTGACTCCTTTCACTTAGAAATATGCATTTAAGATTCCTCTGTCTTTTCAAGGCTTGATAGCTCATTTCTTTCTAGTGCTGAATACTACTATTCTATGCCTGGATATATCACCGTTTATTTTTCCATTCACCTACCGAAGGACATGTTGGTTGCTTCCAAGCTTTAGCAATTATGAATAAAGCTGCTATAAACATCTATGTGCAGGTTTTTGTGTGGACACATATTTTCTATTCATTTTAGTTTACTAAATGCATTTTGCCGACGCATGCAACTGCTGGATTGTATCGTAACAATATGCTTAGTTTGGCAAGAAACTGCCAAACTGTCTTCCGTAGCGACTGTTCAATTTTGTATTCCCACCAGCCACGAATGAGAATTCCTGTTGTTCCACATCCTCACAAGCATTTGCTGTTGTCAGTGTTTTGGATTTTGGTCAGTCCCTAAATAAGTCCAGGAAGTTTTTCTACAAGTACATAGGTAGCAGTGACAGGGAAAGAGCTTTGCCAATTTTTGGCTATGCAGGAAAGATAGTTTTTAGGGAGAATTTAGAGTTACTGATTTCATCGGGGTGAGGAATAGTCTTAGAGATACTTAGTAGAGAGTACTTTCTTGTGTCCAGCACAGTGAAAGACACAGTTCTCTAGTTCTCCTTACAGACCAGGAAAGACTGTACCCCCACTTAATATATGAGAAGAATGGAGTTTAGGAACTTGTCAGAACTCAAACAGCAAGCAGAAGAGCCACAATGTGACCACCAAGCTGTCCAGCTCACAGGCACGGCCACGTTTCTACTATCCCACAATGTAGAAGGCAGATAAATTTTGCCTAAATTAATGTTCCTCAAGGATCAATTTCACTTGCCCTCCCAGGACCTTCATTGGGAAGGGAAGGCTGTATGAGGTGATCTCCAAGGACCCTGTAAATTCTAGCACTGCCAGAGGCTTAATGTGATTTTTACGCCAAGATAGGGCTGGTTTCACAAAACGCTTAGGTAGAGAAAACCGTCTTTATTATAACTGATGTAACTCCGAATTAACAGCCTTGATTTTCCCATTTCAAAAAAGGAATCCGTACCAAGCCCACCACTTGCTTTTCTCCAAAAACATCCTACATTCCTGAGAGACATTTATAATGAAACAAAAAATGAAGATTGACTATAATGCCATGAGAAAAAAGCAGGGAACAAACCATTTTGCCAAATCTAGCAAGGTTATCACTCCTCTTTGAAAGTATTCTTTTAAAATTGCTGATCACTATATATTAAGCAGAGAAATCCAATCCAAAGTAAAGGGTAAGGAAAGGGTTGGGTGCCTCACAATCTCTGTCTTCTTTCCCTCTTTCAAGTATGGGAGATAGAGTCTCACTAGCCCCCAAAAGCAGGGTGGTGCCAAGAATATTAGTGATAAATATTTAAATTCAGTGTCCACTGACCATTTAATCTCAGCCAGGCAGTTTGCTAAACTTTAAGACAAAAGATGGCCAAGATATTGTCCTTGCCCCCCAAGAGCTCCTGGTCTTTTCTGGAGATCTTTGACTCTGTTTCCATCAAAACACACATGACCAATGACTTTCTTATCCCTGGCACACTAAGATAAATGATGGCAATGTTCAGTTATACCTCATTCACATTCTGGACCTATACCTCCACCATTTTCTCTATCTCTATCTCTGCTTCTGTCTCTGTCTTTATCTCTATCTTTCTTTCTAACTCTATCTCTATCTATCTCTCTTATACGTATATATGTTGAAATAAGGAAAGCAAAACAAGCTGTATCTCACTCACAGGAAGAGTGAACTAGCAATGATGATCTTGGCTTTCTTTAACTCATAACAAAGAAGGAACATGTTTGAAAATGCTTGTACTTTATTATTAGACGGCAGTGACTTGCAACCACCAACTAGCATATTGACACAGCAGTACATGGAACCTAACATGAGGCTAAGAATCAGGGGTCATGTGGGAACAGAGGCTCAAGTTCAGGTTGCTGCATCCTGCCTTGCAGATTATAAACTACACAGCTCCAGAGGGTGCCATTCACATAGTCTATGATGTGAACGATGCCCCGTGGAATGGTGTAATGAGATGAGCCTACCCAGATCGGACTTTAAAACCAGTTTGGAACTTCCCACATATCTATTTTGACCAGACTAAACTTCCACTCCACAACCTTCCTTGTGGCCAAACTACGCGGACTGTTTCTTACAAGGGAGTCCTCTAACCTGACTTTGTAGGGAAGAAGAGAAAAACAGGGATGCTGGTTTTCACCCTAATCAGCCCTTAGGATAAGTTGGTTTCTTACAAACCTGAGATCTTTAATACAGAGTATAATCCATCTCTACAGGAGGAAGAAACTAAAGGTGAGAAGGGATGTCTCCACCCCCTTGTTTTCTGTTGACAAAGGAAAACAGTAATCAAAGCCTAGGGCCAATCACATGGGAAGGACCGGATAGCACAGTACTTGCCAAACACCTGTCAGGTGCTGGAGTCATGGAGTTGTGAGGTGGGGGCAGTGCCAGAGGCGCATTCTAGGGACAGCAAGTAGCCCCACCTCTGCTCTAGTGACAGTGTGTGACTTGGGCAATAAGTAGCTCCAAGAGGCCAAGAGGGATGCAGGATGTCTTCACTTTCTCAGGGGCTCTCCTGTTCATTAAACCTCCTTTAAATACACCATGTGAAGACGGTTTATGAGTCGGGTACTCTGGCCTGTCCTGTGAAAATGCCTCCCACTCCCGCCATAAATGAGCCCAGATGTTTTGGGCACCTCTTTAATACATCCTCATCAGAGTTTCCGTACGGAAAAAGGCTGTTAGAAGAAAGTGCTCCTCATTGCTGAGAAAACTTCCCAGTCGTCATGGCTGCTTCCATTTCCCTGGACAAGCTGCTCCAAAGTTATTTCAAGATGGCAGCAGGAGAAAGATGGATTACCTCTGTCAACAGGGAGTCCTAAAGTCCTGCCATTCACTGAGCAAAGAAACGTGTGCCTGCCATGGGCGGCTGATAAGGGAAGTGGACACAGGATAAACTTCAGCCCAGCCAGCTGACAAAGCTCAAACACAGCCTTTGAAAAAACAGCAACTCCAGGGCCCCTCCTTTGTGAAGGCAAAGACTGTGGGCTTTGTTCGATTACCAGGCTGTTACCATCAGTGGGAGGCTTACAATTCTGAGCCTCTGCTGCCTGCTGCGGAGACAACAGGACAGTTTCCTCGTGGGGAACTAGAAGCATGAGTTGTCCAAAAAGGGTATCACCTCCAAAGCCTCACTTCTCTGGCCCTCATCCCCGTCACATAAACCTCTCCCTTCTGATTCATTGTAAGGAGCATTTGTAAGAAATGGACTTCCTAAAGCAGATTTCAGAACTGGATTACCTCTAATACTTATTGGAGCATTTAGTATAAGCTTAATAAGAGTAAAAGTTTTACATGCATAACCTCATTGAATCTTCACAACACTCTGGTGTCATAAGCACGGCATTTTATAGATGAAGAAATTGAGGCATAATAAGGAGGCGTGCCTTGCCTAACACCACACAGTTAGTAGGTGGTAGCTCTGGGATTTGACCTCCAGCCAGATGGGTCTGATTTCAAGACCAAATCCTCTTCTATTAAGTGCACTGCTTCCCTTGCCCCTTCTTAGTCTATGGAAGTAGGTCATACTGAGAGAAGTTTCATAGCTTACAAAGGCTTTGGAAGCCCTTGCCTGGATTATAGGTTTGAAGAATCATAAACTGTGCATGCTCCAATACCATAAAATAATAACCCTGATGCTAATAATAACCATGCCTCCTTTCGGGAGTCCCTTGTGTCTATGCTTGTCCCCTTTCAAAAGATTGTCCACTTTGCTCGTTCCTATCTTATCTTGGTTAATCAAGCCATATTTTACTTTTCTCTGGCTCCTATAAAGATCTCCTTGAAGCCCTCCCCTGCTAGATGAGCCTCCCAGGGTTCTTTCCCCTTGCCATTAGTCACAATTTCCTAATGTTGAGCTTCTGCCAGAAGACAGAGGAAGCAGCTCCAAGTGCAAGTGATTAGCTTGTGTGTGGGGCTTTGACACAACGTTTTGGTCACTTACAAAGGCAAACACACGGCTGGCTCAAGGGCAGTTGCTTGTCATTTTCCATCACTGAAAAAATGCAAATACCAGCAACTAGTTGCTTCAAAACAACGAGTCCCTTAACTTCTGTGGGGATGGTGAGACAGACATCTGAACACGGTTACAGGATCTCCACAGCACTCAGGCCAGTCTGAGAGCTCAACTAATGAAGGCAATGTGCACATTACCGAGTGCTGTTTTCTAAAAAGCACGGATGGTCCATTAGGACCAATCAGCCAACCATACAGAGATTTTCAAATGAAACATGTTATTCCTGTGCCATTTCTTTAACATTCCCCTCATTGCAGTGTAGAGTCCAGAGCCAGAATACAAAACTGGACAGGAAACTTAATAAAAACTGTTATCAAAGAGAGCAGTTTTGAATTGAATTTAAGTACATTTCTCGAGTGGCCATTATTTTTTTTTAACAGGCATATATACTATATTTTTATTAGTGACTTTCTATTTATCTCTGGGATTTAAACACCCTATTTATGTATGCCTTCATCCAATTAACATTTTATTGAACAACTACTATGCATTCGCAAGACAATAGGAATGCCTAGAAAATACACTGAAGCCCAATGAGGAGTTCACTGTCCCATAGGGATGACACACTGTATCAGGAAAGATCAGCCAGATTATGCTGCAGAAACAAACAACCCTAATACCTCATTGGCCAAAATTAGCAAAGGTTCTTCCTCATGTTGCATGTCCAATATGGGTCAGCCCTTGCCGAGGCTGAAGAAGCAGTCACCATCTTTAACATTGCCAGTCGATATGCTAGAAGAAAAATGTCTGAAGAGCCTTGCAGAGGCAATGAAATGGTCCATTCCAGAAATGACACTCATCTCTTCCACTCTCAACTAACTGTCCAGAACTAGTCATTGATCTCACCCAACCACAAGGAAACCAGGAAGGGCAATTCCACCTTATAGTTAGATTTGGGAAGTTCCAGAAACATTTAAGAATAGTCCTTGAATACCACAGACATGTTAGCCGATAATTGTGATACACTGTGAAAAGTGTTATAATGGAGAAATGGAAAAAAGAAGAGGGGCCAATAGACTAACAAACTTCATGGAGTAATTACAAAAAGTTCCCATAGGAGGTAGCATTCGCAGTTAGTGTTGAAGGATGAAAAGTACCATTCCGGGGAGCTAGGACATGAGCATTCTAGAAAAAGAGGCATTGTGAAGGCAGAGAATAGGAAAACACCTTTCATGTGAAGAGTGGAGGGAAATTCAGTGTGGCCGAAGCACCACATCTGGGAGGGGCAGAGGGAGAGGAGAGTTGGCAGAAGGCAAGAGCCCAACCATGGAGGATACTTTGCCTTTCTTGGGAGTTTGGTTTCACCTTGTAGGCAACAGCAGAAAACAGAGAGTATCCCACAGGGGAGAGTCATGCAGCGGAGTGTCAAGGGTAGGTTTGTTTGTTTTTTAGGAAGATAACACAGAGGAAGCATGGATGAGGAACTGGAATGGAGAGGGAGGCCAGCTAAGAGGCTGCAGCTATAATTTAGGTGAGAGCCAGTGAGCCCTGCCTCAGGCCTGCCAGGGAAGTCTGAGACAGAAGAGGCATTTCTGAGGAAGAACTGATAAAACCCTAAGTTTTTTCATTAAAATCATTAATGTTTTAATTAATGAGGGGCTGATGACAAGGAAATCTTCAAGACCACTTAAAGACTGCTAGTTTAAGAAATGAGGTAAGCTCTGGAAAACATTGTGGAGGTTCCTCAAAAACTTTAAAATAGAACTACTCTATAACCCAGCAATAGCTCTGTTAGGAATTTACCCAAGGGATACAGGAGTGCTGATGCATAGGGGCACATGTACCCTAATGTTTATAGCAGCACTTTCAACAACACCCAAATTACAGAAAGAGCCTAAATGTCTATAAACTGATGAATGGATAAAGAAGATGTGGTTTATATAGACAATGAATACTACTTGGCAATGAGAAAGAATGAAATCACGCCATTTACAGCAACGTGGATGGAACTGTAGAGTATTATGCTGAGTGAAATAAGTCAGTCAGAAAAGGACAGATATCATTGATTTCACTCATATGTGGATCTTGAGAAACTTAACAGAAGACCATGGGGGAAGGGAAGGGGAAAAAATAGTTACAAACTGGGAGGGAGGAAGGGCGGCAAACCATAAGAGACCCTTAAATACAGAGAACAAACTGAGCATTTGATGGGGGGGTGGGGGAGGGGGAAAGTGGGTGATGGGCATTGAGGAGGGCACTTGTTGGAATGAGCACTGGGTGTTGCATGTAAGCCAATTTGACCAAAAGTTATATTTTAAAAAATAACAAATAAAAAAAAAGAAATGAGGCAAATGTGATACCATTCCCCAAGACAGGGATTATAGCTAGAGGTGATGAGTTTAGAGGCAGAAGAATAACGGGCTCAGATTTGGACATGTTGTACTTGAGGTGCTCGTGGAGAAGGCCCTCAAAATACAGGACCCCGAAGTCTAAAGCCATTAGGAGCTATGACTTTATGATCGATGCAATTTGTGAAAACTGCAGGTAGTTGGCAGCTGGGTCCTGCTAATAATACAGTGTCTCAAAGAGAAAACTGAAGAGTTAACTGTAAATATATAGAAATGTTCTGAAGTCAGTTTCGTTAAACATTTAAAAACATATGTGTATGTACAGTAAAAGTTCAGGGGCAAAGGATTTGGGAATATCTCATCCATCCAATACCCTGAGAAAATTACTTCTAAAATTTCAGTTAATATCTACCCCCATTGAAGCAAAAAGTTCTTGCCTATTCATGAAGTAGATAATTTAGAACAAGGAGATGTATATATTTCAGTCAGAACTGATTCGATGTTTAACCTGAGGAAAGAATTTTGAAACTGAACTTTTAATGACAATTATAAGTAATCAATGCAATTTTTCAAGTGACTAATCAAGGTTGCAGGCTTTCTGCAAATTTGGGTGGCCATCCATAGGAATTTCCACTAAACTAGGTTTTTTTTTCCTTTTAATTTTTAATTAAATTGGCCTAAGTCAGCAATCAAGGTTTCCATGTTACTATGTAATGTATAGGGTAGCAAGTACACTGGGCTCCCACCAGCTCCAAAAGAGATCGTTTAGAAGGCCAGAGGGAGAAATCTGAACTCTCATTGTCAACGTTCCAAGAGATAAACAGAACATTATAAGTCGTTCTGAGGCAACAGGATCCGGGTTTTTAAATAAATCATATTAATATGTGAATAAGACCAGCGTTATTCTCTTCTTTCAAAATTTAATAGAGCTTTTGTTTTTGCCAAGTAGGAAGGTAACTGTTGAGCTGTGTGGCTGGGGGACGCATCTCAGACTTTATGGTCTTGCCTCTCTTGTGCATGCCCTGGTTATACCCACTTTCTAAGTAAGTGTACCCCCTAACTCATGGGGTCACTCCACTTCTGGCAGGCCAGCTCAGGCTGTTTCCAGAAGCTAGCTACCTCTTATGGTAGGAAAAAAAAAAACTTTCTTCCTGGACACAGATCATGTAGGAATTAGTAACAATCTACCCACTTCCAGAAGTGAGAGGAAAGAACGAACCAAACCAGTTAGATTCTATGAGGCTGTTTTCTAAGCTTGACTTTTTCCTAAGCCCAAGTGACGGAGAGGGGTTCAAGCCTGTATTCTTCACACACAGGCCCACACAAAGCATGAGTCTGTCTAAACATACTTTCCCCTCCTTTGCTAATCTATGTTCTGAAAAGTACCAGCTTTCGAACTCTGGGGGCCTGACTCACACTAAGAAATACAAATATCACTGAAACAAAAGTTTCACAAAACAGCATTTGCCCTTACAGTGTGCAAGACATCTGATATTTCCAGTCTGTTCTATTTCATTAAGAAAGCTCTGCTAGTATCCTTCTAAATGACTCATGACCCACTAATTGATTTTGACCCACAGTTTGACAAATAGTATTGTGGAGTATCCCTTCCCAAAATATACATTTAAACTTACCTTGAGGAAAGCAAATACACTGGTAATGCTTTGATACTCTCAACAATATATGGAACTATTGAGTTTCTGAGGTCATCAATTCAGGGCTGATTTTCTCCCATTTCACATGGACATTGAGCAGATTCCAGTGGGCCTCAACTCTATGGAACCATCTACCGCTTTTGAAAGAATTTTCACCACCAGCCCACTTACCATGTTTGACCGACCATGTTTGACCTTTACCTTCTCAAACAAAACCCCACCCTTTTTTCACCCAACTTTCAGCTAAGAGGCACTGAAATTTGCTGACCCTAGACCAGCACTATTCAATAGAACTTTCTGTGTTGATGGTACAGTTCTGTACCTGCACTGTCCAAAATAATGGCCACTAGCAACAAGTGGCTAGGGAACATTTCAGATGTGGCTACTGACACTGAGGAACTGTATTTTAAATCTTATTTAACTTCAATTATTCAAACTTAAACAGCCATGCTGTAGTGAGTAATTATCATACTGAATAGTGCCAGCTCTAGACAAACCCTCAAAATACGTTTTCATTTTTTTCAATATCGACCTTCCCCCCTTACCGCTTTTGGCTAATTACGATGGCATCACGTTGACTCTGTACTCTTCACACATTATCGGCTTCACTCTCGGTGCTTTAAAATCATGTTATAGAAAAATGATTCAATCCATGCATTCAGCACTCTCCATTTCCTTGCCATTTTCATTTTTTAATAAATTTTTCTTTTTATTTCCATCATAGCCTCATCTTCCTAGACCTTTCAAACATATTCATTTTTGCAAAATAATTTTATGGTTTGTTTTTTTATTTAAAAAAAACCTAAACACTGGAGCACCCGGGTGGCTCAGTCAGTTAAGCGTCTGACTTTGGCTCAGGTCATGATCTCCCAATTCATAAGTTCAAGCCCCACATCCAGCTCTGTTCTGACAGCTCCGAGCCTGGAGCCTGCTTTGGATTCTGTGTCCCACTTTCTCTGTGCTCCTCCCCCACTCATTCTCCCTCCCTCCCTCTCTCTCTCAAAATAAATAAACATATAAAAAATTTAAAAAAAAAACCTAAACACTAATTGCAGACTCAGTATGTAAGCTAGGGCTGGTGAAGAGGCAGTGGTTGAGACTGACGTGACTAAACCCAAATGTGTTTGGTGGTGGTGGGTGGGGCAGACTTGCTTTGGCTCTGGAACGTAACTTTTTTGCTTCTATAGGTTGGAAATGTATATATTTTGTATCTGAAATTGGAGAGTGTGTAAGTAGCGAAACTAGTCTACTCGAACGGAGTAATAAGTTGGGTAGTCTACTCGAACGGAGTAATAAGTTGGGAAGTAAAAATGCTCTTTTAAAAAGACACTTTCCATCCTCTAGGAAGTTTTTGATTAAGAGAGGTAGACAAACATAGGGAGAAGTAACTTCACTATGAGACTCGCTGGGCGATGCTGCTGAGAGAGTGGTATATTATTGAGGGTTTAGAAGAAAGATGAGTTCTGGGTTGGGAATGGAGGTATTGAGAGTACCTTAGAAGTAACTTGTAGCTGGGTCTTATGGATTGGCAATTATAAGGATTTGGGGACAGAGAAGAGCACCCCAGGGTAGGAAACATACATAAGGGAGAATTACAGAGCTTGAGTGTGCGGCATCTTCAAAGAAAGCTAAGTTATCTAGTGTCTTAATGTCTGATGTGTCTAATCAGGCCTGCATTTTAGGAAGACACACAAAACAAATATTTACTTCGGATAGCAAGATAAAAATAATTGGCTAGAGGAAAATAAAATTGGAACAGGGAGATCAGCTCCTAGAATAGTTAGATAAACTAAGTGAGTGATAACCCTCTAAACCAGGAGATGGCAAACTGTCCCATGGGCTTTTGGGGACCAGCTGTCTGTTTTTGTAACTAAAGCTTTATTGAAACACAGTCATGCCTACCTTTCCATATTGTCTATCGTTGCTTTCACTGTACAAGGCCAGAGTTAAATAGTTGCAACAAAGACAGTATGAACTACAAAGCCCAAAATATTTACTATCTAACTCTTTTATGAAAAAGTTCACCCATCTGTGGTCTAGAGGGGTAAGAGCAGGAAGGGTGGAATGCACACCAGGGAAATGATGGCAGTGAAAGGCACGGGATTCAGAGACGATGGCACCATGGGACTCACTGACATGGAAGTTTAATTCAAGGTGTTTTTAGGCTCTCGAGCCTGGGAGACATAAAGGAAACCAATTTTACTGAGATAGGGATGAGAAGAAGACAAGCTAGGCAAAAAGTAAGGAGCGACGTGTTGTTTTTGAGACACCTATGGCACACACATGTGAAGATGAATGCATTCAACGTCTCTGGAGCCAAAGAGAGACACTATGAAAGCCATTCTCCTGGAATCTCCTGGAATCATAAGAAGATGATGGGCCGAAGAGAGAGGAAAGGAGAGAACAGGAACACACAGAAACTTGAGAGGGACATGTCAATGTAAGCAACACGCAGAGGAAAGAGAACCAGTGAAGAATTCAACAGAAGGGTAGGAGAGATATCATGACATTATGGAACTAACAGGGGGAGAAAAGACATATGGGAGAGAGTGGATGGCCAGCAGAATCAAAAGCTGTCCTAAGAGTCAAACCGAATGACGATATTTGGGAGGAGGGGACTGAACACATAGGAATGTCACTGTTGGTATTTGGAGACAGAACCTAGAATGAACACAAGAACAAGTTGTGACAGCAAATGAAGACTAATCCTTTGCGATCTTTAGCTGTTAAGGAAAGATGAAGACCAGCTGGAAGCTGAAAGGGGAAGCGGATCTAAGGAGGGCTTTCTTGAGGAGGAGGTAAGCTTATTTTACACGAATGTCAAGAGACTGGCATGAGGACATTTCCCAGGCTTTGAACAGTTTACAAATCACTCGGAAGCCTTTGTTTGCTTCCTTTGGAATGTACATCATTGGTATGGTCTAAAAGCTTGATGCTTCTGGAATCCAAGCACAAGCTAAATGAAATGCCCCTTCTAACTCAACCTAAAAATCTTCTTAAGGTTTCCAAAGAGGTACCAAGGCCTTTTAAAGATCTTCACATATAGAACTTCATGTCGAAATCCTTCATATCCTTTGGGGCACCTGGGTGGCTCAGTCAGTTGAGCATCCGTCTTCGGCTCAGGTCATGATCTCATGGTTTGTGAGTTCGAGCCCCGCATCGAGCTCTGTGCTGACAGCTCAGAGCCTAGATACTTCTGCGGATTCTGTGTCTCCTTCTCTCTGACCTTCCCCTGCTCACACTCTGTCTCTCACTCCCTCAAAATAAATAAACATTTAAAAATGTTTTAAATAAATCATAAATGAATGAATGAATGAATGAATGAATAAATAAATAAATAAATAAATAAATAAATAAATAAATAAATAAATAAAAGCTTCGTATCTTTTGAGTTCCAAAGGTGGGAAAAGGCATAGTGAAATCTGCCAGGTTGAGGAGAGGTTAGCATCTGGAGTCTTTGACTTCCCCAAGTGGAAAGACCCTCTCTCCTAAGCTCAGAAGGTTTGTCCCCAGACTTACCTTTATGGGGCCCAGGGTTCCAGCTCTCAGGAATGTGCTTCATCCTCTGGTGTCGCCTTTGAACCTTCAATTTAATGTTCAATTGCAGATAGCTTTACCTTAGAGAGAGTGGCATAGGAAAGTTAAAACTTTCAGGTTTGAAACCAATAAGTCTTGGGTTTAAGCCAACGGTTCTCAACTAGGGTCTACTCTGCTCCCCAGCAGATCTCTGGCAATGCCTGGAAACAGTTTTTGGTTGTCACAACTGGAGGTGGGGTACTAGCATTCAGTGAGTAGAGGTCAGGGATGCTACTAAACATCCAATAATGTATAGGACCTGCAGCAGAGAATCATGCAGCACAAATTGTCAATCGTTCTATACAATATGCTCTGATCCATCTATTCTCCTGGAAAAGGTGTCATTCATTAATTCACACTAAACTATGACGACTGACATTACATTAATGTGTCATTTTTGCTAGTGATACTTTTGATTGCCTATCCAAAATCTATCTCCAACCTCCTTTTTCCCAGCAAACCTATTTACTTCAGGAAACCACCCATTCCCAGACACAAAGGGTAATTCATACGTGGCAATACAGGTTTAAGGGTGGGTATGGAAGCTAGATTGGCCCAACGAAACTAAAGGATTGGAGAGAGGTAATAATAAATGTTAACAATAGGCTGTTCAGAGAAAAGTATTCATACATACATATGGACACCTATGTATAGATACCTATATGTATTATGTATGTACTGACATATATACATTTATTATAATTATTTACTCATCTAATGGATGTATAGAAGCCAATAGGCACACACACGAACATAAAATATGCATTGCTCTTTATTTTGAACTCCACACAGCCAACTGATTTTTACAAAATATTTTAACTGGCATCTATAGCCAACCTATGTTTACAACAAACAGATGAGTGTAATACTGACGTGAAAGTTGGGTGCCTTTGTGTACATTAACAAATAAGACGATGAAGAAACAAGGTCACAACTCCACTCGTTTGTCACTGATATGAACGACTTCTTTACTGAATCACATAATAATGGAAGAATAATCCTCATGTTTTTGTACTATTCACAATGTAACAGTTTTAGAACAACACTGTTTAAAGTTGAATCTTCATTGTTTGTCTTTCTCCATCACTTTCTTAATAGACAATCAAAAAACAATAGATCACAACCCGATTTATAGCATTTGCCAATTTCTGAGCTGTAAACACTCCCGCCATGGCTAATTTCAAGCCATTGATGTGGGGTTGGAGAGGGAAGTGCGATGGTCCGTCATTATCTACTGTCACCCTTGTACAGGTGGGATAGATGTAAATCACATCAAGGGCATAGGTAATAGTGAAAGTAGTGAAACAATTGGGAAGTGATGAGTCTGGAGTTTTTATTATCTTTGTGTTTTTATGTAATTCATTTAATTTTAAGTTGATATAATTTAATTTTTAGTAACAGCTATGTTTAACAACTAGCATGCAAAATTCCTGAAAATTTGGCAATTGGTTATCACAAGCGCATACAAGCCAACACCAGCACACCAGTGACTGGGGGCAAAGTCTTCATTGTCTCTCCCACAGGGTGTGAATAAGTAATCACATAAATCCAATTTCCACCGGCAGCCATTTTAACCAGGAGAAGGTCCTGCCTGTGGCCAAGGTCAGTGGTAAGGAAGGCAATGTGGAGAGAGAGAAAAAGCCGGAGTCCTTCATGTCGTCATTCAGTCAGTGATAAAACTGTGTCGAGAAGACATCCCTCCACTGACCTTTTCTGCTCATGCAAGATAACTCATGCCCCTACTGTTCAAACCACCTTGTATCATGGTTTTATGATGTTTGTAACCAAGATCATTCCAACCAATACAGTTTTTTGTTTTGTTTTTGTTTTTTCTTAAGAAGCAATACCTTAATGAAAGAAATTACCTCTAATTACAGAAGTTTAGGCCTTTACGTTGGGAAGAGTATTTTTAGAACCTTCCAGAGGCCAGGGGAGTGATTTGGCTTATTTCATCTATATTCTTTACTCCTTTCACTGCCGTCCTGTCTATGCCTGGCTCTCCTTCAAAACTCAGTTCATTCCACTCCGTGTCTTTGAAGGCTTCTCTGAATTCTTCCTCTTCCATTCACCAAAACAAAGTAGATTTTCTCCCTTGATGCCTTTGGTGTATACAAACTGCATATCATGTTGCATGCATTGTTTTTTTTTACAAGTCTGTATGACTCCCAGCTTCCCAGAGGCCAGCTTGTTACATTGTTTTTTTCCTGTATCTCTAGTACCCAGCACAAAAGTATTCAGTAAAGGTGTCAAGCACTGAACTGTGTCCCTCAAAGTTTATATGCTGTGCCCTTGAACCCAAGGTGACTATATTTGGAGATGGAGCCTTTAAAGAGGCAATTAAGGTTATGAGGTCAGGGGCGCTGGGGTGGCCCAGCTGATGAGGTGTCTGACTCTTGATTTCGACCTCAGGTCATGATCTCACAGTTTGTGAGACTGAGCCCCAGGGCGGGCTCTGGGCTGACAGGCTGACACGTGGAGCTTGCTTGGGGTTCTCTCTCTCTCTGCCACTCTCCCCCCACCCCCACGTCCCTGCTCCCCCCCCAAAAATAAATAAACACTTTTTTGAAAGATTAAATGAAGTCATAGAGTGAGTCTTAATCCAAAGGACTGGTGTCCTTATAAGAAGAGGAAGAGATACGATTGATAGAGCACGAAGGCCATGTGAGAACACAGAGAGAAGGCGTCATCCACAAGCCAGGGAGAGAGACTGCAGGAGAGACTAAGCTCGATGGCACCTTGATCTCCGGCATCCAGCCTCCACAACGGTGAGAAAATAAATTTCTGTTGCTTAAGCCTCCCAGTCTGTGGCATCTTGTCGTGGCAGCCTGAGCAGATCAATACAAAAGGAGTGTTGAGTGAATGAATAAATGTCCTTCAAGAAAGATCGTTCACACGTATACATTGGTGTCCTGCTAGAAAGCACTTACATGCTTTCACGACTCCGAGAGTATGATTTCACCAAAACTCTGACACATTAATTTTATTTTGGCCAAGAAAAGGAAGAAAATAGCCTCTTTGCCACAGAAAACATAAAGAAAGATATTTTCTCCCTAAGTCCTTCCAAAGCCCTAATTTCTGATTTTTTCTCTTTTAGGTTTGCTTTGCGCAGAGAATGATGAACCCAGCGGAGACCTGGGAACTATACACAAAGAGGAAATATGACCGAAGAAAAGGGTCGCTTTCATCTCTCGTGAAAGCAACGCTGTTTTTGTTGATACATATGGAAAAAATCAGGGCCGATTATGCATTGTGATTTGGCAGTGGAGTTGCAGGCTCGCCACAGGCCCTTTCTTCCTTTCCACAGATATACCGTTACAGTCCACGGGAGCCCCGAGCCCTCCGTTACTGGCAACGCCACTCCTCGGCGGGATGGACCTAGCCAGAGGCATCCACGTCGCTGTCAGGATGGGCTTCAAGTACAAGAGCATTCCCTGTCTGTTGACTCTAAGGAAGAACTGTTCTTGGTGAAGGCGGCCCCGAGTTAGGCTCCTGGGGTGGACAGTCACACACGGTGTCACACAAGCGGGTGTGGGTACCCTTGTCTTAGCACCGTCTCCAGCCTCAGGGAACCCTCAACGGGTCTTTCTGGTATTTCACCAGCTGCTTATTTCACCTGGGCTTCAGGTTGGTAACGATCAATCCTCTTTTCAAATCTCCTGGTCTAAATCATTGATATTCAGAATTTTTAAAGCGAAGAATATCAGGGTGTTAGGAGACCTGGTTCTGGGCCTCTCGTCTGCTAACTTACTGTGTGACTTTGAGCAAGTTCCCTGCCCCACTAGGAACCTCGGTCTCCTCATCTCTGAAACAAAAGGGTTGGACTAGGTGTTCTTCCAGCTAAAACCATCTCCTGTGCTGCCCACTACAATAGCAACCAACCGCACCTTGCGTTTCAATTTAAATTAGTTACGTGAAATTTAAAGTGTAGTTCCTCGGTCTCACGTTTCAGTGGCTTTAATAGCCACTGTGGCTGGTGACTCCCATATTGGGCAGCACAGATAAAGAGTATTTTCATCACCGCAGAAAGACCTATTGGGCAGCCCGGGTGTAATGCTCTCATTTTATCATGACTATAGATAACTTCACAACAAAGCCTGACGGTTGAATAACACTTTTGTGTTGATCGTAGATTTCAATACGTCATTATATTTAACCACCCAAAACAGGTAAGAGAGGTATTACGTCCTACTTATCAGATGTGGACGCAGACTCAAAGATTAAATGACTTGCTGCAGGGTCATGCTACTAACGATCGAATACACTTTTCAAGCCCAGTATTCTCTCTAACACATGGCGTTAAGTCACAGGGAAAAGACATGCATGGCCTCGCTAAGGCCACTCCGACCCATGGCAGCAAAGGAACTAAGACCCAGCTATCAAGAGCTGATCTAGAGACACTGGGCCTTCGTTCAGATTTTAGCTCTGCACGCCCTGGCTGTGTGACCACAGACAAGTTACTTAATGCCTCCGGGCTCCTTCTCCCTCTTCTAGCAAATGGAGATGGCGCCAGTGTCCACTGCTCCTGAGAATTACAGGAACAGATGCAAATAAAGGGCTGAGCTCAGGAAGTCAGGCGCGTAACAACTACTCGCTAAAACTTAGCTCCTGTGGTGATGAACGCAGGCACTACCTTTATTCCTCCCCGGGACTGCGTTTCCTCTCTGGCCCAGCAGACGCACTGACAGCTCCTGCAGACTTACTGCCAGCTTATCTGAGGAAAGACGCTACGCTTACACATGGACAACAACTCCCTTTTTTGAAACCTACTGAGGAATTTGGCTTCATAAACTCCTGTGGCCGTGAGTTCCCCAGATTAATTACAAGTTGTTTAGGAAGCGCTCTCTCTAAGGGATTGGATTAATCCGCCTGGGCAGTATGCCACGAGCAAATGGCTTTTCCCCTTTAATTTTTCCAAACTTTTTGGTGCCAGGAACACATCGTATGCCTGCCCCGGGAAGGCCTGGCCACCGTAGGTGCCACCAGTGCGTGGAGATGAGGGGTGAGGAGGTGGGGGCAGAGGGCACCTGCAGAACCTTCCCAGTGTCTCCCCTCGAGAGCAGGCTACAGCAGCCTGACTGCAAAGCTGGCTCTGCCCAGCCTGCACTTTGCCTTCTGGAAAAGGTACGTAGACACGTGTCCCCCAGTGATGACTTTTCCTTCCCTGTCCCACCACAGTGGAGTGCCTCAAAGAACAATATTTATACCAACGGAGCCACAGAGCGTGGGGGGCCAGGCTACAAAGCCCAGCTCCACACGAGCCTGGGGGCTGGGGGGCTGACCCTGAGCGGGCCGGCAGGGCACAGGCCTGACCCCACAGGTGTTTCCCCTCATCCCGCCCACCCTCTCCTGGGGCCCAGCCCAGGACAGAGGAAGTAAGCAAGGATCTTTGGGCCATGCTTCATGTTCCCAGGAGCCGGGAATGGAACTGTGGTCAGACCCTCGGTGTCTCTCAAGGGGGAGACAGTGAAGTGTTTCTGCTACTGGGCGTAGCTGTGTTGAGCATCACGGCACACAGGCGCGGTGCGAAGCGCTAACAGGGTCTGTCTGTGGGGTCCATCTGCTGCCTGCCACACAGGACCTCAGCCGCAACCACACGCACACCCGTGCAGAAGAGGCACTCACACCCTCGTTCATTTGTTCCTTCATTCGTTCATTCATTCATCAATAACTTACATGGTCTTGGGATGATTCCAAGAGAAGTAAAACTCATTTCCTCGTGCAAGAACCTCAGAGACCAGTGGGGAAAGGATGAAAGAAAAATTAGGCGACTGAGACCTGAGCAGAGGGCTCCTCTCTGGGAGGGGATGGCACGTGAGCTGGGTCTCAGGAGCTGAATGAGAGTTTAGAGGTGCTGGCTTGGGGGAGGGAGGCACCGGGGAGACCTCTTTGCGCAGTCTTGTCGACCACTGTACAGACTTTGACTCCAGGGGTGGAAGAAGCCTTGGGTGGGTGGCGGGGCCAAGGTGTGGTGTGATCTGAACGTACATTTTCATGGGATCGCTCTGGCTATTCTGTTGATAACAGAAGAGCAATTTTAATTTTGCTATTGATGTAAGCAATTGGGACAGAAGCGAGAAGACCAGGGGGGCTCTAACAATAATTTAAAAGACGATGGCGTGGGCTTCTTAACCCAAGCCCCAACAATCAGCGTTGAAGGAAGGACACAAATGGGCGTTACACCATCCACTTGCGATATTGTTTACCATCTGGTCCAATCAAACCTCCTTCCTTCAGCAAGGTCAACTCTCAAATAATAGTTACAGTCTCTCTCTTCCTGTTCCTTGCTCTAATTTTCCTCCAAGTCATCAAATGAACACTAGATTCGATCGGTTTCCCTTCACAGCATGCCCTCTGAATCTAAGCACTTTGCAGAGTGCCCACTTCACATCTAGGGTGGTAGGAACCCCATTCCATGGAATCAAGGGGGCCCTGCCTTCGGGAAATAATTCTGGATCAAGCCAGACGAGCACAGGGGCATCCTAAAAACCCCCACGGACCCAAGCATTGCTCTGAGCCTTCAAGACCAGAGACATGGAAAGACAGATACCTAAATGCCATGCGAATACAATGGATACTATTCTTTCCAGAGTTCTCAGGAGAGACCCTGGCTGCCTTAGAGCAGACTCTCCTTTGTTTCATTTCTTTCCCTTCCATGGTGAGCAGTGTCCTTCAAAGGAAGTATTTAGAGGAAAATGTCTCCACAGGCCTGATCCTTTTCTTTGAAAACATAATAACGCTCAAGAATGACAACAATGTAAATCACCAGCATCATTAGACAGAATCTCAATGAATTAAAATTGCTTACATCAGGGTAAGATTAGGTCAGCTGCCTTGAAGGGAACTAGAGCGCTGGGGTTCAGTGACTCCCGGCCTTTCAAAAGCAAATATTGTCAGAGCCCCACCGTCTCGGTAGCATGGATAGTCAAGCCTGATAAGACCAACCTTGTCTGGAAAGGAACAAATTATTGTGCCACTCAGTCTCTGAGACCCCTTCATTACCCATTCCACAAAGACAAATTACGCTGATAGGACTGACCCTCTAAAAAGCGAGGTCTGTCTCGCAAGCATGGGCTACCTCTGCTCATCAAGTGGGTGGAAGGGAACAGAGCTGCCCAGAAGGTCCAAGATGCTGCTTCATGAGAAAGGTTACATTCAAATCACCAAGCAAACCCAGGAAGGTCTGAATGCCCCAAACGGGGTGGAAATCCTAAAATCAAAATAGAGCCATTATGTCTCAGGCCCGGGGAAAGCCTGAGAGATTCTGGTGCCTGAAACAAATAACAGGAAAAATCTGTCAGATGTGTGGTTGCGGCATAAATCATGAACAAAAACACAATTATAAGACGACGGGGGAGTGGGAGGAACAGTCGCTTGGGTACAACTCTTGATAACTATTGAATACACTTTTCATTGCTCAGAGGCAGGCGGTTTGTGACCACGTTTATTTTAGGATGTCAGGAGTGACTTGCCTTGGGAGGCTATGGTGAGTTCCTTTTTTTTTCTTTCTTTTTTTTTCCCAGTTTGTAATACAGTAACGTTTATCTTCCAGAAATTGGGACTTGAGTCCTTCTGAGAGTAGAGGGTACTCCAGACCTCCACTGACCATGACAGGAAGGAGAGAGTGGCCTGAAGGATTAAATGTTGGTGCAAGTCCCCCAGTGGTGTCTGAATCCCACGTTCCATTTCCTAGTGTCCTTCCTGTTCACAGGCAAGTCTTGATTTATCCAAATTACGCTCCACAACTTGGGCCCTTATTTGTGCAATCTCCCCTAATGGGGTGAAGCAACACCTGGGGGGTGAGGGCACAGTCCTTCATGCTTGGGTTCGGAGGTCAGACTGCCTGGGTTTAAGGGGCACCCTGTCACTTCTTTTTTCCTTTTAATTAAAAAAATTTTTTTTAATGTTTATTTATTTTTGAGAGAGAAAGAGAGAGACAGAACATGAGCAGGAGAGGGGCAAAGAGAGAGGGAGACACAGAATCAGAAGCAGGCTCCAGGCTCTGAGCTGTCAGCACACAGCCTGATGTGGGGCTCAAACCAACAAACCATGAGATCATGACCTGGACCAAAGTCGGACGCCTAACCCACTGCGCCACCCAGACTCTCTGCACCTGCCATTTCTCAGTCGAATAGTCTCAGGGAAGTTGCATAATAACTCCATACCTCCTCCCCTTCTCTGTGAAACAGAAATAAAAAGAAAGCAGTCAAGAAGATTAAATTAGATCACTCAGGTAAACCACTCAGCTCTCATGAAATATCTGCAGAATTGAATTAAGAAGAGACTCGGGATGAGGAGAAAGAAAGAACGAGGGTCTGCATCATGCATGAAACATAAGCCTGAAACCCCTGGTCCTTGGGTGATCAGGAGTTGACCTAAGGAAAACAGTAGTGACTCTTCACCAGCAATCCATTTCCATTTTGGAGAAAAATATTTGTGTATTTTAAAAATTAGCAAGAGAAAATGATTTCAGATCGGTAGCCCGGTCATCACGGTTGCCAAAATAGAGGCAAGTGATTCAAAGCGGCCTGGGCAGAAAGAAGTATCTAGAAAGAGTTTATCGGCAGTCTCTGAACATGGCTCTTCTCTCTACACAGAAAGGAACCCTCCTGATCCATTACAGGAAGTTGAAAGTAGAGGATACAGGAGCTAGCCTTCTCAGAAAACCCAAAGCCCACAATGAAAAGGTCCAACAATTCATTTTTATGATGTTACGTGATTCTCAAGTATTATTTAAATAATAACAGCTCAATCAAGTATCCCCATTTTACAGAGGAGGAGAGTGAGGCTTAGGAAGGGACCCAAAGTCATGCCACAAGTTAAGTGGAAAAGCTGGGATTACACTCAACTGTGTCCCTCTTCCAAGTCAGCGCATCCAAATAGCAGGTCACTAGCCACACGCACGTGGAAAGAGAGTTCCGTTAATCTACTGTGCCCCTTAACAAGCCAGTCTTTCATTAATGACAGATGGAAATGATGGTAAAGTGACCTTTATTCTCTCCCTTACTGGGTCTTCCCTCCCCCCCCCATAATGTAGTTACCCTTGGGTGTGTTTCTGTGAGGCAATTTGAGGTTTCAGTGTCCCATGATGTCAGGCTGCCAAGCAGGAAAGGAAAGACAGTTTTAACAATGCATCTCATTTTTCACCTAATTAGTACCAACACACTTAGGGATGTTAAGGGTGAAGTCTGACTTGTCAGCTTCTGGCAAACACAGACCCATCAGTGTAAATCTCATCCTGGGCCAGGGGAGGGGTTGGGGGGTGGGATTTCCCCGGTTAAAAGCTGTTGTTTTTGGCTGGGGAGTTGACAAAGCAGGGTCCCTTCCCTTCTACGTCTATGGATCTGGGAGAGTCTGGTGCTGCCTCAAAAAAGGCTGACCTCCCTTCCAGCCGAGGACTCTCTTGTGATTCTTCACACCTAAGAAGGCTGGCTCTGAGGGAGTGAAGCGACAGGGCCACCCCTTCTTTCGCCCGGGGAATAGAAGCTGCATTATATCAACTGTCCACCACTATGGATTCTCCCTGCTCTCTATTTACAAAATGGAAACAGATGAATTCAATCAAACATAAGCCCCCCGAATTATGGCTTCCTTTATACCTTGTGGTAAAGGAGTTTATACATAATTGGCACATGATTTTCTCCAGTGGTTTCAAGTTGTTCCCAAAAGTAAAAAGGAACCTTTCAGTTTGGGAATGAGATGGTTTTGTTTCAAACCAATCCATCATGCCTTCCAAAGGCAGAGAGGGTGGGTCGGCTCAGAGAAACCAGGAAAGCGGCCAGCAGGTCGTGGCCTCGCTGCTTTAATTGGGCAGGCGAAGGGTCAGTGAGAAGAGAAGCACAAAACCTCCTTTTTGGCACTTGCGGTGGTTCTGGGGGGTGAGACTCCGTCACGTTTGGGATGGAAAGCCACTGACTCCCCCACATTTGCCATTGCAGTCTCTGTTACTGGACCATGAGTTACAGAGGTAAATCCTTCCCTTGTTAGGGTCAAGGTCAACCAACACCTAACGACTCCACCTCTTAGAGATTCTGTAGATCAAAAACACTCTCCACCAGCAAAAGCCAATTTCCATAACTGGCTGGCACCAAAAACCAACATAGTCATTCTTCAGCTATGTTTACGCAAATCTTTAATGAGAGTCAACAGAGAAAACAAGGAAAGACCACTCTACACTTGGCTTTAAAAAGCTGGGTTTGGAGCCTGAGAGGTCATCCTAAATTACTATTAACAAAGTCAACAGGTTAATATGTGTTCAAGGCTTCATCCAAATGGGGTGGCCAGATAGCGATCCTATTACATTAAGGTAAACAAAAGGGCAGTTGTGCTCACCCCGGACCAGGAGGCATCTTAAAAGCTCTTTCATATTTATTTTCCACAACTTAGAAAGCCCACAAGGGAAATGTTCAACTTCGTGAGAGAGGTTTGCTTCCATGTTGTGGAAACAGCAGGTCACTCCAGGTTCTCAAGGCATTAAAGATTCATTTAGGGATTTTACCGAGATCATAGGCCTTAGTGGTTCCGCCTGCAAACTTTCCTCAGAGACGGTGGAGACAAATTCAGGGTGAGAGAAGCACCACACGGTTAAGACAGAACATCTACCACAACGTGCTACAGATTTCTGTTTGGGGGCTAAGAGGCCTCTGTAATCAAGAAAGTCTGGATCGAGGGGCGCCTCGGTGGCTCAGTCAGTTAAGCGTCCGACTCCAGCGCAGGTCGTGATCTTCTGGTTCATGGGTTCAAGCCCTGCATAGGGCTCTGTGCTGACAGCTCGGAGCCTGGAGCCTGCTTCAGATTCTCTATCTCCCTCTCTCTCTGCTCCTCCCTGACTTGTGCTCTCTCTCTCTCTCTCTCTCAAAAATAAATAAACTCAGAGAAAGAAAGAAAGAAAGAAAGAAAGAAAGAAAGAAAGAAAGAAAGAAAGAAAGAGAAAGAAAGAAAGAAGGAAAGAAAGTTTGAATCGATTGTGAACTCATAGTCTTCCAAGCTCAGAAAATAAAATGTGACCCTTTAGGGTGCTACACTGAGTTTGGCTTCTCTTTGATCCCTCTCCCAGACAAGCAGGAGCCAGGGGCTCTGGTCCACAGAGGAGAGTAACCTGGCAGGAGCCCAGGCCAAGTGTGCATTGGGTAGTGAAAGCCAAGGGGCTCAGGGTCCTGGGAGAGCTTTGTAAGAATATTGCTAAAATTAAACCCTGGACCATCTTCCCAACTAGGGGCAGTGGAAAGGGACCACTGGAAGCAGAGAAATGGTTTTGAGATTGTGAGACAGCCTCTGAGAAGGAATCCTGTGTCACTATTCATGAGACCTGTGGTAACAGCCTCTAAGATGACCCCCAATGATCCCTACATCCTGGTATTACAGCCTTGTGCAATCCCATCCCCAGAGCATGAACTGGACCTAGTTCTAACTGATAGAATATGGCAGAAGTGATGAGATGCTATTTTCCAGATGAGATTACTGTCAAAGTAAACCAGAGCCAAACAGAAGTTAGAGGAGTGAAGGAAAACTTCATTCTGGAACGATTACAATAGAAGAAGAGTGGCTTCATTATAGAACTGGGCATGATTCTGAGTCCGAGAAGGACAAGTGGGGACAGAGCAGGGTGGGGATCATTGGATAGAAAATGACTAAGAGGATACATGAGGAATGAGGGTGATCTGGCTAACCTGACCCAGCAGGATTCTTGCTTAAGGCAAGACAGGGTGATAAGATATGGAGAGCTGGGAATGAGGAATTTTATCAGGTATTAAGAGTTGTCAGATACCAAGGGTCAGGGGTTCTCACTAAACTGATTCAGTAGGATTCTCTCTAAAACTGGAATAAGCCAGCCAAAGACAGAGCCAAGGTCTGAGCTTTAAGGACTTAGAGGAGCCTGACTCAAGCTAGGTCAAGTAAGGTCATTACAAAGAGAGGTGGCTTCTGTCTTGCATACCCTTCTTGCTCTTGCATGTGCTTGCTCGAATGGAATTCAGCTGCCATCTTACGAGCTGCCCCATGGGAAGGTCCACATGGCAAGGAACCGAAGAAGAGCTCCAGCAGACAGAAAGTGAAGAACAGAAGCTCCCAGTCCGTAGGCTTCAAGGAGCAGAATTCTGCTTATGAGTGGTCCCCCCTTAGCCTTCAGATGAGACCACAGCCCCACCTGACGCCATGATGGCCACCTTGCAAAAGACTGTGAGGCCGAGACACCCACCTAACCCACACCTGCCCTACAGAAACTGTGAGATAAACGTTTGTTACTTTTTAAGCTACTAGATTTGGGAGGGGTGGTAATTTATTATGAAGTAAAAGAAAACTAATACAGGGCCTCTACGGTCCCAGATGGAGAGGGAGTCATCAAAGTTTCTCATAGGCACTAGGACTTGATCTTCAGAGCATCTGGGCATCTAGGAGACTGCCTTAGTGGCCATGTGATTCCTTCATTTGCTACGGAATCACACGAGCAGGAGTCCTGCTGTAATTCAACATCATTAGGCAACACCGCAAATCACAAAGGCCATAGCAATTGGGGAATAAAGCAAAGGGAACAGAAAGGAAAACCTACCAGGGTATTCTCTCCAGATACGTTTTATGACTAAACAGAACAGAATCCACGTCCAGGATAATAACGACCAAATGGAAGAAACCCTTAGGGTTTACACAGTGTTTTATATCTGTGATGTCATCTAACCCTCGCAAACACCCTGCAAGTTTCTTCTTGGACCTTGAGGGATCATTTGGAAGGATTAGTAGATGAGCACAATTTCTCCCATACCCAAGTCAGAAAGATGGTCCTTGTTTATTCGAGAAGGAGAATGACCTCTTTGACCAAGCGCAAAGTTTCGGGCGAGGAAGGAAGGGGCTGCCTACTAGCCAGCCAGATAGGTTGCATCGCTCCCAGACAGCACACAGAGAGAAAGGCCACAAGTAAGTCATCCTCACACTGCACCCCAGAGCAGAGGCTATCTCCACTGCTGCTAATGAGGACATTAATATTTGTAGAGCTAGCCTAAGTTGGCATAGCCGGGACATGGGGCCTGTGGAAATTGGGCCCAGGTCTGACATCACATCCTGTGGCTTTTCTACATCCCAGGTTAAGCTGTTGACTAATTAGCATACAATTCCAAGTTAAGACCACTTCCTAAATTGCCCTTGCACTTTCCTCCCTGCCTCAGCAGGAAACAAAACAGCAAGGAGAATATGAGAATATTGATAATGAGGCTTCTGCATTTGGAATTATCTCGCACCCTTTGATGTAAAAGATGGGAATGAATAGGCATTCCCAGCATGCTGAAGCCTAAGTTAATCGTTCTTCTCTTCTCCATTTCTCAGTTCCAATCAATCCCCAACCATTTGCCCTCCTAAATCTAGAGCAAACGTGTTTCTTCTCTCCATTACTGTTCTCACTGTGATAATGCAAGTGACACCCTCCCTCACCTTGACTGCTTCATAACCAATCTCCTCATCTCTGGGCTGGGACCTTACCCATTGAACAAATTTGTGAAAACCCAGATATGATCCTATTGCCTGTTTCTTTCAAACCCCACAATGTCTCCCCATATATTGCAGGATAAATCTCACTCCATAAAAACCTACAAGGTCTTCCATGGATGGCCCAACTGCCATCCATCTCAGCAGCCTCAGCTATATCCTCTCTCCGCCCCCTAGCTTATGTTCCAGCTGTGTCTGGGGCTGCTTCTCTCTGCTCGGACGGATCGTATTGTTTTACACTCCAGATCTTTGCCAGTACTGTTCCCTCAACATGAACTGCCCTTTTTCTCTTACACACTTGACTAAATCCTACTCCATTCCTAAGACCGAGGCATCTCTTCCTGCCCCTCCTTCCCCCACTCCAGTGTAGTCCCTCCTTCCTCTGTGCTCCCAGTATACTCTGGGCATCTGTCCACCACCACCAGATATCACATTATACATATATATCCATGGCCTGCCTCCCACACCAACTTGGGGCAGAAGCCTGAGAGGGAAGCATGCACAAGTGGCCAGAAAGAGTAGCCCCTTTCCAAATAAAAAGACAAGCAAAGGAGTGGGTTCACACATTTCCCTCCTTGGATACAGATTCAGGCTTGCTCACTTGCTCTTTTCTCAGAGCAAAATGGTGACGTACGTCATACCTAAGTAGCAAAAAAAAAAAATTCTGGATTCAAAGCAAGCATGACACTGAAGGCATTCTCGGCAGACATGGAAGAAGACCAGGCTAGCAACAGCAGGAGTATGAATATGTTTCTCAGAAGAGCAATGCCTCTAAATCTCCACTAAAAACCGCGTGAGGGGCAAATGGATTTGTAAGTTCTCTAATATTATATTTTTCTGGGGGAAAAAAAGCATTTTAGGTCAAATAAATTTGAGAAACGCTGCATAATTATCCATTATTGTATATTAAAAGCTCTAAGAGGTTCTGCAGGGTTTTTTTAAGGGTGTAAGTGTTTTCGATCTAACATTCCCAAAATACATTGGATTATGGCCCGTCCCTCCTTGTGTTTCTTTTCCACACAGCATCATCCACAGTATTCCCATTCTAAGCCCATTTTAAGAAGCGCTAGTTTAATGAAAGTGCCTTTAAGCTACAGCATCAAGCAATCCCCAGTTTGAGGATCTGCCCTACTATGTTCTAGCAGCGTGCACGGCTCATTTGAATTCTCACAGCCTGAGTGTCCTTACCTCTGCCAACATGGACAGCAATACCTGCCTGGTAGGTTGTTGTGAGGATTAACGGAAATACCTAAATTAATCAGTTGACACTTAGTGAGTATTTAGTCGCTAATTCAATTTCTGTCCCCGGTATTACCTTAGTTTTCTCCTAGAGCCCTAACTGTATGGCCTTAAAACCTCTGGCAAAGAAGTAAATGCCAACTGCATGACTGCTTGCTCTTTAGGACACCGAGCAAGCAAACACCAAGCTTTATGAAGTTGTTCTACTAAATCAACCTAAAACAGCATTTACTGCCGGCAAACCAGCAAACCTTCCTGTTCAAACTGACTAATCACTATTTCCAAATAATGACTCCTTTTGTGCCATGGATATCAGAAGACCATGACACAGACAATAAAGCAGAATGTCCTGGCACCCGTGAGACGCTCAGTTATAAATTAGCTCCCCAGCTAGAGAACGGGGGCCACCAGGGTGCTATAGAACACACAGCACACACAACCTTCGTTTTGTTTCTCTTCCTTTGAATAAAAATGTGTCTGATGCTTCACCTACAATGAAAATATTCTACAAGTTGTAAAAAACAAAAGTAATAACACACTGCGTAGGCATGCATAACCATGAGATAATTGCGCTTCTCAGTTCATTGATGTCGCCCCCCTCCTAACCAGCGTGTTATAATGTATGCCTTGTTGTGTGGTAGTTCCCCAAAATATTATTCGTAGGAGGTTTATAATAACAAAGCATTACCATAATAAATACTGGTCACAAGAGTCTTCTATAGAAGGAGAAGCCTACTAAATGTGCTCACATTCCCCACCCTTGAGTCAAGATTAAATTTCACTTTTTTAATCAAAGATTCTAAATCCTGAGAACTCTAAACCTTGAAATAGATACCCTTTTTAGAAAGAAAACTTAGATCGGAACTGTCAGAAGGAGAGATCAAAATGACATGAGGCAAATCGGATGACGTGTGTGTAAGAGGTGTTCTTTAGTTCAGCTGTCAGGAAAACATTGAAGTGTCTTATCTCCCCCAAAGCCCCAAAGCCACTGTCCCAGGCCAAGCAAGCTGAAATTGTTTTAAGAAAAAATAAAGGCACAAAAGGCTTCTTAGGAAATTCACATTTAAAGTGTTACTTAAGCCCACGACTTCGACCAGTAACAAATGGAGAATCCAGGATGGAGGTAGGCAAATGCGAGAAGAAATTATTTATACTAAAGATCAAATCCTGTTAAAAAGAACTCTAAAGAGACCAGGGTTGTTTAATTATTCTACCCTATTACCTTATCAAATATTCTTTCAAGTAAGTGGGTCAGGATTTAGACCTTAGGAATTTAATTATTATACATAATTTTGTTGGAGAAGCATTTGTTAAAATGCAATTTGACCTTCAGCTTTGATTGAAAAGAGAGCCGACTTTTTAAAAAACCCCTTTATAATGAAGTATTGGTAACTTCTCTTGAGGGGTCACTGTCTGGAAGTCTCTCCGATCATTTAAAATGGATAGCACAGCAAGGTTAAACCTGTAGTTAAGCAAATATGTAGCACACTGGTTTTTAAAGTTGCTGTGTTCTAAAACCTCCATTTGCCTTAACCCTTACAAAAAATATTCAGAAAGGGGTTGCGTGCACACTCCTGTCCTCGTAAGGAGTGCATAGTGATCTTGGGAGGATAAATTACTAGTCCAAATTCTTCACCACCCCCCTTGCCCCGGCCTCATCCATGGGTCAAGCGTACTTCCCTAGCTACATCAGTAAGTGTTCCATCAGAGAAGCAGAATCATGATGAGGGATATGCTGGATTTATTACAGGGATGAGACCCCATGCGATCTTGGGAGTGAGTTAAGCAGTCCATTGATGCATCTGGCGCCAGGCCTGGGAAGGAAATCTGTAAGCAAAGCAGGGCAGAGCAATGGCCAAGTGCAGCCTACAAGGATGAGCTAGTTCCTACATGGGACCCCTCTACTGACCCATCACTCTCAGAGCCCGAATCCCTGCAACGTACCAGGCCTACAAGCCTGCTGCCTACAAGCCCATGCTCACTGAGTGAGGCAGCTGAAACCCCACAACAGGAGTCTAGCCCACTTGTCTAATTTCAGGACAGCCTGTTTTCAAAACCAAAACAGCATCAATTCAATGTTAAATCCCAACTATGGCCACAATAATACATAGCCTTGAGAAACACAGTTAAAGCAATTCTCAAGTCCTGCTTAGGGACAAACCTAAAATCTGATTGAGGGATGTGAAAAAATGGAAAATTACACGATGTTCCTACATGGGAAGAATCAGCATTGTCAAGAGGCCAGTCCTCCAAATTAAATTATGAATGTCCTGCAATTGCTCTTAAAATCCCAGCGGGGTTTTGGGTGGGGAAAGCTCAGTAACACCATGAGGGAAAACAAGTGCATGGGAAGAGCGGATAACTACTTTTCCAAGGTAAGGGAAGCACACTTGGAGCCTCGTGGCAAAGGCTCTTCTGGCTCCGAGGACACCATGAATCTTTGCTTCAAAGACCTCCATTTCTGTTTCCTCTCAAGGACACAGAACTCCATTTAGAGACTTAATAAAAGCTGATGAGGTAAGCGCATATCCATGAACAAAAAGATAAAAGTTGAGTGAGTGAGTGTGTGTGTGTGTGTGTGTGTGTGTGAGAGTGTGTGTGTGTGACTGTGTTTGAATTTCTTGTTTTAGACGTGCCTTTCCATCCTTTGAGCTACTTCATAAGTCTCGATGTTGGGATTAGTCCCTGGACAAGAGAGAAAACAAGAGGCAACCCAGTGGCTCCCAAATCCACCCCCGGTTGGTACAGAGGCTATCAACTACTTGGTGGTGATTTAGACTCAAAACAGACCGCTGCCCAAGCCAGGGGTGAGAGAGTGATGTGAAAAGTTTCAAGTTTTGCAGTGGATCTGAGCTGGGCAGAACTGAGGTTAGTTAGTTTGGTCTTTGAGAAAAAGGCTTCATCCACACTCAAAAGCCTTCTGTTTCTAACCATGAAAGCCCTCAGTATCAAGGAAATCACACGCCAGCCACGAAGTCCCGACTGTGGCTTTTTCTGACTGCCAGGCTGTTTCTTATGAGAAAAGCATCAAGCTACAGCCTTTTGAGTCAAAGGCTTTACCGTGATAAGATTTTGTGAGAGAGCACAAGCAAGCAAGTTTACATCAACCAACAAGAGTCCCCAGCTCCTTTTGTGTGCCAGGGTCAAGAGGAACTCAGAGAACAATCTAATGGGGACTCTGCTCCCAGTAAGGCTGTGGCCCAGAGGGAGCCCGAAGCTTGGGTGAGGTCCGAGGATAACCAATGTGGGGCTGAAAGTGGTGAGTAGGTAGCTTGGCTAGGGAGAGGATTCTATAGTAGAAAGTCTTGGACTTAAACCCCTCTTCCATAGATCATATAACTGTGAACAATCTACCTGGCCTCTTAGAGGCTTTACTTTCCATCAGCAGAAGGAAGGCAACCCTGGTTCCTACTTCATAGATCCTGGTGGGATTAAATGAGAAAATTATGTAAAGCTCTTAACACTCTGCCCGACACACATTAGCACTCTGTGGATGTCTTGCATAGAAATGATTGTTGAAAACAATGTTGTAAGTGCTGGGCTGTAGACACTTTTAACAGGCAGCAGGGGGTGGGACTGGGGCTATTGATTGAGCCTAAGGAGTTGGATTGGACTTCTCAGAGGATGTAATGTTTGAACTGGAGCTTCAAGACTGAATGGGATCTCAACGACTGGTGAGGAAGGAGGGCTTTCAGGAATGAAGAAAGAACGAGTGCAGGAGAGTGGGTAGAGGTGAAAAGTGACAAAGAGGAGGTTGGCCTGGGTTGCTGGGCACCTTATGTGCCAAGGTGAGGTGTGGGAACTTCATCACATAGGCAATGGGTGGTCATGGAAATCTGCGAAGCAGGAATGATCCCAGTCAGATAATATCCGTTACTTATACCCCCTTTCCCTTCTAAATAGAAAACTTCAAATCAGGGAAAAGCAAATGAGGATGGCTAACAACTAGGTAGCCCCACAGTCCCCTCATCCATCACACGATGGATCCTGTGTAGCCTGTTATTACACTGTACTGCCTGGGACCTAACCTTCCCGCCATACCCTGGATGGGCAAGCCTGGTTGCCAGGCTGTTCCATTTTCCCAGAGCCCCTTCAGGTATAAGAAAATATTTTTCCATTGGGAGTCTACTAAATGTCATGTCTAATTTAATCCTAAATACATTTCCACAGAAAAAGGAGTCAAACGAGTAAACCTCTCCTATGTCTCTGATTTCTTGTTTCCCTAGCCCTTCACCCACATCTCCGTTCCATCTTTTTTTTTTCCTTTTCCTTTTTCTTTTTGTTTTTTGTACGGGAAGTAAAAGTGGACAGGGGAGGGGAGGGAGGAACTCCGCCACTTACTAATTTGTTTTCCATCCCCAGCCCTGGATTTCTTTCTCTGTGACCTGCACTGAGACAGGACAGATGGAACAGTGCCAAAGGGAGACTAACTTATTTATCTTGAAAGCATAAATTACCTTCAATTATCAGAATACCAATTATATCCAAGTGAGGACCTCTGCCTGTCCTTAAACATTTTGGTTTTCGCAGCTGCCCATTGAAGTTTTTGCAAGGTAGCAGAAGGTCAGAAAGTCAGGGAGAAATTTAGCTTTGCTGTAGATCTAAGCCCCCTCCCCATTCCACCTCTGTTTTCTTCCCTGCTCTTCCTCGTGGGAGGACGTTCAATGATTCCGATCAGAGTCAGATGGTGGGAAGAGCCCTGCTTAGGGACAGGAGACCTGGTTTAGCATTGGCTTGTCACCACATTCCCATGTGAAGCCAAGCTCGCATTTCCTCTAAGGCTCCTACTCCACATACGTAGGATAAAGAGACCAAAAATGTTCTCCCCCAAGACTCCCTCCCATTCTCACTGCCATGATTTCAAGATTCCAACTGACATTCACCTTTTGTTTCTGAATCATGCTCAGTTCGATTTCAAATGATTTATTAAAACCTCCTGGGCTGTACATGTTAGCATAGAGCTACTCACAGTGTGGCCATGGACCCAGGCCAGTCTCCAGACTGATACTGGCCTGTGATGAGATAAGCAGGCAAAGTTGAGAGTAAGCATCAGAAACTTTCTGGCAACTGGACGTGGCTGTGGCACCGGAGCACGTGACGAGCCGCCTCGTTGGTCGCACTTGCCCGATGAGTTGCACGTGGCACGGACTGTGTCCGAGTTACATGCAATAGGACCACACATAAGTGGAATGGAAATCAGAAAGAAACGAATACTCCAACCACGTGATCAAGGTCAGCATCAATAGTCATAAATCATGTTGATAGTTTGTACCCCTGATATGACGTGGTGAGGATGGCCTAGGTGGTCTTCCTCCTGATAGCTCATAACTCCCATCTTATCTTAAGAAGAAATACCAGACAAATTCCAAATACAAAATGCTTGACCACTACTGCTTAAAACTGTCAAAGTCATCAAAAAAAGGCAAGTCTGAAAAAGTGCGATAGCCAAGAGGAGCTAAAGAATCAAACTGATTGAATATGATGTAGTATCCTGATCGCTTCTCAGTCTTTTGGCTAAGATCAAGTATAGTATCCCAGACAGGATATTAGAACAGATAAAGGACATTAGGTAAAAATGAAGGAAAGCTAAACAACCACCCACTTTAATAAATTCGTTTCTTAAAAAAAGGAACAAACTGGTCTTTACCGCAAATAATTTAAGAAGACTCATTCTAAGCTACACTACTCGCAAAAGTCCTGGGAGGTATGGAGAGTAAGCATTTCAGTTGGCATTCTATGAATTTTATAGATGAGGAAACCAAGTTAGTGACATTTGGTGAATTATGAACGAATAAGTTTTGGCTCCACTGCTCTTGACTTCTATTCTCTTTCTTGCTCTGATACACTTGCTTTTCTAAGTAGATAGACACTTATCAACTTTAAGCTAATTTTCTGATTAAAAATAATATACTTGGTGGAAAAAAATAGAAAGTATATACAAGAATAAAGAAACAGATTTCTTAAAGAATCACCAATAATTTCCCAACCCAGAGCAAAGGGTTGTCAACCTTTAGTCTTCCTTGTTTTTCTTTTTCCTGAGCACTTACCACTTGCAAGTGTGAAGAGAGAGTGCGGAATGGAACTCAGAGAGAGAGCAAGCAAGCACTGGGCAAAGACGGCCATCCAACGAGAGATTAGGACATAGCACATCTACTGGGAAGAGGCAGCCGCGTTGCTGGAAAAGGGCGGGGGACAAAGAGCAAAAGTTTAGGGAGTAGCAGAACAGACTGAAGGTCTATCTAGACCAGGGTAGCATGATTGTCTGTACAAATGAGAGGATGCTAGCTGAGATAAGGGCACTGAAAACACACGGGAGAAAGGACTAGATGGTAAATCAAGGCGCTGGAGGAGGTAAGAGGGATGGGGCCAAGAGCCACGGGGGAAAGGGTCAGCATTGGAACAAGAAATGACTGGATTCCTCAGAATCAGAGTAAAACAAAGAGAAGGGTAAAAAGCAGTGATTTCTAAAGCACAAAGAACCTAAGCCAAACGACCTCATCTTTGCTTGGCAAAATAGGATTTGAGGTCACCTACTCCCAAGGAGTTGACAAAAATACAATCAGAGTTTAAGCCTGAAACATTTCACAGGTGCATCCATGGACAGTGGTTACACTTGAACAAACTGTGGATTTGACATTGGTGACCTTTTGACCTCATGACAGCAAAACCCAAAAGGAAGCCGTGTAGTCACCAGTAGGCTTTCCCAAGCCTGGCACCAATTGCTTCATCTGCAATGGATTGAATTCAACATTCCCTATGTACAGACTGTGACTCAGCTTGAGCCGCACTTGTAACCCTCATTGGCCAGAGAATGATGTGTTATCGCGCGGTGCGATATTCCAGTGAGGAACCTGAGGCCACGAAGAACTCTACGAAAAGAAAGTGAAAACCACGGTGAGAACGGACTTCTAGAAAATACTGAGTAGAGCAGGACAGGGGGAGTTATGGATGCCTCCGAGGAGTTAAGAGGACGGAATCTTCTCCTAGGTCTGGTAGACACTGCTACTGTCAGAATGGTGTGCCCTCTCCCCTTCTACCATAGAAACAAGCCCTGATTTTGTTGGGAAGAGCAAGATGCCCAGCTAATAGACTATATTTCCATGGCTCCTCTTCGGATGGAATGGCATATGGCATAGTTCTAGTTAAGTGAGGTAAGCTGATGTGGGAAGACGTTTCCAGAGAGCTCTTAAGACGTGGGGATGGGAGCAGAAGGAGGAACACAAATGGAGCCATCTTCCGGGGTTTCTCTCTTAGGCTACCCCCTTCATCCTGCCTAGAACACGACAGAGATGCCTGAGGAGAATGGGGAATAACCATTGCCCTGCAGGGAAGAAGGCCAAGAGATCACCGAGAACCTGGACGCTAACATCCCTGGAGCCGCGGTTCCAAGGTCAGCAGCTGCGTGCCTCCAGACTGCTCATCGTCTAAGAAAAACAGAACCAGTCATTTGTTTAAGGCTCTGCTTGGGGTGGGGGTGGGGGGTTTGTTTCTCTCAGCCGAATATAATCCCCAGTTCATAGCTAGGCAACAATCCATTTCGATCATTAATTTAGAAATAGTGTGTCAGATATTTGCTCGTACTAGAGTTTCACGTAGCAAATGCCCCCTTGAAAGAACCAGGCCGTCCTTTAGGGGCTTGGAAATCCTTTTGTAGAACTGCGTGTTTTGTTTTGGGGGTGTCTGTCTTTGCTGTAAAGCGAGCTGACCTACACGCACAACACATGATAAGCATGAAGCGGCCCAACTGGTTTTATTAGTTTTCCTTGGGCTTTGGTCTAAAAAGGTTTCTTGCTGAGTTGATTTCACCCCCGATAACTTCCTTCACACTCCACTTCCTAATCGAAAAAGGCCCACATCAGGGGTAGAGAAACAGAGACCAATCCTTTCCCACCCGTCTCCTGGGACTCCTTAGCTCTTTACTATACCGCTGGGCTGGCTTAGCAAAAGCAATTTGATGTCCAGAATTTCCTGGCAGCCTTCCATGAGTCTGTCTGCCTCATCAGAAAACTCCAATCAGTAAGTCTGTGGGCTAAAGGGAGTCTGATCTCACTGGTGGTGTTGCCACATTTTGTTCTTTCTCTGATATGTTCTGTATTCGCAGCGGTTTTGTTCTTTTTCAGTTCTGAGAGCTGACATGATTTTGGACAGTGAAACGTGCTCCCCTAAATTCTGGCCCATACCCCCTCAGGTGAAACTCTCCACGCCATTAACCTTAAGGTAAATCTCCCCAGAGGAGGGCTTTTTGTCTTAGATTCCAAGAGCTACCATTCCCAAAGCCTCGATTTTAAAAGTGTTATTAGTTGCAATGTAGCTTTTCTAAATTAAAGGGGGAAGGCCAATACACAAAACCAATAAAAGCAGAGTGGTTCTGATTAAAGTGTAGGTAGGATGAGGGGAGGGAGGAGGTGTGTGATGGGGAGACAGCTGGGAGCCCTTTTAGATGAACCAGAGCCTTTCCCCAATGACGGGATCCATGGGGATCCTTCAAAGAACCCGGGGATTCCAAGGAACACAGTTTGGAAACCATTTTTTCCAGGAAGCCCAGAGTGGCAGGAAAATGTTTCATTTTGTCTTTAAGATAAGGAAACTAGGGGCATCTGGGTGGCTCAGCCTGTTAAACGCCCGACTTCAGTTCAAGTCATGATCTCGCAGTTCGGGAGTTTGAGCCCCACCACAGGCTCTGTGCTGACAGCTCAGAACAAGGAGACCACTTCAGATTCTATGTCTCCCTCTCTCTCTGCCTCGCCCCCCACTCACCCTCACGCTCTGTCTCTCAAAACTAAATAAACATTAAAAAAATTTTAAGATAAGGAAATTAAAGGCAACTTTCATCCAGAACGCTGGGCACTTGGTATGAAAAGAGACTACTTAAACCTCTCCCTCCATTTCCAAATCATAGTGATCATTTTCAAGTCCCTTGCATTTTGTCTGGATTTGTTTTCAATGGGCTTGAAAAGCTTGTTGATTTGCCAAACCTAAATGGACTTGGATCATTGCTATAGCTCCCTAGAATTTTCTAGGTTGCAAAGTAATGAGCCTGCTATTTCAGCAGATGACCATATTACGTGACCCACAAGCAGTGACTGAGAATTAAGGATTGAATTAAGGGACACATTCTTTGGGGAGTGGCACTTAGCATACACAGTAGGCATTTTCTCACCCACAAAGGCAAATTAGATTACTTTTATATGTTCTAAAGTTTCACTTTGCTTTCCTCCAGTATCTGCCCGTGTCTCAAAGTGGACAACTTTCCCTCCATATTCTATAAACGTATACAAGCCGACACACCTAAAAGACAAAAGACCCTTATCCACTTACCATACCAGTCCCCTTAGCATACCAGCCACATGGGGAGAGTAATCCCAGGTATTTCCTAGAGTGGTTCTGGGGACCGAAGGAAAAAGTCACAGGAAAGTTCTTGAGCGCAGTGCCCATCACACCCGAGAAATTCAGTTTCTTTTGTCCTTCCTTCTCCTTGCCTTATGGGGTGACAGGAGAGGACGGGGGGGACACACGCCACATAGTTTAGGAAGCTCAGAGTAGGTGAGTGGTTGGCGCACGGAAAGCCCTGCCCTGGGCCACTACCACGCCGTGTGAGCGCACAGTGCTGCCGCTCCTCATCCTCACACACACCAGCGCTCGCTCTTTCTTTCTTCGCTTTGTTTGTCTTCTACTCACTTGTCAGGCCTCTGAGAGGGGCCCTTCACCACTTGCAATGGTGATCTCTGTTCTGCTTTGAACAGCGCAGCTTCCAGCTCATTCCTGGCTCCTTAGGAAGGGTTTCCTTTGACCAACAGTGGAGTTGAATACTAGAGTGAGGAAAATGTTTCCCCTTTCCTGCTCTGATTTGGACCCACTTTTTTTTTTATAAATTTTTTTAATGTTTATTTATTTTTGAGAGACATAGAGACAGAGTATGAGCAGGGGAAGGGCAGATACAGAGAGAGGGAGATACAGAATCCGAAGCAGGCTCTAGACTCTGAGCTGTCAGCACAGAGCCCGACGCGGGGCTCGAACTCACAGACTGTGAGATCATGACCTGAGCCGAAGTCGGTCGCTTAACTGACTGAGCCACCCAGGCGCCCCTGGACCCACTTTTGACAGAGTGGTAGAGACCTAGACCCCAAGTGGCATCACATTCAAAGCATGGCGAAGAAGCCATTTCCACTCAGACCTCATCCTGCAAACCATAAAACTCCACCATAAAACTTTCTTTAAATTTCTCCGATGGTTGGAAGCTATATTACACTCCGATTTTATGAGTACACCAAGCTTTGGTAGCAACTAATAGAAGAAAACCTCCAAGGGCTGCCTGACCTCCAACTCCATCTTGCCTTTTAACATTTCTAAGGAAGTTTCTGTTCTGCCTCTTGCCAGAAGCCGGAGGTCATCATGAGAGAACTAATATATTTTGATTTCCTCTTTCGAGCCAGGCCCAGGGTGAGACACGCGGCACCACTCTAACCCACGCAATAGCCCTGAGGGCCAGGTATCAGGGTCACCACTCTTAAGAGGAAGACACGGAGGTTAAACGCTGCGAAGTTCATCGTTCAAGTTAAGCTCCTGGAGAGTGGAACTGTGCTGGGTTCACCTTCATCCCCAGAACACAGTTCCTGACATGTCATGGGGACTCTGTCAGAAGGGTGAGCTCTGTGAGTACCGGGATGATGACTGAGATTAGAAACTCAGGCCGAATGTAAGGCGTCAGTGAGCGTGCGCGGGCTGATGAGGGGAAGGTCTGGGGAAAGGCCTTCGACACCGGGTTGGCGGGGCTACTGCCTAGATTTCCTCACTGACAGGTGAGGGGCTGCAAAGGCAAGCAGGCTTTAGAATAGGAGGGCAACGCCTGAGCTCGAGTCCCCATTCTGCCAGCTACCACCTCTGTCACTTTTGTCATCTTAAACGACCTCTCTGAACCTTCATTTTCCGTCCGAAACAAACAGAGATAAAAATATTTATCTCAGATGGTCGTGTGTATTAAATGAGAGAATGTGTGTGAAATTTCCTAGCCCAGAGCTTGGCATATAAAGGATTCTCCATAAATGTTTGTTTCTGCCCTCTCTTCCCGCCCCCGACCCCGAAGCATTCGCAGACTCTCTTTACAAGGTTATAAGTTTGTACTAAGCATCATCACAACCTCCAACGTTCACAACCTCCATGTCTTTATGAAACAGTAGAGTATCTAAAAATGACGATTTTTTTTAAAAAAATTCAGAATAATGAACCGAGAATACGATACAGTGGAATTACTGTCTTCATTTCACGTTTTTCCCCCCTGTAATTGAAACCATTTTCTAGTTTTATTTAGTACAAAATTAATTTCACATTTTCATCAAGGAACTCATGTGGATCCCAGGGTGATTCAAATTTTCCGATATGGAAATTTATAGCCTTCGTTACTGGTATTTTTCAAGACAAAAGACTCTATGCCAGAGATGACCATTTCGGTCCTGCTATATGACCAAAATGAAAAAAATTTTTAGATGACACTTCTAAATTCAGGCTGGACATTAATGTTTTGTAAGAGAGCTGATAAAAAAAAATTCATCAGTTACTCAGCCTCAACTATCTCCTTTCCCAAATCAAAAGCAGAATTTCATTTACCTTAGAAATAAATCGGGTCCCTCTTGAACTGAACTCAGAAATGACACTGGATTTGCATGTCAGGGAGAAATGCACACTACGTCAACGTGCGTGGGTGAAGTTCTAGCCACGGAAACCGGGAGAGTTGGCATCCTGCACTTTCCTGCTGGTACAGGCTACCCCGAGCGACCCCAGGGCTACTGCACAGAGGCTCGGATGATACCACAGGGCATCAGAACTAGGGCCCCTTGAGGCTGGATCCTATCCCAGGCAAAGAAAAACAGAGGCTGCACTTTGGGACATCAGACCTCAGCATCTGAGGGACCGTTCCCTGCTGTTCGTCTCCAGAACATAATCTAGCATCAGATAAAACAGCCACACTGGGGCAGGTGAGCCAGGGAAAAGTGACTGGGTGCCTCCTGAGCACCCCTGACCCCAAGATTTCTCACCTGCCTCTTTCTGGTGCCGGAATCCAATCATCCTCTTTCCTAGCCCTGTCCCAGGCCCTAGGAGCACCTCTCAGTCACCTCCAGGAGGCGGTCAGTCCTCAGCTCCCTTGTCCTTGGGAGATCTGACATTTGTTTCCCGGCTTAACTCTCTTAGTTCCTGGTCTCTCCTCTTTTTTTTTTTTTTGGAATAAGGTAAAATCTACTTAACATAAAATTCACCATTTTAAAGTATACAATTCAGGGGTTTTTAGTAAATTCACAATGTTGTGCCACCATCACCCCTCTCTAATTCCAGAATATTTTCAGTGCCCCCAAAGAAACCCTGTACCCATTAAGTAGCCACTCCACATTCCCTGCTCCCCCCAGCCCCTGGCAACAACTAATCCGCTTCGGTCTCTACGGATCTGCCTATTCTGGACAAGTGGCCTTCATGAGCAGCACTCCCACCCTTGGCAAAACCATGAGGAATGAAGTTCAAAAGATGACCCAACCCTTTTTAAGATATCAGCGTGTCTTCTGCAAAACAGTAAATCACCCTCGGAGTAGATTTAGTGCATTTTGTTCTATTATCTCATTCCCTAAAATCCATTTGTGGCCCTGCAATAAAAATGGACTCTTAATCAACAGCACGCATGCGTGGACAGCTCCATGTGTCTAAATAGGTCGCTGCACATGCACGTGTTTGTTACCACACATACGTGGTCTGTGAACACAGAAAGGTGATTCCCACAGTCTCTGTTCTAGAAGGCTTTGCTACTATCAGCTGAGAGGTAGCATATGAAGAGAAGGGCTAGTGAGAAGCTCTCTCATTATAGTCCGGCACAGTGGGAAAAGCAGGGCCAACTGATTTTGGCCAAGTCCCACTTGCGCGTGGGTCTCACGGAATCTGGTCCCCTCTGGATCTACCGTCTGTGCCTGTGGAAGTTCGGGAAGGAGGCTGTGATGCACTGATCCGTCCGAGGCCTCCTGGCAATACTTGAGGAGCACAATACAGTTTTGTAGAATTATGTTCAAAGGTCAACCCTACTTGTTAAGATTCTTAAGGTGTCTGTTTCATTTAAATCAAGTTTTGTGTTTGTACATGTGTGTTTTTTAAGGGAGAATGGAATCTCCTGAGAGAACAATCCCACGTAAATTAGAAACACGTGCAGGCATTCCGTAGGTCGGCTCTGTAAAGATGTGTTATTATATCTTATGTTTATAGGAATTTTATTCGCAGACAAGGCCACATATGAATTGTATGATTCTCTGGTGCCCAGGCTAGCGGGTTCTTTCCATCCCAGTATAGTTGTTTAAGATACAAAGGAGTCTTTTCCTCTCCTTCAGATAGAGATGAGGAAGAAAAATATATTCTAAATTAAAGAGCTAGACATTAGCTAAATAATGGGAACACTTGAATTTCAATGTGGCATCTCGTTTGATGCCAAGAAAGTGGAAGAAACAGAAGGTCTGTGTGGACCATATTGCTCTATAGTGGCCTTGGCCTGTTTTGCTTCCATTGTGAGAGCACTACCCACCTACGGGCCAAAATCCTATCTGAATATGAGGCAAATTTAGAGATAAGATTAATACTGTTCGAAGGACTTTCTTCACTTAAAATTAAATACATAAAACCACATTACATATGCTATTTACAATTACTGCTTCTTCCTCTGCCTTCCCAAAATTGTTTTATCACATATGCCAACATAAGGCACTAGGGAAACAGGAATAAGAAGGAAAAGAAAACTAACATTTATTGACTGCCTTGTCCTCTATAATTAGTCTTTACTCTATTTGATCTTATTTTATTTCTTTTTAATTTTTTTAAGTGTTTATTTTTGAGAGGGGGGGGACAGAGAGAGAGGGAGACACAGACTCTAGGCTCTAGGCTCTGAGTTGTCTGCATAGAATCTGACACAGGGCTCGAACTCACGGACTCTGAGATCATGACCTGAGTCAAAGTCAGACACTCAACTGACTGAGCCACCCAGATGCCCTGATCTTATTTTATTTCTTCAAACCACCATGGGAGGCAGATAGAATTCTCTCCATTTTATAGATGAAAAAGCTAGGATTCAGAGAGATTCAGTAACTCATTCAAGCACACACAGCAACTAAGCACTGTCACTGGAATTGGAAGCCAAGCTGGTCCAACTTTAAGAATTACATAGTGTTGTCGGTTATTTGACAAGAAGCTCCCAAAAGTAGAATGAGCCTTAGGGAGGGGCCAGGGCCATCCCCCTCTGAGTCCAACCTTGGCCACTCTCTTGGCAATGCTGTGAGAGAGCCAAGGATTCTCCGGGCTTCACTTTGCCTAGTGGTGCCATGGGAATATTACTGTCTGGCCCTTCTGCCTCTCGGGGATAGCGTGAACCTCAAATAAGGACATTTATGGAGGGAGACAGGGGAGAGACTTTGAAACACAAAAGTCAAGTCATCGTTATCATAGTTTAGTGGTCTACACATCTTCCACAGTGGGATTCACGGAATACTATGTTAGAGTAAGGGAAGAAATTAATTATTCAAACTTACTTTTATATTTCATTGTACCTTACAAAGAGAAAAAATACATAGATATTAATAATAGAGGATATGTATGGTTTATCAATAAATTCACAGATATTAGGAGTGGATGCCCCCCAAATTTTTACTGATTGGATGCATGATCGGAAAAGTGGGAAGACCCCAAGTCTGTGCAATAAACAATATACATCCACAAATACTGTGATATTTTTGCAGGTATATAGGTAGTGGTGGCTGCAGGCACATGATGAAACTATCCTAAGTGACACTTGTTAAGTGTCAAATATTTGTTATATTTGTTTTTAACGCAGCCCAGCCTAGTGGCAAAACCATAAAAGTCACTTTTTTTGTTTTTGTCTTTTAATGGATTTCAATAATAGAGTTGAATTATTCATTATATTAGTTCAAACACATTGTCATCATTGGTCTTCGTAAGGGGACCTTTTATTTCACTTGTTCATTTACTCATCCATCAGTCAGTCAGTTACAATGCCACGAACACTCATGAGCCCACTACTCCATTTACAAACATGGGATATATTTTCCTTATTTATCTATGTGTCTACTATCCTCTATCCGGCCTTCCCACACAGGGGTAACCAGGATCCAGAATTTTATGATTCTCGTCCCTTTGCTTTAAAGTTTGCCTGAATAATGTACTGTTTGATTTTGCTTGTTTTTGAACTTTATAAGAAAAGCATAATGTTCCAAGAAGTCATTTGGGACTTGTTTTCATTTAATATTGCACTGAATGAAATCCACGTTGTTGTGGGTGGCTGTAGGCCACTCCATTTCACTGCTGTGTGATATTCCATTGTGTGATTACACCATAAGTTATTCATTTATTTCCCTGAGGATGGGCATTTGGATTATTTCCAGTTCTTTGCTACTAAGAACAATACTTCTTTGAACATTCTTATATGTGTCCCCTGGTGCTCGTATATAGGCATTTCCTTTGGGGATATACCAAGAAGTAGAAATTGGGGGCAGTAAGGGCATGTGAAAGCTCAATTGGACAGAATAAAACCAAATTATTCTCCAAAGTAGTTACACCATAGGGTCACTTTCTTAGCCTATTTTATTCAGTTTTCTCATATGGGATATCTGGCCAAAGTGACTACCTTACCAGTACCTGTGAAGACTAAAGTAACTAAACGAGAAAGTAGCAGTGCCCTTCCTAGAAAACAAAAGACTGTCCATAAATTCGCATTTACACCTCTTCCTCCCAGTTAGCTTAAAGTCAGACCTTGCTCAGACCTTCTTCCTTCCCATCTATACAGTGAGGGAGCAGGACAGGAGGAACTGTAAGCCCACTGTACTGACACTTCATAAGTTAGTGACTAGTAGCAGGCTATGCTTTCTCACCACCCTGGTACTTATTCCCAAAATCTGTGGAGCACATGAATTCCTTGGAATTCCTGCAAAGTTGGATGACAGCTGGCAGGTCCTCGGTGCTAAATAATGGTGGCAATTCCAACAGGAAGAGAACAAAACTGATGATAAAAATGTACTTCGAATGAAATCCAAACTCTCTCCCAAGGTCATGTGTGACCCATCCTTGCTGACCCTCTCCTGCCTCGTTCCTCCCTGGGAATTCACCTCTTGGCTCTGCAGGTCACAGCCATTGATCTTTTTTTTTTTAAGTAATTTATTTATTTATTTATTTACTTTATTTATTTTTGAGAGAGAGAGAGAGAGAGAGATCATGATCAGGGGAGGAGCATCTCTCCACTCTAGAGAGGGAGAGAGAGAATCTCAAGCAGGCTCCATGCTATCGGCGTGGAGCCCAATGTGTGACTCGAACCCATGAGATCATGACCTGAGTTGAAATTGAGAGTTGGACGCTTAACTGACTGAGCCACCCAGGTGCTCCACAGCCATTGGTCTCGTTCAGTTCCTGAAATACTCTGGGTATTCCCTGCCTCAGGGCTACTGCACATCCTATTCCTCCTGCTCAAAATGCTTTATGCCCCATTCTTTTTGTGGCTGGCTCTTTCTCATGCTTTAGCTCTCTGCTTAAAGTTACATGCTCAAAAGGCATTTCTTCTCCTACCCTATGTGAGGAGTTTTACACTTACTCCAAATATTCTCAGTCTCAGACTTTGGGGTCTTAATAACATTTGCCCACGTTTGTAGTGATTATATATATATTTATGTATTTACTTTTAAGTGTTAGCTACTAAATGTTAGCTAAAATGTTAGCTCTGTGATAGCAGAGTCTATTCATCTTAATCATTCTCCTACTCCCCAGCCTCCAGCATAGCGCCCAACGTTTGCTGAATGAATGGATGTATTAAGTGTCTACTAGGCATCAAGTGTAAGCCATTCTACACATGTAACTGTTTTCATTCTTTCAACAACCCTGTGACATAGCTTTGTTATTAAGCCCATTTAGAAGGTAAGGAAGTGGCTAATGGAGGTTAAGTAACATCTCCAAAGGCTTTCACGTATACGGAGTGGTGGAGCTAGGACTGAACAAAGATCGGACTTCAAAGTCTGTGCACTTTCCCCTAAATCACGAAGACCATAGGAGAAGATATTTAAAGAATCCAACTGAGGTCGGACGGCCTTTTCAAACTGCCAACCCAGAGTTTTCCTGGGAATTTCTCATTTTCTGTGCTAAATCTCAGAGCTGTGAGTTCTGCAGTATTGCACAACATACTGACAGAAAATGTCACCTGACTTCTTTATCGGTTAAACAAACATCAAAATCAGCGATTTGGCCAAACTCGTGCTATTGTTCCCTCATCTATCACACTACAGTATTACTTATCAATGGAAAAGCATGTTCCCAAAATGTCACAGCAGGACTTTAAAAGCTAAATAGACCCGTAAATCATCCTTCTAAAAGCTGACCAACAAAGCTGTCCTCTTCCTTAACACTCAGATATTTACTCTGTAAATTATTCAGCTTCTGCTATTTCTTTTTCCCAGAGTTTAAAGAGTAAAGCCACTATTTCCACTTCTTTTCTCATTTCCCCAAGTGATTAGAAAGTAGCACCCTTTAGAAACACAAGCCACAGTTATATTTTCAATAAATAGATGGAAAGAATAGGTTTCCTTGGCCCACAAATGTACTACACTCTCACTAAAGGAGCCCAAACACCAAAGGAAAATTGTTAGAATACAAGGAATTCCGATTTTCAGGTATTAGTGGGACAGTTGCTCTTCTGTGGGCCATCATTTTAGAAAAGACCTGAAGGCCATACACATTTTTTCTGCCAACCGCAAATATTATTTCTCTCAAGATTTAACTAAAGATTGCGTCCCTCAGGGACTCTCCCCGGACTAGTCCTAATTCATGCTGCTTCATCGCGTTCTCGACACTTCCTTATAACACCCAGAGCACATTATTAACTTTGGGCCTAGGTGCTTCCTTATGTTTTTGTTAGTTCCAGAAATATGCTGCACGAGTAAATGTCCAGTCTTGTCATATTTACATGGCAAACGTTTCAAGCGCAGGAACAACTTCTTTTAATTCTTTTGCGTCCCACGTACGTCTGAATGCGTACATTCTTTCTCCCCTCCCTCTAGTCATTCCAGATCTCTTCAGAGCAACTTTAAGGTTCTAGAAATGGTGCTAGAGGCTCCTGAAAGATATATATATACAAGTTGAATTTAATAGAAATAAAGAGATACTAACTCAGTATGCATAGAAAAAAATACACCAGAATGTTGACAGTAGTTGTATTAAGTTGAATAGAATTCCTTCATTGATTTTTTTCTATATTTTCAATGAGAACATCAGTTTATTTTATATCAGAAAAAATCTATTTTAAACTAAATTAACTAAACAAAACTAAGAGCTAAACTAAATTAACTAAACTAAACTAAAAGCAATCTTAAACTAAATAAACTCTAAATTAAAAGAATGAAGTCAAACTTACAAAACAAAGAGGCAGATAGAAATACAGTGAACCAGCACCCAGATAGGACTTAAAAGTTTGAATCTGAGTTGAGACTTTGCCCCTTACTGTGTGATCTTTTTAAGACTCGGTGTCTTTGTCCATAAATTGAAGATGAAAATATCTCCTTCATGGAGTTGTTCAGAGGATTATATGAGATAATGTGACTGAAAATGTTTTACAAGATTGTGAAAGGCATTAAGTAATGAAAGGTATTATTACTTATGTTGTGAATTGGGTCTAATTTCAATTGGCCCAGTGCTGGAAGTCAGGCCTGTTGCAGACACCACTAAGCATATTATGGGATTAGGAGGCTCAAGGCCAATTATCCACAACACTGGTTTAAATGTTTGATTCTTCCCACCCCATGGATGTCACAATTTGCTCCAGATGAGTGAATGCCAAAAATGTCATACTGATTCAAGTGCCTTTCTTACTGGAAATTAAGACCCAGGCCTTGGGGACCACAGAGCGTGCGATGGCCATTTCTTGGGCTCGTGTTTCTTTTGTCTGTTTCTGGGTGAGGATAAAATCTCAAAGATCTATTTTGAATGTATTCTCCTAAGTCAGGGAAACTAGAGGGAGCAAGTGGATTTATTTTTCCTGTCCATAAAAAAGGAAAAAAAAAAAAACAACAAACCAGTGGAATTCCGTCTATATATAAGATGGTAAACTTTGATTTAGAGGAGAACAATTTGCATTTCTACCCCGACCAAGTCCCGGCTTCCTAATATATTATCCCTCTTCGAAAACTCCATTAATACTATTGGAATTTACTGTGCCTCCTGCAAAGCTCTGAGGCAAATCTTCCCTCCACATGTCACTTACTCAACCATGGAAACAAACCCCTGACAGTATATGCTAATACATTATTTCCCCTCATTCTAAATTTCTATGCACCACGCCAAAGAAGTGCTTTTCCAAAATGACTTGACAAAAGTTGGCTAAAGTCATAAGTGACCTAAGAACTGTAGGCATCCCCACCTCCTCTGAGCCTCAAATTTTCAAACATCCTCTGTCCCTTCTCTCTCTCTCTCTCTCTCTCTCTCATTAAATAGAAAGATAATAGCTGTGGAAGTCAGATTCCCTGGGTTCAAATCCTGACTTTACTTACAAGGCTTATGGACATGAGTAGGCCAGTTGGCTTCTCAAAGCCCGGGTTTCTTCATGCAAGTAAGAATACCTAATGTGCAAAGTTGTTACGAGGATTAAGTGAGATCGTTGTAAAGCATCAAGCACAATGCCTGGCACATAACCAGGCTCAATAAATACTAGTTTCTATCTCCCCCTCCTTGGCCTACTTCGGGCTACTTTGAGCACAGCATATGTCTTGATTGTACATTCATCACAAATTCCTGGACCTCTGGCACATCAGATGTTCCAAGCATTCAGAGGTAATAAATTGGGGGGTGCCCCCAGGGCGGGGTGGGGGGGGGAAGCCTGGCTTCCCAGCCTCTTAAGCAGACCACCTACTGCTGCCTGAAACAGCCACCCTGTGAGGAGAGCAGCTGCCAAACAAAGGGACAGGGAATAGGCCTACATCTGTACCTCCGCCCTCTTGTCTCTGCACAGAGGGCAGCCATGGTTCCCCAGGAGACACCGGGAAGAGGTTTCAGTGTTTCAGATGACAGATCAGCCCGTGCTCTCTGACCCAGATTAGACTCGACCCAGAACCAGCTCAGCCGCCTATGTCACCAGCAAAGGATTTTAATTCACTCCCAGGAGACGGTAAGGAACGCTTGGGCCAGTAACACATGTAATCTGGCTGAGCTCAGCGGTGAGCATTCATAAAGCTACAGGCTTCCCATTCTCCACTAATATCTCACTGGCCTGTCAGCCGCAGCTTGTCGGTGGGAGCCAGCCTGCACACTCAGCACTCCCATGTCCCCGGAACGTTGGGGGAGCCAGAGGTGAGGAGGAGGCAGGAGAAGCCTCCAAAGGGAAGAAGAAAGGAAAACATACTTCAGACCGAACACAGTGGTTCTCAGAGTGTGGCCCCCAGACCAGTAGCGGCAGCATCACCCAGAAGCTCATTGCAAATGCAAATTTTCAGGTCCTACAAGGGACCTACTGAATCAGAAACCGTGGTGGGGCTCAACAGTCTGTGTTTTCACAAGCCCCCATGTGAATCTGCTGCATGTTATCGTCTGAGAACCACTGACCCAGCTAAACAATATTTAGGCAGACTTAAAAGTCTACGTTTAAGGAGAAAAGTAAGAATCCAGGGAAGTGGAATTATGATGAAAGAGAACATCTCTGGATTTGATCGGGAGGCCTTCGTTGGAATTCCAACTCCAATAATTGCTAACTGTGTGATCTCAGGCAGGTTGCTTCACTTATCTGAACCTCAGTTTCCCTGGGTATGCAACAGAGGTAATTAGGCCTCCCCTGAAGAGTTGAGATGAGCTCTCCCTGGATGGTCTAGTGTTCATAAGCCTGATCTTTCTCCAGCTACATCACACAGCTTCTCCTGGACAGCCTCAGGTCAGAGTCTCTCAACCTTGACACTATTAACATTTGAGTCTGATCATTCTTCGTCGTGAAAGCTGTCCTGTGCATTGTAGGATGCTTAGCAGCATCCCTGGTCTCTCTACTCACTAGTTACCTATAGCTGCCCCCAGTCGTGACTACCAAAAATGTCTCCAGACATGGTCAAATGTCCCCTGCAGGGCCAAATTGCCACTGGTCGAGGACCGCTGCCTAGGAGTGTTCAGATGCAGCATAAGCAAAAAGCAAGAGCACTGTATTCACTTAGAATTAAGATCTATATGCCAGTTTGTCTACCAACTAGGTATCTGACCTCGAATGTATCTAGTAACCTAGCTGAGCTTTGGTTCCTCAGCTGCAGAACGGTGATTAGAATGTCTACCTCACAGAGATGGGGTAACAAATAAGAGTTATCACATATAAGATGTTCAACAAATTTTCAATTCACAGTGCAAATCTGATCTGAGCTCTTTGATTTGACTACTCAGAGGCAGAGGGATAGATGCTAGGAATCTTAGACGGCATCTCTTAAATCGCAAGGTAAGGGGCAGCTAGAGTCATGAAATAAAAAGAAGGCAAGCCAAGGTCAGAGAGAAGGGCTGGGTCTTCCCCTGCTGAGCTTGGTACAACAAAACACCTCTCTTCAGGGAAAGGACAGGGTCAGGCAACTCTTTTGACAGGTCATATGACCACCCATTTTCTCAAGTCCCCCTCCTGAAGCTTGGAGACAAGTCGGTATCAGAGAGCTGTGGCTCCAATCATATCGGCATGGCCACCTGAGAAGGAGTGAACAAAAAGGGAGTGGTTAAAAGCTTCGGGGTCTGAGTCTCACAGACCTGAGTTCAAACCCTAGGTCTCTGCATCTTGGTTCTGGGAGCTTGGCCAAATTACTTATACTCTCTGAAGCTCAATTTCCTTATTCAAATGAGGAGACAGATAGTAGCCACCTTAGAGGCTTTGCAAAAAGAGATGAGCTCCTATGAGTGCAACACTTAGCCTGGTGCTTACAAGTTATCATAACATTACTGTATCGGAACCGAAAGAACTATGGTCCTTGTAACGTTGTCACATTTGGCCAGGCTCAAGGCGAGCGTCTCAAAACTGAGAACATTGTCTCTTAACAATGAGCACAAAAAATGAGACATGGCAGCACAACGAGAAATGGTTCAGCATTTCGTTCTCCACCATGCAGTCTTTTCAAGATCATTCTGAACCTCAGGACTGTCCAAGCAGGGAGGCTGCAGCTTTCTGCTAAGCCCTAAAAGATTAAGTACAATACGGCTTTAGAGAAACACTTTCTTTAACACCCCTAGGTGTACGTATGTGTGTGTGTGTGTGTGTGTGTGTGTGTGTGTGTGTGTGTGTCCATAGTGACAGAGAAGAGAGTCTTTGAACTCAATACTGACCAGCTAGAATGTCTCACTTCAAGGACAGGAAGAAAAGCCTCTCCCCCTAATGTCACCGACGGATCACTTGCAGTAACGTGGCGTTACACACACTACTCATTTTATCCACACAGCCACCAACTGAGGCAGATATTATTAGAGGCCCCATTTTATAGATGAAGAAACTGAGGCTCATAGGGATAATTATGTCTATATCTTATGAGGCAGACAGAGAACTGGTCTAAATCATTATTTTTTTAATTCTTAGAGTTTACAGCCAATCCTTGTCATCTACTTCCTTGGCTCATATTTTCCACAATCAGAAGAATTATCTTCCTCTGCACTACGTTCGAGTTGCTCGGAGACCTGATTTAGGGAGGTGAGAGGTGCTGGGCTGAAGCCAGGGTCACAGATTTATGGTTTCCTCCACGCATCTTTATCTCCAGGCCTGGGAAAGAAAGTCACAAAGCTCCAGTCCTGGCTTTCCTAACTTCTGCACCAGGACGGGGCTCTCGGGCTGGATAATGCCGCCACGGTAATGCCCGAATGGCAGCCGGCAGACCCCTATCTACATCTTGGCCATATCTGGCACCGTCTGGGAAGCTGAGGTCCTCCTTTCCTTTTTGCAGGTGCCCAGATGTCACCGGTTCACACACTCTTCCTTTTCAGAACCCCGGTTGGTCACAAATGTAACGGCTCTGGAATCTGCTCCGTATTTATTCTGGGTCTGCATGGCCTGAGCCACCCGATCTCCTTGGGTGGTTTTTCAGACTTTGCCGTCCTCCGGAATTCTAATAAAATCTAGACCCTGAAAATACAAAGAGCCAGGCTCTGAAAATTCTTGCTCTGGACTCTCCTCAGTGGTTTCCTGCAAGAATCCCTAATAAGAAAGATTCTTATTAGGTTGGTAATCTCATGGCCCTGATTAAATGGCAAATGATAAATTTTAGAGGTCTTCTCTCATTTTCTTGATAAAGTTCACACTTGAATCCCTTCCAGCTCCTTTATTTTCGGAAAAAATAAAACAAAATCACGTCTCCCATGCGCTCCAGTGTGAGTCCATCTGAAACCATTCGGGACACTTCATTAGGAAGATGCTTAGTCAAGCATGGAGTTGGGGGTGGGATGGATATGATGAAGTGACCCTAATTAGGACTAGCTTCTAATGCAAAGACTGGCTGAGAATCACTTTTGCCATAAAATTTTCACCTCTTTTAAGCTTAGTCCCCCTGTCAGTGAAAGAAACCAAATAATAAGCATGCTTTGTCCCTGGATTCACGAATGTTGATGTTTAATGCATCGGTACCATTGACTGCCGAGTCACAGCACTCACTAGGCAGTGAGAAGTCATGTAAAGGAAGTGAGGGATGTGGCCTGTACCGATCCCTCATCTAGTAAAAATCCAGCTCGTGCTGGAACTAAACTTGTCTCCAAGGTTCTGAGCGACATTTGGTCTCACCATCTTTGCCTCTTCCAGACACTTCTGGAAGGCAGGGTCCCAGGCTAACTGAGAACGAAATAAATGCTGAAATATGGCAGCCAAAAAAAAAACCTGTTTATTTTTGTTTGAAGGTCTTAAAAATTGTATCTGGGAGGAAGTGTGGTCTATTGTTAAAACTGTGAATGACCCCTAATATCCTGGGTGCTAGTCTCCTTTACCGTTAGCAGCTCACCAAGAAGTCCTTCGGTGATTTAATGCAAACTAAATGTGGCCTAATTTTCCTGGTGAGTCCTAAGAACTTAGAATGAAAGATGTTAGGGGCACGTGGGTGGCTCAGGCTGCTGAGTGTCTGACTTCGGCTCAGGTCATGATCTCACGGTTCATGAGTTTGAGCCCCGCATCAGGCTCTGTGCTGACAGCTCAGAGCCTGAAGCCTGCTACGGATTCTGTGTTTCCCTCTCTCTCTCTGCCCCCTCCCTCCCTCTCAAAAATAAATAAACATTTAAAAACAAAGAATTAAAGATGTTATTCATATGCACGTAAGCTTCCGAAATAGAGAATTTACTCCTGGGCAAGGAGCTAGAATTTACAACCAAACTTGGCCAAGAAAGAGAAGCAGGTGTTGACTACTCTTAGGGAAGCAGGATCACCATCCCGTATTTGACAAAATGCCCACCAGGCACCCAGGAATTAATGTTTTGGTTCTCGAACTGGGTTTAAAGATGTCCCCTTCTCAGAAGTCTTCAAAGGCAGTGAAGACTACTGGTGAACAATTTCCATCCCTTCAAACAGCCCACTGGAAGCTGCGTGCTGGTCCTTGATGAGACTGTCTAGGCACACTGTCTAAAGCTCTGCATTTCTTTGACTTTAGCTGGAAAAACAAACTCATCTGGTAATAGTTGTCATATTCTGAGCAGAAGCTCTGATAAACGGTCTTCGATTAAGAAAAAAAATCCAAAAATAAAATTTTATTACTAATTTAATTGTTTGCTAGACTGAAGTATTTAAAATACAGGCTCTATAAGAAAAAAAAAAAAGATTTTAAAAGGGTACCTGGTGCAGACATCTGCTCATTGGACCATTGGGTGGTGAGTTGGTTCTGAGGAGGGTTGAAGAAGTGGGGCAGAAAGCTAGCAGGAGTAGAAAAAGACGATACAGGAGAGGCACCTGGGTGGCTCTTGGTTAAGTGTCCGACTCTTGATGTCAGCTCAGGTCATGATCTCTCAGTTGATGAGTATGAGCCCCACGTTGGGGCGATGAGAGCACAGAGCCTGCTTAGGATTCTCTCTCTCTCTTTCTCTCTCTCTCTCTAAATAAACTTTTTTTAAAAAGGAAAGTAGCGGTTCTCTAAACAGAATGCTCTCGGGGTGTGATACCCTAGGTATTTCCAGGGTACCTTCAGGGGTGTTCTCCTTCCCAGAATGAGGCCCTGAAGAGCTGATTGACCACAACTAGAGAGTTCGTCCAGAGTGGTGAGGGGAAAGTGTTCTTTCTTCCCTCCCGACTGGTTGCGAACAATACATTGCTACCAACTTACAAGCGTCAGGCTACTTACTTGTTGATACATATTACTACCCAACACGGATTTCACACAGGCACAATTCTGCCAGGAGGTGGGCTGTGTCTCCTGGCACCCTGAGGAGAGGGACACAGATGCTCATGCTCCCCAAAGCACACATGCCAGACACTGTTAATCCACCACAGGGTCTCTCTCAAAGCAACATTCCAGGCCCTTGCTGCTCATTGGCTGAATTCAGTAGAAATTCTATTTGTCTACCCAGGCTTACGACGAAGAGGTCTCACATCAACTTAAGATACCTCTCTTGGGAAGCAGCACGGCATAGGAGCATGGGCCCACCGGCACATTAAACTGGTTTCAAATCCCAACTCTTGTCACTCAGCTAGCTGTGTGTGCTTGAGCAAGTTACTTTGGCTCTCTGGGTCCTGGCTTTCTTCTCTCTTAAACAAGGATTACATCATCCGCCACCCGGAATACTGTAAGGGTTAAGTGAGAGGACATTCTAAGCCTGGCAGCACAGGGCCTGGAATTTTGAATGTGTCTAACGAATGCTAATTCCCTTTCCCGCCTGTATTAATGACAAAAGCAGTCAGGCACCTTACCTAGAACTTCAATTTCTCTTTGGCTCTTCAGCTCCTGAGTGTATTAGATTCAGCTGATAAGTAAAGGTATGAAAGGAACAATACATAAACTCTGCTGTGAATTTAAATAAGTTAAGGAACTAAATACAGACTGAGAAAGGCCAGACATTAAGTTTTATGGATCAGCTTTGACCCTATACGACCCAGTATTAACAGTCCTGTTGTGCCCAAGGTAGGCACTAAACAGATGGTTAAACCTATGAAATCACATACATATGCCACTAAAGCAAAGGGAAGAAAAGCAATTAGGGGGCAGAACTGAGTGGACCCACCATTCTCCAGGCCTGCGGGACAGAGAATTGTTACGGGTCCCGTGACAGAGAATCATTTGCCTCAGCAATCCGACTTCACCAGGCAATCTTCCTCTGCTTCCTTCCTCTGGAATAAATAGAGCTTGTCCAGGGTCTGCGTGACCTGATTCTCTGAGCAGATACCAGCTCTCACTGAACCCGCAAGTGCAGAGGGGGAAACCAAAGAATCAACAAAGAGAGAAGGCTACTACCTTGATCTATTTCTAAAGAGCAGCCCTGCTGTGTCTGAGGGGCAGACAGGAGCTGCGAATGTAATCATGACCAATGCTAAGACTGAAGCCATGAATGGTTTGGCTTGAGCTTTTGCAAGAGATCAGAGTTGTGTAGCATAGCAGTGTTTACAGGTTTATAGATCTGCCTGGGGCGTCCGACGCCCTGGACTCTGATTTATTATTACAGGACAGAGATTATCTCAGACTGGGCTGGAAATGGATCTTGGCTGAGTTATTTACTCACCGGATGCGATGTGTGAGAGTTGATGGCCTTGTTTCTCAATTTGTCAGTTGTAAAGGGAGTCCCCAAGGCTCGATTTCAGACCCAGTATTGTTTACATAGCCCGGCAATAATACATCACATGTGGCAAAATATTACAAATTCATTTTTATGCTGATGATACGGCTCATGCATAATAGCAGCTAACGTGCTTCTCTTTTTAGTTGAAATTGCAGCTAAGTTTCTAAAGGCACAAAGGGCCTTTTGTGTTTTGAACCATAAAGAAGAGAAAGTATATGACAGTTTTTAGAAGGACTAATGAAGAGTTTGATCTGTCTCGGCTGCCATCTGTAAAAGAGTCCCATTATACCAGTTACGGTCATTATAATACCACACCATCTGAAGATATCCGTCAGAATTTTTAAGACTATTATTATTGTTATTATTATTATTATTATTATTTTGGAAGCTATGGGAAATGACTTCCCATTTTACTGTTTGCATTTAGGTGATGGGAAAGGAATAATTTCAACGATGATTTCCATCTGGTACTTTATTCAAATGACTCACACCAACCATATGGAGACAACGCACTAGCACATACACTGTGTACCAAGGGAATCACTATGTTTAAAACAATCTCCACATAAATCAACTCACTACGAGCCACAACAAACTGCCTGCACTCTGTCTCTGAAGAATCTTTAGCAGAAAAAAAACAAAAAACGAAAAACAACACCAGCATATTTTAAAGAGCACAGAGATGCCCCAAAGAGGCAAAAGCTGTAATTGGTTTCTGGATCTGGACTCTGAGCATACAAATCCCGGGCATCTTTCTCAAGAAAGAGCAGTGCCTTTTAAAAACGATTTCATGCTCTGTGACACTAACAAATCAAAAAATAAACAAATAAAACGGGAGCCTCCTCAGGAATTTGGTGCGTTTCAAATGCACATTTACAAAAAGGAAAACGACAAAGCAATTTCGCAGCTTTTTTAAAGACATGTTCTAGCCCTAAAAACCCCTACCTTCCCCACACTGAAAGACAGCAAGTAGCTGCTTGGCCATGGGTAATTTGGGTTTAATTGTGTTTGCTTAAACCATACATTCCACTCCCAAACCATAAAAATGAATCCTAGAAATCTCAAAGACTTGAGAAGTCTAGAGCCTATGTCTTGTTTGCCTTCTCAGAGGAAGATTTCCAGGCCAGCTTTATCGTAACCTGTGTGTTTACCTTTGACATCTTTCTAACACACGTGCTCAGCGGCACCTCATTTTAAAGCATTATAAAGAATATCGAAAGATGCAGACGAAGTGCCTCCAAATAGTGATATCACAGCCAATGTTAGAGGAGGTGAATCAGACAAAGTGGGAATGGATCCCCAAAGCCTTCACTCTCGTTCGCGTGTTGCCTGCAGAGCTTTCAATCATTCATTCGTTTGCTTTTTCAACAGACGTTCACTGAGCACCTAATCTAGTCCAGGAAGAAGAAAGCACAGTAGTGAGAGCACGGGCTTGGAAGCTGATGAGCCTGAGTTCAACAAAAGGCTTTGTGACTTTGTAAACGAGTGACCTTGGGCAAGTTATTTAACCCCTTTAAACCGGCACAGAGTAGGAGGTCAACGAAGCAATGTCAAAGAAATAAATAACTAAGTTTTTGTTTCTTACTCTGTCACATGTGGCTGTCGGGACCTACCTTGCAGGGTTGTTGAGGATCTGATGAGAAAATGGACGGAGAGTGCTTTCCAAGCAGCGGTGCTTTCCTTAGCAGGCGGCGTCCCCGACCTTTGATCTCCTGGGGAAACAGACAAGGAAGTCAACAATTGCTCTGCAGTGTAATTGAAAACCGAACCAGACTGGGGGTGAGAAGGCACATGGTGGTGAGATTCAGAAAAGGCTTCTCAGGAGAAATCTCGAGCTGTTTTGGGAGACAGGTAGAACCTCGCCAGACAACAGAAGGGAGGGATGGCATTCCCGGGGAAGGGACTGGACCGGATAGAAGCAAACAGGCATGAGGGCCTGGTGCGCGCTGATCGGGCCTGCTCTGGGTGGTTCCACGTCCAGCCGGAAGACGTAGGCCCGCAGGCCCGTCAGGCAGACATGAGGAGCCCGAAAGTGCTCTGAAAGCTGTGAGCTATGAAGAGCCCGCCAGGGCACTCCGGGTTCTTCAATTCAAACCAAATGACAACGATGGAGGATGTGGTACTGTGATTTCTAGTAAGAACAATATATTTGATATTCATCCCCAGTGCTGACTCAGAGCTCCTAAAACTACTGGAATCTCCTAAGTGATGAGAAGGCTAAAGGTGGCTCGTGTTACGTGAATGAGGTGATTTGGGGGCCTCGTCTAAGGATGGGGCTGGTTGGCAGGAGAACCAAGCAGGAGATTAGAGGGTTAGACCTTTGGGTCGCGCCCTGCTTACCTCCAGAGAAGAGGGGCTGCAGGTTGAATCCACAGCCGATGGCCAGTGGTTTAATCAACGGTGCCTATGTAATGAAGCCCTCGTAAAAACCCACAAGGAGAGGGTGCGGAGAGGTTCCGGGTTGGTGAAAACGCAGAGACGAGGGGAAAGTGGTGCATCAGGAGAGGACACAGAAGGTCTGTGCCCTTTCCCCACACCTTGCCCAATATAACTCTCCCATCTGACTCCTCCGAGTCGTATCTTTTTATAATCAACCAGGAATCTAGTGAGTAGAACGTTTCTCTGAGGTCTATGAATCACTCTAGCAAATCAGTTGAACTGAAGGAGGACATTGTTGGAACCCCTGCTCTACAGCTGGTTGGTCTGGAGCACAGCTAACAGCCTGGACTTGAGATTGGCATCTGAAGTGCCAAGGGTGCCCAGAGTGGGGTCTTGAAGGGCTGAGCCCTTCGTCTGTGGGATCTGATGCTGTGTCCGAGTAGGTAAGGTCAGAACTGAGTTGAATTGCAGGACACCCAGCTGGAGGCGGGGAGCTACGTGCTTGGATGTGTGAGGAACCCTCCCCCCCACCACACACACACTGGAACTGGGTGCAGAATCTTTAGAAGCACAGATGAGAAAGAAATCCACACGCAGGAAACCACGCCCTGCCATCATTGCTGCTGGGCGCGGGAGGCTCCAGGAGCTAGCTCTTACAGAAGCCACCAGAAAGTTTGTGGGAGCCACCAAGAAACCTATCATTTGCCTGAAGCACTCAACTGTAAAGGACTTCTGAAATCTTAGTTTTCATATTTTCAGCCTAGTCGTTTCAATCCTGAATTCCAGAACGTACTCACTAACCCCACCTGCTTTTGTATTTTTAGCTTTTCATCGGAGCCTTTCATCTTAACATTTTACTTCTTTTGCTTTCATGTTTGTATCCTTTTATCTTATTAGCTGAGTCTTTTATCTTTTATTTTAAATGTTACCCATTTTATCTCATGCATCTTTTCTTACAAAGGTTTTAAATGGAGTTTTAATTAGTCCTCGATTCCTTTTCCTTTATAGATATTTTTTTCTTGCCTTGATGGCAATGTGGTAGTTATATTCTTGTGACTTTCTAGCTTCCTTTTATTTTCATCTCTTCTCTTTCTCATTTTCCTCTTCCTCCTCCTCTTTGCCTTCTTCCTCATCTTCCATTTGACCCTGTTTACATTTGGGTTTTCAATGTCTGAGGAGACAAATGCTAATTGGGAAGGAAGCACCACAAGAGGCTGCCCATGGACAGAGGAGGCTAATGTCCTCCTCAGGCAACGGCAGTCCCTTACCCAGCCTGAAAATAGAACCTGAGCTCTTGTCCCCCTTCCTGCAACCCAGCCTCCTCTCCAGCTCTACCAGTGACTTGTCAAGCCCTTTTTTTTTTTATTTTTTTAAATGTTTATTTATTTTTGAGAGATGGAGACAGAGCATGAGCGGGGGAAAGGCAGAGAGAGAGGGAGACACAGAATCGGAAGCAGGCTCCAGGCTCCGAGCTGTCAGCACAGAGCCCGACGCAGGGCTCGAACTCACAAACCATGAGATCATGACCTGAGCCAAAGCCAGACGCTTAACCAACTGCACTTAGGCACCCCTTGTCAAGCCCTTTAATGAATGGATTAAGAGAGACAGAAAGAGAAAGGAAGCTTGCCTACCAGAATAACAGGTTAACACCTTTCGGGGTCATGATTCTGTGACACCATCCACACATGTGCACAAGTTGCTACAATCTTTTCTCTTTCTGACATTGTATCCAACGACTTTATGGGAATTTTTGCATGTATAGGAGAGGGGTGTGTGTGTGTGTGTGTGTGTGTGTGTGCGCGCGCGCACGTGCATCTTCTTTTCTTCTTTTAAGAAAATAAGATTATATTGTACATACGCTAAGGTAATATGCTTATCTCATTTACTTAATTACAAATACATTTCCACATCAGGAAAACTCATCCAACATGATTGATGCTTTAATTTTTTTTTCTTCAGTATGCTTTTTAATGCCTATCCCATTTGGTGGGTGAACTATAATTTGTGTAATTCCTATCTTGTCATTTTTAGATATCAGACACAATACAGCAACCACCGTCTTCGTAGTCACACATGTGGGCATGCCCGTGATTACTTCCTTCAGTGAATTTCCTAGAAAGAGTCTTCCTCAAGACTGTACATGTCTTAGTGTGTTCTCCTCTTGCCTAACTGCCATGCAAGAAGGTTGTAGCAATTCAGAAGCATAAGTGTGCCGGTTTCTACACACCCTCACGGGGATGAGGCTTTACCATTCTTTGGAATTATTCTTCACGACCTTTGTCAGTGTGATCTCTGGGAAGCCGCACTGCCTTCGCCTTTCATAGATTCCCCGTGGTGTTGAATATCTCACGCAGATTCGTTCCTGGCTCTACCTTCATCCCTTCCCAAACTGCTTTGCCCAGCCCGAACTTTGGAGTATCTTCAGGAAGATACACTGGCCGGCACTGTGAAGGCAAAGTCCCATAACACATGTGTTTGCATTCACTGCAAGAATGTTGTGAAGGCTTTGGATCATTATGAAAAATAATGTCTTTTCCTAGGACCCCCTTTAGCACTAGGAATAGCTGTGCTTCTTATGAATATCCCATTTATTTTTATCTTATTGATACCGTGGAATGTGCAATAGACTGTGTCGTCTTTGTGTGTGTTTTTTTAATCAGCAGCTAGAAAGCTCAGAGTCAGTTTCCTTCCAACCTCCAGCAAGTTTATCCCACGTGCCTATTCGTGTACCGACCTCCCTCTTGGCTCCTTCTTATCTTTCCAACCCTGATTTCCCTTTGTCATATTTTCTTCATGTTTCGAATTGGACTGCATCTTGTTTGGCAGGCATTTATGCAATGCCGGGTGTAAATAAATAAAATATGGTGATCTGTGAGTCGACTGTGGCTCATTACGGTTGATGCCACCCGGTGCCTTCGCAGTCACTGACACTGAGCCAGGGTGGTACTCTGCGGAATTTTTCACCTCATGGTGAACACTGAAAATGATGATGTGGGTATGATTACTGAGGTAAATGGAGAAGATGCTCAGAGGCAGAGGAGATGGCTGAGGGGGTCCTGTACCCACTCTCTTCCATTTCCCAAGGCGGAGAAGACCCATTGTTAGCACACAGGTTGAGAGTTACTGGGCTGGTGGGAAAAAAAAATACCTCATAAAAGTAAAACTAACAAAAGGAGAATAAAAATCATTCCATTTCCTACTTAAAAAGAAATGTTCCCCCCCTCAAAGAAATATTTATTCTTTAGCTATGCTACAAATACAAAAAGAACTATTCTCCAGTATGGAAACCACCTATGGCAGCTGCTACCCTTCATCCTTCCCGGACTTTGTGCCTGCCTCCCCTTTCTTCCTTTTTGCGCCATGTTCCTTTAACAGTATTCGGGCTCTTCTCAGAGCCTAAAGCTGGCATTTTCTATTCCCAGAGATCAGGGATTCTTTGGCTCTTTATCTCCTCAGCTAGCTCCCGGGTGTTCCTTTCTCTTTGCTGCACCAAACTCTGCCCGCCTCCCTCAGGATTTTCTCGGTGGTAACCACCTTCCCGCCTCCTGGGTCCCTTCCCTCTGCTCTCCCGCCAAGTCTGGCATCGGAGCAGGATTCAAACGATTGAAGTCCCTATTTCCCTCTTCGCAGTGGCTGAGGCGAATTAGACATTCACCACGCGTGCTTCGCTTTTCTAGGCACACGGCGAAGCCACCTGTTCCGGCACGCATGCGGCCAGGTGTAGGACAGGCCTGCATTTCACCCATCGAAGGTGAGAGAATTGCCTAGGTCACCTGTAGGCCCAGGGAGCCAAGGGCGGGTGTTTTCTCCTCTCTTTCTCTCTTCCCTCGTCTACGGCTGGGTCACACTGGGGAAGCTTCAGAGTCCCGTTCTGAAGATGGCAAAGCCAGAGTGGGAGGAGTACAGATCCCTAAGTGACCGTGTGGAACAGTGTTGCCTACTAACTGCATTAGACGGTGGCATGGTGGGGAAATTAACCTTTACAGTTTAAGAATGCCGAGATTTAGGAAATTGTTTGCTACAGCAGTTAGCGGACGCTAATTAATACATCAATTTTCCTTGCCGTTTCTAAAGAAAGAAAAAATAGCCCTTTCTAACTTTTTATAGCTTGTTGTTATTAATCACAGAGGAACACGATTTTTTTTTTAAAGCAGGAAAGCTTTCAGAATGATCCAACTCTTAGAACAATGTTTTCCAAAGAATAGTTTGTAGAACACGAGCGTTCTAGGAAGTACACGGTAAAAGAGTGGAGAAAGGGGTTCTTTGGTTTAACAAGATTAGGGAAGGCAGAATGAAAAGAAACAGGCTTCCTTGCTGCAGGACTTCTCAGAGCCTTTAACATTAGGCTGTATGTAGCGACTCTCCACAAGGGGGCCCCGTGGAACAGATTTGTCTCGGGTGAAGGACTGAAGATCAAATCTGAGAACAGAACAAGAACTGGCTCCTTTCAGATGTGAGATTTCTAACTCTACACCCCTTTAGATGCAGAAATTCTATTCCACTGGAACCCTGCTCTGTGTAGAGTTCCTTCTAAAGCTGGCCTTCTAGTGACTCCTTACTCCCCAGAAGAGGAGCCAGCCCCGGACCGACTGTTCCATCATCTGCCTCATCGTCCGGCACCAAACCCACTGGTGGTGCCAGTGCCACCCTCCCAGCAGAAGCAACAGGCCCCTCCCACTTCTGAGCTCCTGCTCCTTGAAACAGTCATGGCCCCTTTCTGGGAAGGCAATCCAAATGACAGTCTCTGATTGCTCAGCTGCCACGGCCGTTGGATAGTTGAGCCGGCACGGCTAAAGGGCAGGATGGTGAGGGGCGTGCCACGTGCGGCATGAGGGGAAAGAGTGACGAAAGACAGTGCAATGGAGGAAACCAAACGAGAGAGGCCAACAACCGGAGTGCGTGCTTAATGACAGTCCAGAGGGGCAGGGTACGTGGTCGTCCGAATTCCATAGGAGCACTTACTTTAGCAGCCAACTGCCTACGAGCTTCCTGGCAAATCGCGTTGAGATTTGCATAAATTTCTGAAGGGGAGACTGTCTGAACTTGCTCTGAATCACATCCAACTGAGTGTTGTAATGCTTTAGTCTTCGAGCCTCAACACCAATTCCAAATGTAACACCTGCCTCTGCCTGAAACCCCTAGACTCCATCCCGGCGGGAGGGGTGGGGGATCCCTGAGCACAGAGCTCAGCAGACAGGACTGCTGGTGAGCTGCTTCTAAGACACACTACATATGCATTTTAGGTTTTTAAATCTCGTTTGGAAGATGGCTACGCCAACACCAGGAAAAGTCTCTGTCAGCTCCAAACCAGAAGGGGCCATTTTCACCCCCAGAATAAGGCCTGGCTACAGGACGGTAGGCCAGTGGCGCTCACTCATGGAGCGACAAATGCCAACCGATTTCCTAGAAGACATCCAAGCTCCCAGGATCCTGGGCCGCCCCTTCCTTTGTTTTCCACAGGGCGCACCATCCTGGAGCTCAACAGATACAAGGAATTCAGTACTCAGTAATCATTCAAATAGGTGAAATGGGATGAAATACACGTGATAATGCATTTACGATCTAACTCTAAAATCAAGCAGCCAACAGCCTCTTTTGTTCACCTTTGAAAACCTTTGGTTTCCTTACCGTATCTCCCGGCTGTGTTCAGTTGCTCGCCAGCATCGAACATCCAGGGTATTTTTAAAGTGCAATGTCCAGCGAAGCAGAGTTAGAGGGAAGAGCCTGGGAATCTGCATTCTGAGCACTTTGCCCAAGAGACGCTTCTGCGCGCACAGTCTGAAGAATGCTGCGCTCAGGTTTCCACTCTGGCCAGCCACCCCTCCCACCAAGAACGGACTGCCCACCTTCCCCACGGGCTCACCTCCCGCTGCCCTGAGGACACCAGAGCTGCCCGCTGGCACTCTCCCCCAGACCTCTACCAGGCCTTCGAGGCACAGTCGTACCCCTCCCACTCTCGCCCCAACCCCACCTCTACCGCCTCCCCCAGGCTATCACTCCCTCACATGTACTTGGACCCACAGGTGCCGCCCAATGAGGTTCCTAGCCTCCTCCTCCATCGATGAGAACAGGAACAGTGTCAGGGTTTTTTCCCCCTTCGCAATCAAAGCTCTTAAACCCACTGCCTGCACCTGTTCTCCTCATTCTCTCCCTCCTATTTATTCTTTAATCCTCCGCCACCAGACGTCTGCCCACACCACCCTCCTGAATCAAATCTGCAGCATTTGTCAAGAAAATGATGATATATTACACCTGAAGGGTCCTTTACAGCTAATAAAATACTTTCACACACATTTTGTCATTTGGACTTCATGACCTTGTGGGGGGAAAAAAAAGTATGTAATATCTCAGAGATTCCCAAACTTCCGTCTAGATTAGTGTGCCACCTTCCCAATGTTTGCCACATGTATTTGCACCTGCGTGACTACTTCCTTAGTGTTTTTCTTAAAATGACTCCTATTTTGACTGGTTTATTTTGAAAGAAAAAAATGTATGTAAGTGGAGAATCACTATTGTTTGTCATAATTAAGAGAAACCAGTATAAAGAAGTTCAGGGAAAGCAAAATAATGTTATTTACGTTTAAAGTCGAAGTGACTCTGGCTTGTAGGCCTTTAGTCAAAGGTAGACTTCTGAGCCCCTGGGGTAAAGTCAGCCCTCCTGTCGCCCCGTTACACCCCCCGGCGGAGCCAGGGAGTAGGAAGCCTCAGCCCTACTGAGCTCTCTCCCGGCCCTTCCAGGCTCACAGAGGCTTGGTTCACTTGCAAGGGCTCAATATCTACTCTTTTCCCTCCCCAGATACCAGGCCTTTCCCGGGACCTAGGCCCAGATACTGCTTCCCAACCACTGTCCAGCCCAGGAAGAGGCACCACACCTGTTCTCCCAAAAGGATCTCAGCAGACCCCAGGGGCTCATATCCAGTTGCCCACCAGTTTCTGCCATGGCCCTAGAAGAGCAAAGAACTGGGGTAAAGGCCCTCTTCAGGTGGCCATGTCTTTAGCATTCCTTCTATAATTCTAACCGAAAACTATCATTTGCCAAGGCTGTGAGCCCAACGACCATCCACATCTTGTTTAAAAATGAGATCATCATATATATTAGGATGACTATTTAGGAAGGAAGGAAGGAAGGAAGGAAAGAAGGAAGGAAGGAAGGAAGGAAGGAAGGAAGGAAGGAAGGAAGGAAGGAAGGAAGGAAGGAAGGAAGGAAGGAAGGAGGAAGGAAGGAAGGAAGGAAGGAAGGGAGGGAGGAAGGCAGGCAGGCAGGCAGGCAAGAAGGAAGAAAAAGAAGCAACAAGTGTTGATGTGCATGTGGGAAAGTTAAAACTCTTGTGCATTCCTGTTAGGAATACAAAGTGGCATAGCCATCGTGGAAAACAGTATGGTGGTTCCTCAAAAAAAATTAAGCATGGAATTACCATGTCATCCAGCGATTCCTCTACACAAAAGAATGGAAACTAGGGTCTCGAAGAGCTTTTTGTAGACCTGTACTCATAGCAACATTATTGACAATAGTCAAAAGGTGGTAACAGTTCAAATCTCCCTCAGCAGATGAATAGAATATTATTTAACCTTAAGGAAGAATGAAATTCAGATACATGCAACAACATAGTTGAACCTTAAAGACGTTATGTGTAGTACAGGAAGCCAGCCAAAAATGAACAACTACTCTATGATTCCACTTACATGAGATACCTAGAGTAGTCAAATTCATAAGGACAGAAAGTAGAAGGGTGTTTACCAGAGGGTCTAGGGAGGAAGAAATGAGGAGTTATTCTTACGGGTACAGAGTTTTCAGTATGGGATGATGAAAAGTTCTGGAGATGGATGGTAATGATGGTTGCACAACAATGTGAACGAATTTAATGCCACTAAACTTTACACTTAAAAACAGTTAAAATGATAGATTTTCTGTCGTACATATTTTATGACACCTTTTTAAAAAAATGAGATCAGCAGTTATATGTTTGAAAGGTGTTAAAGTCAGATTAGCACTGAATTGAGACTTTCTACTTGAAATCAAGACTGAAATTGAAATGGACAGCAGGGAACTTTCTCACCATGTGATTCAATATTATCGAAGGTCACATTCCAGCATCTCCAAAACCACCAGTAAAATGTTTACCAAGTTTTAAGAAAACACTCTCATAATATCTTAGATACTCGCTACACAGATAAGGACACTGGATCCCAGACACGATAGATATAATAAGTGAATTTCCCAAGGTCATACATAGTAACTGGCTTGATATAGGTTGTTCTGATTCCCAACTTAGTGTCAGCCCCATTAACTCATAGTGTTCCTTCCCATCCTGCTCTCTTTTCTTCTTCGGGACCCAAGACACTGAGCTCTTTTTGTTCTCTTCCTACCCATTTTTCTTTCTCTATGTTTTCTTGTGATTAAAAAAAATTAATAGGCTTTATATTTTAGAGCAGTTTTAGGTTTACAGAAAAACTGAACACGAAGTACAGAGAATTCCCATATGCTACCCCTCCCCCCAGTTTCCCTTAATATTAACATTCTGCATTAGTGTAATACATCTGTTATCACTGATGAGCTAATATTGATGTAATGTTATTAACTAAAATCCATAGTTTACATTATGGTTTACCCTGTCTGATACATTCTGTTGGTTTTGAAAAATGTCTGGTGACCTGCATCCACCGTTACAGAATCCTACAGTTTCACTGCCCTAGACACCCTCTGTTTGTTTCTCTTTTTTCACCCAAGTCAAACAATTCCCCGAAGTTCCGATCCTGACCTGTTTCTCTCCTTGTTCTACACTCTCCCTTTGGGGCTCATTTTAATCCTCATATTTTCAGGGACCACTTGCAGCCTAATGACTCTCCAAGTTCAACCCCCACGGGCCTCCTGTACTTGTCCGCTTGGATGTCAGAAGCAAGCCAGCTGTGTACTCAGCCCCCAGCCCCTGACCACCTATTTCTCTTAATGACAAGGCACCCTCCTAGTCACCTCATTACCCTGGAATCAACTTTGACTCTTCCTTCCTTATCCTTTGAGGCAAAGGCCCTAAAGAGAGGGGGGAGGGCACCCAGTGACAGGCTGGAGTCATGTTCGTGATGAGCTTAGACTCTCTGACTGCAGGAATCTGTCTTCAAGTCCTCTGACCCATGCAAGGTGAATGGCAAAAATAATGACCTGGTGAGCTAGCAGCCATTTTCACAGAAGTGCTTCTTTGTAGTCAACCTAGCAAAGACCTCTCCCTCTTTTTTCACATCAAACAGGTCTTTCCCCTCCTCACCCCCCACCCCCTGTTGCCTTTGATGTCTTTCTTCTCTAACCCAGGTCTTGGCACTGGTGGGAAAGAAAATAAGGATGAGACCAGACTCACGGATCACCAGTAGAATGATGGAGCTTGTCCTCTGAGGTCACAGCTCAAAAACTTCATTAAAGTTTTTTTTTTAAATATAAACTCATCAGTTTAATAAAAATGTACTGTACAAAACTATTGATAACTCAATGGTTGTCCTCAAGCGGTTCACTGAAGAGTTGAAGAGAAGCCTATGTAAGTAAGTAATGAAAATTAAGTGTGATGTGTATAGGAACAGAAATTTTACAAGTTCAGAAAGAGACAAAGGAGTGTATTGGTTAGAATTGTGGCCAGGTGCATGTAACAAGAAACTGACAACAGTGACATAAGCAAATCGGGGTCATTTTTCTCAAGTTACAAGACACGCAGAGGTTAAGCAGTCTAGGGCAGGTATAGAAGCTCCATGAAGCCATCTGGGACCAAACTCTTTTTATCATTCCCCTCTGCCATTCCTCATTTATGACTTTCACCATCTCATTTGCAGGATGGCTGCTTGCATATGCAGACATCGAATATGAACTTGGGGCAGGAAAAACAAAGGTTAAAAGGCATGTGCCAAGTGAGATGGTCCCTTTTAACCAAGAAATAAACAGCCTTCCTAGAAGCTTCGCCCAGGAAATATAAGCTCTGTTTATATTTCATTAGCCTGAATCATGTCACAGGGCTGCCTTAGGAGCAAGTGAGCCTGGAAATTCAAGATTGTAAGATGGGTGCCTTGCTACACTGAGGACAACTTGAGATCAGTAAAAATGAAGATCTGGGACAAGCCGGCATCATATTGTGGGGCTATTCCATCAGCTCTGTGGAGAGGTCTATGTAACAAGGAATTAGGGAATCCTGCCAACAGCCACCACTCTTATGCCGGCCATGCAAGGGAGTCATCTTAGACACAGGTGCTCCAGTGCCAGTCGAGCCTCAGATGAACGTAACCCAACTATACCCGAACTTCAGTCGGATGGGAGACCCTTGGCCAGAACCACTCCTGTATCCCTAACCCTCAGAAATGGTGTGACATCTTACGTGACGATTATTATTTTAAATGAGCTTGGAGGCAATTTATTAGGTGGCAGTGAGTAACTAATATGAAAAATAAGAAAGAAGAGATGGAGGGAAAATGGAATGAGCAACTAACTATGCAGGTGGGGGACCCCTTTCAGGTAGACAGAATACGTGGACAGCTCACTGAGTCAACACAGTGTGGTCGCGGAAGTTGGAAGGAACACCACCACTTCCATTTTGCTTCATCTATTGGTGGCATGGGGGTAGGTGAGGTAGGGAGAGAAACATGAAAGAAGAAGGAGATGAATGTAATAGCTGGATCATAAGGGGTCTTGAAATTCTTCTTAGGAATCTTGGTTTTATCTTACAGGCAAATCGGAGCCACTGACGGTTTTTAGGATGGGATAGTCATGATAGGATTATATTTGAAAAAGATCACCCTGGCAGTAGTGGGGAACACAAATGAAAAACAGACTTCCTAGAACACTTAAAAGAACATTCTGTTTGTATAATTAGATGTACACTTTTTGGCAGCCATATGGCTTTTAGGTATTTAATGTTTTGCAGAGACCGTGGACCAGTTCCACAAGGCCTAACAACAGGAGTATTTAGCAACCTTAGACCCAAAATACAAAATGGGGACAATGGCCAGAACATACCTGCCCGGCCTCTGGACTTCGACCCAGCTAGGAATTACACTTTGCTACTGAGGCAGCACCTCACCACGCGTGACTCTGAGCCTCAGAGCCCTCGCCTGCAAAATGAGGATAATAAGGAAGACTACCGTGTAGCCGGAGATGAGCCTGAGGTCTGACCACATAAAGATCTCAGCAAAATGCCTGGTCGTGAGTTCAAGCCCCACGTCAGGCTCTGTGCTGACAGCTCAGAGCTTGGAGCCTGCTTCAGATTCTGTATCTCCCTCTCTCCCTCTGCCCCTCTCCCAGTTGCTCTGTGTGTGTGTCTCTCTCTCTCAAAAATAAATTAAAAAAAAAAAAACATTTAAAAAAATGCCTGGCACGTGGCCACGTGCACTTAATGCTCTTCTGTTGACGATTTTACCGGCAAAAATGCTTCCTGAGTGAGATGGATTGGATGAGCGATCCATTTCACAGATGGGGAAACTGAAACGAAGATGGTTGATGGTGTATAGCAGAGGTAGGGTTAGGAATCTGTGTGTCCAATCCAATGCTGCTCTACCCAGTAACAACACGCAGCCAAACGATCACACTGTCACTTCTTTTTGGTGGTACGAATAAAAGTTGAGAAGCATCAGTGAAAGATAAAATGAATAGCCAAAATAAGAGCACAGGATAGTCCCACAAAAATGATTCCTGGTCTTCTCTCCCCTGCTTCCAGCTGACAGATCTCCAACTTACTTTATTCTTTGCTCTTACTCATAATGTGCCGTGAGGGAGCTGATAGAAGGTGACACGCTTTTCTAAGAATGATCTCCTCTTACTCCCATAACTGTTCAGTGAGTAAAAAGAAATCAGCACTCGGTTTTGTCACATATGTTACAGGGCCATTATTTTAATTCGGAAGAAATGGAAGACCTAGCCTGTGCTGGTTATTGGGTACTTAAAAACATAAATCAGCCAGGTCTCAGCCTGGAAGAGTGGAGTATTTCGCGGGGAAGTCAGATCTTGAACAAATACCTATCATGCCGGACGACAGCCCTACCCTAGAGGGATAAACCCCCTGCCCTGAGGAGTACAGATAGGGGTGTTTCAGTCTATTCAGAGTGGCCCCCAAAGCTGTAATGAGGGCACACTTGAATTCGGTTTTGAAGAATGAGTGGAAAGCTCACCAGAAAAACAGGCATTTGAGCCAAAGGGGGTTAAAAAGGAGCATAGATATGCAAACTGTTTGGGAAATGTAAAGTATTTTGGCACTGCCGGAGGGAGGCGGAGGGAGGCGTGTACAAGCAGAGAGTGGCAAGAGGTGAAGCTGGAAAGAAAGAGCCTCCCTAGGGACATTGGGCTTAATCTTCAAGGTGGCGGGAGGCACCTGGGATGTCTGTAAACATCACGTTCAGCCATTGGACTTTGGAAGAGGCATCTACCCTGGCTCCTCCTTCTGACCACTCAGTCTTACAGGATTGGGCTTCTTCACACAGCGGGCTCCCACGGGGAATGCGAGCATCCATTTTATTGGGGACCGAGTCTGTCCTTCTCGTGAGCCCACTGGAGTCACGAATGAGAAACAATGTGAGTAAATTACATGACCGAAAGACACTTAATCTGGGCCAAATCCATTGGGTCCTGAGGGCGATTTATCAAGAAAGCAAACCCATTGCCAAGATTAAGGAGGAGAAGGCTCCTAGAGTTGATTCACACTTGCCGGGAGAACATTAATGTCGCTGCGTTTCACGTTCCAGCCAGTCTTGGGTCCCTAGCCCCTGCAGTGCCTCCTGACCCTGCACCAGACGATTTGGACGTGGAACAGCACCATTCAGACCATAGCATCAACCAAGCAGGAAAGCTTAAGGTCCACGAAAGTTGTCACGAGTCTCCCCTCCATCTCGGGTTCCAACGATGTGATGGCAGTCCTCACGGTGGCCTCATCCGGGGGCCATCCTGACTGCTCCATAGAGACGGCAGGCGCCACTAGGGCTGAAGAAATTATTTATCACCTGCAGCTTACAGGGTTGCAGGAGGAGGGAAAGCTAGAAAACTCCAGTGTCCCATGGTTCAAGGAACACCTTACCCAAATATTATTCAGCGCCAGGCACTCACTGCCCTCCTCAGCAGCGCTCTGGATTCGGGCTCCGGGGCATCACCATGCCCTCCTCTGTGGGAGGAAGCCCCTGCCGTCCCCACCATCCCATCCAGCCCTCTCAAGTGACATCGGACCCAGCCAAGGAGCATACCAATGGAACTGGTCACTACCCATGAGACACAAAAGTATCTCGGGGCCAGGACCTCACGCTGTTTTGTAACATAAGCACTTTCCACACAGGGTGCATAAGTCAAGGAGGGTCTGATTGTGGACTCCAAATAGTCCCTATCGCACTGTTATTGTAGCCTCCCTTCTTCCTCCTGATTATTCCACTCAACATAATCTACAGCATTCAGCGATAAACCTGCTGGCACTCGATTTATAGACAAACAATTCCCGTCTCTTTTCAGCCACTTATCTTTTCCAGCAGTCAAAGAAAAACTATATATAGTGTCTCTCTGGCGTCTAATTCTCTCTCTCTCTCTCATTTTTTTTGACACGAGGGAGACACGGAGGTTTCGTGTGGGGTAAAGGAGCAGAGTCTAGCTTCTCCCTGGCACATAACGAATGTGTACAAGAGCAGGGCAAGCCGGTGACGCATGGCTTTGTGACGAGCCTTAACGCCCAGACTCGGAGGTGATAAAGGCAGAATCCGCGTTAGCAAACCAAACAGCAACAAGACCAATACACAATAGTAGTCCTTTACAAAAACAAGTACTACTTCTTCAGGGGGCTTCGTGTCAAGGAAATGCCGTGGGAAGTCTGTGTAGTATTTTATTTATTAAGCATTTTCAAAACGTCTGATCGCATTCCCGTAATGATCCTAGAAAGCAGGTAGAAGTGAGAATTAGCCTCATTTTTAGGTGAGAAAATAAATTCAGGAAATTTACCTGCCAACGCTCATAGCTCTGGTCGGTAGCAAAGAGAGGGATACAACGGACAGGTTTCTGGAGTTTAACCCACTGTTTTTCTCATTCACTCTTCTGTAGTTTTATCCGCACCTATTTATACACTCGACTGCACCCACGCTCTGTTGCACACACACATCCACACCTAACTACAAGTAGGCAAGCAGGAGAAGCTTGGAACATTGGTTAAAACTTCTCGTTGTGGCAACATTTATAATATCCTCTTTCTTCTTCATGGATGCAGCTAATCACTGCTAACAAAATATTCTTAGCACTGCAGGAAGAAAGCTAACCTTTACTTGGGTGAGCATTTTCTGCTCTCTACTTTTGGAGAAAAATATAAAAGCCCCAGAAAACAGGTAGACAAATGGGGCTTTATCAAGATTATGTCCCAGATTATTCAGCTTCATTCCCAAACCTGCATCTCGTCCTCTGTCCTCTGAGTTCCCATTTGCCTCCCTTTCACCTAATGAAACGGGAAAGAGATATGTAGTTTAGGCAAAATAGCCTCAAGAATTAAAAGCTGGGGCACCTGGGTGGCTCAGTCAGTTAAGCGTCCGAATCTTGATTTTGGCTCAGGTCATGATCTCACAGTTTGTGGGTTTGAGCCTCCCCCCCCCCCCTTCCCCCCGTCAAGGTCCATGCTGACAGTGTGGAGCCTGCTTGGGATTCTCTCTCACCCTCTCTCTGCCCTTCCCTGCTCATGCTCTTTTTCTTTCTCTCTCTCTCAAAATAAATAAACTTTAAAAAATAATAATTAAAATCTAAAAGAGGTTTCGTTTATGCCAAATTAAAAGAATAAAACTCCCCATTTCCCAAGTGTTACAGGTAACCAAGGCTTTCCTCTCCAGGACTTCAGGAGGTTTTTACGACAGTTGTCAGAACAAAACGCAAAAATCACTCACTACAGAAAAGCACCTGCCTAATATTTTTAAATGTGTTTTCAAAGACTAGACCCACCCTTTCTCCCAAATTCCAGATCACATTCTACCAGAAACACTGTGATGACAGCGTGTCTCTTTCCCCACCCCTAACCCTGGCCTATTTGGTTCTAATCGGATTTCTTCAACAGCAGCACTTCTTGAACAAGGATTCTGCTGGGAATCTTGCATGATAGACGCCCAGGAAAGAGGGGCTCAGACAAACTGTGGGGGCAAATTCCAGACATCTGAGGGGCTCGGCAAGTGCGCGTCAGATGGACGACAGAGCCACGTGCAGTTCAAGAGGAAGGAAAGCTATGTGACCCGAAACAGGAAAAGAGAACTGGGGGCCAGACAGAAAGATCTTGGTCCTCACGGAAGAGAGAAGCTACGTGGAGCCGGAACAGGGGACACAGGCCCTGCTCCTCCCCGAGGAGCTCACGGTCTAACGGGATAGACCGGCAAACTGATGAGCATCATGCATGTGGACAGAGAGTGACCAGGCCCAGGAGGGGTTGTGAGTCTTGGGGAAGAGCTCAAACAACACTAAATAGATTGCGGTGGGTTGAATGGGGCCCCCCGAAAATATACCCACATCCTAGTCCCTGGAACCTGAGGATGCGGCCTTGTTTGGAGAAGATGTAAATGGGGTAAGGCTCTCCAGCTGAGGTCATCCTGGATGATCTGAGTGGGCCCCAAATCCAGTGACACGTGTCATGCACAGAGGAGAGACCTACTGAGAGAAGACGGGGCCACGTGAAGAGGGAGGCAGAGATTGGGAGGATGTAGCCACAGCCAAGGAACCCCTGAAACCATGGGAAGTTGGAAGAGGCAGGGAAGGATTCTCTCTTAGAACCTCTGAAAGGGAGTGCAGCCTTGCTGACACTTGATTTTGAGCTCCCGGCTTCCAGAATGGTAAAAGAAGACATTTCTGTTGTTTAAGGCCACCAGCTTTGCAGTCATGTGTTGTGGCAGCCACAGGAAATGAGTACAGAGGTGTGAGAGGAACGCTGGTCCTGCCCTGCCTGCCCCAGGGTCCCTCCCTCACCGTTTTCTCACTCTGCTCTCTAGGGCAGGGGCTGAGCGCCTCAGGCTACATTTCCCAGACTCCTGTGGTTTCCAGGGGCTCAGCCAATGGGAGGCACTTGGCAGGAGCCTGGGGGTGGGGAGAAGGGAGCAGTCAGGGTATTTCTCCTCCTCTCTCAGCCTCCAGAGGTACCTCCACAAGCAGCTGTATCTCTGCCTTGGCTCCCATTCCCACCAAAAAGGATCTCTGTGATTCCACATCTCCCTGGGTGATCCCAGCTCCTGGTTCTAAGTCACAAGAGTTTCCAAAAATGATGAGTGCACTATGATTTGAGCACAGGTCTTTTGGGGGGAGGGGAAGGAGAAGAGCCTGGAATGACAGGCTGATACCAGATTGGGCTGGGCTAGTTCACCTCCACTGGAAGCCAGCAGGACACCAGCAGCAGAGCTTTGAGCCTCCTCTGACAAAACAAAATCTCAACAGAAGCTGCGGGTTCTCATCCCTGACTTGACATCCACTGGTACCCAGCTTAGTCACATGAAGTCCCCAGACAGGTCTTGGCAGGGGACTGTATTACTTTAGTAGGGCCGCCACAACAAAGTACCATAGACCAGGTGACTTCAATCACAGAAATTTATCTTCTGCCAGTTCTACAGGCTACAAATTGGAGATCGAGGTATTGGCAGGGTTGCTGTCTTCTGAGGTCTCTCTCCGTCGTTTGTAGATGACTGTCATCAACTCACGTCTCCATGTGGTCTTCCCCTGTATCTTTCCACATCCAAGTTTCCTCTTCTTCTAAGGACACCAGTCACATTGAATTCGGGCCCACCCTAATGACCTCATTTAATTTAATTTCCCCTTTAAAGACTCTGTCCCCAAGTGCACTCACATTCTGAGGTAGTTGGAGTTATGGACTTCAATAGATGAAGTCAAATCAGCCCATAAAAGGACTTCCATAACCACGGCAGACAGAGATAGCGAGAACCACGGCACACCCAATGGGAATCCAATGTAGTCAGCAGGTGTTCAGTAAAAAACAGAGGTGCTGGCTGGACTCAGGGGTACTTGGTAGAAACGGTAAGGTGCTCAACAGGGGCCAGCAGCCCCGCCCAGCGGAAGAGGCCAGATCAGGGGAAAAGGAAGATGCCTGTGGCATCTGACCACGGGGCCAGTTGGAGTAGCATCTGGGAGCATGTGAGGAGACAGCAAGGACTTCCAGAAAGCTGAAGTTTAGATTCTAGTGGCTGGTAAGGATGAGAGTTAGCAAAAGAAAGTTTTGCATTAATGTTTTTGTTTTTGTTTTTGTTTTTTGTACCCACAGGTTGATAAAGTCTACAAGGTAAAATCCGAGTATTTTGGAAGGTATGAAGTTCTCCCTACCACCACATCCTCCCCACCACAACACAAACATACACAGATGGTGTCTGGCCTCCTTTACATAGCATCCCCGTGGAGATAAAAACAAGAAATCAGGGCCCACAAACCATCACTGCGAGGGAAGGGAAAATCAGACGGAGGCAGCGGGAACTTGACTGGGGGCCCGGTTCAGTCGGCGCAGCTATGTTTGTGTGTTGGCCACATGCAGACGTGCCGCAACTCTAGGACCATAAGCCTATGTCCAAGGGAGCCATATACACGTGCTTTTGCAGATGAGACGCAATTTATTAATATGAGACTCTGCAGGGTGCGGAGCAATAAATTGTAATTCGTGAAATTTATAAACTGAGATAGCACTAGCGAGGGTCCTGTGAATTGTAATTCTCTCAGCCTGACAAATGAACTGCTCTGAGCAGCGACAGCTTCGGCGGGGTGAGAGGAATAAATCAGCCCGCTGAACTGTGGTAAGAAAGCAAACAGTTTTATTGGTCTACGGATCTTGAGAAATGTTGATTAAGTCAGATCTGGACTCCCCCCACGGTTGTTTTACAAGCTGCTTTATCCTGGAGACCCCCCAGGCCTCCCCATATTACCCCAGTCTCCCAGGAAAAACGGGAAATGAGTTATACTGTGTTTGGGGTAGGAAACGAAAATATATTCCTTTCTGGTCTTGGGAAAAGGTAAGTCGGCCCATTCAGGAGTCTTCTGTGTTTCCAAGGTCTGCAGAGAAGAAAACTTTACGGGAGGTGTTTGATCATCTCTCAGTCTCCAGAGAGCAAAGAACAGACAATACCTTCAGTTGTGGGACCCACTGCTTGAGAATGTATTTAGAATAAGCAAAGCTCATTGGAGTTTAGCTCCCGAGCTCGCAAAGTATGGATTTTACTTGGCAAGGGTAAGAAAAAAAAAGAATGTGGCGGGCACCATTTAAACCAGAGACACTAGAACAAACTGCTTTTAATTACATTTGTGTCCCAAGAGAATCCATTTGCTATCAAATAACTAATGTGCTGGTCCCCTGAAGACTCCATTCTAGGAAACGGTTTGATTTCAGCAAATGGTCACATTTATTCTAAACTGTAGCCTTCGAATTCAACATGTCATGTATTTAAGACTTATATTCCCTCTAGTTGATCTGTGTTACCAGACAGGAACTATTTAATTGGGAAGTTTATTTGCAAGCAACAGCAGGAGAGAGGTAGCAACTCCGGAGAGGGGAAGGAAGGGGGAAATAAGGTTGGTTAGCCATCCACGTGCCCGGTGGCATGCTCAGGTTCTGTGACCTTCCAGAAGCTACTACCCTCTCCTGTTGGACAGAAGACTGAGACTCAGAGAGCAACTGAAAAAGGCAGAAATTAACTGGAAACTCAGTTCACGCCCTTTCTTTTCAAGTTGAGAACCCTGGGATCCTCCGCTTGAAAGAATTCTCTTGGGGCACCTGGGGGGCTCAGTCGGTTGAGGGTCCGACTTCGGCTCAAGTCATAATCTCACAGTTTGTGAGTTCAAGCCCTACGCCAGGCTCTGTACTGACAGCTCAAAGCCTGGAGCCTGCTTTGGATTCTGTGTCTCCCTCTCTCTCTCTTCCCTTCTCCCGCTTGTGCTTGCTCGCGCACTCCCTCTCTCTTTCCCTCTCTCTCTCTCTCTCTCTCTCTCAGAAATAATAAATGAATAAACTTAAGAAAAAGAGTCCTCTCATGTGGTGCATGTCTCTCTCTCCCTCCGGCAGACACAGACCTAGCCAGGTCCCCGACCTAGAGCACTGCCTCCCTTATTCATAAGCACCTCCAGGGAGGGAAAAACCCCCTCCTCCCTCGGGCAAGAGGCCCAGGAAACTCAGTCTGTGCTGCCGATCAGAAGGGATGCCGTGCTTGAACTGAGAGAGAAGGTGTCACGGGCAAGGCTCCTCCTGTCCCGTTGGAAGTAGAGCCCCCCCGTGAGGCCCAGCGAGGGTTTAGTTTCAGGAGCTGGCTGTCCTAAGACTGAGAAAAGCAGGTCACAGCGGTGCCCCGGGGCAGCCCCCAAGGATTTGTTGCAGCCGCAGGAAACTTCCGACATGTCTTTCACAGAAGCGCTGGCCCCGCCAGGAGCGGCAGCGTGTTTGTGTGGCCGCCCTCTCTGCCAACCCCAGCTCCCCAGGGTCGGGCAGATAATCAGCCATAGCGATGAAATCTGACTTCAAAAACACGGATCCTGGGGATGTCCCCTTCCCAAACGCACATTTCCTAATGCTGCGCGACATCTGTGCTGATCACCAAGATGGCTGCGGCCTGAAGGGAAACCGGAAGGCGGAGGCCTATATCCTTGTCTTATTACTCTGGTGACAAGACCTACCGCAGCTGACCCTCCTCCTCACTCCCCACCCTCCCTGGGCTTGTGGCCGGGGGCTCCTAAGTGAGTGTTCTCTACCATTCCAGTGGACTCGTTCCCAAACACCTGCGCACCATCACGTTTCCCCCCACCCCGCCCTGCTCCAAATCTTTCTGGCTTCCTTTTAACCAAAAGCAGTGTTTGAACAAAGACACAGATCTCCTGGGGGTCCTGTTAAGATGTAGTCTGTGGGGGCGCCTGGGTGGCTCAGTTGGTTAAGTGGCCGACTTCGGCTCAGGTCATAATCTCGCGGTCTGTGAGTTGGAGCCCCGCCTCGGGCTCTGTGCTGACGGCTCAGGGCCTGGAGCCTGCTTCCGATTCTGTGTCTCCCTCTCTCTCTGCCCTTCCCCTGCTCACTGCTCTGTCTCTATGTCTCTCAAAAATAAATAAATGTTATAAAAAAAAAAAAAAGATGTAGTCTGTGATGTCTTAGGTTTGGGGTGGGCCTTGGGATTCTGCATTTCTAAAAGCTTTCTGGTGACTAGGATGCTGCTGGTCCTTGGACAACACTTTGAGTAGCAAAGGCCAGTAGGATTTTTTTAAGTTTATTTTTATTTATTGTAGAGAGAGAGAGAGCAAGCACAGGAGGGCAGAGAGACAGGAGAGAGAGAGAGAGAGAGAAACCCAAGCAAGCTCAGCTCTGTCAGCGCAGAGGCCGATGCAGGGCTCAAACTCACAAACCACGAGACCATGACCTGAGCCAAAATCAAGAGTCGTGTGCTTAACAGACTGAGCCACCCAGGCGCCCCTATGTCCCGGATTCTTAAACCGGGTATTAAACGCTCTGGGCCACTTCCCCCGACTACCCTTCCAACCTCCTTTCCCTCCTGCTCGCTTCCTCCTCCCCACACCTCTGCTCTGCTCCAGGCACACATCCTAGCCCTCGGGACACTTCACTCAACCTACTGCAGGGCTCTGGGCCTCTTTCCCTTACCAGCAGAGCTGGCATGCTTCTCCTTGCTGTTCAAATCTTTCTTCCAGGCAACCCCAGCCTTCCCATAAAGACCATTGTCCTCCTAACAGGAAGAGCTGCTTTCCAGAGTCGTGGTGCACTAGGGAACAACCCCTGCTTTCTCAGGAAGCATCAAAACCAGGGATTGTTTGGGAGACAAAGACCCTGACCACCTCCCTCCACATGAAGCAAGCCCAGAAAACTGCCTGGGCTGGGCCATCGTTCTCCAGCTGGAAGCCCTGCTCCATGACAGTTATTCTGGAAGCAGCAGAGTTTAGCTGCGTTCAACTGTTCAGAGCCCAGAGTGCTTCACGTGGTGAACGAATCCCCTTGTCGGAGAAGCCAGCTAACACAGGTAGAGGAGAACGGTCCTGCCTCATGTCGGTGAGGCCAAATACCCAGCTCATGAAGAGCAGATCCTGTACTTTCTATGAAAACATTTTATACCATCCGATGTTTAATCGGGACACGAACTCTTAGCCTTTGTTTCGAATCCTTGGTTTCGATTTAAATATCCAAAAGCCCCCATCCCGACGAAAGCCCCTGAAGAAAGGCTATCTGAGGCACTCCTTAATTTTCCCTTTTTGCTTCCAAACAATGAAACCCCAGCCAAGATTTTCTGGTTATGGAACCTCTTCTGATCCTGATATCGCCCTGGCTGTGGAAATTATTGAGAACTGGAAGGAAAATTTCCATCTTATCTGCCCTCTGTTATTTGGCAGGGAGGGTGTGGCATTACGGTTTGCAGTGGGGCTTAGGGGAGGCTTTAGTCATGCAGAGATTGCCGCGGGTTCTCTCTTCCCCGGCTTTGCTGTCCGTTGTTTTGAGGGAAATGGGTAACGGGAACCTAGAATCCCTGGATGTGACGAGATAACATTGACTATAGGCAATTCTATTTACTGATAAAAATAATATATAGTTTTCAAATAGTCCCATAATGAGTCACTTCTAAATAGTCAGAAGTACATTTCCTGCAATTCTTCTTTGAGACTTGAATTAATAGTTTTATAAAATTACCCCCCTCACGAAGGTAGTCTATTGAATGCACATAGAATTAGCAACATGGTCTTAAACTTGCCGTAACCTAGACTTGGGGGACCTACCAGCCATGAATCAGAGTCCAGAGTCTATTCTCTCGCAAGAAATACATTCTGCCTCGAGCTCCTCTTCCCGAAAGTCACAAAGACCGGCATAAGATGAAGAGTTAGAAGAAGTCTATCGGTAAGTTTTCAGATTGCCAGATCACTGGCGAAAGCAAACATCCCAAGTCACTGATGGGTGTAGCTGAAGCCTAATCTAAAATCGTGAGCGACACGGGGGACTCCTGAAGAAAACGTCGAGGGACTTGAATGCCTTTTCTTGCTATGCCACTCAGCTCTGTAACTTTGGGCAAGTCTTTTAAACCCTCTGAACCTCGTTTTCCTAACCTGGAAAAAGAGATTCATAATCGCTCCGCCACTCGCAGAGGGGCTCTGTCAAATAAGATCACCCCCCAGGCAAGCGCCTTCTAAATTTACAAGGATTTTAATGCCCTGTCGTCGGGAGGCAGTATCTTCTGCTGTTTGGGGGCTCCCCAGAGCAGTCCTCTTCCTCTGCTGCCCACCCAGCCCTTTCCCCAGACCCTGGCGACCTCTGTGAAGGCGGAAGTGGAAGGAAGGAAAGTGACATGTATTTTAGAGGAGCCAGAATCTTAGCCAGTTTCACATGTGATTCTTTAAATCTCTCTCTTCCATTTCCTTCACTGAGTCCCCAAATCCCCCAGTCCTATCTTGTTACCTTTCTCAGCAACAGAACTGATTAATTCTAGTTAACCTGGACAACCTACCTTTCCCCAGCCCCAGGACGCAGAGGCTGTCAGTGTGTTTCCAAAGGCTGTCTGAAGGGAGAATACTGGTTATCTTCACCAAAGATAGAAAAGGCGGCTGAAAAGAATTCGAGGGCCTCCTCCAGGACTAGAACGTGCTAGAGACCTGGGTTCCCAGGCAGAAAGGTTCTACCTGCCTGAAAGCCCTCTAGGGAGACAGCGGGGCACTGGGGAGAAATTACAGCTACAGCAAAGCTTTGCCAAGAGAAGGGAGAGCCACCAGGCCTCCAAGGATCATGAGATCTGGCAAGTGAACACATCCACAGTCGCCCATGTGGACCGAAGACCAGGCGGCCCTAACTGAATGCTCTGGGTGGACATCCACAGGAACTGCGGGGCAGGGGGCATTCCAGGAAGGTCTGAGGCTGGATTTCCCGCCAGCCTGGCAGGATGGCTACAATAGCATATCAGATTTAATTTAAAGTAATAAAAGAAATGTGACATTTCGTGTGCCCGATCACGTGGCACAGAATTCATATGCCTGTTGTTCTTTCTGGGACATTCTGGCGGATAACTCTGCTTTCTTTGGATGGTTCAGAGTTTGGGAGAAACAGTTTTAAAGATCAGCGTAAGCTCTTTCTGGAGTTACCTTCCGCTCCCACCCCCAGTGAGAATTTACCCAGGGAAATACCAACCCTGCAAGCATTTCCTTCATAACCTGAAACTGAAACCCTGAGTGGCCCGCCTTCCCTTCACTCACTCCTATTTCTCAGCAAATCTTGAGTGGAGAAGAGTGTTTTTATCTTTCTTACATCTAAAAAGTTACGCCCAATAAACACATCAAGAAACAAAGACAAAACATCATGACTAGCAAAGCACTGTCCATGGTTCCCAGTCAGGATTAAATGGTTGACTGCTACTTACTAAACTCATAATTTTGGAAATAGAGGTGTCATTGTCCTTATCTTACCCTGAGGAGACTGAGGCCCAGAGGCATTAACTGACTTGTTAAGGATTTCAAGCTATGAAGTGGCTGGGCTAGGATTAGAACCCGCCTCTGCATTCTGTTCTACTGGGCTACGTATCCCAATTATCTGCTGTTCTTCAGCAATATGCTTCTCTTTGTCAGAAGGTGTGTGTGTGTGTGTGTGTGTGTGTGTGTGTGTGTGTGTGTGTGTGTGTTGAAGGGCCCAGCTGCTGAATATAGAATAGGGAGCACAGATTTTTAAATGTAACCATTGCCATATTTATTTAACTCTGGAAGGAGAAACTATGAGTTCCAGTAGGCGTCCGTTGAGCTACAGCTGAAATATGCCCATTGCTGATTTAATGTGATAATCGGGGGCAGGGGCCCTGGTGACAGACTATGATGGATTGGCTGTTGTTCTGCACTTTGATGTTCTTTGGAATTTGTCAAAACTTCACTTCAGCGCTCCAAAAAGTGCCATGGCGTCATCTGTCCCGCTCTCTGACCGCAGGAGCAAATGGCAGGGGAGTGGCTGCCACTTCAGTTAAGGTCAGCACCGGGTCAGAAAGTGGCAGACCTTTCCTGAGGACACAGCCGGCGGCAGCCGCTCCCCAGGCTTGCCACCCCCTACCCAGAGGATTCCTGTCTCTGGGGGATAAACATCTTTGCTGTCCCTGACTGAAGAGGGACTGCAGATCCCTTCTGTCTCGGCTCAGTCACGGGGCTTCTAGAGAAAGGAATCATGTTCCACACTCTAGCTCATGGGGGATTGAGCCACAGGCAAGGAAGGCAGGCACGGAATGCAGAGGCATGCTGGCTGAGCTCACTACCTCCAGAACGCTCTCTCTCAGGGCTGGGCAGCCAGCAGCACGCAGCATCGGACCCCAGCCTCTGCCACTACTTTTGGCCACTGTGGTCATGGCAGAGGCAGCGGCAGGCGGGAGGGTGTCCTGATGCTCAGGCTCCCACCGCCAGATGAGTCAGCCTCCGTCTCGCCAGCTGGAGAGGAATGCCTATTTCCCAAGGCTGGTCTGGGCAGCATAAAGATTTTGGAACAATGTTGGCACCCAGCACTGGGGACCTGTAGAGCCTTCTTGGGAACAGCTGATTTCTGAAGGGCCACCCTGTCCTAGAGGTGAGGAATGGCGAAGTTTGGTTGCCCCAACTCTCCTGTTGGAGGAGAGAGTGGTTTGTCTGGAAAATCCCATCACGCTTTGGGTTATGTCATGTTGGCCTCTTGAGGGGACTGGATCTATCAAATATGATCTCAGTGGATCCCTGTCACTGTGACATTGAGACCATTGTTCTAATCTTCCCAGCACAAGATGATACCACCTCTACTGAGAAGCCAAACCCTAAGAGAATCAAGAAAAAGCCATGTAATCCTTCATCTTATTTTTAGCTCTCCAAATCTGAAACCTCACATCTATAACATGAGATTTGTAATGTCCTAGCTTAGAGGGTTGTTCTGAAAGCTAAGCGTGGCTGTGTACATTAAAATATTTTGGCACCGTGCCTAATCCATAGTAGTTGGTCAATAAATGTTTATTTGTTCCTTATTCCTTGTCCCCTCCCTTTTCTGGATCCATCGTCACATCCTGTAAATGTCCAAATTAAAATGAACACCACTTCGTAATAGCTAAAGCTTAGGAAAGATGATGTGACATTATCCACCACGACGAAGCTGGGAATTGGTGTGGTCCTAAGAGACAGCAGGGTGCTGCCCAGTCTATTGTTGTCTCCCGAGCTGGGAATAGAAAATTGTGCTGATCCTTTATGGATGGTGCCTAGCTAGTGAGGGCGACAGTTGTTAGAACTTATAGAGGCAAAGAGTCAAAGATTTAAAATATGAGGCTGGACAGCCCAGACATGGGTCTGCAGGAGAGAGAACCTCAGTCCAGAGAAGCCATCAATTTCCCTTCCACTTAGGCTTGAAGGAGGAGCTTCCTTGCCAACTTCAGGGACCCAAAAAGGGCCACTTCTCACTGCAAGCCAACAACTTCTGACAGCGAAGTGGCCTCAAGGGTCACCTGGGATTAACTACTGGGAAATGATTCCAGAAAGAGGCCACAGACATCGAGACAGTTTGGCTCCCTGTGCTGAGAAAGTGACGTCAGCCATGCAGATAAATTCCAAAGAATCTATGATTCCCCCCACCCCCAACAATACTTTACTAGCTTGTAAAATGTTCCTGAGCTGTTTCCACACTGACGACTTCTGGGGGCTGTCCAGGGCATCCTGGAAAATTACACAAGAGGGTATCTTTCCAATTCTTCCTCACCCAGAGCCTACTTTCTCTTAGACTTAGTCTAATTTCTTTCCAGACTATCAATTATTATTAAATGGGGAAGCTTGTTCTACTACTAATGTTGAATGCAGAGCAGAGTAGCCTGGGAACCAATCTCTAGGTTCTGATCAGAAGCTGCAGTGGATTTTGATGATGACTACAGCATTACAATTATTACAATTTTCCTCTTGAGTTCTCACTTTGTTGTTTCTCAACGCCTGCTTATGGGTACTTGTGTATCCATTCTATGGACGAAGAAACTGAGGTAAAGTCAGACCAAGTGCAATCTGCTGGTAGGCGTTCAGCAAAACAACTGCCCAATCAATGCAGAGGTCATGCTGCCTTGTTCCCTGACCTCCTCACCGTCCTTCTGCAGGATAAGAAAGAGACTCAAGAGGTCTGACAAAAATGGGGACAGAAGGGTCTTAATTTAGAGTAGGAGTTCCCTCGATCTACCAACCACTGCCTCCCACCCCCAGTGTCCTGTAGGAAGCTCTTTGTGAGAAAAGAGATTTCCATGGGGTGGGGGGAGGGGGAGCATGGGAACCAATCAAATTCAAGCAAACATTTGCTACCAGCCCAGGTCACTCGATGAAAAAGGCAATCTACTTCTACAAAAGAGCCTTTAAAAATATATAACACATCTTCTCCCTTTTTGTTGACAACAGAGCTATGAGTACAGACTTATAATTGCCATTTTCCAGACAAGGAAACGGAAGTTTGGAGAAGGTACCTTGCCCAATGTCATACAGCTAGTAAGCAGTAAACCCAGACCACCCAACAACCCCCCTTCTCTGAATCCAAGTCCAGTGCTCTCTGCCCTGTATTTCAGAAGTTCTCATACAGATGAGTTAGCCAGAGCTTATATCACTGAACAGCAAAGGAGACATTTATCAAAAGAGATGTGAGCCCTACGGGCACACTAGGGGACTTGACTTTTTAAAGGAATGTTCACTTGTTGGCGACCCAAACTGTTCATTTAAAACTCAAATGGCAGAGGATTTCTACTGTGGGAATCACCTAAGGAGCCTGTTCTGGGTCAGGAGAAGCTTAGAAGTCATTCTCTGCCCAGAGAACCCTTTAGGGCTGGTGTCTGTCCAAGGTAGGAATCTTGTGTTCACTTTAGCGTGGGTCCAAAATGGCCCTCGAGACCTTGAACCCTGGAGCCTTATAGGGAAACCCCAGGATATTTCAGACCTCCTGGAATCCTAGGATCTGCTCTATGAGGGAACAAGCCTGGGCCTTGTGTCCTTCCAGGATCTCGCAAGAGACCCAGTCTCCTGCTGTCTCTCATGTTCTGCATGCACGGAGCTGGGCCTCCAGAGGTGAAGTGGGGATACGACAGCATCTCCAGGTGTCAACTGCAGCCTATACTCAGGCCATGGGAACCCAGTCTGTAGCCAGATGCCTTGCCCTGGCCAACACAGTCATAAGCAGAGGCAATCATACTGCAGGCTAAAAAGGCGGAAAACCAGTAGGCAAGGAAACCGTTTTGTCATCCAAGGACAATAAAGTTTATGTATTCCCAGATGTGGGTCCTCCCACTTAATCAAAGCAGAGGCCCATTCCAGTGAAAAGAGCTTTTCTCCAGCAAAATGGGAAGGCAGCTTCTTTGGGGCTAATTTTAGACTTCACCCACAGGGGAAGGACTCCAGTTCTGCAGGGCTGCCGGCAGAACAAGCAAACGGTTCAGTGTCGCAGCTGGCCACAGCCAGCTCCAGAGCTGAGCCAGTATGAGTCCGAAATGTTCCCAGCCCAGGAGTGTGGGCTGCACTGTCCCCAGGCCTGGGCTCTGCCCCCACCCAGCTAGATCATAGCCTGGAAGGTACGCAGCTTCGGGCATTCTGCAGGAGTGTCATCTCTATTTGCCCACTCGGCCAAGGGGCAGTCACTCAACACCCACTGCTCTGAAGATCAGGGCTCCAGAGAATACAAGATGCTAGAAGGCCAAACTTCTGCCCTCGGGCATATCCTAAAGGTATCTTTGAGATACCTGGGAGGGCGATGCTTGGCAAAACGACCAAATTAATATAGAGAGCAATATACAGGGTAGTATGGTCTCAAAGAAGGGAGAATAAGTTATCCACAGTCATGGAAGGCTTCAATGGAGTGTGGGGGGGGGTGGTGTTTCTTGTGGAGTAGGACCTTTTCCCCCATCTATAGTTTGCACTTTCCTCTCCCTAAGGTCAGTACTTTTTCTAAATGACCCAAAAGCAATTGTATCAGAATAATGAGAGGTATGCCCTATCTTAGGGAAAAGTTAGTGTGGTCCCTGCCAAAGAAACGTAAAGAAGTTCTATTCATTTCTCTCTTTGGACAAGTAACAAGGAAGATGGAGGAAGGTGACATTTTCCCAAAGGCACCAAGATCAGGTGTCTCATCTTTAGCTCTCAGGATGTATGTGGTGAGCACACCCCACAGTGGTCATCCAATCACTACTGTCAAGTTCGGTCACAACTTTGTACCAAGGCAGGGCTGGAAAGACTTGGAGGGGGACTGATAACAGTAAAAAATGACTACATCCTTCTCATCCAGCATTCTATAGATATGAACCAAGCTTTGCTTAGAGGGTAAAATAAGATGAAAAATACACCTTCTGAAAAACAAGTCACATAGCACACAGACACATTTACACCTCTTTACAAACCTTCTGCCAATCACCATCTCCAATGTGCTCTCCTGACCCTGCATCCTTAGCTCAGTTACAGCACTCACTCCTCTGTAGGGTCATTAATGGTTTGTGCTAGCCTCCCCCAGAGACTGGGAACTACTCAAAAAAAGGGTCTTGATCTTATTTCCTTTTGAATCTCCTATTCCTGCCATACTGTAGACCTTCCATTGACATTAGATGAGGAAGTGAAGGAATGAAAAATACTCAGATGTATAAACCACCCTACTTAGATATCTTGGAGCCTCCCTTACTAAAAGAGATTGGTATAATGCAAAGGTTAATAGAGTTCCATAAAGAAGAAATGGTATCCCAGAACTATTCCCAGCTATACTCACTAGTTCTCATTAACTGAAAAGAACTAAGCTACCTTGTATCTCTCTCTCTCTCTCTCTCTCTCTCTCTCTCTCTCTCTCTCTCTCTGCCTGTCTTTCTGCTTACCAGAGGTGGCTACCCTGCCTTATTCCAGTGTTGTTTCTCCTGGCAGCAGATTAAAAGCAGTATATTAAAGACCCAACTGCACTCACTATCTGCAGTGAAGCCCCTCAGCAATTTCCCAGCCTGCCTGCCTCTGTACCAATGACCTTGCTATTGCTAGGCACCATGGGAGGGAGTACCTAGACCTACCAGATAGACTCCAGAGATCACTCTCTTTGAAAGACTCTCCCCACCAGTCCTTGTATGAAATATACATAGTGGAAGTCCAAAAAACAGAGAATATCAGTGTGAGAATTCCTACTTGAGGAGTGGGAGGATTCTCAGATGACCTAACCAAGCAAAACAATTATTCTATCATACAACATCAGTGCCAAGGACATAAATATTCAAAAGAGAAGCATGCCTTTGTTATTGTTTCTGAGCCACAATTTTTTCTGCATTTTGGCCAGGCAACCAGAGAAAAAGGAAGAGAATGTAAATCTTATTTTTTTCTAAAGATAATTTTCATGGCAGACAGACAGACATATCCAAAAGAAGCCTAGGCTACGGGGCAAAGCATCAGACAAGAATACCAGAGATCACTGAAAGGAAGGATTACTAGGATGGATGTGTATGTTTCCTGTAACAATAAATATGAATGATTATAAGTTGCCATGATTGAACTTCATTTGATGTTTTTAAGACATTGGACTTAGCTGATAGGAACTATTGCCCTCTACTGGATGGAATGTCACATGAACATCACGATTTCCTATGTGCAGTAGCCTGGATGCTTTCATGCTTCCAAGGGTGCAGATGGTCCTGATGGTGGCAATGATAAGAATGATGATGGGAGAGGAGACAGAGGAAGAGACGAAGAGAGAGAAGGAAGAGATAATATCACGACCTTGGGGGAGAATCCTTTAGATTTATACAGCACTGTAGTATCTTATAAAGTGTATTCATACAAATTGTCTTACTTGAGCTTCACAATTATCCCTTGAAGATGACGGTATTGCAAATGAAAAGACTTTGGCAAAGATGTTAACACATTTGCCCATAGATTCAGAACCAGTAAGGGGAAGAGATGAGATTCCAACTCGGGCTTTCTAAACCCAAGCCCTGGAATGATTTTCCTTCATTCTACTTACTTCAAGGGATTTACTCATATTTACTTCAATCTAGTCTTTTCAGAAGAGTTTCTAAAGTCCCCTTTATGTATCAAAGACATAATTCATTCACAAGCATTTATTATACACCTGCTCTGTGCCTGGTCCTCAAACTGTAAACTGGGGGATAGCAGAGAATAAAGCAAAGCCCAGCTCTCGTGGAAGGGGCAGTCAACAGATAAGGGAACAAATCAATAAGGATCATGAGGTCAGAGGGGAAAATGGTTGCAAAGCAATGAAACAAGGTGATGGCCTCAGAGTGAGAATGTGAGTAGTAAATGACAAGTTTTGACAGCTAGTATTCTCAGAAAGGTGACATCTAATGGCAGAGGACCAGTCTTGGTCTTCCCAAACATAAGTCTGAAAATCATTGGTAGATATCAGGAAAGAGACCTGGAAATGGGCATTTGCCCAGACAGCCCAGTAAGAACCCCCTGAAATATACAGGGGAAAGAATTCCCCTAGAAATGTGCATATTTTTCTATTGATAAAGATTAAGAGAGCCCATTTCTAAAATATCTCTATGACTGTTATGCATTTAACGTGTTCAACCAGTTACATGACTTGAGAAGTTTTATTTGTAACACCGAAACCTAGAAACAACCCCATGTCCTTCGGCAGGTGAATGGTAATACAGATTGCAGAGCATCCATACCATGGAATGCTATTCAGCCATGAAAAGAAACAAATTATTGATACATCAACAACTTGGAGAGATCTCAAGGGCATTATGCAGTGTGAAAATGAGCCAATCTCAAAAGGTTATACCACTGTATGATTCCATTGGTACAACATTTCTGAAGTGACAAAACTGTAGAGATGGAGTATAGGTCAGTGGTTGCTTGCAGGTAGAAAAGAGGAGGAGGCTGTGGCTACAAAGGGTGGCTCCTTTGTGGTGACAGAACGGCTCTGGCACTTGATGTGGTAGTGGCAGCATGAATCTATTCAAATCTGTAACGTATCATAGAATTATATAGAAAGACATACAAAATGTGTGCGTGTACTCTCAAATGCAGAGAACAAATTGGTGGTTGCCAGAGGGAAGGTGGATGGGGGGGATGGGTGAAATAGATAAAGAGGATTAAGAGGTACCCATTTCCAGTTACAAAATAAAAAAGTCATGGAGATGAAAAGTACAGCATAGGAAGTAGAGTCAATAATATTGTAATAATGCTGGATAATGACAGATGGTGACTATGCTTATGGTGAGTACTAATGCATGAAAATGTTCAATCAATATGTTGCACACCTTAAGTTAATATAACATTGTATGTTAATTAAATAAGAATTAAAAAAGCCAAAAAAAGGTCTGCATGTAAAAACTGGTGAAATAGGATAAGATTTATAGTCTAGTTGATGATTTTGAGCCAATTTCCTTGCTTCATAATGTACTGTTCTATAAGAGAGCATCACTGGGGAAAGCTGGGTGATGGGTACGTGAGACCTTTCTGTATTACTATTGCAATTTATTGTGAGTCTATAATTATTTCAAAAGAAAAGAGTTAAAAAAAACAACCAGAAGAAGAAGTTCTTCTTGGTACAGCCCCACTGGCTTACCATTTCATCATCTCTGCTGTTTCCCTTAAAAAGGAGCATATTAGGGTCCTGGGTTTTGGAGGTTTATATGGTGGGCAAATAATCTGACAATGATGAGGATGTCACATGAGTTGTGAAAGACAAAGAAAGAAGAAATCAGGATTCATGGCGAACACTGAGTTTTCAGGTACAACAAAGTTCTGTACGGAAAACTCACCCATCAACACAAGGACTGTCAGCACCAGGCAGCAAAGAAAAGAGTGGGGACAGGGAAGCAGAGCCTGGGACAGGTCCTTCGCCCTTGACCTCTTCTTCAGTGCTGCTCCTCTGTGGTTCATAGGGCCCAGAGCTGGGGCAGGAGCCAGAGTACCCACAGGCCCCGCTCACGGCAGTCAGGTGGGAACTCTGGGGGGCCATGGTAGCTCACGTCCAAGAGCTGGTGACACAGCAGGAAGAGCCTGGAGAGGGCACGGTCTTGGGCACTCTGGGGGGCACTTAGGAGAACACTTGGTGGACACTCGCGCTGCTGCTGGGTTTGCCGGCAGGACACCTTGGTGGGAATTCAGTCAACTCTGAAAGACATATATTTTTATTTTGGATTAGATGACTCTCAGGGCTACCAGCCCTAATTCTCTGTCTTTCTGTGAGTCACCTAAGCTAATCAAGCCACTGTGATTCAGCACTCACTTGGGTTCTTTGCCCTCAGTTTCCTGGCAGGCAAAGGGAAGTCACCTTTTCTGTGTGCCAAGTATTTGACTCTCATCATAGACAGCTTGTATTATTGATGATGGTTTTATGAGGATTTTGTCCCACAACTAAATTACAGTTTCCCCCTGAAATCGTAACTATAACTTGTAACCCTTGGGATTGTTCACATGGTGGGTATAATTGTAAATTTTAATTGAGCATAACTGAATAGTTTTAAAAATAGAAAGGATTCGGTTGAAAATCTTGATAGCTTAACCATTTGAGTTTAAAGTTTTGCAGAATAAAAATCACCACAAAGCCAAAAAGATGAATAGCAAATTGGGCAACAAATTAGCAAAATATATGGGAGATAATGATAATGGGCCAGACAAGAATAGGCAATTCACAAAACGAAAATAACAAATGGCCATTAAGTATATGGAAAGATATTCAGATATGAAAATTAAATCGGTGAGATAATGGCTTTTTGTTTTGGCTTTGTTTTTATCAGAGCAGCAAAATTTTAAATGAGTCAGAATACATAATGTTAGTGACAATCTAGAGAAGTGGAGATTCTCGTATCCCACTGGTGAGAGCATAAATGACAGTTTGGAGACGGAGTAAAATTTAACAGTAGATAACAAAAGTCTTTAAAATGTGACAAATAGTTCGACTGTTAGGGATTTGTCTTAAAAAGAATTTGAGGGGCGCCTGGGTGGTTCAGTTGATTAAGCATCTGACTTCAGCTTAGGTCACCATCTCATGGTTCGTGGGTACAAGCCCTACATCAGACTCTGCACTGACAGTGTGGAGCCTGCTTGGGATTCTCTCTCTCCTTGTTTCTCTGCCTCTCCCCCACTAGCACTCTCCTTCTCTCTCTCTCAAAATAAATAAATAAACTTAAAGAAAATAGAGTCTTAAAAAAATAATAACTTGAGAACAAGGAGACATGCATAAGAAGAGTCATTGCAAACTTGCTTGTAAATTTGAAAACAAACTACTTGCCCATTAATAGAGGAATGTCTAGGTAAATAGCAGTGTTTTTATTCAATAAGCTATTGCACTGGTTAAAATTCATGGACTAAAGCTAGAAGACACTTTGATTCCAAAGACCAGTTGGAGAAGGAAATGTACAGTGTAATACCACTTGTGTAAATTTTTAAAACATATAAAACAATACTAACTGTCTAATATATGTGTATTATTCACAGAAATGCAGCAAAGTTATATTAAAAAAGGGGGGAGGCAAGAAAAGATCCTCATCAATTTTAAACCTGTGCTTGAGGGAAGCAGGTGAAATGGGAAAGGAATACAAATGGGGGTTCAACTGTTTCTATGATTTTTTTTAAAAAAGGTTGTATTAAGTAGGAAAATGTACAAAGGCACTTAGTATAGTATCTGGCTTAATAAATATAATTATCAGTTACTTATTCAGTGCATACTGTGGCTGTCTAAGTACAGAATAAGAGGGGGACTTGAGCTTTAGGAGGGAAAATACAATGTGAAAAACAAGGCTCAAGTCTGAGCATGAGTTAAAAGGGGAATATGTATTGAAAGGTCCCCGTGGGCCAGGAATTGTGCTAGGTGCATGACAATACTTTGTCTCATTGAATTCTCAGGGCAATCTTCGACATGATTTGATTGGGCCCATTTCACTGACTGGGAACCTGAGTTCAAATCACATCCTATACTTTGGACAAAATGATTATATACGCCAGTGGAAACTCCAGCATCTGAATCCCTGCTGGTCTGATGCAAGTCCCATCTTCTTTACCTTGGAGCACACTGAATCCAGAAATGAAGAAATAAAGGAAGTTTCTATACAGATGCTGGAGGGGACTGCACAGAAAAGCGGGGTGACATGGGCTTGTACCGCGTGCTACAGAACAATATCTGGGAAGGGGCTCGCCACTGAATTTCCTGCTTGCTTATTCTCAGAATCTGTCCCAGTTCTGGGGATGTTCAACAAACGTCCCCGCTGACAAACCTGAGGGCTGCCAAGACAGAACATGGAGTGAGCGGGAAGCTGACTGGCAGATCCCCACACCTGCAGCATGATCAGCAAGATTTCCAGCAAAGCGCTCAGCCCTGGAGGGTCAGGGTGCTCTCTGGTCTCTCTCTTTGCCGAGGCAAAGAAAAAAAAAAAAAAAAGCACATGTGATAAGTAGAGAAGAACTGCTTGGCATGAGACTTTTCGGAGGAGTGGGGGATATATGATTTGCAAAAAGTTTTTATTTTTCCTTTCTGTTAAAGTTGCCAAGACCTGAAGCTGGAAAAGGGAGAGACGGTGCTATCATTACTGCAGATAATACAGTTATTTAGCTAGAAATGGCGAGAGAAACAAATAAAGAATCATTAGACCGGAGCGTTTAGCAAAGTGATGATTATAAAGTGAATAGCTACATATCAAGGGCAGCGGGGAGGAAAAGTCTAATACCAAAAAGAAGTCCTCTTTTTTTTTTTTAATGTTTATTTATGAGAGAGAGAGAGAGAGAGAGAGAGAGTGCGAGCGAGGGGGCAGAGACAGAGGGAGATGCAGAATCCAAAGCAGGCTTCAGGTTCTGAGCTATCAGCACAGAGCCCAACGTGGGGCTCGAACTCACCAACTATGAGATCATGACCTGAGCTGAAGTTAGACGCTTAACCAACTGAGCCACTCAGGCACCCCAAAGAGGTCCTCTTAAGGAAGAGATAAACATGAGATTATGAAGGGCCCCTGGAAAAATCGCCCTCAGGGCATAAGCAGGTGGCCTAGGAGTAAGACCAAGACAGCTGTCAGCTGCCCTGCATCCTACATGAGCAGGAACTGGGGAGGTCGGGGCAAGGACACTGGGAGGAGGGAGAAGGAGGAAGGAGGAAGAAGGAGCCCAGTCATTTGGCAAGTGCCTAAAATCTACATAGAAATGAACATTGCTAACAATTTTTCCAGGGTTGGAATGATCTACAAGCTTCCAAGAACATAAATAATGTCCCCTCCCCCTCCAAAAAATATGTCCGAGTTCTAATCCCTAGAACCTGTGAATGTTACCTTATATGGAAAAAAAAAAAAGGAATTTGCAGATGGGATTAAGGATCTTCAGATGGGGAGATTTGCCAAGATTATCCAGATGGGCCCTAAACTTGTTCTGCACGTGCTCCACAAGATGAGCAAACATTTCTAATGAATTTTAACTTGACAAATGAGCGATGTCTTGCAATATGAGTAGTACGTGATACCGAATGTCACATGATCACAACTGAGCCAATGGCTTCTGAAATTTGCTTTGAGATACAAGTGTTTTGGATTCCAAGCAAGTTTCCAGAATGAACTATGCTCGCAAACCAAGATTTTACCGTAGTTATAATATAATTTAATATCTGATATAACAATTTCCTCCGTTGCTCTTTTTTTTCCAGAATTTTCTTGTTCTTTCTTAAAAAAATGTTATTAGAGCTGACACACAATGTTATATTAGTTTCAGGTGTACAACATACTGATTCGACAGTTCTGTGCATTACTTGTGCTCACCAAGATAAATGTAGTTACCACATAGCATCATACAATGTTATTATAATATTATTGGCTATATTCCTTATGCTGTACTTAGAATCTCTGAGAGTTATCTATTGTAAAACTGGAAGTTTCCTGATCTTCTTGATTTAGAATTACTGCAGCTGTTGTTTTAAAGTCTTATGGGTTATTTTTTGTCATGATAATGTTAAATTTATAATTAGTGAAAATTGACATATTTATGAAATTGTAGTCCCATCCAAGAACAGGTAGGTTTCCCACTTGTTTGTGTGTGTGTGTGCGCGCACATGCATGCGTGCGTGCTCTTCAGAAGTGATTGAAAAGTTTTCTTCATATAGTTTTAGTTATCCTTGTGAAGTTTATTTCTAAGTATTTTATCTCTTCTGGGACTATGAAACGTGATTTTTTCAATTATGCTTTCTGAGTATTGTTTTATTTGAAAGTTGTTTATTTCTCTTTATAACTTTGTACCCTGGTATATTACTAAATTTTCTCACTTTCAATGGTTTTTCAGCTATGCTCTTGAGTTACAATAACATTTTCCACAAATTGTGATAGTTGCGTTTCCTCCTTTCTAGTTTTCGTAGCTATAATCTTTTTCTTATCTGATTCTATCAGTTTGCACCTCCAGTACAATGGTAAATAATAGCAGTGTCTATATACTATTCCTCGCTTTGGTAAGCATGCTCTTAGCATTAAGTATAGTACTAGCTTTTGGGTTTGAGATATACGTCAATGAACTATCTGTTATTAACTTATAGTGCTTTGTTAAGAATGGAAGTGGGATTATGTCAAATGATTTTCTCAGCATCTATGAAGATATTTTTTAGTTATTTTTCTGACATTAAATGATGAATTGATTTGTAAATTTTTAAATATGAACCACCCTTGCATTCCTAGAACACCTACTTAGATATGATATATCATTGTTTTAACGTGCTATTGAATCATGTTTCTTAATATTTAATTTAAGATTTTAGCATAAATATACATAAGAAAGATTATTCTTTAACCGTTTTTTGCAAACTTTTTAGGGTTTTGGTACCAACATAATGCATTTTATCAAACAAAATTGGAAGTTTTTCTTCTTTTTCTATGCTTTATGTTTTTTCGATGCTATGGAATTATTTTTATTTGAAGATGTAGTAGAAGTACCCAGTGAACTCTGCAGGCACGGTTCTTTGCGGGGGGTTGGGGGGAGGGGTACTCTTTGACAACTTTATGGAAATTGATTGGTTTGGGTTTTCTTTCTCTTCTTGGGTCAGCTTTGGAAAATTACATTTTCCTAGAAATTTTCCCATTTCATCCAATGTCAAAATTGTTTGCATATGATTGAGTAATACAGTCTTTCATGATTCTTCTTATTTGCTCCATTTCGCTTATCTTCCTTTATTATTTCACATTTATGTGAAAAAATAGGAAAAATCCTTTATTTAACTTTAGAGTAGAAGACGAAACTTTTTAAATTAGGACTTAACATCCAGAACGCATAAAAAAGAATTGATAAAGGGGCACCTAGGTGACTCAGTCGGTTAAGCATTCAATTTCAGCTCAGGTCATGATCTCAGGGTTCATGAGTTCGAACCGTATATTGGGCTCTGTGCTGTTAGATCCTCTGTCTCCCTCTCTCTCTCTGCCTCTCCTGTGTGCCCCTCACCTCTCAAAAATAAAATAAAACCTTTAAAATAAAAAAAATAAAAATAAAATAATTGATAAATTCTGCCACATAAAATTTTAAAAATTCTTTGCATAGCAAAAAATGTTATAAGAAAGTCAAAAGTATGACAACAAATTGGGAAAACATTTGTAACTTACATAATAAATCAAGAATTAATATCCCTATAAATGTATGAGATGAGTTTTAGAAGCTTTCATAAAAACAAAGGAAAAGACCAACGTCCAATAGAAAAGTTACCAAAGGATCTGACGGAAAAAACATTACATATGGCTCTTGAACATAGGAACAGATGCTCCCTGGCTCATAAGAGAAAGGCACACTAAAACGTAAGTGAAATACCATTGTTTAAACATATTTCGGCAAAATCCACAAGTTTCAGTACATACTCTGTGGGGTGGGCTGGGAAAAACAGGTACTCTCATATATTACGTGGAGGTAGAATTTCATACCATGTCTAAGCACGAAAATTTGAGTCTCCCCATCAAACAGGAAAACGCTTTGACCCAGACATTCCACCTGCAGAAACAAGCTACATTTTTCAGCCCTGACAGGCGAATGCAGCCTCTGACACCATCTCTGCTTCCAGCAAGTTCCACAAAATCTCAACTGATGGGGACAGTTTTCACACAATGGAGGACAGGCGCCACAGCGTGCTGACAAAATCACACTTGCTGATATTGGCCAGAATATTTCTCACAGCTGGTTCTCTTTCCTCAGGATCTCGCGCCTCCCAGCAGACCCCGCTATTCAATCTCATGACACAGCACCTCTGAATCCAAATGGTGAAAAACCACAAATGAGACAGGTGCTCCCACCACGGACTGGCCTAAGATGTGATATAAATTAAAGCCACCCTTCCCCCTTTGTAATGGGGACCCTCTCTTAATTTTGTTATACAGGGATGATTACCCCCATTTTTTCAAATTTTGTTTAATAGCCTGTCCTTCACTTTAAATTTATACCATGTTTCTAGAGAAAGCCTTTGGTCGAAAGGGTCCTCCTTCCTTGTATTTACAAACCTGTTCACACTGTCTTCTCTGCCTTCTCATAATCCCATATTCTGGATGGCAGTAGGAAAAGTGACATGAACTTTCTTTACCAATAATGGTCATGATCCTAATATAATATATTTCATGTCTATCTCATTCCTCCTTTCCCACCCACCCCCTTCCCAGATGAGTACAGCTCTTCCTTTCCTACTCTACCATTGAATAAGAGATAACCAGAGGTGGGATTCCGGGCCCACCGGAAAGGCAGTGTTCAAAGGGTTAATCCCTTTCCCCCACAGAGTGAAGCATTTTGCTGACCCGGTGTGAGATGAGTTGGACCAAATTCAATTTAGCTGCAGTCAACAGGAAAGTAGGAAGGAAAATAGGATTTCACAAACAAAGCATTAAAAAAAAGGAGTCCACAGCAGGAAATAATTATTTGGGCAATTGTTCACTTTGTGAAGGGGCTGGCCTGTATGAATATCTATCAGGATGCAATGCTGTGTCCGGGGTTTTCTCCACAGCACCCCTGTCTGGTCTAATTAGTTACAAAAGTGGTTCTGTGGACTGAAGAAATTTGCGATTGTGTTGTATTTCAGGGGAATGAACACATATGTCATTGAAGCGGAGTCTGGCACCAGCTTATTCTGGTGAAACCTCGAATGGCCAGCCAGAATGGAATCAATACAAAAGGAAGCTCCAAATGCCAACACAAGTGGTTTACAAAAATAATTCACTGACCATTCCATCTGCCTTGGATTAAGCACGTTAAACGGTTCAGTTCAAGTGAACATTTCTAATATATAGATATATATAAATAAACAAAACCACATATTTTTATCAAATACTTGCATTTGAAAATCTCCACCAACACACACGGAACTTGGACTGCGCTCTTTCATCTAACCATACATTTCCCCCCTTAGAACAGTTACACTAAAAACACGTAATCTGGGAAAGAACATGGATTGTCCCATTAGAGAAGAGTAAACCCCCGTTGGAAAGGAGGATGAAAATAATATTTTCAGGATGAAAATCCCTCAATCTGTAAAGGGGTTTTATAGTTTTAGTGTCAAGAAAGTCAGCCAAAGTTTCAACTGGCATAGGAACAGAGTGGGGTCTTGGGGAACCCAAGCCTAGCAGATAGGTTTATTCACTGTCCCAATAATGGGTGCCAGAACCAAATGAATAATCTGTTGGTATTATAAAAATATCACTTTGCATATAAAATGCATTGAATGCGTCTTAAAATCACATAAATTAGAAATACAAGGTGACATGATGTAATAGATAAATAGCAAATGGAAGATGTCAACATATATTGAATACTGACTAAACTAAGTCCTAATCATGTAACTGTTGCAATCACCCTACGAGATGGGTATTTTATTATTATCCCTCTTTAAAAGATATGGAAACTGAAGCACAGAGCAGTTAGGTAACGTGCCCAAGGTCACAAAGCCTGAAGTACATGAAGTAAGTACACGAAGCCTGAATTGGGATCCAGGCTGTCTGACCTCCCCATCGTGCTCTACCCTGCTTCCCCACATAAATAAAAAAGGCAAGACGGGACAAACAGAAACCCAGAGCAGTTTCTGAGAGCAAGTCCTTGGAGTATATGGAGCAAAATTCACCAGCTCCCTTTCCCCACTCTTCACAACCTCATATCCACTCCTCCATAAGGTTATAGAATAAAGGGACCCTTCATCCCCTTGTTTTTCACTGCCCAACTCAGCTCCTGGCCTGCCTTCACTGGGGGCCCCTGACCCCTCACCTATGATAAAGAGGTATACTGGGATAACTTTGAACTTTCCATCAGGAGAAGGGAGCTGGCTGCTTCCCTGGAAACAAATTCCTGGGCCCAGCTCAAGGATGGCTTTGCAGACTGTCACACTCAAGCCCTGCAAATAACCGTGTCCTGACAAGTCAAGTTTAGGCCTCAGTGCTTTGGTGCCCCTCTCGGGTCACGCGGTCTGTGGTTTACTTGATCTAGTGAAGAAGTAGAGAGTGAAACAGGAAGGCAAAGGCCTGATATTCTGTGAGCACCTGCCAGGAGCTCACACAATTCTTACCATGATAAGCATCTTCCCAGCTCGCTCATTTGAGCCTCACACAAAATCCATGATTACCATGGATGGCACCATGATTACAGGTGGTGAAACAGAAGCTCAGAATCTTTAAGCGACTTGCTGAAAGTCACACAGGCAGAAAATGACAGAGCGAAGATTTGAGCTGGGCTCGGACCCCAAAGCCTTGTTTTGTTTGCTTGGTGATGCTCGGCGGCCCGGCCACCAGCCTCAAAGGTCACTTTGTACAAATTTGTCAAAGGTGCCCTTGCTCCAGACACCTTCCTGCCAACTGCCAGGAAATTGTCATAATCATTAGAAAAACTACCGGATGAATGTCACCCGGCAAGGGATAACCCTGATGCTGAAGAAGAAGAACTTATGTTCCAAGCATATTCTCTGTGCTGGGTCCCATCTGCCCCAAAAGAGTGGACCTCCTTCACTCTTCTCTTACCCTCCCTACATGGGCACATGCATCTCCCGCTTCCGGCGGTGTGTGGTGTGAGCTCATGCAGCTCCCATTCGGGCTAAGCAAGACCACGGAGAGTTTCCATCACTCAAGGTAACGGGAAATGTTGAGCAAAGTAGGTGAAAAGCCTTGTCTAACATTTCCATTTATCTACTTTGTCTGTCTGAATAAGTGTCATTAATTCAAACCATTTCAAAATGGGGCTTGATGATGTGTGAGAGCGGAAGCCCCCAAGCCCCAGGCCTCTCCGCACCACATCCTTGCTGACGCTATCTCTTGCTTGAAGCGATCAATTGAACCCCAGCAAATGTGCTGTGAATATTGCAGCTCAACTGACCGCTAATGTGCGTGTGTCTGTGTGCGGCAAAGGGAAGGGGGATTGAGAGCAGCAGCCTGGGCTGCTCTTCCCAGATAAGTTTCCCTGGCCTGACTTCCCTTCCTCCCCCTAACTCCCCCTCCTTCTCAAAGCCCCCCACTTTGAGACCACACGAGGGACACTTCAAAGGAAGAAAAGACAGATGAGCATGATTTTCTCTCTAGGAAATACCCCGCAAATCAACCACCTCGCCGGCTTCTCGCTGCTAAAGTTATTCGTGTAGACAGCAGACTTCTTACTGCAATACTAGCCGGCCTCAATAATACCGTAAAATTTCTGCAGCAAGGAGGAAAACCCATCCCTTTCCAAAAGCAAGAGAAAAGTCTAAAAGCTTAGCAACACACAACTTTAATATTTTGGTTGATGATACGCCATGGACTCAGTATTTTCCATTTCCTTTTTGTTATTTTTCCAGTGATTTCAAAGGTCTTTATTAAATCTAAATATCAAAATCTAAATATGGTAAAGTTAGGTAACTTTTATTTTCTAAAAAAGTACACTAGAAAAGCATATGCATCCAAATAAGTCTTATCCTCTTCATAGTAGATTACTATATGGGACTTGGACTTAGGGAAGCCTCTCTCTCCATTCCTCCCCAATACACACACACACACACACACATACACACACACACACACACAAACACAATCAGTTATCTATCTGTGTGAGAAATTGCTTTGCAATTGTGTTCAGTGCTTAGCACATTACTTTGAATATTCCTTATGATTGTATAGTATGATCTGTGGGAAAAATACAAGAAACTCTGAGTGCCAAGTCTGATGTCTTAAAAAAAATAACCGACCTGGAGTATACTATTTGAGGGTCAAAATTATATGACACTAGAGAAAAAATAAGTTGATTTTTATCACATGGATTGTAGATGGGCCCTGCAAGCTATTTCAGGGCAGTAAGTGCCAACATATTCTGAGCAGAATGAAACGCTGCTGGCTACATGGGTTCTGGGGACACTGTAAAATGGCAGGGAACCTGTTTCCTCACTGGCAAGACAGGGAAATTAGCGGGTGCCCCACCTGCCCCACAAGGCATGCTGAAGACCATTTCATGAAGAAATGTTTCTCCAGAAGTCATGTTTATTCTAGTCCAATATCCGTAATACATCAGAGCAGAGCTGTTCCAATTTGAGTGCCAGGGAGGAGGGTAGAGCTCTGCCTGTTTAACCTCCCACATCTCAGTCATCCCTGAGGCACCTCTGAGATCTCTTGCCCCACTGTGCACAGAGCCCAGCATTCATACCCTGAAGCTAACTCTAGAAAAGTCTTTGTTAACTGTAAACCTGGGATAAACATGAGTCTGTTGTCCCCAATTTGTCCTATGAACCACATGGTTCATCATCTGTAGATGTTTATGGTCGCTGCTAAAATAATAATCATTTCGAAACTTTCATCTACTGGTTGACCATGGCCCTAACCTCTAGCAAATTAACTGTACACAAAGGAGTTCCCTGTCCTTTCTAATAATTACCACTGTGTAGGAGGAATTCTCAGGTGTCCTCCAAGATTCTCATCCCTGGGCATTGAATCCCACACTAACCTAGGCACTCCCCATTCACCAGCCACACCCCAGACCAATTACATCAACACCTCAGGAAGGTGAGAGTCGGCGTGCTCTACATCTCCCAGGTGATTCCAATGAAAACCAAATTGAGAACCACCATGGTTAGACATGAGGGCAGAATAAACTTTGACCAGCTGGGGAAAGATTCCATCTCCTGGTAGAACTCAAAGAAAAGGCTCAAGAACAAAAACTCGTATTCAGGGGTGGGTAGGTTGTTTTGATGGCGTTTAGCTCCATTGTTGACATGGATTATTCAACAGAGAAAGGTGCAGATATAATCTGTCTTGAAAACTTTCGTATCCCCCAGAATTTATCAGGGCACACAGTTGGTGCTTACAATGTTTCTGAGGATCCTATCTGTTCAGTGATTCTCAGTTCCACTTGGAGGAGTGTGGAAACACTGCAAAGTTTCCTAATGTACATTCACAAAAGAAAAGATCCCTTGCTCACCTTTCCTGGGAGCAGCCTTAAGGGGGACAAAGAAGGTTTTTCTCAGAAATGGGGAGGGGGTAGTGTGGAAAGACTGTCTGTGGCCAGACTTTTCCTCAAGTCCTTGAGCCATGATGAAATTGACATTCTACAACATGGGCTGATAGCTGGCTTTCCTGCATTTATGAGTTTCCAGAGAGTGTTTTAGAATCCTCATGTTATTTTGTGCCTGCTTAATACTGGGGCATCAGGACAAGGTGGGAGGGAGGGACATTTGTCTTTATACGGTGACATTTTCTGTTGAATAAAGCCTGTAAGATGCATTTGCTGGCCGACGTGTGAGTCCTTAGATACCAGGTGGGTTCAGTGGGATCACTTTTCAGAATCTTTCCCACATGAATTGCATTCTTGGGGCTTCTCTGCTACCTCTGACTTCGGCAGGATGACCTGGCATTCTCTGTTGCCTGGAAAGAATTTCCCACATTCCAAACACCTGAGATTGCCCCTGATTCTCTCATAGTGACTCCAGTTGAACACTCTAATGGGAGATTTTCCCACACTGCCAATGTGCAAGTTTTCTCTCTTGTATGGATTCACTTGAGGTCAGTTTATGGAGGAAGCTCCTCCCCACGGTGACTCTGTGGATCTCACAGTCTCATGAGCCCGTATACTAACCACAGTTTGAGATACTCTGAAAATGTAAGTCATTATTTCAAGTGTCCTTCTGCTTCAGACGTGTGAATCTGTTTTTATCTGGCCAGTGGCCTAGACAAATACCATTAGCATTTCGAGCACAGGTTGGCACAACAAACTGTTCCATAAAACGTTTTGAACACACAAATATTACTTTGTCAGAGGTTTTAAATGCTGCTATTCCCTGGCCCAGGAACCTCGAGCTCAAGTCTCTCAGCCGCTGCTGGGCACTGCTTCTTTGCAGCCCCTAAGCAGCCCCTGCTGACAGCCAGCAAGCTTAAAGGGAAATGCAGACCTGGAGAAGCTGTGTCTGGGGAAGGGAGCCTGAATATAAAAATTGTGCAACTAAAAGGTTTTCACAGTTAATGCAGCTCTTTCCCACTGCGATAGGCTACCTTTAAGAGCTGCCATTTCCTTCACATTAAGTAAAAATGGACACATCTGTTGAAAGAAGGGGGAGGGGAGAAGACAATGGCTATTATGATAGTCGGGCAAAGTGTGCGTATGTATGTGTGCATGTGTGTGTGTGCGCAGACCACTAAAGAAAGAGCAAAGAGCAAGCCTGGTGGAAAGAGTACTGTGGAGTTGCTGTCAGTTATTATTTATACAGCATCATAAATGCGTGGCTGTCAAAGCCAACGGCCATCTTACTTAACTGCTACCTAAGTGCTGGCAATGCGAGACTTCAGAAGAATGACTCTCCTATTTAATATTTAACCAGATGCTTCCATTTTTGAAAATATATTTTGCTCCTTGTGGAGGAAGGAGGGGAGGCTGACTTCTGTGATGTATGGACTGCTGTTGGAAGAACAGAACACCAAGTTTTGTTCTTCAAACTTCACTGTCAATATTTCCATCATGTTGGCAAACAGCATTTGGCTACGAGTTCGAATGACTCCCTACGTTATTGTGTTCGTTAACATGCTGACAAAATGGGCTAAGGTGTAGTTAGCATGATCCTATAATGGAGATGCAACAACTAAGGCAGAAGGGGTCAATGCAAACCAAGGGAGAGATGAACCAGAACCTGACATTTTTTTAGGGCTTGAATTTTGTGATATCATGGAAAGGCCATGTTAGCTAGACTGCTAAAGTCTCCCCCAAATTACCCAGACTACCAGATGGATCAGGACGGCCAGTTCTACTCAGAACACAGTGATCGATGTGCTGGATGCGGGTGTCCCTTTTACTCTTCGGAAACTGGCTGCCTTCCCATCTCTCTTCTTTGAGTTCTCCCTCTCCTTGTCGCAAGCACCATCCCTTGCCTCTCTCTCATTTCCCATGCTTGCCCCCCCCATCTCTGGGCCCCCACCAAGCCCCTGGAGGTGTTCTCACACATACCGCAGCCACTACTGACCATGCACGAGACCAGATGCTCATGCATCCCATGGCGTCATCTGAAAACCAACTTAGATGGCTATCAGTTCATCAATACAGCAGCCAACAGACACACAGTAAACAGGCACCAGGAGCCCCTGAAGTTCGCCTGCCAGGGCACCCTTTGCCCTGTTCTGCAACATGAAGAATTTACTGTCCCCATGGCTCTCTATTCTTGCCTCCATCCGAGTGTGTGGCAAATCTCTTAATGGCCCTGAGCCTCTCTGCTCCTGATGAGGGTACGCATGGAAGTGGTCAGCCCCTTGAAAGGCCTTCTATTATTCTAGGGCTATTATCGTTACAGGCCAACTGTCAAGCTCTTTCTCCCATATCTCTCACACATCATTTCCTCCTGTGCCCATATATTTTAAATGAAAAAATGCAAGGGCAATAAGACAGTCTAAGAATAAGAGAGCCATATCCCCAAGAAGGAAGACTGTCTGTTCTTGTTGTTCTTGGTTTACTTTAATCTCACCTTTGGGTCTCTTTAATACATCCCACCCTCCTAAAGAGAAAAGCGGAGAGACAGAGGAGGCTTGAACAATGAAGCATTTCTCTGCTCCATTCCCCACCTCCCCCACCCCACCGCCCCAGACCCCCTAGGGCCGAGAACGACTCCCATCCTTCATGAAATTTCAGATAATATTGAGGAGGAATGTCAGAATGACTTCACTGGCCCGTACAGACAGCATCTGTATGGGCTCCTGAGGGAGACAGGATTGGACACAGAGCAGCCCCTTGTGCTGGGGACGGCATAAGAGGGTCCCATTATCTGCGGAAGGGATGTGAAATTGGAACAACTCCAGCTGAGAATGCAGCAAGCCACACCATTTACATGAAATATACGGTGTTGGGCCCGCCACAAAGCCGACTGGCTTTGATCTTGGTGAACTTTTGAATCATGTGTGACTAAAGAATTCTTTACAAAGAATTATTTCAGCTTTCTGAGTTAATGAAAAGCCAGCCCGCAGAATTTATGGAAGCAAGAGACCAAGCATTAGAGAGAGGGAAAAGAAGTCATAAAAAAAATCCCCAGGAGCCTTTAATGCGACAGTCCTCATGGTCTGTGTGGATCTCTAACTCCACATTTTTCTGTCAGATTTATTGGGTTTTATTGGAATTCATTCTTCTTAGCACTGGGGTTTGTGGAGATAATCTTAGGGAGAAAAATATGTCTGAGGCAAAATGAACCAGACCGATGAGACAAAATCAAGGGAATGAGCCCCTAATTTTCAGGCAGTGATCAAGCGCAGGAACACAACACACGACGCTGCATTACAAAACCAACATCACATAAGCGTCCCCGTAGTCCCAGGAGGAAGCTAACAGTCTCTGCTACCTAAGATCGACTGGCTGTAACCGACGCTGCAAAATTCTACAATATCAACCTGCCATTTTTATTGTGTGAAATGGCTCTGCTTCCTAACCTACTTCATGGTAGACGATGTATTCTTGGGGGAAAAGAAATATGGGAAGCCAGGGGAAAGTGACCACTTAAAAGCAGAGTGCATGTGTCTTCTGAAATGCATAATGTCGGCATGCGTTGGCCAGGAATTTGCTACAGAGCCATCATCCAGAGAGTAAATCACAGGATATGTACGAAGAGAGAAATTAGAGCAAAAAGGTTAAGATGTGAGTCATCTCAGATGTGGGAAACCATTTCTCTCCCAAGGCTGGGCATCATTCACTTGCAGTTAATCTTTCCCAAGATTTTTCTTTCAAGAAGGGATTAAAGACAGCAGTGATCTCTGAGAATTCTTCATTCTTTATGTAGTGGTAATAATAAATCTCATCCCTCTTGCTAGTTATCTCTCTCAATGAAAACCATTTTATCCATAACCTGTCCTCTGGATAGTGAGAGGACAGTGCTTGGTTGGGTTAATTGTTCCACTACAGGGAGGCAGTCTGGTTAAAGCCAAGGTTAAAAGCTTGCTCTCGGCCCCATGCCGCCTTGGTTTGAACCCCCTTCCTAGTTAGTTCTTTCCCTTCCCAGGAGGGCTCTGCACTTAGAGTCAGTCTCTGAGGCTCAGTTTCCTCATGGGAGTAATGATAGTGTCTCCTTCCTCAGGTTTTTATAAGGACGAAATGAAATAATAGGTACTAAAGACTTTCTGGTACACCATAAACCCTCAATAAATATTAAATGACATCCTAAAACTAGGTGCCTTGAAAAATAGATTGCAGATCGGGTCCTTTCTACTTATTTTAAGAAGCTTTCAAATTTGAGCAAAAACATGCTATTTAAAAAACAGAACAACCGGAATGAAAATAACATCCATTTATTACTCTAACAGAGTTTTCAATTTGACGAATTCCCAATAGCTCTTTTTTAGGATGTACCAATGTGTGGGCATCAGGCCAGATAATCTGATATTCATTACTTAATTTTAACTCGCAGTATAAACATTTGGAGGAGACATCTATCTTGTAGCCTTGACATGTTTGGTGAGGTTCTGTGATCAGCTCACAGTTGCAAAGGACGAAGTGTCAGAGTTTGTATTGAAACTCAACATTTCTTATTTAAAGTCCATACTCCTTCTAGACACTTGCTTCCTACTTGGTAATATTCAAAATTCAAATTATTGTATGCATAGACTTTATTAATACTAATGGCTTATCATATTACAAAATAAAAAGGGGAGGGGTGCCTGAGTGGCTCAGTTGGTTGAGTGTCCAACTATTGATTTTGACTCAGGTCATGATTCCAGAGTCGTGGGATGGAGCCCAGTGCTGGGCTCCACTTTGAGCATGGAGGCTGCTTGAGAGTCCCCTCTTTCTCTTCCTTTGCCCTGGTCATGCACTCACCCTCTCTCTCAAAAAAAATTATAAAAAATTAAAATTAAAAATAAATTAAAAAATAAAAAGTGGAATCCTATTATAATCTGCTCTTTAGACAATTGTACATGCTTTTACAAATCAGGGAAAGCAAGTCATGTGCCTCAAGACAATTAGTGACAATTAAGCACAGAATTAAGAATATCATCATTAAGGTTTGAAATTCAGAGAAAAACTAAAAACTAAGTCAGGGAGTTGATATGAAGATCACAGAGTTCTATTAAATCTGCAAGAAAATAAAGTGAAAGGTTTTTGTTTGGAGTTTTAGGGTTTTTTTTATTGTTATTTGGGTTTGGATTTTTTTTTCTTTTTTGGCTTTTTTGGTTTGTTTGTTTTGTTTTTGGTTATTTGAAAAAGAAATCCACAAAAATATCTTCTCTCCTTAAAAATATTTATCCCGCTAATAACTCATGAATTCTTTTCACTGCTGGTTAAAAGTAAGAATTATTAAAGTGCCCCAAGGGTGTTTTCTTTCCAGTCCAACATTCCACAAAATAAAAGAAAGCTAATCTGTGAGGTCTTTACTCTCTTCCAATGCCATTTTTTTTTTTTAAAGACAAAAGGTCCCCATGCTGAGCCATACTGAATTCACGACTCATGGTTGTCATCTCTTGGGGAAAAACTCAAGTTGCGTCTTGGCAGGTGCAGAGGAAAATAAGCAGCTCTGACAGAATGAGGTAGCCCTTCAGTAGACTCGTTGCCTCTCCTTGAAGCCATGATGCCAGAGTTGGCGGGCATACTGGTTTCCTCGGGCCACCACAACAAAGCAGCACATACTGGGAGATTTAAACAATACAAAGGTGTTGACTCACAGTTCTGGAGGCTGGAAGTCCAAAATCAGGGCTGTGGCAGGGTTGATTCCTTCTACTGGCTGTGGGGGAAAGATGTGTTCCCAACCTCTCTCCTTGGCTTATAGATGGCCGTCTTTTTCCTGTGCCTCTCCACATCACCTTCCCTCCAGGAGTGTTTGTGTCCAAATGTCACTTTTTTTTAAGAATAGCAGTCAGATTAGCAACCTCCTCCAAGATGACCTTATCTTAACTAATTACATCTGCAATCAACCTATTTCCAAATAAATCACAGTCTGGGGTAAGAAATTAAACATATGAATTGGTTGGAGGAGACATAATTCAATCCGTAACACTGAATTATGACTCTAAAATTTTGCCTGACAAAAGTTAGCTCTGGTCACTAAGAGGATGAGTGAAGTATTAGCCAAATAATATCATGCCCATTAACATACTTTCTAAGAGCTAATCATTATACAAAAGTAGGTGGTATTGTCTCTATAATCTCCTCACAAATTATTTCTTTTAAGCAAATAGATTCCCAACCAGTATAGTCCTGAGCTCCAAAATAGAGTCAGTTCCATGAGGATTTTTCTGGATACTTTTCTCAGAAACCTCCCTCTGCTTCCTACTACCAAGCTGAATTACCTGCCCTCTTCTGGCCTCCCCAGCGCCCTGAGTTATTTAGGCATGATGATTGTTGAGTTACTGACATGTCTCCTTCAGAAGATTATGAAATCTTTGAGGTAAAGAGACCATGGTAAATCTCTACAGCCACAATTTAAAGAAGAGTACAGTAAACATTTGCTAAATGAAAGGAATTCAGTAAGTGTCTGCTGAGTTAAAATTGGATAAACAAGGACCATCTCCACCTAAGAGTCGGTGTACACCTGGGTGTCCCTATGTTATAGAAAGGAATGGCCAGCCCTCATTTTTTCTGAAGGCATCACAGAAGGAAGAAGCAGAAAGGACCTCACCCCGGACTTGGTGCTGGCTGTTCGCAACAGTCCCTTGATGGGAGGAGCACAAGTGACATATCAGAGAGCACAGACCACAGCTGACTCCCTTGTGAAGATGGAAAGGTTCTTTTAAACAGTTTTCAGTCTCTTTTAATCAAAAGTACTATGGTTTAATCTTTGTCCGCCTTTATCTTGAGCTATCTTTGCTGAATCTCTGGCCAAAGCGGATAGTAAAAAATATATATATATCTTTTTGCAATAGCTTATCTTTTATGAGAATTTCCCCATGGCATTTTCCCCTATTTTATTTAGGCACGTTTGGTTTCTCCCAAAAGGACTATATCAGCTGGTATTAGGAAACTTTAGAAATGTGTTTACACTAGAACACTCTTGAAATTGAATCTTTGAGATGATCCAAGACTAAAGGACTGTTATTTTATTAACACAACTCTGTTTCCTCTAACTTTGCTTTTGTGAAACTAAATTTTCTCAACATGTTAAGGTTGGGTCACAAAGCAACAGGAAAACTTACATTAACTCCTTATCAACTATAAGTGATGCCAAGAGGGGAAAAGTTGACTCCATTTGGGTTCCCATCCCTGAACTAGCTCAGAATGTGGCTCTGAATTAACTGCCTTCCAAAGTGCTGTCTTCAAGTGTCTTCTTGAGCTACCTTTGCATCCAAATTCAAATTCAATGGAAAGAAATTCAGAGAGGTGTTCCAGGATCCCAGGACGATGTGCTCTGCATAAGGAGTCTAAATTAGTCTTAGTTTGACAACATTCTTCAAATTGCAGAAGAAAGGAAAAATTACAAAATTACTTCCTTATTCAGTGGCATTTTCATCAGATGAACTCAAAGCACTTAAGGAAAAAAAAGGATTCCCTTCACCTCTCATATACTTGGTTCCATATGTGCATTGTTCTGGGGCTATGCTGTCTAGCCTTCACCTTGGGAGTAGAAAAGACCACTGTTGTTTAACATGCTAGTCCACTGCAGTACAGACAAACCCTTCTCTTGCTCCATGGAGGGCAGTGTCAAGAGTAGATGTGCAATCAGAAGATTGAGACCTGAACCCCTTCACATCACCACCCCCTCCTAACCTCACTTTGAACCCTACTAGCCTATCCAATCCTTTACTAATACTGTTGTGAGCTCTACAAACCATTCCACTGAGCCAGGCTCTGTCCATGGAGAAGATGAGCTACTCTTTTATTTAGGATCAACCTGCTCTTTATCAGTTCTCTATCAAACTCAAAAAATAAGGGGAAACTCCATGTATTAGTTTCTTATTGCTGCTATAACAAATTACCAAAAACTTGACAACTCAAAATGACTCAATTTATTATCTTACAATTTTGGAGGTCAGAAGTCCAAAATCAATTCCCCTAGACTAAAATGAAAGTATCAGCAGGGCTGCAATTTCATCTAGAAGTGTTAGGGGAGAATCAATTTTCTTGCCTTTTCCAGCTTCCAGGAGCCACTTACATTCCTTGGCTCATGACCACTTCCTCCATCTCAAAGTGTGTCACTCCACCTCAGTTTCCATCCTTACTCCATGACTCCGATCCCCCTGCCTCCCTCTTAAAAACATTCTTTTGTTTAGATAGAGCCCATCTGGATAACCAAGGATAATCTCTCCATTTAAGAATCTTTAACTTAATTACATCTGCAAAATCCCTTTTACCAAGTAAGATAACATATTCATAGGTTCTGGGGACTTGGATATGGTCACCTTTGGGATTATCACTATTCATCCTACCATACTCTGGGGAAAACACAAGTTTATTCCATCACACCTCTGATGAAAAATGTTTAGCTCTCTCCTTGTACTTCAGGATAGAGTTTTTTTTTTTTTCAGCTAAAGGCTATACTTAATATTATTTATCTCTTTTAATCCTCACCAACAAATCTGTAGGATAGATGATCATTTCTCTCACTTCTAGATGGGAAAATAAAACTTAGAAAGGTCAAATAACTTGCCTTTTAGGTTTTGTAGCCCATAAAAACTCATATTGCTAGACTCTGAATATGTACTCTCAGTAGTTACTTTGAACTGCTAGAGAAGTAAGCATGAATTTCTGGCACATAAAAGAGGACCAATAGATGATAATTAGTCCTAAAAATATTATACATCAGTTAAAAAAAAAGACAAATATTTCACCCTTGTAGAGTTCACATTCTGGTGAGAGATAAACACATGGAAGGAAGGAAGGAAGGAAGAGAGGAAGGGAGGGGGGGAGGGAGGGAGGAAAAGAAAGAAAGAAGGAAGAAAGAAAGAAAGAAAGAAAGAAAGAAAGAAAGAAAGAAAGAAAGAAAGAAAGAAAGAAAGAAAGAAAAGGGCAAGTTAGAGGGTGATATGTGCTCAAAAAAAATTTACAAGATCAAGGTTAGGGGGATTGGGTGCTAGAATGGGAGGTCCTATTTCAATTTCAGGTGAAGGGTGGGGGCCAGTGGAAGCCTCATGGTGTAGGTAACCCATAAGCAAGGGTCTGAAGAAAATGAGTGAGCTCACATTCTAGGCAGATGGAAAGAGTGCCAAGTCCATAAGGTGGGCGAAGACTACATTTGACAAGCATCAAGAAGGCCTGAATGGCCCAGCGAGAAAGGATAAGAGTAAGCCACTCTGGATGGGAATGCTACGCAACTCAGCTCTTTGGAAAGTTATAAGGATCCCAAGAGTCTCGCAGACATGGTAGAGACTGACTTTTACTCTCAATGGAATGGGGAGTCACTGCCATGTTTTGAGCAAAAGAGTGACATGCTCTGAATTGTTTTTTTGTGTTTAGGGGTCTTCGTTTACTTATTCATTTCCTTGCTGTTGTTACAGACTTTTCATTCTATCTAACATTTCTAGGTGTCATGTTTGCCATAGTGCTCGAAATTGAAGTTTTATATTACTTTATAGACATCTTTATACCTAATCTCTAGCTTTAGCTATATCAAATTGGTTCAGGTTTAATATGGTTTACTATTTTCTTTTTTTTTATGTTTATTTATTTATTTTAAAAGAGAGAGAAAGGGAGAGCAGGGGACGGGCAGAGAGAGAATCCCAAACAGACTCTGCACTGTAGAGCCCAATGCAGGGCTCAGTCTCACAAACAGTGAGATCATGACCTGAGCTGAAATCAAGAGTCGGCTTCTTTACCAAATGAGCCACCCAGGTGCCTCTAATATGGTTTACCATTTTCTAACCAATACAAAAAACAAAACAAACAAAACAAAAAAACAAAAAAAACTTTAATGTAGTGCAAGCTCCCCTTATTGTTGGGGTACTTATCCTAGAAAAGAGGCAGGAGACCTAGAAAAGCAGAGAGAAATAAAAATATATATATTATAGTGTTGAAAGCTAGAGAAATCTTACACAGTGATCCATTTGTAGTGCCTCATTTGTAACTTCTGATTTTTGGTGATATGCTCTTTGGAGAACTGTAGAGAACTGACACACTATTAACTGAAATTTTTGGGAGGGCGCCTGGGTGGCTCAGTTGGTTGAGCGTCCAACTTCAGCTCAGGTCATGATCTCAGGGTTCATGGGTTCAGCCCCTGCATGGGGCTCTGTGGTGACAGCTCAGAGCCTGGAGCCTGCTTCGGATTCTGTGTCTCCCTCTCTCTCTGGCCCACCCCTGCTTACACTGTGTCTCTCTCTCTCTCGCTCTCTAAAATAAATAAACATTTAAAAAAAATTAACAGAAATTTTCGAAACAGTGAAAAAAATGTGTCCAAAAAATTATTTTATAATTATTCATCTATCAGAAAATTTCTTCTCAGTAATGAAGGGTCTGCAGAGAAGAAATTGCAGCCAATAATTTGTAGACTTTTCTTTTAAACTTGAATTACAGAGATTCTTTTTTTGTCATCACTTGTGTAGTTTGTGACTAGATACATGCTATTTGCATTTTAATTTAATTTAATTAATGTCTTATAGGAAAAAACAATTATTGATTCAATTAAATATTTGCTTCTTCTTTGAATATTTGCACAGAATAATGTAGTTTATAATAAGAGTTGAATATCGGATGTATATTATCACTCAATCATTTTGGTTTTTATTTATTTTTTTATTACTAATAAGACCCCAGTGGGTCAAGAAGAAACCATTGGCTGACTTGGGTTTTAACAGTATCCTTTTGGCTGCTATGGGGGGAGTCCACTGGAGGGATGTGAGGGAAGGGCAGGGAGACAGATAGGGACGATAGTAATAACACAGAAGGGACATGGCAGCGTCTCACCCCAGGCTGGTGGCAGTGGAAAAATTAAGAAGTGCTCAGATTCCAGGTATATTTTGAATATAGAGCAAATAGAATTTCCTGATGGAGTGGATGTGAGGTGTGAGAGAAAAAGAGAAATTGGAAATACTCCTAATCTGCAATATGGATGAACCTTGAAAACATTAAGTGAAAGAAGCCAGACACAGAAGGCCACAAATTACATAATTTTACTTGCATGAAATGTTCAGAATAGGCAAATTCATTGTTATAGAAAAGTGGATTCATGGTTGTCAGGAGCTGGGGAGCTGAGAGAACGAGGAATGATTGGGAATGGATAAGGGATTACTTCTGCGGATGATGAAAATATTCTGGAAATAATAGTGGGGATGCTTGCACATTATGAATGCACTAACAGTCCCCAAACTGAATACCTTAAAGTGGTGTAAAATGATTAATTTTATATTCTGTGAATCTTACCTCAATTCAAGGAAAAATATCTTGTAGTATTCTGGCTTGAGCAACTGGAAGGATGAAGTGGACATCAACGGAGGTGAGGAAGGCTGTGGGTGGAGCAGCCTAGGAGGAGGAGGATTAACAGTTTAGTTTTGGACATGTGGAGTCTGAAATGTCTATTAGGCACCCAAATAGAAATGTCAGAGGGTGCCTGGGTGGCTCAGTCAGTTAAGCGTCCAACTTCGGCTCAGGTCATGATCTCGTGGTTTGCGAGTTCAAGCCCTGCATTGGGCTCTGTGCTAACAGCTCAGAGCCTGGAGCCTGCTTCAGATTCTGTGTCTCTCCCTCTCTCTGCCCCTCCCATGCTCATGCTCTGTCTCTCTCTGTCTCTCAATAATAAATAAAAACATTTAAAAAAAGAAATATCAGAAAGATAGTTTGTATGCAAGTTTTTAGTTTGGAAGAACACTGAGGCTAGAATATATACATTTGAGAGTTCTTGGCACAGAGATGGCATTGAAAGCCATGAGTGAGACTCCATGAAATCACTAAAGGTGTGAATGTAGATAGGGGAGAGAACTAAGAATTGAGCTCTCAGAAAGTCTGACATTAGGAACTAGGGGGCAAAAATAGGAATCAGTCAAGGAGACAGAGAAATAACCAAAGAGTAGGAATAAAACCCAGAGATGATTATTATCTTCTATCATTCTCTCATGTTTACCTTCTTGAAAACATATCAAAGTCCTGGTCAGTGTCATGATATGTCACACCTTGAGGAGGCTTCCTACATGCTGTTCTCTGTAACTAGAATGGTCTTGCTCTTTCTCAACTGGTTAACTCCTTCTCATTCTTTGAAACTAATTTCAAACATCATCACCTTTAAGAAGTCCACCTTTCTCTTCAAGTTTGAGCTGGATGCTCCTTTCTTATGCTTTCTCAACACCGTATGCATAATTTATGATGGCCCTTGTCATGCTGTAGGGTAAATTCATTCTGCATGCCCACCTCCCCCTCCAGACTAAATACAAGGGTGTGCCATTATACCGCATTAGCATTTAGTCCAGCATTCAGCACATAGCAAGTGCATTAAAAAATATCCATTGAATGAAAGACAAATATATAAATGCCTTACTTTACTCCATAGAAATGTTCTTAAGAAGTTAAATGTACATCAAAGTGTCTTGGAATTTTTCATATTCATAATCCTCTGTTAAGTGAACTGGGTGGGAATGCTACTTAAATCAACTCTGTGGAAAGTTGCTTTATAAAGCAAAGAATTCTACTGCAAAAAAAAAAAATCACCTGCAAATCAGCTGTTATTGCAAGCTTATAATTCTAAACACATATTTGGGATTCTTATCTTCTTCTAATAAAACGAATTTGAGGAGCTATTTTCATATTGCATTTTTACATGTACTTTCAAAGATACAATTTTATTTGGATGTTTGGGGTAAAATAAAATCTAAAAACAACTGCCGGAATATTTATAAATAAAGTTCCCCACCTTTAAAATGGGGATCTGGGAGCAGCGCACTATGTAATGTCTCCTGAGGATGTGAACTATCAAATGAAGAACAGTTAAAATTATACACAAGCATTTAATGAGAATTAAAACATTATGCTCAAGCCTTTGCATTTGAAAAATAATAAGAAATCAAGAATCTCTCAGGAATTTTTTTATCACATGAAAAACTGCTCTCTCAACTTTAAGAAGTTTTGTAATCTTATTAAAGGAAATATAAACTCTGACCCTTTAGTCATGTTTAGAAAAAGTAATTCCATATGTTTATTAAATCAGAAAGGTAATTATGTCAGAGGCCAAACATGCAGAAAATAAAGACAACTCTAAGGTAAAGCCACTTCATGACCACCCTTCTTTCCTGGAGATTAATCTTTAGCCACGAAAGAAGATTCTAAACGAGGCAGAAGAGGTGACTTAGGTAGCTATGAAGGAATTCAAATTTTGGATCTGCCGTTTAAAGGAAAATAAAATAATAGCATGGAATCGCAACAAAATTCTTTGAATTGTTGCCTTGGCATGCCCCTAGTACCTGCTATTAAAACTTCCAGTTCTCCTGGGCTTTATGGTCCAGGCTTCTGTTTCCACTTTTCTACCTTTAACTTCTGAGGAGTGTTCGGCATGAGAAAAACAATTTAACAACTCAGGGTCTTTCATCTAGATTTGCTACAAGCAGAGTTGAGTTACAGGCTGACTTGGGGAGTATGCTGGACTTCTTTCGGTCTCTTGGAATTTATCAAACATCATTCAGTGAGGAATTGGCTAAGCATGTCTAAAGCATGTGGCCACGCTGTTCCGTTACCACCTCGTTGCTTACTGAATAGGACTCAGCATAATCTCTCTCAATACGAAGCTTGTCTTTCTGACAGATTCTGAAAGAGGTTTAACGGGAACAAAAGAAGGAACACCTTAAGCACCAGCCTCACCAATCCCTGGCCTCACAAATATCTCACTCGGGCTCTCAGCCACGTGCACCACACACAGCAGCTGTGATACCTGATTATGTAGCCGCTAGAGGAATTATTTGTACATGTCAATCACAGGACTAAACCGGCAGAAGACTGCTGCAGGCCAGCCTATTCACAGATATGCCTTCTCCTGACCAAAAACATGCAGTGTGATGTAATCTTCTTAGAGTGTCTATTGTTCGGGACTTAGGAAGAATGTTAGGTTTGTATGTGTGGTGCCTTTGTGGAAGGGCTAGTCCATACACCTAAGAACACATCTAAGGAGATTTTCTTCTCCCTTAATGTTGAAGCCTGGCTGGGTTAACCCTTCACTACCCACATCTCTCACTAGATTTCAGGCCCCAAGTTTGTCTGTCATTTCTAACATCAAAATCTTTTAGTTAATTTTCTTGTCAAGCATATTTTTTTTCCTAGGCAATGTGTGTATAAACAACAGCCAAAATATACGGCAGTCAGGAAAACATATGTGAAAACATGTAATTATAAACGCGCACTTCTCAGGCCAGAGTCCAGGCCTTGAAATTCAATAACACGTCGGGAGGCGACTCCAGAGCTGTGGTCACACGGTTTTTAACGTGTAAACTTAGCTGTCCCCTCCTAAGAGATTTCCAGACTCAAACCAATCGTCGTGATGAACTGGGTCTGGTTTTAGAGCTTTAAGATCATTACACGTACTGGTTTCTGCGCTACATGCCGTGGAAATCACCCTTTTCTTAAACTGAATTTTAATGTATGTTACTTCATCAACAAGAAGCATAAACCATGACTAAGACAATTATTCCTTTAATCTACTAGTACATTTGTTGCAGGAGGGCAAAATTCAGAGAATTCAGTGCCTGGCAAATGTTAGATCTGTACTTAGCAGCGAATACATGAATATGTCATACTAACGTGAGTCAGTCTTGAAAGGCTTCAGGGATTCAGTTCTAAGAGTTTTTGAATGAGAGCGCATAGGTATACCACAAGCTTTTAACATGAATCTGGCGGTATTACCACATTATTGAGACTCTCATTTGGCTTCTCTTTCTTTAAGAAAGGACGTAGGCCTTATTTATGTGTCTTTTTAATGCCTCTAGGACCCGCACTAGCTGCAACCTATCTTGCTGTTGGCTAGAAGGCAATATTTCACTTCCAAAATGCTATGATTAATGAATATATTATGAATTTTGTAACATTTATCTTAGGTTGAGATACTATCGCTGTATAAGGAAGTTTCATAGAAAGAAATGAAATTATGAAAACAAGATCAATAGAAGAAAATAAAGAATTTAGAACTGGTTTAAGCTTTGTTCACTTGGCAAATGGGTATGGCTTTTCTAGCCAAAATAGATATGGCTTCTCTATCTTACTCTAAAGTAATAAAATAGCATTTCCCTAAAAATATGCAGGAAAATATGTTTTTCAATAATTTCTATTCCTTTTTCTCTTCTTTCATCTCAACTCATGAATTTATTACCCTAAGAAAAAAAGACTTCAAGGACCACTGTTAGTCGTTTTGAGAAATTTGTGTCTGACAGCTGATTTAAAGCACAAATGGATATAGGTAGAAATAATAATAACAATTGCAAATCGTATTTGAACAATATGAAAATTTTCATGTTTATTGTTATCTTAGAAGAATAATCATAGTGCTTACCACTTCTAAAAGAAACGGAGCAGATGACTTTCTGTTATAATTTGTCCAGAAATCTTTCTTTCCATAGATATACCACTTGAAATTCAAATATCCCAGCATAAATATGTCACCGTAAATACATCTACAAAGTGATGGTACTGTCTTTTAAAATAAAGGCAGACCTTAAATATTCCCAGCACAGTCCTATTCTTCAGGGAATTCAGCTTGGAGGGAGATCCTTATTTTCTCTAAGCAGCCTTCTCTAACAACCCGAATTGGTCACTATTGAATAACATAAAATATATGTAAGACATAGGGATATATCAACACTATAGCATTTATCATGTATATATTTCATGTATTTCTTGCATGTCTCCCCCATTCCCACCACCCAAAGTGGATGGATCGCTCATCTAAGGACAGGCTGTCTCACTCATCATTTTTCATTTCCAGTACCTAATAGGATATCAGAATAATAATAATAGGCCATGAAAGATACTAGATAATAAGCAAGCCAGTGAATAAACTAAAAATTATTCAATTGTGCTAAATTTTTCTTTCTGAAACTCTTTTTAAAACTAGCTTCTGAACTATTTTTGTGAAGCATCTAAGCAAATGATTCTCATTACTTCAGAGTGACACCACATGTACAAATTAAAATTATACTCCATACTTTATCCACAAGACATGATTGTGGGGTTTCCACAATGGAATTCTTCCCTAAAGGATGAAATTAATTGAGAATATCCAATAACTACACTTCAGGATCTTAAGGCAGCATTGACATCAGAATCCACCTTCCCAGGAGTATACCACGATGGAGGCCATATTTATCTCTATGATTTTTACCATCACTTTATAGATACATTTAATGGGAGAAAACCACTATCCTGACATAAGTTAAGCTCAGCAATAATGAAGCTGCACTACGCTCCCATAGAAAATACCAGCAAAGCCATAAAAACAAATACAGCAACTTGTATGATGTCCATGTCAACTTGTCCTTGATTCTAAGAGAGAATATTGAGACCTTGTAGGTGATGAATGCATCCCCTTTTGTGAATGATCTAATTTAAAAAGTCCATGTTAACCTCAACAGCAGAGTTTTAGTATTGAGCTGAATTCCCCAAATGCCGTACATGAGAGGCTTACATCTCAATTCCACTGCAGTCGTTGGCTGGAATACCTTCTCAGGGAATTCAGGAATAGGCAAACCTAACTCAGTGCTAGGAAAAAGTCTCCTTTGTAGTATTAGTCTGAGCACCAGGATTTTCATAGAACATGACAGCTGTTTTCATAGAGAATTATACAGAGAGTTCATAGAGAAGTACAGCAGAGTATAACCTAATAGACCACATTAGTGTATATGTTGTGTGTATTATATATACATGCATATTAGATTATACTCTAATCTAATATACTAATGGCAGGGGTCAAACTCAACTGCTAAGAGGAAGAAATTGGCTCCCTAATGAAACCTATGTAAAACCAGCCATAGACAACAAAACACAAGCTCACCTACATGCACACATGTATACATACACACACACAAGTGTATAAACACACACACATGCACATATCGTGCAGTGGCTATACCTGATTTATATGACAGATATCTCTATATCTTGGCTCCAAGAATTTAGAACCTCTGGAAATTCTAGTAAGACCACAGTTAGAGGCTGCAGGGAGGGAGGAAACTAACATTTCTGGAGTATTGGAGACTTTGTTAGGTGACTCATTAATACTAAATCATTTTTGCTTTCCTGTACAAACAATGTTGGTTCTCACCTCTGTAATCTTTGTTTATGCTGTTTCCATAACACAGAATATTCTTTTACTTCCTCTTCATCTGGGTAGTTCCTGCTTTTCTGTTGTGATCTGCCTCTCAATCTCAGGTATCACTGTCCAGAGAGCAATCCCTGACATGCTCTTACACCCCCAGGGCTCAGTTGCTTGCTCATCGTCTGTGCTTCCATAATGCATCCCTCTATCCCAGCACTCACCACTTCATACCCTATAACCAATCGTGTGCTTCCCTCCCCTGCTCTGCTGTCATCAAAGATTTTTGGCTTACTCATCATTGCATCTTTGCACAATGGCAAGCACAAAGCCTGGCCCTTAAAAGAAATATAGGAAATGTTTGTTAATAAATGAGTTAACTCCTTAATTTGTTTGATATTATCCAGAACTCTGGTATTAGTTCCCCCAGCGTATGAGAGAAGAGATTGAGCTTGCAAAATTATTTAAGTTGTCCAAGTTCACAGGGTTTATAAGAAACAATCAGGATTCATACTGTGAAATAATTAGAGAGCCAATTATCTTTCTTCTGCACCAGAGTAAGATAATTGGAGGCGAAGATGAAGAGCATTAACTCTTTCAAATGGACATAAGCAGCATGTGGCACTGGTTCTTAAAGACCCACACAGTGAAAGGCCCATTGACCAGGAGGCTCTGTTTACCTCACTGCCAACTCTCCTCCCAGAAATGCTGGGGATATTTGGCTAACTTGATGTTGAGGATCTAAGGCAACTAAATATAGGGTCAATATTCAGCACAGTTTCAAAATTCCATGAAAATCCAACACAATTATTATAAAAAGAAGAAAGAAATTTTGGTCAGTTTCTTTAGTGTCCAGATATTAATTTGAAGTTGCAGAGAGCAATGTTCTACTCCCAATATGTTCTGATATAAAAGTTCACACCAGAATTTTCATGTTTCAAGATGATATAATAAAGACATTTCTATCTCCTTATCTTTGTGCAAATCATCCCTAGACAGTAAGTAGAAATATAAACTCTATCTTTAACAGTATTAGGAAACATTTACAACCTTATCCATAAAATATACAGAAAGAAGATTGGCCCAACAAGAGGGTTGGACTAAATGCCTCCATCCAGATGGCTCTGTTAATGAGAAGCAAGCTGAGTTGTTCTGTGAAACTCTAGAAATTCTGGGGCATTGGAAACACCAAGAAGGCAGGAGCAAGGAGGATGGAAGAACAGGGGTCTATCATCTGAAGTCTAGTTTAGATTGTAACTCTAGTTTCCACCCTTATTGGCTGAAATCCTCCTTCTACCAGAGATAAGTGGTATGATCCCTGGAGAAACTGAACTAGAAAAGCTCTTGAAGCAAGGACTCAGACATTCAGAAAGATAGCAGATTAAAAACACAGCAGTTAAGTGAAAGTCTAAATACTGAATAATAATTCCCACCCCCCACTCAAGCTTTCCCACCCACTTCAGAACACCAGCAGCCAAGTTTAAAAGTCTTAGGCAGGAAATTAGAGGATTTTTCTCAGAGGTACCATCCTATCAAACACAGCTACTGACATCTGAGTCACCAGTGAAAAGGCCAATTAGCAACTAGACCACACTGCAGTGAGATATCATGCATATACATTTCCAATCATCATTTTAGTAGCCTACCTTTAACATGAAAAGACATCAAAGGATACTAGGCATTTGAGAAGAGCTTCCAACATGAACAAGGGAGACAAAAACAAATAAGCAAACAAAAAGAAACTCAGAGATATCAGAGACACTGCTTGAAGCAATAGAGATTTTCAAAGAAACCCTGAAACAAGAACAGGCTACTATATAAGGGGAATAATCAGAGAAGAAGAAGTGGTTATCAGATATTAAAAATCCAAAAGCTAGAGGGGCTAAGCTGACAGAACAGCATGGAAGTTTTTTTGCGTCTCTTGTCATGAAATACAGCCAGATCAACACTGAACCATCTTGCACACCTAGAAAACTGATTTGAGGATTAACACAACAATCTGTACAACCTGAACCACAGAACTCACCAGGTACATGACACAGGGAGGTGAACTGGGAGAAAGAGAGAAGCCGTGGAAGGCAGGGCTGTTTTTGCTTGTGGAGAGAGGACAAAAAACAGGATGGAGGGGAGAGAGTACAGAAAAAGCACCTCCCCCCCCAAAAGCAGCTGCAAGAAAAGTGGAAATAGCCACAGGGACTGAAAAAAAAAAAGGGAGAAAGGAGAGGGTTTAAATTTCATTAAGACTCTATAAACAGGCGAAGCGCAGAGTCTGAAACTCTGTAGCTCGATACCTGGCGGTGCTCTGGTGGGAAAGGCAAATTCCCAGTAGCAGAGTGAAGTCCCTGAAACACTGCTGCTACACGATTTCATGACAAGAGACGCTGCTGCTGTATTTCATCACAAGAGACGCATGAACTTTTTCTGGTGTGGACTGGCACCTAGCTGCAGTCTCTGGACATTGGCAGTAGCGCAGTCCTGAGAACATTCCTGGGGGTGGGTGGGCACCTGGCCATTGTTCAGTGAGACCCTCCTCCAGAAGGTCTGAGCAGGTCAAAGCCAAAGGCTCTTAGAAGGGAGGGGTTGGGAAACACAGCTGCACCTGAGATAAAATTCAGGTTGGAGGTGCTGCCTGGCAAGCTGATAGCTTGGTCATGAACAGTGCGAAAGTGGGGAGTGGATGGAAGCCAGAGACAAAGAAGGAATGGGTGATTGCTGGTCAGGGAAAACAGAGTTGGGATACTAGAGACCCCTCCCACGCATGCATATACATACCTATAAGTGCCACAACAATCCACCCCAGTAAGCTAAGCAGCACCATCTAGTGGAAACAGAGCTGTTAGACTAAGCCCTGCCAAACTGAGCAAACCTCTCTCTTCTGGAACACCAGAAGTCTCTCCACCTGCTTAGTTTATGGACTATAAAGTGCTTCATAATTTGACCTCTAGGGGAAACCGATGTAATTTCAATCGTATTTCAGTCTGTTTGCTGGTCCATCCATTCCATTGTTTTTCTTTTTCTTTTCTGTCCTTATTCTTGAATACAGAAAGAGAAAAAAATTATTTTTATTTCCAATTTTTAAAAAAATATTTTTCTTTATTTTGTTCTACTATATTTTTTACTTTTTGTAAGTTTTTCAAATTCTATTTTACTTCCATCATTTCATTGTATTCATTTTTTTTCAAATTTTCAAACGTTTTCCTTTTTTTTCTTTTCTTTTCTTCTTTTTGTTTTTCTTTTCTTACCTTTCCCTTTTTTCCCTATCAAGGCCCTTTCAACAACCAGACCAAAACACATTTAGGATCTAGCATCATTTATTTGATTTGTGTGTGTGTGCGTGTGTATGTGTGTGTGTGTTGTTTCAATTTTTTAATTTTTATATTTTTTACCTTATTAATTCCTTTTCTTCCTTCAAAATGACAAAATGAAGGAATTCAACCCCAAAAAAGAGCAGGAAGAAACGACAGCCAGGGACTTAATCAATACAGATACAAGCAAAATGTCTGAACCAGAATTTAGAATCACAATAATAAGCATACTAGCTGGGGTTGAAAGTAGATTAGAATCCCTTCCTGCAGAGATAAAAGAAGTAAAAGCTAGTCAGAATGAAATGAAAAATGCTCTAACTGAGATGCAATCTTGAATGATGCCACAGCAGCAAGGATGGATGAGGCAGAGCAGCGAATCAGTGATAGAGAGGACAAACTTATGCAGAATAATGAATCAGAAAAAAAGAGGGAGACTAAGGCAAAAAAGCACGATTTAAGAATTAGAGAAATCAGTGACTCATTAAAAAGGAAAAACATCAGAATCATAGGGGGCCCAGAAGATGAAGAGAGATAAAAAGGGGTAGAAGCGTATGTGAGCAAATCATACCAGAAAACTCTTCTAACCTGGGGAAAGACACAGACATCAAAATCCAGGAAGCACAAAGGACTCCATTAGATTCAACAAAAATCGACCATCAGCAAGGCATATGATAGTCAAATTCACAAAATATACAGACAAGGAAAGAATCATAAAAACAGCATGGGGGGAAAAAGTCCTTAACCTATAAGGGAAGACAGACCATGTTTGCAGGACACCTATTCACAGATTCTTGGCAGGCCAGAAAGGAGTAGCAGGATATACTCAATGTGCTAAATCAGAAAAATATGCAGCCAAGAATTCTTTATTCTGCAAGTCTGTCATTCAGAATAGAAGGAGAGATAAAAAGTTTCCCAGACAAAAATTAAAGGAGTTTGTGACCACTAAACCAACCCTGCAAGAAACTTTAAGGGGGACTCTCTGAGGGGAGAAAAGATAAAAATAAATAAATAAATAAATAAATAAATAAATAAATAAATAAATAAATACCAAAAGCAACAAAGACTAGAAAGGACTAGAGAACACGACAAGACACATCAACTCTACAAGAAACATAATGGCAACACATTCATATCTTTCAGTATTCACTCTAAACGTCAATGGACTAAATGCTCCAATTAAAAGACAGGGTAAGAGAATGGATAAAAAAACAAGATCCATCTATGTGCTATTTACAAGAGACCCACTTTAGGGGCACCTGGGTGACTTCAGCTCAGGTCATGATCTTACAGTTTGCGAGTTTGAGCTTCATGCCAGGCTCTACGCTGACAGCTCAGAGCCTGGAGCTTGCTTCAGATTCTCTGTCTCCCTCTCTCTCTCTCTGCCTCTCCCCTGCTGTTGCTCTATCTCCCTCTCTCAAAAACAAAATTTAAATAATTAAAAGAAAAAAAGACCCACTTTAGACCTAAAGACACCTTCAGATTGAAAGTAAGGAGACAGAGAACCATCTATCATGCTAATGGTTGACAAAAGAAAGCTGGAATAGCCATACTTTTATCAGACAATCTAGACTTTAAAATAAAGATTGTAACAAGAGATTAAGAAGGGTATTATATCATAATTAAGGGGTCTATCCAACAATAAGACATAAAAATTGTAAACATTTCTGCTCCAAATGTGGAAGCACCCAAATATGTAAATCAATTAACCACAAACATAAAAAACTCATTGATAATAATACCATAACAGTAGGGGACTTCAACACCCCACTTACAGCAATGGAAAGATCATCTAAACAGAAAATCAGCAAGGAACCAATGGCTATGAATGATGCACTGGACCAGATGGGCTTAACAGATATATTCAGAAGATCTCATCCTAAAGCAGCAGAATACACATTCTTCTCCAGTGCACATGGAACATTCTCCAGAATAGATCACATACTGGAACACAAATCAGCCTTCAACAAGTACAAAAAGATCGAGATTGTACCATGCATATTTTCAGACCACAACGCTATGAAACTCGAAATCAATCACAAGGAAAAAATGTGGAAAGATAAATAGTTGGAAACTAAAGACCGTCTGACTAAAGTATGAATGGGCTAACCAAGAAGTTAAAGAGGAAATTAAAAAGTACATGGACGCCAATGAAAATGATAACACCACAGCTCAAAACCTCTGGGACGCAGCAAATGTGGTTGTAAGAGGGAAGTATAGAGCAATCCAGGCCTTCCTAAAGAAGGAAGAAAGGTTTCAGATACACGACCTAACCTTACACCTTAAAGAGCTGGAAAAAGAACAGCAAATAAAACTCAAAACCAGCAGAAGACAGGAAATAATAAAGATTAGAGCAGAAATCAATGCTGTCAAAAGCAAAAAACAAAACAAAACAAAATAAAAACAAAAACAAAACAAAAAAATGTAGAACAGAAATTGAAACCTGAAGTTCGTTTTTGGAAAGAATGAACAAAATTGATAAACTCATAGCCAGTTTGATCAAAAAGAAAAAGGAAAGGCCCCAAATACATAAAATCAAGAATGAAAGAGGAGAGATCACAACTGACACAGCAGAAATAAAAACAATAATAAGAGAATATTATGAGCAATTATATGCCAAGAAAATGGGCAATCTGGAAGAAATGGACAAATTCCTAGAAACATATAAACTACCAAAACTGAAACAGGAAGAAATAGAAAATTTGAACAGACCCATAACAAGTAAAGAAATCAAATTAGTCATCAAAAAATCTCCCAAAAAACAAGAGTCCAGGGCCAGATGGCTTTCCAGGGGAATTCTACCAAAAAATTTAAAGAGGTAACACCTACTCTCTTGAAGCTGTTCCAAAAAATAGAAATGGAAAGAAAAGTTCCAAACTCTTTCTATGAAGCCAACATTATCTTGATTCCAAAACCAGACAAAGAACCCACTAAAAAGAAGAACTACAAGACCAATTTACCTAATGAACATGGATGCAAAAATCCTCAACAAGATATTAGCCAACCAGATCCAACAATACATAAAAAAAAAAAAACCCACAATCAAATGGGATTTATACCTGGGATGAGGGCTGGTTCAATATCTGCAAAACAATCAATGCGATACATCACATCAATAAAAGAAAGAACAAGAACCACATGATCCTCTCCACTGATGCAGAGAAAGCATCTGACAAAATACAGCACCCTTTCTTGATAAAAACGCTCAAGAAACTAGGGATAGAAGGATCATACCTTGAGATCATAAAAGTCATATATTAAAGACCCAACGCTAATATCATCCTCAATGGGGAAAAACTGAGGGCTTTCCCCTTAAGGTCAGGAACAAGACAGGGATGTCTACTCTCACCACAGTTATTCAACATAGTATTGGAAGTCTTAGCCTCAGCAATCAGACAACACAAAGAAATAAAAGGCATCCAAATCAGCCAGGAGGAGGTCAAACTTTCACTCTTAATAGATGACATGATACTCTATACGGAAAACCCAAAAGAATCCACCAAAAAAATACTAGAACTGATCCATGAATTCAGCAGAGTGGCAGGATATAAAATCAATGCACAGAAATTGGTTGCATTCCTATACACCAATAATGAAGCAACAGAAAGAGAAATCAAGGAATAAATCCCATTTACAATTGCACCAAAACCCATAAAATACCTAGGAATAAATCTAACCCAAGAGGTGAAAAATCTATACACCAAAAATTTTGAAATCTTATGAAAGAAATTGAAGAACACACAAAAAAATGGGAAAATATTCCATGCTCCTGGATAGGAAAAAGAAATATTGTTAGAATGTAAATTCTTCCCAAAGCAATCTACATCTTCAATGCAATCCCTATTAAAATAACACCAGCATTCTTCACAGAGCTGAAACAAACAATCCTAAAATCTGTATGGAACCAGAAAAGACCCTGAATAGCCAGAGCAATCTTGAAAAAGAAAACCAAAGCAGGAGGCATCACAATCCTGGACTTCAAGCTCTATTACAAAGCTTTAATCATCAAGATAATATGATATTGGCACAAAAACAGACACTCAGATCAATGGAACAGAATAGAGAACCCAGAAATGGACCCACAATGTGTGGCCAACTGATTTTTGACAAAGCAGGAAAGAATATCTAATAGAATAAAGGCAGTCTCTTCAACAAGTGGTGCTGGGAAAACTGGACAGCAACATGCAGAAAAATGAACCTAGACCACTTTCTTACACTATACACAAAAATAAACTAAAAAATGGATAAAAGACCTAAATGTAAGACAGGAAGTCATCAAAATCCTCGAGGAGAAAGCAGGCAAGAATCTCTTTGACCTTTGCCACAGCAACTTCTTACTCACCTCGTCTCCAGAGGCAACAAAAATGAACTATTGGGGCCTCATCAAAATAAAAAGCTTCTGCTCAGAGAAGGAATCAGCAAAACTAAAAGGCACCTGACGGAATGAAAGAGAAGATATTTGCAAACAACATATCAGATAAAGGGTTAGTATCCAAAATCTATAGAGAACTTATCAAACTCAACACCCAAAAAAACAAATAATCCACTGAAGAAAGGGGCAAAAGACATGAATAGACACTTCTCCAAGGAAGACATCCAGACGGCCAACAGACACATGAAAAAATGCTCACCATCACTCATCATCAGGGAAATACAAATCAAAACCACAATGAGATACCACCTCACACCAGTCAGAATGGCTAACATTAATAACTTAGGCAGCAACGGATGCTGGTGAGGATGTGGAGAAAGAGGATCTCTTTTGCACTGCTGGTGGGAATGCAAACTGGTGCAGCCACTCTGGAAAACAGTATGGAGGTTCCTCAAAAAATTAAAAAATAGAACTACCCTATGACCCAGCAATTACACTACTAGGTATTTATCCAAGGAATACAGGTGTACTGTTTCGAAGGGGCATATGTACCACAATGTTTATAGCAGCACTATCAACACTACCCAAAGTAAGGAAGGAGCCCAAATGTCCATCAATGGATAAATGGATAAAGAAGATGTGGCGTATATATACAATGGAGTATTACTCAGCAATCAAAAAGAATGAAATCTTGCCATTTGCAACTACGTGGATGGAACTAGAGGGTATCAGGCTAAGTGAAATTAGTCAGTCAGAGAAAGACAAATATCATATGACCTCACTCAAATGAGGACTTTAAGATACAAAACAGATGAGCATAGGGGAAGGGAAGCAAAAAAATAATATAAACACAGGGAGACGGACAAAATATAAGAGACTCTTAAATATGGAGGACAAACAGAGGGTTGCTGGAGGGGTTGTGGGAGGAGGGTAAGGGGCATTAAGGAATCTACTCCTGAAATCATTGTTGCACTACATGCTAACTAACCTGGATGTAAATTGAAAAATAAATTAATTTTTAAAAATTCAATAGCCTAATTATTTTTCATCAGCAAAACGTTAAAATATCAAGTGAAAGAAATCTCCTCAAAAGTAGAACCAAAATTAAAAGGCTACATAATAGAAAAGATAAGATACAGAGAATTTATTCAAGTAGTCCCATATCCAGAGAGAGAAATTCCAGAAAGAAAGACTAGAGAATGTAGCAAAAAGAAAACTATCAAAGAAACAGTATAAGAAAAACTTCCCATGCTCTAAACTGGAAGGGCCTCCCAAGCAGTCAGCATAATAAATTTAAAAAGACCCTCATCAAGGCATATTACCATGAATTTATCATATCCCCAACAATAAAGGGATCTTAAAAACTAGAAGAAGGACTTAAAAACAGAGTGACATCACACTTCTTATAACAATATTAGAGGCAGTATTAGGCCTGAAAATACCAAGTGAAAAAAGAATTGAGAATTTATATCTTGGGAAACCATAAATCAAACACAAGAATAAAATAAAGGTAGTTTAAGACATGCAAAGTCTCAGACATACCCATAGACATTTTTCTCAAGATGTTGCCAGAAAATACATTTCACCAAATTGAGAGAATAAGCCTGCAAAAGAGAGAGAAATGAGTTCCGGAAAACAGATGATACGACAGGCAATAGCAAAGCAGAGGGTATTTCCAGGATAACAACTGGGCGACTGGCCCAAAGATAGTTCTCTTTGGAGTGGGAAATGAGAGAGTTCTTACCTATAGAAAAAGCAAAAAGTTATTTAAAAACACACACATACACAGGAAAAAAGAATCATGAGATAGAATTCGGCTTAGCTGATATGTGTGTGTATATCAGTAAGTAAGAATAGAACCCCAAATTCTGATATTACTGCACATAATACCAGGTACTGTGGTCTGTGGTCCAAATACTGGTCACCACAAACCAAGGGCAGGAAAACCAGAGGGAGAATGCAGAAAACAGCCTTGCAGCTGGTAAGCCTCTGGTTATATATATCTCCTCTAATAAGGCTTACCAAGTACTCATTGCATAAACTGACAAATCAGTGAGCTTTAGAAGTGAATCAACTATATGTATTTCTCTTTCTGCCAGAGAGAACAGTTTCATCAAGTATGCAAACATCAGGCATGCTGAATAAAAGATGATTTGGAGAAATTATTCTTCAGCAATCCTCAAATCCTAAAGCTTATTTCAATTTGTTACACTAATTTTTGTTATACTTTTTTGGCATCAAGCTTTTTGAGCCTCAGAAAACATGGAGAGCTATGTTTTGTTACGTGTCTATTTTGAACTGGTTACTTTACAAACATCTATTTTCATCCTCATTCACCATCTGGCAAGGTAGGAAATTAGGATTATACATGAATTGCTTAAAATGAATTGGTTGAAATAAATTGGCTAAATGATTAATTTGGTAAAAATCTAGATATAGATTTTTGGGGGTATATATTATTCATTGGGGTGTATCATTAAGGCATTTGGTACTCTTTAATTTTTTTTTTGCATTTTGTAGTGTTTTTTTTTTTATTTGAAGAGCAATCCAACATTATACATGCGAATTTACATTTTTATCTATTTCCAGATCATTGGTTTTCAAATATTTAATTTACTTTTAGCCAATTCTGCTGCTCTATTTGTCCAGCAATATTTTTTGTGAGTTTAAAATTTTTATGTCCAGTTCTAAGTGAACTGATTGAAAGTATTTGATCAGTATTCATCTATCGATGATGTCTATGCATCCTAAAATGATTTTTTTAACTTTTTTTAATGTTTATTTATTTTTGAGAGACAGAGAATGAGTGGCAGAGGGGCAGAGAGAGAAAGGGAGACACAGAACTTGAAGTAGGCTCCAGGCTCTGAGTTGTCAGCACAGAGCCTGACACAGGGCTCAAACTCACAAACAGTGAGATCATGACCTGAGCCGAAGATGGACACTAAACTGACTGAGCCACCCAGGCTTATTTTCTTATTTTAATTAGATTTTTAATTTTCAATTAATTTTCCTTAGATATTGTACCACTTTCTAAGTATTTTGCTTTACAAATAATTTAAACACATTTTCTGGCAGTTATGCCAACTTTGCCTTTTTAGAAACTACAAAATTGGGGTGCCTGGGTTGCTCAGTCGGTTAAGCGGCCGACTTCAGCTCAGGTCATGATCTCACGGTTCGTGGGTTCGAGCCCTGCATCGGGCTTTGTGCTGACAGCTCAGAGCCTGGAGCCTGCTTCGGAGTCTGTGTGTGTCTCTCCCTCTGTCTTTCTCCTGCTAACACCCTGCTCTCTCTCTCAAAAATGAATAAACATTCAAAAAAAATTTAAAAAAAAAACTGCAAAATAGAAGGACCTACACCATCTAGATGTATAGTAATGATCTTGAGGAAAAGGCAAAACAATGCCTACCAGAATACTCAAATAGTAAGAAATAGTCTAAACAAATATTCCTTGCTTTTTATTCCACATTCCGTTTTTAAAAGTAACACATGAGTGACCTCAGTATTATTTAGCAAAAATTGCGCAAAACTTTACAAATTTTTTTAAATGTGTGGAAATACTGGCTAAAGAGGCAAAAATGGACACTATTTTTATTGCTTTTTTAAAAATTTTGTTTTTCTTAATTTTGTCTTTATTGTTCTTTTAGTTTTGTCTTTTATTTCTAACTTCATCCATTTTCATAAATGACTGAAAATAAATTAGAAACATAAGGAATCTCAAAACCAGAGAAAGCATTAGAGCACATTAAAAGTTGCTAAATCATCCTAGAAGTCACAAAGCAAAGATTTTAAAACAAACATTCTTTTAAAAATGCTTTCAAAGTACATTAAACATTACAAACAACTGATACTTGAACAAAGGCAGAAAATACCGATATTCAACCAGTTAGTTATTTTGACATATTAATTGGCAAGTACATAATCTGTTTCTGTTGCTTATGTTATTGTCAAGTTACAGATGAGGAAACTGACGATGGGAGAAGTTACATAACTTGTCAGTTGCCCTAGTGCTAATAAGAACAGAGCCCGGATATGAACCCATTGACTCTTGTTGACACAGCAATCCCTCACTGGGCTTTATCTCCTGGCTCTGTTTCTTCCCTGCCTGGTCCTCTTAATACCTGATTCCAGAGGGCTTATCAAGAGAAAGTAGAGGGGGGAAATCTCATGTCTAAGTATTTCATTTCCCGTTGAGTTTTAAGAATAGCACGATGTGGTGGGATATTGCAATCGGTGGTTAAAAATGAGACTTTGAGATTTTACATGAACTTCATATATACCTTACATGTTCCTGATCCCAAATCATTAAGATTTGACTATTCTGGCAAATATGACCCCCGAAGCACACTGGATTCTGAACCATGTCTTTCTTTGTGGTCAAGGCAGACAAGAGAAGAGAAGTGTTATCTAGGATAAGTCTTCTTTACACCCAGTTCCAAAGTGGAATACTTTGAAATACCAAAGTTTGGCAAACTTCTCTTTGCCAAAAGTGCCCAGGCTGCATCCAAGTTTCTTGAACCTCTTCTTGATTTATCAAATCAGAAATATTTTTTAAAATAGGCAATGTATTTTAATTGAAACCATCTCATTCCCCTAATGTTTGTTAGTTGTTTCCCTAATGTGAAGTTTGCAAATACAAAACACAGAACACATTTGGTACAATGGCACATGCTTGCTAGAGAGAGGAAGCTACTGGCTAAGATAGCAAAGCCATATATAAACAGATAAATGAAAACTGAAATATCTTTAAATAAGGTAAGTGAGATTTGTAAATTAATTTATTTCCATCTTTTCCCCTCTTTTAAAATATTGACTATATGTTTGTTCATAATGCTAGTAAACAACCCTCATTTGAAAATTCACATTGGGCTAATTTATCTTTTTTTTTTTCTTCAGAAATATCATTTAGAAACATTTAAAAGGCGGGGGTTCAGGGTGTCAGGGAATGAATGAACGTGAGTCATTCTGTCTTACAACAGTCTTGTGAACAGGGGACTGTTCTCCCCATATTATAGATGGGATGGAAAAGTGGAGGCCCAGAGAAATGAAGTAATTTGCCCAAGGTCACATAGATAGTAAGTGCTTGAACAAACTTTGAGGCCAGGTCTGCTATCCCAAAGCCCCGGTTCTCTCCAGCATGCGGCACCGTCTCCCAAGGAAGGAAAGATTCTGAAACACCTTAAGGTCTCTGAAAAATTAACTCAAGAGGAAACTCATGTTAAAAAACAAAGAAAAAAGACTAAAGTTCACTTCATCTCTCTGTGAATGCAACGATCTTACCAAACGCATTGGTCTTTTCTTGAGATGACCCTCCCTAAGCGGGAGGAAACCTAGGAACTCAGTCTACTTCCCCTTCTGGAAGTCCATCTCAAGCATGTTGATTGGATACTGCATTACACTTTGGTCAGCTTTTCAAAAGTTAAAGAAACGTTGGCATGTCCCACAAATCACCTCTCCTATCCAGCACACAGGAGTTAATACTGAGTGTGGATCTTCTTACAGCTTCTCTTTGCCTGATTCTGGCAGTTTCCCTCTCCAGTTCTAATTCTCAGTGAGAAAATGCAGTGCATTTGGGCTGGGGGGTTGTGGCGGGAGTTTAGAAGAATTGTCCAGCAGGTTTTCTTTCCTTGTTTGCTGTGCATGTCAAACTAGACACGTAACTCAAGTCAGATTTCTGTGCCAAAGAATGGGTTTGGGGGAAAGATCTTGCTTTATCTGTGGGCAATTTGCAGGAGTCGTTCTTAAGATGGGTACAAAACAACTTGACAGGGACATTTATCTTAACAGAGAAAGAGAAAAGGGCAAACAGAAAACCAGGATTCATCTCACAAGATAGCACTGGTTTTATTTTTCAAGTCACACAGGTTTGATAAAGAATGGCAGAAACTGTCAAGGGGCTATGAGCTTGAGAGGAGACTTATCATTTGTCTTTTTTTCTTTTTTTTACCTAGTGAGAGTACTTATTGCACTGCTATTTTGGGATGACCATGGTCCAGAGGAGAAGCGGTTCCCTCCGACTGTAACCCTGTCCCTGGTATATTACTCTCAGGGAACCTCCTCAGAACTCACAGGCATTAACTGGATCGGTCCTTCAAATTCTCGTAACCTTGAGCAGAATCTGATTCACTTAGCTTGACTACAATGCTGTTACATTTTAGAGAATAAAGAGTCCCCTGTAAGTATTAAAAGTGCACATTTATATACTGATTGCTTTTGTAAAATCAATCAGATTTAGCTTTGTTTCAATCAGATTGAAACATAACTCAAAGACAGTTAAAATTCTAAAGGAGAAGGTATTGAATATAATTCAAAATCAAGGAAAAATGCTTATTCCCTACCCCTCGCCCCCAGAATGAGTTATATATTAATATGAGCATGGAAATTTTTGCAGGCAGCATATATCACGATTACTTATAAAATCAATATAAGTCCTAATATCATAATAAAAATTAATAAATAATTTTTAAATCCACACATTTATCAAAAATACAGAGATTCATACTGAATTTCCTAGAGACTCCTGATTTAAAGTACTCTCTTCCAATGTGTAAGATCACAGTGCAGTCAACAAATTTTTATTTTAGAAAATGTGGTCCCTCTATATAGAATGACAGCTGAAACTCTCTAAAGCAGCTGTGGGACCACAGGTTTCCCACGAAGGCGAAATGCGGTTTACCCAGATGTGAACCAAGAGAAGCACAGGCCTAGAGAATGAAGACAGGAATGCAGTCCTTGCCCCTGCGTCCACCATGCCTGGAGAGGATTTCCATGTTGAAGGTCAGGCATGAGGCTCAGAGCACAGGAAGCAGATACATAAAAGAGGCTACACATAGTGTGTGGTTGGGTTCTCAGGAACCTACTGCCAGGCAGAGAGGATGGCTAGAAAGAGTTATTCACATAAAGATGTAGATTCACATAAAGATGTGAATCCATAGGAAGGTAGCCAGCCCCTCACTTGCATATATCATGTAGACTTCTGCTCACCTGACCTGGGGCTCCTGGCTGAGTAATGGGACACCCTAACCCGCTTCTCCATGACATCGGTTCACGGCACCATCTAGTTGTACCCTCACATGGTGGGAGGGGCAAGGGAGCTTTCTTAGGCCTCTTTTATAAAGGCACAAATCCTAGTGCCCTCAACACCTAATCATTTCCCAAAGGCCCCACCTCCTAATACAATCCCTTTGGGGTTAGGCTTCAAGAAATGAATTTTAGGGGGATACAAACATTGAGACCACATCACTCTTCTTCTATCTAATTAACAACCAACAGAAGAGGAACCAAAGCAAGCATATTAATGAAGTGACCCTCACCCTGTTTTGTCAGTGATAATATCTGCAATACCTTTCAAAATCTATTAAGAGGATGTTGTAAACAAACTAAACATATTTGTCATTAATCAAAAATAGGTTAAATGGTAGTTGTGGGAATGAAGATCACCTTTTTAACTCTGACTCTGGGATCAACAAGAATTCATAAGGGAATAGGTGCCCAAATGCCTTCTTTTTGCCATATCCGGAGTATAATGAGACCTCTAGTAGATTTTGAAGGCCCAGAAAGCCATTATGCTCCTATCTTCCCAGCTCTCAGGAAGGACCGCTGCTATAGGAAAACCTCAGAAACATTTTCTAGACTCTGAGGTTTCCTTGGAAAGCACAAGTTGGGTTTTCCAAAATTGGGGAGCGTTAGGAGCAGTGAGGCATGCTTAACAGAAAAGAGATTTCCCAAGGAGACCCATAGGGAGAATTTCAAGGTATCCTGGGCACAACAAGGCCAAATAAGGCCAAAACCTCCATAGGATTTCAATGCTCTAGCAAAGGATCTGTATCACTGATCATTCCTTTTGCCCCAGGCTCCTACATGGCCCTGCACAGCCCTGCAACTCATCTGATCTTTGTTGAAGTTTTTGATATGTTGTTCATCATGATTTTTTTGTATTAACTTTGATTTTTTCAAATATTGTATTGAAATATTACTCATCTTAATTACCAAGTTTTTTTTTTTTTACCTCTTCTTATGTTTTTTACCCAGCACAAGTGCCTACTCACTTGGTCTTGATCTTATCGTCCTTTACAGGAAGTTTGCCAACCTCTAGCTACAATGTAGAGAAGACGAACACAGTTGTCTTTCTAGTGAGAAATAAAATCGGCAGCCATTGAGAATAAGCTTGAAGGAAAGGCAAGGAAAGATGAGAGTGGAGTGTGTCTCTTGTCATCAGCATGATATTGTGGTTAAGACTGTCAGCTGAGCCAAATGGAAGGACCAACACATCCCCTCCCTCTCAGCTCTGTAGCCATCTACTTGGTTTCAGCCTTCATTGGAAAAAAGCAACAGGCATAGTGCAACACATGATCAAGTACTTGTGGGAACAGCCCACAACATAGTCAAATGCAGTGCTATCAGACACAACACAGCTAACGCCTCTTCAGCAAACCTGACGTACTAACCCTACCAGAAGATCTATCGCATTCCATTGAATTTCCTTGAGCCTCTAGAGCATTTAGAGGCAGGGATATGCTTGTTTATCTGTTTACATATTACCAGTACTAAACTATTGCTTTATGAATGAATGAATGAATGAATGAGTGAGTGAGTGAGTCACAGGCTCTATAGACAGAGGCCTGCACACAGAATCCATTTTGCGTGACCTTTGGTAACTCTCTGAAGTTCAGTTTCCTCATCTGCAGAATGGAGATGAGAATGATAACTATCTCACAAGGTTTAGGAGAGGATCAAATGATAAAATGTTCCTAAAAGTGTTTCATAAGCTGTTAGCATTTCATTTAACAAAAGATTGTATTGGTTTAAGTGATAACTGAGGAAAAAATGCTGAGTGCTCTGGAGGGTATTTTTGGAGAAGGAGAAACTCTTTGGAGCCAAAATAAAAACAGTAAGGGAAGGTCACGAATGATTAAGGGAGGTGAGTGTCTGCTACTGTCTATGGAAAACAGAAATCAAAACATAATTCCCTGAAAACAGAAAAATGAAGCTTTCAAGTACTGAAAAAAATCATGGCAACAGACTATGGTCATCATTCCTGCATAATGTGAATGTGTTTCGGATTAGAGATCTAGTTTACTTAGGGCATAGTCAGAATCCCCCAAAGCCGTCATTTTCTATTTTGAATGCTTTTCCGAATATGTAATATTCAAAATAAATGGTTAGATGCCACACACACAAAAAAAAGAGAGCGCTCATGTTTTTAATAGCTTGTGAAATGCAGCCATGGGCCTGCTGGTTGGGGTTGAAAGGAAGTAGCCCATAAACAACTCCATCAAGCGTGACAGAGCATGTTTGAGCTGAGTTTCACACAAAGGAAATTCTTCCATAGTTCCAAGTGCCTGGGTCCCTCAAACAAGATCACATCCTACTGGTAGAGATGTAAGGCCTTTCAAGAAAGCCACAATGATACCTTGCAGCCATGCTCTCAGGGCTCAAGAGGTATGGGGTTTAAGCTTTATAAGAAATGTGGGATCTATTTATTGCTCACCTCTCAAATGGTTTGATGAAATCTTTCCTAACAGTCTTGGAAGGTTAGGGTTTGAATGAAAGCTTACTGTGGAAGGGGACAATTTCAATTTAATTTTACTTTGGATCAACTGAACGTGCATAGGAAAAAATGTACCTTTTAGAGAGGGGAGGGGGTACAATTTTTTAGATTCTCTCTTCTGGTACTTAGAATTATCTCTCAAAGCAGTTACAGAATCAACTCAGATAAGGTAGTAGATTCCCTCATGTGATCTAACAAAATTCAGTCAAGTAGGCAGAGAGAACTAAAAGCTAAAATTTGTGTTCTATTCTTTATCCATCTAGTCATTTGCTATATGAGAGTACGTAAGTCCTCCAGTATCTCTTCATCTTAGCCATCACCTTGAATAAATGGGAGCCATGGTTCTCATCCTCTGGCTCATTTCAACTGGCTCCTTTTCAACTTAGGGCTCTTCTCTACCCTCCAAGATGAATGGGAGCAACTTGTCCCTCTATGCGACTCCACCCTCTGGCCATTCTTGATTGGTCCAATGGAACCCAAGCAGAGAAGTCAGTTCCTACAAAATTTGGATCAGATCTAAGAGTGATTTTCTGCCACCTAGACAGCTAAACAGGGAAGACTATTCTGCAGGAAAGAGGAAATAAGTACCTAGGAGAGGCAGGAAGAGAGGACAAGAGGGCTGGGTCTTGACGGTTCTCAGTGCCCCAATTGCAAAATCTCTTCCTGAAGGCCAGCTGCCTCTCAGTCTTCAGAGTGCATGGTTCCTCAATCATGAAATTAATAAAATCACCTAGTTTGAACATGAACAGCTTAGTTCAGGTTGGGTTTCTATAATTGCAGGCTAAAGAGCCTCTATTGCTGAGTAAATCAGATTTATAGATTTGAAGACTAAATGAATCACAGAGAACATCTGACCCCATTCCTTCAGCTTACAGATGTAAAACCAGAGCAGTTAAGTGACTTATTCAAAACCTCTTTGTCTATAGTGGAAGATTCATGGATACCTTCTGTTATAGCCACAACATCTTAGGCATAAGTCTTCGGGTTTTGAAATTTTTATCTCTAATCCTCTCCCTGTGGATAACTCCTGTGTCAGTGGGAAGGAGTACACTCTAAGAAACCTGATTTAGGAATGTAAGAGGTTAGGACACAAAGCCTATGCTACATGTCCAGATACCACAGGGAGATAGTATGCTATGTTGGGAAAAAATGGTTTGGGCATCAGACTCCTGGATTTAAACCCAGCTCTCCCACTTTTTGGCTAGGTGACTTTAGCAAGGTAGGTAAACTCCTCTGAACTACAGTTTCCTCCTGTGAAGACAGAGATGACAATAACTATCTCATAATGTTGATATAGAATGAAATGAAATCATGTCTATAAAATGCCTGATACACCACAACATAAAGTTGGGTGTATTACTTTTATTAAAGGGGAGACCATCCTAGCAGACAGAGGGAAAAGGGCCGCTCAGAAGGCCTTTCAGCTGCACTGGTTTTCCCTTAGCCACAATACCCTCTGCCAAGTCTGAGAGGAGCAACAGCTGTCTCAGTTGCAAGAGAAGAAAGCAGACTCATTAGAGATTAGACAGAGCTTAAAAAGCCACCTGGCGAGGCATTCACAAAACTCCCAACTGCTCCAAACAGACATGTGTCAAAATGGGTTTTGTGCTTTTAAACTGTTCTCTTTTTCTGATTTCTACCTCCAGATGACTAGGGCCCTCATTCACACCCTGGAGCCAAATACTTTCACGTAGCCGTTCAGAAATACTCCTCTTACTTCATAGCATTGATATTTCAACTATTTGAGAAATTTATTTCTCAATTGGCCCATCCCTACTCCTTGGGTCTTCATTTCTAACGTCGAACTAAAGCTCTCAGGCACTCTTTTTCTCCCTGACACTGACAGAGAAAGTAATTTAGCAAAGTGGATATTTATTTAAGTGACTGGGCGTTGATTTAAACACTGGTGATAAATTTGTGGATCTTGCTCTAAAGACTGTTATTCTTGGTAATGTAATTGTCATGGATCATAACTATAAGACAAAGTATAGCTTCAGCCTTTCTGCTTGTTGCAAGAGGATGGAAAGGCAAGTGATGTTTTGACTATGGAGCATTTTCTGGAGAAGAGAGAACAATAGACCCCTCTCAATATGGGACTAAACATATATGAAAACATGTCTTGAAATCTGGTGGAAGCATGGATCTATTAAGGAGTCACAAGACTATGTTTCTTTCTTTCCTCTCTTTCAATAGCACTAACTCGCATTCAGTCCATGACATTCAAGGGCACCCCACTGCCTCCTGGAATAGCTTTGCTTTTCGTTTTGCTCCGTGAACCCACCGCATTTTTTGACCTCTGTATCTTTGCATGTGCTCTTTCTCCCCTTCAAAATCCCTTTCTCTTCTCATTTACTTCACCAAAACGTAACTGATTATTCTCCACTCATCAAGAATCAGCTCAACATTCGCTTTTTAGAAAGTTTCCTTAAGGGTCCTGAACCAGATGGGGATCTCTAGTCAGTGCTTGCAAACCTGTGCTGCAGAGTCCCCACACTGGTTAGAGTGGATGCACATGTCCGTTGTCCTTGTGAGTGTGCAGTCCTTAAGATAGGGTCCATGACTCATTCATCTCTGTACAATAGATGCTCAATAGACATTGTCGAATGAATGACTGAATCAGTTCACAAATCAGTGAATGAGTGGCCTTTGCGCCCAAAAGAAATGAAGACAGTATTTCTTGTAACTTGTACAAACTGGGAATTTTCTTCCCAGCTGAAAGCGTCCACTGGATTTATGCAGGCCATTTATGCAGGCATAATAGAAAAAAAATTCATCTTCACTGTTTGGAAAACAGTTTGTTTTAGAAATAATCTGAGATAACAGATCAGATCATATTTTCTGAATTTTCTTTTCCTTATCTTTTATTCCCAAACTATTTTTAGAAAAATTAGACATTAATTGCTACAGAGTTTATTTACTTCTGATCATAATCTGGCCCCTCCAGCAGAATGTTTAGTCTTTAATTGGTAGGCATTAAAGAAAATTACAACATCCTTCTTTCTCCAGAAAATATATCAAATGGGTAATAAGCCACAGAAGAGGAAAAATATTAAATTGTAATAATTAAGGTCTTATTTCCATTCCTGTATCTGACACAATGGGGCAATAAAAAAAGAATCATAGTATTCATATGATACATATGTGTTTATAGGGTTGTTTTCCAAGAGTTCACCCTAAACCTTCTTGTATAAGAAGCTCTGATTACACAGGATGATAAACATGAAGGAACAACATGCTATCAAAATGGAAACCAACTTGGAAATATTTAAATACTGTACATGGAAATCACCCAGATTAGCCCATAATGATCATTCTATAGTCCTTTGGCAATATGGAAGAAGAAAAGTTAGAAAGTAGATTACTAGTTTTCTTAGCCAACAGATCTGCTGATAAATCCTGCAGTTCAGGCTCATAAGAAAGGCTTCCTGGGGGCACCTGGGTGGTTAAGCAATGGACCTGAGTCCATTAAGCATCCAACTCTTAATTTAGGCTTAGGTCATGATCTTGGAGTTCATGGGAGAGTATGGAGCCTGCTTGGGATTGTTTCACTCCCTCTCTCTCTCTCCGTCCCTCCCCTGCTCTCATTCTTTCTCTCTCAAAATAAATAAACTTAAGAAAGAAAGAAAGAAAGAAAGAAAGAAAGAAAGAAAGAAAGAAAGAAAGAAAGAAAGGAAGGAAGGAAGGAAGGAAGGAAGGAAGGAAGGGAGGAAGGAAGGAAGGAAGGAAAGGAAGGAAGGAAGGAGGGAAGGAAGGAAGGAAGGAAGGAAAGGAAGGAAGGAAGGAGGGAAGGAACGAAGGAACGAAGGAACGAAGGAAGGAATGAAGGAAGGAAGAAAGGAAGGAAGGAAGGTTGGCTTTCTGTCCCCACGGAGCACTAGGCCAGCCCGGTAGCTTCTTTCTCTGTCTGAGTCTCTACTATAGTTAGGAATCCATCTGAACCGTTCCACACTAAGACAACCTTCTTTGCTCATTAAATGCTCACTAATGCTCATTAAAAACTGGCTTGGTGTTTAAATGTAAAGAAATACCAGCATTCAAACTTTGTGCCCAGCACTTTATTAAACACATTCCTCAAAAAAGTTTTGAGTCCCCTAGTATTATTATCCCAATTCTACAGATGGGGAAACTGAGACTTAGATTGGCCAGTTTGATTATTTTCGGAGTTAGGGTGTGGTTGACCCAGACTGAACCCAGGCTGTCTAATTTCCAGGTACATTTTTTTTATCCACTGCATTTGGATGGTCTCTGTGGTCTCCACACTTGATCTATAAGAACACAGAAAAAGCCAGCACCACTCCTGTAAAAAACTGTTTGAATGAAGACTGTTCCTAAGGAACTTCTCTCCTCAGGGGTGAAGAATCACAGGCCTTTCTTTTTCTTTTTCTTTCTTTCTTTTTTTTTTTTTTGAGAGAGAGAGGAGGCGCAAATGAGCGAGGGGCACAGAGAAAGAGAGAGAGAGAGAGAGAAAGAGAATCCCATGAGGGGAAGGGAGAGAGAGAAAGAAAGAGAGAAGGAGAGGGAGAGAGAGGTGAGGGGGGGAGAGAGAGAGAGAGAGGGAAGCAGGACTCATGCAAAGCAGGGCCTGAGCTCATGAACTGGAAGATCATACCCTGCGCCGAAGTCAGATACTTAACCGAATGAGCCACCCAAGCACCCTAATTTTTTTTAAGTTTCCTTTATTTATTTTGAGTGAGAGAACATGGGAGGGGAGGAGCAGAGAGAAAGGGAAAGAGAATCCCAAGTAGGATCTGTGCTATCACGTGGGGATCGATCTCATGAACAGTGAGATCATGATGCGAGCCAAAATCAAGAGTCAGATGCTTAACTGACCGAGCCACCCAGGTGCCTCAGGCCTTTAATGTTTCCTAATTCAGACAATTTTCAAGTTACCACCACCACCAGCATCATCATCATCATCATCATCATCATGGTTGTCATTAGAACTACCATTCACTAAGCCTGCAGCTTGATTACACAGCTACACAAAAGCCCACAACGCACAATTATCCACGGTCTATGAATGCACAACCAGAAAGCTCAGTGAGATTAACTAACTTGCCCACGACCTGGTTTCCAGTAAGCTCGCAAAGCCAGGATTCTAATGTGATTGTGCAACACTCCTGCCCCAGCTCTCCTTGGAATTCCTTGTTACACTCCCACTGTTGGACCCTTTACTTCTTTGTGTCTGAGATCCTCACAGCCCCTCTTTAGTCACAGAAATTAGCACTGGACCCTCAGAACACGATGGAAAGAGAATAAGTCTGTGTGCCAGCATCATGTTTTAATTGACCGTCCTCACAGCTGACACAACGTTAAGTCTTTCTCCACTGCACGCTTTCCCTCATTTCTTTATCTGACATATTGTGGAACAGTGTGGAAGGGTCATAACTTGATCCAGGACAGCCAGTCAAATTCCTTCTGTTTAAAGGAACTGGACAGGAAGGGACTATAGAATCACCAGTTAAGACACTTTCTGTTGGAGGGTCCCTCATAAACCTGTAGGAAATCTCCAAATCCTTCCTGGTACAAAGTGCTTGGCAAGTCACTTAAACTTTTTCTTCCTAGGTTTCCAGAAGAAACCTTGGGGCAATGTGTTGGAGTTACATGGCCTTGGGTGCAGTGTCACCTTCCAAGTTTCATTCAGAAGGGCAAGAGGGACCACGAGGGAGTTGAAAGCGATGGAGGAATGGGGAGTGTCTTGAAGTGGATTTGCAGGGCCTCCACAACTTTATTTATTATGTGCAATTTTATGCGAAAGTATCACTCTTTTATTATAACTAGTTACCTTTGAGTAGTGGCTTGGGGGTGGTAATAGAAAGCTAATGGAACCCTTGAAGCCGGAGCATAGCGGCACCTTCCTTAGTCAGGGCTATCATTCTGAGCCTCGGCTCCCCACCTGCAAAACGGAGAGAAGAACAATTGGGACGAGTTCAATACCAGACCCTGGTTTGAAGGAAAGATGACACTTGACATTTACTAAATATTTATACCCCATCGAGGCCCAGAAAGGATTGCGGTGACTCACAGTTAAAGACAAATGTGAGGCGCTTGGGTGGCTCAGTCGGTTAAGCGTCCAACTTCAGCTCAGGTCATGATCTCGCGGTCTGTGGGTTGAAGCCCCACATTGCGCTCTGTGCTGACAGCTCAGAGCCTGGATCCTGCTTCATATTCCGTGTCTCCCTCTCTCTCTCTGCCCCTCCCTGTTTGCGCTCTGTCTCTCTCTCGTGCTCACTCAAAAATAAACATTTATAAATAAATAAATAAATAAATAAATAAATAAATAAATAAATAAATAAATAAAGACAAATGCACAAGAGGTCTGTGGAGCTGCAAAAGCAGAGTGAAAAACAAAATTCCAGTAAAAGGGAGAGGGAGCCATACCAAAGAGACTAGAATATGCTTCTCTCACTGTAGAACCACAAGGGGACCTTATTACAAGGCAGGTTCTGCTTCACTCATATCCTTAGGAGTGGAGCCTTGATTCTGCATTTCTAATGAATGCCCTATGAAGCAAATGCTGCCAGCCCAGGGACCACACTTTGGGTAGAAGGTAAATATACTACTTTAGTGCCCAGGTAATTAAACTTTTCCATAAAATGCAAGGTAGGTCCTAATATAAAAATGCATTCTAATATTTTTCTTTAATTTGCAGAAAATACTGAGGGTATTGGTGTGTGTCAAATGGTCCCCTCCTCTAAAGACTGCTTTTGACCCCTCTGCTTCTCCCTCCTCCCCCTCTGGGGCCTTCCAGACCTGACACTGTGAGCAGGAAATCTGATGTGCCCGACACATCTTTCTAAATGATTTCGAGGAAGAAGAAGCAGGCTGCACAGATACTGGAAATGCATGATGTAACCTTTTACATGCAGAGAAAAGGCTGTCCCTAATTCAAGCCATGCTTCGCCCAATGAAGTAGACATATTTGAAATTGGAAAACATCCAAAGAAAATATGGAATTCAATATATTTCTGCAAGTCCTGGCCTTTGCCTTCTTGTGACCCGATTACTTACCTGTGCCTGGCGTTGCCCTACTTCTTGCCTCACACTAGACACCTCCCAGTTCTAATTCCAGTGAGGCATCTGTTGGGGGAGAAATCTATAAAGCACTTAAAGGTTATTGAGAGCTTCCAGAAGTCAGGCCTTGTGATAAAAGCTGTAATAGATTATCTCATTTAACCCACTATGAGGACTGAACAGATCAGGATATTCATAAAGATGGAGCGTGTTACAAGACCACCCATATACTAGATATCATAACAGGGATTCTGACCAAGGTCTCTCTAACTCAGGTTTTCTCAAGTCTCAACACCATTGACACTTGGGACCAGACAATTCTGTGTTATCGAGGGGTGTGCTGTGTGTTGTATGATATTAGCAGCATCCCTCGTCTCTACATGCTCGATGCCACAGCAGCCTCTCACTCCAGGTGTGGTAACCAAAAATGTCTCCAGACATTGTCAAATGTCCTCTGGGAAGCCAACTGCCCCTGGTTAAGCCTGTTCCAACCCAAAGCCAGAGCACCCAATAAACAAAGATAGGCATTATGTTTCAACACTTTCCAAGGACCAGCCCTGTCATGGGCTGAATTGTGTCTCCCCACGTTCTTCTGTTGAAGTCCTAATCCTCATACCTCAGAATGTAAGTGTATTAGGAGACAGGGCCTTTAAAGGGGTGATTAAGTTAAATGGACCCATTAGGATGGTTCCTTATCCAATCTGACTGGTGTCCTTTTAAGAGGAAATTTGGACACACAGACACTAAAGATGCATGCAGGGAGGAAAGACCACATGTGGACACAGAAGAAGGCGTCCATGTGCAAGCAGAGGAGAAACTAACCTTGCCAACACCCTGATCTTAGACTCCCAGCCTCAAGATCTATGAGACAATAAATATCAGTTGGGTAAGCCACCCAGTCTGTGGCACTTTGTTAGGGCTGCCCTAGCAAACTAACACAGGCTCCAAAGAGCCACACTGAGCTTTCTGCCCTTATGTTCTCATTTTGTCTAGAAAATACCATGAAGGGTTACGGAATCAATTCTAAGACTAGCAAAATAAAAGGTTAACTCATTGACAATGTTGTTTATAATCCATGTTTCTTTTAACAGGCAAGAGGATAACCATTGTGAGAAAAATACTTTTAAGCCCATAAAATGCGAGAGCAATTTGCTTTAGAACTTTCAAGATTGCTTGGCATTTATACCCTAACACTAACTCTTGTTTGTACCCTTATCTTCATGTATCTCTATGGATCATATACTTTCTAGAAACTATGAGTTGAATGGCAACCTGGTACAGTGTCAGGATAGCAAGGACACTTGTTATGTCCCTCCAAGTCCAGTCTCAGCTTATGGCAGACACTATATGATGCTCCCAAGACAAGGAGGCCTCAGAATCCTTCTTAACTCTTGGCTCAAAGCAAGACAATCAAAGTACCAGCGATGGCAGGAGAGATGAAACTTGGCTGTCCTAGAGGTAGTGAGTATTCTCAACCCTGGCTACACACTGGAATCTTTTAGAGAGCTTTTAAAAATAAGAGTGATCTGTCTCAATCCCCCAAATTCTGATCAACTGGTTTGAGACAGATCCAGGCATAAGTATTTTTCCAGTGACTCTAATGCACCACCAATGAGAACATTGGCTGAGCAGAACAGAGTGTCCAAGCTGGGCCATAATTGCTACAGGGCTATGCACAAGGCTCTCAATTTCTTGGGGCCTCAGTTTTCTCACTTGTGAAATGGCCATCATAACTCTTGATTGTCCTGTATTACAGGATCACTACGTTCAAATGAGTTAAGTTGAAAACCACATAAAATGTACAGATTATAAATTTTAAGTGCTGACATTAGCACCATGGGTTCTCACCTCATTTCCACACCAATTCACTGTGTGTCCTCAGGTGAGTAACTTCATCTCTGTAGAACTCTCAGTACAGACCTAAATAAAATGAGGCAGTGTCTAAAGTCACCTTCGGGCCCAAATTACATGCTCTTGGCAGGGCAGTTTCATACATTGTATATAATAATGGCTATTTCTATTGAGATCTGATTTTCTCATTAAACTAGGATGTTGAGGGTTTAGATTCCTCCTCTTAATCATCAAGATGACATTAGGAATACAATTTAAATTACACTGTGGCCTGGAAAGTAATTTGATAATTTCAAATTACTTATCATGTAAGTACCTTACATGTTCATTTTTTTTAGCCCAGTTATTCCAATTCTAGGACTCTATTTTAAAGAATCAAGATATAGGCAAAGATTTATGTACAAGGATGTTCGTTACAGCATCATTTATAGAAGTGGGAACACTATGTTTAGAAGTGAGAACACAGATATGTTTATAAGAAAAAAATGCTCCTATGAATTATGATAATTGTAAGATAGAACGCCTTATAGTCATGAAAAAATATATTTTTCAAAAAATATCTGACAAGGAAAATACGATAGATACAATAAATTAAAAAATATAAAAGAAGATAATGAGGACAGAAAACTATATGATACACTAATTAATTTTTTTTAATGTTTATTTATTTTTGAGACAGAGAGAGACAGAGCATGAGTGGGGGAGGGGCAGAGAGAGAGGGAGACACAGAATTCGAAGCAGGCTCCAGGCTCTGATGAGCCGTCAGCACAGAGCCTGACGCGGGGCTCGAACTCACAGACCGTGAGATCATGACCTGAGCCGAAGTCGGCCGCTTAACCGACTGAGCCACCCAGGTGCCCCATGATACACTAATTAAATACACACACACACACACACACACACACACACACACACACACACACACACACATATCCCACAGGAAATGACTAGCAAAAAACAAAGCAAAACATTGATCACTCATAACAGTTGTGGTGTTTTTCAATGTTTTATTTTTCTTTATATTTTCTGTACTTTCTCAATGTTCTTCCATACATATGGGCTGCTTTTACCATCAGACAGGGAAAAGCATTATTTTAAAGAGCTACTGTGGGTTCAGATGTAGTAAAGACAATACCTTTGAGGAAACATCTGGTGAAGGAAAGGATATAAAGTGCTAATATCTTCCCAGCCAAGGAAACCTGCATCGTCCTTGAGAAAAGTGGGGCCCATGAGAAATCAGTGAGAGATCGGCCAGGACTTCAGGTGAAAACTGAAGGCTGGCTGCTGGTACCTCCTGTCTCCAGCAGATCCTTATTTGATTGAAAAAATGGCAAAGTCTCACTGCTCAGTGCTTGTGGGCTTTCCCCGTCTCATCTACAAAACAAACATCCTAACTTTGGAGGACATGGGGGAGAGAAGAAAGGATCCAGCAGAAAGCACCAAAGAAGAGGCTTTACTGTGAAACTAATGAAGCTGAAGCTTCAGGGCACCTCGCTTTCCCCAGCCCCTTCCAAGACCAAGGAATGTATTCACATGGTCATTGATTCCCAATGTTCACAGAAATAAAGTATTTTAATCACAGCTATGACTGCAGTCGATTCCACTTTGACTTCCCCTCTGTCACACTGCTGCTCACATCAGGTGGGCATTAGAATGGCTTTGGCTTTTAAGGGATCCATTTATTCAGACTTCACTAGTCTCACACTGTTGACATTTAGGGCTGGGTATTTGGTCACGGTGAGAGCTATTTTGTGCACTGAAGGATGTTTAGCAGTATCTCTGGTCTCCAGTACTCGATTCCAGTGGTACCACATTATCTCTTCAGGCATGACAATGAAAAATTAAATCACATGGCATTTGTCTTTCTCTAACTGACTAATTTCATTTAGCATAATACTCTCTAGCTCCATCCATATCATTGCAAATGGGAAGATTTCATTCTTTTTTATGGCTGAGTAATATTCCATTGTGTGTGTACATATGTGTGTGTGTGTATCATATTTTCTTTACCCATTCATCAGCCGATGGATACATCAGCCGTTTCCATAATTTGGTTATTGTAGATTATATTTCTATAAACATCAAGGTGCATACATCTCTTTGAATTAGTATTTTTGTATTCTTTGAGTAAATACCTAGAAGTACAATTGCTGGATCATAGGGTAGTTCTATTTTTAACTTTTTGAGGAACCTCTATGTTGTTTTCCAAGGTGGCTGCACCAGTTTGCATCCCCATCAACAATGCAAGAGGGTTCCCCTTTCTCCACGTTCTCATCAACACTCGTTGTTTCTTGTGTTGTTGATTTTAGCCATTCTGACAGGGGTGAGGTGATATCTAATTGTAGATTTGCATTTCCTGGATGACCAGTGTGATGTTAAACATGTTTCCATGTGTCTGTTGGCCATCCGTACATCTTTTTTGGGAAAATGTCTATTTATGCTTTCTGCCCATTTTTAATTGGATTATTCATTTATTTGGGGTGTTGAGTTTTATAAGTTCTTCATATATTTTGGATACTAACTCTTTATCAGACATGTCATTTGCAAATATCTTCTCCCACTCTGTAGGTTGCCTTTTAGTTTTGTTGATGGTTACCTTCGATGTACAGAAGCTTTTTATTTTGATGAAGAGGTGAAAGACTTGTACTCTGAAAACTATAAAACACTGATGAAAAAAACTGAAGATGACATAGAGAAATGGAAAGACATTCCATGCTCATTGACTGGAAGACAAATGCTAAAATGTCTCTAATCCCCAAAGCCATCTACACATTTAATAATGCAACCCTATCAAAATGCCAACAGGATTTTTCACAGAGCTAGGAAAAACAATCCTAAAATAAGGATGGAACCACAAGAAACAAGCAAACAAACAAACAGACACAGCAACCTTGAAAAAGAAAAGCAAAGCTTGAGGCATCACAATTCTGGACTTCAAGCTATATTATAAATCTGTAGTTATAAAAACAGTATGGTACTTGCACAAAAACAGACACATAGCTCAGTAGAACAGAACAGAAAACCCAGAAATGAAGCCACAAGTATATGGTCAATTAATCTTCGACAAAGCAGGAAAAAATATCCAATGGAAAAAAGACAGTTACTTTAATGGACGGTGATGGGAAAACTGGGCGGACCACTTTCTTTCATCTCACCCAAATGTAAATTTTAAAATGGATTAAAGACCTAAGTGTGAGGCCTAAAACCCTAAAAATCCTAGAGGAGAACATAGACAGTTACCTTTTAAGCACAGCGGAAGCAACTTCTTTCTAGATGTCTTCTGAGGCAAGGGAAATAAAAGCAAACGTAACTATTGGGACTTCATCAAAAATAGAAACTATTCTGACATAAAGAAGCAAACTGCAATTAAAACATTTTTCTAAGCATGCAAAAAATCATTAATTCTTTTACAAGAGGAGATACACTTTGAACCAAAGTAATGAACAGGCTCTTAAATTTCTTGATAATCCATCTAATGAAGAATAGATCATAAGAGCATATTAGAAAAAGATGTCCTGTTTTGGACCATTCACATGAAATTGCTGCTGTGGATGAAGATTACATAGAATCCACAATGTCCAATTGAAACGAGAACATCAGTGACCAACTGGTAAATGAGTGTTGTCAGTTCAAAGAATATTTAGGATTCATTATTTCAAAAGAAAATTTGAAAAGCCCAAAATAAATTTAATGGTGTCTTCCCTAAATCTGACAATTTTAAACTTTTATACAATAATCCCAATAGCAAGTTGTAAAGCTAAAATATACTTTTTAAAACTATGAATAACAAAAAAAGGGGAGGAGGGCTAATTTGATCAACCATGCCAGAGGAAAGACAAAATTATCTACCTTTTTTCTCCACAGAAAAGCATAACACAAAATGTCATATAAAGAGGCAACCAAACAGTATGTAGATCAAAGAAATAAAAGAAAAAGTAACATGGAGTCAAAAATCCAGGAGTTAATTAATTCAAAATTATGTTTTTCTGGATATTATGATATTTATGACAATTGTTGGGTCTTATATTTTTTAATTTGAGATTTTCTAGGGACGCCTGGGTGGCTCAGTTGGTTAAGCATCCAATTTTGGCTCAGTTCATGAACTAGAGGTTGGTGAGTTTGAGCCCTACGTCGGGCTCTGTGCTGACAGCTCAGAGCCTAGAGCCAGCTTCGGATTCTGTGTCTCCCTCTCTCTCTACCCAACCCCTGCTCGACTCTGTCTCTCTCTCCCACCCTCTCAAAAACAAAGATTAAAATTATTTTAATTTGATATTTTCTTCTTTCTAATATATTTTTAATTCATTGTTTTATATCTTTTCTTATGCTTTCACCCCAACTGCATAAGCTTCGGGCCTTACCATCCCTGGGCTTGCCCCTAGGTACACAGCCTGGCCAGGCCCTGGGTATGTGTTCTCTCAGGTCATATTCACACCCACTAATGAAGCTGGTCTTGTTATTATCCTTTTTACAATTAATCTAATTGATTGGATCATATACCTGTCTCTAAAACATATTAAGGGTTCTGAGACTTAATTTTAAAATGCCCAGAATTCTACATCATGGAAGAAATCTCTTCCCTCCTTTGTTATTAGACTGTAGAGTCCACAAAAGTTTGTGATTCTAAGTACCCAAGAACAGAGCCAACACCACATTATAGCTACCTGCAGTGGGCAAAGAAACTCTCAAGACAGCAGTTAACATAACAAGCATGTGTCCAACAGCTCCATTAAATTGTCTCTTATTTAAAAATTTTTTAAAAATATATTCAGTAAATTATACAGTGAATAGGGTAAAATAAATATTTAGTTTAATATCCAGTGTACCGCACAAAACAGGGACCAACTGGCAAAAGTGCTTTATGTGTAACATTAAGGCATTTACACTGATAATATTTGTTTTGGTGTTCTGAGGAGAAAAATTGTTAGTTTTGTAGGCCATCTGGGAAAGGTCTATTACATTTTCCAGAAGGTTCCATGAGTGCCAGGACTGTGTGATAGTATCTAGTACACTGCTTGGTGCAAATAGGCACTCAACAAATTTTTGTTGAATGAATGATACTCTACCACTCTTCCCTGTTTCCTGGCAATGAGAAAAGGAAAAATATGCGTAAATACGAGATGCCATTTTTTGCATGAAGTGACCCCTGCTTAAAAGGAAAAAACTCATTCTTTAGAAATCTCTTCTTCAGTTTACAGAAATAAGTAGATCCTTTAAAAGGAAGCAAGGATGGCTCCTGGAGACTAACGTACACACATTTCCATAGTACCAAAGAGTACAAGATGAATCCTATCAGAACCAAAAGTCAACTAAAAGCTAGAAATCCCCACAAGGGGCTATATTTATTTATCTCAAAGACTAAATTTAGCAAAATTCTCAGTCATATTGAAGGTCAGGAAATCCAAAACTTAAGCTTCCAGAAAGTATAACTGATTATAAAATATTTTCAATTTCCATGCCTGCTTTTCTACCTATCTGATCGTTAGGACTATTAGTCAGGAAAGTATAGTATATGTCCTAAAATGTGTGATTTATAAAAGTCGCTTCAATCTCAATGCTGATTTTTATTAAATAGTGGGACCATTTCCTTCCTTCTTTTTGAAATTGTACACCTCTAACACCATATTCCACAGGAAAACGTTTTCTACAGCCAACTTTATAGAAACATATATTACAAAGAATTCTAAAGACCATTCCAAAATCCTTTCCTCACCAACGACTGGTTTTGTGTTTGTTAGATCTGAATCAGTATACAGCATTCCTATATTCTCTTGCTTTTGCCTTTCATACCTTTTTATTTAGATCTTCATCCCCATCTATTTTTAAAAGGAGGCAGTATGGGACGATCATGCATAAGACTGAATGCCTGCTGCTTGATCTTCCGCCTTGGCATTTGCTGAAGCTCGCGGTATGACTTTTCCCCTCTGGTCTTTCATATTCCTCCCTACTTACCAATGGTCAACCAGAGTAAATTAACTAACACTTAAAGTAGAATGATTTTCCTTTTAAATTATTGAGTTACTAACCCCATTTTGTGGTCTATTTGTGTAAGATATTAGGAAAATTACTTCTTTCAAATGTATTTTTCAAGATCACATAGGTGATGGCAACCTAGTTTTCCAATTTGAAACCAGACCACTGTGGGGGTGGGGGGGAGAAATGCAAAAAATTCCAAATGACTTAAAATAGCAATAGGCTTCAATTATATTTTAACAACTTTCACAACAAACCCCAGTGTCTGTTTTGGCAAAGAATATCTCATAACTTTATTGAAAAAAACAAGCTCAAGATGCCAAAACATTTTAGCAAAATTTCAGACTTACGGTTTATTGCTTTGTGATTTAAAATAATAGGGAAAAAAATAATTAAAAGGTCTGGAATGAAACTGCTAAAATTCAAATTTAAAGTCTTCCAGCTACCTGCACATGGATGTTTACAGCAGGTTTATTTATAATTACCAAAATTTGGAAGCAACTAAGATGTCTTTCAGTAGGTGAATGGATAAATAAGAAGTGGTACATTCAGACAATGGAATATGATTCAGTGCTAAAAAAAAAAAAAATGAGCTATCAAGTCATGAAAAGACACAGAGGAACTTAAATGCTTATTACTATGTGAAAGAAGCCAATCTGAAAAGGCTACATACAGTAGTATGATTCCAATTATATGACAGTCTGGAAAAGGCAAAACTGACAGTAAAAAGATCAGTAGGTACCAGAGATTGGGGTAGGGTAGGAAGTTGGGGAGGGACGAAAGGTGGAGCACAGAGGAATCTTAGGATGCTATACTCTGTGTGATACTATAAGGTGGGTATGTGTCAGTATACATTTGTCCAAACCCATAGAATGTGCACCACCAAGAGTGAACCGTAAGGTAAACCATGGACCTTGGGGTGATAGTGATGTGTCAGTGTAGGTTCACCAATTGTAACAAATGCATCACAATAGTGGGGGATCGATAATGTGGGAAGCTATGCATTAGTTGGAGGAGGGATAGATGGGAAACCTCTGTACATTCCTCTCATTTTTGCCATAAACTTAAAACTGTTCTAAAAAGTAAAGTCATTTTAAAAAAAATGCAGTGCATCTCCTGGAAGGGAGACTATTTTCCTTACTGGAGGTTTTCGAAGAGGATGGAGGAACTCCGTGTCAGAGCTGTGTGTGTCCAGGATGCAGACAACGGATAGGTATTCAGACTAGATCATTGTTTAGGTCCTTTTTCAAAAATAATTTCCAAAGTCCTTAAAAACCTCAAGTAATATAAGATGCAGCTAAAATAATTGATGTCCAAACTGTACAAATAAAAAAAGAGAGAGAGAAAAAAATCCTGAAGGCAAAAAAAAAAAAATTGAAATAGACAATTAGGTTATGTAACAACTAAACAATATGATGAGTAAAGGTATATCAATAAATTCTTGCTTAGAAAAGTTCCTCCAGTCGATTTAAAGTCTATTGACATCAAATGATGTTGGCACAAGTTCCACGTCAATACTCTGCCATGGTGTCCCTCCGGAGGGGAGAGGATGCCTGTCGATAGTTCAGCTGCATTATGTTGTTTATAGTGACTCGAGTGTACTGGACTCTGACCTATGGACTCTATATCCCAGAGTCCACCTTGTGAACAAGTAATAGGCCCAAACAACAGAATATCCAAGTTAGGAGAGGGGCCAGTACCTGATTGGTCCACAATCAATCACACATGATTTTGGACCCTTGTGCTGAAAACTAAGAACACATGTGACCCTCATGAAGTTTCCTGCGAGGAAATAACATCTAAGGCCCAACTGGTTATTGTCCTGTCATGGAATGTATCTACTACTAATACAGCCGTCCTGAGCTGGAAACAGACACCAACTTACCAAACCATCTCCTGTGGTCCAGAGAGGGGAGTGGACAGCCATCCCAATCTGTGGCAGAGCTGGAATAGGCATTCAGGGCTTGACACCGGCAACAAAAGTTTTCCATAGAACTTTCCCATATCATTCTATCTTGAAATAAACCAATTCTACTCCTTGACCCTTCGAGTGATCATGATTTGTACTTCTCATGCAAACTCTGCTTGCTTTCAACAGCAGCAATCTTGTTAACCACAAATTCTATTCCATCTACCCAATCCCTAAGCTTGCCATCCTTTAAAGTGACTGCCAAGGGAGGAAGATAACGATGTTAATTGAGTCTTCCGATTTCTCCCCATAAAAGTTATGAAGTTGCTTGATGAAGTTAATTTATTATATAGTAAATGTGTGGTGGGGTAAGGGCGGGGGTGCTATTTCATTTCAGGCTCCTGGGTCTTTTGCTGATGAGGGCTTTGAACTCTTGCCCATGCCCAGCTCATGAATCAGTGTCATTTACCATGTACATTCAGATAATTGAAATAATAAAGATGAAATGGATACAAAAGATCTACTATTTCATGAATAGTAATTCCTTTTTATTGAGGCACCAACAGTGAAGCAAATTAGACCACCTACCTTCTTGCCTCATGAAAAGATCCTACCATCTTGTCCCTATCTTTCCACCATACTACTTATTTTCATTTTCTTTCTCAAAAAGTACTAATATGTATATATATCTATATATATGAGCTTCTAATCAAAATTATAATTCTGGATGAAAATGATGTGGGAATTTATACTAATACTACACAGGAAGAAAATCAAATATAAATGTTTATATTTTCTTTCTTCACCATAGTTATAAAAAGCTTAAGCATACAAAAATTGAAAGTTTAAAAACTCAGCTTACTATAAACTTTGAAATACTATGCTGAAAAAGAATAAAAGTGTTCATATTTAAAGCCACTTAACCTGCTATAAAGTCAGAAAGAATATCATTCCTAAAAATTAAACACCCCTAAAATAAACAGAGTCAGGAAGACATTGTTGTTATGAGAGGACATCATTAATTTTGAACGTTATTTCGAATGTCCAAGCCTGGTCTGGAATCCCAGTGATGATGATAAATCATGTTTACCTCCTTTATTAGAAACTAACACAAATTTAAAAGTGACAGAGCACATATGATTCAAAAAGATTCTTCTAGATGAGCTTCCAATTTCAATATTAGCTTTCTATCTATGGCTGAACTTCAAAATGCTAAAACAAACCATCCCCAGTCTCAAGTCAGAAAGAAACTCATGGATAAAAGGAGCACATGCTCTTGACAAAGAATGCCAGAGAAGAAAACTTCTAAAAGGAAATCTCTGTTAAAAAAGCAACAACAAAAACCCAGAAACACTTTGGGGATACTCAGTTAATACATGTATGATGCTACCAATGCACTTTGTCTTTTGCCTGCTATGTCACAAGATGTCAGCTTGACAGTGGTCTAGGTTCAAAGTGTGGACCTCTTAGCAAATACTTGGGATCTGTTTCATTCTTCCCCCATGACAGCCTCCCTTTGTCATCCTGTGATGACTCAGCCCCTGGAAAGATCATTCTCCTGAAGATAATTCTTCCTCAGAGCCTAAAACAGTGGCAGGCACACACAAGGCACTTGATAAATATTTGTGAATTAGTTAATTAGCCAACACTCCCACATCTCCAGGGTATCTCTTCCACCTTGCCTTACAACCAGGAGGAGAAAGCTAATTTCCCCAGTCTCTAGAAATTTCTGCTCAAACCATCTAGATAACTCATTAGGTTGGCTTTCAAACTGGGTATTTCACCACAAAGTAGTGCTGTCTGGAGCTTTTTCTCCAAGTAGTGAGATTAAATCAACAACAACAAAGGAGAAGAAATCAGAAAGTAAGTAAATCATAAACTAATTTCTCTCTCCTACCAAATATATTCAAACAAAACAAAACAAAACAAAACCTCTGGAACCCCCTCTGGTACATCCTGGGGGACTTTTTATTTTTTTTTATTATTTATTTATTTATTTATTTATTTATTTATTTATTTATTTTTGCATTCCTTAAAATGTAGGTATCAGCACTCCATGAAGGCATGAATTCTGGCATTTCAGACTAGGGGAGTTTTATCGGAGAGACTTAAGAGTTTAGAAAGTTAAAACAACACCAGAGCCAGGCTTCAGGGATCAGAAGACCCCTCTGACTCTTAGAGCATCAATAATGAGCTTAATACAATTTTGAGAAAATAACAGTCCTTGGCATCTATTGGCCAATCCAAGCATGCACCTGCTCACCAAAAGGAATTCACAATACAGTTCAATTCCAAAAGCATCTTTTGGAGCATCTATGCAAGTGTCAGACACTATCCCAGCCAATGGGCAGTGAGAAATGATTGAGGAGTTGTCCAGAGGAGAGACATAAACAAATAACCATAACAAGACACCCAACTTTACTTTGGGGGATACTCAGTTCTTCATTCACCAGACTTCATTAACAATAGTGATTTCCCTTTGCCTCCAAATATGTTAAAATGATTAATAACATGCAGTGACCAAGCTCTGAAATTCCTAGGGGAAATCATTTTATTTCAAACATGATTCAGATGAGAATTTGTAGGAGGCACTGTCAGATAAGTTGTAGGGAACACCAGGGGCTCTTGCCTTCCTCCCTGTTTGAGAGTCAGGGGCAAAATGCAATGCAGCGGTCCTGCACCAACATGGAGCAACCCAGCAGAGCAAAGAGGGCAGAGCGTGCAGTCAGGTGCAGAGGGCTGGTACCTACTCCAGAGGCTAAGTAGAGTAGACGCTGTTGGCTCCAGCAGGCCTGCCCTGGGCCTCGTAGGGCACATGCTGACCTCTTAGCACAGCCTAAGCAGAGCCCCTGAGTCAAGAAGTGGGTGTAGGACCAAAGAAAGGTCTCATCAACAGAGAGAGGCCTTCCATCATTGGCCAACCTGAGAAACACTAGATGACACATTTATTAGCTGCAGACATCAGGGAATGAGGCCAAAAACACAGGGGCAAGGCTTCCTGGAGATGCCAGCAGCCACAGTGCAGCTGGGAGTTCCTAATGTAGACAGATCCAGGCACCATCTCAGTGTAGACCCAAGGGACCAGCCTGTATGAGCAAATGTGGCCTCCACTCCACACACCCAACCACTGTCTAAAGATAGCAAAGAACTTGGGATGGAACTTAGAGCAATCATCCCCAAAGACAGGTTTATCCGGAGACTCTCTAAATTACTGAATGGGTCTAAGGTTTAAGGTAGATTGTGTATTTAGTTATTTTCTTCTCACCTAAATGATCCCACAGAGTACAAGATAGTTCTAGAAAAATAAAAGATATTTTCTCTTGTGTATCTGAGTTGCAGTGGACAGCCCCACTAAACAGAAAGAAAGAGACAGTATAGGTCTGCTCGGCTCAGAGAATGACGGAAACAAAGGTACAGAGTTGGGAATATGAACAATATGCTTAGAGACTAAAAGGATTTTCAACTTGACTATAGAATGAGGGTTCAAGTGCCACGATAGGTCAGGGCAGTACTGAGGCTTTCAATTCCTTGGAAATAGAATTTAAACCTTGCTTTTCTGACTTTAAATTCAAGATATTTTTCTTTTATCAAGAAATGCACTAACAATAGAGGGATACATGGACTGCTGATAAAGGGTAAAAAAGATCCTCAGGGCAAAATACCTCTTATGGACAAGAGGAGCTGAATTCATTATATGCACATTCATGTAAAAAAATGATCAAAATGAGCAAAATAATAAAAAGAGACACACAGTAAAACTGTACCACACCAAGGGATTGTATGGTTTTACTTTCCACCGGACTGTAAACTATCTGAAAGAAACAAGAAAAAGGCATGTCTGGGTTGAATTTCAGCACATTGCATGAGGAATTAATTACCTCCAATTTCAAAACTAGCCTTTCTGGTGTTTTCTTTCAGTTTGAGATATTTATGACTTTGAATTATTTTTACACTGAATTAGCAGGGCTTTCCCCTCTTGATTATCTATGATACAAAAGCAGCCATAGCTTTCTCCATCATATTATATAGTGTTGAGGTTCTTATGATCTCATTGGGTAAGGTGGCTGTCATTGGGAGCCCTGTGTATCCATCTACCACCTACACGGGTCATTAAGGGTACTCCCCTTCCCCGTATTTGAGCCTCTTCAGCAAAGGAGGGTGAAGACGGATAGCAGCCCACTACAGCCCTGGGTGGCGTCATCTGACAGGCCAGGAAAATCTGTATCAAGTGCTGAGCAAGTGAGTAACACACTCATTGTCAAGGTTTCCCCTTCCATATTTGTCTACATGCCTATCCTCTGAAGGGAAATGAGTTTTGACCTCCAGGACCATGGGCATCTGTGACTTACATACCACCTTACCCAAAACTTCACTAATTTATATTGGAATTTTGTCTGGCAGTTTGGATTAGTTTTTGTTTAAAAGTCAATGGTAGAGGGCTCCTGCCACCAAATTTACAGGGGCTTTTCAAGATCCTGAAGGGGCTGCACACGTGAGATTACATGCATCTCTTCAATCATCCCAAGTCGCTTCACATCTTCTAAGAAGATGGTCAGCCTCCCTTCCCACATAGAGACCATAAGAATCTTGAGGATAAAGAGTTGATTCTAAGATAATATAACTAGCAGGTGTTCAATAAAGGCTGATTGAATGTGATGGATCCTAACAAAAGGAAAAGACAACTGGTTTAAACTATATTAAGAGAAAAGCTGTTGTCTCAAATGATTTTCTTTGCAATGAGCTTTACTGAGCACCAGGATGGTGTGGAGGGCCCATGTGAAATTCAAATCAATAACACTAACTGATAGATATTGATGAATGACTAATGAAGGGAGAAAATATTAATCAAAACATTAGAGTTGGTAGGAGAAATAGGATCCCCCAAAATTGATTTGTTAACTGGTCTTCCCTGCCACAGGAATCTATAGGTGGTACCAAGGTGTATACATGGATAAATGATGCAGAGAGATGCAGGGTCTGATTAGTTCAGGGTAGTATGAGAGAAACACCAATCCTTAGAGTATGGACCAGACCCCCAAGCATGAGAATCAACTGCAGTGAATCAGAATCTCTGAAAGTGTGGCCTAGGAATCTACATTTTTAACCACATTCCAATAGTGATTCCTACGCACAATAGTCTGAAAACCTATGAATGAGAAGAGAGTGATACCCCTATTGTGAATTCCAATCATGAATTCAAAGTGAATTTCAGTGGAGAAAGTATGATTTTTTTAAGAAAATGATGTTGGATAAATTGCAAATCTACATAGGGGGGAAAACATGTGTATCTTGACATCCACCTTAAACCGCAAACAAAAAATTAATTACAAATGGTTTGTAGATCTAAATATAAAATGCAAAACAATAAATCTCCTGAGCAAAAAAACAAAAGAAAAAACAAAACAAACAAAAAAACCCAAGAAAACAAAACAAAACAAACCAAAAAAAACCCCAGAAGAGTAGCTTCATGATTTTGAAAGGAAAAGAGTTCTTAAGCCACAAAAAGTATTAAACAAATTTTCCTTTAGGAAAAAAAAATATAAATTGAAGCACATTAAAGTTAAGAACTGAAGTTATCAAAAGACACTATGAAGAAAGAGAACTCAAGCCACAGAAAGGATGAAGATATTTGCAATATATATATTATATCCATATATCAAAGGACGAATAGCCATAAACCCATAAAAAGGCAACTTGACAGTAAGACGGACAAAAGACATGAAGAGGCATATCACAAAATGGAGGAAATATATGTAAGGGGGCTCAACATTATTAGTTACCAGGGGAGTGAACATCAAACCACAATGAGATGCCAGTTTACACCCAAGAGAATGGATAAAATTTAAAAACAAAAAAACTTGACCATGCCAACGTTGGTAAGGATGTGGAACAACCAGAGCACTTACACACTACCTACGGAAGTAAAAATTGATACAACCACTTTGGAAAATGGCTTGGCAATATCTACTAAAGCCAAGCATGTGCGTACATATTTTATGAACCAGGAATTTCACTCCTAAGTGCATATCCAGCATGTATTCATTTATATGCTCATCAAAAGACATCTGAAAGAATGTCTAACAGCACTACACAAAATAGCCAAAAATCAGAAACAATTCAAATGCCCTTCAGTAGCAGAATGGGTAAATAGTGGTATATTCATACAGTAAACGCCATACGATAAACCTGGTACAATAAGAAGAACTGAAGAATTGCTACATGGATGAATCTTGCTACCTCTATGCTAAGAACAAGAAGCTAGACCCTAGAGTACATTCTGCGTGATTTGATCTAGATAAAGTTCAGAATCAGGTGAAACTAAATAATAAGAATAGTAGTGACCTTGTCCCAGTGTCGGGAATGAGAAGGGGCAGGTGGGATACTGTAATATTCTATTTCTTGATCTGGGTGCTGATTACATGGCTGTATTCACTGTGTTGAAATCCATCAAGCTGAACAATTATGATCTGTGCCTTTTTGTGTATGTACGCTTAATTCACTAAAAAGCATACTTAAAAATGAATTTCTTAAACAAACCTTCTTATCTGAATATATACTTTGGCATTAACATTCCAGAGCCTAGTGCACTCTTCCATCCAACAGCATCGCTAAGCTGGACTTCACCCATAAAGCCACTCTTCTGCATGATTATAATGGATTTCTGCATTTATATGGCGCCTTTCCTCTGCAAAGATCAAAGGGCTTCTGCATAATAAAAGATAGCATATCAAATGCAGCATATCAAACACAGTTAGGTCTGAGAGAATAAAAGGGGAAATATTGAACTCAGGGACATATAATCTAGGAAACTTGTAGACATAAAATACGTCATAAAAACTGTATGTAAAAACAATCATAAACATCAACTATTAAGAATTTATTTGTGTGAAATAAAAGGCCCGCTGCTATTGAGGTTGCTTTCTTGCTCTTGACATGGCAAGGACAGAGAGCAGCCTAGGCATTCAATTTAGGTCTTAGACTCCTAGGCACCACATTGCAAGATTTCTCTGGAGTCAACTTGGCACCTCACCGCAGTAAAACAGAACAACTAAATAAACCATGCTGCTGTTCAAAGAGCTTTCATATGTGCTTTAAAATATAAACTCACTAACTCTGACAACTAATTAAGTGGGCCTTTTTCATATTTGTGAAATAAATATTCTATTGATATATCTCTCTGAGGCATACAGAATTATATACATTGCTTTTATGTTTTACGTTGACATACACCAAATGTGTTTTCCTCAAACTTCAATTCTTAAAATCACCAAGGGAAAATGTGCACAATGAGGAATTTTTCACTGACCTGAGGTCACTTTCAAAACCCGTGTGGGGTGATGTTCTGGCTCGGCCAGTGACCCCGGGAGATATTTCCATTAGCCTAACAAAGGACACCTTTAGCTTTGTGAATTGTGAAATAGCTGCTCAGACTTCTCTCTGTAATGTCTACACATGTGGAGGGAGGAAAAGGAAAATAGTTGGCTTTGAATAACTTAAATAGTCCATGTTCTGCACATGGATAACTTCACTAAAGGGAGATAAATGGAAGCAGTGTTTTAATTTCATGTATATACCCCTTGAGAGGGATGACAACAGACAATGATAACGGAGAGGAGGAGGAGGAAACCGGCCATAAACATTTGGCAAGCACTTTAAATGGACAACCTCATTAAATTCTCACAAAAATCCTGTTAAGTTGGTAGTTTATTACCCCCATTTTACAGATACAAAAATGGAGATGTAGGGGGAAAAAAAGGTTAACTAACTTGCCCAAGGTCACACTACACAGTAAGTGAGGAAGCCAAGAGTTAAACCCAGGCACTAGGTCTCCTTTAACCCTAGAGTTTATGGAATTAGGGGGAAGGGATAAGGCATTCTGTGGTAAGATTTTGTGCTGAAAGAGTGCCTTGCCATTCATTCTGTGGGGGTTCGGGTTTCTCATGGACTGCTCTGGCAGAAGTTACTCCTATAACCTGTGGTAAGAGAGAAAGACAGAAAGGTCTGTTTCCCAAAGCAGAAATGGATCACAAGTCCCATGTTCCCACAGGGACCATCAAGATGTGTGTCAGGAACCAGACACCCCTTGGAATCATGTTTTAACACAACTCACATAAGTTTAAAATATTACAGCCACGCTCAATCATTAGAGTTTGCTCTCTTTGCAGATTTCTGACTTGTCCTGGTCCTTGTGTTCAGGCTTTTAGCCTAACAGCATTTATAAAAGAAAATTCACGTTCTTTGGAAGCCTTATGAAGTAATTCAGATTTCCTCTATAGGCAGTAGCAATGATTCATTCATAACCAGAGTGTTGCTAACTTGTTCAATAGGAGACCAGTCTTTGGGGAAAAAAACAACAGCTAGGAGATTTTCATCTGAACAGGAGGTCACTTTAAAATTCAATTTAGTGACACCCTTGTGGGTTTTCCCTGGCACCTAGAATATATGGACTAATAATTGGGAACAGCTGCTTGTCTTGACTGGAACCACTCTATTTAAATAGCTCCAAGATTACACCCTTGGCCTCTGCTTCTTTATATACTTTGGAAATAAACTACTGTGGATGCCCAAATGTATTCAGACAATGGAAGAAATGATTTATGGAGACTGACCACATCCAGAACTGCAAGCCTCATTCATTTCCCTTGCTCAATCATCACCACCCATGAAAAGGAGCAGGAACAAAATGACGAGGTCACACAGTTACTTATCCCCAGGAGTCACCCTGAATAAGTTACCCTCAGACTGAAGCACTTTTTCATGACCTTCGCTCTAAGACACAGTTGCTGCATTTGACTCACCACACACCTAACTTAATGTCAAGTTTATTCAACCTGACATTCCCAGAGCATTTATTTCTGGTGTACCCCAAGTGAAGTCCTAAGCAGCTAATAAAATTCCTGTAGAATATGAGGTTTACATATTTTAAATGAACTTTTTAAAGGACACTTCAGTTTTCTTCCCATTTGGGCAAGTTTCATCCAGTTTTATTTTTCTTTTGAATCATTGATTCCACAAAGATTTATTATATTCTTATTCTAAGCCAAGTGCTCATCCCTCAAAATGGCCTGAGCTAAATTTGTTCATGCCAAACACACTTGTAATCTTTCTTTTCCAATGTAAACATCCAACAATAAAAAAGTAATAAAATATAGCATGACATATCCACTTGGCAAAATATTATGGGCCTATTCACAGATAATGAATGATAGCATCTATAGGATTATGAAGAAACTGGAGAAATTAAGATGATATTGTTAAGTTATAATGAAACAAAATTGTATAGGCCCATGGTGGTAACCGTGTAAAATTATGCACATACAAAAGATAGAAAGGGAAATATCAAAATGAAATATTCTATATTCTGAATCTCTCCATAAGTATTCCAAACAACCAAAGAAATCAACAAGATGAGCCACTAAAACCATTTGAATCCACATCTACAATACAACCATGAGAGAGAAAATACCACAAGTTCAAAGTATATCCAAATAGGTAAATAAATGACCCAATTCAGAAGAGTCACTTCAAAGAGCCTGGGTGACTCAGCTGGTTGAGCATCTGACTTCGGCTCAGGTCATTATCTCTGCCATTCGCAAGTTCAAGCCCCCATCCAGTTCCCTGCTGTTGGTGCAGAGCCAGCTTTGGATCCTCCATCTCCCTCTCTCTGCCTCTGTCCACTCATGCTCTCTTTCTCAAAAATAGATACAACATTAAGAAAGAAAAAAAAAGAAGAAGAGCCAGTTCAGGAAAGAGAAAAGGAAATCAGGGGTCTAGGTACAGAAAGACAGAGAGTGACCCCCCAGATAGAGAATGCCTCCCCTATTTACATACCTAATATAGGTATGAGACATGGTAGATTATGGTAACTGATGAATCAAAAGGAAGGAGCTTCAAGGTCTGCAAGAACAGGAGTAGAAATCTTGGGAAAGGACCAGTCTGGAGGAAAAGGAAAAGAGCAGCCTTCAGATATTTGGTGTTAAGATAGTAAGAAAGAACTGGAAATTAAAAGCACTTCAAAAATAAGAGAATCGCAAAATCAGAAGACACACCACCACTACCCTCCAAAGAGGGAGCAATTTTTAAGAAACTGTAATTTACAGGGGCACCTGGGTAACTCAGTTGGTTAAGCATCTGACTTCAGTTCAGGTCATGATCTCACTGCTTCTGAGTCTAAGCCCCACATGAGGCTTTGTGCTGAGAGCTCAGACCCTGGAGCTTGCTTCAGATTCTGTGTCTCCCTCTCTCTCAGTGCCCCTCCCCCATTTGTGCTTTCTCTCTCTCTCTCTCTCTCTCTCAAAAATAAATAAATTTTTAAAAAAGAAACTGTAATTTATAAACAAACAGAAGAAGATGAATTTGAATTAAGAAATCTCATAAACTACCTAAATCTTCATCTCTTTGCCTACTCTACCAAAGTAACTATAAGAAGAAAATATAACATTAGAATCGAAATGTTTTAGTTGATTCTCCCTTCCCAAACAAAGCAGAAGAAAATGTCAACACCCCAGTGTGAATTAAATATCCTTAAAGAAGCATCTAGAGATAAGGAGGAATAAACATCCTGACTCAGAAATTTTGAAACTCAAAATATAAATGGATAAAAATTAGGAAGGAAATCGAAGAAAAATAAAAAATCACCTTAGAAATTATGACTAAATTACAATATCCCAGGAAAGGCATAAAAACAAACAAAAAATGAAAACAAAACTACAAAACATATAACAAGAATGAAAGTGACTGAGGTAGAAGATAAAAGATTCAATGTATGAATAACTGGAGTTGTTGGAGTCACTGAAAAATTAAAAACAAAATAATGGAAACAAACCAGTATTTAAAACTATAACCCAAGAGATAAAAGACTTAAATTGACACCACCATTTACATAATGAAATGGGCCAGTGTGTCTCTAGTAAGACTGACAGAATGGTCAACCTCAAGACATATCCTTTTAAGACTATTAGATTTTTAAAGAAAAATTAAAAAAACAAAAAACAAAACTTTTGGGCTTCCAAGCAGAACAACCAACTTATTTACAAAGGAAAGAAAATCAGTTTGGCATCAGATTCCTCAATAGTAGAAATAGTAGAAAATAAGATAATAATAGACCAGCAACTTCAAGAGATTTGAGGAAAGAAGGAATAAACCAAGATCAAGTGGATAAAACATAAGGATATAGAAGACATAAACAAAACAGTAATATAGATTTAATGTAAATTTCTTGATCTCTCCACTTTCATCGAATATACATGAAACATTCACAAAACTTGATCATGTGTTGGTTCACAAAGAAAGCCTCAATAAGTTCCACAAAGGGGAAATTAAAAAAACACATTCCCTCATTACAATGCAATAAAAACATAAATTAACGAATTTGTTAAAACAAGACAGCTTTTCCGTCTGGAAATTTAAAACCTTTTTTTATTGAGATATATTTGACATACAACATTGTGTAAGTTTAAGGTATACAACATATTGATTTGATACATTTATATTGCAGTATGGTTGTCATTTTAGTGTTTGCTAGCACCTCAATCATTCTCCCATAATATAATTTCTTTTAGTGTTTGTTTGGAACAGTAAAGATCTAGTCTCTTAGAAAGTTTAAAGTTTATACTACAGTTTTGTTGTCTACAATCAGTACAGTGTGCATTAGGTCTCCAGGATTTATTTACCTACTAGTTGCATATATGTACCTTTAAATAACATCTCCCATTCTCCCACCTCCCAGGCCCTGATAACCACTATTTTACTTTCTACTTTTAAGTTTATAGTTTTATATTCCATAAGGTCTTATGTTTAAGTATTTGTCTTTCTTTGTCTGACTTATCTTACTTAGCATAATGTGCTAGAGACCATCTATGTTGTTAAAAATGGCAGAATTTCTTTTTTCTCACGGCCAAATAGTATTCCATTGTATATAAATAGCACATTTTCTTTATGCATTTTTCCACTGACGAACACTTAGGTTGTTTTTATATCTTGATTATTGTGGATAATGCTGCAATAAACATGAGAGTGCATTATGTCTCTTTTAGTAACCTGTTTTTATTTTCTTTGGAAATATATACAGAAGTGGAGTTGCTGGATTGACCATATGTTAGTAGTTACATTTTCAATTTTTTGAGTAGTCTCCATACTATTCTCCATAGTGGCTGAACCAGTTTACAATCCCACCAACAGTGTACAAGGGTCTCCTTTTTTCCACACCTTACCAATGCTTATCTCTTGTCTTCTGGATGATAATCTTTCTTACAGGTGTGAGGTGATATCTCATCTTGGTTTTGAATTGCATTTCCCTAATGAGTAGTGATACTGAGCAACTTTTCAGTACCTGTTGACTATTTGAGGTCTTCTTTGGAAAAGTGTCTATGTAGTTCCTCTGCCCATTTTTAAATCCAATTGTTTGGCTTTTTGTTATTGAGTTGTATGAGGTTTTTTTTTTTAAATAAATTTTGGCTATTAACCCCTTATCTGATACATGGTTTGCAAACATTTTCTCCTATTCTGTAGGTTGCCTTTTCATTTTGCTGTTTTTTTCTGTTGTATGAAGCCTTTAAGCTTGATGTAATCCCACATGTTGATTTTTTCTTTTGTTTGTGGTTTTGGTGTCATATCCAAAAAAAAATGATGGTCAAGGAGCTTCTCCCCATGTTTTCACCTAGGAACTTTATGGTTTCAGGTTAAGTCTCTGATCCAAATTAAGTTAATTTTTATGGATGGTATAAGATGTCGTTTTATAGCATGTGGCTATACAGCCACCGTTTTTTCAGGAGACTATCATTTCCCCAGTAATGTTCTGTGCTGCCTTATCAAATATTAGTTGACTATATATATGGATGTTTGAAGTCTGGGCTTTCTATTCTGTTCTGTTGTCTATTTTTATACCACTATCATGCTCTTTTAATTACCATAGTTTTATAGTATAGTTTGAAATCAGAAAATGTGAGGTCTACAGTTTTTGTTGTTCTTTCTCATGACTGTTTGGCTATTTGGCTATTTTAGGGTCTTTTGCGGTTCCACACAAATTTTAGGACTGTTTGTTCTATTTCTATGAAAAATGTCATTGGAATTTTGATAGATATTGTGTTGAATCTGTAGATGGCATTGGGTATTGGGGACATTTTAACAATATTTACTCTTCCAACCCATGAATACGGGATGTCCTTCCATTTGTGTCTTTTTTAATTTCTTTCAGCAAAATCTTGTAGCTTTCATTGTACACATCTTTCACTTCCTTGGTAAATTTATTCTTAGTCATTGTATTGTTCTTGATGCTATTGCAAATGGGATAGTTTTTTTTTCCAGGAGTTTCATTGTTAGTGTAAGAAAAACAACTGATTTCTGTGTATTGATATTATATCCTGCAACTTTACTCAATTCATTGATTAGATCCAACAGTTTTTTTTAGTTGGGTCTGAGATCTTCAATATATAAGATCATGTTATCAGCATATCACAATAATTTTACTTCTTCCTTTCCAATTTGGATGCCTTTTATTTCTTTATCTTGCCTGATTGCCCTAGCTAGGACTTCTAGCACTATATTAAGAATGGAGAGAGTGGGCACCCTTGTCTTGTTCCTGGTCTTGGAGGAAAAGCTTTCAATTTTTCTACATTGAGTATAATGTTAGTTGTGGGTTTGTCACATGTGGCCTTTATTATGTTGAGGTATGTTCCTTTTACATCCAATCTGTTGAGGGTTTTTATCATGAAGAGATGCTATATTTTGTCAAATGCTTTTTCTGCATCTATTGAAATGATCATATGACTTTTATCTTTCTTTATCTTTTATTAATATGGTGTATCATATTTATTGATTTGTGTATATTGAACCTTCCTTGCATCTCAGGGATAAATTCTGCTTGGTCATGGTGTACAATCCTTTTAATGAATTCTTGAATTCTGTTTCCTAACATTTTGTTGAAAATTTTTACACTACTTTGTTCATCAGGGGTATTGGTCTATAGTCTTTTCTTGTAGTGTCCTTGATTTGGCTTTGATATCAGTATAATAATAGCCTAAGAAAAAGAATTTGGAAGTCTTCCCTCTTCTTTAATTTTTTGGAAGAGTTTGAGATGGATTGGCATTAATTCTTCTTTAAATTTTTGGTTGAATTCCCCTGCGAAGCCATCTGGTCCTGGGGTTTTCTGCATTAGGAGGTTTTTTGTTTGTTTGTTTTTTGTTTTTATTACTGATTTAATCTCCTTACTCATTATTGGTCTGTTCCAACTTGTTATTTCTTCCTGGTTCAGTCTCAGTAGGTTGTATGATTCTAGTAAGTTATCCATTTCTTCTAGGTTTTCTAAATTATGGCATATAGTTGTTCATAGTAGTCTCTTATGAGCCTATGTATTTCTGTAGTATCAGTTATTGTTTTTCCTTTTATTTCTGACTTTATTTACTTGAGCTGTCTCTCTTTTTTCTCTAGTTTCACTAAAGGCTTATCAATTTTATCTTTTTGAAAAAACAGCTTTTAGTTTCATTGATTTTTTTGATTGCTTTTTGTCCCTTCTCTATTTCATTATTTCCACTTTGATATTTATTGCTTCCTTCCCTCTGCTAACTTTCAGCCGAATTTGCCCTTCTTTTTCTACTTCATTGAAGTGTAAAGTTATGTTGTTTATTCACAAACTTTCTCATTTTTTTAGTATATGCAAAATCACTATAAATTTCCCTCTTAGAACTGCTTTTGCAACGTCTCATAGATTTTAAGTTGTGTTTCTATTTTCACTTGTTTTGAGATATTTTTTCATTTCATTTTGATTTCTTTTTTGACCCATTGGTTATTCAGGAGTGTATTGTTTAGTTTTCTACATATTTGTAGATTTTCCTACTTTCCTCATATTATTAATTTCTAGTTTCATACTACTGTGGTTGGAAAAAATTTTGGAATGATTGCTAAGACTTGTATTGTGTCCTGTCACTTATCTATTCTTTAAAATGTCCCATGTGTTCTTGAGATAAATGTGTATTCTGTAGCTGTTGGATAGAATGTTCTATAGATGTCCATTATCTCCTTTTAGTCTAATGTATGGTTCAAGTCCATTGTTTCCTTATTGATTTTTGCTTCGATAATCTATCCAACGTTGAAAATGTGGTATTGAAGTCCCTACTATTACTGTATGGTTGTCTATTTCTCCCTTCATATCTGTTAGTATTTGCTTAATATATTTAGACACTCCAATGTTGGGTGCACGTATATTTATAATTGTTACAGCTTTCTGATGAGTGATCCCTTTATTATTATATAATGATGGTCCTTGTCTCTTATTATTGCTTTTGGCTTAAAGTCTATTTTGTCTGATATAAGTATAGCTACCTCCACTTTCTTTTGGTTTCCACTTGCATGGGATATCTTTTTCCATCTCTTCACTTTGAGACTATGTCTATTCTTAAATCTGAAAGAGGATATCTGTTAATATAATTGACCATATTACTATTAAAAAGAAACATACCTGTTTTTCTTTTAGATACAGAAAGGTATTTGAAGAAATCTAACCCATTCCGATGAAAATTCCCAATTTAATAGGAACTGGTCACTTTCTTATATGATTTTATACACAAGCACACACACATAAATATATATGACATACATAACATACACCAATTCACAAATACATAATATATGTACTTCAGTTCTGAAGACAGTATGTATCTCATGGGAAACACTAGAAGCATATTCACCAATGTAAAAAACAACTATTTATCATTGTGTTAGAGGTATTCATTGATGTAATTAGACAAAATAAAGACAGAATCTAAGAATTAGAAAGGATATAAAATAATCTTAATTTTCAGATAGAATAATATATGTAGAAAGTCCAAATAAATCAATGACTAATTCGGCCAACCAAGAATTCAATGAAATAGGTAGTCATAAAATTAACATACAAAAAACTGACAGACTATATCTATTGATATATATTTACACATACATATACATAGTTATATACATATATATACACATACAGTTAGAACATATAATAGAGGAGGAAAACCTCATATACAAAGCAACAATAATATACTTTGGAATAAGCTTAAAAAGAAATGTACAAAAAGCTTTATGAGAACAAATTTAAAACACTCTTAAATTATGCAAAATTATTTTTAAATAAATGGAAAGGTGTTTCATGCCAGAGGAAAAATGTGCTCAGAAACTGCAGGGACATCAAAAGGTCTTATGGGCTCATTTGAAGGGACTCTCAATGGCCGGATTTGGAGGCATCAAAACAAATAATGATGATAATTACAAAAGTGAGTAAGTCTCCGAGTCCATGGTGAAATCGAGAAGTGGAGAAGAGTGAGAGGGGGACTGAAAGATTCCTTACAGAAGAATGCTAACGATGTAGCAGGAATCGATGTATAAAGACTAATATAATTTTGAATACCACCATTTTGCAACCATTAATGTAATAATTAATTCACGCAAAGATCATCAGTGGATGTTAAAAACATTAAGTAAAAATTTTGAGGGGAACAGGACAGTCACACAGTCTCAAAATATCATCCCATGGATTTATTAATTATAAAGGTAAAAAAATATCTTCATGATGAAGGAATCTGGCAGACACCTTCTTAACCAATTTTTTCCAAATTAGCTCATCAGTAATGTGACAAACTGATATTTGACTTCTGACAGATGTGTCAAAGAGGAAGTCATGTCAGTCATGACATTTTTGCCAAAAATATTAAATCTGAATGGAATCATTAGGAATCAATCAGACAAATTCAAACCGAAGGCCATTTTACAAAACAACCGACCTGGACATTTGAAAAATGCCAATATCATTTTTTTTAAAGAGCAAAAGGGCCATTCCAGAGTAAAGGAGACCTAAACAGTTAAGTCAATTAAAATACAATACATATCATAGATTTTAAAAATCTATAAAATAATTGGAACAACTGGGGAAATTTGGATACATTAGTTCAAATTACTTCATCAATGTTTAATTTTGAGTGTAATAATGGTATTGGAGTTAAACAGGAGAATTGTCTTTATTTGGAGGTGATATCTGGTAAAGTATTTAGGGGTGAAGCATGATGTTTTCAACTTTAGAATGGTTTACAGAAATAAAAAAAAATGGCAAAATGTTAACAATAAGTAAATCTGGGTAATGGAAATATGAGTGTTTATTGTACTATTCTTCCAGCTTTCTTGTGGGTTAGACATTTTTCAAAATAACAAAAAAATATGGAAAAAAGAAAACCAGACAAAACTAGAAGAGAAACCATGCTAACAATGACCTGAGGAGGTGGGACAGAGAAGGGACCAGGCAGGAGGCAGGGGCACTTCTGGGGGGGATTTCTGAGGAGCTGGTGATGTTTCCTTTCGTGATGTTGGTTACACAGGGATGTTCACTTTGTGAAAACTCATAGAGCTGTAAACACACAATTTAACTTTTCTGTGTGAATCATGCTTCAATAAAATGTGCTTTTTGTTTTCAAGGCAATAGTCATCAGGCTAAGAAACTTTATTTTCTTTTCTATGTTTTTTCAAAATTTCAGTTAATAATACCATTTGTCGTTCAAATGCTTATGAATTTTTTAAAGTTTGAATCTTCCTTTTCCTCTTCAGAGATGCAGGAGAGTATGAATAGTCTAAGCTATAACAACGTGTCCAGGTACTATTTCCTGTCATTCAGGGAACGGTTGACATAAGCCCTTATCAAATGTAATTCACTACATTTATGCACACATCTTGTGTCTTAGTCAGTCCAGCCTGCTATAACAGAACACCACAGACTGGATGCTTCTAAACACCAAACATTTCTTTCTCACCATTCTGGAGCCTGGAAGTCCAAGATCAAGGTACCAGCAAACTCAGTGTCTGGTGAGAGCTTGCTTCCTGGTTATAGATGGCACCTTCTAGCTGTATCTTCATGTGATGGAAGGGGCAAGGGAGTTTCTCAGGTACTAATTCCATTCATGGGAGCTCTACATCCATGACCTAATCCCCTACCCAGGGATCCACCTCCTAATACCATTACCCTTGGAGGTTAGGATTTCAACATATGAACTTGGGGGACACAAACATTCCATCTGTAGCACTTTGTAACGACAAGAGAGGTTCGCATTCTAAAAATTTTTCTTTGGAGATAAATGACTATTACTTCATGGTGATTAAACAATGGCTTATTGAAAACCTGTTTAGAATATATGGTCAAAGTGATTACTGCATGTGAGCATTTGCTTTTCTACAAGCTCTCTGTTTTCTGGTTAGTAATAATCTGCTGTACCCAGAAATCTGTGGACAAAGAAATTAGGTGAGCACCAACACCAGGACCTGCTGTTCTTTCTTCCAAACTTGAGCATGATTATTTACAATATTTATTCATAATCAAATCAGACTAATGAATATGTCCTCATCCTTATGTTCATCCATTTCAGAACTGACCTTTTAATGCTATAGTGCAGAAATATCATCCTTATTTTCATGTATCTGCAGGATAAAAATGAGAATGTGAATAAGAAAAGTATTTCTCTCTAAGCAAGTATGGCTATCTAGAGAACAGTATCAATATTTTGAGGGGCAGGAATGTCAATTGTTGTGGGTTTTTTTTTTTTTTTCAGATTCTGACATACACTCTGACTTAATTTATTTGGTAGGGAAAAAAATAGCCCAAGAGCTTCTAAAGAAAAACAGAGACCAAAATTGGGCAATACCCTTGTACTATAGAAATAACAGATGAGTGAGACCTAAATAGGTTATTCTCAATATCCTCTAGAGTTCCCTGGGTACTCTTACTTCTCTGAACACATTTTTGTAAAATTACAAACTTACCTATTTTTCAAAACTTTATTAAATTAAAAGCATTTTAATCTTTTCAGGAATGAAACAAAAAACGATTAAGAGGATAATTCGCTTCCTAATGGATGCAATTTAAAACCTTGGCAGTCTCTTTTCATGTAAACATTCCTCTGCTCTGAGCTCAGTGGGTCTGGGGGTGAAGCAGAGGGACACACACAGACTCCAGAGAGAAAGCAAATCTTTTCTAATGGAGTCCACATCAACACAGCGCTTGCTAAACAAAGTCTAGGATTCCATTTCAAGGCAGCACAAAACCTGGGTGCAGTCTTAGTGTGTATTCCTCTGTGTGTGTGAGCTCTAAACCAATTCAAACAAGTCACTGGTTGCCCGTTGGCTTCCGACTCTCCAGACAGCAGAGAAAAATGAGAGAACAGTGGTGAGGACATGGGAGGGGAAGCTTCCAAAATTCATCTGATGAAGGATACCAGCTGGAGCAATTACTGTCAGTCGTTGGCTCTGCCCTTCTGCAGGAGATGTAGCATATTCACAAGCAAAAACCTCTCTGGAGACACTCTTACCTCCAAAGGAGAGAGGCAAATTAGACACTGCCTCCCTTTTCCAGCAAAACATCATTTCCTCTAAAAGAACATAGTGCTGATCCTCCCATGGATAGTGATAGAAATGCTCAGCCAAATATCAGGAAGGAAAGGAAACCCTTCTGAAAATTTACTTGTCCATTCCTTGTGTCTGGTTAAGATCGAACCAGAGTCACTTGGAGTTAGCACGTATAGCCTCAAATTTTTAAATACACATAAAAGGAAATGGATTCCTCCTTGTCCACAAAGTTCTAAGGATGAAAGAAAGGTATTTTTCTCTTTCTATGTAAACTGAGTTTTTCTAAGTTCTTGATAGAAATGGAGAAAGTTTCTTGTAATTTTCTGGAGATTCATCCCTCATACACTGGGGCTATGAAGTTCCAACTGAGATAAACCTTCCTCAGGTTAGATCATCTTCATCCCTTTATTATTTCCTCATGTGCAATGCATTTCACTGTGTAAAGACATATTTCTCAATATATGAAGTACACATATAAAATGCATCCATGGTTTGCAAGGTCCTGATTCACATGACATACAAAATCAATTCAAATAAGCCTGTCACCTACCTAGGAGTCAGAATGATAGTTATCTTTGGGAATGAGTGACTGGATGGGGGTACGGAGATACTGATAGTGCTTCATGGTCTGGGAACTGTCATGAGTATTCTCTTGGTGATAATTCATCAAGCCACGATGGTATGATTTTTTGTACTTCTCTTTCCGTATATTTCTACAGGAATAAATTGTTAATAACATGTTTGCAAAATCATGTCACCTATTGACTGCTAGCTTAATAACCACCAGTTCCTCATGTATCAGATGGAAATCTTACCCTCTCCTATTTCTCAGGTTTGCTGTGAAAAAGAATGAAGATAATGTTGAGAGGGAGCTCCGTAAAATGAGAGACAATATATACACGTGAGGTATGGTGGTTGGTATTCTTGTCAATGATGAGCTTCTCAAAGGGCCATGTTCACAATTTTGCAGGACCAGACTATATCTATGTAATATATTTACAGCTGTATATGTAGACAAAAGCAGAAGGAATACATGATTTACACATTGTTATACCACAGTTGGAACTCCTATTTCTCAACCCTTCTCTAGCCCACAGTCCCAAGATAGATTATTTTGCAACTAATTACTTGCAGATGTGAAATCATTTCCAGTGTTATGAAAATAGCAGAATAGATCCTGGAATGGGCAGCGCCGAGGATGGAGTGGACAACATAACAAAATCGTTGTTATTCTCGGCTTGAGGCCTTATTTTGTGGCTCACGGTTCTGTCTCCTGGTATTCTGCTAGGGACAAAGTCGAAACTGTATCTATCTCATTAAAAACAAATTCAGATTGTGTTTTTTTTAAATTATTCGCATTCTCAGTACCAGAAGCTGAAAATATAACTTTAGCCCTTCCATAGTTCTCAAATAGTTTTTAGCTTCGGTCAACTGAAAATACTACAAATTCTTCAAGAAAAATGAGACAGAAGGGGCATTAAGTTACTTCAAACCAGAAGGAAGTAGAAGGAAAATAATGAAGTCCTTCTAAAGCAGTAAGCAGGAAGAGGGAAACGCTGCTAGAAAGAATTAATGGCAGGGGATTTTTGTCTTTCTCTCTCTCTCCTTCAGCAAAATATTTAGCCAGTGGTAGCTACTGCTAGAACAGAATGGCACCATTATTGCTTTAAGCAATCATTAAGAGAGGAAAGAAGTTCCTTCTGAATTTCAAGGGTGAAGGACAGAGCTTGAAAAACACACTCTTCACAAGTGGGAAAAGAACAAAGGTAGAAGGAAAATGTTTGCTTGAGACACCATGGGACCAAGTTCTTCCTGCAGGAGCAGAATCTCTCTGGCAACAGGTAATCCACGTAAAGGCCAAATCTGGGGGTAGGGAGAGGAGTTCAAACCTCAGTGTGGGGAGAGATCAATACATCACGAATCCCTTGAATTGTTGACTAATACATGTCTCAGTTGCCTGAAGCACATCTTGAAGTAAATATTTAAAATCAGACACATGGGTACTAAAAATTCCTGAGCTCTAGAGAACACGTTTTTGTTGCTTTAATACACTGCAAACAACTTCACTTATACATATATTGGATGTCCCAAAAAAAGAAAGAAAAAATCATTTACCTGCAATGGAAGAAGAAGTAACCCCAGATGCAAAAAGACAAAAAGCAATAACTTCGAAGTTCAGAGGAAAGAATTATTTTGAACTTGAATTCTATTGACAGGGAAAATATTATTTACTGAAAATGTATCTAGTAAGAACACTTTCTCTAAGAATCATCAAAAGACATCTTCTAGAAAAAAAAAGAAATTCAAAACACAAATCCAAGAAAAGAGGAAAATATGGGCTATGAAGAAAGCAATAAATAAATAAATTAGAAAAACTCATAGATAAACCTGAAAATTCTTTTTCCTTCTCCTGGGTCATTCCCATCTGCAATAAAAATCCCTGCTGTCAGGGGCGCCTTGGTGGCTCAGTCAGGTGAGCGTCCAACTTTGGCTCAGGTCATAATTCCATGGTTTGTGACTTTGAGCCTTGCATCAGGCTCGCTGTTGTCAGCACAGAGTCCGCTTCGGAGCCTCTTTCCCCCTTTCTCTCTGCCCCTCCCCACTCTCTCAAAACTGAACATTAAAAAAAAAAAAATCCCTGCTGTCAGTTCTTCCAAACTTTAAAAAACATCTTGCTTCAAAATAATCCAAATTAGCTCGAATCAATTGTTGTGAAGGTGACGTTCATTGGTTTCTTCTTTTGCATATGTTTGAAATTTTCCATAATAGAAAAAATGAATAGAAAAATCACCTATTGAAAGAGACACAGATGAGGCAAAAATAATTTTTAAAAATCTATGTGATGTTTAAGAGAGATACAATGAAAACAAAATTATTCAGAAGGTTTAAAAGTAATGAGATGGCCAATAATATATCAGATAAATACTTTCAAAAAAGAACTAGATGTAAAATATTAGTCTTTCAAAAATATAACTCAAAATGAAAATATTACTTGGTAATATCAGATAATATTATGAAAGCTCCTCAAAAAATTAAAAATAGATTTATCATATGATCCAGTAATTATACTACAGGGTATTTACCCAAATAAAATGAAAAACACTAATTCAAAAAGATATATGCACCCCACTGCTTATTATGGCATTTACAACAGCCAAGGTATGGAAGTAAGCCAAGTATCTATCACTAGAAAAATGGATAAAGAAGATACACATACAGACACAAACACACACGGGAATATTACTCAGTCATAAAAAAGAAGAATGAGATCTTGCCATTTGCAATGACACGGATGGGCCTAGAGGTATAATGCCAAGTAGAATAAGTCAGACAGAGAAGAGAGACAAATACCATATGGTTTCACTTCTATGTGGAATTTAAGAAACAAATGAAGAAACAAAGAAAAGAGACAAAAAACCAAACTCTTAAATGCAGAGAACAAACTGGTGGTTGCCAGAGGGGAGGGGGGAGGGGAGTGAGAAATAGATAAAGGGGATTAAAAGTACATTTATCATGATGAGCACTGAGTAACATACAAAATTGTCGAATCACTGTATTGTACACCTGAAACTAATAACACTGTATATTAACTATACTTCAGTGAAAAAATTAAATTACTAAACATGACAAAGGAAGAATGCATTTACAAAAGGGAGAAATCTTTTAAGGAATCTTTATGCACCTATATAGTAATATATACAATAAAAATGGTTAGAATAAGGAGATATTAACAAATCCAATGTTAGAGTGAAAAACTTTAGGCTAATCAACAGATGATGGAGGGCAATATAAGCAAGAATCTACAGAATATTTACAAAAAATGATGATGTAATAGTCATCAAGGGAAAAAAACCCATAAATCTAGAAAGTAAAAATCATAGCATTTACTCTCTAATCACAATATAATAAAGTGAGAAAGTAACAGTGAAAAGATAACCAAAAAAAAAAAAAGAAAGAAAAAATCCCTTCACTTAGATTTTAGTACCCTTTAAATAACTTTGGAGACAAGAGAAAACCAAACCTCAAACCCCTGACTATTTTCAATGTGGCATATCAAAAGTTATGGAATGCAGCCAAATTGGTACTCAGAGAAAATTTTATCATCTTAACTACATGTACTAGAAAATAAGACATACTGAAAACTGAAAAACTAACCATTCAGCTAAAATAAGGAGGAAAAAGAAAAAAATAAACCTGTAGAAAATGAAATAAGTAAATCTCATCTTATTCCACTGTCTCTTTATCTTACCCTAACCTCTCCTTTGAGTGTGGTTTTATTTCAGAGACCATATTTTGTTTTTGTCTTATCTGTTTTTAAACCTATTGCTGGAACCCTATCACTTTTCTAAAAATGTCTTCTAGAATCTACAGTAGATAATTTTTTTAGTCTTTAAGATATTGTTCCCTTTACCTCATTTTACAGTTGTTTTTTTTTCTCACTAGCCTCCATTAGTGTTTTTAAAATGTTCTATCCTCTATAGGGAGGTTATCCAAACTCAGTATTTGCTAACGTCCAGCAATACACTGATTTCCCACAGCTCTGCTTACTCCCCCCTTGAGTTCTGGTCAGAGCTGCATGTAGGCTGATAGGAATTTCTTGCTGCCCAATTCCATATAACTAGTGGGGACTCATCAAGTACGGCTCTGTTGTAATGAGGCAGAATTTTTTTACCCCCCTTGCTGCTGAGGATCCGAGTCGGGGACGGGAAACCCTTGATCCATGTGGCATGACCAGAATCCACTTCTGTGCCCAAGACAGACATTACTAATAAATCCCCATGGCTGACCCAGGGAGTCTGCATTCAACCTTGGACTCTTTCTGAATAAACTCTCTGAGCAGTATTCATCGTCTGTCAAGAATTGTCACAGAAGATGAAACTGCTTCTTCTCCCCTGCTCCAAATCAATGGGGCACATGCAAACGCCTATCTCTGATATACACTCCACGTGGACAATGCCCCCGACCAGGCCTCTGACATGCCACTCTAGGACTGGCTTCTCTTAGCTGACTTTCTTCCCCAGAGCCCCTCCCCTCTAGAAATTTCCCTCCCACAACCCATGTAGCTCAGAGGTAAAAATAACATGTCAAGTTGTTGTTGTTGTTGTTTTTATAATCTCGCAGGCCTTTTGGATACCCTCGGTGACCCTAACTTGAGTCACAACCTAAAGTTGGACCCAATAATCAGCAGTTAATTTCTGGCAGATTTCCAGTCATCTGCATGTTGATTCAAACTCAGTCTAGAATGATCTAAAATTAAATTACATTGTCTTTGCTCTTTCGAAAACAAAGTATCTTTATCACAGCTAACTAATACCTATACTTTTAGCATTTTAAACCAGACAAAAAGGATATACGGACCAATGAATTTAATTTCCTACTTATACTTCCTCAGTCCCGTTTGTTACATGGATAGTTCAAAGAAAAACACCTTAAAGACTCTCCTATAATTGGATACTTCATAGTGACTTTAAGAAACCCACTGCAGGGAGGAAGACCTGGGAGTCGGTCAAAGCACACGGAAATGAGCGACAGAAACACAATGCAAACTGATTAAAGCAAAACAGGGGTTGGAGGGGTTACTGTAAAAACACTGGGGTAGCCCTTAGACAGGAAGGGCCACAGCTACATGAACTAGGCTGGTCCAGGGGCCTTGGGGGACTAAATCCAGGGCCTGATCCTTCCAGGCCTTCTCCAGACTTCATTTTGGTTTGGCTCAGTCCTGGGTCTGTCCTGGGCATACGGGCTTTCTCCACACAGTAGGATAAGCTTCCAGTGTTTCTAACTTCACCATCCCCAAACAGAAAGACCTTCTCCATCAGCCTGTCCCAGTTACAATCATCCCAGAGAAGGTCTCTGATTGGCCCGGCTTGACTTTTGGGCTCATTACGTCAACTGTCAGCTGGAGACACCCGCCAAGGGGGCGGGGTACTCTGAGAGTCCAGATCTAGGTCCTGTGCTCACCCCTGGGGTCCAGATGCAGGGTCTGTGACCAGACTGGGATGGAGTCGCAGTAAAGGCATGCAGGGCATCTAAAAGCCACAGCTCCCACAAACCAGTATGAAATCTTCACATGTGTTACAGCATCTGATTCCAAGCACAGCATTTACTGGAGGGAAAGGGAAGCACACTGAGGTTCTGATGCCTTAGAAGAGAGAGTCACTAAAGGTAGCAAGGTAGCAATGATGAGGCTAAGGACACCAAAGGAAAATGTCACCCTCTCCACCTTTTTTCTCAGAGTTGGCTCTGGCCCCTAAATCCATCAGTGGAGAAGAACAATCAGTTGCACACACCTGTGCCCCGTTTCTGACACACACCAGTGAGTGTATGAGGAGGACACGGTGTCATCCGTAACCCAGCATACGGGACTAAACCTGTGGATGCGGAACCTTTTCTTGATGTCATCATTTAGCCAAACTGTGGAGCCAGATCCTCACCTGACAGGTTTTGAATTCTGACCAGAACCTGCCTCAAAGCCAGGACCTGCCTCAGCTTTTATTTACAGGCAATCCTCTAAAAACAAATACCATGGGGCACCTCGGTGGCTCAGTTGGTTAAGCGGCCGACTTCGGCTCAGGTCATGATCTCACAGTCTGTGAGTTTGAGCCCCGTGTCGGGCTCTGTGCTGACAGCTCAGAGCCTGGAGCCTGTTTTGGATTCTGTATCTCCCTCTCTCTGCCCTTCCCCTGCTCATGCTATGTCTCTATGGCTCTCAAAAATAAATAAACGTTAAAAAAAATAAAAAAATAAAAACAAATACCATGTACTTATACACTGTTATCAATGCAGAGTTTCTCAAATGGTGCCTTGTAGGTTTTGCTTTTGAGCTGTTTCCTACAAACATGCACGAGACCTGTTTTACTCGACATACCCTGCGCTGGACAGAAACTCACACCTCAGGTAACAACACCAACTAAGATATTGCTGACAGTAGAAGCATCTGACAGGTGTCAGTGGAAAAGTCTGGAAATGCTCTTTTGTGATTTCTAATATGCCAGAAAGTATGTAAAGTATCTTACATTTATTAATCCTCACCACAGTCATGTGAGTACTATTATCTCTTTCACAGATAAGGAAAATGAGGCTCAGGGAGGTTATCCAGACCGCAGGCTGCCCCACTGCAGAGTTCAAGCAAGGTCTTAGCTACTCTACCAGCACCCACCCCCGTCTGTCCCCATACATCACAGGACAAAAGCTTGTATGCTGTGCTGGGTCTCAATCTCCTCTTCAGCGGAGCACCTTAGCCAAAATTGACCCACCTCTCAACTGAAACACAGGCACTTCTGGGCAATGCAGGCGGCTTGGGAGAGCCCAGAGCCTGCAGGCTTTCATTCGTGGGCCTACATGGGGCAGGGGCCTGGTGAGGAAGGTGTCTGCACAGATTCTGAGGTGGAGTGTCCAGGCACCTGCAAATCAGAGGAGAGCCACATAGTGCCTGTGATTCTCACATCTATAAATTCGACTCTGAATCCTGAAGAAAGGAGCTGTGACACTAGGGGCAGTAGCTGTTTTCACAAGTTCAGAAAGGACTCAGAGATGGGGCTGGACGAGGGTGGGGGGGGTGGGTAGGAATTCGGCTCTGATGCCCAAGTGATAAACTCCAGTTTACATGGAGAGAAGGTAGTCTACAGGCGAGAAGTCTCTCTTTCATTGACCTCAAAACCACATTTCCCAAGATAGTTATATGAACACAGTTTTTACTAGAGGGAGAGAAATATTTTTTCCTCACAATGACACTGCAATTAAACTTCTAAAGTATATCCAATGGAATACTACAAGTATTCCCTTATTATTTCATGAGGAAAGTATTCCAAAGATCTTGGGAGACACTGGTAAAACCTGTACAAGTAACATAATAAATATATTTTGGTATTTACCTGATAAATAGCTCCTCTCTTAATTCCTATCCCAATACTTTTCAGGCCTGAAAAAAAAAAGTTCACTTTACCAACTTCAAATGCAAAACAACTGTTTATATTGTGCATGAGTTCCCAGCTTTCAAAATCTGTCAGCTGATTAATAGAATTCTTCCTGAGAAATAGTACTAAAATGTACCCACCTAAAATAGATCTAGCAGTTTTCTGGAAAGAAAAGAAATTTTTTAAAGTTTTTTTCAAGTCTTTTCTTTAAGCTTAAAAAAAAACTATACAAAACTGTTTTCTATATTTGTACTTTGACTTAAGAAAAATAAAACCAGTCCAATCAAATCAGAAGTAACAGGTGAAGAGAAAAAAAATTCCTGTAAAGACAATGAATGCTCCAATGAGCACCATGCAAGTGGCAGGGATTAGGTATTCAAGCAAGGGACATCCCCCATCTACAATGTCTTAATTTACTGGCCTTGTTTGGTTAGAATAATCCAACTTTGAATTACCTAATTGGGTCATGTAAGTGCTTTAGAAGGAGTTAGAATGCCCACCACTCACCCACTTGAAAGGTTTCAGTGAGCCCTTGTCACTAACCAAAGAAATTCTTCCTTAATGCGAAAAGGAAAACAAAGTCTTAACAGCCTTTAGGCATCCCCCCATTCAAATTCACCCCCAAAGAAACCACAAATCCATTCAATACTTTTATTAACATCTGTCTGTATTTCCACTGTGTGTGTGTGTGTGTGTGTGTGTTTCAATAAAGAATACTTTGAGAGTAGAAGTGTGGCTTTTTTATAAGTTGTATATGTTAAAGCCAACACACAAAGGACCTTAAGTAATTACTTTCATTTACTGTCATGGACTGACTGGGAGTGATGGGAGAGGAACTACTGTGGCCAGGAGTCTGGGGATGATGGGCAGTGGTAGTTCTGAAGCCCAACACCTAAGCTCAAATGGGTTATTCTGAGACAAGAAAATCCAGGCACAGGCAAATCCAAAAGGAAGGCAAGGCAGAGAGGCAAGTCAAGCCAGAACAAATGAACACGCCGCAGGGGCACCCAAGGGTGGGAAGCGATGACTCTGGGGAGGAGGGGTTGCCAGGCAGAATGGGGAAGATACAGGGTGGGAAGGAGAGTTTGCTGGGAGGATCAGTGCCGAACAGGTGTGGCACCAGAGGCTCTGGGCTGTGTGTCTAATCTTGTTTTCGAACAGAAAATAATGTTCAAAGAACCTTTCCATTCACATTATGATTCTGAAATAGATTGAAAGCAGCTTTCACTGTCTTCTCAATGGCATCAGCAGAATCATGAATAATGAACATTTCTCAGAGTTTTTGCTGCTTCTTCTTGGGAGCAACTGCTGAGCAAAGGAGTTCATAATCACCCAAAAGAGGAGTTTTGGCAAGTGCCAAGAAACACAGCAACAGAAGGGACTCAACCCTTCAAAAGGACAGTAAAGGAAATACTAAAGAAAACCCACTTTCTTATTTGAGCACCTCCCGCCTTCTCCTTATGTCATAGTTCATTACAGTCCTGGCATACCAGTTTGGCCAGCAAACAACTTCTACTCTACAGTTTCCAGCCTAATTTGTAGGCAAATCTCTCCCTTCCCTCAACGTGAAATACAATACCTTTCTGCAATAAGAGGGAATTTGTTCCATCTTTGCCCCAATTAGTGGCTGTGATTCTCTATCCCGGTTCCCCACTTGCTCACTGGAACATTCCCAAGAGGGAACAGCCTCTCTCTCCAGGATCCCTTTAATAACCTTCATCATCAGAACACCAAGCTGGGAGAGCTGATGAGAATCGGGATGGCACCCGTAGTGTGGAGTAAGTCATGGTTGAGTTCTTCTGCACAAACCACATGCTTCCACATCATATCCAGTGTTTCCTTACCATCTGAAATTACATCAAGCAGGGATTTGGTTTGAATTAAAAGGGAGGGATCTTTTAGGGGGAAAGAGGCCCTGAACTCGTGCTGAAGTTAGGGCCACCTGCTGGGAGAGCCCCTGAAAATTGGACTCATACGACCAAGTTGCCTCTCTACATGCTCAGCGAATAAAGCCTCTAATCGTGCTGAACCCAGTTTTCCCACACACCCATTCCTCCATGGCAGAGCCTGCAAAAGGAGCTGAGGATGCAAAGATCAACAGGCCACAGTTCCGGAAGGAGGACACTTCCCCCTCCAGAGAGGGTGGGATGCCCAAGGCTTCCCAGAGAAGGGGACACTTGAGCTCAGCCCCAAAAGATGAAGGTGATGGGACAGGAATGTCTGGAGGAAAGGCTGAGCCACTGGGATGGATTACTAATGGGATAAATATCACAGTGCTTCAGGGGACCGGGTCTGTGGGTCTCCCTTTGAGGAGGCCAACCTCACTGTGCTTTCCTCCCTCTGTGGACCTGCCACATCCGCCTTCTCTCCTTCTTTCTAACCCACAGGGCTCCGCCTTCTCCTGGGCAACTGCTGCTCTGTCTTCTGTGTCAGGGCCACACTCCCTTCCTCAGAGAAGCATTCTCGACTTTCCAACCACATGCAGCCCCTGTATTTTACAGGGGCTGCATCACCCATGACAGCAGGCATTTTACAGTTCCTGTGGATTCTTCAATTAGAGTCTATTCCTCCACTCGGCTGTGACCCCCTAAGAGCAGGGACAGGGTTTCTTTCAGCCTTCCTATTGTGTCCTCACCACTAAGCATAGTGCCCATAGATATTTTGTGGGATGAATGATGGAATGACAGAAAGGATGAATAAGTGAGTGAGCCCACAAGGCTTAGAACCATATGCCCAGGAAGTGCTGTGTGGCCAGAGGGATGGGTGTGTGTGGTGGGTAGAGGATGCCGGGAGAGAAGCCAGAGAATGTTGAGAAGGAACCTGGATCCACCAAGGTTGTAAATTTGAATTTAATAGTGAAAGCTATGGGGATCCACTGAAAAAGAGAGTGGCTGCCTGAAAAATCTAACACACCGAAGACCCTAAATGTGCTTAAGTATTTGCCTCTTAGAGAGCCAGGGAGGAGAGAGTTGGATCTCTGCCTGACACAGAGATAGGAAACACTGTGGCTTAGTAATCCAACTGAGTTTGCTCGACAGGCACTGAATGCAATTTGCTATGAACCATAATTATATATGAGTTTTATTTTTTCCTCCAAAAATTTCCCCAGAAGAATCAATTATGCTCCGATTTTAAAAAACGAAATAGGGGCGCCTGGGTGGCTCAGTCGGTGAGCTAAGTGTCCGACTTCGGCTCAGGTCATAATCTCACAGTCTGTGAGTTCGAGCCCTGCGACGGGCTCTGTGCTGACAGCTCAGAGCCTGAGCCTGCTTCAGATTCTGTGTCTCCCTCTCTCTCTGCCCCTCCCCTGCTCCTGCTTTGTCTCTCCTGCTCTCAAAAATAAATAAAACATAAAAAAAAATTTAAAAAGCAAAACAGCATTTGAACTTGTGCACATTAAAGTTGTCTTATCTACCTTTCTCACTTCACTTATCTTTGTTCTATTTCAATTTGGATTAAATCCTCCACATATGTACAAATTAAGTAGATTTACTTTTGTTACACTGCTTGAAGCAGTTTTCACATAGATCTGTTTTGCTTTGCTTATGTCTTAACCATACCCTTTCTGTGTGTTGTAATCATTATTTGGCAAGGGAATTTCAGGTCTAATTAAAAGCAGCTAATCACATCACAAATTTAAATGGAAAGTTTTATAAACCTGTGCCACATTCCCCCCCAAAAATGTAAATAGTATCAATATGAGAGCTGCACTGGGTTTCATAAATGAGAATATGAACTGTATAAAAGGTCTTAAAATATAAACTGTTGAACAGAGAAGGCCCAAATCTGAAATTAGCCTTTTAAAGTCTTTTAAATATTTACACAGCAATAAAATACAGAGGAGCTTTAGAGGAACTCGGAGGTAAGCACAGTAGCAAGTGTAATTGTTGATGTTTAGTTTGCTGATAATATAAGAAAGATTGTATTTATTTAAGGGAGATCCAGTTGAATACATGGTTTTATAGAAATGTAATTTTAACATGAAATAACATGGAATAACACCTTGATAGCCTGACTTGTGAGGTTTAAATACTTTGTTTCTGATAAAGTTTAATGACTGTATCTTAAAATATGTGAAAGGGAAAGAAACGAAATAGAATCATTTGAGCTTCTACTTCTGTGGCAAGCATCACACCAAAAGATTTATATATTTTAGCTGAGCCTTGTCTGCACAACAACGGGCTGAGGTAGGTGTTTCTACTCTTTTTACATATGCTAAGAACGGAGTTTCGGAAATTTGTTGAGACTTGTTTTATGGCCAAGCATGTGATCAACCTAGGTGGATATTCTATAGTCACTTAAAAATCATGTGTATTGTCATTGTTAAATGTGCTGTTCTATAGATGTTAATTAGGTTGATAAGGTTGTTCATGTCTTCCATATCCTTATTAACGTTCTGTCCATTTGTCCTCTCAATTTTTTAGAGATGACTGAAATCTCTAAATTTTAATTGTAGATCTGTTTTTTGTTTGTTTTTGTTTTTGTTTTGTTTTTTGGTGTTTTTTTTTTAGCTGCCAGTGTTAGCTTATGTGTTTTGAAGTACTGTTGCTGGATGCATATATGTTTAAGATTGTTATATCTCCTTAACATATTATCCTTTTATTGTTATTAAATGTCCCTCATTATCTCTGATCATCTATTTTGAAGTTTACTTTTTCTGACATTTATATAGTCACTTCAGCTTATATATGATTAATGTTTGCACGGTATATCGTTTTCCTCCTCTTACTTTTAACCCAACTGTGCCTTTATATTAAAATTCTGTATATTATAGACAGCACTTATTTAGATCTTGTTTTTTTTTATCCAGTCTGAAAAAAGTCACCATGAATATAACTATCAGTACGGTTGGATGTAAATCTACCGTTTTGCTATTTGTGTTCTATTTTTCATATATTTCAATTCTTTTTCTTTCTCTTCTGGATTAGTTGAGTATTTCTTAGTATTCTATGTCCTACATTGCCTTCTACACCTATTTATTTGTTTGTTTTAGTGCTTGTTCTGGGATTTACTACATATATCTTAAACATATTACAGCCTACTTTCAAATATTATGTACTTCGTGTGTAATGTGAGAAGCTTACAACAGCTCCCTCTATCCTTGGTATTACTGTAAACTTTATTTCTACATATATAATACTGAAATATGTTATTTCTGCTACAAACATCCAATTTTATTTACTTGTTAAAGTTTATTTATTTTGAGAGAGAGAGAGAGAGAGAGGGAGAGAGAGACAGAGCATGAGTGGAGGAGGGGTAGAGAGAGAGTAGAGGAGGGGTTGAGAGAGAATCATAACCACATGAACCCTGAGATCATGAACTGAGCTAAAATTAAGAGTTGGATGCTTAACTGAGCCACCCATGCACCCCTTTCCAATTGTGTTTTAAATGAATAAAATGAGGAACACGTTTTATATACTTACCTACATGTTTACTGTTTCTGGTACTCTTCATTCCTTTGTGTAGATCTGAGTGTCTATCTGGATAAATACCAAAATGTGTTATTTTTGCTACAAACACCCAATTTTATTTTAAATGAAAAAAATTAAGGGAAAAATTTTATGTATTTATCTGAATGTTCATTATTTCTGGCACTCTTCATTCCTTCGTATAGATCTGAGTTTCTATCTGGAATTATTTCTTTCAGCCTGAAGAACTTTTAAAATATTTATTGTTATGTAGATATGCTGACAATGAACTATGAACTCTCTTGGTTTGTTGGGAGGAAAATATTATCTTAACTCTGTTTTTGAGGGATATGTTCACCGGATATAGAATTCTCAGCTGACGGATTTATTCATTATCATATTAAAGGTGATATTCCATTGTCTTCTGGTTTGCATTGTTTCCACAACGAAGTCCCACAACGAAGTCAGCAGTTTTCTTGTCTTGTTTCCTGTATGAAATGTGTCTTTTTCACTGGCTGCTTTAAAATTCCCTCTTCATCACAGGTTTTCAGCAAACTGATTATGATCAGCCTTGTTATGATCTTCTTTATATTTTGCTTGGAATTTATTGAGCTTATTGGATTACTAGGTTTACAGATTGCATCAAGTTTGGGGAAATCTCACCTATGATGTCTGCAAATACTTTTTTCTCCCTCCTCACCCTCTAACCACTAACTTCCCCCAGGAACTCAAGTTATATGTATTTTTATTTTAATTTTCATTTATTTATCAGTTTGTTTAAGAGAGAGAGAGAGAAAGAGAGAATCTTAAGCAAGCTCCATCCTCTGTGTGGAGCCTGACACAGGGCTCGATCCCATGACCCTGGAATCAGGACTTGAGGTCAAATCAAGAGCTGGATGTTCAAATGACTGAGCCACCCAGTCGCTCTTGATATTTCATACAAGTCATGGAAAGTCTGTTTATGTTCATATATTTTTTTCTTTCTGAACTTTGGTTTGGGTAGTATCTATTGCTATGTCTTCAAATTCATTAACTTTTTATTTTATAGTGTCTAATATTCTGTTAAGCCCACCCAGTGTTTCTCTCTCATATACTGTAATTTCCCTAGAAGTTCCATTTGATTTTTAAAAATATTTTTTTTGTCTCCTCATTCGCGTTTTAGGTGCCATTGGTGAGAGATATAAAAATCATTCCAAATCATGGGAAAGTGTTTCCTAAAATCAACCTGATCATTCTGATAGTAGTTGTAAAGTGGAAATGGAAAAGCCACCTTATGAATGTCCAAAGGGAGCCTGACCTCTATCAGTCGTGATACACTGGCAACATAAATCATAAAGGAAAAACCCAGAAAATCAGTAGGCCTAATAGATAGTAGCCAGGCTTTTGATCAGACAGACCTGAAATTATATCCTTAATGCCACCATTTATGTAACTTTGGGCAAGTTCCTTAACAGTTTCCTCACCTGAATGAGAGAAATAATAACTTTTTAATATGGTTGTTAAGATTATGTGCTATATGAATAGAACTCAGTGTTTGGTACATAGTACGAACTCCATAAAAGCTCATTCTTATTATTTTATTATTATTTATAAACCTGTAAAAATACTTTCCATATCATCTCCAGAAAGAATTTTTATTCTTCTTGTCTTATATCTAAACAATTTATATAGATTTTAAGCCCATTTAGAATAGGACCCAAGTTACTATATTTGTGCTGCTTCAGGTAGTAACCAGCCATTTAAAAACGATCAAAAAAACAAAGCCATCTTTCCCTAACAGATTGGTTAGGCACTTGTTACTTGGCACGGATGCTGAGAAAACCCCCTCTTGATAAATAAGCATTTTATTATTGGTGTCAATGAAGCCTAGCAAACACATCTGCCAAGAGTGCTGGTTGAGAACTATAGCAATGGCAGGGCATGTTTCTTAAGCCGGGATAGTTTCTGTTTACAATGTTTTAATTGTTGAAATGGGACCTGTACTAAACCAGATTCCTCTACACTTAGGATGACCCTACATCCCAATTTGCCTAGAACTATTCTAATTTATGCCTGTCATCCCAGAACAATTCTTAACAGTGCCCCCTTTCACTCCTGCAAGTGTTTGGATAATCCATCATATGGTTACTCTATCTATAATTATTCTTTACCAACTATGTCCTGCAGCATATTTGGTAGATGTCATAAGTGTTAGTGTGTTGCTGTTACTCTTAAAGCTGATCAAGGATTAAGACCTATATTAACATCTGGAATGTGAGAAACACCAACGTGTGAAGCAAATTACTTATATCCCAAGCTCACTGTGGATTTAGAGAAAATACATTGCAAGTTAATTATAAAATGAAAGAGGAGAACTAGATTCCAACAGTACTGCCAAACAGAAAGTTTACAGCATGAGGAGATACAGATGGGATTGTTAGATCAGAAAGTTAATATTTGCAAAATTTTATCTGCTATTAATCCTTGACTACAAATGTGGCTACTGTATGGAAATTCTCAAGGGCTGAGGGCAGATCTAAGGGGAGATAGTTGGTGGGAGGAGAAAAAATAGAGGACAGGTATACATAGTTAGATAAGGCATATTCAATATGGTATAACATATAATATCACATTTGAAGAACAAAAATACCCATTGTTTTCTTAAAATTGTTTTTAATGTTTATTTATTTTTGAGACAGAGAGAGACAGAGCATGAGTGGGGGAGGGGCAGAGAGAGAGGGAGACACAGAATCCGAAGCAGGCTCCAGGCTCCGAGCTGTCAGCACAGAGCCCGACGCGGGGCTTGAACTCACGGACCTTGAGATCATGACCTGAGCCGAAGTCGGACGCTCAACCGACTGAGCCACCCAGGCGCCCCCCATTGTTTTCTTAAACCAAGGAAACTAAAGTTTAACCAAAATCTCTATTGGCAGGCTACATAGGGATTTGCAAAATGGGGCACATCTCTCAAGGGCTGAAATTCATTCAGAATCTTGAGGGAGATGAGGTACAGGAGGATTTTTGTTTTTAAATTTTTTATGGTGACATAATTTATACAACCAAAAGAGTCTATAAAACCTATAAATATGGAGTTTTTTAAATAATGAAATGAATAAAAGATTTGCCCACTAACCAGCTCAAGAAATAAAACAGGTCTTCTGATGCTCCTTTTCTCCTTCCTCCATCTCCAAAAGGCAACCTTAAAGGGCGCCTTGGTGGCTCAGTCAGTTGAGTATCCGACTTCAGCTCAGGTCCTGTTCTCACGGTTCCTAAGCTCGAGCCCGCATCAGGCTCTGTGCTGACAGTGTGCAGCCTGCTTGGGATTCTCTCTCTTTTCTCTTTTTCTGCCTTTTTCCCACTCATGCCTTCTCTATCTCTCAAAATAAATAAACTTAAAAAAATCAAAAAATCGAAAACAAAAGGCAACCTCCATTCTAAAACTTTGTTAATCTCTGCCTTACAGTTTGTCCTCTAGGTATATATCCCCAAACAGTATGTTGTTAAACATTGTCTGGTTTGAACTTTTTATAAACAGAATCATAAAGTACGCATTCTATGATTTGCTTCTGTTGCTTAAAAACAATGTTTTGAGATTCATAATCCTTGGAGCTTTAATGAACTTTTATTGCTGTATATTAACTAATTCATCATGAAAATATATTAAAATTGGTCAACTTTACTGTTACTGAATATTTGGATAGTTTGGGAGGGTATTTTTGCTTATGAATAATGCTTCTGTGAGCATTCTTGTAAGTTTTTCTTGAGCATGAGTGCAAGAATTCCTCTAGGGTACACATTTAGAAACGAAATTCCTGGTTATTGGTTATGTGCATGTGCAATGTTGCTAAGAAACGCCAAACTCTTGGCCGGAGCCAACTGGAAACTCCCACCTCCAAGATGTGGGTGTTTGCTCTTCCATATCCTTTCCAACCATTGGTATTTGTAGACTTTTTCATGTTTTCCTATCTAGTAGATGCAAAATCGTATTGTAGTTTTATTTGCATTTGCTCGATTACTGAGATAATGCTTTTAAAATGTAATTTTTAGCATATTAATCATTTCCCTTCTGCAAAACATCATTTATGTTTTTGCTTGTGTTTCTGTTAAAACGTCTCTTTCTTATTCATTTGTTGGGTGTCCTCATAAATTCTGGATACTAATCCTTTATTGGTTATATGTACTGGAAGTATTTTATCCCACTTGGTGAGATGATTTTTACTTTCCTTATGGTGTCTTTTGATGATTATAAATTCTTAATTTTAAAGCAGCCCAATTTAACAATAGTTTCTTTTATGACTATAATTTATTAAATTAAGAAATAAGACCTCACGATACTGGGACCATAAAAGGACATTCTCCTACATGTTTTTCTAACATACTTAAAGTTTTTCCTTTCACATTTATTATTTAATCCAACTGAAGTTGATCTTTCTGTATGTTAAAGTATGAGTAGTACCTCAATAATTTCATTTTTTTCCCCAATATGGTTATACAATTGCTTCAACAGCATTTATTGAAGTCCATTCTTCACCCATTGTTAAGCAATATTATCTCTGTCATATTTGGATATAACTGTTTCTGGACACACTATTATGTTTCATTGGCCTATTCGTATATCCCTGCATTTAATTGTACACTGCCTTGACCTCTATAGTCAGACTTGACATTGGTGGAGGAAGCTCTTCAGTAGTGACAGTTTTTGGGTGAATCAGATTGTCAACGTTCATGAAAAACTGTTGGAATTTTTTTTTTTTGGAATGGCATTAAAATCTATAAATCATTACCATTTTTAGTTTTCTTAGAACATGTTCTCTTTCTCCACTAACTTAAGTTTCATGAGTTTCTACATAAAAGGCCTGCATGTCTTTTGTGAGATTTTTCCCTAGATATTTTATATTTTTATTGCTATTTTAAGAGCTATCTTTATTGTTCAAATTTCATTTTCTAAATTCTAATTGCTATTGCAGAGACATAAAATTCACTTCTACATATTGACTTAGTGCCCAACAAACTTGTTCTTAGTAATTAAAATAGTTTACTTATAATTCTTCTGTAATTTGGATGGGGAGTTCTCTGTATAAACAATCATAGTATGTACAAATAATGACAGTTTTGTACCTTCCTTTCCAATCCACATACCTTTAAATTGCTTTCTTTTTCTACTTCTGACTGATACCTCCTGCAAGAAATTGAAGGAGTGGTTTCTTATAGGTAATGTCAGATCAGGACATCCCCCCATGGAAACATTTTTAGCAACTACTCAGAAGGGAAAGAGTTCTGAGAAAGCTCCAGAGTATAAGTAAGAAGCTGCAGCAACCCAGTGGAGCACAACAGCCAGGGATGGCTGCATACAGAATTGTAAGAAACATTTTACCTGCATTGCTCCATCTCTCAGTACAGCCCAGAGTAATGTCAAAAGGGACTCCCTGGACCACAACCTCCCTTCATGGGAAAAAGGAAGAGCAGGAAGACTCCAGGAGCCTTTGCCGCGTAAGATCCCTATAGTCTTTTCATCGCTTGATATCTCATTTCTTTTTAGCATTGAACACTGTTGCTTTGTCTAGATGTAGCACAGTATATTTATCTAATAAGTTCCTAAAGGACACCCTGGTTGCTTTCATTTTGGGACAATTAGGAATAAAGCTGCTATAATTGTGTATATGGAGGTTTTGTGTGGACATAAATTTTCAACTCATTTGGGTAAACACCAAGGAGCGTAACTGCTGAATTGTATGTTAATTACGTTTAGCTTTGTAAGAAACTTCCAAATTGTCTTCTAAAGTGGCTGAAACATACTGCATTCCCACAAACAGTGAATGATTGTTCCTGTTGCTCCACATTCTCACCAGCACTTGGTGTTGTCAGTGCTGTGGTTTTGGCCGCTCCAATGTAAGTGTCATAGTATCTCATTGTTAATTTGCATGTCCATGGTGACATGTGTTCTTGAGCATATTTTCACATGCTTATTTGACATTTGTGTATCTTCTTTGGTTAACTTGTCTGTTCAAGTTTTTGTCCATTTTTTAAAATCAGGGTTTTGTGTTTTTTTTCCTTCTTGATGAGGTTTTAGAGTTCTTCATATATTTTTGGTAACAGTCCTTTATCTATGAAGACAGGTCTGTGGCTTGTCTTATTCTCTTGACAGTGTCTTTCACAAAGCTTAAGTTTTTAAGTTCAATAAAATCCAGCTTATCAATTGTCTCTTTCATGGATTGTATCTTTGGTTTTGCATCTAAAAAGCCATCACCATACCTAAGAGAACCTAGATTGTCTCCTATGTTATCTTCTAGGAGTCTTATGGTTTTGTGCTTTACACTTAGATTGATTAACCATTTTGAATTAATTTTTGTCAGGTATAAGATCTGTGTCTAAATTCATTTTTTTGCCTGTGTATATTCAGCGGAGCCAGCACTACAGACTGCACAAAGATTGAGAGATGACATGAACTAATGCCATTGTAAGAATCAGTTATATACATGCAAATGATGGGAGGAACTGAAAAGAAGAAAAAGGCAGCCAGGCAAGAGAGGAGGTGATGAAATTGGAGGCCAGCCTGGAGCACAGTACATCACTGTCACTAGGATGGAAAGGGAAAAGCAGACCCAGATGGCACTGATTCCAGAAGTAGAGTGAAGTGTGTGTGTGTGTGTGTGTGTGTGTGTGTGTGTGTGTTTATGATTTGTTATTGACACTTTGGGAAAAGTTGATAATAAATCTCACTCTCATTCTCTATCCATTCTATGCGTGATTAAAGTCTGGAGAATGTTTAATGTTTTCTTGCAGAAGTACTTGTTAATTGCTTTTTTTCACGTTTGTCAGCTGCTATGTGTGAAAGACAAGGATTACATACCATCCTTTTCCCCAAGGAATGAGTAACTCTTTAACTTTATCCCAGAAGACTTAGTAAAACAAAACCTTCAGTTCCCTTACTTAAGACTACAGACCTAAAGAGATTTCTTAATTTTCATTCTCAAATAAATAACAGTTCACCTAAACATAGTAAGATAACATTAAAAGACTCAGTGAATATTACAGACCTAAATTTTACTAAATCCAGGCTTAATTAGTATTCTGCCTTAAGTGAGAAGATAATAGCATTTGGTTCCAATTGTTCCTCATATTCAGATGATCTTAAAAGTTTTTATAGAATGCCTAGCACATAAAATGAGAGTTCACTGGTGATACGATGAGCTTCTCTCTCTGGAACTGGTACCAGACAGAACAAACATTACTTACCGTGGCCAATTAAACAGAGTTTAATTAAATTAACAGCACTTTAAACTTCTTCGCTCTCACCCATCTAATGATGCTAGAGCCAATAAATGGGCTGTGGCCCTCTTAAATTTGATAGCCTGCTTTGTGCTTTTCATCTAATGTATATCCTTCAGCCAGCTGAGATGAAGGACTGATTTGATCCCTTTGGGGGCTACTCTCGGAATGGCTAAGAGGCCACTCTCGGAATGGCTAAGAGGCCAGGATCAGCAGAACCATCCCTATGTACATAAGGTGAAACACTTCTGTATAGAATCAAGGCCATACACTAGAGAATTGCTCTGTTAGTCCATACAGCTTATTCATACCTCTAGGGGAAAAACTAATTACCAAAAATGAAAAGTGAAAGTGTATTCACAGGTGAGTCCAAAGCTAGGCACACTTGAAGAGACTTAGAATGCACTTAAAGCAAGTTTTAATGCATTCTTACAAAATCTTGCACTCTCCACTCCCACACACATACATTTTTTGCAGTTATATTTTATGGAAAAAAAATGAATGAACTCTTTAAAAGTAGAACGTACTTTCTATTCTGACTCTCATGCTGAAACAGAGGTAGATTTACTATGACATTAATGAGGCTTTAACTTTGGGACACTTTCCTTAGCGAGGTACATGGTCATATGCTTTAGTAAAATTTGAAAAGGCCATTTTAATCACGATTGGTAAAGACCACTGTCTCTTCCACTTGTCCTCCCCTAAGAGAGGGCATTGGATTTGGCTAAGGGGAACTGAGTTAGGAAGACAGTCGATTTGGCTTAATGGGATATAGTTATGTGGTTTGCAGTCCAGTCTGAATATGGTTAGATTATCACTAACCAGAGATTATCCTCTGCTGGAAAAACGGGTTCCAGGAACTCCACTATTGTCCATTGCTCCTCCTTACCCAACGTCATGAGAGGAAGATGCAAAAGCAAAAGGTTTTGAAGTGCTAGATGAGAAACGGCATCAGAAAGAAGTGTAAGTATAGTGGAGATAAATCACAGTATGAAACACACAAAATCTGATGTTCTGAACACCAGACATCTAAAAGTGTAAGGAGATTCCTATTTCAGGAATACCAAGTGAAAGTAGAAGTTCTGGCCTGTCAGAAATATTTGATAATTCAGAGTATAGGATTATAGACCTCTCATACAATAACATTCTTTGTCATACAACTCCTATAAATTATTCTGATATAAACAAGAAAATCGTAACAAAAACATTTTCAAATCATACTCCGATTACTTCTTTATGATGAGATGATAAACTTCAAATAGAATAAATAGGCTCTTCAATTGCTTAACAACCAAGCTAATGAATAAGACTGAATCATATGAAGACAATGGAAAAATATTTAGTACCTGGGTGCTTTGACATAAAATTCTGGTAGTGATGAAGATAACTTCAGTGAGGACATTGATGACAAATTGGTTAAAGAGAGTTATCAATTCAATGGCTATTTAAAATTTATTGCTGAATAATAAAACTTGAAATGCCCTAAAATCTTACAAGTTATAGAACAGAAAGAAACTTTTATAAACTATCAGTAGTTTTTTAAATGTTTGATCAACAATGTCAGAAAGAAATTATCTTTTAATTTACTATATAGAAAATGAAATTATAAAATTGTTGATAATCAAAGAGGTGAATAAAGAATAAGCATCCAAAAATATCCAGAAGTATTAAAAATATGTATGAAGTAGCTAACAATATAAGTGTATTATTTTTATGGATTTTGTGATATTTGTGTCAATTGTCAACTTTTTACACACATATAATTTGTTGTTATTCTTTTTGATTCTAAATGAACATATACCATAGTATCTGCCTCTCTCTCTTTTTTTTTAATGTTCATTTATTTTGAGAGAGAGAGAGAAAGGGCAAGCAGGGAGGGGTAGAGAGAGGGAGAGAGAGAATCCCAAGCAGGCTCCACACTGCCAGCGTGGAGCCCAATGTGGGTCTCAAGCTCATGAACCTTGAGATCATGACCTAAGCCAAAATCAAGAGTGAGATGCTCAACCAACTGGGCCACCCAGGCACCCCTAGAATTACATATTCTTTTTCTTTAAAGGTGCTCTAAAATTATACACACTTCAGATATTCACAAAACCTGAATTCTGTGTTCAAATCAATGTCACTTAAGGGGCACTTGGGTGGCTCAGTTGGTTAAGTGTCTGATTCTTGATCTTGGCTCAGGTCCTGGTCTCACAGTCTGTGGAATTGAGCCCCACGATGGGCTCTGTGCTGACAGCTCAGAGCCTGCTTGGGATTCTCTCTCTGTCCTTCCCCTGCTCTCTCTCTCAAAATAAAGAAATACATTTAAAAACAAAAATCACCTAAGTACTCACAGAAAAAAATGTCATGGAGTATTGAATTCTTAAGAATCATACCACTCTTTAAAGCCAAATTTAAGTAAATATAGAAGGAGAATCTTATTAGCCTCTTCTTAGCACAATCTGCAAAAATAAATTAGGAAAGTTAAGACCACAGATTTCTCCATTTCTCTGTGACTTGTTGACTTTTTTCTTTTGTTTAAAATTTATATATTTATTTTGATACGGAGAGCACCAGTGGGGAAGAGAAAGAGGGAGAGGGGGAGAGAGAGAATCCCAAGCAGGCTCTGAGCTGTCAGTGCAGAGCCTGATGCACGACTTGAATTCACAAACTGTGAGATCATGACCTGAGCTGATGACAAGAGTCGGGCACTTAACCAAGCCACACCCAGGTGCCCCTTGTTGACTTCTTTTAAGAGGTGAATTGATTTACTGATACGACAAAAAATTTACTAAACAGGAGAAAGAATCCAAGAACAGGTGTGTCCAACGAGTCTGCAAATCCATCCCAGCAGGAAAGGAAACTGTGACTTCTGAAATAGAGTAAGCGAGTGACGGGCACGTTTTAAGAGAAGCAGGGAGTTCAGGACTTTTCGAGAGGGAAACATGACCACAGCGACTGTGATTAGAAAAGTCTTGAGAGGTGCCAATATTGATTTATTCACCCCCACTTGTTACAGAAATGATTTAAGGTACTTACAAGGACCTGCCAATACAACAAGAAAGAAGACATTGGAAGTGGAGTAAAATAAAAAGAGAAGAAAAAGAATGTAATAAGGAGCCAGAAAATGGGACTAAAAGGCAACGATCCACAGTGCCTCCCCAATTTGTTCTAAGAGGGCCTCGAATGCAGCTCTTGTTGTCCAGATGAGGAGATAAATTTATTCCAACTGAGCCTTGGAGGAAGCGTTGGGGTGTGGGTTGAATATAATTAAAGTGAAACAACAGCAAACCTGAGAATGAGGGGTTTTGCAATGTTTTTCCCACATCAGCTGGAACAGAGACCCTCTCTCTGGCCCACAGATGAAGCCTTGGGGGATGTGACCACTCTCACAGGCATCTTACTCTGATTAGGTCTTGGCAGTCGTGCTGCACTGTAAGTTATACCTTTTAAAGTCCAATTCGACAAAACCCTCAACACATGGGATATCGCAGAGCTTCCATGATTCAGCCATAAAAATAGAAAAATAACACCAGCTAATTCAACACTGAGTATACAAAAAAAAAAAGACTATAAAAAGGACAGCATCTGACACAATCTAAATTGTATATTGAACCTTGTACTGCTCTTTCAGAAACCTCTCCAATACTCTTTCAGTATTTAATTGATATGTTTGCTTTTTGCATCAGAAGATGTTGGACATAAAGAAAAAACTATAATTATCAATATAATTTTATGCAGTTATGGCTAGATTTTATAATAATCATGTAATTTTGATGATAATACATCCCACTCTGTATCTTTCAGAATTATTGAAACACAGTGTCCAAGTAGTTTCTCTAAAACTCATGCTGTTAATATACCAAAGGCTAAGTAACAAGAATCTACCACTAATTACTATTTATATCACAAGCACTGCTATCCTAACTGATTCAAAGATGGGATCTGTTCGCTTATTACAAGAGCAATAGTCATTAAAGAATACTTAGGAAATGCTTAAGATCCTAAGGTACAACCAAGGCTGAAAACCTTCGGGTGCCTCCAATCAGCCTGAGCCTTATCAGCTCCCTGAATGTTATGGACACACCCTCAATCCCTGAACAGGAGGCCGTGGATGACACCTGCTGGCTCACAAAAAAGACACTGGTGCCGCGGTGGATGACTGCTGTCAATCCTATATTTGCATAGTGCTTTTTAAGGAGTTTGAACGCTCCTCACATATATTTTAATTCTCTTGCTCATCCTCACCTACATTTTTATATGAGAGGGAACTGTGTACACTGTGACACAGACAACTGACTAGTCAGAGGCAGACTTAAAAATTAAATAAATAAACACACGAAAAAAGAGGTCTCTTTGCTTAGCTATTTTTAATCCAGAGAATAATTTTTATTAATGCAAATATAGAAAAGCTATTTATAACACAATTTGATGCTCCTCAACTTGAGGGAACCCCTGTGGCTCCAGGGACACTTCACCTACGGAAACACTAAGCAGTCCCTCACGAGGCTGGGGAACCAAAAAGTTTAGAGAATGGGAGGATTGGGGCACAGACTTCATAATTGACTTACCTCTCTTACCTCTGTACATATCGATTTAAGTGGCACAGCATGCCCAAACTGACCCCAACTTGAGCTCACATGGGATGGGAACATGTCTGGCCATGTGTGGAGGGCTGGTGTGGGAGTGGGTAAGGCTAATTACAAGAGTGCTAAAGAACCTCTGGGAAAAGCTAAACATCCTAAAGGAGAGCCCACAGGAGGGGCCAAGCATGGGAGGGGAGCAGGATTTTGAAAGCTGTGGGGTATATTACTTGGGTCAGTCTCCCAAGGGTGCGGGAGCTGGGTAAAATCTAGGAGGCATTTCATGTAAAACTGTGAGATATGAGAGCAGAAAGAACACAGCTCTGTGGCTTATAAAATCCAGTGCAGGGGCAGCCGGGTGGCTCAGCTGGTTATGTGTCTTTTTTCTTTTTAATGTTTATTATTTTCGAGATAGACAGAGACAGAGAGCAAGCAGGGAAGGGGCAGAGAAAGAGAGAGATAAAGAATTGCCTGAAGCAACTCCAGGCTCTGAGCTGCCAGCACACAGCCCGATGCAGGGATCAAACTCACAAGCTATGAGATCATGACCTGAGCCGAAGTTGGACACTCAACCGGCTGAGCCCCCCAGGCATCCCTAAACGTCTGACTCTTAAAGCATTTTTTTAAAGCTTATTTATTATTATTATTATTATCATCATTATTATTATTTATTATTCTTTTGAGATGGGGCTGCAGAGAGAGGATCCCAAGGAAGCTTAGAGTTGTGAGCACAGAGCCAACAAGGGACTAGAACTCAGGAACAGCGAGATCATGGTCTGAACCGAAATCAAGAGTTGGATGTTTAACCCACTGAGCCACCCAGGTACCCTGCTTAAGCATCTAAGTCTTGATCTCAGCTCAGGTCTTGAGATCAAGTTCATGAGTTCAAGCCTCCCATTGGGCTCTGCACTGGCTGTGGAGCCTACTTACATTAAAAATATAAAATAAAACCCAGTGTATTTCCATGGAGGATATCATTGAAACTTCCATAGCACAAAAGACAACAGTCTGTGCAGGACCTCAGACTGGAACAGACAAGAGGCAGGAGATGGTATCAGACCATAGTATCAGACCACCCAGTCGGGACTCCAAAGTTGGCAACCACATAAAAAGGGGTTAATAGATTTAGCTACTTAAAATTTAGAAAACTTCTTAAAAAACAAAAAAACAAAATTGAAAGATACGTGAAAAACTGAGAACAATGTCTGTCTCATATTCAGTCAAGCATAGCCTCACTCTCCCATTTTGTCCCATCACTGCTGGGGCTGCTACCGTGGTGTCCGGCAGGGCAGGGCAAAGTATTCTTTGGATTTTTGTTGTTTCTCAGAGAACTTGATTTGGATTTTGGAGTAAAGATCCCTTATTTTTAGTCTATTAATTGTTATCTTTAAACATAATGCTGAGGAGAGAGGCCAACATGGCGGAGAAGCAGTGGGACCCGGTAATGCCCTGTGTCTTTCAAACGAAGAAGGACTGAAACCAAAGGACTCTCAACTCCAAGAGTCTGGGAAAAAAGGATTTGGAGTCTACAAGGAAGAGAATACGAAATCCGGAAAGCACCGAAAAGAGTGAGTGAGTGCAATCTGGGGGAGATAAAACGAACCAAGGGGGTACAGAGGGGAGGGAGCCCCTTCTGCGGAAAGACAAAGGGAAGAGAAAAAGCAGCTGGGAAAGTGCAGAGCAATCAGGATCAGAACGGATGGGAAGGAGAGGGAGCCTATCACCCAGTCCCTAACTGCAGGGCTTTTGAAGAGAAGTTCTGTTGCTAACGGCAGAACTCTCAGCAGAACTCTCTTCGCGCTGGGGCCAGCAGTGGTGGCCCAGCCTGAGTTACGGGAACATGAATATAGAATGATGAACATAAAACTAATCGCTGGGTTTGAAAAAAGCATAGAAGAATGCAGGGAGTCCTTCACTGCAGAGATCATGCATTTCTTGGACCTCTTAGAAACCTTTTTTGAAATCCTAATAGCTGGTGTAGTATTCTGTTTTTTATCCTCTCGAGATGTTCATTAGTTCTTCAGTTCTTAGTCTGAGATAGTTATTTTCTTGTTTTAAGGAAAAATATTAGTCCATGCTTTGGGAGATAATACCACCACTGAGGAACTGTCACATATAGTCTGTACCCTGCTGCCTGTGCTGGGACAGATGACCTGTTTGAGACGTAGGAGGACAAGGTGGCTGGCCTTGTGTGGGCTGTTATCCCTCATTTAACTTTGGACAACAGTGCCTTACATTAAAGTTTTTTATGAACTGTAAAAAAAAAAAAAGTTTTAAGAGACCTTAAAAACGGTCTGGAGGAATTTAAAAAAATGCTTTAAATGAGGTGCAAAACAAATTGGAGGCGGCCACAGCATGGATTGAAGAGGCAGATGAGAGAATAGGTGAATTAGAACATATTCAATCAAGCAAAGATTAATACCATTTTAAAAAGCCATTCTAATTCAATAAGGAGATACTTACCACCATCAGCAACTTCCCCCCAAAAGAAATGAAGAACATGAACAGGTCATTCACCAAAGAAGAAATATAAAAGGCAAGCAGGTATATTTTTTAAAGGTACAACCACACTAGAAATCAAAAACAGGTAGCTATCTTAGACTAAAAGCCTTCAGGTTTAAAATGTATTTTCTTGTAGTCTTACCAATAATCTCTACATTTGTGAGTGTATTGGGTTTTGGAATTGGCCTGGATTAAAATCCCAGTCCTGCAGTTCTGTTACATACTAACTGTGGGAACTGGGTAAGCAACTTGGCCTCTATAAACCTCAGTACTCTTATATGCAAATTAGAGATAATATTATCCCTATCACAGTAATGTCAGAAGAAGTGAATGAAATCATGCATATAAAGTACCTACCACATACTAGGAATTTACTGAATGTTTGCAATTTTATAAGTATCTATTCTGATATATTTGCTAACAATGACACTATCTGGCTAATCAGAAACCTGGATCATTTTACTTCTTAAAGCTTTGTGAGTTACTCTAAGATTTCAAGACCATGTATACACACACACACACACACACACACACACACACACAGGAAAGAGATAATAGACAATTGTTATTAAAGATTGAAATACTAGTGCCAAAATAGTAAGAGTTAATAATTATTAGGTCTTGATATTTAAAAAGCCATTTCAAAATTCTTGGCTGTTAGTAGAAACACTGTATGTATGTTTTTAAATCATACTAAAATCAGGGTAAAAGACATAACTGAAATTTACATAACCTAAGTTCAGAAATTTTTTTAAGCAAAGGATACTTTTAAATCATGAATCAAATTATTTTATCATTTTAGAACTTATATTTTATATTATATGATTTAATATTTAGTATTATATGATAATAATATTTAATATATGATAATGTTAAAAAGGTTAATTAGTAACTTCTTTCCTTTTGGCAGCTAGTAAAATGCAAATGATAATCAATTTGATTTCTAAAAATGTATGTGTATGATATATGTATACAGAATTCTATAGTAGTAATTCAAATAAAAAATCAAATTATTTGATCAAGTAATTGTGCCAATAGACTTAAGATACTGATAATGATTTCCAGGAAAACATTTTACAAATATACTTCTTAACAAAAACACTCTCAGCATGACATGTAATTGTAACAACAAAAGTCACCTTAAACTCCCAAACTGGAGACAGGAAGCCTATTGAATTTAGACTGGTAGTCACTCTCTCACAGGGAATAGAGCAAGAATGGAGGACATATACAAAAGGAAATCAATGGAGGAAGGATTTGAGAGAGAGAGAGAAGCACTACCTTCATGTATGTTCAAAGTAACCCTTTAATCAAATAATATGCTTCAGCTTTATATCACAGGAAATAAAGGGAAAGAATCAAAAAGCGAAGGGAAAGAATTGGGGGGAGTAAGTGAAGGGACAGAAAACTGATCAAGGAAGATGAATATAGAAACACAAAAGAGGAAAAGAGAAAGAGTTAAAGACAGAAGGGCACATACAAACAAGGCATGACTGGAAAAAAAAAAAAAAAGAGGAGAACAGAGATTAGCAGCAGGACATATGCATAGCACACACACACACACACAAATCCATAGGAAACAAGTATCCAAAAGAAAAGAAAAAAGAGAAAGAGAGAAAGAGAGAGACGTAACACAGAAACACATTTTAAAGTAATATACTTGTCTTGTAACCTTTCTTGAATGAAGCTGTTAAAGATGATGAGAAGTGTTGCGTTTTTGCACCTATAGTCATATGCGGAGCTGTGACATCTTTTACTGGTCCCCACAGGCTGGGTGAAATTAACCTAATGGTTATTCTGGTCCAAAGACTAGAGGTTGTCCACTTCCATGCGTGACGATTAAAAACATTACATCTTCTGCTGCATCTCCTAAAAAAGAATGCTAGGAATAATAAATAATACATCCTCTTGGATTTTTTTGACATTTCACCTATAGAAAAACCATGAGCCATGTTCCCCTTTATACCGCCTGAGAGGCATTCCAAAACTGGCACATATTTTGGTTTAAATAAATCAGCCTTGCAACTGTACTTTTAACTTGAAATTGGCAAAATCTCTTTTATTTTTTGCATATTGTAATGTGTGAATTCTTTTACAACCTGAATTCTTAATTTTTAAATGTTTACTTTTGAGAGAGAGACACAGTGCAAGTAGGGGAGGGGAAGAGAGGGAGACACAGAATCTGAAGCAGGCTCTAGACCCAGGTGTCAGCACAGAGCCCAACGTGGGGCTGGAACTCACAAATCATGAGATCATGACCTGAGCCGAAGTCGGCCTCACAACCGAATGAGGCACTCAAGCACCCCTATAAGCTGAATTTTTAAAAAGTGCCACCATGGGGTAACAAAAAGAGGATGTTAATGTACTGCCTTCCTAGAAAATATTTGAACATTTTCATACAATACTAAAAACTTACCTTCTTCCATTTTAGCATAACAGAGTAAATAAATCATATAAAAATCTGTAGTTTACTTTATATATAAAACAATCATATTCGAGTCTTACCGTGTGTGGAGTAGCCAAGTTTTCAGTTCCTTTCGATTTCTTTCCTTTGAAGAAATAACGTGGAGAAACCATCTATATAACCCTCTAGTTAAAAATCAAATCCAAGATATTGTTGGACAATGAGATGCTTTATTAAATTTGATACATTTACTATATAAGAATTCTGTGAAAAGAATGGGGTATCAAATTACTTTGGATCTAGGTCTCTGCATTATAAAGTCTGTCCCCAAAAGATGTCCTCTCACTATATCCGATGGCTGCAAGCATACAGATGACCAAAAAGCAGCAATATTTTCCCCTCCTAAGTTTCAACTGACTTGCCCTGGGTATTACAAATCCTCCTAGCACAATAAGGAAAAAATCCCGATCCCCAGTCTACATAGTATCATCTCCAAGCAGGTGAGATGGATGAAGCACCGGGCCAGCCCTACGTTTGTGCTTGGCCTGAGGTCCACACAGGATCAGCCTTGGGAAAGCCATCTTCCCCTCAACCAGACAACTCTACTTGAACTATTCCGAGACTCCTTGGAGGGGTGAGACTTCTGGAAGAAAGAAAGAGGGCAAGAGACAGAGAAAAGATTTGAATATTGAAAGGAATACACAAATGATCAAATTCAGCCGCACCAGTGCTGAGGGGAAGGATGAAGAAGTTGGAAAACAAGCAGCTTTGCAAAATGCTCTCTGGCATGACAAGAAGTGACCATAGTGCCACTGTCCCGGACATATCATTGGTAAAGGTCACCCATTTTCTTACCAGGCATGGGCGTCTCTACGATGAGGTGCTTGTGGTTGGTAAACAGTTCAGTGGAGTCTTGCTCTATTGATCTTTCTTCTAAGTCTGATTCTGGGATGGTAGCACAGCCACCTACTTGGAAAAAATACATACAGTATTTTAAGCAATGTGTAGGAAAATCTGCCTCTCCACCCGGCAACCACAGCTTAAGAACGTACCAATCATAAAGATAACAAATGATGTGACAACAATCTTCAGGAGCAGACCAAAAAGAATAATCTTAAATGTCTCTCTTTTTGGTGAAAATACCAGGAATGAGTTATTGCCCCCAAAGACATATTAAGCTGAGATCACTTAGCAACAGCAGCAATGGTGTTGCCTTTAAATTTATTCTTTTTAAAGTCAGAAAGGACAAAACCTAGAGCATATGAGATATCCGTAATATAAAGTCGCCCCAGCAGGAATTCTCTTTAATACCAGAGCATCAGAAACTATAAAAAACAAAGCACATTGACCACAAGGGAATGAAACCTTTCTTGAGCGAAGAGGAGGGCTGCTGGTATTCTGAGAGTGACTGTGGTGGTATGTCTCTGGAATTTGACTCTATCCCTGCATCCCAGCACCTCACAGCACAGACACAAACACTTCATAATTCAGCAGCAAAGCCATAAGCTACACTGCGGAAGCTTTCAATTCCAAGTCAATTCCACGGTGACTTGAGGATGAGCCAGCACACTGCGCTTCTGAAATATTGGCTAGAAGGCCTTTGATTCTATTCACCAAAATCTTCTAGGGGAAACTCAAGTGAGAATTTTTTGACTATATCTGCAACTTGATTTGACCAATTTGCCATCATTTCCTGGAAATGTACTGACATGCTGTATACCATACATATTTTTTTCCAAAGCCATTCTTCTTGTTAATGAAGTGTGAATTTTCTTTTCCTTTTCTGAGGCTTCTCACACAGAGTCCAAAGGCTCTGTACTCAGGTTTGGCTTTATGTATGAGGGGGTTTATGAGGAAAAAGAGGGTATCTCAGCACTGATTTGTAAACCACATCCTTCAAATGAAAAGGAAGTGGCAAGATCCCAAGTCTGAAGAAGAACACACCTCACCATTCGTCCCTCCGCATCGACTCTGAAAAAGAAACTGATGTCCAGGGAAACCTGAAATCAAAGCCTCTCCACATTCATAAAATAAGAATTAGAGGTAACCTCAGAGGTTCGCCAGCAGGAAATGTTAGAATTCTCCATCAATGCCATGGAACTTGCCCGACTATCTCTGAAAATGGCATGGGCCCCATCTAGAAAGAGGACCAGGTTTATTTTTAATCTCTTTCCAAAGCCTGTAGATCATGGTAACAATAACTATCATTATTAAGTACTTTCTAAGTGCTAGAAACTCTGTCCGTATTATCTCATTTAGTTCCTAGAAACTATGAAATAGATATTATTATTCTCGTCTTACAGATAAGAAAACTGAGATCTCACGAGATGCAGTAACTTGGCAAGGTCACACAGCTCCTAAGGGGTAAGGAGTAAGAGCGAACTCACACCCAAACTGACAACTCCTAAAGCCCATGTTATCTAACCACTTACTTTATGGCTCTCAGTTGCAGCAGTAGCCAAAGAGATACTGTGGCTGTGGTCTCAGGTATCAGTGAGGCTTTATCCCACATGGGAATCCACTGAGTACAACTGCCAGGAGTGCTGTTTAGAGTATTATGAGGCCAGAACAGGCTCCAAGGTGCTGGGACCTTGAAGAACAAGAAATAGCACCTCCTGACCCTCATCTAATTGAGAAAAAAAAAATAGGGTCTGGAGGGTGAGGGAGAAATACTTCTCTAAGACTAATGATTGGGAAGAACAGAAAGAAGGGATGTGCTCCCTGCAGAACAGAACCTGATCTTAAAAAAGGACCAAGAATGGTTTGGTTTCTCATTGCACACTCAAAAATCAGGTTAAGGCATCTGTGGAGCAGTGGGAGGGAGGAAGTAGGTCGAAGCCAGGAATGTTCTACTCATGTAACTATCTTCACATACAAGGAAACTTTGGGCATGGGGAAGAAGTGTACCCAGCCAACAGACAGGAAGAGTGCAACGATCAGTTAGTGGTGTCTGCCATGTTTGTGGAGCGAGGTAGGGCTCCACTGATTAATTAATGTCCACCTTTTATTCCAGCTGACTCAATATTGAGGCAAGACAGACAATAAAGACTTAAAAGCACTTCCTAGTTCTTCAATCACATGGGCATAAAAGGATAAGTCAGTCGTTACAGACTATGAACAACTTATGTAATTTCCTCTTTTTTTCTTGGCACAAAAATTTTTGCCTTGTCCTTAGTACAGAGAGATACCAAATCTCCCAAATTCCACTGTAGGGCTGACTAGTCACTTGCCCTGGGATTCCCACCCCCCTTTTTTGGGGATGCCTCCATGCAGCCAGACTGACCAAACATATGCCCAGAGTTTCTGCTCTCCCAACTTTGAAAAAACGATAAGGTATGAGATCTGGCATTTTTGACCAATGGGAAATGGGAGAAGAGAAAAAGCTGGCATGAGAATTCCCCTCCTGCCTCTCCTGGGTGGACGCTGAACTGCTATTTCACTTTTGTCGACCTCCAGGAAAGTACTGTGTGCAGGGCAGAGGTACCTGCTGGTTTCTTCACTTTTCATTACATCACATATTTCCTTGACTTCCCCTTGTCTTTTTCCTCATCCCTGAGTTTGCCAAATAAACCATTACTTTAATCCTTGCCTCGGGCTCTGCTTTACTGCAAAAATCCTTGATACTGGAAGTAGTTCTAAAAAGCTGGCCTTCAACATGGAATTTCAAGGTTAGAATGACCACCTAGGTGTAAGAAATAGGGGTTCTGTGGCTGGAAGTAAACAGGATGGGAATAACCCTGTTATGTAATTATGTAAGTTTTCATCCATGGCCAACTGGAATGAAGTGCATGTAGAGGTCAAGAATGGCAGATCGAATAGCTGTGGAGTGTAAATATTTATAATTATAAGCATTCCAGAATAGGGTGGCTGCTTCTGATGACTAGATGCCCTGGAAAAGTAGAAAATGGCAAGTTTGGGGAAACTCACAGGCAATGAAAGACGCATCTAGAAAGTCAGAAGCCTACTTTGGCCTTGCTAGTTTAAGTGAGATCATAGGACCCACAGCACTGGGTATCACCAGGGAGTATTAGAATACAGAAGCTTAGGCCTCACCTCACAGCTACTGAATTCGAATCTGCTAAGCAAGACAAATGGATATATCTGATGAGATTTTTATTAAGAAGAAAAATATTCATTTGTGAAAAACTTAAGGGTAAGCAGTAAAATAATAGAAATAAAGTATAAAACTTCCAGACTAACAGAGACCCTCTGAAGCTTATTCGTGGAAGTGGAGACTGGTTTCCACAGACACTAGATGAAGTGCTCTTGGCATAGAGCCTGTCCCATCAAAGGAGAAGGGGAAGGAAGCCACAGCTGGATGAAATCATCCAAACACACATGGTGTGTACAACACATAAGAGCCAACAGGCAAAAACAAGGGAGAGCGGGGACCTCCGGATCTGGAAACCATAGTACTATGGACCTAGTGTGTGCTGGGCACTTGGCTGTGAACTTTCAATGCATTAGTTCACTCAGTCCGCAGAAATCCCTATCACAAAGGGCTTATTGGCCCTATTTTATAATTATAAAAGTATTGATATTAATTTGTGTTTTTCCTCAGCTTTCCCTCCCCTGTTCCTCTTTCCACAAAGTTTCTGCAGGCCATTTTGTGCTTCCCTGCCTCAGAAATTTGTTCTGGGGCCAAATCAAAAGTAGGCTGAAGATACTTTCTCTTCTAGCCTTGGTCTTCCATGGCCTGAGCTCACTGAAGATATGAAAGTGCCTCCGGGGAAAGATTTTCTCCAGTAATTCGGAGAGTTAGAGAAACTCAGGCTGGACCACCCCAAGGAAGCAATGCATAAGAATGGAGCCATCGGTACAATGAGGGCTGGGCATCAGAAGCCCCAACCTCAGCAAGGACTCCCTTGCGCACCAGGCCTCTGCTGTTGGCTTAGGCAGTGAGGTTGTTGACAGTACTGTGGCCTCCTTCTCTGAGTCCCATATGGAGACAGGAGCCAAGGGAGGTGGGGTGGGCAATTGTAACTGAGACTAAATTTCCCACCTTCCTGCTAGGAAAGAAAATAAAATCAAAATTTTGACATTTTTTGCATCCCTGACTTAGCTTTGCAAGACTAAGTGTCAGGCCTGCTAGAAAGTCTCAATTAATTCAATGTAAACCTAGAGATTACATTGTTTGCCAAAGGTCACAGAGCAAGCCTATATGAGCTGTAGTCTAGCCCTTTCCATGGCAGTCATGCTTCTCAAAAGGACCAGTTTTTAAAATTTCCAATCTATCTAAACTAATACTTCTGTAAAATGTGATAATAATAAAATGAATTACTAGAAAAATGAAATGAACAATAAAGCCGCCCTCATCCATTAGCAGTAGATTGAGTCTTTATAAAATACTCTGTCAGTTGCTACAAGTTTCTAAACACTTACTCTAGATTTTAGGTAACAAAAAGTCTGCAAGTAGGTGCCAGTCTTCTGGCCACAAGTTATGGTCTACCTCAATTAATATGAAATACAGAATTAGAGTCGAGAAATAATAATTCAAACTCCTAATTATCTGAAGTTCAGATAGCCAGCAAACTCATTTTGGCAACAGAAGCTTCTCACAACTTCTGTATCTCTGTTCTCATCAAATTTCTGGCTGACAGCCCCCTCAACACACGGTGTCCAGAGCAGCCCCCATCTCCCTGGGGTCCAGGTTCCCCAATTTCTGCTCCTGCCACACTATGGGAATCTTCTTCTAGTTCTGTGCGCTTATATGATAGGAGCTTCATTAAGAGAATCTGGGATCAGGAGTTGGAGTTCTGGGTGCATTTTCATAAGAGAGCAATGTTGTAAGTGGTGGCTAACCCCCGCAGGTAAAAATTTAAAACACGAAGCTTGTATTATGAATTATGAACAATCAGGATAGAAGCATTTGAAACAAGATGGCTTATAAATTGGTTTATAAATCCTCATGTTTAGGAGGATGTTTTTGAGGCCCTTAATATGCTGCCGATTCCTCTGAACTGTTAACAAATTATGTGGAAGCTCATTTGTGTTAATCACACCTATATGTAAAAATTTGTTTTTTGGTAAGTTAGTAACACATTAACACCTATAGCAATCCCCATGTAGCCAGAAAATTATTTATGTAGAAAACCTTACCTAAGATTCTGAATAGGAGTTCACCCTGTATTTATAAAGATAATCAACTCTGGTCGTTTTTTTGTTTTGTTTTGTTTTTAAGGGAGTCCAAACTATCCTCAAACCTGTTTCTGAATTTAAAAGCAAATTATAAAATGGTTGAACTTCTTCCTTACCAGGTGGACTACATTTTCTCAACAAGGTAATTACACTAAGCAATTTCTACCCATTGTCAGAAAAGTAAACAAATAAAAATAATGATCAAAAAGACCTTGGGCCCTATCTGTAGGTTGCTACTGGGTCAGTAACTATAAAAGTTATAGAGTTCAAAGGTCAAGACAGGAGGCCAGGCAGAAAGAAACAGGACTATCATCTAGAATAGTACATAGAGATCAAAATCATAATGCAAGGTAAGCATTGGTATGCTGGCAAATGCGTAACCAGTTAGCTGTCACCAAAGAAAAGTGAAGCCCTAATCTGTAGTGTCCACCCATTTCCATGGTGACAATACTCCCATCATGGCCAATTTCAAGTAAGCAAGATGACATCACAAGTAAGACGCCTGGCAGAGCAGCACAGGAGCTCGCGGTTAGATAGCACTTTCATCATACAGACTCTGTAGAACCAACCTCATGAGCACAGATAATAGTAAAATGCAGTAAAATATTAGTGAAGAGTTTTGAGGTCTATTATCTTTGTTCTTAATACAATGTATTTGACTATAAATTTACATAATTTAGTTTTAAATAATGCCTGAATTTATCAACAAGCTCACAGAATTGCTAAATATTCAACAACTGGCTCTCACGAGCTGGTGAGAGCCAGCTCTACCACTGAAAGTGGGCATGATATATGGGGTTTAATGTTATGTTTGAGCCCTGGATTCAAACTGAGGTACAGCATTTATGAGCAAACCAACCTTCTTGAGCAAGTTATTTCACTTAAATGAGATTCAGTTTACTTATCTGTAAGATAGAGACTATGGCATGCCTACTTCATTAGAGAGAAATTGGTGAATGCGTATAAGTGCCTGGCACACTGAAAAACACAATTAAGCTTTGACTATTTATTTTCAGGTCAAAATTAGGAACCCTAAAAGAAGAATAAATAGTCCAAGATAAAAGTCCCTAAAGGTGGGAGTCTGAAAGGGCAGGTTCACATGCACGTATGGGTCAAACACACAGCCCAGCAGCAAAAAAGAAAGTACGCAGAAACCGTAAACGTGGCCACCTCTGAAGCTGACTACTCTATTTTACTCATGCTCTATCTTATATCTTTCCTTCTGCTTGATTAGCTGGGTTCGAATATTTGATTCTACCCCCAGGTGAATCGTGGTGGCCCAGCTTACCTGCCTCACTATCTACTTTATAACCCAAATAGCCTAAACCAAGAGTTGGTCAGATGGCAAATGTTGTTTAAGCTCTGCAGGCGAATTGATCTGTGGTACAACTACTCAGTTTTGCCATTGAAGTGTAAATGCAGCCAAAGACAATATGTAAACATGAATGGGCACTGGTTGTGCTTCAATAAAACTTGATTTACTAAAATAGACAGTAGGCCATATTTGGCTTATGGACCATAAATAGTTTGACAACTCCTGGCCTAATCCAAGGCTCACAGAAAGCCACTCTTCCTTCATACAGTATCCTAGAGGCATTTAACACTGGTAGATCATCTTATAGTATTACTATAATAACTGGAAAAAGAAGGAGGAGGAGGAGGAGAAGGAGAGGTAGTAGTTTAAAAGCATTATTTTTTCCAAGCTGCCTAGGTGGCACAGTGGGTGGAGCATCTGGCTTGGGCTCAGGTCATGATCTCACAGTGAATTCTCAGGGTTCCTGAGTTTGAGCCTGCATTGGGCTTGCTGCTGTCATCACGGGGCCTGCTTCGGATCCTTTGTCCCTCTCTCTCTCTGCCCTTCCCCTGAGCTCGCTCTCTCTCTTAAAAAATAAAAAAATAAACATTTTTTAAAAAGCATATTATTTTCCCTACTGCTAGAGTGTTCTTTTGGTTTGGGCAGTGACAAACTATTTTTTTAATAGACTACTTTTCAGAACCATTTTAGATGTTCAGAAAAATTTAGCAGATAGTACAGTGAATTCCCATATATCCTCTGCACTGTTATTTGTATTGTGATAACTTGCATTAGTATGGTACATTTTTTATGATCGATGAACCAATTATTGTTAACCAAAGTCCACAGTCTACTCAAATTTCCTTAGCTTTTACCTAACATTTTTTTTCTATTTCAAGGTCTCATCTAGGACACCAAATGACATTGGTTCTTCTTGGTTGTGACAGTTTCTCAGATTTCCCCTTGTTTTTGATGACCTTGACTGTTTGAGAAGTATTGGTCAAATATATTGCAGAATGCCCTTCTACTGGCGTGTGTCTGATGCTTTTCTCATGACGAGACTGGGAAAAATTTTTTATAGGAAGTTTCTTTTTATAAATCCTTAAGGTTTCCAGTATTTTAGAATTTTATCCAGGTGTTTATCTTTCCTTCCATCAAAAGTGAAAGCCAAGTGGGCAGTGAATGGAGAGGCCACGAAGGGGAAAGAGGCCAACAGAGAGGCTTAACCTAGACTGCGAAGTTCACAGGGGTGGACCAGGCTGGATCTGGCTGCAGGACCCAGGGCAGATTATCAGTTGCTCCATCTGTAAAAAGAGGGTCTTAACAAGAACTATCAGGAGGATTGCATGTGACCATGCACACCTACTACAGTGCTCGGCACATAGTCCGCCTTATCACCTCTGCCCCCTATGAATTTTTTTTTTTTTTTTGGCATAGATGTACATTCTGCACCACTTTTGTGGAACCAAAGAACTTTAGCTTTCAGTTCAACCATCTTCATTTAACAGATATCAAAACAAAGGCTCAGAGATTGCAGCTCATGACCCAAATGTCCCAGAGTTCTGATTCCCCTGCTTCCTACACCACTAGAGCTTTCTCAAGAACATCTCCTTTTCCAGAAAGATCTCAATGGATTTGTTTGTGTGTTGGCTGTCCTAACTAGTACTTCCTTTCAATGATACAGAAAATCCAGCAGGTTGGCAAGCTGTTCTTTGGGTATATTTTAGGACTTTGCTGATTTATTTTCTTGCAATGGTGACCTTTGCAGTCAATTAGGTGTATGGGTGAGAATGTTCCATTCCTTCAGGGAGGAAAAGAAAATCTTTTCTTCTTTTTTCTTCATATATGTAAGAGAAATCAAACAAGGTGATGCTGAGAATCACAAATGACCCCAGACGCTGCTCTGACTTGCCAGCCAAAGAGTCGTCTGTTTATGTGGCCAGAATTGCCACTTAGAACTAAAAACAGCAGAAACCTCAAATATACACCAGTGATATTTTTCATTTAATCAAGATTTAGTTGGTGGAAAGAGTGTTTTTTGAGTTTAACATTCAGATTTCATTTCAAAGGTTTATAATTCATATGAAGTGTGGGGAATGGGTGCTTTGAAAAGAATATTTCACTATTTTAAATATGAAGAGCTTCCCAAAGAGACTATGAGTAGTTTAAAATTTCTCTATAAGTATAGCCATTGGGAAATGTTTTATTCTTTATCCCCCCTCATCTCTTTATCTCTCTACACATGTGTGTGTATGAACACATATAAGCACACAGGCGCACAGACATGGATAGGAGTTTTCCTGATAATTCTCCTTTACTGTGTTCACTCTTGTTTTAATTTTTATTTGTTTTTTGTTTGTTATTTTCGAGTAGGTTTCACCCCCAGCGCAGAGCCCATTGTGGGGCTTGAGCTCACCACCCTGAGATCAAGAACTGAGCTGAGATCAAGAGTCAGATGCTAAACCAACTGAGCTACCCAGGCGCCACCTAATTGTTTTTAAATATATTTTTTTCTAACCCAAGGACAATGTAAACTTAGAAAGTCAAGTATCCCCCTGTATGTATGTACAGCGATTTTGGCTGAGTATTTAGAAACTTTTCATCAAAGTTTGGCCAGTGGAAGGAAGGGAGCAGGTAGAAGAAACAGGGAGAAAGAGGATGAAAAGGAAAGGGGACAGGAAAGGATGAATCACCAACACAGTCTATGATTCTGTGTACATACGCCTATGTAAGACATTTGGGATGACTTACTGAAGATGTAGATGATCAAATATTTGAGCATAAAAAATACATTAGCAGTTAGGGAAATGTAACAAAAAACAAGAAGTGTATGGCTAAGAAGAGTTGCGGATAAAACACAGATTAAGGACTTACACGAGGGCGATGGTGGAGATAAAAAGCAAAAAGCTTTAAAGGAAAAGTGGGCTACGCTTCCCCTGATTAATCTCCCACTGACCTCTCCTATTCCAAATTGGACTTCAGATCAAAGTCTTCAGATCAAAGACTTCAGATCTGTCCCATAGTTGGACTTAACACTTCTGAAGAGCGCATCATAACTGGTAAGGCTATGCTGGTTGGAAATTTTGTGTGTGTGTGTGTGCGTGCGCGTTTAACTCTATTCTGTGCTTAAGAGCCATTCTGGGTTAGAAAGGTGCTCACTGAACAGATATGTTCCAGAAAAACAAAGCATTCTGCCCTTTTCTTTGTTGTAATGTGGAAGCACCCGACCCTTAACCGGGTCCAATTTTACAGTTTCAAAATTCATCAAAGCAGAGAAGAAAATGCCTTTCTATTTAGTCCTAGGTGTCCAGTTCCAACATACAATATTTGTTTTCCTATGATCTGTTTCAGCCCCTTCTACATTTTTTTCTCCCAGTATTTGCAGATGCCATGCTGACCGTGTCGACAGTAGCTCATCCACCAGCAACAGAAATAATAATGGCTACCAAAGAGAGGCAGGTGACGGTCACTGTAATGTGGGTCCGACATGACGACCTACGGAATGTTTGGGAATCCAGTTCTGCTGTTTAATAATAAGCTTTGATCCCCCCACACACAGTGAGAACTTGAAATGTGTTCAAGACTATGCATGTACCTATGTTTGAAAATATTTCCATTTCACACCTCACAGCAGAGACCAAGTGTGTGAATAAAAGGGAGTCTAATAAGTTTTAAGAGGTCTAGCATGTGTCTCAACAAGTTTTAAAATCCCCATAAAGGCTAAATACTAAGTCCCTGAGGGTATAAGGGCTCCAGTCTGAGAGTCTGGACTTAAGAGAGCAGGGTGCTCCTGGCATTAAGATGTTTCCACAACTTGTATAATGATAGGGGTCCAAGTTTTCTTTAGCTGGACCACCATTTAGAATTTAGGTCCACTTGGTACTGAGGATTAAGAAACACAGGAACATAGCCATTTTCATCCATTGATAATTATGTAAACAGAATGTACCAAGCAGAAAAAGTCTTATTTACAAAAAAGCAAGTACAGTCCATAAATCCTACAGATTGGAATGGATCCAGGTTAAGAATTTCTCCAGATGTCAGTCTGTAAACAGGGCTTCATAAAGTGAATTCCCCAATTAATTGTTGGCAAGAGTGATCTTTACACTATGCTAATGCATTATGACCCCTTACCATATGTAGGTGAATTGTTGTCTGGCCCTATAGATCATTAATCAGTTATGACTCAACTCAGGAGAAAGAAGCTGGGGTCAGTGCAACTTCTGATATGAAAAGAAGATACCATAAAATTACTGCTCAGTAACTCAGAGCTGAAGGAAATGAGAACTCTTCCTATTTATTTGCATTACATCTGTCTTTCTAACACATTTAGTTCTTAACCTGGAGCACTTGGAAAGACACACGCCCAGTAAGAACATAAACATGAGCCTTAAAGCGCGCGTGCGTACACACACACACACACTCACAAAAACCTACTCACTATTTTGTTAAAGTCTCCAATCATAGTGTTTTCCCACATGTTAACAGGACCATTAAATCCTCCAAACAGGAATACAAAAGTATTACCGGGCCATTGTGAGCAGGTAGAGAAGAGGAGAAAGTTACTATTTGTTTTTCCTTGCCAGCTGATCAATGTCTGGAGCACTCTGCAATTGAAATGCAAGATCTATTGTCTTTCAACTAGATCTTTTCTATGCTGATAAGTACGGTATTTTCTTGTTCAAAAAGAAGGTGATTGTGGTTTTTAATTTCCATTTTGTTTCTAAACCCTAAGGAAATCCAATGTACAAATGGAAAGAGACATGATTTTAAGACATTTCCATTTCAAATACTTTCCTCTCCTAACTCCCACTTCAGAGACCAACTCTCTCTCAAAAGTACACACGCACAAATAAAACATTATAGTCACAGTTGAGAAAGAAAGGAAGCCAATAGTTCTGCAATAATAATTTCTTTTAAAAAATGAAATGAAATAGTAAAAGCATAACTCTACTTTGCCTGGACACCACATAATAAGAGAGCCAGTGTTCTTCACGGCTTCCCTCTTGCATCAAGTGGCTGTTAATTCCCCCCAATGATCCTGGCAACATTTCTTCAACTTAAGTTTCTTTCCACGACCCAATTAAAGCTATAATCTTGACCAAATTGTGTTGTTTTTAATAATGACAGAGTCTAGGTGGTGATTATGAAATGAAGAGTACAGTTGGGTCACTCTGGTTACAAACAAGTTGAGAGAAAAGAGGAAAGAGCCCAATGGCTCTGGAGAGTGCCTGTTTCATCATATTCTTCACATACGATGAGGATCCTGAATAAACCCCCAGGACTCACTCCAAAGCAACTTTATTCTCTAGTGATGTATTTCTGTAATAGTCCATGAAATAATGTCGTATCTTGCAGAAAAGGGAAACGTACACAGGATGGTAAGTTAGTGTACTGATCGAAAAGAGGGGCATCCTCAAAAGGGGAATGGCATAGCGAGTATCATTGTATCTTGAACAAAGTTACACAAGTCTGGTTCTTAGTTTCCTTTTCCTAGAAATGCAGAAAATATAGCATTTATCTTATGAGAGAAAAAGATTAAGCTAGTTAAAGCCCATAACAGAGTTATCACAAACTCTGTCGCAGCACACAGTAAGCTCCCAAAAAATGTTAGCTATTTTTTTCATGATTAACCCCCAACGTACATGAGTCATTACAGTTACAGTCAATTACACGTGAAACTGCAAACCATGAGGACAGTGCGAATTTATATTTGACAATCTAAAAAAATGCTCACGTGACAACTGAGACTGGGGTAAGCAGACCAATGGTGGAATGTTTCCAGGCAGACCCAGCGGCCAATACCAAAACCGTCAACACGGCATTAAAATAGTTTCCTTGAACACAGTGCATGTATTCCTTTTAAGATGAAATAAATTAATGTAACACTGTACGTTAACTACCCTGGAATTAAAATAAAATCTAATGAATAAATAAAAATTTTAAAACTATTTTAGAAAGATAACATCACTGATTAAGTTACTGTCACAGATAACTACTCTTCCGAGGTCACAAAAGGAATTTTATAAAAAGCCTCACATGATGATCGCCATCACCGTCATTATCATCAGGGGTGCATAATCACATTCATTGTTTTCTATTTACCAGCAATGCCATTATTACTGAGAAATGCAAACCCACAAGATAATATGACATAAATGGATGAAACATTAAGATAAAAGGGTAAAAGAGTGGTAGGTTTGCTTTCTCATGGGAAATGGAAATGGCCAGCAGATGAACCTTGAAAGAGGAAGTCTGCTGACCCAGTGTTACTAAATATAGGAGGCAGCCAAGGAGCAAAGGAATAAAGCAACGTATTTAAATGTATGCCTTGAAGGAAGCAAACACCAATTATTTTTATATGACTTTAATTCTCCTAGTGAATACTTTATAGGTGTTGGCAAGTCGTTCTGGAAAAGGAAGGGATTATTAATGAAGGATTCAGTGGCAACTGCTCACCAGTGCTCTACGAAATGGCGCTTAACAAAGAGTCATTTAGTTCATCTCTCATCTCTAAAGATATAGAAATTTTGAGATACTTAAAAAAACAGCAAAGTATTACATTCACATATACAGTCCTTTCTATTTCAGTCTCTACATGATTCTCTAGCCTGCATGGTAAAACCAAATAAGCTTCCCATAGGAAAATAAACACATAGGGAGAAGGAGGTAATTTTTTTCTCTTAGGTGAAGAGTAGGAAACTAATATATATTATAATATATAGAGAGATTTAAAAAGAAATTCATAAAACTTGAGGAAACACATAGGAAACCGTGCTTTAAAAAATTATCTTTGAAGAATGTTCTACCACATGAGTCCGGGATTGCAGCTGGTGACAGACTTTTCACTGTGGGGAAATGCCCAGTCGGGTCCTGTATTCTATCTCATTTCTCAAAGAACTTCATCCATCCACTCTAGCATATCCTCTTATCATGTGAAATGAAGTCTTTCTGGCTAACGTCTTGCTCTTAAAATTCTCCGGTTGCTTCGAGAGCACGACCTCTTGTGCCAGACTGTCAGAGTTCCAATCCCAGACCCGCTGTTGCTAGTTGTTGCTTGTTTAAAAGTAGTTACTTAATTTTCCTCTGCCTCAAATTCCTTACTTGAAAAATGTCGATAATAATTGTGCCTAGCTCACAGGGTAATTGTAAAGATGAAATGAGTTAATTTTATGTAAAGCACTTCAAATAGTGCCTGGCTCACAGTAAGTGATATACAAGTGTTATAATACCACAACTATTATTATCATGATCATCTTTGCCTTATATTGCCAAAATTCCTTCCCCTAAGCCTGAGATTCTCACTGTAAGCTGAAGGGAGGGAAAGAAGTTAGTGACTTTTAAGGCAGAGAGCAGCAACTATAGTTGTTGACCTCCAAAAAAATGAACTGTTGTTAGTTAGTCAAAGAAAACCTTAATTGGTTGCCTGACCTGGCAAAAAAGCAAAAAATCAGTGGTCACTAGGAAATAACAGCTTGGTAAAGAAAGAACAAAGACTGAAGTCTAGATAAATAAGAGAGGGCAACAATAAAGATCATACCAGGAATAAGTCACTGTCTCTTGACCCCACTTTCTTGCATCTTCCTCCATTTCTTTGCTCCTCTTGGCAGCAAAACTTCTCCAAAGAGTTGTCGGAATTTGCTCTTTTCAATTCTTTTCTTTTCCTTTCTCTCGTACATGCATCCCGGTCTAGCCTTTGCCTCTACCATTCCACAAAAGTTCCTTTGGTTAGGATCACATTGCTAAACCTACTGGACAGTTCTCAGCCCTCAACTTACTTGACCCACGAGCAGCATTTAACACAGTGGATCACTCTGTCTTCTCCGAAGCTCTTTCTTCACGGACTTCTAGGATACCCCATTCACTGATTCTCCTCTCACCTCACCACATGGTCCTTCTCAGCACCCTTTGTTGGTTCTTCCTCTTCCCCGAAGCCTCCTACAAATTGGAATATGCAGTACTCCGTTTTTGGTCCTCATCTCTTCTAAAATCACTCCCCTGGTGATCTTATTCAGTTTCATGGCTTTATATAACATTTTCAGGCTGACAATCCTAATTTTATAAAGCCAGCCCAGAGACTTATCTCCTGAACTTCAGACTTATATATCCAAGTATGTACTATCTTCACTTGGGTATCTAACAGCATCTCAAACTAGACCTGATTTTTCCCCACAGACTTGTTCTACCACAGCCTTTCTCATCTCAACTCCATCCTTCCAGTGGCTCAAGTCAAAGCTCTTGGGGTCATTCTGGACTCCTTTCTTCCTCTCACACGTCATAGGCACTCTGTTACCAAATTCTGTTGTCTTTGCATTTAAAAGGTATCCAGAATCAGACCACTTCTCACAACCTCTACCACTATACTATCATTCTGGTATAATCCACCATCATTTCTTACCTGAATTATTGCTAAAGTACTTACCTGAGTAACCTTCAAACTGACTGCCTGCTTCTACCTTTGACCCCAGCCCCCTATTAGTCTATTCTCAATATACCAGCCACGGATCCTTCTATCTACCTATCTATTTACCTATCTTCTACCTACCTACCTATCATTTAAATTTATTTATTTATTTTGACAGAGAGGAGAGTGAGGAGGGGCAGGGAAAGAGAATTCGAAGCAGGCTCCACACCATCAGCTCAGAGCCTGATGTGGGGTTCAAACTCACAAACCATGAGAACATCACCTGAGCTGAAGTCAGATGCTTAACTGACTAGCCACTCAGGTGCCCTGCCACGGACACTTTTAAAATGTAAGATCGCATCATTTCTCTATTCAAAGCGGACCTCCCCATTTCACTCAGATAAAAAGTATAAGTCAGCCAAAGGTTGTATATGATCTGACCCCTTTGACCTCATATCCTACCACTCTGCCTCACTGGTCTCCTTGCTGTCCCAGGAACATGCCAGGCCCATTCTCTTTCCTTGGAACACTTATCTCTCTGATCTATGCATAGATAAGTCCCTCATCTTCTGGAAGCCTTTGTCCAAAAGTTGCCTCTTCAACAAAGCCTACCATGGCAAACCAATTTAAAATCATAATCTTGTAACTGTCCCTTTTCCAACTCTTTTTCTCTTTCTGTAGTGCTTATAACCTTTTAACACTAATGCTTATTTTTTTTCTAATATATGGTATAGTTTACTTACTCATCATGCTTGGTGTTTAGTGTCTCCCCCTGCTAGAATTAAGTGCGCCAAAATTGCACAGATCTTAGTTTTGTTCACTGCTGTATCCCAAGCCCTAGAATAGTACCTGGCACACGGAAGATATATAATAATTACTTGTTGATTTGAATGAATGGATTTAGGCTAAGAGAATAGGAGGAAGCATTGGAAACCAAAATTCATTCGATTTTTTACATATTACCTGCTTTGCCACAGGGTGGCTAGAAAGTAATTACAGCAGAATGTAGTATAGAAACTCTTATTCCTATTCCCCCAGCACACCTGGTTGCTCTGTGAACAAGAAATGGATTTTCAAAAAGTTTCTTGCTTTAGCTGATACTTCTCTTTAAGAAGTGAACCTTACTGGATGATGACACATGGAGAATCTGTGAGGCTGAGTAGGTGCAACAACAAAATGCCAACCAGCCCAGGGAAAAAATGAGATCGCAGTAGTAATTTGTGTAGGAGCTAAAGTTAAAAAGAAGCAGTAGAGCACTTGTAATTCCAGTTCTTGATAATAGTCATTTGTGGATGAAAGAGCTGCAAAGGAAGGTACAAAGACTTCTGTCTGCTTGAGAAATTTCTCAAACCAAATGAAAAAGGATCTATCTTATTTCTACTGGGGCATCAAGTTATAGCCTGGAACAGTTTATTTTTCTCAGGCTACTTCAAATCTAAATGTGTTTTGAAAAGCAAGCCCAAAGAAAGATTAGATAAATAACTGTACAATGTTTTTTACATTCTGGTAACATAAACATTTCAAATTCCTCCCTAACTCTTCACTAGCATAAATCTCTAATTCCAGAGAAAGTGAAATATCCTTAAAGTTTAAACATTACTGTGAATTATTCACATTTACCTCCATTTCCATTTTACACTTTTTTGGCGATAAAAACCCAGATTTCATCCAAGCTATGGCACTATGAGTCTCTTCCAATTGTAAAACAACTTGGACTAACCCCAGCTCTCCTGCCTTTGAAGATGGAACATAGCAGCCCTGCCCAACACTCTGCTTTCTTACCTCCTATACATCCCACGCTGCCCTTTTCCAAACCGTGCCTTTATAAACAGAGGCGAAACGTGAAGTTGTCTGCCTACAATTACCTATGAAAATAATTTTTAAGTGATGTCAAATACAAAAGAGATAAGTTGAAAGAGTTGGTAAGGCAAGAAAACATCAGAGAGAGGAGAGGTCTCTCTGGCTGAAAAAAGGGAGATCCAGAGCAAGACTTTGCTGGGAGAAGCAGCTGAGTGGGGATGCCACAGGGGAAGAAAGGAAGGGAGGGAGAGATGGAGGAAAACGAGGGGTGTGGAAAAGGCAGAAGGAATGAGGATGGCCAGCTCACACATCAGAAAGTCTGGGAAGATAAGGGGGTGGCTAGGAGATGAGAGAATATACCAGGCTGATGGAATCATTCCATTTGCATCATGTTCCACAGTTTCTGAAACAATCTCACTTCACCTTGGTCCTCACAACAACTCTGAGTGGTGGAGTAGGTAAGAATCCCCACACCCACGCCCAAGGAGAATCACCCCCCAGCTCCTAAGTTATTTAATACTTTCGAATCTCTATTTCCTCATATGCGAAATGGAAATAATATCCTCCTAACAAATGACTGTGGTGAGAAAATATATTATTATATAAAGCATCAAAGTCACACTCAGTAATTGGCAGTTATTATAATAAATAATATGAAGACTGACTGACCCAAGGTCAGACAATGAGCCAATGACGCTGTCAGGAGTAGAACCTGGATCACCACGCCACGGGTACTTCCCAGCAAAGCACACTGTGGTACAGAGATGAAGACATAAGATGGAAATTGAGGGGGCTTCAAAGAAGTACAAGTGTACAAGGTGGACGCGTGCAGTACATACAATGCAGTTGATTAAAGACTCCAGACTGTGGACACTGGATGCAATTTTTGCACAGGAATATGAAAACGAAGACCATGGTACATGAAGGGACAAAATTAGGGGCTTCTTTATGATAGCTGAATAATAATTATATTAGTATGATTTTGAGTATTTATTATGTGCTAGCTATAGTGCTACTTATTAATATGTTTGCTCATTTTTGGCAATCTAAAACAGTGACTATTAGTGTCTCATTTCACAGGTGATGAACCTAGGCTCTAAAAATTGACTTACTCAAAGTTATACACATTGTGAGAGAATCTGTTATATGCTGACTCCAAAATCCAAGTCTTAAACCATTCTATTACCTTGCTTCTCCCTGACAGAAGAAAAGACACATGGGATTTTTGAATTATTGCCTGAAGAATATGAATTTTAGATTTGCAAAATAGGATCATGGCATGTACCTTTTATCCTCAAAACCTACCCATCCCCACCTCTTGCTCCAAAGAAAAGTAAAAGGTGCCTCGGTGGTTTAATTGGTTGAGCGTCTGACTCTTGATTTCAGCTCAGGTCATGATCTCATGGTTCATGATATCGAGCCCCACATCAGGCTCTGTGCTGACAGCAGAAAATAAATAAACTTTAAAAAAAGCAATAATAAGGAAAAGTTTATTCCAGGAATACAAAATTATTTGATTAATGTAATTCTTCAAATCGATATGTCAGAAAGGAATCTCAACAGAGGATAATATTCAACATACGCTTCTGACTTAAAGACACCTAGTGAACTAGGAATAACTATCTGGAATTCATAGGCAACATCAAATTTATGAGTAAAGCAGGTAATGACAGTCAAGGGAAGATAAACACAGTTAAGGTAAAGATAAGGATCGAGACCATCTATCACTACCATTGTTTAACATGGTTCTAGAAATTCAAGGCAATGTAATAAGATAAGAAAGAAGGAAAAGAAGTATGTTTTAGAAAAAAGATTAAAGGATCATAATTCCTTAATAATATGATTATATATCTAAAATATTTCTAAGAATATGAAATAAAATCTATCTGAACAGGTGGAAGCAATATATATATATATATATATATATATATATATACATTCAGATAGGTTTTATTTCATATTTTTTGAATATGTATTTGATAATTTTCCTTTGCATTAACAATATCCACCTAGAAATGTAATGGAGAAATTATTATATTCAAAATGATACCAATTAAAATTTTTTTAAATAATAAAAGTAACTAGAAAAAATTCTAAAAAGAAATGCCAAGGCCTATAGGTATAGAACTAAATGTTTATGGACAAACATAAAAGATTTGACTACACAGATGAAAATACAGTAAGATTCAATATAAAAAGATGTCATTTTCAACAAATTGACTTCAAATCATAATGCAATTTCACTCTAAATCTCAAAAGAATGTTTCGACATTAGAGTATGATGCTCAAGTTCATAACAAAGAATAAATGGTTGAGAAGAACCAGGAATAATGAATAAACAATGACGGACACTTTGTCTCACCAATTTTAAATGCTATTATACAGTTATGACAATTACAACAACATTGCTATCGATGTCAGAATAGGTGGAGAGAAAATGGAATAGCACCTGAGATAGTCCCATTTATATAGAGATATTTATATTTTACAAGTATATCTCAAATTAGTGGTAAGTGATCTATTATCCAATAAATTGTGCTGGAATTTTGGGTAAGATACTGGGAAAAATGAAAGCTAATAAACCAAATAAATTTCAGATAACCAAATTAGCTTAAGGTAAAAATGTAAGAAGTGAGAAAAAAAAGCAAATACTTAGAATCAATATAGAAAAAAATGAATAGATTTGACTATCAAAAGGAAATCATGTTAAAAACAAAAAAAACCCCAAACAAATTAAGGAAAATTTAAAACAAAACTGAAACCTCAGAAAAAAAATTTGTAACATATATTACAAACTGAGGGTTGATGGGGAGGTAAGGGAGAGGGGAGAGTGGGTGATGGGCCTTGAGGAGGGTACTTGTTGGGATGAGCACTGGGTGTTGTACGTAAGCGATGAACCATTAGAATCTATCCCCAAAACCACGAGCACACTTAACACAGTTCGTGAGCCAATTTGACAATAAATTATATTAAAAAAATAATAAAGTAAATAACATTAAAAATTTTTCTTTTTAAAAAAAATTTTTAGTGTTTTTTTCATTTTAGAGAGAGAGACAGTGCGGGGGAGGGGCAGAGAGAGAGAGACATAGAATCCAAAGCAGGCTCCAGGCTCTGAGCTGTCAGCACAGAGCCTAACATGGGGCTCGAACCCAAAAACCGTGAGATCATGACCTGAGCCAAAGTCAGATGCTTAACTGACTGAGCCACCCAGGTACTCCCCCAAAATTTTCTTTTTGATACATAGTACTCTTCAGTCAATACTAAAAAGTGATATTCTGATTGACAGAAACATGGAAAAGCATGAAAAAATAATTCACAAAGGAAAAATATAAAAAGCTAATAAACAAGAGGACTAATGCAAATTATTATAAAGTTACCAAAAAATGGCTACAAATATTTTTCAATGCAACCTTAATAGCCACAGATGCACAATTAAAATTTGTTTCCACTTTGATAACAACAACGATAAAAAGAATGATAATCACTGATGTCAAGGAAGTACCAAAAAGTCACTGGTGAACTTTTTTTTTTTATAGTTTGTTTATTTGTGAGAGAGAAGGGGAGAGGCAAAGAGAAAGAGAAACAGAGAATCCAAAGCTGGCTCTGCACTGACAGCAGAGAGCCCAATGAGGGGCTTGAACTCACGAACTGCAAGATCATCACCTGAGCTGAAGTCAGATAGTTGACCAAGTCCAGGTGCCTTGTCACTGGTAAACTTTTAAATCAAGAAGAAATTCCTGGAGAGCAAGCCAGAAGCAGAAGCGGCTTCTTGAATTCTAGGCCCTTACTCTAAGGCAATAATCAAAGATGGGTATAATACCCTCATGTAGGTGCTGGAAACAGCAGTATTTATAATAATTAAAAAATAAAACTATCTAAGTGTCCAATAATCAGGGTTACAACACCCATACACTTTCATGCCTTTCATTCTAGAAAGATCTTGCAGCAGGTCGTTTCTTGAACAAGCTCTGGTTTTCCACATTCCCTTGCCCTTATTTAAATTATGTCCTGTGCCAGGAATGCCCTCCTCTAATTTCCTTTATCAGTTTAAAGAATAATAACTATGATAATAGTATAGAAATAATAATAATGATTATAGTAGATAACATTTATCAAGAACTTTGAAGAAGCAATTGCTATTCTGTTATATATAATAATATTTAATACTGTAACACCCCTACAATACAATGCTTTTATTATTTTCACTATACAGAGAAGAAAACTGAGGCATATAGGGGTTACATCACTAACCCAACATCACACAGCTAGTTAGATGGTGCTATGATACAAACCCAGACAAAAATGCGGCTCTAGATCCTCGTTCTTACCATTTGGCCTCTCCAGGCCAGCCACCGCATCTGTAAAATTTCCTCCAGCCCCAAGCCCAGAGTCAGACCCTAGCTCTCAAATTCGCTATATATTTCCTATAAAAATCCCTGTGAGAACACTTCACATTATGACTTGGCACCTTCATTTATGCATCTTCTGCACCAGACTCTATCTTCCTCTGGCTTGTATATCCATGAGTAGGCACAATCACTGGAACAACAATGGCTTTCAGTATATGTTTACCCAATAAATAAGTTAAAACAAAGTATATGAACAAAAAAAAAAAAATCAGAGAAACTGAATGCCAAGGATCAAAGATAAGAACTCTATATAGAGGAGTTAAGGACCAATGGTGGGTGGGTGGATGGATGGATGGATGGACAGATAGATAGTGGATGGATGGACAGATGGATCTATCTATCTATCTATCTGCCTATCTACCTACCAACCTATCTATCTATATATCAGATGTGGGCTAATCTCGCAATATCAATCAAAAGACCAAAACAAAAACAAAAGGAGGGAGACAGGGAGGATAAGAGGTCAACACTGAGCATCTACCACATGTCAGACCCTGTGCTAAATGTTTCCATGTAAGATATGTCACATAATAGCCAAAAAGGATTTCCCTTACTGGTGGGTCTGAAGGTTCCTTTTGAGTTCTACAGAACTGATGAGGACAGTCTGAGGAAAACCTAGATTTCTATTTTCACTGACAAGTGGGTCAAACTGTAGATACCAGAATAATGATGCAACAGGATATATCTAAGATAATTGAACAAATATAAGTGGTACAGGCTACCACATTACTAAGTCCTGGTTTGGCAATTCTGTTCCAGGGGCTGGAACCTACGGCAATAGGCTCGAATAGGTGGGGAATGAAGTCCCCACCGGCAGGACAGACACACTGCAGCAATCACAACAGGAACCATTCAACAAAGCAACACGAGATAGGAAGGATGTGTGCTAAGTTTAAATTTAAAAAGTATTTGCTAGCTCAAATCATCGCATTCTTTTTAAGTCCACATAAATACGTAACGTGCCGCATCAATTCCTGACGGCTTCAAGACGTCCCGTTGTAAATGTTTACTGAATTGAATGAATTTGAAATGGGCCGCAGCAGGTGAGTAGACATAGAACCTAAAGGAACAAAGATGTCCAGAAATGTGGACTTGTAAAAAAATATATCAATTTTGTAGAAACAAGGTATAATATGAAAGGTATAACAAGGTATAAGTATGAAAAGAGGACCGAGACCACATCTCTATTCTATTTAAAAAGCCTGCATTGGCTCCACTTAGCTTTTCAGGGTAGAGGCTGAAGCTGTCACTGTCTGGCCTGGTCTGGCCTTCACATTGGCTTCTTCCCAGCCTCCCTAATGGGCACCACCTCTCACCACAGCCCCACCAGTCTACACAGGTTCCTGGGACTCAACCCACTGTCTTGCATCTCTGTGCTTTGTGATAGGAATGCCTTTCCCTTCTTCTTGACCTAAACTCCTACTTGTTTTCTCCAAACTCACTCAAATGCCTGACAGGCCTTCCTTCCTGACCCCTGACTCTGACTGTACTTGACTCAAGGACTTTGGGTCAATATTTGGCAAGGTAGAATGGTTTTGAGGGTGGGTGGGAGAACTAAAGAGAAAAAAAGACAAGTCACAATTTTACATCAAATCTTATGAAAGAGAAAGAAAGGATAAAACCAAATAATCACCATGTTCAGCAAAGGCTCTCTGGAAGGCTCAATGATGTCTGACTATGTGCAAAACAATTGGAAGAAAAACTGTCCAGAGAATATCAAAAAAGAGAGATAGAAGGAAAAAAAAGAGTACATTAATCTCTTAAGAAGCTGATAGTGAATATTTCTGAAAATTGTCTGTGTATGTGTACATGCGTGCATTCAAATTCATGTGAGTGAAAAAGAAACTGAAATAGTATATGCTATGTATATTATGGCTTTTATTTTCTAAAACCCCTGTAAGGGTAGAATGAGATCATTTAAATGATTTGGGGAAGGTGAGAATATCACATAAATGTTAGTGACTGTCATCATTCTGGAACCAGTAAGGCTTTTGCCCCAAAACTCCCAGATAAACCCTCCAGGCAGGTGATACTTCCCCTAACTTTCATGAAAGCAAAACCGGTCATTCATCAGCGGGGCCCTGTTTGTTACTGCCAAGGGCTGTTCAGGTAAGTAGATTTGGCCAAAGTCTCTGAGAAAGTTACAACAATTGGTTCTTTATGTGATGTCTATTTGTCAAGCAGAGATACAGCTAGACAGGCCATAAAACAGACCTCTGTTTTTACAGAAACAAGGCAAGGCTGAGGGAAAGTCGCTTTTTATGTATAAGAAAATGGGCTTAATGTGCCAGGGCATGATGTTTATAGAAATAAATTAAAGACTTGGGACATAAAGTGATCTTCTACTTTGTCAGTGAGAAGAACTTACTCAACTATCATTTAATTCTGCCAGAAACACTACCTATTTTTGAAACTAATGTTCTTTATATGTAGTCTTTTCCCCCAAATTGAGTACAAAACATCTTGGCCCAAGATGGTCATTTTAGAACTGAAGAAATGGTCTTTCTCACATACATAACGTTCAGTAAATGGTAAATAAAATATTTTCTCTAAAGGCTGTGGCCAATGGTTGGTTGTATGAAACAATTTGGCATGGTTACTCACCACTGTTAAAAAGAACAATCTTTACTTTTTCCAAAGGTTCTGTCCCAAACAATATGGTTTATAATACAGAGGGGGTGAAAAAAAACCTCTAACCCTCTGAATTACTGAATCATGGGTCTAGGTGATATTCATGGAAACCCTCAGTCTATAAAACTGAGAAAATCTAAATTATCCTAGCATCCTGGCTGAATCCAAATTCTCTCTCTCTCCCTCTCAATATCTATATTTGAACTGGAATAATTTCTGATATATCCCTTTTAGCTATTTCTAGGAGAGACAAATGAATAACCCCTATCTGCCAGTTTTATCTGTAAAAAAATATCCCCCTAGTGAAATTACCCTTTGACAACCTCCCGGGACGCTCTCTTGTTCAGTCTTTTGTAGGATTCTTTGATGTTTTCTCTGCTCTCTTATGAGCAGCATATGGATATCCATCACTTAAAAAAGAAAAACAAAGTCTCATCCGGGAACATAATGAATAGCAATCATTCCGCATCCAAATAAGCAATCTGACTTCTTGATTACTATGTAAATTCATTTCTACCTAACTTCCATGAACTTACTTCTAAAGTGCCCATCCACTTTGTGGATGCCAAATACACACATTTAAAAGTCGTCAATTTCTTCCACTCTCTCTGCTAGGCAGTGTCCCCTGATTAACTTTCTTTTCTCGAGGGATCGCCCGGTTAACCTGTCATCAATTGACCACATCACCTGGATGAACTGAGCATCAAAACAGAAAACCATTTATATACTAATAAGAGCACAGCGTTGGACTTGCGGGCCTTCAGCTCGAGCTCCACAGCTGTAGGTCTTCGGTATGGCACCTAAACAATGGAAACCTCTGTTTTGGCATCTATAAAGCGGGGGGACCATACAGCCTATCTCAGGGATTTTTGAAGATCAAATGAGACAACTACATAAGGATGGGCCAGGCATACAAAAAGGGGCAACAAATGTTAGCGACTATTATTTTTATTATCATAAATGAATGAGTTAAAACCAGATGACAATTAAATAAAACTTTTTGCTGCATTTACGGTGTTCCCATTTTGAGGGCTGTCGCACAGAAGAATGTTCTTCGTTAGGAATATACCAGCAACAGAACAAACACTACAGACTACATCTTTTTGGTTATTGTTCTGTCCCAAATGAATGAAATTTGTCCAGTTGAACACAAACTGCTTAGTTTCAAAATTTTAAACAAACATTTGCCTTAGACATAGAGTGAAGGGGTTGAGGGAATTGGGTAATTCTCTAATCTGTCTTGAAAAGCTTGGCTGACATTTGTATTTTTTTATTATTTATTTATTTATTTTTTTTACCACCATCAAGAGTTCTGGGCAGCTCACGAACACTCTATTGAAATGGGTTCTGAAGTCTGGTTGTTGTCCAGGTCATCTCATAATTCAACTGCTCTTCATCTGATCATTAAAATGACAGGTAATATCCCAGCCACTGTTGAAACTCTTTTAAGTTTGAGGCTCAAATTGATGGAAAACAAACCTCAGTACCGCAGGACAAGGCTTCCAAAGAGTGTAAGAAGTATATTCAAACTCTTAACAATTTAGAAAATTGCAGGACACAAATAAATAAGATCAACTTGAGATGGTGAATGGCTTGGTGACCCTAAGACCTGGCAATATTGGGAACAAGACAAACATACCGTCCTGTTCCATCTCAGATAGAATGGGGTCTTTTGTTCTGGCTCCTTTTCAGCTCATAATGAAGTGTTTCAAAGGATGAAGTGGTTAGTCCTTGGAGGCCCCTGAAGGACAGGATGCGTTCCAAGCTAAACACTGAAAAGGATGGCCCCTCAAAAATTTCCCACTTTTATTAGGGATTTCAAATAGAAATATCCAACACTAAGATTTTCAAGCTGTTAGGACTTTGGGCCAAAGAGCAAGCTTTAGCCTTCTGAATGCGGAGAGACAGACAGCCCTGCAGACTGGTGGGAAAGCAGAGCCGACAAAAGGCGGCGGCCTGAAGCTAGGCTGAATTGTCTCCTTTGAACACTGAGGATTTTCATGTTCTGGTATGTTTAATGCATACTTCCCTTCAGGCTCTGCTCCAATGCTTCATACTGCTTTTTGCATATGCTTTTTCTTTGCTAAGTATATTCTGAATCCAGATGGAAGACTACACCATTTCCCTTTGTCCCAGATGTAGGAAATATGAAAGCTTATACACTGATATGGGATAGATTTTAACAGCTCATGAATCTCAGAACATGGCTATGATGAGTCCTTCCTAAAAGGCATGCAACATAAAAACAGAAATTCCTACCTGATACCCTGTTAATATTTTGTTGTAGGCTGTGGCATAAGAGATTCTGCAGGGTTAAGTGGTAACACGTTCCACTTCCTATGTGATTTCTGGCTTGTCTTCCAGAACTTGCCAAAACCAGGCTTCAATTTTTTTTAGCAGAGTTCTCTACCAAAAGAAGAGAAACATGCAGAGAAGTGCAAAACTGGTCTCAAAGGGCCAGCGCAGGCACATGACCGGCTACCTGTGGAAAAAAAGAGGCCATCCCTGACACTATCTTGCTCCGTACCAGGCCAAAGTTGAACAATTATTGTTGTTTCTTGGCTCCGGAAGAAATCCCCCTTGGGAGCTGTCCTGCGTAATTGGGCAGAATGAGCATCAGTGCAATGTCGGGCAAATTGCTAGAGGTCTCTAAGTCTTCGTTTTCTCCGCACATGGGTGGTAAAACTTCCCTCCTTATTTCAGGGTTGAGGTGGAACTCAAACCGATAATTTATGTGAAAGCAGTATAATAGTACAAAGTTATTACAAATAATGATAATAAAAATAAAGTCACAGGGCAAACATACGTCAGAATCAAGCTTTAGGCCTTCTCAGAAATGGGGACATTTTTGTAAGGCTTTCAAAACACTGAGGAACTGTTTCATAGTGACTGAATCCAGGAGAGCACCACTAGTATTCACCTTCTAAAAAGTTGAAAGGAGTACTGAGCCAACAGAGAGCATGTAGCATCAATTCTTCTCTGTCCTCCTCTACTTGGGAGAGGTTGGAACACCTATTTTTAAAATAATTTCAGTTTTTTAAAGACAAATATTTACCAGCCTGAAGTCCTGGAGTTGAGAGTGGCTAATCAACCTCTTGCCAGCTCTGGTCAATTCAGATAAGGTTACACAACAGAAGCCAGATAAGTGCCCCACTTTTGAATAGAAAGATCACTTCTCTTAATTAAGAGTAGGAAACAAACGCAAGCTGTCACTTCAAGAAATGGAGTTCAAAGGCTGCATATTTTAAATTTGATAATCAACTGCCAAAAGGAAAGAAAAAATAGCTTAACAATGTCTTTTCACATTTTCTTCTTAAACAGTCTTTCTACCTCCTGCAGAATATAACCTCTCCTAAAACTATGTATATTCCTCATGACTCCCAGTACAATTGATCTCCATATTCTTCCCTATACCGGAAACTACTAGGATTACCTGTATGGTTCCAGGGGAGCTCTGCCTCTGTCACCAAAGACTCAGAAAAAGAAAAAAGATATAGGCAAACATCTTCCTGCCTATGCTGCCAGGACCTGATTGTACAATGAGTAGACCAGACTTCTGAAGAAGTATGTGACCTTGAATAAATTCCTTCAATTCTCTGAGCTTTGTTTCCTTCACCTGAAATTGTGCCTGCTTCCATGGGTGATAAGGAGTACATGCTTTAAGGTTTATAATGTGTTTAGAGAAGTGTCTGCACCAGAAGTACTGAATAGGTATGTGGTCCACAGCACTGACACGAGGTTGATATGAAGCAAGAGGCAAAGAGGCAGCTAACTGGAGCTTCAAGGTCAAATTCAAAAACAAGTCCTCCAGCTTTTTCTTGTAATTACAATTTGAAAAAAAGGTTTCCAACTTCATGCCAGGGTTTGATGTTTGTAAAAGAAAAGATGATGTGGTGTAGGTGGGAGGAGCATGTGATCAGGTGTTTGGAGACCTGGGCTCTAGTTTTAGCTCACCGCTAAATGGCTACGGAATATTGGGCAAGAAGTGCCTCTGGGCACTGGGACCACACATACACCATGGAGGAGCTGTCCCAGGCCCTCTTTCTTCTTTAATATTCTACCAGGAAATGACCTCAAAGCAAGGGACACCATCATCACTACCAGGTGCCAGCAACTAAAATCGCCAAGCTAGGTGCATATAGCTTTGTACGTGCACGTTGGAAACAACGACATAGTCAACCTGCAGCTCTTTAGGAGTTAATGCTCTCATATCTTGCTTTTTTCTCTACTCCTTGGCTGTCTGCATCTTGACTATTCACCGTCCATTACCACCATTACCAGAGGGTAGGTGAGGGACAAAAAATAAGGTAGAACAAATCAATCAAGGCTTACCCTAACAGTTTTATCCAAATTTCTAGCATTTGTTTGTATTTAAGAGGAAATCCTGCAGTATGTTGCCTTTTAATATTTATTTATTTATTTATTTATTTAGAGAGAGCACACATGCGTGCAGGGGAGGGGCAGAGGGAGAGAGACGGAGAGAGTCCCAAGCAGGCTCTGTGCTGTCAGTGTGGAGTTGGATATGGAACTTGATCTCACGAACCCAATTGTGAGATCATGACCTGAGCCTAAATCAAGAGTCGGATGCTTAACTGACTAGGGCACCCAAGCGCCCCTGCTCTTATTTAGAAAAAGCTTTATTTTAAATAATTTCAGACTTACAGAAAAGTCAACAAAAAATAGTATGAATTCCCATATACTCTTCACCTATAGAACATCTACAACTACAGTATAATTATCAAAACCAGGAAGCTAACAGTGGTATAATACTGTTAACCAGTTAACCTACAAGTTTTATTCAAATTTCACCAGTTTTTCCATAAATGGTCCCTGTTTCTTCCAGGACACCATCTGGGATTCCACACTGCATTTAGTCATTATATCTCTTTCATCTCCTCTAATTTGTGAGAGGACCTCAGTCTTTTGTGACCTTGACACTTTTAAAGTGTTGTACTGTTATTTTCTGGAATATTTTTCAATTTGGTTTTGTTTGCTGCTTTCTCATGGGGATATGTACTTTTGTTAAGAATATTTGTGCACTTCTCAGGACTTCATATCAGGGATAGGTGACATTAATGTGTTTAATAACAAACTATGTTAACAATGATCATTTAGTTGAGGTGTTATCTACCAGTTTTCTCGGCTATTAAGTAACATTTTTTCCCTTTATAATTAATAAACATGTTGGGAGATACTTTAAGACTATGCAGCAGATATCCTGTCTCTCAAACTTTCTCCCACCAACGTTGGCAACCAGTGGTGGGGCTCACCTTTGGCAATTATTATCGTGGTGTTTGCCTAATTGTGATTTTACATATCCTTCATTCCTTCTACATTTATTAAATGGATTTTTACTGAAAGGAAGATCTGTCCCTTCTCACCCATTCATTCAATTATTTACTTAGGTCAATATGGATTCATGGATATTTACTTAATTCTATGGGTTATGCTCCAATACTCTCACTATTTATTTTGTTGCTCAAAATTGTTCCAGCTTTGGCTGTTGAGGGCTCCTTCAAGATGGGTTCTCCGTCTTTTGAACATGCTTTCAGGCTTTCTGGCACAATAGATGCTACAGGCCCATCTCATGTTCTCCTGCCTTTGGTCTAGAATCTACTTCTCCAAGGAGCTTTGGTTCCTCTTTAGGTTGTTCAAATTATAAAAATTTATATATGTCTTGTCTTGTAGAAAGGGATTTTATTGTTTATTTTTAATGTAAACATCTCTCGCATTTGGATGTACTTTGAATCTTAAGAAATGGCTCTTTTAGACACAGGACAATACTTTTGATAAAGTCAGAAAAGCAGAATATAAAGCTGCTTTTAAAGAAAAGCATTTATTACCTATATATTTAGGCTTGTTCCTTTTATTAGAGACAGTAATTAGAAACCAAACCTGAGCACCAGTAATGCTCACTCCAGTCAGTATGTCTTCGATTTTAGGCCCTCTCAATAAACAGAGCGAGGAAATATGATGTATACTAACCTAATACTAACACTAACCATATGCAGGTGCACATACGTTCAAACACACACACACGCAATTTTATTTTTGGACATGTGTAACTGTATATACATCTATATATGAATAAAACCAGGAGTTCTTACTACAACTTGTGATTTCAGTCCAATTACTGTGTTCTCCCTTCCATAATTTAACTCCTTCATTCAATTTTAGTAAAGCAGTTGCAGAATTAATAACCCATACCTCTTTGAGAAAGATTCTCTAATTGGAGTACTGGATTTATGTACACTTCTTTTTTGTCCTTAGCCTCACAATTTCTAGTCAAAATACTGTTTTCTAAAATTACTCAAGTCGGTGTTTTTCTTTCCCACTCTCTTAGGGTGGATATGTTAATTCACAATAGAGTCATGCTTATCTGTTACACTTTGTTATTACATTTTGGGTTCTACCACATCCTGGTTTTATTTATCTATTTTCAGAGAAGGAGTATGCAGAAGATTATGATGGTTCTAGGTAATCAAATAATACAAAGAGGGGTGCTTAGAATAGTTCCCTCCTTATCCCTGCTATCCTGTTCCCACGTCCCCTTTTCTTTCCCATTGTCCATTACTTCCCCCTTTACCACTGACTCCCCATAGGTAACCAATCTTTTTAGTTTTTCATTTATCCTTCCTCTTTTCTTTTGTGCAATTGAGCACACACATTTGTTTCCTAATATTCCTTCTTTCTTACCTGAATATACCTTCTTTCTTACCTTCCTTCTTCTTACCTGATTACTGTAATACTATATTATATTTTACTTTTTTACTTGCCAGTGTAATAGTGTTCAACATACCTTGAAATTAAGCTCTCACATGAAATTAGGAGATAGATTCTGAAACCGAGGGTAGATTTGATAAATGATGACACTGGCAAAACTGCCACGGAAGCAGTAAGGGACAGTCACAGTAATTTATACACTTGATTCAAGAAATACTTTTCAAGCATCACTGTATTCTAGGAACCACTAACAAGTTTCAACAGCTTTGGCCTTAAGGAACCTATAGTTTAAGAGGTGAATGTTGAGAACAAAAAGGAATTCAAACACACTGGGGAGTGTGAGTGCTGTGATAGAGCAAGCTATAGGCCTACACAGGAGAAACACGACACCTTGATATGGGGAGCAGGAGGAAGGAGGTGGGGATGTCAGGAAGAGCTTCTGGATATCATGCAAGCCGAGATAGGAAAGTCAATTAGGAACTGGCTAGACAAAAGTGGTAAAGCAGGAAGAGGCAGGCACTCCAAAGAAGGAATCATATGCAAATGTTTATAGTAAAGAGAAAATTCAGCTTGCTTGTGCCATGACGTAGGAGGCAACGTTAGAAAAGAAGGCAATGATGAGATCGAGAGGCGACACAGGGTCTGCTACCACGGTGAGGAACTGGCCTTAATCTTAGAAACAATGGGAGCTGCAGGAGTGAAGATTTAAGCCAAAGGGGTTCTTCCTACGTGTTCTGAAATATAGAAAATGTATTGAAGAAGAAAGACTAGCAGAAAAAAGAGGCTGCTGCAACGAAGCAAATGTAGCAAGAGCAGTAGCCCGGAACAAACCGGAGGCACTGTGGATACAGAGGAAAGATTTGGGACAAGAGATTGGATGCATTAATGCGACCAGCTCAAGCAACTAAACAGGCGGCAGTACTAATCTGAAATATGAAGTACAGAGAAGATGGCTTGGGGTAGGGTGGGATGCAGAATATGATGGCTTCAGTTTCTGAAAATGTGACCTTAAGATGCACATGTCACATTCAAGTGGAGACAGCCAACAAGTGGCTGGATATATGGAGCGAGAGCTTGGGAGGGATGCAGTGAGGACACAAATCTGGAAGTCATCAGCATACAGAAAGAAACTAATGACAGAAATTAAAATCAGCCAGTATGAGAGAAGAGAGCCAAGGACAGAACCTGAAGGAGTATAAACTTTTCAAGCTAGGAAGAAGAGAGGCCCACAGAGGGGGCTGAGAGGGAGCAGCCAACGAGACGAGACGACCAGGAGAGAGTAAGATCAGGAGATCAGGGGAAGATTCCTTTAAAGAGGAAGGAATGGCCAGTGGCACCACATGCTGCTCAAGGTCCAGAAAGTTAACACAGAGATGGTTTCTGAAAGGTCTGACTTTGCAAGAAGGAGGAAGAAATGTCGACAGCTCTCAAGATTCCTGGGATTCAAGGAAATAGGTGTAATATTAAATGTACATACTCGAAACAGAAGGGAGAGACTCTGCTGAGCTTGAATGCTGCTGAGGAAAAGAACAAATTGGTATATTTTCCGGTTAAAGAGCTCTGTATCATCAGATGGAAAGAAAAGCGCAAAGATAAGGTCTCGGGAAGGGATACCCTAAGTACTTAATAGAGAACTGAGTGGATGTGATCTAAGGATCCCCGAAGTAACACACTTCTAATTAAATCTACTTCAACACGGTATCAGGCTTCCACTGTGGAGGGGGAAGGAATCTGAACGCCATTCCTGTTTCTTTATCCCTGGATAGGCCTCACTACCCCACGGAACTACCACCTGGAAGGAAAACACGACCCGGGAAAACTTAGTTCCTCCTACGGTTATTTTCTTATATTCTTGAATTGTAGCTATTTATATTCTTAACATAAAGGATCTAATATTTTTTCTTATAATTTTCTTTGGGAAAACGTGTCTCTAATTTGTCAATGTACATTCTTCTTCAATGAAATTTTAAGCCAATTTAGAATCTTTCATTTGAAAGTTTTGTCTTTATATTAATAACATATGTATTTTATAACTTTTTGGCAAAAATGTACTGTACACATACAGTAATGACTCACTAATTCACCTTGTTAAAAAAGGAAAAGACAGCACTCTGATAATAACCAGAACTATAAAAATCACAAACAAGTGTTTAAATTTGGAAAACACTAATTATTTTCTCTACCTTCCAAATCGTAGGTACTACTTTGAGACAAACAAAACAACAGAGCAACGCCTCTTTAATTTTTAGGTCAGAAGGTCCTTATTAGAAATGTTTGGTCTTTTCATTTAATGGGAACTTTAAGGCTAGGATTACTCTCAAAATTTACTTTCTTCCATATATATAACATGAATTACAGAGGTATATATTACAGATATTATAGATTATAGATGTATAATACACAGAGACACACACACACATATACACACTGCGAGATCTTTCGAAATTAGCAAATGTTTCCTTTTTGAAAAAAAAATTACTGTTTATCTGTACCATTTCTTGATCACCAGTCTAACATTATGACAACATCTTAACAATCATGAGAACAAACCTTTTTTCTCATCAGTGTTTATCAAAATTGTGTCCATATATATGTGAGTGTGCGAAGCATAAAGTGGAGTCTGTGACCCATAAGGCAGAAATCAACAGAATCTGTGTCTAAAGGAAACAAACCTAAATAGATATTTGGAGATAAAACTGGTCCAGATGTTATCTGCAGACCACACTCCCTGTGCTTTTTCTCCAACAATAAATAAGTGATCCAAATCAGATTCTGGGACACAGTCCCTTCCACTTCCCACCTTGTACCTGTATAAACAAGTACTCTGTAGCTGCTGTCTAGGAAGTGTTCTGATTTATTTATAGCTACATTTTACTGTCATACTTATAACAGATACCTCATGTGGGGAGCTGAGAGCTTTAATGTTTTCTATTGATCTGGGCTGTGCTTTTGACCCTTGTTGGATACTGACTGCTATGCAAGTCTCCAAGTCCGCCCCAAAGATAGGCTGTTAAAACTTAAGTGATGACATGCATGGTCTTTCTCCTTCAATGGCAAGAGAATACCTGGCAGCTTTGAACTAAATATAGAATCTAAACTAATCTCTGCTATCTTCATGTATCATGAGAAAAACAAAACAGACAGGGGATTAAGAGAAAGAACAGAAGAAAATACACTGTTAAATAACATCCTTTTGTTGAGTGCGAGAGACTTAGTAAGGAAGAAGTCATTAGTTAGCCCTGATGCGTTTCCTGCCAGCTCGCAAATGTTTTAGTCAGTAAATAGGTACTACTTTATCCCCCTTTAAGTCATATTTTCCTGAAACTTTACTAGGCAACTTATATGACAGGACCAGGCTTCCTCACGCCACACAGGCAAATACAGTAATGGGTCAGACATGAAGGCTCAGAGTCAAGGGCTTAGAAAGCAGGGCAAGTAGGTGAAAAAGAGGTAATTTGACATGGAACTACTTCAACATTGTAGGGGGAACAGAAGACAAGGGGATTCATTGAGTATCTACTTTGAGGTTCAGCTACTTCATGTATGTTTTCTGTTTTGGTATTTCAATACCCTTGCGAATTAGGAATTACAAACCCCATTTCGGAAAGGATACTGGTACAAACGATCTACAATTACTAGGCAGAACCTGGATTTAAATTGGTTCACCCAATACCAAACTTTAAGCTACTTCCACGTGTCCACGAAGCCTCACCCATCACACTATGCAAATATTTCCTTCGATGTTTTATCTACAGCACTGTTCCACAGCCAGAGATTCTTAAGCGTTAGTTCCAAAAAATTAGTACAGATCATTCTTAACCTCAAAAGAGAGATTATCTCCCAGCAATGAGTTCAGTTTTTGGAGAAACATGCTGGATCTGCTTTCAATCTCAAATGCCTAGTAAGGCAACACAGAAATATTTGCGAGATTGTTATTCTCATCATAGAATGAGCGCACATTACATTTTCACCTCTTTTCCAGAAGAAATTGATCAGGGCTTTAAAGTAACAGCCAAGAATTTCTTTATGTAATCTTCCACAGCAGTTTTAGAACATCTGACGCAAAAAGGAATAAATCATTTTCCATCATAATAATCATAATAAAATGAAAAATAATCATGAATCAAGTGTTTCCCATGAGGCAGGTCCTATGCTGTCCCACGCTTTATCTCAGTCGGTCCTCACAATGCTTCTACTGTATCATTTGAGAAGACAGAGCCTCAGAAGGGTTAAATTACTTGCTCAAAATCACAAGGCAAGCCTAAAAAACAAAACATATGAAGAGACAAAACAAAACAGAAACAGGCTCATAGCAAACTGTTGCTTACCAGAGGGGAAAAGGGTGGAGAGATGGGAGAAATAGGTGAAGGAGATTATGAGGTACAAACTTCCACTTATATATTAAATAAGTCACTGGATGTAATGTACAGCATAAGAAATATAGTCAATAATATTTTAATTACTTTCTATGGGGACATATGGTAACTAGACCTCCCTGGTAATGATTTTATAATATATAAAATAAATGAATCACTCTCTTATACACCTGAAACTAATATAATATTGTTCGTCAATATAATTCAATAAAAAAGAAAGAAAGAAAATCACATAGCATGTAAGTGGTAGACTAGAATACAAACCCATGTCGGCCTACCTCAATATCTCATGCTTCAAAAACCCAACACATCACCTCCAACTAATTATATGTTGCTTGCTTTATATTAAAATTATCCCATCTATCTCTCTCTCGCTCTCTCAAAAAATAAATATTAAAAAATTTTTAAATTATCCCAATATTAGAATGCAGCAGGTGTTATAGGTGAGAGTTACAAATACGGTGAGAGGAGCATACAGTGAATAGTGTAGGCGGATCCATAGCAGATAAGTTACATTATAATGTAACCAAGATGCAAACAAAAAAAGATCTCTCTCGGGGCTGGGTGGCTCAGTTGGCTGAGCTTCCGACTCTTTATTTCGGCTCAGGTCATTATCCCAGGGTTGTGGGATAAAGCCCCATGTCAGGTTCTGTTCTGAGCACTGAGCATGGAGCCTGCTTAAGATTCTCTCCCTTCCTCCCCCCTCCCTCTGCCCCACTCCTCCATGTATACTCTCTCTCTCTAAAAAAAAAAAAAAAGATCTCTCTCTCCTCTTCCTCCCTTCTCTCTCTCTCATTTGCCAATAAAACAAAGAGGAGACAGCTTAAATGAAGACAATCCTTATCTTTAAATCAAGACGCAGCAATTTAATGGAATATATTTTTTAAATTGATGGAATTCCAGGCAAGATTTTTAAAAAATCTTTCAAAGCTAAAATGAAAAAAGCATAACTTCCAGTAAGTACTTGGTCTTACTGGCAGCAACGTACTGAGACCTGAAGTTTTAACCTAACTTCCTTCTCAAATACTCCAATCGCGCAATAAGGCCCACCATAAACACTGTGCAAAGAAGCTCTCACTTCGCATCCCATGACTCATCTCATGCTTCAGCACCGAACGGAGATTGGCACGGATATTATATTGCACTCCTACTCAGACATTCCTTCCCTTCACCATCATTTACAGTATGCACTGCAGCTAAACTGACCCGTACGTGCAACTCAATAGGCATAGAGGATTGAGTTACTCACATGAGAATCCATTTTACACTGGACTAAAATAAAAAGTTGGTTTTAAAGTGCCAGATAAGGAGCCAAAAATACACACCATTTCTTTGGAGGCAAAAACACCACACTGTCTCTTTTCTAAGACAGGGGGTAGTTGTAAAATGGGCAGTAAAAAAAGTTATTAAAATTCAATTTTCTAATCAATGTCTTGATTTCAAATCAGAATGATGTCAGAAGTGGCTCAAAGGGAATGATTTTTTTCTGCATAGACTTTACCTCCTGTGTTTGTGGGGATTATTAGCGCTTCTAAAAGTAGTCTTTTAAAACGATGGTAGCCATAAGGTGACAATGAATTAAAATGAAACAGCTCTTACCGATCCTACAACAAGCTCATTTTTAGATCTCAGGTTACAATGGTCTTGGCCTTGGTTTAAAGTTGAAGTGAAAGGTATACAAGTTTTAAAATCTGGGAGCCTAAATCCAGGCGAAAACCTACATATTATCCTACAAATTATTTATTTCATCATCGATCCAAACTTGCCATTTTCATATTGGAGATGACAGAACACATCTAGAGAACTGCTTTGACACTATTTCTGATTTCCACTCCTAAGACCCATTCCTTCGGTTCCTAGAACCCAGTCCTAAGACCGTCATGCCTAGGCTAAGCCAGGGAGGTAAAAAAAATCCACTCCATAATAATAATTACAGTTTATTCATGCTCTCCATTGCATCAGCAAGATGTCACCAACATGGGCATATTTTTGGTTGTATATTAAGAATGTCTCCTTTCTCATTTCTATGGTTTCTATCATTAAGTTTCCTAAGATATTGGGCTTTTTAAGTTTTTGTACCTTAGACGTTTCCAGTTTCATTCAGGCTTAAGGGCTGTGCCATACAATGGGGCATGTACTTGATTTAGTGGAAGCCAATTAGCTTAACTTAGGCGGAAGATGGCATTCTGCCCTGTCTGTAGATAGAAACTTTAGACTAATGGTACCTTTTCATAGAAGCAAGAGAAATACATGTTTCATTTCCCTTGGAGTAGTTATGGTTAATTTTAAATAGCCCTAGGTAACAGACATACACATTTTTCAAGAAATCTCTCCCTAAGGAATCCTCCCAAAGTGACTACTAATGTTTGTTCTCCTCTCGCATGCTACAGAGACTTAATATTCAGTCCACTAGCCACGCACATCAATTTCTCCTTTTGATTTTCAAGGGTAAATTTAGGGGCCAATTAGATGTTCCTTGAAATGCCCCATGCGGCACTGCTGTAACAGAAGACAGAATATCATTAATAAAATCTTCAAGCATGGAAGAACACATAATGCTACTTATATCCCTATTTTGAATTTGAAATTACTCTGAAGTTACTCTAATTTCAATGGCAACTCCATTTACAGTCAAAGATTATTCCCGAAGGACCAGACTATGTAGAATTATTAAGGGATCAAATTAATAACACCTATCTTCTCACAAAGTAGAGGCAGTTGCTGTTAACGTGTCCGTGCAGAGTTACTGAGTTAACAGCATAAGTTATGTAGCCATCAACAGAAAATCTTGTCATTTTTATATTACAAATTTGAGTCACAGCTCTTTTCTGGAATTTTATGTTGTTTATTTTTTAATTTTGCTAAGGAATCTTACCATGACATTTTCCTGAGGGTCACAAATTAAAGCATTTTTTCTTCTTCATACTTGACCACATCTGTGTTTTCTTCCTGCTCTGCTTCCTTTTCTCTCTTACTGTTTAACTCAACTGAATCCTCATTCACATCTAACATTATTCTTTCTTGAAATTTTTAGGGAGAAGTTCTTATTTTTAAGGTGGTGAACACAGTTGTATTTTTATTTTCCAGCTCATTTTCCTTTTCATATTATTCGCAAGTCCTTATCTCAGATCCCAAAAAGATCAGTGTTCCATGAGCTGGGAATTTTTAGCTTCTGCCAACTCTAGTGACTACCGCATCTAGGATCCAGGAAAGGTAAGAGGAAAAGAGAATACTGTCCCCTTTCCTTCTTCCTCCATTCCCTGAGCTACCTGGTAGAGTAGTGTGGAGCCCTACCGCCCAAAAACACTGTGGTTGTGGCTGCGTGACACTTATGTTTGAAGAAACAAGAAAAACACAGGAAAAAATTTCATCTTTAAGCATGGAAAGGAGGGCAGGGAAGGTACCGGACAATGGTAATAGATCACTAGGAGAGAGGGAGAATTCCACAACTCGAAAGCACTTTATAATAGCAGTCATCGATTCTTTTTCACTGTGTTAAGTGGCTTATTAAGGTTATACAGATTGACAGATAGAAAAGATGACTAGAGGATTAAAGTGACAGAACTGAAATGCATGGTCCATGACATCTGCTCCAATAATAGCAATGAAAGTATTTTCAAAGGAAGAGCTTCCAAGAAATGGCAAAAGGAGAAAATGGAACAACTGAGTCCATTTAACACTAGAAAGAGAAAGCTGCCTGGAGGAAGTGATGCATTTCCAATTACAAATAGGGTAGGTGGGTGCTGCTGACCTATTTGTTTTTTATTCCCACCAAAGCCAAGACAAAAGGAAATGAATTTAAACTGCAACAGGAGGGACTGAAGTTAGACATTAAGGGAAAAAACCTTCCTGATGAGAAGGCTGGTGAGATAATGGAACACATAATTGAGAAGGCTGTGGAAGCCTCTATCCCTGGAGATGCTTAAGAATAAACATCTATCTTTCTGGGGTCATTTTAGATACAGAATGGCCTGGAGTATTATAATGGAGACTTTTAGATTTATCCTCCAGCCCTAAAACACTATTGTGTTTATGTAATGAGACAGGCTGGGCAGGGGTGCATCTGTCCACTGAAGCGACCATGACCAGGGATGGGAAGAAAGCACCAAAGCTCTTCTTTTGACCTTGCTTTGATCAGAGCAATTCTCAAAGCACCTGAGCAAAAGCCTGTACCCAGGTGTGGCTAATCTCCTAATAGTTCATGAATGAGTCTCCTGAGGGTTTCACAGGGTACAGCAAGTTTGGACCATTCTCCCTCACTGAGTAAAGGGACTGTAAAAATGTCTTCATTTAGAAAGAGAAGCAAATTGCTGGTAATGTGATGCAGAGACTGAAGTTTGCTTACCCTGTTACTTCCAAGAATAATCCAGTATGATACCTAGACTGGTTTGGAGAGCAGTCAGCTGTCCTATATCATTTCAGGGCCAGAAAAGAGACAACGCATACACCAATCCATCCAGCACGGAGCCTACTGTGTGCAGACTCTGTGCTAACAGGGGCGGGGTACCAGGAGCACAAATAAAACCTTTGTCCTCAAGGAGCCCACAGCTGGGTTGGATTAGGAAATATTGATCTCTATAATACAATGCAATCTCACATATGGTGTGAATGCACAAATGAGGATGAAACCATGACCCAGGCAGAGAGGGATACTAGAAGTGTGAGGACAGGCAAGAATGGTCTCAGAAAAAAATCTGCAAATACTGCAAAAGATGACAGAAGTCAGCTGGCTGGAGTAGGCAGGATGGGAATCCTAGGCAGAGGAGCTATATGCCTGGGGACAAGGGGGACCTGAGGACAGGAGAGAACATGCTTCCTTCTGGGAGCTGCAGGTAGGTCAGAATGGTAGCTGCAAATATTGCTAGTGGCAAGTGCAAGAGAAGGGGCTGGAGATACAAAAGCCAGATCATGAAGGGACTCGTGAGCCATGGCAGGTAACTGGGAGTTTATCGTGAAGGCAACCAGGATTTCCAACTCCAGAGAGAGATGATCGGATCACGTATGTCTACACGGGCTGCACAAGATAAGTAAACTCAGCTAGCAGCATAGTGGGCTGAGATTTCTCAGTACCTGGATGGTGGCTGGGTCAGGTAGCATTCAAATAATTACCAGGCTGGTAAGAGTCATATGCCCAAGCCACGGACCTGTTTTTATTGGGTTAAGCTGCTGTCTAAAGCCTCAGTCAGGCAAGCCTGCTCGCTCATCCTGCCTCTAGACCCGATAGTTAAATGATGAGGTCATAAAACTGTGGGCAACTCTTGTCACTTATTTCTTAAAGAAAAAAAAAGATCAGAGTTGGCTAACTCCACTCTTAAAGAGCAGCTTCTACCACTTATATTCTCCCAACACCACGAATTAAAAACGAAAATGTCAAGAGTTACAGAGTTCTACTTCATCATCATTAAATATCTTGCGGTTTTAGAGCAATTATCCTTGTGCTTTACCCATCAGCTATGCGATGTTTATTCCTGGTCTCCTACAGACACAAAAATGTTTAGGAAATCAACTACGAAGATAAGTGTGGCCATTGGGGACAATTCTCTTGCTGACGATCATTTTCACCAAAAGTAGGGAGCGGGGTTATGAATCATCTGTGACCACTTACGCTTAAGCTGAATACATTAAAATTTAATGGTTTCGACACAAGAAGCCAGTCATAAGTCTGCACATCAAGGCACTAATGTGTTGGGCCTAATTGTACTTAGATGAAGTAAGTAAGGAATGCAAGGCAGCCAACTATATTTTGCTGTAAAATGAAAATTACGAATCTCTAATCACAAGTGAGGAGTCCTTTTTTTTTTTTTACAATTCATTATTCATGATTTCATTCACTTTAAATTATTCATTTTCTCAAATGTTATTGCTATAGCCTTTTAAACTTTTCTATTCCTCCACTCTCAAGTGATAAATGCCTGAGAACTTAGTGGTCTCAGGTCTTTGAATACAATAAAGTATTTTTTCAACATATTGCTGACTTCTCAAAATTATTCCAGTTTATGAATGCAGGTTGGCTACTCAAGGTTAGGACTGCCACCTTCCATTTGGTCTAAGAGATAACAGGTTTATAAAAAATGTCCTTTTTCTGGAATTGTCATTCCTAATAAAACCTAAATTTTGAACAAGTCCTCCTCTATGATCTGGCCCCTGCCTGCTTTACCAACCCCACCTCTGGTCATTCTCCCCAATCATTTTGCCCTTCTTTCCTATTTCCTTTGAATCCTTTGTATTTCCTATTCCCACTTTCTCAATGTCTACTGTTCCCCTGCTCGTACTCCCAACACCACCACACATACTTTCACACACCTGGCTCCTTCCTATGTTTTTAGTCTCACCTCAGTTGACCCCTCCACAAAAAGGCTTCCCTAAGTACCTCCTCCCCCTGCCAGTTACTCTTTATTGACACTACCCTACTTACTGTCTTCATATTACTTAACACAATTTGTAAATATCTTTCTTATTGTTTGTGTATTATCTTCCCCAACAGGACGGATGCTTTGGCAGATTCTTTGTCTATTTTGTTCATGCCTGTATACCCTGTAGACTCTAGTATGACAATAAGCACATAGTAGGTACTCAATAAAAATTTATAAAATACATGAATTTTTAATTCTAGGAGATAATAATTAAAATCTATTTTTATCCTGAAATCACCTCTTCAATTAAGTAAGTACAATTTATCCCCAATTTTCCTCACATCATTCTATGAACTGACTGCATGAGCCATCATGCTCATTACTCTACCCCAAGTAACCAGCAGGGCCACAGGCTATAACCTAGAACTTGGGACAACTGTGAATAGATGACTGCATCACAGACTCTCATTGGGAAGGATCCTGAGATCCTAACAGTTAAAGGTACCGAAAAAGAAACTGAGGCTCAGAGAAGTTGAGTAAAAACCCATCTGCCTGTCTTTTAGCATCTGGTACTTCATGGAGGATGCCCCCAGCCAACTGTAGGATCTGTGAAAAGAAGAGATCTTAGAAGCAGCCTGGAGTACTATCCACTTGGATGGACTCCTTAGAAATGCCATAAATCTATGTGCAGCTTGTTTCAGACTGAACCCTCATCTTGGGTAGGGAAAGAGGACACACTTTGCTGAGGACCACCCCTCTTCAACTGTCATGGTCCACCATGCTTTCCTGGTTAGCGTCTCCTCTAAACAGATCATTAGCCAGACCATTTTGTGCAAAGGACTGATGGATGCTACATGCGAAAGGAAAGGAACTAAATAGGTCAGGTTAATAGAGACTAAAGTCTGAGAGTTACTGAAATATATTTTCACAATAAAAATCAAAGTCTGACTGGTACCTTGAAGCATTGTATGCTTTCTCAAATTAAGTGATGCTTCTGGCTAGCACACAGCGTGTTACTACAATAAGGAAACCTTAGATTCAGATATTAAATATGAATTGATGATGGCCTTTTAAGTAATTCAAAAAGGTACTCAAATGGAAACTGAGTGCATAATTACTAGACATTCTTGGCAAATGCGAATGAAAAAAAGTAAAAGATCTTCAGATAAGTAGTCCAATTAAGCACCTTGGGATTATTGAGAGATAATTTTACAAGTTTTCAAGACAGGGTTATTGTGGTATTTTTTTTTTTTGGAGTACTAAGTTTTTTATAACACTTCTTTGAAATATTATTATTGGCATTTGTAGGAGACCTGAAGCCAGAGGGAGGAAAGGTAACTGGTCTTGTTGTAAAATTCATGCCTAAAATGATAAAGGCTCAGAAAAGGGGGCTTAAGTAAATATTTGCTAAATAACTGATGAGCCAGATAAACACTACGGGGAACAGAAAAGCTTAAGTTTCAACTCCCAGTTCCACAGACAACCTTTAGATTAGGCCAGTCTTCTTTTAGACAAGCTTGTACTTCTCATTACTTACGAAAACAAGATTTTGGAATGCCTACTGAAGTCATTCAAATTGCCCTTTTGTACCTTAGGCGGCTAACGTGGCAATATAATTTACAGAGGATACATTATGTTAGACTTTACAAAGGTTCTGTGATGTTCTCAGATGCCCACCAAGGAGTCCAGCAAATTGACACCTCTAAAGTCATTTTCCTGGCATCTTGAGATGAATTTAGTGCCAGGTCTTCAAATGTGAATAGCTCATATGTCATCCCATTATGCCACCTGGCCTCAGACCAGCACACCTTTAAAATAGATTTATTTAGGCTATAAACTTACAGGACAGTGCCTCTGTCTTCAAATATATTACATTTAAACAGCTGGGAAAATAAAATCTTAACTTTCCAAGGCTGAAATCTCTGAGGCCAATTTGAAGTATGAAGAGCACTATCAAATTCTGTTACAGACACAAATTTAGCTGATGTTTTATAACATATTAAAGAAAAAAAACTCACAGAAAGTAAATTTTATGATGGGAAAACTCTTGAAGGTTCACCATATATGTATTTTACTTGAAGTTCAGTTAAATACTATCCGATAGAGTAAGGGATAGGGGGTTCACAACTTTAATTAGAAGGTAGTTCCAGATAGGAACATGTATGTCAGAGTATATAATTCACTTTATGTCAACAAACTCACTAATTCCTATTGCCCTAGAAGACACTTGTTATCTAATGAATCTTTGTAGGTTATTAATTAACCCATAAGAAATTAGGCTGTGTCTCAAAAAAAAATCACCTAGTGACACCGGGATTCTAAATACGCATTCCTACATAACATCATGCCCGGCCAAGCGCTATCAGTTGTATAAACAGAGAGTGGTCACATATTTTGCGCCTACATGGATTTTATGTTTTAACTTAGAACGCACATAGAGCAACTAGAGAACTAGACAGTGTAACATGAAGTGCCAGTGGGTAGTACTGAAAGTTATAAATATTAGCTTTAAAATGGGAGATTGCTAACATTATTTACTCTACAGGAGTTGGAATAATTAGCAAAGGGTAGAATATTCAGAGAAGACTTCCTGCAGGAAAAGTAGATGTGAGATAAGCACTCAAATTCAACATGAACAGAATGAAACTTATCATTCTTCTCCCTCAAGCTTTGTTCTCTTCCAAAGATGCCTTTTCGATGAATGGCGCATTGGCCAACTGGAATAAGCAATCCAGGAGCCCTCCCTAATACTTCTCTTTTATACTCAACCCTGATCTCCGATCAATTACCAGCTTCTGTTCATTTAACTCCTGAAAAATTTCTTATATCTATCTGCTCTTCTTGATCTCTATTGCTACCTCCCAAGACCGAGCCTCTATCATCTCTTGCCTTCATAGTATTCACCTTGTTTTGTAACTGAATATCTATATGATTATTTAATTAATTGACAATATAGGCTTCATGACGGTAGAGACCATGTCTGTTCTGCTCACCACCAATTTTCCACTGCCTTCAACAGTACCTGGAACATAAGAAAGTAAAGAAATTGGCCTAAAGGAGCTAAGGTTCAAGAGAAAGAAGGAAGAACTAGGTCAGATTATGAAGGGCTCGGTCCTAAAACAAAAAGCCTGGTATTGTTCTAATTAGGAATAGGGCTGATGTTGTGTCCATCTGAAGAAATAACAAGATGAGGAGAAAGTACTGATTTGTTAGATAAGCTGTTTAAACTTGCTATTTCTTCAAAAAATAGGTTAGCAAGACAAATAAAACTTTATTTCCCTTAACAATTAGGAATAATTCATACCCATACAATATATAAAAGAAGAAATGCTACACAACCTGTAAGAGCTCAGTAGAAGTATGTCAGCTCCCATTCTGCCCCCATCTTGCTCCATCTCACCAGCACGTGACAACGCTGACCTTGGAAACCCTCCCCTCTCTTGGCTTCCACGTGGCTACTTTCTCACAGTTTTCCTGTTACTCATTCCTTGGCTGCTTCTCCTCAATTTCCGATGTTGGTTCTTGCCCTTCTTCCTGACCTCTAGATGCTGGAAGGCCTCAAGGTTTAGATGAGGCCCCCCTTCTCTTTTCTCTTTCCACATAATTAGCCCATTCAGCTTCAAATACCATACAGAGGCTGCTGTCTCCCGACTGACTCTCTGCAGCCCTGGCTTCTCCCCTGAGTTCCAGACTCCTTGACATTCACAAGTGGGTGTCCACAAGGCCTCCCAAGTGGAACAGACCCAAACGGATCTTTTATTCTGCACCCCCCCCCACTTAACCCACATGCACACACACACTGTTCTTCCCTCAAACTTCCCTATCTTACTAATACCACTACTGTCCGCCTCGCTACTAACACCAACATTCCAGCAGTCCTCTCTGCTTCCTCCCTCATCTCACCACTTACTTGTAATCCATCACCATGTATTCTACGGCCTCTAAAATATGCCCTAGAGCTCTCTAATTCTATCTCTATGGCCACAACCCCAGTCATCGTTGTCTATTGCCTACATTTCTACAATAGTCTCTCTGGCTGTCCCCCCGTTTCCACTCCAGCTGTTTTCCAAATCATTCCCTAACAGTAGCCATAGTAATTCTTAAAAACACAGACCAGATCACATAATTTCCCTCCTTAAAAACCATTTGATGGCTTCCCACTACTCACAGGATGACATCTAAATTCCTCACTGTGGAATGTAAGGAATACATGACTTGGCTCTCCCTGACACTCTTCCTCATTAAGACCAACGCAGGGAGGCTATGTGTCTTTTGAATACACCAAGCCCTTTCTTCACTTAGCCTTCAAGTTCTTTTATGTCCAGTTTTATTAAGGTATAACTGACACATAAAATTGTAATTAAAGTGTGCAGTGTGATGATTTGCTACATATATATATATATATATATATATATATATATATATATATAATGAAAGGATTTCCCCATTGAGTTAATTAACATACCCATCACTTCAAATATTTACCTTTGTGTGTATGCATGTGTGTGTGAAAGACAGAGAGAAAGAGACAGAGAGGGAGGGAAGGAGGGAGAGAATGAATGTTTAAGTTCCACTCTCTCAGCAAATCCAGGCCTTTAAATTCTATTCCATGAGCTTAGAGCAATATGCCCCTGGTTCTTCATTTTCTCATCCCTCTGCTCACAGAAGCCTTCCCTAATAAGCCTGTCTTTAGTAGCCTCTACCCCCAACTCTCTCGACTCCCTGTTTGTTTCAGTGTAGACAATACAAACCAAAAGTCTCTTCTTTAGCTGTACAATGGTTTATTGTCCAGCTTCTCCACTAGAATATAAGCTCCATGAGGGTAGGAACACTGTCTCTGCTCTTAATCAACATATTCCAATGCCCAGTATAGTGCCTGGAACATGGTATTTTTTCAAATGTCTGTTAAATGAACAAAAAGCAGACCTATTTCATGAATAAAACTCCTTTCCCCCTTTTAAGAACTTCCATGTACCCATTATGCTCCTAATTTGGTCCTTAGGCCAAAAGATGAATTGTTTACAGATGGTGTTATTTAGCTTCATCCCAAATTTATATTTAAGAGACCACAGTATAATTTGTAGAGTTTACAAGTCATCAGGGGAAGAAAAAGAAGACAGCCGATATAGCAAAACAGAGGACAACTGAGCAAAGTTTAGAAATGGGAAGGTGGCAGCAGAAAAGAAAGGGTAGGCAGTTCAACTGAGATGAATATGAGGCTACAAGATCCCTGAGGAAACAGGAAGACAGAAGAGGATACAATTCATCCATCAGCTGTCTTTCAGATACCTACTGACATGACAGATGCTGAGCTGAGTATATGGTAGTGAGTAACACAGACATGGTCCCTCTCCTCATGAAACTTATAGTTTACTGAGAGAAATATTAAACAAACCAACAATGAAGGTATAATTACGAACTGTGCTTCATGCTGTGGAGAAAAAATCTGAGAAGCCATGAGCAAGAATGATAAGGGTAACAGAAGACCTCTCATGGGAAAGTGATCTATAATTTGGACCTAAGGATAAATAAGCTGGTGAGCATGTAGATCCGTGGCAGGGGGTAATTTTGGGAGGTGGATAAAGGACCGTATGCAAGGCAAAAGGAAGAGCATACGCAAAGACCAGAGGCAGGAAAAATCTTGATGTGTGGAACTGAAGGGAGACTTGTAGGCCAAAGGGAATTCTGGGGAAACTGCTGGCAGAGAAATGGATGAGAAGAAGGAGGAAGCAGAGTCCTGTGGGCAAGGTGACAAGTCTGAGTTTCATTCTGAGACCAAATGTGTCTTCTTCTGAGAAATAACAGAAAAACAAAAGATGAATAAAATTATAAACATTTAAAATAAACCAGTGGGAAGTAGAGTTTTGCTTTGGACAGCCTTGATCTTCATGGAATGATGGCTTCTGTACAGTTTGGGGGAGGAGAAGAGGTTGGAGCTTGAGGAAAATCATAAGGATTAACTTCTGTTGGGAATGAGATAGCAAATCAATCAACACCAAGTAAACAGAACTCTGATTAGCAGAGGAATGCCCAGGTGAAATCACAGAGCGTGAGAGGAAACAAAAGCAGTTGGGCCGGTTTTGTGATTAATTTTAGCAATAATTTCCAGTCCCAGAGTAGATCCAAGAAAAGCCAAAGATTTACTCAGGACTGGAGACTGACAAGGGATCTAGGATGAAAATCCACAAAGTTCTACAAGGCAGAGCAAAGAGGGCTAGTGGAAAGGCAGATAGAGGTGGAGTGGGTATGCTGGAAGGTGGGGGTTGGAAGGAGGAGAACGGAGTGAGAGGAAACTGGGAAAGAGGATACAGTGTTCAGGAAAAGGATTCATTTCAAATCAGTTTCACAAGATTATGTTGAGCATCTTCTGCATTCCAATTATATTAGATTCTAGGGATGAATTCTAAGAAAATGCCCTCAGAGATGTCACAGTCTCATAAGCGATGTCAACAGAGAGTAGACATCTTATAATAATGATTGATGGTATAACACAAAAATAAAAATAAACTCAAAATAAAAATGTGATGAAAATAATATGAAAATTATTATGATACAAAATGTGTTAATGATCACTATAGATAGCCAGGAGGTTTATTTATTAGGTAAGCTTCTCAAGAATTACTTGGGATTCTTTTCTAAAAATTGAAATACATTCTTTCATCAGAAAGCTTTGAAAAATATAGTGCCCAAATAATATTAATAGCAATAAACTTAACTATAATATCATATAACTGAACAATTATTTTAACTAGTTACATAAGGAATCTGTCCCAAATAATAAACTATGCTCTCCTTCTATTTCACTTACGAAGAAAAAGAGAAAGAGGCTTTAATCATAAGAAAGATACAGACACAACGGTTTACAATTGGGGTCTCAATTATGGTGTGGTACAGGATGTGTTTTTCAATGGAAATAATGGAGTATGAAGTGTATAATTCATGAATTTATAAATGTATAAGTTATAGTCTGGTGTTTTACTAATTTTTAAAGATTTTTTTAATCTCTTAAAATATATAAAACATGCAATATCAGGTAACTTTCACAATACATAGTCACACACACTCATAAGTGTCCTCCCCTGACAAGGTCAACTTTATTTTTTTCACTGAAACCCACCAAACTTCTATACCTGACCCCTTAATATTTGCCACTGCACTTGCTCATAACTAGACAGCCAGTAAGCTGGAGCCTTGCACCCCTTGCCATGCTACTCCCCAGCACGAGGTATTTGCTGCTTCTTTTATGGTTGCAGTCACTTCCAAGCTTATTTGTAACAAATGCCAAAAGTATCTCAAAGCAATCAACGTGCAAACACCTGTACTAAATAAAAACCATCCTATCGGTATTAGCATAAATCATGGCTTCTGAAAGCTAGAGAGTGACATCACTTTATTTTTTCCTAACATTTTCCACATGACATTGGAACATGGCTCCGAAGACCGACTTGAAAGAAATACAAAAATTCTGAATAACCAAAATATTTATTTTCAAATAAAAACTTAAAGATTTTAAGAACTAAAAGCTACTTTTAAAAAAACATGGAGCTTAGACATACTGTGTAGAGGAATACAACTAAAGGTGCTTCACTTCTTAGAATTAGAAACTTATGTGCTCTAAAAACCACCAGAAACAAGAGAATTGTTTCTCATTTTAATTTTTAATTGTTTAAGAAATATCCACATTACACATAAATCAGCAAAGATTGACTATTCTGACAATTTGCCTGAATAAACACATTAAAAATGGGGTTTCTTTAAAGTTTAGTATAAAAACATTCTTTAAAAGGTTGGCAGCACGGACTTGAGTTCATGCAGCGTGACGGCTCAAAGTGGGAGAGCAACCTCTCTACTTGCTAGGGCTGCTCAGGGTCAGCAGAGCTGTTCCTATTTTAGACCAGGTGTATTGGCCAGAATTAAAAATGACTAGGAGGACATAGGAATGGGCCAAACCGTATGGACTGGCCAATCTATCTTGCATATGTTTTAACATTTTTAAATGAAACATTATGCATATGTATAACATTTTTAAATGAAAATAATGCTATATAAAATAAGTTTTAATACTGTCTCATGCAAGCCACTGATTGAATTGCTTTTAAGCACTCAAAACACTTTACCCAGCCACCCTAAAATCTAAAGGAAAATGAAAAAAAAATAAATATAACTTTAATAATATTCATCAATTTACAATGAAAGCAGAGAAATGTATTCTTTTTTTTTAATGTTTAATGTTTATTTATTTTTTTGAAAGAGTGACAGAGCACAAGCAGGGGAGGGGCTGAGAGAGAGGGAGACACAGAATCCTAAATAGGCTCCAGGCTCTGAGGTGTCAGCACAGGAGCCTGATGCAGGGCTCGAACCCACAAACTATGAGATCATGACCTGAGCCAAAGTTTGATGCTTAAGTGACTGAGCCATCCAGGCACCCAAGAAATTTATTATTGTTGAAGATGCAATTCCCTGGACAGATAGTGGGTCTTGGGAGTAAAAGTTGAAGGGAAGAAAACAGGAAGTATGTTTGTTACAATTTTGAGGTGAACCAGTAAAACCTTACTTCTGAAGACAGAGCCACTGAGGCAGTATAAGCTGAGATGGGGAAAAAGTTGAGGGGAAAAAACTGGAAAAACTCTTACCAGTTTGTGATGTAGAAATCCCTTCATTTTAGCAACTGCTGGAATAAATGCCAATTTTTTCATCCATATATTTGATGGACTTTGTGAGACTAAGCAAAAACCAGGGGGAGGGGAAGAGGGGAAAGGAAAAAAAGACACAGAGAGGGAGGGAGATAAAACACAAGAGACTCTCAAAGACTAAGAACAAACTGAGGGTGACAGGGGTCAGGGAGGGGGGAGGGGGGGTGACGGGCATTAAAGAGGGCACGTGTTGGGATGAACACTGGATGTTATATGTAAACCAATTTGAAAATAAACTATTATAAATAAAAAAATAATCATCCACATATTTGAAAACAAAACAGCTCCAAATATGAATAGAAAATGTAAAAGTTCTTTTTTAAATAATGCAAGTCTCAGAGATAAATATCTTCCTGAGGGATGCTCCAGAGTATTGAGATACTCTTTCTTTTGGCCAATCTATGTTATTTTTAAAGATGCCAGAGTTAGGGTTTCTATTGTAATATTTCATATCAGAAAAGACAGCTCACAGTTCGAGCTGAGTGAGGGTACAAACAGGCATTTTACAGATTTATCCATACAACATGACTAAAGACGGAAGTATAGTGATGTGCATTAAAAGTTATTTAATTTATCCCCCTGCTTTCAGGCAGGGTTTTCCCCAAATTATCTTTAGACTGTCAAGTATCCACATTAGTTTAAACATCTGCAAGGAAGGAAATTCCTCAAACTCCCCTGGTATTTTATTCTTGTACTAACAATCCTACTTCCAAGAACCGGGTTTTGGTCATCACGTTGTAATTAGTTGCCAGCCAGCTTGTCTATCAACAAGTATTTGCTAAGTACACACAGAGAGAATGTTATTCTGTTAGGTCTTTGATGGTAGACCTTCCCCTATAGTTACTCCTAATTGCTTCTCCTGTCAAATACAACTCTAATCCTGGATTCAAATATTCTTCCACCAAATTTCCATTCATCCCATTATGGACTCTCTATTACAATAGATAAGAAGGAGCAGCCTAATAAAGACTGAATGTTTTCTTTCCTTATACAATACAGTTCAATGTTCAAAATAATTTTGAAAAGTTTTGATGTTTCAAAATGAGGAGGTGTTATCTCAATATTTCAAGTGAGGAAACTGTGGTTCCAAACGAATAAGTATCTGCACAGTTACTAAATGACTGAGTTGTCATTCCCAGAGTAGCTCTTGCAAATCATTTTAATTTACCATCTCACCATTCACCCCTTCCTGATCTCTCAGATCATTATAAAACTTCACTCAGCAGCTGGGCTTCATTAAACTTTTCTTTTCTTAAATCTCCACATATGCCTAACTTATATCCAGGTTCTCATTTCTTCTCAAATACTAACTTTATTCAGTTTCCCTATATTCTACATTATTCCTCTGCCTCCTCAAAGTTTCCCATCTAACACGAATGTTGCATTTTAGCACTCTCATCTTGCCACCACCTCCTGACCTTCAAACACCTCTAAACACAGTTTTTGAACAGAAAGAAAAGAAAAGAAATACATACTACTTCCATCTTGTACCTTCCAGTTATGGAAGGATTTTGCTTGAGCTTCTTTTATCCTTGATCTTATTGGCATCACTTCTTCTGGAATTGCTTAAAATTCGCTCCTCCCCATAGAACCACTTCTTTTCCCAGATTGGTGGTTCTGCAGCTAAATCCCAAATCCAGTGTTTCCCTCCCTGTGCACACCCTTGGAGGTTTCACCAATTGCAAAGCTGTAATGACGAACTCTAAGCTCAGAACACTAAACTCCACTTTGCAGGCCACATCTTTCCCCTGAGCTAGAATTCCTCACATCCAGCTGCTGACACACATCCCTCTTGGATGCATTTCAAGCATATTTGAAATGAAGCACATTATCCATAACAAACAAAATACACTTGCCAACTTAATCATTTCTATCAATGCAACTAAAAAACATCAAGGACTATCTGTATTCTTCTGTGTTTGTCATACTTCCCTTATCCTGCATACCACTGTCACATTAGTACTTCTAGAACACTGCTTTTTAGAAGTCACACACAGCTTATGAACCTATAACAGCTCTCATTACCATCTGCATTATGTGTGATCTCTTTTATCTGGATTTTCAACTTCTTATATTAATTACTGTTTACTGATCTACTCAACTGAATTTCTAATCTGAAACTTAGCCAGTTTACTTACAGACCCACATCTGCTTGCTTCACTAACTCAATGTGTAATATCTGCCACCACCCTTTTTAAAAGTCCAAAACTTATACCTACTTCAAGGCTTATCCTCTTTATAAAAAGCTTCACTGATTCATTCTAAAAATGTAAAGTAAATCAATGTTAATTTCCTATTTTCGATACTGTGGATATCAGGATAAAAGTGCAGGGAATAACAGCTAGAAGGATAATGTTGGTTGATTTCATAAAGAATGCTGTATTTCAGGCTTAAGACTTTTGATTTAATGTGGTAGGTAACAGGGAGCTATAGAATATTTCCAAGCAGGTACGTAGCATACCCAGATCCCTATTTGTGCAAAGAAACTCATACTCATGGAAAACTAGAAATTCATTACAGATGCACACAGATTTAGCTACAAAAATATTTACTAAATAATTATTTATCATCCTAAAATCAAATATTATATTTTAGACAAAAGGAGACTGATTAAGTATGTAGCTATTAAAATAATGTATAATATTTAATAATGCAATGATGATATAATGAAAGTTTTTAAAGCGGGTTATAAAGCAGTAGGTGCAGTATGGCCCAATTTTATAAAACAAAAATACATATATGCAAAGAAAAAAGATTTGAAGGATATGTATACACGGACACACACATAGAATACATCTATGTATATACACTGCATAAATTTATATATAGTAGAGTTTATGCCTATCTATTTCAGGGTGGTTAGATTATTATTTATTTTTAATCTTATTATCCCCTAAATTTCTACAAAACATGTTTTATCTGTGTATTCAAGATATGAGTTATTTTTAACAATTTTATTACAACATAATTCACATTTTAAAATATGTATTCAGTGGTTTTTAGTACATTCACAGAGTTGTGCAGCCATCACTACAACCTAATTTTAGAGTATTTTTCTCACTCCAAAGGAAATCCCGTACCTTTTAGCTATCATTATTCATTTCTCCATCTCTACCTCACTGCCACTCTAGGCAACCAGTAAAATGCTTTCTGCCTCTATGAGTTTACCAATTCTGGACATTTTATGTGATTAGAATCATATAATATATAGTCTTTTAAACTGGGTTTCTTTCACTGAGCATATGTTTTCAAGGTTCATTCATGCTGTAGTTCTTTATATTGCTAAAGAATATTCCACTGTATGGATATGCCATATTTATTTATCTATTCATCGACTGACAAATATTTGGATTGTTTTCATTTTTTGGCTATCATGCTGCTATGAACAATCACAAGGTGTTTGTTTTTTTATGGTAGTACTAAAAATAAGGGAGGAATGTTAATACAAGAAGACTACTGGTAGGTCATTTTATGAGCCTGACTAGGACACAGGGGCATTAAGTAAGGTAATAGCAGTGTGGACAATGAAAAGAGATATGTTTAGGACATGCCACCATCAAATTTTGGTGACTGATTGAATATGGGCAGTAAAGGCAACAGAGAGTCAAAGCTGCTCTGAGGCCTTTGGCCTGGCCATTGGGTAACACCATCCACTCAGATGAGACATGCAGAAGGAGGTGAGTTCAGGTGAGCTCAGGCATGTGCAGGTGGAGAGGCCTGTGGGGTATTGATGGAGACATGTGAAACCTGGAAGAGAGGCCAGATGAAAAGGTCCAAACACAGAAATCATGGAATATTGGGAATGGGACTGTCCAGGAGAGCATGAAGATGGAATACCAATAGTCAAGAGACAGAAAAAGGAACAAGAAGCCACAAAGCAGACTGGAAAAGACAGGCCTGAGGGGATAGGGACAGTTTCCAATAGTGAAAGAAAAGCCAAGGAATGAAAATGTTCTAAGGAAATGGTCTCCGTGTAAAAGGGTACAGAACAGCCAAAGGAGTCGTAGGCAAAGTGTTCACCAGATTTAGCAACTATGAAGTCACTCATGAAAGGGTGAAAATATTACTCAGAGATCAATAATAGGCATGATTTGGCTTCCTTTCAGAGAGGAGATGCAGGAAAGGAGATGGGATGGAGGCAGAGTCCCTGAACTAGCTGCATACATTCAGGCAAGGAATCCTGGGACTTGGGCTCATTTATCAGATCAGAAATACAAATAACCCCGTAAATACACAGTCATTGCCTTTGGACAACTTATTTCCTTTTGGGAATTAAAAAAAAACATTAATTTTCCTGATTTATGAAGTTAGTCCTTGTTTTTTCCTTACCACCAGTTTCTGATACAATTATAGTTATTTTTTTTGGGTTACTTTCTATCATGATCCCTTATGAGTTATATATATTTTTTGCAGGAAAATGTATACAGTATATAGAATAGAAAGAGGAGAAGGATACTTAATACCTGTAACTCCACCACCCAGAGTAATTACCATTAATACATAACTTGGCTTATATGTTTCTGAACCAGATTTTGAGAAGTATATAGCTAAAGTTCAATCTTTTGTTTTCTGCCTTTGCTGACTTAATTAGAAGACCTATCTTGCCTGCATATCTACATAACTGCCTTTATTTCCTTCTGTGTTTTGTGATTTCGTTTTTTTACAATTAAACCTCTTAGCTATCAGGAATGTAGTATAGCACATGGTATGGCTAAGTAATCTATTTTTTTTTTCTCTAAATGGTTGGCAGGTTACTAGCACCATTTTTAAACTCATCTTGTCCTCTCCATCACTTTGAAATGCCACATTAGCACATGAGGTCTGAGTTCAGATTAGTACATTCTAAATTCTTATATATTTAACTGGCAGACAAGGAGATGAATTCTCTTCCTTATAGAAGTTCTAATGATCCCAAGTAGCCACAGAAAAGCAAAAGTATAACACAAAGATATTCACTCAAAAACTAATAGATCACTTATAAAATTAGTCCTCCTCAAATATCTTTCCACATTTAACACTAGATGAATCCCGCCTGCTATCAACTTTTTACATGGGTTCATCTCTCACCAACTGTTGGAAATTATTGCAAAATCAGCATAAACGGGTTGCAGAAGGAAATTATAAATCTTGCAAATGATGCAATATTTAAAGCAGCTAAAGTGGGGCGCCTGAGTGGCTCAGTCAGTTAAGCGTCTGACTTCAGTTTAGGTCATGATCTCACGGTTTGTGAGTTCGAGTCCTGTATCGGGCTCTGTGCTGACAGCTCAGAGCCTGGAGCCTGCTTCAGATTCTGTGTCTCCTGCTCTCTCTGCCCTTCCCCTGCTCATGCTCTGTCTCTCTTGCTCTCAAAAATTAATAAACATAAAAAATTAAAAAAAAAATAAAGCAGCTAAAGTGTAATTAGAGACTGGACAGCGACCAGTGAAAATCTGGCAATCATTCTAGTCAATCAAGAGAAGAAAATTGTCCAGAAGGTGACAGGATAGATGTTTCTGGAGAAAACGATTTGCAGCTCAAGAAATTAAGACTCCTCCTCCCCCCAGGGAAATGGATATTGCTTTGGAATATTTTTTTCCTAAAAAGGACACTCTTTGGGGCTCCTGGGTGGCTCAGTCAGTTGGAGCATTAGACTCCTGATTTCAGCTGAGATCATGGTCTCATAGTCATGAGATGGAGCCCCTCACGGGACCATGTAGTGGGCACGGAGTCTGCTTAAGATTCTCTCTCTTTCTCCCTCTGCTGCTAAGGAAGGAAGGAAGGAAAGAAGGAAGGAAGGAAGGAAGGAAGGGGGAGGGAGGGAGGGAGGGAGGGAAGGAAGGAAGGAGGGAGGGGAGGGAAGGAAGGAGGGAGGGAGGGAGGGAGGGAGGGAGGGAGGGAGGAAGGAAGGAAGGAAGGAAGGAAGGAAGGAAGGGAGGGAGGAAAACCAACCAAGCAACCAACCCTCTTTGTAAAGGTGATTCTAAGGTAAAATGTGAGTGTCTACCAACATGCCACAAACAAAACAAAAGGAAAACTCCCACAAACTTCTTTCATTGCTGTTTTTAAGAATTAGCACATCTCGCACTCTGTCTCTCTCAAAAATAAATAAACATTAAAAAAAATTTTTTTAAAGGAGGGGGGCGCCTGGGTGTCTCAGTTGGTTAAGAGTCCTACTTTGGCTTAGGTCATGATCTCACAGTTTGTGGGTTTGAGCCCTGCGTTGGGCTCTGTGCTGAGGGCATGGAGTCTGCTTGAGATTCTGTCTCCCTCTCTCTCTGCCCTTCCCCTGCTCACGCTCTCTCTCTCTCTCAAAATAAATAAAAATAAACTTTAAAAAAATCATAAGGAAGAGAAAATACACTTACAGCACTGTACTGTATATAAAAAAATTCCATGTAAACCTGGACCTCTACAGTTCAAACTTGTGTTGTTTATGGGTCAACAGTATTCTATCATTTTGGAACACACTTCTTTTTTTAAAAAAATGAACAAATAGATTCAGAAGCCATTTAGTGACTTTTCCTGAAGCCTTTCCTATACTGAATTTGCCTAAATTTCTTAAATGAAAAACTTCAAACTTATAAAAGTTCAAATAAAGTGTAAAACCAACAGCTAAATCACACTGACAATATGAAAGTAAACACCAACTGTCTCACCAAGCATTAAAATGAGACCTCAGAAAGTTAAATTAAAATACTACTGAAATGAGTCATTCGGAAGAAGCCCTGAAATAACATCGAACCCTTAAGGCAAAAAGGTCATTAACTCAAGTTTAAAATACTAAAAAGTGGGAGTTTTAAAATATTTCCCCAAAGGATAGAATAGATACCTTATTCAAATTTTTATTCTCCATTTTCTTCTACCTACTTGGCAGAGTAAAGATGTACAAGATACCAATTTTATGGTGGTCCATACCACATCTCAAAGTAAGTTTTCTGACCCATACTTGTGAAAAGGCTCACCTTATTTATCAAACAGTCCATTTTCTTCCCTCACCCCAAATCAACTTCCTTGAGGTCCAGGAATCCGGCGGTGCCAAACCAAATACAGCTGAAGCTACGGCCCATTGCAACTTCTGACTCATTTGATCACATTAAGAGAATATTTCCCTGAGGCACTTGACCAGGCTGGATTGTCCTTAAGCCTTTTTTCTTGCCCCACTTACTCTACCTGCCCTTCTGTGGGGCCCACACCATTTGGTCTCCAAGCTTCTAGTGATGGGTCATCACTAACTCATTCCGCTTCTTCGGGGGCAAAGCAGCACCTAGACACGTTGTGGTTAAAAACCCATTCAGAATGAAAAGTTTCTGCACTGCAAAGGAAACAATCAACAAAACTAATAGGCAATGGAATGGGAAAAGATAGTTGCAAATGACCTTTCAAACAAAGGACTAGTATCTATAATCTATAAAGAACTTACCAAACTCCACACCCGAAAAAATGAATAATCCAGTATGAAGAAATGGGCAGAAGATATGAATAGACACTTCTCCAAAGAAGCCATCCAGATGGCCAACAGACACAAGAAATGATGCTCAACTTCGCTCATCATCAGGGAAATACAAATCAAAACCACACTGAGATACCACCTCACACCGGTCAGAGTGGCTAAAATGAACAAATCAGAAAACTATAGATGCTGGCGGGGATGTGGAGAAACAGGCACCCTCTTATACTGTTGGTGGGAATGCAAACTGGTACAGCCACTCTGGAGAACGGTGTAGAACTAAAAAAAAAAATGGAAATAGAACTACCCTATGACACAGCAATAGCACTGCTAGGAATTTACCCAAGAGACACAGGAGTGCTGATGCATAGGGGCATGTGTACCCCAATGTTCATAGCAGCACTTTCGACAATAGCCAAATCATGGAAAGAGACCAAGTACCCATCAACTGACGAATGGATAAAGAAGATGTGGTACATATATACAATGGACTACTACGTGGCAATGAGAAAGAATGAAATCTGGCCATGTGTGGCAATGTGGACGGAACTGGAGGGTATTATGCTGAGTGAAATAAGTCAGCCAGAGAAAGACACGTACCATATGTTTTCACGCATAGGTGGATTTTGAGAGACTTAGCAGAAAACCATGGGGGAGGGGAAAAGGGGAAAGAAATAAAAAAGCCACAGAGAGGGAAGGAGACAAAACCTAAGAGACTTAAATACTAAGAACAAACTGAGGGTTGAGGAGCGTCTGGGAAGGGGGAGAGGGGGTGACGGGCACAGAGGAGGGCACTTGTTGGGATGAGCAATGGGTGTTGTATGGAAACCAATTTGACAATAAATTATAAAAATAATAAAGTAAAAATAAATAAAAATTAAAAAAACACCCATAGGGAAATGATAAAAAGCTCCAGTATTCACGAGGTTAAAATGATTGGTCTCTGAATACCGTAAGTTAGGCCCATCCACATGTGCATTAAGTTCTGCATAAATGTGCTTGAGAGAGTCAAGTCTTAGCTGTAATTAGAGGCCCTGAAATATCAAACTAGACAGTGAGGTCATAAAAGGAAGCTTCTGGCAATCCAAGGCAAATCTCTCAGCTTCAAGCGCCTGCAGGGACAAGCAGATAACGAACATGTACAAGAAAGCCAGCTAGGCCACTATAGGCATTCACATTCAGATTTTTTAAGAACACTGCCCTGGTCCTCCGTGACTCTTGCTCTAAGGGGATGCACACAGCTGAGATTAGAATGAACACATTTAGTCAAAGTGCAATATTCCCCAGCAGGAAAAAAGTGAATACCAGAGCCATAGGCAGGAGACATGTAAGTTTGATGGTTCTACAATAAAAATTAAAAAAAAAAAAATAAGAAAAAAAATTTACTCAGAAAGGGGTAGGCTAAATCTTGATAGAGAATCTGCAGGCTGCCAAAGGCAAATGGGAGAAATGGGAGGCACAAAGTCCAGAAGGTAATTCCCAGTGGGAAAGATTTTCAAACTCTGGATGCCAGGGAGGGTGTTGTCATGGCCTTTGCCGGAGCAAGGGTACATCCAAGGTGCCGGGCTCATAAAGTCATGAGGCTAGAAAAGACCAATGGTTTTTTATTCCGAGATGTTTATCCATCTGCAATTTAATAGGGAATATGGTAAAATTACACACACTCCTGCCTTTTAATACCAACCGCTAAGTCGCTTCGTCTTCCTAGGCCTCGGTTACCTCAGCTGTTAAGTGAGGGAGGTGAACCAGATGATTTCTGAGTTCCTGCCTGGCTTTTAAAAAAAGATCCTGTCTGTGAAAAGTGCTCGGCCGCTTGTGTGTTCAGGAACCCGCTCCTTCCTAACATGCCGCTGTATCTTCGTGTACTCTGAAGCAACCCCTGCGGCCAAACTAACACTGTAAGCTGTGTAATTACTGGCTTGAAGCAGAAAGTAACACAGTATTTCTTATTATCTCTGTGTTAAGGGTATCATGGCACCTATGGAGATGATAAAAATAAACTACAAGCGAAGACAAATCTTTAATATATTCCTCACAGCAAAGAAAAGACACTATTTCTGCCCTCTTCCCCCCACACTGCTGGACTAATTTAAGCGAAAAGAAGGGCAGAGCAAGAGCAAGAACAGCTTGCACAGGAGAAAGCTTGGGCTAGAAATGTATTTGTACCATTATGGTCTGTGTGGTCTAGAGGGAAGCACAGGAGGCTAGATTAGATTCTAGACTTAACCCTTCTGGTCGCCATGTTAACTCTGGGCAAGATATTTAGCTTTTCTTAACTCCATTTTCTGTTAATGAAAAGCAATTATTCTACATGTTTCTTCCACCTGAGGTGCTAAGTACAGAAAGAAGTATGTGAAAAATTTGAGTTCTAGGGAGGAGAGGTATTAGAGGCAATAATGGAGCGTGTTAATAACAAAGAGCACTGATGTAACGATTTTTTTAAACTCACCACCGTGACTGGATCAAAGCAAGTGGGGATGGAGAATCACTCAACCAGAGTAAAAAACTGGGTCATGGGTAAGTAGAAGCAATGAGGACCATGACAGTGCAGCACAGCAGAAAGCCAAACCCTCCCCAGTGGACTGAGCTTGGTTAGACTAGGCATGAGAGGCATAGACTGAGCTTACAGGCTCCGCTTTGTGAACAAATACATTCTCCATCTTCCTGCATGTCTACGTTTCTCCCTCCCTCCCTCCCTTCTCCTCCTCCCTTCCTCTGCCCCTTCCTTCCACACATTTAAAAATTTTGCACTGAGGGCTCATATGGACACAGCTTTCAAGCCGTTTCCAAACCTAGTTATTTAAACAAATGACTAAAGTCCCATAATCAATAAATGTGACTAAGGGAGCATGTGTTCTCTCCAGGGGTCCAGGTCTTTGCTAACAGCATTGTCATTGGCATCCTAACGGCTGTTTCTAAAGAGGCTCCGACAGGGAGACAAGAAGGAGGGGAACAGAAGGCAGGGCTGCCGAGGTTCCCACAGCTGCGGCAGCCAATCATGGGGGCCCATCCCATCTCTTTCTTCAGTTTCCTCTTTCACATATTTGTCCCTCTCCCTCAAGCCTCCTTTGTTTTTCCAGTCAGCAAGGAAGAAGAGAGAAGCTATGTACTGAGTGCTAATCATAGTAAATGTTTTTCATTTACTATCTCATTAAGCCTAAATATTTATTTCTTACAAAAACAATCCTGTAATAGTGGACAGAAGACAGATAAGTACAGGCCAAAGGACCAGTTAGGAGGATGTTAACAAGGGCAAGGTGAAGTAAGAGGGGCTAGATTAAGACAGACCGTATTAGAACTGCTTCTAGGTAGAAAGACATTTCTATTCTGAAATGTCGTATTAGAGATATTCTTTTGGAATAAAAGTTAGGTTCTGTCCATGTGTAAGGAAGGTAAAAAAATATTTCAAATCAGGGGTGCCTGGGTGGCACATCGGTTAACCGTCTGACTTCGGCTCAGGTCATGATCTTGTGGTTTGTGGGTTTGAACTCCGCGATGGGCCCTGTGCTGACAGCTCAGAGCCTGGAATCTGCTTCACATTCTGTGTCTCCCTTTCTCTCTGCCCCTCCCCGGCTTGTGCTCTGTCTCTCTCTCTCTCTCAAAAATAAAATAAATATTAAAAATCTTTTTAAATATTTCGAACCATAGAATATAGAAACCCATGACCCCAAACCAGCTATTTTTCCCACCCCCAAATTTACAGACTGAATTACACACGGATCACAGTGGTAATAATTAAGGGGCACCTGGCTGGCTCCATCGGAGCATGCAACTCCTGACGTCGAGGTTGTGAGTTTGAGCCCCATGTTGGGTGTAGAAATTACTTAAGTAAATAAAACTTAAAAGAAAGATAATAATTAAATATTACAATGGTAATAATTATAGCTTTACTTTTTGAGTGTGTCTCTGTTCCAGGCATTGTGCTAGGCACTTTACAAATATCTAAGGCTCTAGTGACAAGGGAGGCAATATTATACCCACTTTCGCAAGGAAGAAACTAAGACCCTGGAAAGTTAACTAACATATCCAGGGTCATAGAAGCAGTAAAGGATAAAGGCAGGACCCAAACACTGGTCTGTCTGTCTCCAGAGTCTGTACGTATTAGATTATGCTATGCCGTCTCTATGTTTGTCTTTTTAGGTTTTTGTTTGCATTCCTCTTTCCTTCTAGGAATGCTGATTGAGGGGAAAAGGAAGCAGGAGGAAGAGCATCAGCACGGGGGTGGGAAGCAGCACATAATACGTGTAAGAAGGAAGACGAGAAAATCTCACCACTTCACTCTGATACGATGGTCCTTGCTTTAGAAGGAAATAGATACTACAGCTGCTGCATTTAATTAATTTATGTACTTGATGTCCCTTGCTGTTGCCATAAAGACAGACACTATGAGGGAAGCAGGACTCGGTAGCTGCTGCCTGGGAGGGACATGAGTGCAGCACCAGTGCCCAGCTCCCCTGACCACGGAGGAGCCAACCTGCATGCCCGCGGCCGTCGCTGCGTCACTCGGGGCAAGCCGCATCTCTCTCCACCGCGGCTGTAGGTGCCATGACCCTGCAGCCTGTTCACATCTCCTGATCCCAGTCTTTCCCTTTGTCTCTTCCCCTTTATTCTGATGACCACAATCCAAGCGAACACCAGAAGGGATGGGACTCATCTGGATTACATTAGCTGCTTGTATTATGCTATTTACATTTATGAAATATGGTATCGCGAGACCACATTTAGTAAAACTTTTCCTTAAAAATAGTTTTATTCTCTAATCCACTTTTTATTGGTTAGAAGCAAAACAAAATGGCTCATATATTTAAAAGCAGAGGGAAGAAAAAAGACATACCATTCTAGAAATGTCTAGCAAGCAAATACCCCAAGAATATTTATCCAAGTGGTTACCCCGGGATATCTGAGGGGAAATGTGAAAGCAATTTTCTTGGCTATCATCACTTTAATATGAAATGTAAACCCCAAATACAACTCAGGCGCATTCCTTTAATTTGAGAAAAGTAGTCGTGTTTAGGGAGCACGGATGAAACTCCTACCTGGCATGACCATGGTCTGTGGGGCCGCCGCATCCGTACTTAAGCAGAGCCGTCCGCCTTTGGCTAATCTATCGCAGAGCAAGGTGATATGTTTCTTCAGTCGGCTTGTGTCTTTGGGTATGTTCAGCTGGCTGCTGAGGTTCAAAGCCTGCTCCTTTGAACTCTTTGAGAGGCAAGTCTTCAAGAGGTGGGAAATGGCAGCATCCACTGTTTCCTTCCCAGCCCTAGATGCAAGAGCCGATTTTGAATTTAGGCAAAGACGACAAATGAGCAAAGTAGGCACTTACTGTTCATCAAGTTCAAAGACTGAGTGTTTACGTCCAAGTGTCAGGGACATGCTGACAGTTTGGTTTCTGGAATATTTCATATCAGTCTGGTTTTGAATCCTAGCTCTGTCCGCTGTTTAATCGTGAGCAAGTTACTTAATTCTTCTTCGCCTCATCCTTGTCTACAAATGAGGATACTAATATTAGTCTGCAGTTTCAAAGGCTGGGGTGATTAAATGAAATACTATATGAAAAGCATTTAGCCCTGTGCCAGACGTTAGTAAATAACACCAATAATGATCCCAGGTATACGTATGTTTGATGATCTGGACCCTGAAGCTGCTGGGATTATAGTTCATTTTGCCTTATCTTTCTGCTGAAGAAGTACGGGCCAGGACAGAGAGGTCCTCTGGATGTTTTGGGGGAAACTGGAATGAAGAGAAAGTCCTGGGGTCTCTCGCAGCTATTGGTCCTACAGCCTTGCGGTCGTAGGCAGAAACCAGGAGTTTATTTCAAGAGGGATTTTGTGAGATACAAGCCTATCTAGTCCCACTTCACTGCCCAGGTGACAGAAAGTGACATAAAGTGAGAAAGTGGGCCATTTACCCCACTTCTGCTGGGACCAGAATGGCTGTGCTACAGTGAAAACCTCGAGAAGTGCAGTGTTCCCTTAGCACCACGAAGGCTGTAATTCTAGGAATAACGATGTTGGTCAGGGACCTCTTCGTGATCAGCACTGGCAGGACTGGCACAGAAGCAGGAGGGTTCAGCTGTAAGCTCCCATTGGGCATCCCCGGGGAGTCCTAGAGGCAGCTAGGCATGACTTTTATTGAGGTCTGGAGGTCCTGAACAGCACGATAGGAAAGCACGGGTGAAATCTGAGTATTATTGCCAATGTGACTTCATTTGTGCCCAGAGGTTGGTAAAACCTGGAGCTCCACGGGCCTGGTAACCAAAATGAAAATACAGAGGAAGACACTGAGTGAATTTACTCATAAAGAATGCTACAGAATAGTCCAAGCCCCTTATATAAGAGGTGAGAAACTTGAGACTCAGAAGGAACCCCCCTCCCCAAAAGTCTACTGTTAGCACTGTTCCATCCTCAACCTTAAAATGGCTAAGCTACCTTGCAAATATCCAAATTGGATTAGGTTACTCCTAATGCTGTGCTGTGGTGGCTGGCTGCGTATTTGGTTTCCCCACCAGAGTGCCTGGAGTTCTCTGTACCCCTAGCACTATGTTTGAATAAACAGAGGGTCATCAAGAAATATGTTAGGTGGACAGAGAAATGGTAAGACAGAGAACTAAGATACTAGGGTTGGGAGGACTTAGGAGATCTTCAGTCTCGTGGGATTTTCCTAGGACCTCACATACGATAGCAACCACCTGTCTAGGCATGGTTGTCTTCACAGTCCAAAATTACAACTTTTGGAGGCAGTTCACTACTTTCAGAGACATGTGTAACCAGCAGAAAGCTATTCTTATACCGAGCCAAAATCTGCCCCATTGGCCCTTAGGTCTACCCTCCAGAGCCATGCACAACAGATCTAATCTCTCTTCTACATGACAGCCCTTTATATCTGTGAAGACAGCAGTTCTGTACCCTCTCCTCCAGAATAAACAGCCTCAGTTCCTCCAGCTCTTCCTAATATAAACATGGTTTCAAGTTTTCTCTCCATCCTGACCACTTGTCTTTGAATGAGCTCCAATTTTAAACACTTAAAAATTTATACAGCTAACTAGAGAACCCCAAACTGACCCCAAGACACCAGGTTGGGGATGGGAGTACATGTTAGGAAAAAACCATCCCTCACATTTACAGGGAATCTCCCCGCCAGCCTGGCTTCTGGTGGCCTCTGCTCTCTTTGCAATTGCATCAACTCTTGATTCACAATGAGGGAGCAGATGACTAAACTCCATACCTTTTCCATACTTGACACACATCTTCTTCTAGGCTCGTGCAGCTGGATCTTAGACCTAAGGGTGGACTCTATACATGTCCACTGGAGAACTTCCAGTAATTGCCAAAATCAAGGTATTTTACTTTAGTGATCCACTAGAGATATTACTAGGTAAATTGGGATAGAAATTAACTACTTTACAATGACCTTGTAAATCCTTTCAAGAGACGTCAAAGACCATAAAAACAGCTTCCTACTCCAAATCACTAAAGAATAATAAACCATTAGTTACCACAAAGACATCTCTATACAACTACCAAAATCTAGACAAATATCTAAAATGGAATTTGTATTTCACTGATAGTGGGAAGAGGTAAACTAAGACAAAATAGTAAACCAGATGTCATCTGAGAGGACATATTTTCAAGTTGCTTTCAGAGCCATTGACAAAGACCTCTGAAGTGTAAGAAGGAAAGATCTTTTGTATATAAATTGGCGTTTGTGTGCTCTGTGGTCATTTCAGCATTGAAACAGTTCCTACGATTTTATAGACTATTTGTCTAAGCAAACTACTATTTTCATAAGTAGATTACAGTAGCATATTAGATCCTTTAAGTAGATATAGCATTTAGTTAACATGGAAGTACTATGAATTTCCTTTCTTACTGCCAACTTGCAGATCAAGTCAAAAACCATGTCATGTTTAGGTATTTGGCATGGATATTTCTTTAACATAATGAGGCATGATGCCAACACTTCAGAAAGATTGCTACTAAAATATAAGATTATTATTTGAAAGGACTATATTGCTACATAAACTCATAAATATGATAATAAAAGGAAAGTTTATGATACAAATGAAGAGCCTTTGAAATGACAGTTTTGTTAAATAAGGATATAGTGATAATTCGACGATCAAACATGTAGCATACGTACCTCAGAAATGTGAAACAAAACTATGTGGAAATGCAGAATCTTTAAATGTGAGAAGTATCTTAAAGGTAATCTATTTTACTATCTTTTTGGTGTTCGAATCCACCACTTTTATTTATAGCTCTTAAATTGATAAGTCTAATGTTCAGTTTTAATGTCTAAACACACACACACACACACACACACACACCCACACACACACACACCCCACACACACACACCATGCACATACCTTATCTTTATCCTTTACAGTTGAGTATCAATTGTACTAAGATTTTGCCTCCAACTGTAAGAATGAAAGAAAATCCTAATTTTGGGAAAACTGTACTAAAAGTTACCTAGAAGGGGAGAAACTACTAAGGATGTGCTCTTCAGTGAGAACTGATTTGATCTTACTTCTCAAATCCCATGTGTGGCTTTTAGAAAACAATAGCAGGTGGAAAGTTAAATTAATTAATTAATTAATGTGTGAATGAATCAATAAATAAATTTAACTGCACATGTTACTCTGTTTTATCTTCTTTACAACCCATGTCGGTATTAGAAATTAATGTATTTACCAGGTTTTTTGGTGCTTTTATCCAGTCTAGTATTGATAATTGGGGTTTTCCTTTGTTCCTGAGGACTAGGCTCAACCCCATGTGGTAACATCACTTTTGTCTTAGTCCTTTCTACCTGGGCCCCTACATCGGGAGTCTGCTTACAATATTACTCCTCTACAGACCAGGCTACCTTGCTCCTACCAAATGCCCTTCAAGGAACTGGACCCAACAGGTGTGACCCTGCAGTCTGACTTCTCTAATGCCAAGTTGCCTGCTGCACGCGCCCCCCAACAGGGCTTCCCAGTGCCCGGATTTCATGGTTCACCTCCCTGTGTGGAAGCGGCTATACACCATGCTGGTTTCAAATGCCTCTCTGTACCAGGATGATGCCTCATTTCTAGGAGTCAGCTTTGTAAATTCAAGGACTTGGCTTCTCCTCTCTGTTCCTCCTCCTGACTGAAGTCAGTCAACTGAGCTACGCTTTTTGCTATCCAGAGAGCAGGTAGCCACCGCTGAGTTTCCAACTTCTGCTCTACCTGCTCTGCCAGTCTGCACTGGTCACTGTGCCTAAACGCCAGCACAAGCAAGCGGTTTATGAAAAACAGTGAACAGCAGGAAGTTTGACCACATTTGTAAAGTTAATTTCCTAGGGTAGCAACCAAAGTAACTACAGAAAAAATTAAACCGGAAGAGTATTCTCCTACCACCTGTGCATCAAAACAACCAGGTTGAAGACAGCTGCCTCTGGGTTTCTAGGTTCCGACTTCACCTCATTCACCTCAAGAGTGCCCCCCCTTCACCATTAGACCTCGGACAAATCACTTAATCTCTGTGGGCTACATCTGAGGTCACCATAAAACAGAAATAAAACTATTTGCCATCCCAATCTTACGTGAATGGTGAGGCACTCCGGAATTGTAAGTGGAAGATACTATGAAAAAAGTACGTATATTCAATCCTACTTTTAAAAAAAATCAGAAAATACAAATACACCATTGAAGTCCAATGTGCAAAGTAACATCTTTAAACTTTTATTCAAATTACAAACTTCTGCAAATTTGTGTTTGTGATAGAAACACTACCACTACCACATCCTTAACTATAGTAGTATGGGGGGAAATACCACAAAATCCCATTACCAACTGTGCACGCGGTCAGTTCTAAGGGAGAGAGGAAAGGTAAAAAAGGAGATCTGTCTAAAGGAGCAAATGGAGATTATGTAGCCATAGCCCAGATTTCAGTTGAAGAGAGTAAACTCTCAGAAATAGCCTGTCTTACATTACACATTTGAAGTAGCATTTCATACTTAGCCAAGAAAAGCTAAAAATAATCACAGGAAGGGTCACTGCAAATTGAGGTACAAACAAAATTTAGTGCTATACTTGTAAATTATACATTCTGGAAGATGAGAGAATTTTTCAGGATTTATCTGGGTTCAGTTTATTTCCAAAGAAGAGATTGTATTCAGTCAATCTTTCTCTCATGGAGAGGGCTCAAAATGTTGAGCTATTTACCCTGAAAAGTAAAACAGCTCTTTGAACCTAAAACACAATAAAATAAAAGGGGATTAAGAGTACGCTTATTTAAAAAAAAAGAGTACACTTGTTATGATGAGCACTGAGCAATGTCTAGAATTGCTGAATCACACTATATTGTATGCCTGAAACTAACACTGTATGTTAACTATACTGGAATTGAAATTTTTAAAAACAGGGAAAAATGACCCAATAATGAACACATACCTTCAGGAATTAAAAAAAAAAAAAAAAAAAAAAGACACCACGCTATATGGCCTCTACGGCATCTTAATAAATTTCAGATTATTATATTCAACAGTTTTTATAAAATAAGGCTTTGAAAAAAATCAGCTTTAAATTTTTTCAACCCATCACTAATAAAATGAAACATTCCCCAATATCACTCTTTTAAAATTTAAACTGAAGTGACTTATTGGACTTTTGGGAGTTCTCTACTTCTTTGCCATGATTCAAAACCTGTAAAAGTCTAATTCACATTTCAACCAAAAGTAGAACAGGGTACTGGGCTTATTACCACTGCTTTGTGAAAAATGAAGCACAGTGTTCCCTAATGCATGGCAATCTAAAAACCCTTCGACAAATGGAAGACAAGTAACCTTCACAGAATTTAGCTGCAATACCAGCAGAAAGCACGAGACTGCTTCAAACCAACATACTCTGATTGTTTCCTTAAGCTTATGTTTTGCATTTAATTGGTATTCCCATTCTGACTCCAATGCTATATATGGTAGATTACATGAATTGCCATAAAACATGATCCCAGATAGCCAATACTCAGTTGTAAAACAAACAAAATATCAGTGATGTCTCAAGCAGCCAACCACCTTCACTAAGCACTAATGTTCGCTTTAGGAAAAGCTCCTGATCAACGTGCACTCTTCAGAAGCAATTTACAAAACAAAACAACACCAAAACAAAGCAAAGCAAAAAAAAAAAAAAAAAAAAAAAACACAAAACACAAAAAACAAAAACAACAACAAAAAAAAACCCATTAAGACTGGAAAATTAAATTGATTGATAATGAAGATTCCAGAAGAAATTTGCTCTGGTAATGGTGGATTCAATCGTTTCGACCAATTATCCTCCTGAAAGTAACTAAAAACAAATATATAAAAATCATGTCTTTTATGGCACAAGAAAGCTAACAAGATAGTGATAGGAGACAATGGAGGCCCAAGAAGGTAAGTCCTGACTTTGAGGCTGCTTTTCCCACTAAAGTCATTAGCCTAACATCCATCATGGATCCTTCGCTTATTCACCACCTCACGCTAATGACTTATGCTTGCTTAAAATTTCCATGTAAGAGGCAGCATGGTTCATGCATAGTGCATTGGATTAGAAGTCAAAAGACCTAAAGTGAATTGTAGCACCTTTCCTTACAAGCTGTTTGTTTTTGGGAAAATTATTACAGTTCTCTAGGTTTTGGTTTCCTTATCAGTTAAAAACCAGAAAATGACTTTTCTTTGCCAGGTGCCCATAGATTTGAGATATATTTGGCAACTGTATGTACTTAATTTCATACTATCATTCTCACTTGTAAGAGTTCTCTCTGAAAAGGTTACCTTTTCTGGGCTGGTTCCTGCAAATAGTCCCAGAAATAGTAGCAACAAAAGCAATAAGAGTTAAAATTTCTTATGTGCTAGAAAATGGGCTGAAAATTTTACAAATATATTTTGATTAATTCTTACTATTATCCTATGAAGGGAGGCATTACAATTCCCAATTAAGGCTCTGGATATAAGGTATTTCACTGCAAATGACGCAGTTATTAAAAGGAAGAGTTGTGACAGAATCCAGGACTGCATGGCTCTAACCCCCTGCCTTTTATCTCCCCATGCTCTAGATTTTGAAGGAGACAGAACAGAGCTTTACAAGGTTCTATGTCAAGAACGAGAGACTTGTGAAGTACCTGGATAAGTGTCTGACTCTTGATTTTGGCTCAGGTCATAATCTCATGGTTCATGAGTTCCAGCCCTGCGTCTGGCTCTCCATCTGAAAATGGAGCCTGCTTGGGATTCTCTCTCTCCCTCTCTCTTCCCCTTCTCTGTTCTTGCTCTCTCTCTCTTTCTCTGTCTCAAAATAAATAAATAAATATTAAAAAAATGAGAGTTTTATAAAGGGTGGAGATGGGAAGGAGAAAATTAAGAATGCAGGTTTCAGAGAAGAATTAAATTTGTTAACCATTTTTTAACATTTCATTGAAAATTAACATCTATCATAGTAGCCAGTAAAAATACAAGTGGTATTTTCAGATTTATAAAGGGTGGAGATGGGAGGGAGAAAATTAAGAATGCAGGTTTCAGAGAAGAATTAAATTTGTTAACCTTTTCTTAACATTACATTGAAAATTAACATCTATCATAGTAGCCAGTAAAAATACAAGTGGTATTTAGATAACTACCATATATTAAGCAATTGTGGTTGGTATATACATTTGTATATTTGTTTGCTGTTCCTATGTAAACTAATATTACTTTTATCCTACAAAAATAGTAAAATTGAAAAATAAAACTTGACCACTTATGCTATAGAGCACTGTTTTCCCATTTCATTGTGTGTCTTTCAATCTATTGTCAGATCATCTTAGGCTCCTTTTACTAAACTGGGCTTTAGGAAATATCATATGAGGTCCTCTCCCAGAAAATTTATGGTCACGATTAACACATTCACAGAACCAAAATTTAAATCAGCTTCTGGATTCAAGTGAATGAATAATATGGATATAATTAAATAAAATTTTACTGCCTATGATCTATGCCAGTTTGGAGTCCACCAAAGCTTTAGCACCTGATTAAACTACTGAAACTGACACATAGGAAGAGTCTCAGGATACCACGTCCCCTGAAAACATAACAATGGTTAGACTTGACTCTGAAGAGTCTGAATTATAGTCGTTTCAGGGACTCACTATTAAGAATACCTGAAGCAGCCACACCTATTATAAAATCGTAAGACACATGAGGTCATAGACTCCCTAAGTACTCACATATCTGATGGAGTCTGGGAAACATTTAAAAAATCTAGGACAAGAGAAGAACATGTGAACAAAGTAAAGGCGTCAACTTCTCCCTCTGTTGATGCTGTGTTCTTAACAATCTCAAAGAACAAGGAATGACCAAACTCAGGAGAAAATGTCCAAATATATATGAAACCACTAATTTAAGTGTGAGAAGTACAGGATCCTTTTCTTCTGTTTTTCTCTCCTCCATTTAGTTAGTTTGGATTTTTCAAAACTATCCTGTAGCTTCACTATTTTAAGTTGTGACTACCTATTTCTTCCTTGGTCAAGGCCACCAATGGATCTGAAACAGCTACAAGAAGGTCCACATACTAGGTTTCTATTTTTTTTCAAACAGAATTCTGGAGAGGTCTGGAAAAAAGGTATCTAGAATGGTATCTGAAGTTAATGAGTGGCACAAGATTCAGTGTTGGTGTCATTTTTCACAGTGATCACAGAAATACAGCAGCACAAATCTCAAAGTTCAATAGTAATTATTTACAAGATGGTATGTTTATCCCTATATTGATCCTAATTTTAAATGTCTTTGTCCATTTACTAAAATACTACTTTGAGTCCACAGAGTCATTTGTTTATTTTAATTTTTTTTGGCATTTATTTATTTTGAGAGAGAGAGAGAGAGAGAGAGAGAGAGAGAGAGAGCATGAGCAGGGGAAGGGCAGAGAGAGAGGGAGACACAGAATCTGAAGCAGGCTCCAGGCTCTGAGCTGTCAGCACAGAGCCTGACACGGGGCCCAAACCCATGAGCGAGATCATGACCTGAGCTGAAGTAGTATGCTCAACCGACTGAGCCACCCAGGCGCCCCTCATTTGTTTATTTTAAAAATATTTATTCGGAGCCAACTGATACAAGACTTTATACTAAATATTGTGAGGTTAAAAAAAGGTGATATGGATCCTATCTTCAAGTAATTTTCAGTCAAGTAATAACATGAGAATGTGTACAAAAATGTAATGATCCAGAAAACAAAATTTAGAGAGAAGTACAGGTAAAGTGCTTCTGGAATGATTTTAACACCCTTCCTAGAGTAACATCAAGAATTATCTGTCAATAAGTTATTCAAGATAGAAGGTCTTTACACTTGTCTACACAATAAGGTAACGCCCCATCAGTTTTGTGGAAAATCAATATATATATGGATATAGAGTTTGAATTCATGTGAAATTGCTATGTGAAATAAACAATAAGTCAAATTTGTCAGCATTTTCTAGTATAGAATCCAACACAGGTGGACATAAATACAAAATACGAGTTACACTTAACCTTGATAAAGTTGGAGAAGAGTGAAACTACAGTATGGTCATATCTTCTATTCATTTTTTAATTGGATTATTCATTTCTGGTGTTGACTTTTATAAGTTCTTTATATTTTTTTGATACTAACCCTTTATCAGATATGTCATTTGCAAATATCTTCTTCCATTCAAAGACATAAAAGACATTTTCCCAAAAAAGACATACAGATGGCCAATAGACACATGAAAGGATGCTCAACATCACGGATAATTAGGGCTATACAAACCAAAGCTACAATGAGATAGTATCTCATATCTGTCAGAATGGCTAAAATTTACAACACAAGAAACAACAGGTATTGGTAAGGATGTGGAGAAATGGGACCATCTTGAACTGTTAGTGAGAACACAAACCAGTGCAGCCACTCTGGAAAACAGCATGGAGGTTCCTCGAAAAGTTAAAAACACAACTACCCTATGACCTAGCAATGACCCTATGACCCATAAATTCCTGTGACCTAGGAATTTACCCAAAGAATACAAAAATACTAATTCAAAGGGATACATGCACCTTGACATTTATAGCAGCATTATCTACAATAGCCAAACTATGGAAGCAGCCCAAGTGTCCATCAAATGATGAATGAATACAGAAGATGTAGTATATATATGCAATGGAATATTATTCAGCCATAATAAAGAATGAAATCTTTTCCATTTGCAACGACGTGAATGGAACTAGAGAATATTATGCTAATATAGAAAGAAATTCTCTCATAGAAATTTATGAAACAAAACAAATGAACAAAGGGGGAGAAAAAAGGAAAGAGGCAGCCAAGAAACAAACTCTTAAGTATAGCGAACAAACTGATGGTTACCAGAGGGGAGGTAGGTAGGGAAGTGGGTAAAATAGGTGATGGGAATTAAGGAGTGCACTTGTTGTGATGAGCACCAGGTGTCATATGGAAGTGTTGTATCACTATAGTGTACACCTTAAACTAACATTATACAGCATCTTAACTAACATGACTTTAATTAAAAATAAAAAAATAAAAAAACTTCAGTAAGATCACCTGGTCCAAGTTTTCCCGTTGGGGTGCCTGGGTAGCTCAGTTGGTTGAACATCCGACTCTTGATTTTGGCTCAGGTCATGATCCCAGGGTCATGGGATTGAGCCCCACATTAGGCTATGCACTAAGCATGGAGTCTGCTTAAGATTCTCTCTCTCTTTTCCTCTCCCCTGCTCACATTTTCTCTCTAATAATAATAATAATAATAATAATAATAATAATAATAATAATAATTTAACTTCTACTTATAAAAAAAATAAGTTTCTCCCTAAATCAGGTTATTTTTGTGAGCCGCCTAGTTTAGATTCATATCCTGTCAGTTATTTTCTGTCTGTGTGATTGTGGGCATACTTCCTCATCTGTAAACTGGAACTAATAGTCCTGAGACAAGGATGTGAGTGCAAATGCTTTACCTGAGAGCTGATCGAGAAGTGCTGGGAAGTAGTGAGGAAGTGAAATTAGGAAGGGGGAGAAGCCAATAAACTGCTGTGCATTCGAGCAATTATCACCAAAAGCAACTGGTGCAACCTTGTCGGACTACTCTGAGAGGTGGCGTAGAACATACCTTGGATTTTCCCAGCGTAGGGATGAAAGGGCTGGAGTATTATCTACCAATTTCCATCAGTCACTGATTGAGCACAGAGGCTACATAGCCTCGGCCAAACAGGAAGAGTCCACAGGCAAAAAAACTGCAGATGTTCAGAAGGCAGAAGATTTCAGGAATGGTGGGAGGCAAAAGAGATATGGGCAGATCACACATAGCATCTGCTACAACCCCCTACTTCAAAGACACATAGGATTAAATGGGGTAGCATATGTAGAGTCCTTGGCCAATATATAATACATAATAATGCTCAATAAAAGTTAATTTTATCATTTTGAATTGTGGGAGGCAGGCCTCTGTGTGTGTGTGTGTGTGTGTGTGCATGCGTGTGTGTGTGTGTGTGTGTGTGATTTCTCTCCTTTTTTCCTACAAAACGGAAAAAACCTGTAATTAATGAAGCTCACAGAAGTTGGTTCTGATATTGCTAAAAACTATGGAGAAATATTTATAACCTTAAATTTAGAACAAATGGGTTAGAAGGCAACTAACCACTGCCATTAAACCACAGACATTAGATTTTATTTCCAGGAAAGTGGAAAGTCTCGCTACTCTAAATGCAGAAAGTGAAGCGTATTCCTGCTAACGATATCAGTGATTTCATCTGCACATTCTTATTCATTGTGGTGGGAGAGAAGATCTGGGTTCCTGCAAAATGATACATCAGGGAAATTTAAATTCAGATTTTATAACTATGTTATGCAATCTGTCAGGTTAAAAGTGATAGCAATAGGTACTCAGCCATCATTACTTTTCACAGCTTATTCGTGGCTTTCTCTTCAAAAAGTAGCAACTGGTAAGATTTTTTTCCCATTTATGTGAAATCTGCTTCTGGTCAGGGATGCCTGCTTCGAGATGGAAAACCAAGGTCTTGCCTTTTTCAATAACTTCCTGTCCCCAACTCAAACTACTCGCAAATTCCCTCCTAATAAAAAATGACTAAAATTATAATTCTTATACTCTGTTCTGACAATTACATTCCATCAATTCTAGGAAGTTTCTCCCTCACAGTTTAACATCTATGACATAGGGAAGTATCTTATCTAACGACTGCCGGCTTCCAGGCTCCAGTCATGCTCTGCTATCGCTGTCGGTGCCTGTGTATGCACAGCCTTTGTCCCAGCCATTCTTCAACTGACAAGTATACAATGCTCAGACTTTCCTATTGAACTGTCATTTAAAATATATGTAGAAATATATATATATATATATATACACACACATATATGTATGTATACACATACATTTTTTTTTTGAGACAGAGAGAGAGAGAGAGCAAGAGCAGGGAAGGAGCAAAGGGAGAGGGAGAGGGAGAATCCCAGCGGGCTCCATGCCCAGCATCGAGCCCAATGGTGGGGCTCGATCTCACTATCATGAGATCATGACGTGAGCCAAAATCAAGAGTCAGATGCTTAACCGAATGAACCACCCAGAAGCCCCTATCTTTTAAAATATTACACTATGACTTACTGAATAAAAAAGTTGGAATAGAGCAGTTGGAAGTATAAGTTTGAAATTAGTGAAGCATATATTCATGACAGAAGAATGACAACAATTCGTACTTTTTTGCAAAAGCAAAAGCTAAGTGCTCTCCAGGATATAAGACAAGAAGATACAGATAGTAGAAATATGTTAATGCTTTGTTACTGAGATATATGCACCTACATTAGAATCCTATGCCAAGCAATGTAACTGAAGTAGGAGAAATTACCAAATCCTTGGAATAGATGTGGTTTGATTAATTAATGTATCACACAGAACTATTGTTTAAGCAATAAACATCATTTTGCCTAAAATATCCTGCTAACTCTGGATGGAAGCTGCTTAACTTCCAGCAACATGGGATTCAAATGAGGGGGAAAAAAAATAAAGCTTTGAGCTTAGTCAAAACGTAAAGTGTTTAAAATGGATATCGGGGGGGGGGCCTGGGTGGCTCAGCTGGCTGAGCGTTCAACTCTAGATTTCAGCTCAGGTCATGATCCCAGGGTCATGGGATCAAGCCCTGCATCACACTCAGCTTGGAGCTAGCTTGGGTTTCTCTCTCCTCTCTCTCTCTCTCTCTCTCTCTCTCTCTCCCCCTCCTCTGCCCCTCCCCCATTCGTGTATGTGTGCACACACACTCTCTCTCTCTAAAATTAAAAATTAAAAAATTAAATGGATATCAGAGGCTCAGAAGAAAATCAGGAAGGCAACAGTGGCCCACTCTTAAATTCTTCATCGACAAAGCACTTTGTGGCACATAGGTCACACACATGGCACACAGGACAATGCTATGTGGGAAAACATGGATAGCAATGACACAGACAGCTGAAAGAGGAGTTAAGAGAATCAAATGTTGAATGTGAAGAAGTGGAGAAGTTTCAGGAACACCTTAACCAATTTATATTGCTTGTATCTTCTTATTCAGCCACAAGAGTAACATATGATAAACTACATTGTCTAAATAAGTCTAAATGAGTTCCTTCAATACTTATTAAAAACCTTAAGTGAACCTTAAGTGTTCTGAAAAAATGAAGTTAAAAGAAAAAAAAACACACTATGTCATAGTTTAATTGACAGGTGTTTTTTTCCTAAGTGGTCCATAAAATGCTATAACTAACAGCACCTTATTATTGAAAGCTAATAATAGCTAATAATTCTTGGATGATGGTCATATGCCTGGCCCCACATTTGGCATTTCATGTACATTATCTCAATCCGTCCTCACAGGACTCTTGAGAGGTATACAAAGGCTATCCTCATAATACCTGCACACCTTTGACACGTAGTTCCCAAATGAGGTCACACATGTAATGCAATTTTTTAAAACCTGGTTTAGCATCTCTGTACTTGTAGGAGCAGCAGCAGCAGCAGTAGTAGTAGTAGTAGTAGTAGCAGTAGTAACAGTAGTAGTATTTTGGTCTTCCATATGATATATATAACTAAACATTAAAACCCTGAATCTGAAAATGATGGCGAAGACACCCAAGGAGGCTCAATATGTGGTCTACTTCACTGAGACCAAACAAGCAAAGTAATTTTCAGTTACTCTGTAAAAACAAAAACAAAACAAAAACAAAAACAACAACAACAACAACAGAATTTGGATATGTCTTCTTGAGGAAGAAAACCTTGTTATATGTATTTTTTTTCATTCAATGTTTATTGTGTTTCAGTAAGTCATTTGTAGTAGGCCACAGCCAAACAGAGAAGGCCAGATTACACAATAAATAGAATACAGAAGAGGAAAGGGTATACCTGCAATGAAAAAAGAAACTGCATGTACAACAAGTCCTCAGACACTGACGTGGCCCTTCTCCCAGACTTACTGTGTGAAGGACAGCGAGCCTCTGGTTCTCAACACCTCTGACCTGGCAGATTCCTCACCCTGCGCACACTGTGTTTTCCATCAAGCTCTGGGCATGCCTTCATGAGAAAGGCACTGGAGAGCCAAGTTCACTCCCTTTCTTAATCTCATGTTCTTCCTCTGTACCATTTATTTACTGGTTCAGTAGGAATATAAAGTGAGAGCAAGCTGAAATAAAATCCAAATCACCATTCTCCCATCTCTTCAAAGCAGAGCCAGTCCTTGGGGTCTTGTCTAGTTCACCACTGTACAGATAAGAAAACTAATGCTTAGAGAGTTCAGTAATTTGCTTAAGGACATAGAGCTAGTTAAGTATTTGCTCAAAAAAAAAGATCTAAACCCTACTGTGACATAATATTCTATTCAACTGATATGCCATAGTTTGTACTGTCCTACTATTAGCATTTAGGTTGCTTTCAGCATTTCATAATTATAAAAATAAACCAAATGGATTTTACTTTACTACTTTCAGTGCAATAACTTAGATTACTGGTGCCAAGTGTTAGATTCGTTTCATGACCTATCTTTTCCTAGAGGACCCTCTGGAAAGCCTACAGCAGAAACAGGTGGGTATGTCAATTTTACTACACATGTATCAGCACTATTTATTGCCAAATTTGACTAAATCAATATAGGTGAGGTATACATAATGTTTTCACTTGCATATATTCATCACTGGTAAGATTAAAAATTTTTGTGTTTACTGGTTTAAATTACAGGACATGTGAATGATATATGTATAAATAAATACATGTGTGGTGGTCTGGCTATCAATTTATCTACATCTTTTACCATCCACACAGGAGTGCTCAGGTTTCACTCTTGCAGAACCCCAAAATATTTGAAGCTGCTCACAAAACAGGGGGTGGTGCAAAATGAAAGGAGAATGCTTCCTTTCCTAATAAACTATACAGTTGGAGAACAATCTGTAAATGTGTGGAACACTATGAAAATAAATGGGGTATCAAGCAATCCCTCAATATTTATATCTGACTATATGCTTAATTTAAGCTTTAATTCTGTGAGGATGTAGAAGAATCTGTCCCTACATTTACTAGAATACAAGACAAGCACACTGACAATTTCAGAACACGTGATGAGAGCTAAATTACGTCATAACCCCAAGTGAAAGTCACAAGAGAATGTAAGCCAGAATAAGTAAGGAGGGAATGAGAATTGATCTGCTTCTTAATGAGGGTGGATAGAGGGGTAAACAGAGGATACTATGTTAGGTGAAGAAAAAAGCCCTCTTGGCCCTGGCATGCTGGAAAGAAGTTGTGTACCCATGGTAAGTCAGATTTCTCAGAACAAAGCAGGAAAGCTGGGGAGTCACAGAAACTGAGCTTTAGAAAGAAGATTTGGTGGTGCCAAGTGACTGGAAGTCCTGACTGCCTGGCACTGGAGTCCAAACTGAACCAGGAGCAGAGAGCCACAGAAAGTATGTAAGCAGACGTGTGACGACAGAGCATAGGCTGAGCAGTGATGCGCAGGGCGTACCAAAGCAGTGACTGGGCAGAAAGGCTACTACAAATGCCATCACAGAAAGCCAGGTAGAATAACAAGGACGCAAGCCAACCGGGTTTCTGAGGAACACTTCCAAATGAACAACGGCAGTCCAGGGTGACTGTCTGACCCTGGAGCGGCTCTGTGTGTGGCTACGGCACATAGGGAGCGCTGGTTTTAGAGGAAAGAGTCCACGATTTCCACATGTACATTTCTAAAAGAATGTAATGTCCAGACACATCAAGATCATCTCTTTATAATGAGCAGACTCAAACTAAGTTGGGTGTAGGTATTTTAAGGAAACTACATTACTACAAATATACTTCTAGCCCAGAATCAAGTCAGTAGGTGTTATAAGCATGATGATGATTTATATTTATATTTATATTTAAACCATACCTTGCCTCACAAAGGTTTTGGGATGGCATATAGTGAGAGTGAAGCTTCAATTTATCAATTCTTTGTTCATTTATTTAGTCTCTCTACTCTTGAATCCATAGATAATATTAAAGGCATCCATTAAAGTACTGTTTCGTATTTGATATATTAAAGGAAGTTTAAAAGATTACACATCATCACTTGTATGCTGTATTCTACGTGGCTCCTATTCTGACATATTTCAATTTTTAAAACAGCAAGCAAGTCATCAGAAAGGCTCTGAGGTACGCATTACCCAACACTGGTGAGGTAGAAAACTATACCACTACATAACACCAGTTGCATGTAACTAGCAACAACACAGTGTATGTGGCCATTATGAACATGAAACTAATTCTTTTATGTTCATCTTGTTGGCTAAAATCAAGGAGATTACCAAAATATTTACTTTCTCCACTATGTTCCCATAGACATTTATAATTGTGATGATACTTCAACAGTCTGAAACGCAGACTTGACACTGATACCAGACTTCCTCCTTTTGTTTGCCTTTTAAGAAGAGGTCATTAATAACAGCAATGATTAGCCATCTCGGTCATCACTCAATCCAGACAGGAGGCACAATGGCCCTTACATCAAATCTGACCCATGACGTAGAAGCCTTCAAGCTTTGTAAGTGAGTCTTGATAAGTCCCTCCACACAATAGGATTTCCTATTATAAACATCTGTTTTCTCACACGAACCATGTTGAACATGTTAAAAATAAGTTTCTCTTTCCATATCAGCTTGTAAAAGGAATAATCAATCAAGAAGTAAGGCTGAAGGTCCAAATCTCCTTCCTCCACTGATGTAAATTTCCACCTTAACTTTCTCAGGGGATCTGGAGGTTCAATGCTAGGGGAAGTAACTGCAAACTCTTAAGAATACAATAAAGCTTTTCTTTTTCAAATAGTAGATAATATCTACTAAAGATATTAAATGCGCTTTGAAAGAAAAGAAAAAGTAAGGGAAAATGCTATGCAATGTGCCAATATTCCTTCCGAATCTAAGACTGTGTATAATCAGGTCTCCAAACCAGTGCTCTGTTGCTCTTTTCCTTAGAGATTCCTCTGGAGTCAGGTGGAGCATAAATGGACATTCAGAGCAGAAGTCTAATAAAGCCCATTTAGAATTAACAGTATTGTTCCTACTTTTCTCTTGCCATCTTCTAGACTTCATCTTAAAGAATCTTAGTCATTGAAGCTGCTTGCTAAGAAAATGAGAAGCAGATCTGTACAGAGTTCAAGAAGGGCGAAGAGGATTCATCCAAACACCAGCTGCAAGTGATAGTGACTACCTCGAATGCTGTATTCAAAAGGATTCTGAGGTCATGTGCAGGCTCAACAGGAAGGAATTTGTGACGATTACAATGTCTCCCAAGGTCATGCGAAGGGGAAGTAGCAGCACCGGTGCCAGCTTATTGCCTCCCTTTTATGTAGATGCATTCATCTCTCTACAGAAAGTCTGGTTCTTGCACATGTGACCGGGCAGATGATGCCGGAACACCAGAAATAAGGGCTGCTGAAGCAAACACCATGGCCTAACTTAATGTCAGTGTCCTACCCTACTTTCATTAATTTGATAAAATGTGCTCAAGTTGTTTAACCCAGTTGGCAATACCCTTTCTCTTTTAACGATGGAGAGTACTATGCAATAGGACGTACTGCAATGAAGGAATGTTCTTTTTTTTTTAAGTTTATTTATTTATTTTGAGAAAGAAAGAGAGTGGGGGAGGGGCAGAGAAAGAAGAAGAGAATCCCAAGCAGGCTCCACACTGTCAACATGGGGCTCCATTGCAAAACTCTGAAATCCTCAGCCCCTAAACTGAAAAGTAAGAAAACAGTTCATTTTAGAATTGCCCCATCAGGTTCGCTGACAGAACACGTTATTTGGGGCAAAACTTCTGCATCACAGGAAGACGGTAGGGACAATACTATATTTATTATCAAATCCACTGATGGAACTGAGATTAAGAGCTCTTTTTGGAGATACCAAATGGAGCAATCAATGTTATCTTTAAAGTGAAGGGAAGTATCCCTACAAAAACCCATTTGGCACATAGAACTTTCAGCGCCTTGAAAAAGTCACATGTAAGAGTCTGCAGTATCAGCCTTTATTTGCCCCCAAATAGTAATGAGAAGTGACAAAAATAGAAAAGCATTTAAAAAACAGATCAAAGAAAACAATGATGAATTCTGATCCAAATGAGATGGCATTAAAAAAATATACTGATAAAAGAGTGTGAAGAACATTAGTTTTCACTAGGAATAATAAATTCTAACTATTTTTGCTTTGTGAGCCGGATGCCAGTCAGAAACTCTGTCAGGGTGAACTCCGGCATTTAGCCTGCCCTTGTGACACATGTCATCTAAAGAAGGATATGACCAACTATGGTGCAGTGCTATGTGGACATAAATAAAACATCTTCTGAGCACTTTCTTCCACCTCTCAATACTTGTGGGGACATCTGACCTTGAACTGAGAGTCTCTTCTGAAAATGTCGTCCACATGTCTGAAGTTCTCCCCCTCACACATGTACTCTGCCATCCACTTCCAACCAAACCGTCTAAATTACATTCAGATTTTTGTGGTATCATAATAACTTCAATATGGGATGTATTTTCAACATTCTGGTCAGAGACTCCTTTCTTCCCTGCCTTCCCCTCCTTCCAAGTTATTTCAGGTTTGCATATTTCATTTTCACATCTCAGTGGGACGCCCATCACATAACATTTATTTGTGAGGTCTAAAGGCGTAACGTGGGGGGACCGTGAACTAGCATGTCAAAACCACATACTGCATGCGCACGTCTTAAAGAATGAAAAAGGATTCCTTTTTTTCTCAAGATATATAAGCTGTCTCAACAGTATAAGCCCAAAGTGAATGCCACAACCTAATTAAAGATGAAGAGCATAACAAGCAGTATTAAAATGTCTTTTTGGATTCATTCTTCTCCAAGTTATGTTTTTATCAAATGTCTTGTCTCATTAATGGCTTCAGTAGACATAACGAGTATACACACCTTCTAATCTCCCCAAATTCAGAAGAAAGTTGAAAGAATTTCCCCCTACATATTCTGGGAGATAGGACAGCAGAGAACACAGTGGTAAGGACAGAAAGGAGCTTTGAGAAGATGCCTATCCGTTCACCTGCCTACAGGGATGAACATACTACTCCCAGCAGAAGGAGGCTGTTTTGAAAGATCTCTAGAGTCAGAAATTCCACAGTCTCTCTGGGGACTCAATCCCTATATTTGAGAACCTTTATTTCAAAGAAATTCTTCCTCTGGGTCTAACCACACTTCATGGCCACCTTCAGGAGCATGTGAGCTGTGTGGTCACACAGGGCCCCGCATTCAGAAGGGATCCACGCTTGATTTATTGTTTTGCCATCGCCATCTTTAAATTCTATTTTTTTTTTTTGAGAGAGAGAGAGAGAGAGGGTGCTAGTGTGCAACAGGCAGAGAGAAAGACAGAGAAAAGTGGGGCTCACGCGTAATGTTGCTCGTGTTCACCCAAAGCAAGGCTCGAGCTTACCCGATGTGGGATTCGAACTCACACACCGTGAGATCATGACCTGAACCGTGAGATCAAGACCTGCACCAAAGTCATATGCTTAACGACTGAGCCACCCAGGCAACCTTGAAATTCTTAATAATGTCAGCTTGCACTTGTGTTCTGTAAGCGATGCCGATGGAACAGTGAAGTGTGTGTGAGAAGGGAGGACGTGTGCAGTATGCGTTCCTTCTCCCTTTCTGCCCCATAAGGTTAGAATTCTACGGCCCCAGAACAAGCGGGAGGCAGGGAGACTCAAAGCAAGTACAAGGAGGGCATGTTATGTCCAGACTGATTAAATGGGGGCACCGACAGTCCTTTAAGGTGTTTCATTTGCACCGAAACTTGTTTCGAATGAAGAAAGGCAGCAAATAGATTCGAAAAAACAGGAATGACTAAGGAAGTCCATTATACCCATTACTTCCCTGTATTATCTGACCACTTACACTGAAAATGGTAACAGAAGGAAAGGAAAACAGAGTAACACAGAGCTCCTTTTCCCTCCTTTCCTTTCTTACTCATCAGTAAGCTGAAGGCAGAAAATGTTGGTAACTGTGTGCATATCAAGAAGGGAGGTAAAAGCAGTTAATTTCGTGCAGTGATTCACAATTCTGTAAGAACAAAATACATATGCACGTATGAGCTACAAAATACGAATTATATAATTTTGGCAATTCTACACATGGGTTCAATGCTCTGATATTTGTATTAAAACTGGCATTGCATATTACAAAGATTCATGGTAAAACTCAGGCTAACAACTTAAATTTTTTATTTTTCTTCATTTAGAATAGCATAAAATTGCAAATAAAACCATCGTGATGAGACTGCAGAAAGCAAAAAACTTTGTTTTAGAATCTGTTTTAACAACATTTTGGGTATTTTTCTACTTTTTTGAATAAGTATTTTCATTTTGCTCTGGGCCCTGTAAATTATACAGCTGGCCCTGCCCTGTGTCCAGATTATATCTACTGCATCTCTTCTACCAAGTCACCTCTGGTTAGCTTTCACCCTTTCTCCAGTCATTCGCCCAACAAATATTGACTGTGCCATGGTCAGGCGTTGTGCCAGATGCTGAATATATAAAAATGAGTAAGATATAATTCTACTCTATTCCAGTATCTCATTTAATTCTTATTCAACTTGGGTAGGTCCTATTATTGTTTCCAGCTTAGAACTACAGAAGAAGAGAGTTAGACCAGCTAGAAAACCTGACCAGAAGGACTTTATCATTCAGTAGTGGAAACAGGAACTGAGGCCACCCAAGTCTTTCTGACTACTAAATCTGAGTTCATAGCTATCATTCTTAGTAATACAACCCTAACTGCATTCTTTGTTTTCTGTTATTACAATGTCCACATTTCCAGTTTCTCAAAGATCAATTTTAGCAGCAATTTAATTTTATGAATCTAAAAAAAAAAAAGGTATACTCTAAATTTTTCTAACTTACTTATTAGTATTTTGTTTAGGATATAAAATATAGCTTGATTTTTGTTTTCATCTGATAATCCTTGGACCTAATTGTAGAAAATTACATTCAACAAACAAAGCCTGTGTATTTCAAAATCTTGTTCATGACTTTGTTTGCTAAAATACAGTGTATTGGTAAAAACAAACAAACAAACAAACACCACATATGCTTTGAAAGCAGCCAGACCTGGGCCCAAACCCTGGCTCTATACCCACTAGTTTCCAAAACGTACTTAACCCTCAACACCTAAGTTTCCCCCTATGTTAAAAGCAGATGAAAACAGTACCTTAACAACCTTCTAGGGCCATGTTTAAGATTAAATGAGGTAATCCTTGTGGAACACTTAAAATATCACCTGGCGCCTACCTAGTAAGTACTCAGAAATGTTAGTTTTAGTACTATTATTTTTAGTCCTATGGTCTTATGGCTGTGTTTGAAATGACTTTTTTCGTGAAATGGTTTCCTCCAATACAAAAAAATAAGTGCAAGAGTCTCCAATTTCCAAGAAGTATATTATTTTTTTGTAAATAAAAGCATGCAAAAAGCTCCCCCATGATGACACCTGGTAGTCATACAAAGCTCTACAATTCGAGGGATCTGAGATGTTTTTGTTCATATAATCTTTCACCAAAAACTCCAAATATGAACCCTCATCTTCCCCCCTTTGGTTCTAAGCTGCCTATTCAAAGGGTTAAGAGTAAAAAAAAAAAAAGCTTATACACTATGTATTAAGAACTATATAAATGTAACACAATATTCCTGTCATTTGGAAAGGCCATCTCAGTTCTCCCTAACCCTTGAAGTGACACTTAAATTTAAGAACACTGAGCAAATTAAAATGGCTGAACTGTTTTCTCTGGTGGAAAAGGAAAGGATTAGCTAATCTGAAGGTTTACTGCCATCACTCAGGCACTCAAATGACTGTTTCCCTGGCTTCTAAGTGATTGAAGAGCACATAAAAAGTGGACTGAATACCACATAAAAATGGACTATATACCTATTTTTAAAATAGCTCTAGAAAAAAAAAGTCTTTATTTGACATTTTTATTATGATTTAAAGAAAAGGAAAACAGGATCTGAACTTAAAAAAAAAAAATCCTCCATCAGATACCTTAGAAAACACGACATTCATGTGATATCTTCCCAAAACCACAATCTTTTCAATAACGACCGCTGTTACCATTGCAGGGTCGTGGGTCCTTACCAATTCTTGGGTGTCCTGCTGCAGCGGCAGAAATGCAGCCTCCAGAATGGCAATCTGGTCGGTACTAAGCTTCTGCCACAGCCCGATCAGCAGAATCACCAAATGGGTGGCACTTTTCAGCTTGGTGAATGACTGGAACAGACTGTCTTGGTTTTCCTCTACTGCATCTGCTAGAGCGATTACCTGCAGAAACGACAAACTTCAGTTAGGGATAATTTCACAGTTCTTGAGCCCTCAACAGATTACATTTGGCACACTCGTGTTTTTCTTTAAAGCTCCTTGATGAACTTTGTCTTCCACAAACACAAGCTATGTTGAGTAATAAAATAGTTATCATTCATCTGTTCACTTCCTTCTTTAAAAAAAAAATCCCTAACATAATTCCAAATCCATATGGCCAAGAGATGAAAATATCCATGAAATCAGCTTAATGGGGACATTGTGCTGTGTCTGGTTCACCATTGATTGACCTTCTACAATATATGATAATGTAAGTAACCTCTAATACAGTTATTAAGGTCTTTATTACTAGCTAGAGGTGGATCAATTAAAAAATATCAAAATAACCACATTTGCCATGTAATTTAAAATAATGATTTCATTACATCCTTTTCAGAAAATAATTATCTGCCTCTGATTACTATTCTTTATATGCTACATGGTGTTGAGATAGCCAGGATTTCTTTATTATATCCAAAAAGTAGATAATGTTCAAACATTTGACCAATTGAGTAATGTCATTTTTAACACAAATATCAGGCACCAGACCACAGGGACCTGAAAGAAAAAAAAAATGTTCAGGGTGTGTTAGCTTTACAATGCCAAATCTACTTAGGATAAAACTGGCAAGAGTAGAATTGGCTTTTTTTTTTTTTCATCCTCTTGAATAATCCTGTGGAAAAAAGAACTAAAGCAACAATTAGATGGAACATCCAAGACTGCCCATTGGTGTTTTATTTTAATGTCTTGGTGAATTTTGTGCTCATTAAAAGTAATGAACTGACTGGCCCAGAGGCTCGAGGCGTCTGACAGCCCCCAGAACTGGAATAGGAAAAGCCAGGGCAACGTGAGCTCCTTTCTGTCAGTCTCTGCCAGCTTGAGAGACTAGAGCTCAGATGACTTTCAGAACTCTAGTGCAGATGAACCATTTGGTGATATTTCATGGCTTATTGACACTGGCCCAAAGGGCTTGTTAAAAACTCATCATTCAAACAAGTAAGAGTTTACAGCTGTGTGGTCTCCCAAATTCCATTAGCAACAGGGGCTGTTGGGGGACAGTCCTCAGAGTGCCTGGGAGACACTGGAAAAGAGATGTAGGTTAGGAAAAGACAAAGCTATTGCAGGTCTTTGCCTGCCAATGCCAGGCAGACCATGATTCTTTGGCATTTGGTTGAGGACTTGCAAGAGTTATAAAAGGCAATCACGAGTCACATTCAGCTCTCCCAGGGAGCCCTGGGAGTTTGGACCAAGGTCAGCATTGTAATAAAGTGCACTGCTTACTATGTACCTAGTACTGTGCTACTTTCCTTCCGTAGGTGTTCAAAAAAGTACATGGTATCTTATAGCCCATAAGGATCTTATAATTTTTTGGACAGGAAACACACATACACAACCAATTAGTGGAAAGAAACATTACTGTAATAATGTCCTAATTGTGCAGAACAGAAAATAAGTGTAAAAGAAGTTCACAAAGGGACAGATTACTATGGGCCAGAGTTAATATCCCTGGGGCCTCTTTTACTCAAATAAGGCTTGGAACTCATCCCTTCCCTATTACTTCAAGAAGTCTCCTCTAAGAGACAGAGGCCACTTCCCATAAACCAAAACACCTGGAATGATCTGTTTCTTCCCCCAGCTTCACCATGATTACAACTGACTCCCGTTAAAGTCTACATTTATACTCTTTTCTTCCTGCGAGTGTTACCAATTAAGCCTCATTGTGGGGACCGTCATATTTTGACACAGATGCTTATTGTCAATAAGCCCAAATCATACAAAGATCAAGGTCATAAACACCTCCCGAGTGCCAGGTATAGGCAAGAATTTGCAGAAAGCACTCTAGGGAATCTAATGGTGACAGATCTCATCTCCACCTTCAGAGAGTTAATAATAGAAAACAGAAAATACGTCAGAGGCAAGTGTCGACACTGCAGGGAAGACCCTATGAACTGCAAAGCAGAATGCCGTTGATTTTATAATTAGTAGGTTAATAATAATCCCTGTAATTAGGTGGGCACAGACTGCATGCCAAACATTCTGCTGTGCCACACAGGTATCAGTGCCTTCACTCCCCACACCTCCACCTGGCTGGCACGATCTCTATTTTACAGACGAGGCCTCTGAAGCTCGGCGAGTGTAAGAAATTTGCCTAGTACTGTACACCGGGATGCAAACCGTGCCTGTGCTTTGAAGGGCTCCATGACTGGTTTAATGCCCTGCTGTCTCTGTCTTGAAATTCTTTCAATTTTATTTCTGAACCTGTGTTTTATAGGTGAAGTCAATGAAGGGGTAACAGAACTACACACGAGCAGAGGAGATATGCCCATTAACTCACAGAGTTAAATGCTCTTATATTTACATTTAAAACTGACATTGCATAATATAAAGATTAATGGTAAAATTCATGCTAACAATTTTAATTTTTCCATACCTTGGAATGGCATTAAATAGAAAATAAAAACACCATGAGAAAGTGTGACAGAGAGGCTGCTGAAGAAAGGAAAAAGCTTTCTGTTCTAGTGGCTATTTTAACAGCACTTTCTTCCTGCCGTTTAACAAGGGCCTTGCATTTTCATTTTGCACTGAGAAGTGCAAGTTAAGCGGGCAGCTTGACCATCACTTAGCAGGTGAGAGACCAGGAGTCACACTTCGGAGTCTCACTCCAAAGCCTGTGTGCACCCTGAAGCACCTGCCAGGTTCAGGGAAAGGTTTAACCATTAGTGAGTCTGGAGCACTTCACAAAGGAAAAGGTTGAGGAGGAAGCAGTGGTGTGCTGGAACCAACTTGGCCAGCTCCCACAGGCTCCAGAGAAAGGACAGGTTGTCCCGTTTTCACTTCTGTGTGCCAGCTGTTAAACACGACCATTACCTAAAACTTACGTTCCATAAACTTAAAATGAAATAAATTACACCAAAACGAAGGCCACAAATACTCAGAACTCATTACTTCTTAATTAGTTCACTATTATCTAGGCCCTTGAGGTCATTTAGGCTCTGTATGTTGGAGACACTCTGCAATGGTGGGCTACTGCCCATTTCTTCCCAACTTCATATTCAGTGACCTCACGTTGGTCGCTTGAAATCAGCCATGGTGGAAGTATTTATGACATGAACATCAACAAATGTTACAGAGCCAGGCCTCCTCCCAACCCCTCTCCTTCCCAAAGAACCAGTTGTTAAATATTTACCAGAGTGCCATTGAGAAGAGGTACCTGAAATTCATCCTCAAGAACAGATATTGGGTAAGGGGGCTTTAAAAGTACAGGAAACAACTTGAGCAAATGTATTAAAGCAGAAAAGTAGAGGCTGCTTATTCAGGAAGGAGCGAATATTCCAGTTTGGGAATAGCATTCAGTGAGACAAAAAGAGGTCACCTGGGCAACTGCTGAAGAGGAGGCAGAATGTCAAGGTGAACAGCGTGCGTGTAACACTATCGGTCCTAGGTGGCCACGGAGTACTCTGCGTTGGGGCCGTTACCTGATGGACGCTGCACGAAAAGCAGCTATCGATCACAGTAAACATCTGGGCGTTTGCTGGGACTTAAGTGAGGCTTTTATGCACGTTCCTCACTATCAGGGGAAAATTCTTGCTAAGTGTAACAGCATGTCAGTTCGTAGACCCACCCAACTTGCTAAACACAGCTGTGGGAGAATGGCTTCTCGGTGAGACAGCAGCCCAAGCCACAGGATCTTTCCTAAGCAAGGCCCAAAATACATCAATCCAGGAGAAGCATCGTTTCTCTAAGTTTCGGTCTCGCTGGTTATATTTCTGTGCCATTGTGGAAAGTCTGCTATCCCCAAATGGTCACAGAAATTGGAAAGAATGGGGATAAACAATTCCTTATGTAAATTACCCCCAAGGAAAATCTTCCCGACCTACTGGCCAGCATGAAATACTAAACAGATCTCCATGTTCTCAATTTAGTTTTGCACGTAACAGCCAAGTTTACTTTGTTCTCCGCGAGGGCCAAATGAATTTAGCAGAATTAACGTAGTAAAAAAGGCTGGTAAAACTAGACCCATCAAGATGTGCATCTGTCCCACCAAGGCCTAGAGGATCTTGCTGCTCACCTGGAAATGCTAAATGAGGCCAACCAGCTGCTAGAGCTCGAATCTGAAGGAGTGTGATTTTTCAGTGCTCATCACTGGCTGTGCAAGATGTGTGTTCCCTAGTGTTCGACAGAACTACAGACGGGGAGGGGGTGAGGAAACGATAAATGCTAACGATTTCAGGCACAAATGTGTTGATAGCCTTTGTTTTGCTTTTTCGAATTGAAGGTTTCCAAATAAAATGGAGACCCCAAAGGACATCTATGTCCAACTGCCATATCAGTTGATGCCAAAGTAATGAGGCAGAGGCCCAGGGAGCTGCTTGCAGGAAAATGCACAACTCATAAAGCGAGTGTGAAATTAATCCCAAATACTTCCAGCTGCCAAGATAGGCTCTAAAATTGGTTACAGGAAAGCAGCAGCAGCAACAGCAGAGTAGACATGAATCATACTATGTGAACACAGACATGTCCAATTTCTTCACCTCAAGTCACCATCGAATCTGCCTCCAAATCTCATGTGTGGCACACAGAATGCCATTACACTGCTATTTAGCTGTCATTTACTGAGCCCTCGCTGTGAGCCAGGCACTGGGCTAGTGCTGTTATACCCAGATTATCACGTGGTCCTCACGACTACCCTCTGAGGTAAAAATTGTTGATCCCTGCAGCCCCCATTTCCAGATGAGGAAACAGAAGCTTAGTGCTCAGATGAACTTGGTGCTGACCTACAGCAGAGAAGGGCCAGGGTTCCAATCCTGTCTCCTGACTGCTCATTGAGTGCTCCTTCCTCCACAATGGCACACAAATGTATACAGTAGGCCCCTTAAAACAATCCAGTGGGTTTTCATCTTGATAATCAAACAAAGATACTAAGGATAAACACTCTAATTATATTACACCCATAACAGGCATAGGTGCTTTAGTGAAACTTTCCCATTGTTGGGGATGAAGTCAACTCAAATTGAGATTTTCAGGCTGGTTTCTGACCAAAGATGCAGTATAAAGGAAATGAGTTCATAATGTGTAAAGGTTGCAAATTTTTTTCTCATAAAAATTGTATTAGGGGGCATCTGGGTGTGGCTCCATCAGTGGAGCGTCTGACTCTTGATTTCGGCGCAGGTCATGATCTCACAGTTTGTGGGATCAACCCCCATGTCGGGCTCTGCGCTGACAGCACAGACCCTACTTGGGATTCTCTCTCTCCCTCTCCCACTATCCCTTTCTTGCTTGTGCTCTTTCTCTCTCTCTCTCATAAGAAGTAAACATTAAAAATAATTTTTAACCATATAGCTCAAAATTATGAACACTTTAGAAATTAGCTATTTCCTACACCTGTTCCTTTAGTGAAGCTACTTTTTAAAAAGGATGATTCATTTATTTTCTACAAATCTCGGACTACAATGTTTTCAGTGGTCTAAGTAAGTTGGTGTTATGTAATAATAATTGTCAATGTTTACTGAGGGCTTTCTAGGAGCCAAGCACTGTGCTAATCTCCTTACGGGGACTGGCTCATTTTATTCTCAAAACAGTTCTATGAGACAGACACTATTATTGCCCATATTTAAAAATAATGAGACAGAAACACAGAAAGGGTCAAGCAGTTAGTCGGCGGCAGAACCAGAATTCATACCCAAGCAATGTGATCTGAGAAATGTCACCAAGTAACGGCACCTCCATTAATTTCCCGCCCGCACATCATTTTGTCATAGGCAAAATGTGGAGCAAATTCTACCAGAAGCTTCTCAATGGGAGGTTTCTGCTTTGCTGACCTTCTAATACCCCAAATGAATTGAGATGGGTTTATTTTAATAGAAGTCCCGCATGGATAAATGAGTTAAGAAAGTGGAGTGCTAAGACACGGATGAGTCTGTACAGCCCCGAGGGCTGAACACAACAGTCCAGGCAATGGACTCACCTCCCAACCAGCTTTAAGCAAGCAGCTTTAAGTCAGTGATCCATTCACTTCCCCTTTCTGGGCTCTAGTTCCATCACCTTTAAAATGTAGGGAGGGGGCAGGGAAACAGGATCACTAACTTCCAACAGAGCTGTGCCAGATTTTAAAATGTAAAGTCCATTTGGATGATACGTCGTTCTGAACGATCCACACCACTTCTCCTCCATATACATCTTGTGTTTCTAATTTAATGTTTCTTGATTTTGGAGTTTTTATCTATAAAATGGCAGTAAGAATATTTTCTCTGACTAATTCGTAGGATTATGAGAATTAAATGAGAGAGGGAAAAAGATGGACAATACCAAGCGTTGGCAAGGAGGCAGAGAAACCGGAACACCTCAAACATTGCGAGTGGTAATGTGATCTGGTACGGTCGCTTTGGAAACAGGTTGGCAGTTCCTCAGGAAGGTAGACACTGAGTTGCCATAGGAGGCAGAAAATGCAATTAAAGTTTCTACCCAAGATTAAGGAGAATATATGTCCGCTGAAAACCTTGTTCACAAATATTTATGACAGCATTATTTATAATAGCCCCCAAAGTAACAACAACTCAAATGCCCATCAACTGATGAATAAATTACATGTGGTATATCTATGTAACAGAATATTATTTAGCCATAGAAGGAAACAGAGTACTTACACATGCCGCTGCATGGACGAACCTTAAAAACGTTCTGTTAGCTTAAAGACGCCAGTCACAAAGGACTGCATTTGTACGATCCCGTTTATATGAAGTGTACAGAATAGGCAAATCTACAAACACTGTGAGCAGATTGGTGGCTTCTTAGGCGAAAGGGTGGGTGGTAGACAGGAGGGAATGGAAAGTGACTGCTAATGGTTGCACAACCTTGTGGATGTGCTAAAAATCATTAAGCTGTTAAAAGTAATAAGAGAAGTAAAAAGTACTATGAAAGTATAATTCATATAAGGAAGATAAATTTACACAAATAAAGGCAACTTTATTTAAGCAACAATTTTGCTGTATTAATGGCTATACCATATTGTAACTGGGGCTTAACAACATTCTGGATGATGCAATAATCAAACAACCTTAGAGTCACTTAGATATGTGTGAATACTGGTAATGCTACCTACTAGCTGTACAACCTTTGACTAGCTACTCTGCCTTCCTCAGACTTAGTTTTCACTTATAAAATGATACTCAATTAGTTAACATCCTTTCTAGTCATTCCTAATTTGTTTGACTCCTGGTTACTATTTCTGAATACTCTATTGCTGAGGGCTCATTTCAATGTACTAATATCAGGCCAATTCTACTTTTTCTGCCAGGTTAACAGTGACAATGGAAAAAGGAAGCCCCTTCTCCAATACTTGAGGCATACTACTACGGCCACCTGAGGTGATACAGGACAGCTGATCAGGCTGCAATGTTCCCTGGCCCTCTCCGTGTGGTCACTCAATGGAACAATGCTCATTTGTAGCCACATTTAATCAAATTTCAAAGTAAAATGTCATGAGACCATGTATTGAATATATACTAAAAGCCATGTAAGGTTTCATGTTTTGGAGGTCTTCTTTTTAGTCCTTTAGTAATTCTATTAAAATATATACACACAGGGGCACCTGGGTGGTTCAGTCGGTTAAGCAACTGACTCTTGGTTTCAGCTCAGGTCATGATCTCACAGTTTTATGAATTCAAGCCCTGTGTTGGGCTCTATGCTGGCAGCGCGAAGCCTGTTCGGGATTCTCTCTCTCTCTGACCCTCCCCCACTTGCACTATCTCTGTCTCTCTCAAAATAAATAAAGAAACTTTAAAAAGTAATTATAATAACCTGTTTTTAAAAATACACATGCACAAACATTCAACTTTGCCTGCTGTGATTTGTTCTCTAAGGATACCCTGAGGCTTGTTAATCAGGGAGCTAGATGTTGTTTTCCTTTTATAACTTATTGAAAATGCTACAAAACTTGGTGATTTAAATAAAAGGTTTATAAAGTACACTATGAGAAGGCAGAGAGAAAACAAAACTCAGACTCATCCCAGAAAATTCCTGTGTAAAAAGTTGCCACCATGCCCTCTATTTTCTGGTACTTGGTACACAGTGGGTGCCCCATAAATGCTGGCTGAATTAATGAAACTCGAAGGCAGTCTACCTAAAATAAAACTCCAGCACAACTAAACTGCTTCTTAAATCCCAGAGACACTCAATCAGGTATTGTCAGGTTCCCAGTTTGAATGGAACCCAAGACATGTCACATGAAAATAACACATCTACCTCAATATCTCTGTCATCTACTTACAAAACAAAACCTCTCCAGTTCACCTTTAGCCACAGCGGCCTAACACCAGGCTACAGACAGCTCTAATGGCTGCTGAAACGAATTTTTTGTGCACACGGCTGCCCTTTGGTTAGAAAGACACACTTTCAGTCTAGGGGAGATTTGGAAGCAGGCAAGAAAAAGGGCACGCTTCTCACTCGACAATGTTATTGGTAACGACAATGTTATTAGTAATGGCGTGTGCCGGCAGACTGGGAAAGCCCCTGCAATAAGGAAGAAGTAAAAGCTTACCATGTCTAAGCTTTTACTTTGGCTGAAAAGATCCAATTTGTATCCAAAAGAATTGTTCTTTCAAGAGAAACAATGAAATAAGTTTCAAAATGAAAAGAGAAATGGTGTGATGATTTAAACACCAGATAAGCATGTAAGAAGTGTTTCATTATCTGTGTGCTGAACCTCCGAGCCAGATAAAAGAGAACCCTGGGATTTTAACTGGAGGGTATATAGGAACATTCTAATTCTTAGCTACTTTTGCTACTAGGTTATTTTGTACAAACAGGATAGGGGACTGGATTACATTCTAATGCACCTCTCGCAGAGTAAAATCTTAAGATTGCCCTATAACAAACATTTAGCTGAAATTCCTAAACCAAAGCCAGGATTAGAATACATTTTTAACCATGCTATCATTTGAGGTAGCTATTAAAACAACCGGGAAAACGTACCCTTTTGTAAAATATTTCAGTCACACATGATTTGTCTTCATAAAAAGAGACCTGCTAATTGGCCAAATCACCTGATGCTTTGGAACACTGAGGTATGATCGTTGTGACTCTTAGAAGTCACGATGGTTTTACTGGTCTAGGATTATAATTTTCCTTGACACCAATCTACACTTGCCAAATGCCTTGAGAATTCATTTAAAACTTCTTTAAGAAAAACAAATTATTCCTGAGAAATTTCCTTATACTATGTACTATAGGACCCTTTTTTCTTCTTTTTTAATGTTCTACCCAGAAGAATATGAAAGGTAGGCAGTGCTCGAATATAGACTTTGGCTGGGACTTTTAAAACATATACCACTGATACATAAAAATATTAAATGAGAAAGACAATAAATCATTTGCAAGTGACACAGAGATAAATTTTGCTATTTCTGCAAAGTTTATTCACCAAATAGACATGTAACTTAATCAGCTGAAAGGAAACTACCTCCAACGCTTGGCTAATATAATGTTAAAAATACAACTGATCTCAAACCTGATTACTATTTTTACCTTCCCCCTACCCTCTACTCCCCTGCTGACCAAATTTTTACCCCTTTCCATAAAATTACCTACTTATAGCCAAGTAAAACCCCAATTTAAAAAATAATAATTAATGGAATCAAGTTGTTAAAAAAAGAAAAAAAGAAGGAACGTTCCCTGGACCACGGTTACTCATTGAGCAGATCGCCGTTAAAGCTGGAATCTATGGTTGGCAGTCAGAGCTCGTTTTACAAACCCCGGAGAATGCCACAGTTATCACTGTCCAAGAACAACACCCAAGAGGTCCGATCTGAATAGTTCCTAAGTTTAGAATGTCTCAGACCACATTCCTACAAGCAGACATGTCAGTAATTATGTAGCCACCCACACAGCCTTGAGTGCCATCTCCAATGAAGGAAAATGATGGATAGTTGGGTAGTTGGTTGGTTATCCTAAGAGCATTCCTTTAGCTTAAGGCAGCTAATTCTAAGACACATTATTACATGTGACCAATTAAGGCATGCTGATAATCCATCCAGAAAGGCAGAAAGGGAAACTGGAGACCCCGATGGTGCTGCTGGTGCTGCTGACCACTTCCTCCATTCCAGGGTTTAAGAGGTGAACGTGGCATTTTCGCAATAAAGTGAAATCGTTGTTTTCTCTTTCTATGAATCTTCTTTTAAAACTTTTTTAAAGGCCATTTCTCTTGGGCCCCTGTGGTTTATATTTATTTTTGCTTTTTTAGATAAAATACATGGTTGTACCACTATTATCTGGCAGTACTTTGGCAAGACATGTATAGGGCTGCCTACAACCAAAGAAGCCATAGCTCAGACCACGTGGAAATAGTACAGAAGGCAAGGAGTGGAGCTGCCTGGTTTCACATGGAGCGAAACTACGATAAACTGTTGGTATTTCTACAACCACAGGTTGTTGGGACCTTATGATCGGAAGAGGCCTTGATGAAGGTATGCGGTGCCTGATTTCTTCTGTGCTATAAACTCCTCCAGGACAGACACATTCAATGTACGTTTATTATACTGAGGTAAATTAAAAAGCCTGATAACTCAGAGGCACAAGAATATCCATTAAGATAGCAATTTATAGGAGCACTACTCGGGCAATGGAAATCCATCCCTACGTTCCAGTGAACAAGACTAAGGCCTACCATTTTAAAAAAGTTTTTATAGGCTATGTTATTTATTTGGGTCTACCATACGTAGTCAGTAAGTAGTTTCTAAATTCATACCTTCCACAAGTATTACATTACAATGAATTAGTAAGTTCATTCAAGTCTTTACCATTAAGTTATGTGATGAATGTTATAAAGCCTGTAATTTAACTTTAAAATACATCATCATAGACAAGGTCATATGAGGTAATAAGCAGGTGAGTCAGTTTAAGCCACACTCCGGAGCAGTATCTCAACATGTCATTAATGACATTGGGGGCCCAATCTTTGTTGTGGGGCCTGTCCCTGCACTGTTGGAAGTCTAGCAGCACTCTGAACTGCATAAACTAGATGCGGATATAGAAACACCCTCCCCCAGCTCTGGCAACCAAAAATGTCTTGAGACACTGCCAAATATCTCCTTAGGGAAAAATCACCCTAGTGGAGAATCACTGCTCTAGAGTCTGAGTTTGTGCTCAAAACAGCCATCCTTCTATAACTGGAAGCAAAGCTCACATGTCAGAAGGGGCTACACTAGCACTCGGCCTATTGCTGGTGTCTCCAGCGACACCAAAGACTTTGTAATTACCGTAATGAATTTCAGAAATAGGTTTTGATTGGGGAGATCAGAGGTTTGATAATCAGCATTATGGGTGTTAGAAATAGATTCACTGACAAAATTAACATATTAAAATACATGAACTGGCTGAATATTTTTTCAGCCTACTCTCCTTTGAAAAGGGTGTAAGAATCCGGAAAGGCACTGAGGGGATATAGTGCAAGGCTTGAGCCTAAATGATCCTGTGTCCTGCCTTTGGGAGAGATTTCTAGCTATCTGATGCCCATTATGAAGATAAGCGTATCCTGCCTTGAATTACTGTCCTATTTGCTTCAAGTGAACCTTTCTATAAAGGTGGTATTGTAATGCCTAAAAGATGGAATTTGAGCCTCCAACCAGCCTACAGTCAGTAGGCTGTATGAATTCTTCCATACTTACAAATGTCTGTTTAAAAATTATTTATTTATTTATTTATTTATTTCAAGAGAGATAGAGCATGAGTGGGGTAGGGGCAGAGGGGGAGAGGGAAAGAGAATCCCAAGCAGGTACTGCACTCTCAACACAGAGCCCAACGCGGGACTCGAACTCACAAACTGTGAAATCATGACCTGAGCTCAAATCAAGAGTCAGATACTTAACCCACTGGGCCACCCAGGTGCCCTATAAATGTTGATTTAATAGATGTCTTTGTATATGGCAAAATTTGACAGGAGACTTACTTCCATTATAGCCAAGGAGAATGGTTACAGGAAAACAGTTCATTCTCATCCCCTTCAAGCTTTGTGATGTCTATGATTACTTACTGGAAAGAATTTAAGAGTTGTGGATGACCAAATTAGCAAAGGTAACGTGCAATGTCAAGTCACTGCCAAGTGATGGGGATAAATGTGATTTAAGAGCTGTCTACAAAAAACCGACAGCAAGGAAACAAATATACTAATAAAAACAACAACTGCTGCCTACTATGTGTCCACTATGTGCCAGGCACAGTTCTGAAAAATCAATGTTTACTATTCCTAAAACTTTCAACAACACTTTAGATAATTATTATTTTTGACTTATGAAGAAAACAAGGTTCAGAGAAGTTAAGCAACTTGTTCAAAATCACACAGCAGTGCCCAAATTCAAATTAGGTCTATCTAAAACCTCCAAAGCCCAAGTATTTCCCAGCCTACCATACTATATCTTTAGATGCACACACGCGTGTGCGCACGCACACACACACACACACAAATACCACAAGCTACATGGTAAGTATTATACAAGACTGTTGCATTGAGTTAATATAAGAAAAACCTATAAACAAGCCTTTACCACCAACCTGACTTCTTGGGGATGAAGGGCCCACAGATTCTTTTGTCCTTTTTCTTAAGTTTATTTTTTTATTTTATTTTGAGAAAAGGAGAATGTGAGCTGAGGAGTGGTAGAGAGAGAAGAAGAGGGAGAGAATCCCAAGCAAGCCCTGGGCTGTCAGTGCAGAGCCTGATGTGGGGCTCGAACCCACGAACCCGTGAGATCATGACCTGAGCCGAAACCAAGAATTGGATGCTTAAATGCACTGAACCACCCAGGTTCACCTTGTTTGTCCTTCTTTTAAATAAATCCACATTTGACTGTTTGAATGCCTTTGGTTCAGAAAAGCACTCACAGTCCTGAGCATCACTCCTATTGTCTTCCATCTCTATCTCTGTTACCTGCCTGGTCCTGTGGTCATTTGGGTTTACAACCCCTGCAACAGTCACAAACTTTGCAAACATGAAACAACGACAATAATGTGGAAAAGCAGAAATCGTCCACATAGTTCATTTAATGTGCTAATTTTACTTTTATCTTCAAAGGCAATAAAATCAATAATGTGCCTTAAAATTAACATCTTAGAATCTATTGTATTTAACAAATGATTAAATCTGAATCTGGGCTCTGGTCCTGTCCCACCACTCACTGTAGTTTGACGCTAATCTCTGTAGTTTGAGTCCCTTAATCTCTTTAAACTTTAGTTTTCTCCTCCATACAAGAGAGGTTTCTGCTGTGGCGCTCAAACGAGATGCAACATGTGTGTTTGTCATGACACCCAGCACACAGTAAAGCACTCAACAGAGCTTAGCACTACTTTTTTGTTTCCTGGCTAAATATCCAGCCAAAAAATTTTTTATTAAAATAAATAAAACAAAAAAAACTATTACATCAAATAGCAACCTTTCCCTTTGCCTTTCATCTCTAGTTTACACAGTCCCAATAATTTCAGCATCTCTTCATGGGACTGTTTTGGCACACGAGTTATATGTATTATCTACCAATCTGTAGAGCGAAATTCTCATACCCTACACTCTCAAAGCACCTGTATGTCCCCTTCCATTACATCCATCACATTCAGAATTACTTGCTTGATAATTTTAAGCTTTGTGAAGGCAGAAACTGTGTTTTGTCTTTTTTTAGTCTCAAACACCAACCCCAGTGCCAGGTTTGAACTCACAACCCTGAGATCAAGACCTGAGTTGAGATCAAGAGTCGGACACTTAACTGACTGAGCCACCCAGGCACCCCTGTGTTTTGTCTTACCACTGTGTCCCCAGTACATAGTACAAGGTCTAACACATAGCAGGAATCAACAAATATCTCTTCAACTGACCTGAAATAAATGCCATCTGTTATGTCTTACAAAAGTAGCATATTAGCTTAATACTATTATCTGAAGTAGAGCCAACAGCTAGCATAGCAGTTGTGATGCGCAGCAAATAGCACATTTCCTTAATCCCATAATGCACTTTGCTCCTTAGGTGCCCTCATATGCGCATATTCTAATGACTTTCAAATCATAATGTGTCTTATCTCTGTGTTCATTTAATGTGCTAATTTTACTTTTATCTTCAAAGACAATAAAATCAATAATGTGCCTTAAAATTAACATCTTAGAATCTATTAAATATGTTTTTATTTGGTATTTTGTTTGGAATTATACCTCCCAATGCCAAGGTCTTCATCCAGTTCCCAGAGAAAAATTATTCCAAGAGCATTTCCTAGCTGCCCTGGTGGGGCACTCTCTTTTCTTTTCTTAAGCTTTTTTAAAATTCCAGTTAGTTAACCGACAGTATAATACTGGTTTCAGCTGCACAATATAGAGATTCAACCCTTCCATACAATACCTGGTGCTCATACAACTGTACTCCTCAATCCCCCATCACCTATTTAAACCTATCCCCCTCCCTACCTCCCCCTCTGGTAACCATGAGTTGGTTTTCTGTGGCTAAGAGTCATGTTTCTCTCTCTCCCTTTTTTCCCTTTGCTCATTTGTTTTGTTTCTCAAAATCCATATATGAGTGAAATCATATGGTATTTGTCTTTCTCTGACTTATTTCAGTTTAGCATAATACTTTCTAGCCCCATCCATGTCATTGCAAATAGCAAGATTTCGTTCCTTTTATTGCTGAGTAGTATTCCGGGGTGTGTGTGTGTGTGCGTGCGCGCGTGCGTGTGTACACGTGCATGCGTGTATGTGTGTGTATACATCTTTATTCATTTATCAGTTGATGGACAGTTGGGCCATTTTTCAGAGTCCCCCTCATCCTCCTCCACATTTCCCAGTGACACCTACTGTAGGCCAAGCATGAGTTCTTCCTTATGATCTCCATAACAAAATTTTGCAGTAGAATTACTAGATTCACTCCAGCCATGACGAAAACGAGGCCCTTTCCGAAAGGTTTAAAAGACTGACCGTCCACAAGCATGCAGCCAGATTCAAACCCAAGCCTGTCTAGTTGCAAAGCCCGTGTTCCTTCTATTGCTACAGAACTGTGGCTCAATGGAGCTAGAAAATTCACTTCTGCAAAATTTTTACTGTTTTTTAAAAAATTCTGATTTCCTATGAAAAAAAAAATCCATTTTCGGAAGGTAATAAAGTATATTTCTTACGAACAGAGGCTAAGGTCAATTTACCCTAATAAACATTTGTAAGATAGTGAGTGACTTGTTTACAATTACAAAAGTAATTTTTAATGACTGTTTTCAAAGTGATCTTGAGATACAAGCCAAAAGGTAGTAAATATCCATGCACATTTCCAATACAGACTAGAATTACATAAAAAGGAAAAGGACCCACAATGGTTTCAGCCCTGGCATCACTATTCTAACTTAAAGTTTCTCTGTTAAAACATACAAATAAAAACAAAAACAAAACAGGCAGAAAGACAAAAGAAAAAATTAATTTTTGTCTCAGGAAAAAAAAATCTACAAGCACAAGCAAGTAAATGTGGTCTATATTAAAATGAGATCTTTTCTTTGAAATGACCCAGTTTGGATTTGATAGGATGAGAGGTCCCTCTAAACCCAACACCTGTCTTTTCTTCCTTCTAAGTAGCTGAAACAGACTATATGGGAAGATTGTATCTGATGAGAGAGGTATGGGTTACAAACCAGTTTTAGAAATAACTCACTTTCTAATTTACTCAAACAGGTGCCACAGTTTAAATCAGAGTCCTCCAATAGAGCCCATTTACCAGAAATCTGAATCCATTTTCAGAGAAGAACAAAAGAAAAAGATTATCATCGCACCAGTAACTGATTCGCACAGCCACTTTTTGTTTAAATTCTTGGTATTAATATCCAAAAATGTGGTAACGAGCTGAATTTGGATAAAATAACAGGTATCACACCAGCCATCCAGAGAAGAGATGTTAAATCTGGGGACAGAATGCCATGTTGGCACCTGAGGCACGCCTGAGTGACGGGGAAAGATTACAGTTGGCCTGTGAGCCCCCAGGAAGCAGTTCTTTGTTTCAGCTCTCTAGAGTTTTACCCTGCAGCCATCATTTTAATTCTCCTAAGAACACCTTAGAAAAGCAGGGCTTAGCAATCCTTAGAAAAATTATGGTTTGATGATTAAAAAATAATATTATGAAAGATTATACACATTATTAGGAGACTACTCACCACAAGAGTTCCAGGATGTCAGAAATCCATTCTGGCAGAAGAAAGACTGTCGCGGCCAGCGCGACAACTTCTCCGACAGGGTTGAGGGTAAGGAGATGAGAAAGGGGAGAGAAGATCAAAGGTGGGGAACAGGAGGAACACCAGGAGCCATTGCACCAAAGTGTCGTTCTTTATTTTGCAAGTTCAGCTTATATACAGTATAGTAGGTCATGATATAAGAGCATCAGGATACATTTTTAGGACAAGTTCCTCAAGCGTGACTTAAGTTCCTTACTGTTAGTTCCTCCTTGGAGCAGGGAGCCCTCGATCCCCTGGGGTAAGCAAGTTAGGCATGTAACGTGACATTGACTCAGGCTCACGGGAGCCTGGGTCCCTGGAGGGTATCAACTGTACCCTGGCGCGCCCTAAGGCACCGCTCCTGAGAACAACCAAGGGAGGGTCGGGAAGCCCTGGATGGCGGAGTCTGAGAGCCGTTGCTCGATCAGTTAACCCCAGCCTGGCTCGGGCCTCCCAACAAAAGACGAAACAGAAATGTTGCATAAAAAGAAACTGATTGGAGGGGGCACAGGTATAGTTGGCTGGAGGAAGGAGATTTTGAGGCTGGTCATAGTAAGTCTCTCCATAAAATGGGACCATAATCTGGCTTTGATTATCTATTTTCTCAGAAATTTAGTAATTTTCCTCGCTATCACAGTTTTAGAATCTATATTGGTGATTTCATGTAGAGTTTATAGTCTACCACATCTCTGACCCTAACCATTATTTTCCCTGTGATCACCAGGCTGTGCTACTGGGACATCAAGTTGAGATGTCATATTAAAAGGGACAGGAGGGGCAAGTGAAAGAAGAGGCCTGAGCCTCTATCTAATCCTTCTCAGGTTGGCCATAGGTGTTTGTTCCCTAATGGTTGAGAAATAACACAATTTGTAAAGGACAAAGACCCAGACACATCAACTGGCCATTCTGGCCAGAGTTACTAGACAAAGCGAAACCGAAGTGTGATTATGGGATGAAAGGGGGAAAAAAATGGCCCGGACCACTTCTTCCAGCAGCAAAAATCTGCCTAATGATTAATTAGCATGCTACAAAGAGCACAGGCCTTCAACTTAATAGTTTGATTCCCAGTTTTGCTGTTTCTCCAAATATTCTTAACTAACATACTCCCAACCGACCCCTATTATTCAACTACTTTATAAGGAAAGAATATAAAATCAGTACTTTATCTAGAAAAAAATAGCATCAGAACAAATTACTGTTTAAGACATGAGGATACCAATGGATTACAATGAATCTTTGGCAAATGTTCTTAAAGAGTAAAGATTCGCCAGATTATACAGAGGGGGAGGAGACATTTAATAGTTAGAAGAAAAGGATTTTCAATATCAAACAATTTTATAGAAAGAATTTTTGTTTTCTGTAACACTGGTATTGGCTTTCAATTTCTAATATAAAACATGTCATTGGCTTGGGACATGCACATGATGAAGATATACTCAATTTGTTCTCAATAAAAGATATTACTGGTTAGGACAACGAAGCATGTTTTTTTTGGCTGGTAAGAGCACCAGGGAGTATCAGCTCTGGTCTCAAGCAGCTAATGAGATTTAGAAGAAAAAAAAAAAAGCTTCCCCAGAAAATTAACCTTTCCACCTGACCAGGGCCACCTTTGAACAAGTAACTGGTCTCTTGCACAGAAAAAGAAGTTAGTGAGGTTTTTCAGCATCTATAAAAACAGCAACAACAAGATGGCTTCTAATTTGTGTAAGAGAAAAAGAGCAGGATCTTGACTTTGTCCCCCAAACCTCACGAATATGAAACAAACTTACGTCTTAAAATCTACACATTTACAAGTTAGTCAAGGATCCCCTGAATATGTAAAAATATGAAATGATATGGTATTGAATAAATCTATTTACTTCAAAGAGTAATTCTTAACAGAATCACTTTTATGTTCAACAACTCCCTAAATACACTAAAACCAGAATGTGATTTAAACAAATTTCCTTTCTTTAGAGCTTTTACTCAGAAGCACAGGGATGCAGCCACAGAGGAGACACTCTTCTGGCTCCCTCATTTCCAGCACTTCTGCTCCCATGGGTTCTCTGTGGGGCTGTTCTTGACCCACGCTTCATGAGGAGACCCATGTACAGCCCACTTGAATAATATGTATTTGTTCCTGATTGTAAGCTGAAAAACAAGTTAGCCTAGATGACTTAGATTCAGAGAAAAAACTGCTCCAGATTCAACTTTGGCAGGGAGTCCTGAGCTAAAAAAAATTATGTCTCTGAATTTTGGAGAGGGCAGAAACCATTTTGGTTGTTCCCCTACAGAGCGCCACCTCCCTCCCTCCCCACCCAATCTCTGAAAGAGCACAAAAAAGATTAATTTCCAAAGTTAGGAAATCAGGCTTCAGCTCACCATTGTGTGATCGTCAGAATTACACCCAACTACTCATGAGTCATCAGGCACTGAATTCAATCGGTGAATGAATTCATCTTTTTTCCAGTGGCTATCTACACTGAATCAAAGAACTGGCAAGAAGGAACAATTTGCGTCAAGTGAGCCAGTGGCCTTCTTAAGGTTCACACCTAATCAACTATTTGATTTTAGATCTGAATGGATCAACTAACTTGACCATATCTTCCCACTCTTGTCAAGGCTGATTATTCACTGCATTCCACCACATCCACCTTATAAAGACCCAGAAGAAAAATTCCCTCCCCAGTATTAGGGAGGTCAATCTGATACTGAAAATCCAAACAACAGCAGCAAATAAACAAGCAAACAAAAAACGAAAACAAGAAAAAGAAGTGCCCTGTTTCCATAAAACATTAAGAATCTGGGTTTTTTTTTAAGTTTATTTATTTATTTTGGGGGTGGGGGAGGGAGAGAGAGAGAGAGAGAGAGAGAGAGAATCCCAAGCAGACTCTGCACTCTCAGTGCAGAGCCTGATACGGGGCTTGAACTCACAAACTGAGGGATGATGACCTGAGCCGAAATCAAGAATCAGACGCTTAAGCAACTGAGCCACCCAGGCACCCTAAAACATTAAGCATCTTTTAAAAATGGCTGTGATTCCAATTTTCTACTGACTAGAGAAAAGTCAAATCTGTGGCCCATGTCTGACAATGTAGGATTATTTTATATGTATTTTCATCCAGACTTCTTGAGACTTATAGAGAAATCTAATTTAACCTACTTTTTTTTTTTTTTTTTAGATTGTCCTGGGTACAACAGGACTGCCTCTTCTAATGAACGAGTGTAATTTCTTGTTAAATTTGATTTAAGTGTTTCATCCCAGCTGAGCACAATCAAAACAGTCTCAGTTCAGTTCAAGCAGTATCAGTAATATTTAGGTCTCAATCTAATAGGTCTCATTTCAGAACTTTTTTTCCATATTACCTTAATACTAATGTCAAGTACTTCTTGACCATTTACTATGTGCCTGGTACCATTCCTCAAAACGACGATTCTTGTATTTAAGAGCTTAAATGTAACACTCTGTAAAAGTCTGAGATCAAACCAGCATCTATTAAACCAAGGAAAATATCACACAGGATACCACATTCAGCGGTAAACTTCAAAATATTTCCTGTAATTGATCCTGATGAGCTTAATAAATGAAGGCTGGAGTTGTTAGAAAAGATTCCTTGGAGGTTGGAGAACCTGAATTAGTTCTGTTGAAGAAGATTGGAGGTGATTCCAAGCAAGGTCTGTATGCCAGTGAAGGCAAAGAGGTAAGACTCTGTTTTCATGAGCTAATGACATCATGTTTTCATAAAGCAATGAAGAAAGCCATGTGGAAAAAAAGGCAATGCTTCATATTCTGTCTCCATCTCTCTCTCTCTGCCCCTCCCCTGCTAGCACACTGTCTCTCTCTCTCGAATATAAATAAACATTAAAAAAAAAAAAAAGGGAAAAGTTATAGGATAGAAAGTTCTGGAAAATCAATTATGTAAGGACATAACAAATCAAATAAAAGATTTGAGCTTGGGGATTATAGTGTCCAAGAAGAGTGCCCAGTCTTTCCATCTTGGGCCAGGTCAATATTGAAAGTAACAACTTCTCTATGGAGTACAAAGATTTTCTGTTCAAGGTCAAGAACCAGATTACTTCAAGATAGGCTATCAATTATCAAATATTACAGTCTGTGTTTAAGCTATTTCCCAGAAGAAAATAAAGATGTTTATTCTTCATTTAGAATTCATGACTTACTCAAGCTATGAGATTAAAAATGTAAAACTGCTTCTTTTCTTGATTTCTATCCAGAATCTGGCTTACTAATCCACCTTTAGAATGGAGATAAATAACACATTTTTATCTAAGGGAAATGAATAAATCCCATTCCAGAACAGCCCAGAAACAGAAATGGTAAAGTGTGTATGGCCCAAACAACAAAACGGTCTTATCCTCTGAAAGTCATTGAAACACTAATGCCTTAAATCCCAACATTTCTGCCGAAGTCTATGGAACCTGGAAAGATACAGGTTTAATACCATATAATTTCAACTAAACTGGAAATAGTGTGGTTTCTAACATAATTTCGGCAGACAAATTTAAGGCTGACTAACTCTTAAATTGAAAGAAACATATTCTAAAATTAGTAATTAGGAGGGGGAAAAGACCAGTATAATTAGAAGCTCTAAAACCTACTACTAAACATAATGTTATTTCCAGGATATCCCTTTTTGTCTCAATTATACAATTGTGTTTTCTATTTTGAGCTACCCTTCATGGTGTCTCACCTATGTTATTAGTTAAACTTAAAAAATAGGCCACCATTGCTTTTGGGAATAGAGCACCGCCGCCACCCTTTTTTAAAATCTGGATTAAAAAAAAAAAAGAGAGAGTTAAAACCAAAAGACCAATCACATTGGTGTACATGAGTATCAGTGATGGACTTTTTTCCTTCGAACCAAGGCAACATGGTAGTCAACGAAAGGGAAACCCTCTCTCTCTCTCTCCCACTTAGTAAGCTCCTTAACACAAGCAGAAGTTCCTCTATTTCCCTAACTCTTACTTTCTCAGTCTTCAAAATGAGTACAAACCACACTTGACCATTTTCTTCAAGAATAGGTGAGAATTGAGAAGACATCTGGTTTTTTTCAGGAATGTTGAATTCTGAGATAGAAAAATCACAATTTAGCCACCAGCCTCTTGGTTATACTCTAATTTCTGCTTTACTTGATCTAATTCACTACTAGCTACTATCCTAGCTGCTGCTTCATTTTTTACCTAATAGTTAAGGATATTGACATTAATAAGCCATCGTTCCAACGAAAAGTGTTCCAATTTGTAGGATGCACATCCCTCCCAAGTTGGCTAATAATGATGCCAACGGCCTGAAAACCTCGACATTGTATTTAACTCACAATCCCTCCTGTATCCACTTAAATATTAAGTAAGACCCCAAGTACTTTCAGTTCTGCCTTCAAAATATCTCCCTATATATATTTCTTCCTCTCCACTCCTCCTCAAATCACCTCTAATTAACTGAAGTAGATTTCATCTAAACTGAAAAGAGGAGAAAAGATCAAATTATGCTAGAGAGAGCAATTATTAATATTTCAGGAAACACCTTTTCAGACAATTCTTTCTGCAACTAGGTACACACATACAGGTATGTATACAAGTTTACATGAATGCAATCACATTTTAGATGATTTACTTATTTTATGCAACATTATACAATAAATATCATACCACATAATTTAATTCTAAAATACCATTTTGTGTACTTGTATTTCCTAACTGATCTAGTCCTAGCATCCTTCTGTAGAAAAGAAATACTTGCAGAAGTTATAGGTCTTGCCCATGCTATGGAATAATTTAATAACAATATTCAAAGTTCTCCCAATCTTGCAGGTGTTTATCTTACCTAATCTTAATATATGCTACTCTCCTATATTAGCCTTTTTATCAAAAATAATTTAGTACACTCATCATTTTCCAGACATCTTGAGTATCTCCACTAACATACATTAACTTGCATTCTTCTTTCTGCCTATAAATCCTTTTTAATCTCCCCTTAAACGTGTGCCCTTCCCTCAAGATTAAACACAAGTTTTGCCTCCATGTATATATTCACAACTCATTCACTCATATATATTTACTCTGTATTATGCCCTATTCCTAAAGATTCAGAGTTGAACAACACCTACACCAGCCCTGCCGCTAAGCAATTTAGCCACTAATGATCAGGACAACTACACAAGTAATAACAAAAAACTGTGACAGATGTTTCGTCAAGGTGCATGACAGAGACCTATGGGGAAGCCAATAGAAGAACTTCCTCTATGAAACTCTGACCAGACATCCTGGCCCATGGCGTATCCTTCTAAATCAGAATTTCTCTGTCATTTGTCTACTACCTATGCTATTCATTTTGAAACCTACTCTATGCTCTCTTGCAACGTAATTTACCTTTGGGGTACATGTTCTTCTTCTGCATTTAAATTATTAGGTTCCTTACAAATGAAGAACTTACCTTATCCTTCTTTTGTGCTTCTAGAAATCAGTACAGAGCCTTGCACAAAATAAGCAACAGAGTATTGTTACTGTCACTGCTAATGCTGAGAAATAAGAATTTGCCTATGACTAGAAATTACATGCTTCTAATAATTTAGAAGAACTTTTATCATTTATGGCTATTCCTCATATTTCTAAGTTATTTGTAGAGTTTAGAGTTTAGGTAACTCTCTACCAATGAAAACAATGCTGTGACTCCATTTTAGTCATATTGGGCTAAAAGTCAACAAGCTTGACACCCAAGGGTCTGATGTTCTTCAAAGAAGACAGAACTGCTTGCTACCTTGGACAGCCATACCCTGAACCTGGCCTGATTGGTTTACTTGATAATACTGATTTTAGGACTGTAAGTTATTAGTAAATGGACAATAAGGTAACATCATCAGTGAAGAATAAATTGTTTGGGGGAAACAAAAAAACAATATATAAAGAACTCCAGAGAGACACTAATAACTGTGCTTCTATTACTGATTTGGAAGAATAATCCATATTGACTATTTTTCAGACATGTCAAGACTGTCTAAACAAAGGTATACAAACAGTCATGAAAGCAAAATATCTGGCTCTAATGAATCATGTTCTGATTTATGTAGAATGAAAACAATGAAACAAAACAAAACAAAAAAACAGGAATCATCTCTCAAGTAAAAAAAAATTATAAATAAATTGCTAACAAAACTTCTCACTTGCGTTGATAGTCAAAACACCCTTATTCGAGAAGACCCCTTATTTTGAAGTAAAACTACATTAAATGTATTTTTTTTGTTTACCTTATTAAAAATTAAAATTCTTACTCTTTTTTCAGTTAAGTAATTCTAAGTTTATTGCACCTTGCATCAACTACTATATTCTACATGACAATTCTATAGGTCTTCTACAAGAAATGTAAGAATTACTATGACTATGCCAATCCCACAGTCAGAAAACTGCAGTGGCTCCCAGTTGCTTCCCAAATGAATAACAAAATTATAAAAACTGACATGTTCCTAAAAACCCTAACTTTTCCTTTAGCCTAGAGGTATAACCTGGGCCCAAGAATGGGCTTCGGGGGTCAGAAAGTCCTCCGAAACTGAAAGTAACATTTTGGGTGATTTTACGTATTTTGCTAAAGGAAAGAGCCCAAAGCTTTCAGAGTCCCATTGGAGTCTCTGACCTCAAAAAAGGTTCACAAGTATAATTTTAATATTCCCCTTTCACCACCTCCATCATACTTAATGGCCCACATCCATTATTATTTCACAGATCTGGAATTTCTAGCAGTCAAGAAAACCTACCTGCTGCCTTAAAGCAAGAGACATATGATTTCCTTCACTTAAAACGCCCTAACCCTCACAAAGCTCTCTTTGAGATTCCCTCCTCTGCCACTCCATCCTACCAGGTCTCACTGACCCAATTCACCCTGATGTATCAGAGTTACCAATCTTCAACTGTTGACAGATGGCACAGCTAACTAACTGGTTAAGAACACCAGGCCGGTCCACTTGAACTGCAGGCAAATGTGTTCACAGAGGTTTTTCTGGGACACATTCCCCAGGTTGCCATGTTACAAGGACTTTCCAAGGAAAGTGCTGAAATGAAACAATAATAACTTGAATGATAAAAACTGTAAGCATCCAAAGCTGGAATAATAGGATATTTTAAGGCAGGTGGGGTCCTATATCACCCTTTATGTCACACCATATCCGCATTGAGCTCCAACACTTACGAGATGACCTCAGCTCCAAAATGAATCCCAAAATAATCTGTCTTCAAGTCTACACAATACCAATTAATGTTAAAATTCATAAATAATATGTACAATCTTAATAAATACACTAAAGGTTGCTTTTCTCCCTTTGTTATTACTTCGATTTTACTTTAGGGCAAGTTACTTGATAAATTTGACAGGCAACCCAGACTATTTTTAGGAACTTAGCAGAATATAAATGACAAAACAAATTTCCACCTCTCACACCAAATGTTTCCAACCTCTTGGATCTCTTATAAGAAATTTAGGACTAACGAATGAATGGCACTGCCACCTAGAGAAGAGCTGAAATTTTAAATAGAAGATCTTTTGTTTTTTAACAACCATTTTAGTAATTAACACATCATGATTAGTATTTCCTGGCCCCCCTGCCTCCGCCGCCCCCTCCATCTTTCAGAAGACCTCTCTTCTTCCAAAATCCAAAAAACACAATGGAACACATCCTATAAAAGTTTTCAATTGAGACTCCCTCCCATTCCTGACATTCTATTCCACTGTTAGGTCCTGTGTTTGCATAACTCGTGGCTACCACATAACTTTGATGAATTAGCTAATGCTCTTCTAGAGGCCCACTGCTTACCCATTGATTAAAATGCCTGATAGTCAATGACGTATCTATGGTGAAAACCTAATGGTTGGTATACTTGCTTATTCACAGTGCTTCAGGACACTGTACGATAAGACATGCTAAGACTATACCTGCCATCGGACAATTATACTCATGGAATTGAGAGAATTTTTCTTACTCTTAAAATTGAAATTCTAGTATTCACAAAAGATCTTTTTAAAGTAATAACCTCAAGGAATTCGGGTGGCTCAGTCGGTTAAATGTCTGACTTTGGCTCAGGTCATGATCTTGCAGTTTGTGAGTTCGAGCCCACATCAGGCTCTGTGCTGACGGCTCAGAGCCTGGAGCCTGCTTCAGATCCTGTGTCTCCCTCTCTCTCTGCTCTTCCCCTGCTCACACTCTGTCTCTTTCTGTCTCTCAAAACTGAATAAATGTTTAAAAATTTAAAGTAATAACCTCTATTATGAGATATTAAAGTATGGATATATGTGTTAATTTACATATGCTTTAAAGCAGTCAGACTCATGGTAAACAAATTAGGAGGAAGAAACAACTACTTCAGAAAGCACACATCCAAATGGACTTTTCCCTCTGACACACATTGCCATCCTTATTCCATGTAGAAACTTAGTTTTAGGGCCTGTAGTTCCTCTAACAGGCTGACTCAATCAGTTGTGGCTAGGATAAGTATAAAAACAATAGTGATGATGATGGCTAATATTTATTGGGTGCTTTATATGCCAAGCATTTCTCAAAGTATTTTGGATGTAATATTCACTTAATCCTCCCAACAGTCCCCTTTGAGACCGAATATGTGCCATTATTTTCACCAACTCACGGACAAGAAAACTAATACTGAGAAGCTAGATCACTTGCTTAAAGTCACAATACTAGTAAGTGCAAGAGACCTCCTAAACCTGCGCAGTTCAACTTCAGAACCAGTGTTCTTTGTCTCTGTGTTCCAATGGGTCTCCATGTGAAATAATTTATAAACTTCTTAACTTCTCTTTCTGTTTATAATATCTGAAACTAACAGCTATCAAGACTATGCCTTAGTATATGAGTTATTACTGACAATCCCAATATACTTATTACTTGTACTTTATTAAAAAAAACAGCAAAGTCTCCTGATGAGATATAAATTTTTTAGGTTCATAGGACAAGACAGTTAGGGCTGGGTTTTGTATCAGTACGGGTTTAATCAAGAAAACAGAAACCATTTTGAGTATTCACAATTCAGGTATCTTAAGATAGGGTTTAACAGGCATGGAGGGGCTGAGAAGCCAGGCAGGGGGTGAGTGGTGACGTAACCTAGAAATCAGCAACAGCAGGAAGCTACTACCACCTCACAGGCTGGAGGGATAATGGGAAAAGACAGAGGTATCAGAACCTAGGGACCTGATATCACCTGACAAAACAATGGCAGACTTGCTCAGAGGGAGCGGGGCTCTGGAGAAAATGCAGCCACAAATGAGATGCTGCCCAAAGCAGACGAGGACAGGGAGGAACACTGACATCATAATTCCTGCTGCCTTCAGGTCTCCTACCAGTGCCCCCCAATTGACATGGTTCCCAAGAAACACAGCCTGCAACCTTAGGCACAGAGTGGAGCTGGAGAAGGTGACGGAATGGCTCAGTAACCACACAGGTTTCTACCATGGCGCTGTTACCTATATAAACGGGCAAATTTCTGGTCCAAATAGTATCCAAGGGCAAAGATTTCCTTAACAAAAAGCCCATACATTTACCAAAAACAGATTTTTCACATTTTAATGATATAAAATAGAAAATAAATTATGTTAATGTTCTTCTTGAGAGGTCAACAAAACTTTATAAATATAACATTAACTCTTTCATAGACTGCATGAAAAGCATCCTATAAGAATCAAATACAGATGTCACCTTTAACTAAGGTTTTACTTAATGGGATGTTTTGCTCATTATTTGTCCACCTGTCTGCCAGACTCTCCATAAAGTGCTTTCAATTATGCAATTAGATTCTATACTCAAGAAAACCTTAGAAAATGGGTATGCTAGCTCCATTTTCTGAAATATTTTGACCAATGAAGTCTTTTTTCCAAGGAGCCATGATGTGATCAGCAGCACACACTGCTGGTTCCCATTCCAGCCATCATTTCTCTCTCTTCTTTCCTCACGGAATGGTGACACCCCTCCCTAAAATGTCACAAGAAAAGGTGAACCTATGCCCAGATCCAAGGGATAGATCTGAATAGTCTAAATCTAAGAGTGGGGAGAATCTGAGATTTTGCCCCCTAGGGAACATGTGGCAATGTTTCAGACATTTCTGGTCGTCATATTAAAGAAGGGCCAGTATGGCTACTGGCATCTAGTGAGTAGAGACCAGGGATGTGACTAAACTCCTACGACCCACCGGACAGCTCCCACACACACGATAAAGAGGTACCGAAACCTGATCTAAGCCATCAGTTCTGAAAGTGATGTTCTTGAACCAGCGTCAGCCTGATCTTAAATCCAGTATCAACTGGGAACTTGTTAGAAATGCACAATCTCTGGCTGCACCCCAATTCTGCTGAATTGGAAACTCTGGGTGGGGGACCTTAAATTTTAAAAACTCCCAGATGATTCTGATGTATGCTAATGTTTCAGTCACTGGTCTAAAGCTCCAGGAGTTGGCCATCTATGCAGCCCATGGGCCTGCCACCTGTTTCTGTAAATTTTTACTGAAACATAGTCATATCCATTCATTTACTTTTTGTCTATTGTTGTTACGATGGCAGAGCTGAATATTGTGACAGAGGCCAGATGGACTGCAAAACGTAAAATATTTACTATCTAGTTGTCTACAAAAAGTCTGCCAATCGCTGAAGCCAGTTGTAGTAATTTTATCAGTTTTGTCAGTTAATTGGTTTAGGAAGGACGGCTCAGGAAGGCATATGATTATTAGGACCAATGGGACAGGAGAAAAATGTTGGCAGACATGAAGGTGGAACATTAGAGAAAGTATCCTTTATTTCTTTTTTTTTTCTCTTGTTGATTACCTTTTTCTTTTATTTTTTAATTTAATTTCAAGTTACTTAACACACAGTGTAGTACTGGTTTCAGGAGTAGAACCCAGAGATTCTTTATTTCTAAGTTGGAGAAACAGCAAAGGATGTCTTCTTTCTGCCACTGGGTATTTCATTGTCTGGATATGACAGCTAGAACTGCCACAGCCATCTTGTAACCAAAGGGAAAGCCAGGCTAAAGGCAAAAACAATATTCCAAAGATAGGTAAAGTGAGAGACAGGAAGAATCTGATTTCTAGATGTTAAAGTTTTTTCCAAGTGAGGCTGTATTACATGAGTAATAAGAAAAAGAAATTAAATTGAGAGGCAAAAAAACTGGATAAAAAGCCAAAAAAAAAAAAAAAAAGGCTGAACCCAAATAACCACAGGAGTTTTTAATTACCTCAAGTCTATGTTTTACTGAATGTATGTTTGGACCCATAATCCATACAAATTCTAAAGTAAAACAATTCTGGTTTGAAGCAAATTAAATTTTTCCCCCAACAATAGTGAAGAATAACTATTTCCTTTTCCACTCCAACCAGAGCAATTTAAACTAACAGGCCACATTTGCAGAAATATAATCAAAGGTTTACCACAGGGAGCACAGAGCACAAGCTCATTCTACTTGCAATCATTTTCTCCAAGAAATCAACAGCAACTAAAGAGACCACACTTAGATTTTAATCAATTCAAACTTGTGCTGCACCAAACCCAAATGGATATTTAAAACCTTCAAAGTGTAAAGAACCTCATTTTCCACAGAATATAAAGTAGCCCAGAACCTGTCTACATAATATATAATGCAAAAGGCATTGTGCTAGGTTCTAAAGACACAAAAACAAAAAAGACACAATCCCTTGCCTTCAAGAAGCTTTCCATCTGGTAGGGAAAATGATAAATACATACAGAATTACAAGACAAGAAATCATAGTATAGAAGTTTACAGAATGTTCTGGAAACACAGAGGAGGAGCAGATATTCTGGTCAGAATCAATGTCATGAGCAAGAAAATATTACAGAAACTGTAATTTATTACACAACAAATATTTTAGAAGCTGTTATTTAGAAAATTAGTATTTTTAAATGTTGCATACAGAAGACTGTAAAGCTTATATTGCAAATTAATTTGAATATAATTATTTAACACACGTTAGTCTGCAGGTGACATTTTTGATTTGCAAAACACTACTCTTCCTAAAAGGTCACTGTACTTGGGAGATTTATCTTCATTAATTTCTCATTGTACACCCAAAAGAGGAAGATATCATCTTTCAAGACTGGTAAGGATGATCCCGATTTCACGAAAGTCTTCCCAAGTGCAAAGAAGTGTCCACGCCAGAGCTGGAGCTTAACAGACCCATCTAGGGTCCACACAGCAAAATTAGAGCCTGGGGTTATATAGAGTCCAAAACCCTGGGGAACCAGGAACTAGCCAATACCTAGTCAAGTCATCATGAAGAAGAGATCTAGGATGAATCATATTATTACATGTTGGACCAATTGGAAAAGCAATTTCTTACATGATTATGGTCCTATTGATAATATTTATCATATGGTGAATTCAATAAACAAGAAAGTTGATATAGTCACGAGAAGAAAGGAGTAAGGGTGGTTAAGAGGACAGGGCTAATGCTACTGCACAGTAGGACCTAAGGGGTCACAGGACAAGTAGAGGCCATTTGGCCCAAACAGGTCACAAAATTAACTATTCCATTAACTTCAACTATAAACTCTGCTTGTCCACGCATCCTGCAATTACCTTTTTGCTAAAGAACCTCTCAAGCAGTTAACTAATGCCAGACCTGCTAGGGACAGTATGTCCATAAACACTAGTCAACCCCCAGGTTATTTAACATCATGCCCTCATCCTATTAGATCTGAGAGGTTACCCAGCTTCAAGCTTACTTATTACATTTGGCCCATTTACTAGAATTAGATCCAGAATCTTCTCTGGGAGATATTTTCTCAAGTATTGCATTAGATATCAGTGCTACATTTTTTCTGGAAAATGATCCTCCTTATGAATTTTGCTTCCTATTATCCACTCTAAATATCAAAAAATAAATAAAATTCTCATGATCAAGGTCTAGGCCTTCATCCAAGATTTTCATCTGCTCTTCATCTATTTCTTTTCTCTCAGAACCTAATAAACTCACCTGAACAACCTTACAGCATTTTAGATATGCCTATTGCTTCTGAAGGACTAAAAATACAAAATCTTCATACAAGTCATTATTTAACATGGAGCAACTGCTCCTACACCCTCTTACTTAATTCACTAATTCTCAGTCAGAGCCTACAGAAAGATTAAGTGGATAAATGGCTCTCCAGAAGTTACTCTAGGAGTCAAAAGTCCTCAGAGAAAAAATGAGTTTTGTCCTGAGAAATGACTAGGAGAACAATCCCCGGGAGTGGATGATTTTAGGCACTTGTGGTCAGAAACAATTCAGCCTGACGGAAGTCCCCAGTGTGAGCCACCATTACCAGTCTACTCTACCAGCTGTGCAGAGCCCTGGCTTACCATAAAATCAACCTCACTGACCTGGTGGCAGTTCATGGTTTTGAAATTCCACTTTAACTGGAAATTTTCTAAAACAGTTCTGTAGCTCTGGTTTGCTGACAACCAACATTTGCAAATTTGGCAAAACACCCATCTCACCCCAGCTGCCTCTGATTTCCTGTCCCTGGGCACAGTCTCCAGCTTGGCTGTGGGGCTCTCCACAGCTAGTTCTGCCATTGCCTCTGGCAATGTGGTGTGGTGGAAGGCACAGTGGACGGAAGGTAAGGAGACCTGGGACCAGTCCTACTTGTGCTACTAATGAGAATGCCCTTAAATTTCCTGGATGTTGGTTTCCGCATCTCTAAGCTCCCTTCTAGCTGCAGGTGGACAATGGCTCCATGGCAGTTAATGAGTACCTACTATGGGCTAGATATGTAAGAGGGACACAAGCCCAAAACCCCACTCTCCAGGAGTTCATAGTCTAATGATTCTCTGATTCAATACACAGCCAATTTGCCATCTTTTATGCTAAAAAAATAAATGCTGCTGATAAATCCAACATCAATTCCAACATCTTATTTTGGCCACCTCTTTTAAAACTTCATCTCCACCAACTTCTATATAAGCAAAAAGGTTACAACTGTAGAATAAATGAAAGATCACTACTTCTGTCTTTCTTCCATTGTCCAACAGGACTAACCATTTAAAAATCAAGTCAAAGGAGGGTGAAACAGGAGAAACAAGAAGTTTGGATAAGTTAATGATGAGATAAAATAAGCCACTGGACAACAAAAAGTTGCCTGAATTGATGCTAAAAACAAAACAAACCATACTTTTTAATGATACCAGCTAAAAATCTCAGCTTATTTCACATATGAAGATATTATATTGAACAGTAATAAGAGGATGACAATTTAAGCATATACTCATTGCTATTTTCTGCCTCCCTTGGCTTTACATCTTCCAAGGCTTGTCATATTCTATATTGTTATGAAAAGGCAAAATAATAACACAGTTCGGTTCAGGGAAATAAGCATTTCTCGAGAGCCCACCATGGCCCCAGCCATTGTGCCAGGTCCTCAGTTCCAAAACTGAACGTGACATGGCCTCTACCCTCAAGGAGCTTACATTCAACAAAAGCTTTCTCAGAACGAATCCAATCTAACACATCAACATCTTGCTAGTTATGGCAATTAGAGTCTTCTTTTTTTTTTTAAAGTTTATTCATTATTGAGAGACAGAGAGAGACACATCATGGATCATGAGCAGAGGAGGAGCAGAGAGGGAGGGAGATACAGAATCCGAAGCAGGCTCCAGGCTCTGAGCCATCAGCACAGAGCCCAACGCGGGGCTCGAACTCATACAATACGAGATCATGACCTGAGGTGAAGTCCAACGCTCAACCGACTGAGCCACCCAGGCGCCCCTAAAGTCTTCTTAAATATGCTCCTAAGTATATACTCTTGAGAAAAAGAAGAGATTACTGTAAGAAAATCAAGACAACAAAGTCACCTGATTCATTCAAGGGCACACAATGAAGAAAAGTAGAAGTAAATAAAAAATAGTAGGGCGCTTTGAGTCCTGAACCTGGGTTACACGCTTTCCGGCAGCGAAAGGGCCCAGCAGCTTTACTCGTTTCTTTAGCCTTTTGTAACAGCTGGGAAAGTTGTGGGACAAGGTGCCTGGTCCAAAAAGTTACTGTTTTGGCTTTGCTTCGTTTTGCAAAACTAAAAAGGCTGTCGAAAAGACGTCACATTTTTGTACTTCATTTAACCCTGCAGATAGTTTCCCATTTTGTCAACCATTTCATTTTACATCCTCCTCCCTCTTATCGACTGCTCTACTTTTTCCATTGAATATGATCATGATATCCCTTCTGTAAAGTCCAGAAAAGAGACAGGACTTTATGATACAATACATACCCAAGATACTTAGCCAAATAAAATTGATGTCAATTGGAAAAGCAGACCTTAAGATAAAGTCCAAGATCTTGTTACCCGTTACCCAAAAACATGCAGGGATGTCTGCACAGACCAACTCTAATGTCCACTCCACAGGTCTGAACCAAATGAAAACTATATAAGGTAGACCCTTGTCGAGGATGCCATAAATTATAGCTCATACTGTTTTTTCTCCCCTACCTGAGAAGAGAGAGCTATGTTTTGAAAACAGTGCATTCATTAGTCCCTCTTTTGTGCCTCAGATTCCACCAATGAATCACTGGAAAGAGTAATGATCAGTTTGACACCATTTACCAGAGGACATTCAATCTATTACACTATGATAAGTGGTTATTAATACAAACTCCAAAAGAGAGATCTCTGAATTCCTATCAGAAGGGAAGAATTCAAGCATTTATCACTGTTCAATGGGGTAAACCTTCATAGTGAAATGGATTTATTACAAGTTTTCAAAAAGTACTGAAAAATATCTGGGTTTGAAACAACATGAGTTGACTTACTATGTCCACACTACCCCCGTTAATAATGCTGGAGAGTCCTTTTCTTTTTATCATGCTACATCTTTTTTTTTTTAATTTGTTTCTTTATTTTGAGACAGAGAATGCACGTGAGTTGGGAAAGGGCAGAGAGAGAGGAAGAGAGAGAAATCCAAGCAGGCTCTGGCTATCAGTGCAGGGCTCAAACTCAGGAGCCGTGAGATCATGACCTGAGCTGAAATCAAAAGTCAGATGCCTAACAAAATGAGCCACCCAGGTGCCCTTTCATATAACTCTTTTATCTACTCCCTGACCTCCTTCTTTTCATCTTCCTCCTCCCACTATTTTCTACAACATCGGAGTGAAAGAACACATGTATCTTCCTTGCTATGGCTACGTTTTTCCCTAACCATAAATAATTACTTGAACCTTTAGATCACAGAGAATTATGTCTAAGTCTTGACCAATCATCAGCAAAGTAGCAGACAAAATCTTTTTCAAGGTGACCATGTTTTCTTCAGCCAGGGGTTTGGCCAACTCAGTAAGGCAACATATTTAGATTTTGGCCTAAGGACTGATTTGCATTCTTATCACTTGATCCCTCACCCAGCCCCCCAATAACAGGAGCTGTCACATTTTCTCTTCACCATTGTGCCACCGGGGTACCCTGACTAGAGTTTCTGCTTGTTAAAGGATCCACACCGTTTATCATCTTTCGTCCCAAGAAATCTCTATTTATTCACTGCTAATTCTTGTTTTTAATTTCATTGCTATCACCTAACGATGATATAAAGTTATGTGCAATATGTGCTCTGTTGCTTGTCCATGCAAAAGAACCCCAAAAATTGAAGTCCAGCTAAACACCTTGAACAAATTATATTAAACATCTCCTGGATTTTATTCTGACTGAATTACCCTTCGATGCTAAAATCCTGGAAAATAGAGCATATTTCTCAGCAGCTGGGCCTTAATTTAGGATCTAACAAGAGATGGATAGATTTGGGTAGAAGGACAGCATTTGGAGTTAAACATCTAGAACACAGTTTTCAATGTCATCAAAATTTTGAAGAATCATAACAGCGATTCAGAGCAGGAGAATGAGCCGTGGTGCCATAAAGACACAGCTACTATTCTGTGTCGACAGAAGTCAGAAATCTCAAAGTGGATAAAGGTTACATTAAATTCCTATAGGCATGACACTGATAGAATCTGATGCAAATTAGATGGCAAGAGGCGGATAACGGATTCTGCCAACCATGTTACCTGTAATAATAAGTCACAAAGAAACCAGTAAAATGTCTTCAGCTAGTATAATAAATAATCAATATTTTTTTTAAATTTTTTTTAATGTTTATTTATTTTTGAGAGACATAGAGGCACAGCGTGAACAGGGGAAGGGCAGAGAGAGAGGGAGACACAGAATCGGAAGCAGGCTCCAGGCTCTGAGCCATCAGCACAGAGCCCGACGTGGGGCTCGAACTCACAGACTGTGAGATCGTGACCCGAGCTGAAGTCAGCCGCCCAACCGACTGAGCCACCCAGGCGCCCCAATAATCAATATTTTAACAAAAATGAAGACAGGCAAGAAAGTCATGATAAAAGTGAGAGAGAGAGAGAGAGAGAGAGAGAAGGGGCGCCTGGGTGGTTCAGTCAGTTAAGTGCCCAATTTCGGCTCAGGTCATGATCTCACGGTTTCGTGGGTTCAAGCCCCACATCAACCTCTATACTGACAGCTCAGAGCCTGGAGCCTGCTATGGATTCTGGGTCTCCTCTCTCTCTGCCCCTCTCCCACTCATTCTCTCTCTCTCTCTCTTTCTCTTTTATTCTCTCTCTCTCAAAAATAAATAAAAACCTTTTAAAAAAATTTACAAAAATATTGAGAGAGAGGAGTGCCTGGGTGGCTCATTTAGTTAAGTGTCAACTCTTGGTTTCCGCTCAGGTCATGATCTCACGGTTTGTGAGTTCGAGCCCCACGTCAGGCTCCATGCTGACAGTATTGAGATTCTCTCTTTCCCTCTCTCTCTCTTTCTGTCTCTCTCTCAAAAATAAACAAATAAACTTAAAATTTTTTCAAAAAGAAGTGACAGAAAGAGAAAAAAAAAGGAAGGAAGACAATGAATTCTGAATGAAGAATGTGGCTTCTAAATCACTACTTCAGCAAAATCCTTTCATTTACGTAGGAAAATTACATTATAAACCACAAGTTAGGGCAGAAAATCAACACATTATTTTAACAGTACTAGCAGCTATAAGACAATTACAACAGTGGAGGTAAGTCGGGGTTTTGTTCCACAGCACAACTGGATCAGTGACGAGGGAGGGCATTTGAAAAAGAAAGGGCCACTCAATTGGGCCAAAGTGCAAGAAATACAGAGATGAACTCGTAGACCTGTCTGTGTCAACTAGGAATAAGAAAGCACAAATTAATTGAACTTAAGGATCTTGTCCAACCCCAAAGAAGATACGGAGGGTCTGGGATCTCCAGTGATTTTTAAATAGAGCTGGAAGGAGACATAAACACAGAAGAAGATAGCACATCATTCTGCGTCTAGTAAACAAATTGGAATGAAAGATTTTTTTTTATTTTTTTTTTTTGCTGATACAAGTAACTGAGCAAGGAGACAAACCAGAGATACTGCATGGAATGCTCTCTAGAAAACCATCTTGTCAGAATCAAGCCCCTTGAGCCACACCCTCCTATCCCCTATCCCCCACCCTTGATTTCTAAGGAAGCACACAGCATATGTCTTAAGGCCATTTTCAATCACTGCCGCTAACCTCACTAAAAAGGTAACCCATATTCCCTTAATGACTGCAAGCCCTTGAATTGTCATTTAATGGTTCTCATAAAGAGGAGTTCAGTGGTCCTAATGGTGGGGGGGGGGCGGGGAAGAAAGGAGTTGAGGGGGCACTGTTTCTGATACCAGGAAGCTATACCAGAGCAGTACCCACCCTTGACCTCTGCCTACAACACCCTCTACCCCCACCTCCAGCTTTCCACACTGAAGGTGAGTACCTAACAGGCCCATGTCCATGACATATTCCCTGGGCCAAGTCTGTATCTATTGGGCTTTCCTCTTTTTCTCTCTGACTTATATATGACCAGTACTTGGTACTGTCCCATTTCTTCCTGGTTATGAAATATCTCTCTTTAACTGCCATCTACCCTTCTTTTTAGCATTTTTGTATTTTTAAGGATCTCAACTGAGATGTCCTGATTCTTACTCTTCTACTCAGTAATCAACCAGTGTCTTTCAAGACTATAATTACTCCTGGGGTACCTGGGTGGCTCAGTTGGTTAAGCATCTGACTCTTGATATCAGCTCAGGTCATGATCTCACAGTTCATGGGATTGAACCCTGAGTCTGTCTCTGCACTGACAGCACACAGCCTGCTTGGGATTCTCTCTCTCCCTCTCTCTCTCTCTGCCTTTCCCCTGCTCGCACTCTCTCTCTCAAAATAAACATTTTTAAAAAGACTACAATTACTCCTAATTAAATGATCTTCCTTGATTTATATCATCTTGATTTATTTTTATAGTTCGCGAATTACAGTGAAAAATGAAATCGCTATTTTCATTGCTAGAAAGGGTATTCTTTAAAGTTACTATTCTAATTAACTATGAGCAACAAAGCAGGAACATAACAACAACAACAGTAATATTGATAGTTAATGCTCATTAAGCATACATTAAGTATATGTACCTTGCGCTAAGTACTTTATATATATTAACTCAATCCTCAAGACAATCTTAAGAGGTGAGGTTACATATAAGAAAACTGGGATAAAGACAGCAACAGGCACCAGCATACAAAACTAGTGAGGGCCAGAATTCGAACCTAGACAGGTCTCAGAAAGAGATTTATAATTCAAAACCAGTCATTTTGGATGGAATAAAAATGTTCTGAAATTAATTTTTATGGAGTGTCCATCTCATCTTTTCAATATAAGACACAGGCAAAGAAGTAACTATCTTTCACTTTACAAACTGAAGTACTTTTAGCACTGTACCACTCATGTTTCCCCCTACTGGCCTTCCTCTGCAAGTGCACCTTTCACAGTACCCCTCCCCAGTGAGAATTGCTTTGGGAATGGTTTTCACAAGGATCATAAAATGAATGGAAGAATTAATGGGAAAAAGCTGAAGAAAGCAAAACCATTCATACTTACTTTTTTCCATACAGACTCAGCCTTTCTGGTACCAAAAGTATTATCTTTGAAACAAAATTAGAGGTTAATAAGGTCCCCCAACTCTATATAAAGCTGCCACCAAATAACTGAGAAAATACACAGGAGCTGTGGCTTTTATGGGAGAACTGGCTTTTTGCAGGTTCTAAAAGAACAACATAATTAACAATTAAACTATAAAGTGTGATCAATGACACATAACATCATGGAAACTGGGGTTGGTAGAGAAAGCAATAGGCAGAAAGAATGAGTTTGTAAGCCTAAGTTTCCTCACCTGTAAATAGTGATAATAATAGCCATGTAATGAGCTCATTATGAGAATTAAATAAAATTAAATGAGAACTAGGTTGAATATGCCATATAGAATTAAATATTAAGTATGTAGTGTAAAAATGGAGAGTGAAATCATTAGCATTCTATATTTATAATCTGTCAAAATAATCTGAAAATATGAATATGCTGTATTATATAATAATTATATATACTAATTAATACTAATATGCTGTATTAGTAAATACTAATATTTCTGGACTTCAGTGTAGAAAAATTATCCAGATGCTATCATATTTTCAGTTGGATCGCTTAAATGGAGACCTTTAAAAGTCCTGAGGAAAAACTTAAGTTCATGAAAACTACTCCTCATCCGTCCAAAAAACAGTTTTTACATAATTGTAAAGTTTTATAGATTCATACCCACTACATACTTATTATTCTCCCCCTATGTACTATGAAGGACATGTATTAGTATTCCTCTTTTACAGAAGAGGAAACTGAATCAGAGTACATGGAAAAGCAAGAAATTAATCTCAAATCTTCTTATCTACACTGTCAAAAAAAGCCCCCCATTTTCATGAGGCATATTTATGTTTTATCTTGACTTAGTTTTTCAGATAATGATGTCTCCCTCTACATAAAGTTTAATCATGTTTTTCAAGTATTTTAGAATTTTAAGCAATTCTATTAGCCAAAGCAGACAGCAAAATTTATAGAATTGAGTCCCATGATATATTATACAAATTTGGATATATTATAGATGGATCATAATTTTAATTTAGCAAGACAACAAGAATAGTCATTTAAAAGCATGAAGAAGGGGTACTTGCATGGCTCAGTCAGTTAAGCATCCAACTCTTGATTTCAGCTCAGGTCATGGTCTCGCGGTTCATGAGACTGAGTCCTGCTGTCCGACCCTGCGCTGACAACACAGAGCCTGCTTGGGAGTCTCTCTCTCTACCCCTCCTCTGCTGACACTCTCTCTCCCTCTCAAAATAAATAAATAAAAACTTTAAAAATAAATAAATAAAAGCATGGAGCGTATTTTGAAATTAGCATATCTAAAAATACTTGAGGATATTATACCATAGGATTTATCTTATGCCCAATGAACTACAGGCAATAGATACATCCAGAAGAAGATTATAAAATTTAAAAGTAAAATTTTCAGGGGCGTCTGGGTGGCTCAGTCAGTTAAGCATCAGACTCTTGATTTTAGCCCAGGTCATGATCTCTGGGTTCATGGGATCGAGCCTAGCATTGGGCTCTGTGCTCTCACTGTCTGCCCCTTCCCCTCTCACGTGCACTCACTCTCACTGTCTCTCTCAAAATAAGTAAATAAACATTAAACAGCATAATAAAAAGTAAAATTTTCATATACTTCCATAAAACAGAAATGTCAACTCAAAATTTCAGAGGGCTAGGTCTACAGAAAGATCAAACTTTAAATTTTAAGTTTAATCTCTCCATAAGTGAATTAAGCATCTTTATATTTGGATAATATTTGATAGATATCATTCTATAAATTAGACTTTTCTGTTTGGCTAACACAGAAGAGCTCAAAAGCCTAAAATACTTGAAAACCATTATTTTAACTTTGTTTACTCTGATTGCAACAGCCCCATTTTGATAGCTGAAATTTGTTCCAGTGTAGAGGAATTTGACTAAGTTCATTTCAAACAAAAATAATAGATTAAGGGCAATGGTAAGAGGACATCGTAGTTCCCAGAGATAATGTATAAGCTCACAGTCTAGAATCTCAGAATTTTTAGAACTGGAAGGTATCACGGTAACAAGGAAATACTTTGCAGCCCACTTCACTTACTCTTCCAAACAATACAACTATTTTTTTCTTTCATATGGACCTTAACTGAAACTGGATCCACAAAGCAAGATACAGGTATTCCCACCTCTGAAAGTTAATGGAGAAATTCCCTTTGCTCTTTCACTTCTGTACCTACAAGGCCAGCACAATGGGTTGCAAAGAGAAAATCCAAGCCTTTGCACATCTGTGTTTTGGACTACATGACTCCGAGCAACCAGTTTGGTTTGATTTTGTCTTCTCAACTAATTGATTGTCTGTTCAGCTAAACGACATAGCCTGAATCCTCAGGCCACAGACAACTAAAACAAGGAAAGCATGGGCACACCACTTTCTTTAAGAAATCTTGGCAAATCCTTAAAAAAAAGATGATAGACAGATAGATAGGTAGATAGATAAATGGATGGATGGATGGATGGATAGATAGAAGAGGAAAGAGGAAAGAGGAGAGGACAGGAGAGGACAGGAGAGGAGAGAACAGGAGAGGACAGGAGAGGACAGGAGAGGAGAGGAAAGATCTTGGCCAACCCTGACAAAGTACAAATCCATTACTCTTTATGCAGACCCTGCAGATTCCCCAGCTTAGGGTTGGCCCAGGCCTTCTATTTTGTTCATCACACACAAGCACACACCCTTCTATCACCCATTTTCTCCTGGCTTGCGCCAATAGTTCTAAATCCTAAAAAGGTTTAACATGCAAAATGACTTTGTAGTTGATCTACTCACTCAGACTGTCTTTAAATGTTTCCTAATAAAAAACATTTTTTAAAAGTGGACAGAGCAGGGGTTTCATGGGTGTTTCTTGAGCCAAATCCAGAAGAGCAATTCTATTATGTAAGAGCTGTCATTCCAGATATATTCTTTCACTTTTCCTGGGTATCCTCATGCTGGCTTGTTCCAAGTAATATCTTCATTTGTGTGGAGTAGGTTTTAAAGGACCCACTTAGAATATTTAAATGTTTTTCCATAAGTATGTGCCTGAGCACAGATTTTCTTTTAAAGTTCAGTTAAAGGCAAGCTGAAATCATCACTTTTTGTCACGGCCAGAAATAATGTGAACATTTCAAACTTTCATAGTTTCAGATTAAACTACTTTCCCAAGTGAGTGTCTTGTAGTAGTTTTTACTGTCAGCCCATGGTGTTTTCAGGTAAGTGTGTTCTCCATGGAAGAATATTTCTGGTAACAAATAATTGCAGCAACTTAGAGTTAAATTTACTACGTGCCATCTCCCAATGCTAATCCTCAAGGAGTACCATATGGCTCCACTTCCCATATTTTTTGTCAAAAACTTTATACATTTACTTAATCAAGGAAATGGTTGCAAAAAGAGCTTTCATTGACTTCAAGTATAAACACAAAATATACCTGGGATATGCCATGATTATGGATACAAATATGGAATATTTTATATATTTAATAGAATGGAAACATTTCATAGTAGGAGTGCAAACCAATAGCCATTATCCCAATAAAATGTTCTTGTGTAATCAAACTAGAGTGAAGGTTTTTAACTTAGATTGACTTTTACTATTTAACAATTAACATGATGTACTGACCCCAAGGAAAAACTACATATCTTCATGATTGAATATCATAGATACCAAACATAGAATTAAAATTAAAATGACCTTTGATACGGAAACAATCAGCTTCAGAAAACTGGCCTTCACCAGTACTTAGAAGATACTTAATGTTACACATTAGAGTTTGTTCATTCACTCATTCAGTAAACATTTATTATTTATTGTGAGTGTTAGGCGCTGGCAATATCCCCATGAACCAGACAGACACACTTCCTGCATTCATGAGGTCTCCTGTCTGGAGAATTCACCATCAATTCGGTTCAGCAAGTAAAGTACTATAAACATCTATAATAAACCAGTACGGTGTTGGCTCATGTAAGGATACCAGAAAGCTAATAAAGATAGGATCCCTGACTCCTTTTCTGTGTCTTTGGAAATAAAAAGCTCACATAAATGAAATACTTAGAAAACAATACAAACTATTAGCTGCTATCAGTAACTACACAGAATGCACACACTATATCTGAATCCACTTGGTAACGACACACCACATGCTGTGTGAAGTTACAAGAGTCAGTGCAAAAGAGTATCTTTTTAGACCAATCTTTAAAACTCCAACAACATAGGGGCACCTGACTTCGGGTCAGGTCATGATCTCATGGTTTGTTGAGTTGGAGCCCCATGTTGGTTTCTGTGCTGACAGCTCAGGGCCTGGAGCCTGCTTTGGATTCTGTGTCTCCCTCTCTCTCTGTCCCTCCCCTGCTCACGCTCTATCTCTCCCTCTCAAAAATAAACGTTAAAAAAAAAAAAAAAAACTCCAACAACATGACAAAGAAGGAAAGAAACCTGCAGTTTCTTTCATGGATGGGTACATCTTAAAGTGCTGATCTCTTTTTTCCTATTCGGAGTGAACAAAATATTTACAATCTCCTTAAATATACTTTATAAAATGTTACTGAACACCTAGTAAAATTTTTCGTTTTTGTTTTGTCTTGTTTTATCAGATCATATGGAAAGCAGATTCTGTGTCTGAACATTTAAATTGGTTATGCAAACTCTAGGGAGAGCTAGTTAACTGTGTTAGAGCAGAAGACGAATTAAGCCTCCACTCTTTCTGAGAGTCTTGTAAACTCTCCTGAGAGGAACATGGGAATTATCCAAATAAGTTTGTTTTAAGTGGAAAAAGCAATGGATATGTTAAAGAATAATCTATTTTTTAATAAAATCAAGGCACTAAAGAGAGTATGCTTCCAAACTATTTTCACTTAGATAACAGACATAAAGTTAAGAATAATTTTTTAAATTATTCCACTGCTATAGAAAACAGTTTCATGGTTCCTCAAAAAGTTAAACATAGAATTACCATGTAACCCCACAATCCCACTCCAAAGTATATGCCAAAAGAACTAAACACAGGTACTCAAACAAATGCACACACATGTTCACACCAACATTATTCACAGTAGTCAAAAGGTGGAAACAACCCAAATATCCATTAACAAATGAATGAAACAACAAATTGATATAAATACACAATGAATATTTTATTCATCCGTAAAAAGGAATGAAGTACTGATACACGCTACAATATGGATGAACCTCCAAAGCTTTATGGTAAGTGAAAGAAACCAGTCAGAAAATGTCACAAGCTGTATGATTACATTTGTATGAAATATCCAGAATAAATAAATTCATAGAGACAGAACTCAGATTGGTGGTTTCCAGGGCCTGGGGGAGGAGCAACTGGAAAAATGGCTTAATGGATAAGGGGTTTTCCTTGAGGGTGATAGAAATTTTAGGGACCTAGATAGAAGTGATTAAACAGCACTATAAATGTAATAAATGCCAATGAATAGTTCACTTTAAAATGTTTGATTTTCTATTATGTGAACTTCACCTCAATAAATTATTTTTTAATAATGCTATATTACCAAACCACCAGATGACACATAGGACTATACTGTTTGAAAAACTACAAACATTGAGAACTCTAAGTTTAAAAGTGATCTCAAACAGATCCTAAATGTGGAAAAACTTTTAAGCATATCTTGAACAGGGACACCTGGGTGGCTCAGTCACTTAAGTATTCTACTCTTGATTTTAGCTCATGTCATGATCTCAGTTTGTGAATTCGAGCCCTACATTGGGCTCTGTGCTGACAATCTAGAGCCTGCTTGAGATCTTTTCTTCCGCTCGCTCTCTGCCCCTCCCCTGCTCATTCTCTCTTTCTCAAAAAAAAAAAAATAAAATAATAATAATAATAATAAATAAACTACAAAAAAAGAATATCTTGAACAATTTATTTATATTTTTTCTTTAAATGTACACTCAAGTGTGATAAATTATAAAATTTGCATCTAAATAAATCTCAGAGTTCTGTCAACACATGTACAATAAACATTAAGTAATAAGAAAAAAATAATGACACCGTTTTGTTTTAAAACCAAAATTATTTTCACTTGTACCTGAAATGTTTTAAAAGTCAATGTTTCTTAAAGAGAAAATGCTGACAAGTTAAGCAGATTGATCATGGATATAGGAGACAGTTTCTTAAATAGGCATAGCAGTTAAAGGCAAAGCCAGGAAATTTTAGACATCATCTTAGGGGAATTTAAACCTTAAATTTCTACAGAGGTATGAACATTGACCAATGAAGGACTAAAGACTATCAAATAAATTTAACTTAATCACAAAAGCAAGAGTCATCATGATGCAGATTTTCACACACTTCAGAACAAATTATCTGTGTGTTAACAGGGCAGGACTAAGCACCCTCCAGCTGTTGGAGAATATAAAATAAAACTATGTGTGATACGTGCTTAATAACAAAAGTTGACTTAAGGCAAGAGCGGTCTCAAACGCCATCAGTATGTTATAAAAGAAGAAATAAAGTTTACAAATCACATTTATTAGAGATTTCATTTATTTATAAAAATGTCATTTCAAATTTCAGTATTACTTGGGTAATCTGAATGTTCCATATAAGCTCAAACATCAGAAAAATATTTTTAAAGTAAACGCATGTATATGGTAAAGACCAAGGTTTAAAAAATGATCTAATGAACAAACTGAGTTTAGATTATGGAATTTAAAACTCCGTGTCAACAAGCATACCCAGGAACCAGACCTCGGCTTCTAAAACTACTCTCCCACAAGAGAACCAGGGCTCCCTGTGGAAAGCGCTGATTCTAGGACTGGGGCAGGAAACAGGGAAGATGAGCCTGGAGTGCCGTACTTACAGGAAGTAAGAGAAGTGCTCAAAACAAAAACAAAAACAACTCAGTGCCTACGCTACCTGGAGTGGGAGATTTTGAATAACTACTTGTACAAACCGGCTATAAATTTGCAAAGACAGGCCAGTTCTTTCAAAAGTCTTTTAATTTCTTCCTTTAGAGCAGAGTTTCTCGATGTCAGCACTATTGACATCTTGGGCCCCCTGCTAGAGTAGGGAGTTGTCCTATGCAGTGTAGGAAGTTTAGTGGCGTCCCTGGTCTCTACCCACTGACTGCCGATAGCATTCAGAACCACTGCTCTAGAGAAACTTCCAAACGATGAACTAAACGAAAGTTGATAGTTAAACAAACCGCTAGAAGGTTGGTGAAAAGAGTCAATCTAGCAACGGAAAGAGAGATCTCAAGGGAGAAAGAAGCTGCTTTTCATTTCTTGACCTTTTCTCTTCTTTCTCCCTCAGCAATCAGCAATAAGGCCTTTCTAACAACTATCTTAGCATTGTATTCCTGATCCCCTAATTCTGTTCCCACTGCGTCCAAAAAGTCTCCTGGCAGAAAAGAGAAAAACCCTAGCCCTTGACACACTTCACAAATGCTGCCTTTCAAAGACACTGGGTTGCCAAGCAGTCTAATTAAGGACAGGGACAACGGCCTCCCAGTTAAACTCAGAAACACCAAATAAGGAGGGTGCTACAGTTGCTGGAATCCTATCTCTTCTACTGCTAGCAAAAGCTCGCTGAACTCAGAGCACTAGAAGAATCACCGTAACATATTCTGGGTGTGAAATTGAGAAATGTTCGCCTATTCCAGTGAATCACTCTTCCATAACATTTACAAAGAAGTGCAAGTATACTCCCCTTGGGCAAACACCTGCTTATGAACAAGAACATGTCATTAACAGAGACCAGGTCCTTTTACAGCCTGTGCCAAATTCAGTGTAACTCATTTGGCTTCTGTCAGAATTGGATTTCTAATCCTGTGTTCTAGACAATTAGCTACAATCCTCAGCTTCTTGTTACTTATTTTAGCCTAAAAGCAGAGAAGGATTTTTCTCAAAGAGAAATAGGTACAGAATAATTAATATAAACATTCTCTCCAAGATGGTAAGCTAATTCTACAAATTCTTAAACTGGACTAGAATTTTAAGTACAAGTCTAATTATATACACTGATGTTAGATACTCTCAAGGGAAAAAAAACTTATGCATCAAATGAATAAACAGGTACACGAGCACAATATTCTGAGAGCCATGTTTTTAAGAGGTCACCTAAGTTTGTTTTATCTTTCACTTTTTTTCTCTTATTCAGAAAATCAACTTTATAGATGTGTTTCATTCATGCTTTCCTCAGCTGAGTTTTCTGTTCCTTCTTAGATAGTGACATAAACAGTTTAGCCAAAACCAGACATTTTTTATTACAAATACTATTTAAAAAAAAAAAAAGCACAGATTCATCCAAGCTAGAAAACTGTCCCTTTCACAAAGTCCACCTGGACTTGTGCTAAGCTCAGGGGAAAACTAGCTAATTGTCTTAGAGCGAAAGACTAGAAATTAAAAGCCTCGACTTTTCTTCTGATTCTGCCGCTTGCTGTTATTTTGACAAGTCACTTAACCTCTGTGGACTTTTATTGATCTATAAATGGCAACTATTTGGCAAATGATAGGGTCGTTTATGGAAAGGACAGTTTTAAGAGTGCTGACTAAAAGTTCTTAAATGAAAGTTAGATTGTATTCTTAAACTCTAAAGAGAGATAATGGGTTCCTTCAATAACACTCTTTTCAGACACAATTTCAATAAAGATTTTCTACAGATGAATCTTTCATGTTTCCAGACAAATTAATCTTGAGTTCAAAATTATCAGCTGGCTAAGGAAAATGCAGAGGACTATCCTAAGAAATGTGCTTTCTGTATATTTTGTGAAACATTTTAAGTATAAAAATTATACTTCATTCCATCCACGAAGAAGTTTCAGAGGGCATCTGATCTCATCATGTATGGAGAGGAGTATGGTGACATTTCTCATCGATTAAACATAGTGGAAGGGCTTACTAATACTGTTAGCCAAGATTCATGAACCCCTATTCTTTGGTCCAGAGAAAGTCTTAATCAAAATCCTCTTAGGTCAAGCGGAAGAAAAGCACCACGATCTGCTCCACATCGCTTCTCAGACTGCATCACTAATAAGAGACAAGTTTTGTGGAGGTAAACACTCCTGGGAGCGAGCATAAGCTAATTTCATTCTTGTCGTTCCTCTTGTATCTTAGAAAATATGCAGCCTCCTGGCAATAATTCTCAGTATTACAAAGCTAATTGCTTCTGTGACTCATTCATCAGCGTGTCCTGTGGATTTCCAGAAAGATGACCCTCTGTGTAAACAATGTCTGAAGAGGCCCACAGAAGCCAGAGAAGAGGCTTCCCAGAAAACGGAGTTTAAAATAGTTCTGGAGTGCACCTATAGCTCCCAATCAAGGGCTACATACACATTCTCCCCCGCGCACCACGGAGACCAAGTGTCAGCCCTACTTACGAGTCATCCTACTGATTAACAGTGTGACTCATTTGTTCTACAAACATATTTTATTAAGAAAACTCATCCCAAAATCAGAATCAGGTTTTTTTGGCTTTTTAAATTTTTATTTCAATTCTAGTTAAAATAACTGATATTTGTGGCATCTATATTTATTCTATTCAAAAACTTGAAAAAGAGGAAAGAAAAACTTGAACTTTTTGGATGATATTACATCTTGCCACTTTTTAATCAAAGCCTCATCTGACACCGTGGGAAATGCAGAGACATTATTTAGTGGGATCCTGTATTCATATCCTGCATTCATTCTGTTATCTATCATAGCAATCCTCAACTTTCCATTTTATCTAGAAGACATAGCTATTTACCCATACCTAAGATACAGAAAACAAGTATTTCAGGGGAGAGAGAGAGAAAACAAGGGACATCCTGGTTCTGACTTGAGTTTTGCTTTTTTTTTTTTTTTTAACTCTGAAACATAGTCATAGAACAAAGTAAAACAGTCTTCCAATTACAGCTTAAAAATGACTCTTTGTAATGGACTAACATAACTTAGCACAGGCACAGGTTTAAGAGGAAAGATTCTGAAGTGAAGACATCATCTTATTTCTTTTATTATACTGGACTTTCCTTCCAGTCATAATTACAGCAATACAGCTGCCACTGTGAAAATACTGCTGTCTTAATTAAAGGTATATTTTTCTCGTTTTTTTAAGTTTATTTATTATTTTAAGAGAGAGAGAGAGAGCGCGTGCATGCGAGGGAGGGCAAGTGGGGGAGGAGCAGAGAGAGAGGGAGAAAGACACCCCCCCCATGTGGGAGTGGAACCCAGGAACCAAACCGTGAGATCATGACCTGATCCAACTGAGCCACCCAGGTGCCCGGCAAATTTTTCTTTTCATACACAACCGATTCCAGTTTCGACATTCAAATTCAAAACCTGTGAGAAATTTCAAGTTTCCAAACAGTTTCAAGGGCTTAAAACTTACAACTTAAATTTTTTTTTAAATTTTTTTAACGTTTTTATTTTATTTTTGAGAGACATAAGAGACAGAACGTGAGCAGGGGAAGGGCAGAGAGAGAGGGAGACACAGAATCCGAAGCAGGCTCCAGGTTCCGGGCTGTCAGCACAGAGCCCGACGTGGGGCTCGAACTCACAGACGGTGAGATCATGACCTGAGCCGAAGTCGGCGTTCAACCGACTGAGCCGCCCAGGCGCCCCAGAACTTAAATTTTTAAAACTTACCATCCCTAAGACAGCCCCAGGATACTTAGTTGCCTTTCCTCTGTGTACTATAACTAAAAATATTTGTTATCTCCAGGATTAAACGGACATTGTTTACCAAAGAACACTAATATTACATAAACACGTCCTAGATTAATGGGGCGTGTGTGTCTGATCCTATGCTTCTGCTTTGATGGTGAGTTATTTCTCAGCACAATTTTATCATCTCCACATATTCTAAATATTTCTGAAATTGCTTGTTATTAAATACATAAAAGACAGATATTTTGATTTACTCAATGGTACTAATTAAATAAATAACTTTCTTTTTTATAATATTGTAACAAAATAGGTTGAGCCAAATAAGCAACCACTTATCACTAACAGCTCTGTTAGAACACAAAGGAGGCCAACCCAGATTTTACTTACGATCCCCTGTGGTTCTGATCTTGTGTTAGTTGGAATCCAATTCAACACTGATGTTGCCTTTTTTGAAAAAGTCAAGCCCCTAGTTACCACACCACATGGGGGTGTTTTCACCATTAACGGTTTTCTATGGTCTCTAATGCCATGGTTAATTATTGCTATGGGGATAATTCTGCTGAAATAAAATCTAGGGAAAACAACTTTAACTTTCTTAGACCGCCTTGAGTAAGCGGTGGGACATAAAGGCAACACTTTGAAGTAAGAGGGGGGAGGGATAATTCGTGAAAGATTTCTTTCTGGTTTAGTAAATGGACTTTCTCTGTAGTGCAAGCATAGTATCTAGTCAGAAGCAGATTTTACCTGGAAAACTATGCAGGTAACTAGTGATCCAGAACCTCTATTTATCTCACCAGGAACACAGAAGTTTCCTGGCAGTCAACACCACTGCTGATGGGCTGTGCTGCTGTTCTTTTATGTTCCCTCCCATTAAATCCAGCAGCAGTTCCCAATTCAGCATCACCATCCAAAAATAAGGAAGTAATGTTTGAGGAGATGAAGCCACTTGCCCAAGGTCTTTGCATTAAGTGAGCATCAGAGCCAGGGAACACCTGGGTGCCCAGGCACTAAACGCAGCTGGTATTTTGTGAATACTTGGCACACCTACCTCATTTAACCTTATGAGTATTAACCCCCTTTACAGGAGAAAACCGAGTCTCAGTGGCATTGTCACTTGCCTGTGGTCTTCACGGTTCATCAGAATTGCCCTGATATCAGAGAGAGAAAGCTTTACCCTGGGTTTGAGTTTTGAAAAGCCAGTCTTCCCTGTACTCCTCGCCATGGTACAAGAGTCTATAAGGCCAAGGAAATTTTTTAGCCAAGAGTCCTGCACTCCCCTTCTAGACATGCTCTGACTAGCTCAGAATTCCCTGCCAAACTGCCCTAAGCTCATCTCCACAGCCTCTGTGGGCCTCTTCCCTAAATCCCTCCCTAGGGATGACTCAGAGCAGGTGTCACATGCTCACAGGCCTACACTCAAGGTATGGACAAGGGGTGGCTTTTTGGGTAGGAAAGACACAGCTGGCATGTCAACAGTTTGTAGTGTGGGGCAGAGGGAGGGGAAGGCTACAGACACAGAATGCAAGCCTGGGTCCTACTCTCTTTATGTAACCATATTCTAGGCAGAACTCTGAGGTATCCAAGTATTCAAATTCAAACATGACCCTCCAGATCATTATAAAGGTCTATTTGTCAGGGAAGAAAAAATTGGCTTGATTTATAACTTTAAAAAATGTGTCCACATAGCATATGTAAGCCATCATTTGGATTCTTCCCTCAAGCCCCACAAACGTTAGGCTGGGGCCTGCAGCTAGAAAATGGCAGAGCAAACCCCCGAGAACAAGTCGGTTTGACTCTAGAGGGACTACTGCATTATCCTTGACACCTATTCACCTACAGCAAAGCAGTCATTGTGATCTAGGTAGTTTGACTCCAACTCTAGAAATAAACCATGATTTGTCTAAAGCATTCATTGTAATCCCATCCCTCTTGCCAATGACTGGTTCAGGGACCTAGCCTAAGATATTCAATATTTAACACTACTCCAGTATCAGAGATTGCCTCCAAAATGAGTGGCTGACTCAATATAGGCCAGAAAGAAACAAGGAAAAGTCTGCTGGAGGCTCTTAGAATATACTTCCTCCAAGAGTAAGCCTCTAGATGCCGCGTGCAGCTGTGGGATCCAGCACTGCTGTAGACGCCTCACTACCACCAGCCCGAGGATGAAACCAAAACACAGAGGAAGGCAAAGCCAAGGGAGTCACCAGGCAACAGAATGGAAGCTATTGGACAGACAACCCTGAATCCTCTGGACTTTCAGTTATACGAGCCCACACACTGCCTAATTGTTTAAGCCAGTCCAGTTACTGACAATCCAAAGCATCCCTAGCTGGTAGACCTCAAAGCTTACGCTTTTGATCACTAGACAACACTGCCTCCCTTGCAGACCAGGGAGGAAAGAGTGAGGGGCAACCCTACCCTGACAAGGAGTCAAAAGTCTCTTAAGTCCAGAGTAAAACACGTACTGAGATCCAGTCTGGAACTGTCAGTATCACAAGGGCCACTCAGCCCTTCCTCCCTTTAGCTCAGCTGCTTTGTGAATGGAGACAGAGAAGATGAATCCTCTAAAACATAACATCATCTGAAAAGCATAAAGAACATATCTTGTCTAATGGCACAGTCATTCTTACCCCAGCACTGCAGTTGAGGTCTAGCCTGGTGTCCAGTCCTTTAAAATCTCAGTTGTATGCAACAGCAGGGATTTTTAGATAAGCTGAAGGTTTATACGGCCATCAGTAAAGCAGGCACTATTTTAAAGGAAAATTTTTCTAAATTGTGCTCCAACTCTACTGCCTTCTTAAATAGAGTGCACTTTATATAATTTAATCTTTTCCTGATGACTCGAAGAAGTCACTATTATGAACATCAATTGCTGTATTAAGCTGTACACTCACTCAGCTGGAAGAAATTATGGAGAGGTGGAAAGCTCTTTTGATCCTATACTACATAGCTATAACTATTGCACAATTGTTGCTCTTATAACTAATTTTATAGTTGCTGTCTTCTTTCTTCTATTCACACTATCAGTTGTTACTTCCCACTGGTGCTAAAGTATCTACCTGTAATAGCCCTCTTACCTTTATAATTTATTATATTTACTGTACATGTGTTATCAAATACATGAAACATTATGAATGCATTGTTTTAAATAACATTTAATAATAAATATTATTTCCTAAGCACTTGGTATGTGCCTTCAATTAATACAAAGAGTTTCGTGTCCATTATGTCATTCAATACTCACCCTCATAAGGGAGGTATTATCCCTACTAGAGAAATGAGAACACTGAGGCCCCAGTAAACTGGGTGACTTTCCCAAGGTTAGACAGAGGTTAGGGCAAAGTCTGAAATGAGGATGTACAGAAGCTCCCTATAGGTAAAGTGCAAAGGCTCTGTGAATATTATTTTGGTTATTCAAAAGATTATAGTTTTTGGTGAGAAAAGAGAAGAGTGAAATTTCAGAAAGACAGCGTTATTGTGGAAGGAAAAACTCAGAAATAAACCCAATTCTATAAACTGGTATTTAAGAAAGAGGTACTTCTGTTATTGGCCAAGCATGATACAATTTGTTTTCTTTTTTTTTTTTAATGTGTTATTTATTTTTGAGAGACATAGAGACAGAGTATGAGCAGGGGAAGGGCAGAGAGAGAGGGAGATACAGAATCCGAAGCAGGTTCCAGGCTCTAAGCCGTCAGCACAGAGCCCGACGCGGGGCTCGAACTCACGGACCGTGAGATCATGACCTGAGCTGAAGTTGGCCGCTTAACCAACTGAGCCACCCAGGTGCCCCAAAATTTGTTTTCTTAACTCCTACGGTAAAAAGGAAACAGGCCTAATAAATACATTTGACTGGGTGTGCTTACCTCATCTTAAACATATTTCATTTCCAGATTATATATGGAGAAACAGGTCCTGGAAAATGCCCTTGTAGTCTAACATAGACAGATGCCACGCCCTCCGATGATACAAAATCTTATTAATTAAACTGTAGGAATTTTTCAAGAATAGTAAATTTCTCAAAAACAGTCAAACTTGAGGCCATTCTAAGCTCTCACTGCTGGCTTCCTGTCATTGAGACGTCTCTCCACCCAGTCCCCAATGCCTCCCTAGGGCTCTAGGCCCTAGAACTACTCCAGCTACACTTCACTGGGTAACTTAGCTATTTACTGGGGAAGCATGCTGAGTTTCAAACAGTGAAATTACATGTTTTGGAAAAGCAACCTGCCTGTGACTAGCACTATGTTAGTAGTGATCTATTTGCTATGGGTGGTAATTCAGGCACATCCCCCCACCCCCCACCCACTTTACTGCTGACCTTACAGAAAGCCCCAGGGAGTAAATAATGCATTCTGTTCTCCCCAAAATCAATCATTCAGGGTAACATTCCTTTCTAAAGCAGAGGCAAAAATCCAGTTGTATGATGCAAGTACCACAACCAACCTCAAATACAAGGAGCCAAGAAAGAGGATTTCATCCTTTTCTCCCGCCTTTCCTTCCCCCATGTAGCCAATGAATACTTACTGAAAGGCCATGGAGCTCTGGAACCAGACTGCTGGCATTCTGCTTGGCCAGTTAAGATATGTGACCTTGGGCTAGTTACTCAAATTCTCTAGACTTGAGTCTAGCTCCAAAATGGGAATAAGAATAACACCTACCCCGTTGTTCTTTAGGAGGAAATGAGTTGATTTTGTGAAGCACTTTGAACAGACTGAATACAAATTAAGTGTTCATTAAATGTTAGGTATTATTCTTATTATTCTATGCCAGGCCCTCTGTCAGATACTAAGGAGACAGCAGTGAATGAGACTAACATGGGTCCTGCCCCGTGGAGCTTTAGATTCAGATTTGGCACCAGTTCTGACACTACATGATCAAACTGTCTAAGATTCCCATTCTTTAGAAGGAAGAAAATAACTCTATTCAATGTTTGGTTTTGGTTTAGTTTAACAATCATCATTATCATATCAAATCATTTCGACTTTACTGAGTGCTTATTACATGCCCAGGCATTGGGCCAACCGCCTTACAGTATTACTTCATTTAATCCTTACAAAAATATCATAAAATAGATACTACTATCCTAACTTTAGGGAAACTGGGGAATGGGGAGGTCGAGTAAATCCCAGAATTCAGATTCAGGTCGGTCTGACTCTAGAGCCACTGTTCTAGATCCCTACCCCATGCTGCCCTCATAACAGCAAATGAGGGACTACACACAACAGCCCTTGTGCCCAGATGAAGGGAATGTACTCAGACTGCATCTCAATCTGAAGAGTCAATCCCAGCCTAAGAGAATGCGCATAGGTCACTAGAAAGGCCAGGAAACAAAGGACAGAAGAGTCCTGAGCTAAGGAAACATCTGGAGGTTTGAACGGAGCTGAGATCAGGGAATCTTAGGGGGCCGAAGGAGCAGGGGCACTGGCACTGGCACGCACACCCATCAGTGCAAGTCCTTGTTATCCCTTACGGTAGGCAACGCTGCAGCTAACAGGGGCAGAACAGGCCAGAAACCTGGCAGCTAGGAATCAGAGTCAGGGAACATCAAAGGCAGGAGGCCGTTCACCATCTCACTGACCAGAACTGCAGCACGTGTCCACTCTGAGCTGAAAGAGAGCCTAGAACATGGGAGCTTTAAAAATGAGGTACTGGGGCACGTGGGTGGCTCAGTCAGTTGAGCATCCGACTCTTGGTTTCAGCTCAGATCATGATCTCGTGGTTCATGGATTCAAGTCCCACATTGGGTTCTGGGCTGATAGCACAAAGCATGCTTGGGATTCTCTCTCTCCCTTTCTTTCTGCCCCTCCCCTGATCGTGCTCTCTCTCTCTCAAAATAAATAAACTTAAAAAAATAAATAAATAAAAATGAGATACCAATAAAACTTCACCCACCCACTCCTTTTTCCAACCCCCACATAAAATTGGAGTTCCACTAATAAAGAGGAAAAAGAGTACTGGATATCACATAGGCAACCTGAAGTCCCACAACAACATGGATCTACCTTTCCTTCTGCATTAAAATCAGCTATGATTCTTTAATATTTTTTTTGGAAACTCCCAAAACTAATATATCTATTGCACCTAGGGTTAAAGTTATCCAAAGTCGGCACTGGTTTAAAATTCACAGAAATTCTCTAGTAGACACAGGACCCACAGATAGCATCCATCTCCGATCACCAACCTAATCATTCCACATCAAAAAAAAAAAAAAAATTCAACAGATAAATGGTAAATTTCTGTAAAAGAACAGTAAATATACTAGGTAGCAAATGATGAAAGGTATTTATGGGAAAAGTCTTTTTGGAAACAATTAGATGACTAAACTTCTAACAAGCATCCAAATCAGATCTAGATGTTCCATATACAAAAATTTTTAAATGTCAAAACAGTACCAAAGTCAACTCAAGCCATGACTACTGAAAATGTAGATTTTATTTGTTATTATTTAGTGTATTAAGCATTACAAATGTTAATTGTGGTGAGGTTTGTCCTCTGAAATACTAGGTCTGACTTCCTCTGAAGTCTGTTTCTTGGTGAGGTGCCCACTGGGGTTGCTTTCCTGCAGCTTCGATAATTAATTGTGGATATCAGTCTGTGGCCATCTGGCCTAGAAGTGAAGACAGAAGACTGCCAACTAAGAATAAAATGGGATATTATGATTTGTCTCTTCTTTCACATCTTTAGCAATCTTTGTTTTTCTGTTTTTTCTTCCATGATAATGTGCAAAAAAACACAATCCTAAAAATACTTGCATGGCCTTTAGATGGATGCTCCTAAGGTCTGATTTCTGGCCTTTGATAATATGACATGCTTCTTTGCTTATCCTATAAATTCATTAGTTTCTTTACCACCCATGATTGGCTCCCCTCCTCCCCCAACTATGACTACTAAGCAACTTTCACTTGGTAGCGGGGCTTGCCACCTTTGGCCTAATATAGGGTGAAATGACCCTCACAATCAACTCAAACTAAATCTGTTCTCCACATGTTCAGGTCTTGTCCGGATGCCAGCTGGAAGATCTCTGATGTGCTCAACACTAGATCCTGTCCGGGAATTGAGGCGCCTCACACCAAGGCAGTCAATCTGAGTCTTCATGCTAGTATTGCTCACCACTCACCCCAACAGCACAAGAGGAAGTGGCTGATCCTGGAAAATATGGTATTGTTCTTTTGATAGAATGGGAGAAATACACACGAGACATTGGAAAGGCAAGAATTAAGCCACTTTCTCATTTAATCATTTTCTTCCTTTCTTGGTGAAACACCAGGTTTCCAACTTTAAATAAAGCTTAAGTGAAGACCTTAATATTCTTTCAGATATGCTATTTGTCAAATATGACCATGATACTGAGCAGGTACCAAACTAACATTTGGTTTTAGATTTGATTTGATGGTAGTTATGACACCTAACATTATAAGGGAATTTTGAGTTCTTTCAAGAAGATAGGTTTAATATTTAATTTTATTATTGTTAATATTAATTAATTAAATACTAATACTTAAGTGTTAACTTAATGTTTAACATTAGGATATTAATCGGTAGGTAATACTCTGGACTCAGAATTGTATCTCAACATCAGACATAGGAACACAGAAATTTTGGCTCATGTAAGTTATTCTCTTTGCTCACAAAGATTGCATTTTTAGGGTCTCATATATTCACTTATAGGGTATTGTCACTTTGTCTCTATGACAAAAGAGGTGTTGTTGCTGTTGTTGTCTTAATCTCAAGCAGCCATGTGCCAGAAGTCTCAGTCTCATGTCAAATAGACTTAAATTTGAGATTCTAAGTCTTTCTGTATTACTGAAAGAATGATGATATAATTATACATTATCAACTTCAAAAATATATTAATACCACTTAGATGGGTTAACACAGTTTTAACAATGTGAGAAGCAATTTGATAAATAGAGAACATTCCAATTATATGATAAAAACATAAACTTTCCATGCCCCAGCTTCTGAATCTAGTCACAGAGGTCTTATTAACTTTATAAATCAACATACAAGTAGTTTACTAAGTAGACACTTAACCATGGTATACCAGCATTTCTGATATAAATAAATGTAGTATATGTGTTTCTATAGAACTTCCTATTCTGCAAAACTGCCTACTTAAAATTACAGGGCTTATAGGAGGAAAGAGACTATGCGTAGACCACTCAAAACTCATTTAATTCTTAGTCTCATGGATAAAGAAGATGTGGTTTATGTATACAATGGAATACTACATGGCAATGAGAAAGAATGAAATCTGGCTATGTGTAGCAACATGGATGGAACCGGAGGGTATTAATGCTAAGTGAAATAAGTCAGTCAGAGAAAGACAGATACCATATGTTTCCATGCATAGGTGGATTTTGAGAGACCTAGCAGAAAACCATGGGGGAGGGGAAGAGGGGGAAAAAAAAAGCCTCAGAGAGAGAGGGAGGCAAAACATAAGAGACTCTTAAATACTAAGAACAAACTGAGAGTTAAGGGGGATATGGGAGAGGGGAGAGAGGGTGATGGGTACTGAGGAGGGCACTTGTTGGGATGAGCATTGGGTGTCGTATGGAAACCAATTTGACAATAAATTGATTAAAAAAAACTTATGTAATTCTGTAGTAAGAGCTCTAACTAAAATAATAACAGTTCTAATAGTAATATTAGCACAGTTCAACATCCACTGCTATTTGCATCAAGCAATGTATCAGTCAGTGCTCCACAGCCTTAAAAATCAGGCTCCTGCTTCTTCCTTCCTACCCAGGTCCTTGCATGGATTCATTTCCGGTAGAGACCAGAGGCATCAAAATTCAGAATCTGACCTAGGGATCTGACCTAGAATATAACCTTGCTCCCCTTCTTCCTCTCCCTCCTGCAACGCCCTCCCCTCCCCCTGCAACATACACACTGTTTTTTAAACACAGGGAAGGATGCACTCTTTCTACCCGCAGCTTCCCCAGATAACTATAGAAAATGCAGCTGTTCTTGAAGCAACTAAACAAGCCACTACTTGCCCTAAAGTGAGTCTTCTGCAAGATTTTCAACTTATATCTTAAGGTCTCCGTGTACTGATAAGTCTTTCTCTTTAGTTATGAAAGAGCTTAAAGTGTGTTGTAGGAGAACAGACTATACTGGGCATCTATTCTTCACCAGTGACAGTCTCTAAAGCATGAACTAGAACTCCCGTAATAAAAAGGCAGTTTGTTTGACCTCCCATCGTGTGATGTTCTGGGCTCTTACTTAAGATCACTAAACCTCAACCCTGGCATAAATCCAAGCCAGCACTCATTTAGTAATACACGTGCTCTTGGAGCCAAGACATCTGTGTGTTATAATGACATGCAAGTTACAAAGGAGTGTTTATATCTCACTCTAGTATAATGTGAACATTTAGCTGTTGCAAATCAGCTTTGTATAATGACTAGTCCTTACTTAAAGGATTTATTATACTTCCAATTAAAGTCCTTAGCAATGTACAATAAATTTCTATGTCCTGATGAAGTTGTTCATTGCTCCAACTCCAGAGGTGCTATGAAGATAAGACAGTAGCTAAATGTGTTGAAAAATAGGAGAAACTTTTAAATAATGTATATTGTATAAAATAACTATAATACCGTATTAAACCTCTTTCAAATAACTTACTTCATTTTTATCTCCTTGAGTAACAGAGTTATTGTTCTCTAAAACTGACAATGAAAAAAACAGTTCTACGCAGAATAGGATGATCCTCCTGCTCTCAAGAGCTATCAAGACGCAGACTGGTTTGGATTTGGATTTGGGGAGACACCAGCCAACAGTGGTGGCCATCTCTCTTCGGCGATCCTAGTGAAATACAGATGTGTAAGGTCACACCCTGACCCAATACACTGCACCACAGCGTCACCCTTCAAAAGGCAAAGCTGAAATTCTGGCCAGGGTTGCCTTAGGGCAAAAGAAGAAGAGAGTAATTATCTTTCAAACCTGAGAAGGTAATGGAAAAGGTCGCTTCAGAGGTCAGAGGACCAATTCAAACAGCTCATCAATTCAAACACCTTCTCTAATTTTTTAACTACTTCTCCTTGTGGTGAGCACAGTTTGAACTCTTTGTTTTGGTAACTCATAAACTTCTGCTGATGACTTCTTTTCTCGGGCATTCACTTTATTTGTCTCAAGTAAAGACACTTTTAAAAAGTTATAATCCATAAAACATAAAAGGGTCTGGTGTCACATGTACCCTATTTTGGCTTGATTACAGGTCAACACTTGCTAACAGGACTATAAGAAAATGCCTCCAAAATGAACTCCTTACAAGTCAAAATGAGAATCAACATTTTCAATATTTTTTTAAGAACGATGGAATGTGCAGGTTAATATTTATAAAATATGGCTTCCAAAGTGGAATAAAATGCTAAGAGTCTTTGTAGCAATACAGACTATTTTGCACGGATCAGAAACTTTTTTTTCTATGTAATTCTATGTGGCATTAATAAGAACATGGTAAAAAAAGATATGATATCCTTGAAAGACAAACAATATTTAAAGTACAGAGTCCATAAGGAAGGATGATACACAGGTTCTCAGAGGGAAAGTTGGAAACACGGAAGACAGGATATATGGATTTAAGAGAAAGGCAGTGACAAAACTAGTCCTCCAACAGCAGCCGCTCACAACACGCAAGGACAAAGTGTTCCCTATTTCTTTCCATGAATCAGCAGACAGAATGACAGGCAAGTCTCCTTTCCCATCTCTATCTTTTTATCAAACACAAAGCAAGTAGTTCTGGTGAATAGTTACACACTGAAAGGTTTGGCTATTAAGGCATCTGGCTAAGACAAAGTCTATTTTTATCAAAACCAACCTCCAATTCATAAATTCTTGACAATATTGCCAGCTCTACTACGAGTCATAATTTTACATAGAAATGACCGTAGGAACTACCCATTTACGTATATACAAGGTGTGACGTAGAATAACGAGACCGATTCCGTATGCCACTGTAAAAACTAATTCCATTAACTTTTCATGCATTTTATATGTCATATATAAAATGCCAAAAATGCTTTATGTTTCCAATAGACTTCCTTAGTTTTCAAAGCTATTTCTTAGGAAGACTTTTTTTTTTTATTTCTGCCTATATTTGTACAGTGTGAAAATTAAATAAGGACCAATCCAGATAAAAACAGCTTATAACTCTAACCAGAGCTGGGCTAATCTGATAAACATCAAGCTAATGAAATAAATATAAGTGATCATGTCATCTTTAATGTATACCTTCTCTGAGGGACAATAATCCTCAAAGTTGGTGTGGAGCTTCCTATCACTGATATTGATTTGTGAGGTGCTAATTACCTTTTTCTTTCCAACCCAATGAAAGTAATAATTTGTCAGACAAAAACAGACTTGCTTCCATTTTAATTAATTGAAATACTGTAGCTCAATTAAAAAAAAAAACTTTCTAAAATTGTTAATTTTTACCCTCCCCCCAATTTCACTACAAATTTAATGCTTTGGTGAAATGTTTCCAAAGTACTTCAAATACATACCACTATAAACATCTTGAGAACGTTTTAGTACTAAAAAGTTCCTACTTGTATTCTACATATAGCTTACACACCACAAACCACACTCTTCTTTTCTATGCTTTATTTTACAGCCTGAATTATGCAAACCGTTGTTATCTTAATCTCTTTCCTGTTCTTTGACAAACATAATACAGTAATTAGTATCAAGGGCTTTTAGACCAAGAGTTCATGGATTCAACTGTCAAACTGACTGAATGTGAAAATTTCTTAGAAGTATATGCCAGGGATGGTTGAAAACATTCCTATAATTGATGGGCAATTTTTATGGGTTGAGCTGAGATAACCTACAAAAGGAATGCCTTTAATTCATCTTAAATGTTCTGAGCTCCACAAAAGATGAATCAAAGTCTTCATAATGGATTCTCAGGAAACAAAACAAATCAAAAAGGTAATGAGATAAAACAAAAGTCATCAAAGTGCACATTCATTCCAATTAAAAGGGATAATAACTATGTGAATACTAACCTTCTGGTAGAATAGACCAAGAAATGAAAAAAAAAGTGGATGTTTAAGCTTCAGGCTTTACTTCCTAGAACACTCAAGATCTCAAAAAGAACATTCTAAAAAAGCACATACATATTTTATGAAGTAATAATGCAAAGTATCACTGAGTGACTAATTATTAAGTTTCCACAAGCTGTTATTGAAATTCTCATTTTATGAACAGACACATTAAAGCATTATTAATTACTCCATCATAAATCACTCCATTGTAAATAAAAAGAAGTATAATACAAAGGTTGCACTTATTCTTTCTTCCCTCCAGTCTTATTAAAAAATGTGACATACATCACTGTGTAAGTTTAAGGCATACAGCATGATGGCTTCATTTATATATACTGTGAGATGATCACCACAATAGGTTCAACTAACATCCATTATCTCATAGATACGATAAAAAGGAAAGAAGAAAAAGTTCGAGGTAACTCCTAGGATTTACTCTCCTAGGAACTTTCATATATATCACACAGCGGTCGGTGTTAGCTGTAGTCATCATCTTGCACATTACATCTCTAGTATTTATTTGTCTTCTAACTAGAAGTTTGTACCTTTTGACCACCTTCTTCCAATTCCCACTCCCCTACTTACCACCGCTGGCAACCGACCACAAATCTGATTTTTTTTCTATGAGTTTGCTTTTTGTTTTTTGATGGTTTTCTTTTTTTTTTTTTTTTTTAGTTTCACATATAAATGAGATCATAAAGTATTTGTTTCTCTCCATGCGACTTATTTCAATGGTGCTGGGATAATTAGATATTCACATGTAAAAGAACGAAACTGGACCCCCATCTGATACCACTCACAAGAAGTAGTTTATCACCACTACTCAAAGTAGTTTAGACATAAATGTAAAACCTGAAACCATGAAACTCCTGAAGAAAATATAGCAATAAAGCCCCTGACATGGGTCTCGGTAATGATTTTTTGGATATGACACCTAAAGCATAAGCAACAAAATAAAAAAGAATCCAGTGGGATTACATCAAACTTAAAAACTTCTATAAAGCCAAACAAACCATCAACAAAGTGAAAAGACAACCTATGGAATGGGAGAAAGGATTTGCAAACCATATATCTGATATGGAGTTAATAACCAAAATATATAAAGAACTCATATAACTCAACAGCAAAAAAAAAAAAAGAAGGAGAGACAAAAACCTGAAAAAACATTTTTCCGAAGAAGATACACAAAAAACCAACAGGTTACATGAGAAGATGCTCAACATCACTAAGCATTAGGGAAATGCAAATTAAAGCCACACTTCTTCATTAGGTGACACAGGCAACGTGGTCTTTGAGAATACTACTGAACTATTTTAAACTAAAAGTAAAGTCCTAGGATGCCTAGGTGGTTCAGTCAGTTGGGCATCCAACTCTTGATTTCAGTTCAGATCACCATCTCATGGTCTTGAAATCAAGCCCCACATCAGGCTCCATGTGGGGCCTTAGGAGCCTGCTTGGGATTCTCTCCTCCTCCTTCTCCCCCTCCCTCATCTGCACATGCTCTCTCTCTCTCTCACTCTCTCTCTCAGGAAAAAAAAAAATGAAGTCCTAAAATCCTAAGCCTTACATTGGCATGGCAAGTAACATATATTGTCTAAATCAATCTTCAACAGTCTTTTAAAATAGGCAAGGACAAGTGGTATTCTCAATTTATAGATGAAGAAAAGATTCAAATAGTAACTGACCTGCTCAAAATCACCCTACAAATGAACTGTTGGCACCAGCATTGATTTGTTTTTCTCTCATTCCACTATCTCAGGCTGCACATACACAAGAAAGAGCCGACTTGTGTTCAAAATTCAATTTCCTTGTTTATTCTCTGGAAATTCATATATTGCCCACTTTTTCCAAAATCCAGCATGGTACTGAGCACGATTAAAATCCAAAGATGTTGCTGTATCCAAAGACTTTTCGCTTCTTTCTCAAGTAGACAGACAGGAATTCACTAGATTGCCAGATTTGGATAGTTTTATTTCATTACATTTCTCTTTGAAATATTTTTTGGGCCTATGAATTTGGTCTACCTCATGTAATGGTATATCAATGGACCCTGGAATTTTTCCTTGTTCAAGAATGCCTAATGTCTCTCTAACATCAATTAACCTAATGTTTTGTAATTCAGTAGTTTCTTAGGTTCTTGATACATGACTTCTTGAAGTAGGAAATACCGAAATTCTAAGTTTTATTGACCTCAAATCCCTGAGCACAACATCCAAAGCCCCCCAAAACTGAGAATTACAGCCCACAACCCTGCGTGCACTACACAGTAGCATCCTCACCAACACTAGTCCACGTTTAGTAGTACTTATGTGTTAAAAGAGATTTCCCAGCTGCAATTCATTCATAAATAAAGACTATAATCGGCCCTTTCCTTATAAAACAAAGGCCACTAAGAAAATAGGAATCAAAGTTGCTCTACATTGGCTATGACCACACTGACATCACACACTGATGAGGTAAAAAAAAAAAAAAAAAAAGAATGTTAGGTATCACTAAGAAGAATACTGATGACACTAATATCTCATATTTGAATGGTACTTTATAATTTACAATACACTTTAATAAAATAAATAATACAACCCTGTGAGATACATTTTATGTTTTCATTCTTCAATGGATGACATTATGGTTTAGAGATACCAAGAGCCTTTTCCAAGATTACATAGCTAGAAAACTGCCAGCCCTAAACTCCAAACCTTTTTGCACTATATTAATGGAAAACATTTACTGATTGCACATCAAATTTCTCCTTGGCTTACCATGTTCTAGACAAGCACCTCGTGCAAAACCTAACCACTAAGGCTGACCTCATCTGCTTTGCCCGTCTCACAGCCAGGTCCTTGTGCCCTAGTCTAGATATCAGAAAAGACTAGAGAGGTAAGTGCTCCTTTAAGAAGCAAAAAGAAAGGGAACGTGGGTGTGGGCACAGCCTTATGGACACAGAAAGCTTCAGTGTGGAAAGCTGGGAAGGAAAATGTAGAATCTATGAAATTATGGACGGCACAGAAAGATAACAGCATTTTCGCCAAAAATAGTAAGAGTAAAGGGGCATTCTCTGAAATCTGGACAAGTCCATTTGATATAAGCAAAACATACTAAAAGATCACCATGGCAGTCATTCAAAAATCAAGACACGCTACTCCAGAAAACCCCAAGAAACAGTTCTTGCAAGAAACAAATGTATTCATAGTGAGCGGAACAAAATATGCATGAGGGAGCCACGTGAGTGGCAATAAGAGAAGATAAAACTGCCCTTCGCAGCTGACCCAAAAAAGATATCTAGGCAGGACCCTCAGATCTGAGCAAGCCCCAGGCTTTCAGACTGGAAGGCTCAACAGTACGGTATCTTGGTTGTTTGTAAATCAGCTCAAAGCTGAAAAGCTCTGCTTTCATTCTTGATGGCCCATCTACCAAAACACCAATAGAGAGTTCAAAACCCTGTGAGCATTCACCAGCTATTATAAACTAAGATCATAAGAGTCACCTTCAGGGGGCTCTAATCATCATAATTCAATGAGCTGACTGTCCCGACTGAAGTAGAGAACAGCAGTGTACAAGAAATTTTACTTGCTGTGGGAGAAGTGAGTCCCATCATAAGATCTGATCTCTGGCTCATTGTCTAGATTAATCTCTGATAACCTTCCTGTTTTCTCATTACATCCACACCTCCCTCTTGCAAGTGAAGAAATAATAAGCTGCATATAGAGCCCTGAACACAAAATGCCATTTCATAACCCTGTGCCTCTTTACACACTGGACCACTCTTCCAAAACCGGCTTAAAGGTCATCTCCTCCACACGGCCCTCCCTGACCTTCCCTCAGAGAATTAGTTCTCCGCTGTGCTTTTTCTCCCTTTCCTTTTAATACGAAATAGTTAAAACGCACAAGGTGATACAGAAAATAATAAATTTGTAAGCCAGCATTTGTAAGTCCTATATTTGTCACTTATTTTAAGAAAGTAAACATTTCAGAATAGCCAAAGTCCCTTCTGGGCCTTGTTCCCATCATATCACCCTCTTTCTTCTCCTGGAAGCAAGGACTCTATTCAGGATTCTATTCGGTATTCTCTATTCGGTATTCTGAATAGAATGTATACTTTCACTGTACATGTATCCCTAAGCAACATGTCTGATCTTTCTGATCTTTCTACATGCTATTAAACTTTAAAATCACATCATGGGTATTTCTCTGCGTTCTGTTTTTCTCAACGTTGTATTTTTGAGATTGTTTTAAATGTTGACATATTCAGCCCTGGTTAATTCATTTGAAGTGCTCTCCCAACATGGTACCGATTTGTACTCCGACTAGCCGTGAATGGGAAGTTCTTACAGCTCCGCATGCTTACTAACACTTAATCCTATCAGACCTTCTAAACTTTTTTCAGTTTGATATGTATGAAATGGAATTTCACTGTGATTTTAATTTACATACCTTTGATTACTACCAAGGCTAAACAACTTTTTATATGTTTTTTTGGCTACTTACATTTCCTCTTTTGGAATTTTCTTCACATACCCAGTACATTTTTCTTATTTTATGTGGTTCTTTTCCATACAGCTTTGTTGGTAGAATAAACTAAAAAATTTTCATCTTGATTTTATTTATAGTTTCCTTTGTCGTATAAAGGTTTTATGTTTTAATATAAATTAAATTTATTGATCGTCTCTTTTAAGAACTAGCTGAGCATTTGGTACCTTCTTTAGAAAATCGTTCCCAACTCTGATGTAATATAGATGTACTTCTCTCTTCTCTTATAAAAGCTATATTTTTCATATCTAAGTATCTAGTTCCCTTAGAATTTATTTTTATTTATGGTGTGAGGTAAGGATGTAACTGAACTTTTATATACAGATAGCCAATCGGTTTACTTCTATAATATTTAAAAAACAAAACAACAGGCATGCCTGGGTGGTTCAGTCCGTTAAGTATCCGACTTCGGCTCAGGTCATGATCTCACAGTTCGTGAGTTTGAGCCCCGCATTGGGCTCTGCGCTGATAACTCAGAGCCTGAAGCCTGCTTCAGATTCTTTGCCCCTTCCCACTCGTGTTCTCTCTCTCTCTCTCTCTCTCTCTATCTCATAGCTCAGAGCCTGAAGCCTGCTTCAGATTCTTTGCCCCTTCCCACTCGTGTTCTCTCTCTCTCTCTCTCTCTCTATCTCAAAAATAAACATTAAAACACACACACACTTTTACTGTGGACCTTATCAGAAGATACTGCAACGTGCTTAGTATTTGTTCATTTGTTTTGCCAGCAGATTAGAATTACTAAAGAAGTCTGTGTCTTTTCCATTTCTGTATTTCAGAACCTATTTCAGCAAAAATACTGAATGAATTACTTGTTAAAGTAGAAAAGCTATTTCTAAAGATATACCAAAAGCATAGGAACACCATTATTTAAAAAGCTGTCACTTGTTGTGTTTAGTAATCCTCAATATAAATCAATCTGTGTTTCTGGCTAAAGAATTTATGTGAAATTCAAAAGAATCTTCCCTCCAAAATTAGAAGTTTCATAGGTAACCACACTAATGTGTCTCTGAAACCTGGCAATCCATACTAATAGTCTGACAAACATTCATGTATATCCATTCAAAGTACCCCAGAGTTAACCAGATACAGCACCTGACTTTGTTCAATGAACATGCTTAAGCCACTGTTTGGAAGAAGAGTGGAGTGGAAACAGAGAGGTCACAACATGCAAGACTTGCTCTGACATTAAAAATGATAACGTCAAGCCAAGTTTCAGTTTACCTTAACTCAACTTACCTCAATAAAAATAACATTGTATTAGGTGGTCCCTAATTATCCTTTTAGACAAGAATTAAATGTGTGAGATGGGTCTGAAGCAGAGACAAGACTGTGATGGGCAGAGAGGGCTTCCAGAAGTCTGGTCCAATCAACATGTAAAAGCCATAGGCTATTTCTCATTCTTTATTTAATTTCTGGTATTTTGAATTGTCTATTAAAATTTCCTTATTCATGTAGAAAGATCACCAACAAAATTCACGTTAAATAAATAATGCCACAACTGCAAGTTCAAGTTACACAAAAATTATCTCAATCTGCTAATGCTTAAGCGTTTGATATAGTATTCCATGTTTAAGTCATTTCAAGATTATTTGGAAAATATTTACCTGGAATTTATTAACAATGCAGACATGTACTAAAACTTAGGGATATCACTGAAGAAGACAGACCCTCTCCCATTAAACAGCCTACAGCTTTGTCAACAACACAGATGTGTAATCCAAAGATCACAATGCAGTGTCATAAATGCTATAGTCAAAGTGGACCTAAAAGGTGTGATGGCAAATCGAGAGTTAGCAGTGGATCTGAGTCTTAAATTAATAGATCTTAAATAATTTCAGTGGGTCTAATGGTTTAGACTTAAAAAACTAATTGCTTTTATTCATCATTTCTAGTATGAGAGTCTGAGACATAAATTTTGTAATTTTAAGGGTCAATTATATGATCCTTAAAATACTAATTTTCTGGGGTGCCTGGGTGGCTCCCTCAGGTAAGCGTCCAACTTCGGCTCAGGTCATGATCTCATAGTTTGTGGTTTCAAGCCCCACAACGGGCTCTGTGCTAACAGCTCAGAGCCTGGAGCCTGCTTCAGATTCTGTGTCTCCCTCTCTCTCTGCCCCTCCCCTGCTCATGCTTTGTCTCTCGAAAATAAATAAATGTTTAAAAACAATACTAATTTTCTGAGCACTGATCATCTGCAGTCGATGTGAGATGATTCGGAATTGGTACACTGATCAAAAGAATACTGCATCAATCATGAACAGTAACACAGTAAAGTTTGTTTAACCAATAGGCAGCTTTCTTCAAGCACACGATAACATACTTATTCCATGCATGCAAAAATATGACCTAAGTTCATATCAAAAGTTGAACCATGGCGGTTGGCCGTATGTTTTTGCCATAGGAGTCCCACATCTCTAAGATTCAGGAAAGAGTTAAGTAGCAGAAGGACAGTAGGTGATAGCAAACCAACAATTCTTGCTTAAACCAGACAGCTCCAAACTGTAATGGCTCCGGCTTCAGTGCAGCAACCTGTTAAGAAGTAGGAGGTTGCCTCATCTTGAAGTTCTACTTGTACAGCACTTTCCATAAAAACACTGCAAATATGTTATCGTCCATATCAAAGAATTGGAGAAAACTACTGAAGGTCAGAGGAGGACTAAGGATGCTTGCCCCACACAAACACCTGGTGCCTCCTCTGCCCCCCAAAGAATGTCCTGGTAACTCTTCGCTGAACCGTTGCTTCACATGCAATTATCACACTGATAATTCTGAGCACTTAACTTTTCACACATCACGAAGAGAAGGGACCGAAAACTCAGTGTCATACGGAAGCACACGAAATCCTCTTGGAACTAATTTAATAATTATTGTGGAAAATATATCTGCATAATGAACAGGCACTGCTATTTTGTGAATAATATATTTATAATTACAATCCCTACAAGTAGTGCAAACTGGTTCCTATAGCTGCAAACACAAGATGTTGTCAACCCATATCCTAAGCTTGGCATTTAGTTTAATGTCTAATGGTGCATCTGTATTGCAGAGAGAGGACAAAAACATTTTTGAAGGTTATTACATGATGCATGCTTAAAGGTTTGGTTCCTTTCAACGGAGTCCTTGGTCTAGCCCTACCCTTCCACATATTTTACATGTAAGAACAAGACAGCGACAAACTTTTGCTAAGGATCTTCTACTAATGGGGCATTTCATTCACTATTCCCTTAAATCTTTGAGGTAATGTCATCCCTCATTAACAGATGAGAAAATCAAGGCTTCGAAAGTATCAAAAACTTGATGAAGGTCATAAAGCCAGTGAATGCTACAGATAAAATCTTCAAATGACTCCAGGTGTCTTAATAATTCCAAAGCTTCCTTCCCACAATGGCAGACTTAAAGAAGTATACTAAAGCAGAAAAAGTGCCAAAAATGACCTTCCCTAAATGCAGTATTTATATTATACCCAGGTTTCAGAGTTACTTTATAATGCAGTTTTTCAAAACAGTATTCCCACCAGTTTGGTCACAGGAACAGAAATTATTATTCATTTCACATAGTCTTTACAGAGGATGCAAGATTTCCTAATATTTCTTGAGATATCCTGATAGAAAGCTAAAAGGAAGTAATAAAGTCACAACACTCTAATTAAAACATTTCCTTTGAACTCAGTATTTTCTGCATATTTGATGAAGTCAAAGCCACAGAATTACTTTAAATTCATATAATATTATGTCATGACCATCACAGCACATTTTGGACCCCATTGCTTAAGATCCAATAAGTAAATGAGCACGTATGTTATTTCTAATGTAACCCCTTTTGATTAGATTACCCAGACTTTCTACTGATTTTGACATATTTATAAATAAAAAACTAGGTCCCTAAATGCTTCTATGAACCAGGTTAAAATACAATAAAATCTCAGTCATTATTCAGGAAGCAGTAGACAGCAGCTCTCACTTTTCCACATCAGAGGAACAGAACTGTCGTTATCTGTCTAAATGCTCAAACCCACACCATATTTCTGCTCGTACATTTAGCTACAGGATCTAGCAATTTAAGTCATCGAAAATTACATGCTAAGAAAAGATGGTCCACCAAAATGTCAGACAGCTTTTAGCATTAGGAAGCTCTCTATCGAGTTGCTTTGGTTATTTTAGCCATCTAATAACATCCTAATTTGTCTATTTTAATGAATATATTATTGCTAAGACAAAGACAGACAACCTTACATCACAAATGACTAGAGTAATGTAAGTAAAAACAGGAAGACTGTAATTTTTTGACCAAACAGGAGATAATGGTTCGGTGTTTTTGGAAAGTTGCTTGGCACCATGAATCAAGAGCTTTCTAAATGTTTTAATTTTGGGCCAAGGAACTTCACTTCTGGAAATCTATCCTAAGGAAATAATCAGAGAGATGAGCAAAGATTTATGAACAAGGATGTACATTCCTACCGATATAAAAATAAAACCATGGAAAAATATAAATGTTTGAAAATGATACAATGTGAACAATTATTATAATTACTTTGAAAAGCAAGTTTTCCAAAAATGTTATTACATATAATTGCTAAAGAAAAACTCAGCATTCAAAACTGTATACACAACATGAGCTTAACTTTATTAAAAAAAAATAGACTAGAAGGTAAGGCATTGGATTATTAACACGCGAATAAGGTGATGAAACTACCGATGATTTTAGTTTTCTCCGTATACATTTCTGACTTTTCCAAATTTGGTACAATGATTATTGGTAAACTAAAAAATTATTTAAGAGGTTACATTTATTTCAGCTTCCTATATAATTCTTACTGGCACCAACAAAATAAAAAGATACAAGCCACAAAAGAAGACTCTTCTATGAATGTAGAAGAAAGCAAAACCAGGATAAGCTGACACAGAGAACCCTTGACATATTGTATCTCTTTAGACTGAATACTAATGCCGATAGCACTAATGGAATGAAACCAGAATGGCATGAATAATACATTACTTGCACCAATCGATGTTACAATGTTACAAGCTGATGGAAAATAAATGCTCAGAGTAAAAACAAAGGAAGAAATTTCAAATGCAAGTACACTATAGCAATCCATCTAATATCTCTCCTGGACCAGGGTATGGGAGAATTGTTGCAACCCTGCCAAAAGAATGCAAAATCGATAGCAACTGTTGCTTTCTCACTGCCAAGTTGTGTTCTACCAGTGATGTATCAGAGGAAAGACATTATACAGATGACTTGTCACTGGAGGTAAATTATTGATTGATATACATGTGTTTTCATGTAACTATGTGTGCCCATTAACAAAAGACTCATCATGATGCCAGGAGATGCAAAATTTTAAGTGTCGATCTTTGTAATTAGAATAAAATTAAATACTGTATGTTAAAACAAAGACCAAAAATAACACAGATATTAAAAAGTTAATTGTAGCACACATTATCCCTCTTCCTAAGTCAAGGGTCTTCTAGCATGGAGCTCTGAAGGAAACGACGCACAATTTTCAGTCTCTAGGTAAAGTGGCTAGGTGACTGATGGAACAGGCCTCAAGGAATACATGAGCCGAGCCCTCTCTTATTCATATAAATGTCAGTTCCGTTTCAACTGAGGGTCTGAATGACACTACCAGGTGAATGGCTCCTTAACTCTCAGATCCTACACGGGAAACGTAGAGCATATAACGTTCCACATATGATACAATTGGGAGGAAATAACTTGGAAAAAAGGAAAAGCCTGCTTATCATAAAAACTTCCTTACAGATGCTCAGAGTAACTCTCTTATAGGCCTAATTAAAAATATTTTTATTTCAAATCCTCCATTTTGAATAACAAAACACACAAATTTGATTTTCCAAGCGCATTTTTCTGCTAAATTCCTTCTTGTAAAACAATAAAAGAAACAAGGTCATCTTAGCAGTTTAATGCTTTAATATTATGGCCAAAAAGAATATCCTGAATTTGATATTAGTTAATTTTCCATGGAACCCTCCTAGGTTTATCATAAAAGAAACAGAAGATTTATAAAATCATATCATAATGGAACTATACTGCGAAATAAAGATTTTTTAGAATAGTTTAAGAAAACATTCCAGACACAAGTGATGGGCAAGCTAGAATGGGTTTCTTGAGGATTTTATAAAATAGTTTCTCTTTGGTGATCTTAACAAGAACAAATGTAGCCCTATAGGGCCTTCTGGTTGACACAGTAGCTAGCAAGTGGTTCTTGATGTGCTCTCTTCTCCTATTTCAATGTTAATCCTCTTGAAAGCATAGAAAAAGAGGCCCAGTTACAAAGCAATGCAAAGTAAGAATATTTGTCAACTACCCACCATACAACAGGAGTGATTTCTCCTAAACATGTGGTTCTGATTCTGAACAAAAAAAACCAGGTTAAACAGAGAGAGCTGGACCTTCTCAAAAGATGTCCACCAAAAGCCCGATCTATCACTTGCCTATATAGGTTTAAATGTGTGAAATTTTCATGGCCACATGCTCTGGCCAGCTAAAACAACTAAAAAGTAAGAAAGCTGCATGCTTTCAAATCTCGCTCTTTGGCAAGTAAAATCACTCTCCTAAACAGTTACTGTACAACTGTGTCAAAGGGAAATCAAAATTGAAATTATAGAGTATTTGTAAAATCATAAAAATAATAAAGATAGGCACCTATTGGTCAATAATCTACCTTTCTGGTACTATGCTATGAACAGACAAAAGCATTTTTTTAATGTTTATTTATTCATTTTGAGAGAGAGAGAGAGAGCATGAGCACGAGAGGGGCAGAAAGAGAGGAGAGAGAGAGAATCCCAAGCAGCCTCCATGCTATCATCACAGCACCCAATGTGGGGCTCGATCTCCCAAACCAGGAGATCATGACCTGAGCCAAAATCAAGAGCTGGATGCTTAACCAACTGAGCTACCCAGGTGCCCCAGACAAATTACGTCTTTTTTTTTTTAATGTTTACTTCTTTTTGAGACAGA